>OX371224.1:198387494-199791244 GCA_947310385.1 Nephrotoma appendiculata
AGTTAAATCCATAATATCGTCATCCTGTAGCCGCCTAGTTTTCTTTGTTCATCAGTGATGGTTTGGGCAATGGTAACTGCCACAGGACGCTCACTACTCGCCTTCATTGAATAGGGCGTAAAAATAAATCAACAAATATGCGAAAAGGTTTTAAACGATGCTTTGTTATCTTGGTTGGGCACGTAAATAATTCGGTAGAAACCATTGGACGTATCAAGAAGACTCGGCACCATCGCATAAAGCCCGTGAAACCAAACTTTTTTTACAAGAAAAATTTCCCAGCTTCATTTCTTCACAACAATGGCCAACATTTTTCCTGGACTTAAACATAATGGATTTTTCTATATGGTCCATTCTGAAAGTCAAAGTATTAACTTAAAAATATGACATGGTCGATGCCTGAAACATTGCTCTTCGCCGAGTATGGGACAACATACCACATTCGTGCAGCGTGTGATGCCCTCTCGGACAGACTCGATGCAATTATCCGCGCTAAAGGTGGCTACATTGAATAATAACATATGTTTTGTTAAATTTTAAGTGTTTTACTTTACGATATTGAAGTTCTAAAATAAAAAAAATAAAAATTGACAAATTTACAGTATTTTTAATTGGTAACACTTCGACTGCCGTCGTTCTTTGTCAACTTTTCTTCTACAAAAAAAAAAAAAAATCTTTTTTAAGTTGATGAAGAGCGAAGACTCGAAACCGGTCCTTCAGACATATTAAAATTTGTAGTCACATTAATTAAAAGTGCTTCAAAATATTTTTATAAAAATTGTATTTGTTACAATAATTTTACAAAATATGGTTGTTTCGATTAAACAATTTGTGTTAATTATTAGGATAGATTCAACAATAAATATATTTTAGTAAAGAACGCTATTAAACGTATTTTACAAGACCACCAAAAATGTAGTTACTCTCATTGTTTAGTTTGTTCAATAGAATTAAATGAACCATTTTGAAAAGGAAGAGCTAGATAAAGCATTGTACCATTTTTATATTTTTTTAATAATCTCCAATCGTTATCTTTAAAAAGCGTCTTAGTTTATAATTATCGGAAATTAGTTTTCTCTTGATAGCCATAATTCAACACCATGTTCATTATTTTGCTCGACATTATGCAACATATCATGCTCAACACCCCTGTATCTTTAACAACAACAATGTAAACAAATCATGTACCACAAATTTACCACAGTACTGGCCATTCAAAACATAAAAAATATAAAATTGAAACTCGACTTGAAGTTCCATATATTAAATTTATGCTTTGAAGTATTTTTCGCAATATACGAGTAGGTAACAAAAGATTATCCAAAAAGCAGTACGATTCAACACGGAACTAGTAATGGAAGATATGATTAAAGCAGGGATTATACATTCGCTCATTTTATCTAACTCTGAAAATAAATTAGCAAATCTACTCACTGGAAACTGGAAAATTATCATATAGTATACTAATTGAAAGAATTATAGTTACCAAACACAATTTTGAAAAACATAGCGTTTAGCAATGTTAGCAAAAATCAATAAAACCAAAAATGTTTCATCTATGTGAAGATAGCCTAAATTCCATCCCCGAAAAAGCGATGGCAGCTATTGCCATCATGACATTTTGTACCCTCAGCCCAAAAAATCTCCACATGTTTACTCTCAGCCGCGAAAATATTTGCTATCATGATAATTAAAAACTGTCATGACAGTTGGCATTTTCGGGGCTGAGAGTAGATATAATACTAATAAATACAAATTTGTGAAATAAGCCCAATTTTCATATGTGTGTGAAGATGGGCTAATATTGAAATAAGTCTACAAATTTGACTTGAAAAATATTTAATGTAAGAATACAAAATAAAATAAATCCGCTTTGGATTTAAAAATTTAAAATAAAAAAGTAAAATTCACTGAGAGGCATAAAATTGCATTAAGCTACTTTTAAAATTATCTTTAGTTAAACAAAAATCAAATAAATAGTTAATTCTATTGAAACTTTTACAAATCATCTTCGCACTGGTTCATTATCGCCATAGTTGGTTCTGTGGCTATCTAAGTGGAGGAAGTCATGATCAATTAGTTGTCTACCAGGGACCTTTATTTTAATTGACTTTAATACATCCGGTGCGTCGATTATGCCAAGTAGGAGATTACCAATAAATGTACTTTTTAGCAATTCGTCTATTTTCTAGCATTGTCAAGCTGTATGCCTTATACCCGATTAAATGTGGTGGTTGTCGCAGTATGTTTACGTGGTATAGTAGATCATGGTCATAAACCCATCCGTCTTTCAATGTCAAGTAGCGTAACTTCTTTTAAATTTTCTCAATACTTTGGATATGATATTCGTAGAACGGACACCACACATTTACAGCATAAGCCAGCAGGGATCGAACGTAGGCACAATACAGAATCTTAATTGTTTCCACATCAAAATTATCACCCGTCCAACGTTTGACAAAACCGAGCATGGAGTTCTCTCTAGCGATACACAGCTCAATTTGCTTAGTAAATCTCATATTTTCAACGAAAGTAACCCCTAGCTCTTTAGCTTTAAGTACTACCTGAAGGAGTACACCATTTATCTTGTAGCCTTGTGTAACAGGGTTGGTTTTTCGGTGAAATGATAGAGATTTCTACTTTCCAATATTGAGACTCAGAGAATTAGACTCCCAACATAACGCTAGGTTGTCAATATCTTCCTCCTCGTTTATTGGCATCATCGACTGACTCGATGGCTTTGTATATTGTTTTCTACTCTCAGCCCAAAAAATCCCCACAGTTTTACCAAATATTAAATAGTATCAATATAGGACACTGCTTTGTAAAGTCGTGTTCCAAAATTTTTTTCTATAAAACTAGAGTGAAGCTAGGTGTTTTAGTACAAGTTTGAAAAAAAATTCGAAAATCAACACAGCTTGTAGTGAAAAAATAAAACTGTGTAGGTTTTTTGTCAAAGTAAAAAAGTACTGTCACTGTCATGTATAGTCAAAATCAGTCCTCAATTAATTTTTAGTGTAGTTTGTTAGTTGTTTTTATTAATTAAAAATGCTAGAAAAGTTGTATAGTTCATCGTTCTCAATATTGGAAGTTCCTAATTAAAAATCTAAAGTCCATCATGGTTGGTTTCATCAGCCATCTACAATGAAAAGGTTTTCATGTTACTGTTGTCGTATTGTTTGGTTACCGGTGGTAAGTACATACCGCCCCGTTTAAGTGTATAGACCAAGTCATTATGATCGATTCTAATCCATAGGAGTTATTTCATACATTATGGCAGGTTTGGCAAGTGGTTGTCTGTTTACGGTCTGTGGTTTTAAATTTATCATTTTGGATTAGACACATGCCAAAACTTAACCGTATACCAAAATTTAACCATCTGCTACTAACAGCCATGGGATTCACCTTTATAATTGTAACTTTACGACATGGACTTTCATGCGAATGAAACTCCCGGGATATTTAGAGTCATAAGGCGGTATACCAAAATAAAAGTTGTACTCATAGTGTATACCGTTGTATATCGCTGATTTTATTAATTTAAATAAATAAACGTGAGTAAGCTTTACTATCGGTGCAATACAGTATTTGATTTACTTTCTCCTCCACTTGATACAATATCGGTTCTTGTTTCGGCTGTTTTGCGTTCAACAACTAAACATCTCACGACTCCAAACATCCAATTATTTTGAGGAAAATACTCCAACGGCAAAAATGTGTTGCAGCAAAGAGATACAATCATATCGACCCATTAATCTGAAACACATTTCAAAAACACTATTAGAAATTCAAACTAAATATAAACGTTTAATATTCTACTTTGTATAACGCGATCAATTTTGCTAAAATATTTTATTATATTTTCCTGCTTCTTGACCGAATCGTCAAAAATTAAGGCATCCAACGTACCCCTATCCAGTACCACGGTGAATTCACCATCATTAACTCATATATAATGCGTCCATTTGTATAATATTCATTCCGAGTCTTTGTATTTTATTCATATCGTTCATCTCTTTATGGCTGCTTATGAAATATCAATATTCGTAAATTTTCTTGAATCGCAAAAATCGGCGCGGCACTTAGCTTTCAATTACCACAACCGACCATCAATACATCATCTTTAGTTTTGATATATATAAAATTTTAAATAATTTAACACTAAAATGTATTTTTTTTTTTTTAGATAAAAGGAAGTAGTAATTGTCCAGTGGATTTAATGTCCTTTGAAGGTCAATTAATACCCCCCTTTCATTCACGCACAGACCACCCATTCACACAATTACAGAATACCACCTGCACATTGCAAGCTCCATGTCAACCTGTAAACAGACATGGACGGTGGGTTGGCGCTGAATTCTGCACTTCAACAGAGGGTCTTAGTTGTGTTTATTAACATTACCGATCGTAATCGATGACGAAAATTCGCTTTGCATCCCGCCTCTAAACTAAAATATTATATATATATATATATATATATATATATATATATATATATATATATATATATATATATATATATATATATATACTTTTGCGACACTTTGACATTTTGACAACCAAAATTCATGAACAGCTTGATTACTTCGAATATTTTTTCGAAGTTCGAAAAAAAACGACAAAAGTGATACCGTGCCAAAAAATCTAATTACGATAGGATAAGAGAAAAAAAGAACACGTCTGTCCTATATATAAGTTATTTAATATATGGTTTTACTCTTAGCCCCGAAAATTGTTGCTATCACGAGGTTGAGAGTAAAAATGTTTAAAAAGCATGTACGATTTTTTTAGAATTTTTGTTGAGATATAGTCTATGTCTTAAGATATAGTCAATAGAAGTCAGAACCTATTGACTGACTTACAGAGCTCTCACAATAGAAAAACTTTTCCTTTTGCCTTACAAGTTTGTTTGAAAATAAAACTTGAGAAAAAACAAAACTTGTTTTTACCTTAAGGAAAAAGTTAGAAAACTCAGGGTTTTTGTTGTCATTTTCCAGACAAAACATGCTAAAAAGCAAATAAAAACTAATTTATCGGTTTAATATATCTTAAAATTATAATTAATAATATAAAATACAATTTTAAAAATATCATTAGTATGAAGATAAATAAAACGAAGTTGGTTTCAATTTAATTTTTTTTTGCTCATTGTGAGCTAAAAGTTTAAGACAAAAGATAAAGGCAATTTTTTTTTCTATTATGAGAGCTCTGTTTTTGACTGATTAAGGAGCATGTACGATTTTTTTAGAAGTTTCTATGTCTAGGAGTTGAGGTATAGTCTATAGAAGTCAGAAACTTTTCGTTGGCTGAACTAGCGGTGCACATCGTTTGATAGGTGACTGTTTAAGGAGCACGTACGATTTTTTTTAGAATTTTACATAGAAAAATTCTACAAAAAATCGTACATGCTCCTTACACATTCACCTATCAAACGATGTGTACCTCTAGTTGGGCCAACAAATAGTTCCTGACTTCTATGGACTATATATCATTTTGAATTGAAAAAGGCATAGAAACTATGATCAAATAATTCCCGACACTTTTATATTAAAATAAATTTTCGAATCTCCGAATGTTGTTCATGTTTTGAATGATGCGTCTAGTTTTATTTATACAATGTCGTATAAAAAATTTTATCGCATTTTTTGAAATTATTTGAAAGGGTTCTTAAAATTTTTATTTATTAAGTTTTTGACATATATATAGTATATTGTATAAGGAGAGAACTATAATTAATGAAATGTCGTAATAGTATAAATAGAATTAAATAGTATTGCCATACGCACCTTTTTTATGTCCTTTAATATGTCCTAATTTTAAGCGGAAATGTTAGTACAGTTTAAGCGGATCGACTGGACAGGATGAAACATCATACAGAAGTTTTTTCCCATAAATTGGCAGATGATTTAGTGTTTGTTTTGTTTTTGTTTATTTATCTATGAATTCTATCCAGGGGCCGACCACTCCCAACTCTTCTTCCGGTTCGCTTTTCACGCCCTACCTTACGCAGAATCATAGTCATTTTAATGACCGGTCGTAATCAAATAACGAAAAATCCTTTTTGCATTCCGCCCCCGGTATCTCCCGAACCCGGTAGCTCCCGACCCAAGCGCCAAATTTGATGGAAACCGGTGCACCATAAATGTAAACCATTTACGAAAAAAACGATTTTTGGTTAAACAAGACAGTTTTTACCAAAATTCTGCAATTCTTATTTTCCCTTCAGAAATCAAATGTGGTGTATTCGATATTTATGTACATTTGTTTTAAAATCGCCGTAAATCGAGAGCCTTGAGTCGCTCTTGTACTTGTCGTCGTACATATGGCTAAGTCGTATTGCATGAGTCCAGCGCGGCATATTACATTACTTTGAGTACTTTAGGCTGAGAGTTCAATACATTTTTAAATTTATGATTATGAAATAGGATATTAACACTTTGAAACTAGCGGATTTTAATGAATGATCAAGAGTATTGATTGAACAAAACAACCTTTTATTTACTATTTTAAGTATGTATATGTACAATGTACATAAATACTTTAATATTGTAAGAGACTGTTTTACATATTTGTACAGATTATTATCACCCATATTTTATTTGTTTGTTTGAATATGTTTTGTACAGGCAAACTACATAAAAGGCAAGCTCAAACAGCAAATCACATATCTTGACATAATGATAGAAATATGTAAACATGGGTTGTATGACAATATATCTAAAATATTTGGCTACAACAGCAAAAAGTCAAAGTATAAATTTGTCATTTAGTTCGCTTATAGAAATAATCTTCGAACAAAAAAACGTCGCGTAATTCGTGCACTACCTTTAAATATTTTAAAATAATATATACAGTAAAATAATAATGTTAAACGATTAGGATTAGATTGTTACGCTATGATAACATGAGATAAATTCAATGCCAATGTTAATCTTAAATCATAACGGCTTCTAACTCACGCACATGGGAAAGACTAGAAACAGATATTGACATAAAGTAAATCAAGGTCGAGTAAATTTGAACAAAGCTTAAAAGAATTGTCATTACCTAAGCGACCAGTAAAAGTTTCTACATAACATTTTCGTCTCAGTTATTGGTTCTTTTTCATTATTATTTTGCACGGATATTAAACCTCAAAATCACCAGTTATGATGAATGGATTTAGTTTTAATTTCATGCGAGATTTTTTGTCTTTTTAAATTAAACAAACCCAAAATTAAAAGTAAAATGTTTTTTTATTAATAGAAATTCCGTGAAAAGGATGGTTGGTGGTTGGTGCCGCCAATCATTGCCATTTTAAAGTATGTATGGCATTCTTTATTACTTATGTACATATTTACCGTTCATATGCAATAACATTGCGCACGCCCGTGGTATTTGAAGTATAAGAGAAATAGATACCAAGTAAATACAAAAACCTCAAAACTGTTTTACCGTCTAAAAAAAAATTTTACTATTTTATAATATAAATAATCAAAATTAAACAATTAGTCATTCATTATCGTGACGTCATTGGATCAGAAAAAAATAAAATGTTTACCTTATGTACATAAAGAATTTTATATAAACATGTATATCAATAAAAACATTAATCTCATTGTTCAAAATTGTACATAGGCATCGTGTGTGACGGAGGAAACGTTCTTAGTCTCGAGCAATATAGGTATTCGCTTGTTACGACTGAATTAAATATACAACGAAGAGAATTTTTAAAACGAAACACGACTTGTTTGCGTACTTGTAGTAAGTATTTACATTATTAAGATACGTGACTGTAAATAGCATTGTTGATTGGTAAACTTATGGTGAGCGGACTGATATGCGTGTAGGAAGGCTCGACAACACAATTAAATTGCGTCATTACTAATTGCTTAACAAACGTCTATTTATTTTTACTCAGAATTTTTCATTTCTTTTCATAAATTAACTATATTCGCATAATCATCTTGCAATTATTGTTATTGTTATTTTTAGTTGCTTCGCATAATTAAATTAACCGTCCAATTATTGAGTTTAATTGGAAAAAAATTATTTGAGGACATCACTTACCAATATGTAATTTTTATATCGATTGCGTTCGATTTGTATACAGAATATTATGTAGGTCAATTAATAAGTTAACCGTTACAAATAACCGCTAATTTATTGTTTTGAATCCGATCGGTAAACAAATTTACCAGTGGTGTGGGTAACTGCAGTAGGGAAACTTTCAAATTTAAAAAATGGAACTTTGCATACCGATAAACCTAATTTGTGGTGATTAGTGCTCACGGGAAAAATTTAGTGACGGTAGAGTCAAGAAACCAGGAAATGAAAATTTAAACGTTCATCTTAAAGACATCAACTAGCTGAATTCAAGTGAGAATGGATAATGGAGAAATCAGTTGGATAATGGAGTGACATGCAGTCTGAAAATAAGTACCTACTTACAGACATGAGACATGCATTAAGTCTACCAGCGAGGGTTGAACGTGGTTTAACTGATAGAGTTTGTTGAAAATCAACCAGAAAATAAAATTAGTGCGCCACCGAAGAGTTGATCATTTCCTCTCAAATCTTTTAGTGTACGATGACTCGATGATGCTCGTTTCCATGTAAATGTCCCATATAATGAGTTGACATGATTGGAGTACTTTACTCATTCCAGAATTTTTGTTAATTATGTTTAATTTTTATTTTGCAATATTTTTCATGGCCTTGTTGTTGTCAAAATAAGCGAAAGCGACACCAACGATCTTTTGGACGGGATGATATTTTGAATTGGGCAGTACACATATACCACGTTTACACCAGTAATATAAAAGTAGGTATCAAAAAAGTATGACGATGTAAACTCAAACTAAAATACTTTACTACATTACATACTTTTTTGCTATTAAAGTATTGTACGTATCTAAAAAGTATTGGTATAATGTTATGCGGTGTGAAGTGTTAATATAATATTTTTTAGATACGAAATATCATTTTAATCAATCTTCAGATTTTTCTTGTTTATTGTAATAAAATAAAACTGTTTTTATGAAATATATAAGTAATAAACTATTATAATATGTGTTCAGACCACTATGGTGTAAACTGAATGAGAAAAATACTTTATTAGTAAAATACTATTATACTATTAAAGTAGCTATGGTGTAAACGTGGTAATAAATATACAACATTCTCATATGAAGACGTAATATAGCTAGAACTCCACGGAGCTCGGTACTCGATCCGATGAATGCACTATGCACAGTTTATGTGGAAATGACAACTACAACCAACACGAAAAACTGTATCTTGAGACGATGAGATTGTAAGGATACACTTATTGTAATTCATTTCAGACGAAGAACTTTGTGACGCAGAGGTTATCACAATCACAAACCAGTTCGAAGGCCACGTAAATGATCTTATTGAGCCATTCCACACTGGTGGTCAAGAAGCGGCTTCAACTTCGTTTCTTCCCCCGTTTACCTATGGTACCGGTTTTAATTGCGACTCATTTTTCAACAAAAAAATTTTCTGTGAAGCCGCTTCAACAAAAATGGAAATGAAAATAAAAAAATTTAGGGTCATTTTTGAGATGTAGATTTTTGTTGAAATTGTGTTGAATTTTATTTTAAATTTGGTGTTTTATATAAAATAAGGGTTTAAATTAGCAATAAAAAATCTATTACGACTTATTTTGAAGCGTGAAGTCGATTTCATTTGACAACCCGTGTAGAACGGATGATTGGACAACGGCTGATAAACGTCAAATGCGACCGCGTATACCAACAGGGATAGACACCGGATTCTAAATAACGTGCTCTGATTGAACAGAAATTGCCGCATCAGCGATTAGTGTCGCAATTGTGGAAATAAATAATATATTTATTCAGCATTCAAATACTATTGAAACACACTCATTGTGAATTATACATATTTTAGCTGAAAATGATTTCTCATCTTTTCTCTCTCATTCTGAAACGTGTTGTTGTACTACTAACATCGTATGGCGTAGTGTTGTATAAATAAAAATATAAAAAACAAAAGTTTATCTTAAATCAACGTGTTTAATTTATTATTATTATACTGTATTTTCTACTGAATTCTACAGGTTATGGGCCCAGTAACCGAATAATAATAGTATTTTAATTGGATGTTACATTTATTGTAAGATATTATTTATTTTCTCTCATCGAAAGAAAGTCAATTCTACGCGAGGTATTTGTATTATCGAATACACAAAATGGCATCAGTAGAGACAAAATATCATATTGATAGACTGAATAATGGAAATTATTTTGTGTGGAAGTTTAAATTGAGAATGTTGATGGTGAAAGAAGGAACCTGGTTTTGCATTGATTCAGCGGCGCCTACAGCTACAGAAGCGACCAAATTAGAAGAATGGAATAAAAAAGATCAACAGGGTTTAGCAACAATCGGATTGAGTGTAAATGATGACCAATTGATACACATTCGTAATGCTAAAACGTCAAAAGAAGCATGGACCACGTTGCAAGAGTATCATGAGAAAAATACGGCAAATAGTAAGGTGCGCCTGATGAAAACAATTATGAGGCTTCGTTTGGAAGAAGGTGGCGACATGGAGGCACACCTGAGCAGAATCAATGAATTATTTCAACAGATGGTCGATTTAAATACTGATGTGAAACCAGAGGATTGGAAAAGTGCAGCGATGTTGGGAAGCCTTCCTGAAAGTTATGATACAATTGTAACCGCACTGGAATCTCGTAAAGAAAGTGAACCGACAGCAGCAGTTGTGCAATCGAAGTTAATCGATGAATATAAACGTCGAAAGGACAGAGGCGAGATGGATGACGGGAATGGCTCCGCATTGAAAGTAATGCACAAAAGTATAAATAAATCAAGCCAATTAAAGAAAAAGGACATAGTATGTTATCGTTGTGGCAATAAAGGTCATTATGCAAAGAAATGTAAGACACAAAGAGGCGATAAAGAAAAGAAAGCTACCGACGAAAAGAAAGTAAACTTGGCAACTGAACGTGATGAAGGTGACACATATGGTAAATTTGCATTCATGACAAGTAATTTTAAAAGTGGATGGTTTGTTGATTCAGGAGCAACGTCTCACATTACATCGAATAAAGCGTTGTTTAAAAATCTGGATACAAATTATCGTGATGAAGTTTCCGTAGCGAATGGTCAAGTTGCTGATGTTAATGGTAAAGGCACCGTTCAAATTGAGGTTATGAACAAATTCGATGAACATAATGTTGTGGTATTAAACGATGTATTTTGGGCACCTTCAATCAAGACAGATTTAATATCAGTGAATAAATTAAATGAAAAAGGTTGTGATGTATTATTTTCAAAGGACAAACGATGTCAAATCAGTTTTAATGGAAAACAAGTGGCAGTTGGTTTATCACGAGGGAGATTATGCCGTTTAAAAGAAACAAATAAAGCTCTGATTGCCGACCCAGACAATAAAATTGATGAAAATATTGAGTCTGGTCATTCAGGTTGCATTCATAAATGGCACCGAATTTTGGGTCACCGTGACAGCGAAGTTGTTAAAACGTTGCCAAAACTTGGATACGTCAAGGGTGTGAAAATTGTACCATGCAGAGATGAATGTAAGAATTGTGACGACAAATGCAGAGTTTGTTTACAAGGAAAAATGACGCGAATTAAATTCCCAGAAAATGCCCAACGTGCAGAAAGTATGCTTGATTTAATTCATTCGGATGTGTGTGGCCCAATGAAAACAGCATCAGCGTCAGGTAAAAGATACATTTTGACATTAATTGATGATTTCTCGCGATATACAGTAATATGTTTACTTGAAAAGAAATCTGAAGTATTGCACAAATTTAAAGAATATGTCGAAATGACTAAAACAGTGTTTGGCAAGAAACCCAAATACATACGATCAGATCGAGGTGGTGAATACGTAAACAAAGAATTTCATGCATATTTAAAACAAGAGGGTATTCAACAACAACGAACAGCTCCGTATACCCCTCAGCAGAATGGTGTAGCTGAACGCAAAAATAGGACGCTAGTGGAAATGGCTCGATGTATGCTTATCGATGCTGGAACGCCACGCGTATTTTGGGCTGAGGCAGTTGTTGCTGCGAATTATATTCAGAATAGATTACCAGAACGATCGATTTTAACCACTCCGTTTGAAGGTTGGTTTGGTTGTAAACCGAAGCTCGATCATATGAGAGTTTTTGGTGCAGAATGCTATGTATGGATTTCGCCACAGAAACGGCATAAGCTTGAAAATAAATCCGTGCATGCATTATTTGTTGACTATGATACTAAATCGAAAGCTTACAGATGCTATGACACAAAAACAGGAAAAATATTGATTAGCAGAGATGTTCAATTTTTACACAAAAGGACAAAACTGATAAAATGATATGATAAAATGATAAGTTGAATAAATCAAATGATTCAATTTGCAATGACGATCACACTGTAGTAATTGTGAGATATGGTATGGATTCTGAACAATCTGAGTTGAACTCGATTGAGGTTACACATGATGCTGATGACAGTTTTGCGGACACGGATTAGACATTGCAGCCAAACGCAGTTTCATTTCCGGACAGTGATGCTTATTTTAGTGATGAAGAAACTTTAATGGACACATCGACTGTTGATAATGAAGAGAATACACATGGTAAAAATGACGTACAAAGATCCGGACGCACAAACAAAGGTACATGGACATCAACTAAATTTCAAGATGAAATTTTTTTCAGTTAAACAAGCAACAGAAGAACCATTGACATACAATGAGGCAGTTAACGGTGTGAACAAAGATGAATGGGTTAAAGCGATGGAAGAAGAAATGATTTCACTACGCGATAATAATACATGGGAACTGGTGAATTTGCCCATTAATAGAAAACCTATTGGTTCCAAATGGGTATATAAAATAAAAAGAAATGGAAAAGGTGAACCACAGCGATTTAAGGCACGTTTAGTCGCGCAAGGCTTTACTCAAAAATATGGCTTTGATTACGATGAGATTTTTGCTCCAGTCGCACAACAAACGACATTTAGAATTTTGTTGACAGTTGCTGCAAGGAAAGGTATGAAAGTTATTCATTATGATGCAAAAACTGCATTTTTACATGGTGAATTAAAGGAAGAAATATACATGAAGCAGCCACCAGGTTTTATGGATAATGGAAAAGAACATCAAGTTTGTTTTCTTAAACGTAGTCTTTACGGTTTAAAGCAATCAGCACGGGTTTGGAACCAGTCAGTGCATAATGTGTTTTTAAATTCTGGCTTCATACAAAGCAAAAATGATCAATGCCTATACATTCGAAAACAAGGTGAAGACATTTGTTATGTGGTTATTTATGTCGATGATTTGCTTGTGGCGAGCGCAAATGAAAACATGATCAAACAATGTGAACAGGTTTTAAGATCCGAATTTAAATTGGAAAATTTAGGAGAAGTAAGAACATATCTCGGCATACAAGTAGACAAAAATAAAAATGGAATGTTTACTATCAACCAGTCCGTTTATATAAATAAAGTGCTGAAAGAATTCGGAATGCAAAATTCGAAGATTTCTGAAATACCACTGAGTGTTAATTACAGAAGAGGTGGCGAATCAGAATTATTGCGTGACAACAACGATTATCGTAAGCTGATTGGAAGCCTGTTGTACATATCAACAAATACTAGACCCGATATTGCTGCCAGTGTTGCCATATTATCACAACACGTTTCCGCACCTACACAAGAAGATTGGAACGAGGCAAAACGAATTTTAAAGTATTTGAAAGGAACAGTCTCGTTAAAGTTAAATTTAAATGTTCGTGGTGATTAAGATAAATTGATTGGTTATTCAGATGCCAATTTTGCTGAATGCCGATTAACACGTAAATCTAATGGCGGATTTACGTTCAGTACATTTGGTGCTACAATTAGTTGGCGATGCAAGAAACAAGACATTATTGCACTATCGTCAATGGAAGCTGAATATATTGCGCTATGTGATGCAGTGAAAGAAGCAAAATGGTTAAAACGTTTATTGAATGATTTTGGTGTGAAAATTAATGAGCCCATTATACTCTATGAAGACAATCAGATTTGCCTCAAATTTGCTAATGAGGAGAAATTCTCAAATCGATCGAAGCATATTGACATCAAAACGCATTCAGTTAAGGAGAGTATTGATCCAGGTATAGTTGAATGTGTCTACTGCCCGACAGACAAAATGGTAGCCGATATGATGTCAAACCCATTACCAAAACAGAAGATCCAGAGAGGCTGCCGGCTTATTTGAATGAGGAGAAGTGTGGAAATAAATAATATATTTATTCAGCATTCAAATACTGTTGAAACACACTCATTGTGAATTATACATATTTTAGCTGAAAATGATTTCTCATCTTTTCTCTCTCATTCTGAAACGTGTTGTTGTACTACTAACATCGTATGGCGTAGTGTTGTATAAATAAAAATATAAAAAACAAAAGTTTATCTTAAATCATCGTGTTTAATTTATTATTATTATACTGTATTTTCTACTGAATTCTACACCAATGTGTAACGTTTTCAAGAAAATTTAATTCTCGACAAGCTTCATGGTAAGTGGCACGTACTAAATGTTTATTGTTCTCAATTCTTGGAAGATGTCGGGCAAGGTATATCCCTTTCGGGTTCACAAAAAAATTTTTTGCTTCAATTTAAGTTCACCATCAATGTCTAAGGGACTTTGAGGCTAAAGTTTACTTTACGTATCCATCGAGAAAAGCAGGTAAAGAGTATAAATTTTGAAAATGTTTAAATGCAGGATTGTTTATCACCAGTTTTTAGGAGGGGGAAGCTAAATTTTTTCCGGAAAATTGCCCCATCTAGATGTATCAGCAACCACAGTAGTTTTCTTGTTCGGTTTATAAAGTGTGAAAATGTAGAAGTTTGAGAAGTCAGATGCAATTACTTTAAATGTAGTGGACTGAACTTACATTCTAGTACATCATGAAACAGTTTATCTAGAGTGACATGGTTCTTTCACCTTCTTGGTCGCATACTGGCTTCGCCTATAATGTGAATTAAAAAATTGACGGAATGGAATGCTGCCGAACGAGCATTTTGCTGAATTTTGTGAAGAGCCATTTATATTGCTTTCGGTTTAGCACAGGGTGGAGGCACCTCGCAATGTTGATTCAATAAAAATGATTACCTAATCGGTTAAGTTTTCCGAATGCAATTTCTTTTCTCTTTGTTAATTTTTCTTTTATTTGTGTTTTTATATAAAATATTTAAGTCACCTTTAACCATTTGTTGAACTTTTTATGATTCTCTATTGAAATGTTTAAAACAATTGATTTTTCGGTAGCAAACGTTTACCAAATTTTGGCTGCTGGGAGTATTGATAGGCATCGGCTTTCCCCAGGGTCACCCAACTTCATCTGTAAGAAAATACCAGGCATGTCTTATTTTGAATTTCCACTTGCTGCTTGGTTGGCTCAAATATGGCACTGAGCCCTATCGAATAATCGGTAATGATACGTACGTCTTTCGTTTTAATTGCCCCGATCGGAGCTGCTCCGCTTAGCTGATTGGCATGGTTATATGGTCGCCCCCGATATCAGATAAGTAGAGCACCTATACTCCGTTATTCAATGGTTCCGGGTCCGATTCTCGGTGATATGTGACAAAAGGTTACGAATGGGTGCTTTTAATGTTTCTTACATGTACCTATGTTTCTAAAAATCTCAAGCCATAATTGTAGGCTTTTCACCATAAATAGGTATATTTTAAATATATATAATATATTAAATATAATATATTAAACATTGCATGCATTGAAACATTCAAAAGTTCTCTTATAACTTCTTAAATTCGGTTCTCTGGACTCAACACAATTTGCTCAAAGCATTATTTTAGCATACGGGTAAGAAAGTTCTGCACTCTTACCAATTTTGGTATTGAAGTCACCAATGATGATGTTAATGCCATTAAAATGTGTAGTTATTGATAACTTCCTCTAGCTTAAAACATATCCACCATATTAGCATGCATTACAGTACATTTTTGTACGGAGTAATTGTGCAGTTCCGCAGGTGTGAATGGGCGCAAATCCTTAAATTGTGCCTCAGACCTACTTCATGCCAACGCAATAGTGTTTAACGTTTACAGGAGCCTTACTGTGGTTTTGGTCATTCATTTTCGACTTCATTATAATACTATATTACAGTATGCGCAATAAGAGCGTGTGAGGCAAAAAACTAAGTAAAAATAAAACTACGTTTTTTTGTTTGTTTTTATTATGAAAGTTTGTTGTATTTTCTAGGGCGCTATCAATAAACATACATATAGTAAAGTCACCATTTCTGTTAATAATTGCCTGACTTCTTTTGTCCATACAATCAACCAATTTTTCTGCATACTGTGGTGATAAAGTTTTTCATATCTTCCGGACAACTCGCGCTAGAGCGCTCAAATTTTTTATGTGGTACATTTTCGGGTTGGAATTAGGTGGCTGAGATGGCCAATCCAATGTTGTGATGCCCTTTTTGAGTTTAAATTTCGAACAGAGTATGCTTTGGTCTTTTGGATCGTTGTCTTCTTGCAAGTTCCAATTAGAGTTTCCCACTCCAAACCATTTAAGAACAGATGGTAACAAGCCTCGTGAATAAATTTTATCCATGAAAAGTGCGTTTAGGTTCCGTGTGGAAACGATTAATTTATCAAAACCTTGCTTGATGAAGCATCCCGATACATGGAGCTAGTGCTTGACAGTTCGGACAATCCTTTTTTTTTTTTGCTTAGTTAGCCGAACACGCCTTTTAACATTAAAAAATAAAAAGGATGGCTCATCGGTAAACACAATATTCGTAAAATCTTTGTTTTTATGTTCAGTCGCTTTTCCATGTATTTTTGTGTTACCAGTGGTTTGACCAAAGTATTTCCATATGCGTAATCATGTTCTATAATTCTATTTTGTTTTTAGTATAATAATATTCTTTTTCGCCAATTTTTACACGCATCCAGCGTAAGTTGAATACGTTTACGCATCCAGCGTAACATTGAATAATGTGTAATCCTCTTCTATACAAATGTTTTTGACTTTTTTATATATTTTTCTGCACTTGCAACCGACATTCTTGGTCGTTTTGGATGTGCACTTAAACACACAGCTTCAAATCGTTTTTTATTAATCGCATTCATTTCTTTCATATATTTTATCCGCTAAACAGTTGCAGTTAAACTAATGTTTGTTTTAGAGAGTCCAAGAGCAATCAATAGAAAACTGATGTAAGCCCCATCCATATTTGTTCCTATAGTTTTAAGTACAGTTATGCCGCTGTACACGCTCTTGTTGAACCTACTGTATGTAAAGAAAGGACAAAGCAATACCTACTATTTAATATTTCTTTTTTTTCCATTTTGTATAGGTGAACGCTCGCCCTGTATGTGACTTGTTACAATGGATTGTTTTTCCAAGCATCCCAGATTTTCAAGAGCACGCTTAATTTGTGAACCGAAATGCAATAAAGCTGCTGAATGATTACCTTAGGTTGACATTTCAGGTTAGGGACATTTCTTAGGTTGATATTTCTGGATACGACTGTCGTAGGCTTGCAATACGGTGCGATAATCTTCAACCCGAAGCCCTCCAAAAGCCACTTCAAAACAGAATTTGTTAGGACAGGACCTCACAAAACATTACACGGTACGGAATCGGACCGATTAAAACAAAACAGTACATACATCGAGAGCGTCGCTAGTGCTATAGTGAGTGTGCTGAGTGCATCGGTTCGCTGCGCTTTGTCAAAGACCCTAGATTCCCCCGATCATTTAGGGCCGGCCAACAAACTGTCCTATTCAAACGGACCTTAACCATTGGGATGTAGAGCCTTGGAATAACAAGGTTTTCAAAATCCCATATTTTCCCAATGGAAATTTTACATGACAAGCATAATAGTAATTTTATTAGCCCTTTCTACTATAATAGACTTTTCAGTTTAGCTTGTTATCCAGAATGAGACCCAAGTATTTCGCTTTCTCTGTGAAAATCAAGCTAATACCTTTTAAAGCGGGGATCAGTATCAGAAAAATTATACGTCCTAGTAAAGAAACCCAACTCAGTCTTGTGTAGAAAAACGCTCAATCAATATGCTGGCCTTCCAGTTAGAACAACGCTACTCAGTTTATTACTTTACCAAGAGTGGTATGAACAAATATATTTATCAATTTCTTTTCCCTTATTAACCAATGGCGATGTTGAGTGACCGAAAACCATATGATGTTAAGCCAAGTTGGTTCTCTGGTCGATTCTCTAATGCTCGCCTGGCCAATTTTATATTTTTGAATTTCAATATTAATAAGGTGTGAATAATTGTTAAACATCCACGTATATTCCTATAATGGAAAGTTTGTGAGGCTAAATAGAACAATACAATTAGCCCTTTCAGCTTGTGCAACGTAGAGCCACAGTTAGAAATTATAAAACCTATTGAAAATAATCACAGGCTGTCTTCAGTGTTAAAAGAAAATTAAAAATTTTCCGACTAATCGGCACACCGTTTAAAGAAAGTTGCGGCGTTTGGATCGGGAAATACCGGGTTCGAAGAATCTAGGGGTCTAATATGAAATTTTCGACTGCGTTTTTTTTCGACGACATCGACCATTCTGACCACGTCGAAAATACCTATTATACATTTTTCTTTTTTTTTGTCGAAAAAATGAAAATCTCAATAAAATTTTATTACGAAAATTTTTTTTTAATTAAACTAATTAAATTTTAATAATTAAAATTATTTGAGTGCAGAACTTATAAACCACTTAACTTGTCAATAACACCATATGGAGCATTACAAAGCGAAGATGATATACATAAATCAAACCTATAGCCATACGTCCTCGATTTGGCTATTACCATAGGGTAAGTAACAATAAAGAGTAATGAAACAGAGGAAAAATTATCATCAAAAAATGCGTGGGTAAAAACACTTGCACATTTTTTTTTATTTTATTTGTATCGGATATTGTATACCTTGTGACTTTTGATAAAAAACGATACAATTACGGTAAATAAAAATGTGTACCTATATGTATTGTTTAACCCATTTAAATTGCATAACCTATGCATTTGTTGATGAAATTTTTCCCTTTGTTTCGTTACTCTTTATAACATTAGATACTCTTTGCTACTACTTGCAGGACGTGAAAAGCATATTATGTTTTAGTATAATACACCTGGCGTTGGTACATTACTTGTCTGTAAATACTCATATCAAACAAATTTTAAGCAGCAATTGTCGTTGTACGTAACCATCTCACAAATGAACCCATTCAAAGTGACATTCTTCTAAAATTGTGTCGCTTATCGATGATAGACTAGCTTTTAAATCGGCAGCTTCATTTGGTTTTTCTTAAAAGTCAAGCATTGCCTGTAAATTTCATTTTTATGGTTGAGACAATTTTCATTTATCAATTTTTATTTTCGTAAGATTCGACTTTCAGCTAAAAAAAATATGTTATCGTAACGTAAACGTAATTTGTCAACAAAATACTGAATAATTCTCGAATTAATATTTAGAGTGGGGACAACCAAATCGCCTATTTATAAGATAAATAAAGGATGTACTTTCGAAATTGTTTATTAACTAGAAACATATTGTATTTTTATTGCAACATTTGCTCAAGACACTGAAAATTCAATACATTTTATCTAAATAAATTGAGAATCTAAAAAAAATGTTGGCTGTGATGCATATAATCAACACGCTACGCTGATGCAGGGATAAGAAAAACTACATCATGATCTGAGTTGGTTTTTTGTTCTTGTTTAAATTATTTGTTTAATTTTTGTTACAAACGAAACTTTTGTGATTTTCTTTTTTACTCTTTTTTTTTTGTTTTAAATTTATTGCATTTAAATTATTTTAAATTTAATAATCTTCGATTATTGCATAAATAAAATCTACTAAGTACTGTAGAAATTTTATTTTCTATGTCTCACTTCCGAATCTTTTCCTTGATGGTCGTTTTTACTGAAATTTTAATTTTTTTAATTAGTGATAGATCTTACATGAAATAATTTTGGTACTCTTACATTTCCGGACTATCTGTATCACTTTCTTCAGGTTCTTGTTTGTTTCGTCTTTTTTCATAAATCAAAATGATGGCGCATAAAACAAATACTTCTGCAACGATACCTATGAATGGCCAAAGCGCAGCCAATTTACCTATATAAAAAAAATTCAAATAATGACGATATTATTATTATTATAAGTTCAGGCCAATTATTTAAACCTACCTTTAACTCTTACGTATGTCACGGCGGATATTGGTTTTACTGAATCAACATGAAACGTACGATTATTTTTAACGAAACAGGTAAAATTTCCACGGTCGTCTAATTCCGCTACTTCATATGATAGAACTGCGTTTTCGTGACCATGCTCGTCACTGGAGAGTATAACTCGATCTTTTGATTCTTTATAAGTTGTATTACCTACACCCCAGTAAAATACTGGATTTGTCCCGATAGCTATACATGTAATGGTTAGCTTTTCACCTTCCACTACTGGAGTATTCTTTGGCAACTTAGCCATCGGAGCAGCTAAATTTTAATAAGAAATTTAATTATTTACAATTTTAACGGTGTTTATATTATATGCGATGGCGACTCACCAATAACTTCAATCGAAGCTGAACCTAGGCCGGGTATATGGCATTCATAAATACCAATATCTGTTTCTTCTGGTCGATCTAAGATAAATCTTCTTTCTGCATGAATAATTTGGTAGCGACCGTGGAATTGGTTTACCTTAGTAACATTTTCTTTATTGTATGTCCTAACGTAAAGCAAAAAAAATTGTAATAATTATTAAAATTTAATATTTTAAATATTTACCATTCTAATCTATATTTCTCGCTGTTTGGTGCCGTAACATTGCAACTCAACATCAACGAGCTTCTAATAGTGAAAAGCTTAAGCTTTTCTTCGGGAACGTCATAATTTGGTTTTAAAACATCGGAATCTGAAATTGAATCGAAAATAAACGAAAAATATTACTAAATTTCTACAAATTGTTTACTAAATTAAATTCGAACGAAAAGCATTTAAAATACAGGAGATTTAAATTGGAAAGTTTTGTTTACATGATATTTAAACAGCATTGAACAAAAGTAAAGGACTAATTACAACCTTGTCGTTGAGCTTCGTCTACAAAAATTGGGTCGTTCCATTGATTTTGGGTAGATCAAAATACGTATACGACATGTATATAAAGAAGTTTCATTACTAAAAAATTAGTTTAAGCACAGCAAATTTATAACACAAACCATAAAATATCAAAACTATCTAGCAATAAAACCTTTATTTAAATCAGCGCAGACAATAATAAAACTAATAACGAAGATTTTATGTATGGAGACATTCTAATCGGAGATAAATATTAAATAAACTAAAATAGGTACATTACATCAACAAAATAATGGCCCAACTGGGCGTAAAATAAAATGTTATATACATTATTTTTTAAGTAAAATATATTACTATATCTAAATTAAAATGCAAATATTTTTGTATGATTAAAGTATTAGCAAGCGTTTATTATTTCTCTCACCAATTTTAGTGGTTTGCAGAGTGACATTAGAATGTATATCGATATTATTATTGTGTTTAGTATCGGTACTCTTAAAATGCGACGTGACGTTGTTTGTGACAAAAGTGTCGTCATTTTTCGTATAAAATAGGATATCCTTATATATTGTTGTTGTAATAGGGGTTGTAAATGTCGTGACACTAATACTAACCGTATTTTTAGTAGCAGCAGTGGTAGTACTAGGCATTCTAGGTAATTTAGTGGACATAATCGACATTTTAGTCGTTTCATATAAATCGTCATTCACACGTAAAAAAAATGTATGATTATGTCGTGAATTACATTTATAGAAACCCTCATGCTTTGGTTCCGCATTCTTAACACTTATGCTTGCCTCAATCATATCTGGTTTGCCTTAAAAATGTGTATAGTATTTATTATAAGTATGTATGTAATAATGAGACTTTGGTAATCGATTTAGAATTTTTGTTGTAAATTTATAAGTGCCAATTTTTAAATCCAATCTTACAAAAAAATATATTTGTGGTTTATCTCTACTCTCGAAATTGTATTACAATATATTTCGATATACAATAATTATATTCACGTGTTACTGATAGTTCTTCATTTTTTATCAGCAACAACTTTTTTTTTTACTGCCGATCGAGGTCTTATTTTTTGCGTCGAGGCGCTTTACTCTAAAATTTGGGCAATTTTCATGCTTTCCAATCTTTTGTAAACAATTTGAGAGTTGAGATTATTCTTTCGTCGTCGATCCTACCTTGCATATACGATTCATAAACCATATAACTCCGATCATTCCTATCAAGGAGTACACCATTTCGTATCCATTCAATTGGTTCGTATACAGAAGCAATACATGAAATTGAGAATGGTTGTCCAATACTAACTTCTGAATCACCATAGTAAATGACGTTCGTTGATGCTTCTTTAATGATTTATATATAATTATAAAACAGTTTAATTATCTCTAGTTTTTTTTTCATGTGTACATAAAAAAATTTGACGCAGCGACTTAAATATCTAAATAGCATAGTCGTGATAAAATAAAACAAAATTTTGTTTCATAACTCACTACTACAAAATTTATCCGGCTTATTCTAGATTGCCTGTATTTTGTACATACAGTCAAAGTAAGAACAATGTAAAGATAAACTTAAAAGCTTTTAATAACAATACTACTAACAATACAAATACATAACAAAAATAAATACATATGTACAAAGGTACATATAATTAACTAGAAACCTCTTTACTGTGCGTTCATGACATAGTGAGTTAGTTCGGAAAAAATTCTATGGAAACACAAAAAATGTATTAAAACAACAACAAAGATAAAACAATTTCAACTCGAGTTCGAAACTAGTAGGCGTGGTACAAAGCATTTCAAATAATTTGATTGGTTTTGAGTTCGTTAAGCGAGTATGGAAATATTTGTTTCCGATGTCATGTACGCGACATGAGCTTTTATTTGTATTTCTATGTTGCTACCCTAAATTACTAAATATATACGTTTTAAATATTGACAGTTTTATCTTTAGATCACTGATTGCCTTGTTTGAAATTTAAAGATCAACCTTGTACTTAGGAATCCCGTCTTTTTATAAAGTCTAAGTTATTTAGGTGAAACGCTGTTATCACACATTTTTACGATTGAATATTTATTTAATCAAAACTCCATTGTTACACCATACCGCATTAAAATAAAAACGCTGTATAAACAATCCAAGAATTTATGTATGCTACAAATTTTTCTAAGCACGTTTTTCATTTTGTCTAATTTTAGCTGGCATATGCAACTCAATTACACGAAAAGAACACGCGCTTAGACGCGACCAAACTCAGCGACAAAAAATATTCATTACCGCCGTCTTTACATGTGAGCTCTTATTAAATGATCGAATTTAAATTTGCATAAGCTACAATATATTGCTAATTAATTTCCCTATCGACGTAATGTTCTGCGAATCACATTTATATTGTCCTTTCAAGATTGTTAACCTTGGTTTGCCAGTCGCGTGATAAAGGGTGTTCCAAAATGTTTAAGTCCAATTTTATTGATGGCGATGTTATACACAACTATTGATTGCAATAATTTGTGTATCTAAGGAGTGTTTTAATACAAAATATACACATATGAAAAGTTACGTAAATAATTAGAAATGTTTAATAATTAATACGTGTATGTATTATTATGGTTTTAGATTTGGCTAGTTCGGCTGGTTAAGCCAGAAATTATTTGCGTCACTAAAATTGTACTGAAACATTGTTGATTTCTAGGTGACGCACTCGAATATTAAAAATAATGTTTCATATTGAATATTTGGGTATCGAAACATGTGTTGTTAGCTCAGGCATAAGTCAATATTTTGTTGCCACAAATAAATATCCATATTTATCTATACATTGATTAGCAAGTACATATTCCATATACGATTAAACGTTGATTTAATTTTAAATTATGTCAATTAACAATTCGAATAACATTTTTGTTTCGCTGTGTGATACGTTGAGCTGAATAATATATTTATTTTAATACGTCATATTGATTTTTTCATAATTGAAACACAAATTTATTATTAAATGTACTTTGGCAAAATATTTCAATAAAATTAATTTAATTAACTTTATTATCACTTCATTTGCTTCTATTTATAAATTTAGGTGCAACAATAAGCAGTCAGGAAGTACGCAATGTTTAATGATTATATATTTTATTCCATCCAGTCAAACTGCTGAAAAATGCAGATAATAAACTGACGTCAATCTAGTTTATCGGCTTAATAATGTAAGCGAGTTTTTTTTTTTTTGTATAAACAGATCCAAATAATTTGTTGTGACTGGCTTATCATAATGCAAGTTATGTTTATTAAGAGTTGGTTTTATCTGACATATGGTACGTGTATTGCAGGACCAGGAATTTGATCGGGTTGTAAAGTAAAACAGTGTGCATGCGTAGATATTTATAATTGATTTAAATTGGGTTTCTGAGAGAAAAGAATCAATTAATTAATCTTGATATTAATGTATGAGTTTTAAAATATTTTTATACGTATTTAATATATAAAATTACATTTTTTTATTTTAATTTAATGATTTAGGCTTTTCCTGTGAATATGGAATTGGAAGAAATATTTACAAGTGTTTTTCTAATGTGTAAACTTTTTCTGATCAGCTAAGCG
Source organism: Nephrotoma appendiculata (assembly GCA_947310385.1). Lineage (NCBI taxonomy): Eukaryota > Metazoa > Arthropoda > Insecta > Diptera > Tipulidae > Nephrotoma > Nephrotoma appendiculata. The sequence goes on from OX371224.1 coordinate 198,412,243, forward strand.
AATGAGAATCAAGCCTTTTATAAAGTGTTAACCCATCTTAAAGCTGGGAAAGTCATTAATTATGTTTAAAAAATTCACTGACTATTTACTTATACTATTATACCGCAAATATTAAAAAGCTATTTAATATATGGATAATTATACTGTATGCCAGTAAAAACAATAAGTGCAAAGATACTAAAATCCGTAGACATAAACAAAACTAGATACTTAATCGTGAATTCTTGATTATTATATTTTTCCAGTGGGCCATTTCGCGATTTCCGTCAAAATAGGATTATTGCGATTATAAAACGCGATTATTACAATCGTGTATTAAAATATATTTCATTTTTCGAAGCATTTTATTTACGAAAAGTAATTGTTCGAGTGTGTAGTAATAAAAACATGAAACAAATTGTTTGTAATATATCGACAAGTATGAAATAGAGATCGTATTAGTTCGTGCGGGAGCAAAAGCACGATCGCGCTCTTGCATTTTAGGCTAGTGTATTGGGAAGTTCGGACGCGCTCCTTGAAACTCAAAGAGTTAAATCAAGTTATCGTAATTGATTTCACATAATTCAAAATCGGCAATTCAAAAACTAAAGGGCTGTGTGCCAAACTTAAGGTAAATCGTTTACTACGGTAAAAACCGGTTTTAGGACAGAATTTTCGATTAGTTGCCATAGCATTTTCGAAAAATAATTTAATTTACCTAAAATTGACAAATTTCCTTAAAATTGACTTTAACCTTAAGTTTGAGACACAGCCGAAACACGAATTTGAACGTTTTGGGAGTTACAAAATCGTGTTGTGTATATCACAATAATTTTGAAATCAAGATTTTATTTATATATGTATTTGGTAAGCATTCGGAATAATTTACCTCTGTACACGGTATTCCAGGGAAAGCCAGTATAACACGCCACAGTAGTAAAAAATGAGGGACGTAAATTAATTTTTGCTTTTATTAGTGGCGAAATGGTAACGTTTAAAAAGTGTAAAGTAACGTACTTGTTACAAAATTCACGATACACATTTTTCTTGAAAGGAAATCAAAAAACGAACTTTTACATTGGAATTTGTGAACCCCAGTTTCTCAAAAGAAAACCTATAAAATATTGAACTATGATGGTTGAATTACTAAATATTTAATCGGTCATTGTCATATGCCTTGTAATTTATGTGGAAAACTAAAATAATTCGATGTTTTTCAACCGCGTAACTTGATAATCCCAAAATAGTTTAGTTCTGATACTATGGGATAATTCCGAAAAAGTTTTTAATAAATAATAAGCTAAAAAAATATCAAAATAAATCAATATCAATTGAAAATTTAAAAATATAGTTTGATTTTATCTTCAACAATGATAAAACAACACAAACAAGTGAAACATGAATACCCATAATACAAATGTGACTTAAGTCAAAACTGTATTGTTTTTTACCACACCCACTCTAAGATTTTGTTAGTGCAGGTTTTATCTTTATTTCATAAAGATAGATACAGATTTCTAAAACTCAATAATATCATTAAATATTATTAGACAAATTAATTTAAATGTTCTTTCACTGTGGTCAGAAAGCGAATAGCTTTGAATTTTTGACTCATAGATGGAATATTTGTAACAAACAATCAGTTTCGTACGGATGAGATTATTGATTTGAAAAAATCAGCCTTCTCATTAGATCGCGACGACTGATGTTATTGTCTCTATATAAAGAACAATAGCATGTAGTTGTAGTACTAGCGAATTAATGCTTAGCCTACGATTTTCGATTCTTTCAAATTTTTCATCTTTATTTCATTCCCAAAATTAACTTTTCGTATTTACGAATTATTATATTTTACTTTATTTCAATTGTAATGGTTTTATTTATCGAGAGTACTGCAAATAGACCAATGTACGGAATAATCACAATAAAACCATTACAATCGAAATAACAAAGTTAAAAAAAAAAAATCGCTTTGTTTTTATAAAACCTTCAAAATAATATAAAATGAAATGATTAAAGTGAAATCCTTATAAAGGATTTATCATCTAGGTGCTTCTACTGTAATTTATTAGGTTTCAAGCTCAATATTCCATTTTAAAAATGTGTACTTTGCCTTTTATTAAGAGCTTCGTTATTAGACAATGCCCTCATATCAATGTAGGGACGTAAGTATTTTGGAGAGTGTAGAATGAAATGATATCTCTCTCTCTCTCTCTCTCTAGCTTTCACATCCCACAAAGGGATTTTGTCAGGCGTCTGTCTTGTATCAAGCGGCTCACTATATAAATGGTTCAAGGTAGGAATGGATGCCTTAAGATTCTCACCAGTACGTGGCTCACACGTTACAAGCGGGTTTAGCAGCAGGCCAACATCCTTCTCTCATAAAAACAATTAAGTTATGAACCCATGGAGTGAAATCGTCGAAAGCCAATTTATTTCGTATAGATCAGCTGATGAATTATAAACTGTATTATCTGAAATTATTTTACCTTAAAAAAATCGACAAAATTTTACAAACGTGTTTAGAAATTTCGGACTTTTTTCTCAACATATGGCTTTTACAGTTGCTAGATAAAAATATACAAAGATTCCTAGTAAGAATTCACTTTTCTATTTGTCATTTTAATTTACAATTATTAATTTTAGTATAATATGCACTTATGAGTTTAAATCCCATTTAAAATTCAAAGTAAATGACATTTCTAAACATACCAACTGTCAAACCATGCTCTGTATAGAGGCACATAAATCTATTGCCTCAGAAGGTAAGAATTAAGAGTTATCCTGAATAGAGAACGATTCGTAATTGGCTATTATTCCTATAATATGTTAGCTAACAACAAATCTTATACCAACCAGTGAACGGACAGAAACTACCCTTTCGATTGATGCTGAATTATTTATCTTTGGCCCGATGTTCATACTTTGGAATGTCTTCTTTTCAGCAATGGTAGGTCGAGACTAGCTACCAAAATAATAAATACGATACGGTACAATCAACCGAAAAAATATTCTGTCACATTAATACCTAATCAAAATATTTATCATAAAATTGAAAAAAAAATAAACAAGCGAAATAAACATAATTTTTTTTTTTTTTTTTTTTTTTTATAATCCATGCCATCTGTTTTGGGGCCGAAGCACACCCTGCTCTTTCGCGGTTTATTTTTCCGTCTTACTTTACGCATCATCTGCCAAATCGAAAGCCCCATATAAAATTTGATTTTTTTTGTGTACACGTGATCTCTATAGTTCTGAATTGAAAACAGACGCATTTAAATTTAAAGGGGCCGCCTATGGAATCCACCAAATCGCTTCCTGAAACTTCCCGTTTCCTTTTTCCTTTGATGAACAGCGTGGCAGTGTTTTGTGCATATGTAATTAAAAAAAATCATTATAGGTAAAACTTTACTTGGCTTTTACACCTATTTTACCTTAATAAAACATATATTCTGTACATATATGAAAAAATACCTTTCACTTGATATATGTTTCATTAAGATAGGCGCGCGGGAAATAGGTTAAAAAGGGATCACAATTTTTGTTTCATGTTTTATCACGTTTCTCTTTCTCTCGTAGCAGCATCGCTTTACAACAATAAAAACTATGGAATAGATAGAAGACAGAAAAAGAACACCGTAGTGCTTAATTGTCTAAAGTTTTAACTTATTTATCCATACATTCGCCATTTCGCGTTCTAAACAGTTTTTGATTCTAATCGGATTAGTTTGAGTTAAACAAATAGTTCAATTATGTTGAAATTCAGGGCTATTTTTCAACAGCAATTTAGAATAACACCAAAAAATGGCAGACGTACTCGGACTCGCTCACTTTGCATAAATTTAATTTGCAATTCTTTGTTGAACTACAATTCCGGAATTTCTATATTATTTAACGTTAAATCGGCTTTACGCATTTATTTGAATCCCGTAATGGGGTTCGCATAATAACAATATTTTTGCTTTTACTTTACAACTTTACTTGAAAATTAAACCTGAGAATAAAGCAAATATTATTCTAAAATATAATTTTTATACAAACGTAGGCAAAACTAAAGTTTTCTATTGCGCGAGCAGTGCCAAAGATTCCTTTTAAAGGCAGTGTGCTGTCAAAAAATAATCGATGTTTTTTATTCAACCTGAGTAAATTTACTCGGCACACTGCGTTTTTATTTGTGGACTGTGCTCTCACCGTGTATACTCCGTTCTTCAAATAATCCTCTGAAATAAATGTACGAAGTCATACCGGGTTCACACCAGCAATATTAGCCGTGCTTCTTGACGCTTGATTTCGGATCCGGATCAGTTCAAATTTCATGAAACAACGCTACGTGTACGTTTCGATACAAAATTTCGTTCTTATTTTTACAAAGGGAATTTTTTTTTTGTGCAGTGGTATTAAAAAAAAATCATTCTGCTGTGTATTTGTACTTCTGACATTAATAAAAATCAACAAAAACGTCAGTGGTTTATTTTGTGTGTCAAAATTGTTGGGTAATTTTAAAAATGTTTTTGTGCATCAAAAGTGTTTACTAAATAGATCAATTAGATGTCTGTATTGCTGCTCTTGCAATCGTCATAAGTAGCATGGCCTCAAGAAGACTTCATAAGAAGAAAAGGAGAAGACCAAAAACATATATACATATATGGTATATATATATACATTTCAGTTTTATCAAATCAAAATATTTTATTTTTGTAGAAATTAACATTATTAAACAATTAACAATTAAATTTATTTTATTTATATTTTTTCAATTTGTGGTTTTTTTATTATTTTCATACGAGAACTGTCACAATAATGGTGAAAGGGATGAACAAATATTAAATTTCCTATGGGAAATTTTATATTTTAGTACTAATGTAAAAATAGCAACCAAAAAACATCTCGGCATTAGTACTTTTTGGTTGCTATTTTCTTTGTTTTTTTAATATGTGTGTATAAAAATATTTGTGTTTGAACACAATTTTTTTTGTATGTATACTATACATGTGAGTTGCTTTGCTAAAATAGCAAATAATTCTTTGGTCGAACCGTACACTAAGGCGATTACTAGAGTTCAAGCCAAAATTCGTGATCGAAAACAAATTTTGGACCAAATTTTCTATATAAAATTAGAACTGACAATGTGATCGGATCAATGAGTGTTATTAAGTACAGCTATCATAATACAATTAAAGTTGTAATCATTGTTTGCTTCACACGATATGACAAGAAGTTAACATTATTTAAAAAAATAATCAATTTCATTTTTATTCATGTCCTTATATTGTCCCCCTGATTGGGGAAATATATTTCCATTGTTTTTTCGCTAGATGGCTTTAGTAGCATATATGTCGTGATGGATTTGTCGCAGAGGACCATACTTATACTCGTTGGAAAGGAGGATTCATGTACTAAAAATAATAATTTTGTTATTGTTTTGAGTGACCGATTTAGTGAGTTATGGCGTGTCATGATGGAGGTAAACAAAGAGATATTTCGCTTCGATAAAGGCGAAAACGCAAGCCAAGCGGCTGAAATTGTGAATGGTATCTATAGTCCTCATACTGCCACAGCTATTTATGTGCAATTTTAGTTTCGTCGATTACGTTCCAGGAATTTCGATATCAGATGCACCACGCACTGGAAGGCCTATCGTCGAAATTATCGATAAAATCCTGGAAATTATCGAAGTAGACCGACATCCGAGCTTCGTAGCATCGTCCAGGAGTTGAAGATCGACCACAAAACCGTTTCAAACCATTTGCATAAAGCTGGCTTTAAAAATAACCTCGATGTTTGAGTGTCGTACAAGTCGATGCAAAAAACGTTAAGGACTGTGTTTCCATCTGAGAATCCTTGGCCAAACGAAACCAAATCGAGCCATTTCTGAAGAGGCTGGTAGCTGGCGACAAGAAATGACACATACGACAATACCAACCGGAAACCATCATGGTCGAAGGGCAGTGAAGCGGCCCAAACGGCGGTCAAACCTGGATTAACAACCAGGAAGGTTAAGCTGTATGTTTAATGGGATTGGGAGGGAACCATCTACTATGAGCTGCTGTTCAATGGGCAAACGCTCATTTTGGACCTCTACTGCCAGCAATTGGACCGACTGAAGGCAACAATCAACTAGTAGTGGCCAGAATTAGCCAATAGGACAGGCGTCGTGTTCCGCCAGGACAACACATAGTTATGATGACCCGCCAGAAGCTCCAGGAGCTTGGTTGGACGGTTATTATGCATCCACCTTATAGTCCGTGCCTGATACCAAACGATTTTTATCTCTTTTTATCCATGGCAAACGTTCTTGGTGGTAAACAATGGCCTCAATGGCTTGTGGAAACTGGTTATCTTAGTTTTTTGCTAACAGGGACAAGGCGTTTCGGGATAGCGGTATTGCCTTGTAAATGGCAACGAGTTATCGACCAAAACGGAGCATATTTGAGCCAAAACGAATGATTGTAATCATGTTAAATAAAGCCCCAAAATTAACGTAAAAATAATGGAAATATATTTCTCCAACTTAATATATTCATTTCATTTCAATTTTATAATTTAATTCTCAAAATATTTATAGAGTAATAACTAAAACACGTTAAAAACCTCAAATTCCGAGAAATACGAACATTTTCTGACAAATTTAACGATAACCTGACAAAAAAAATCAAGATTCATTGTAAAACCGAAAATATGATAGCTATCAAATTTTTGTAAATATTTTGCAAAATATGTATTCTGAAATATTATATTTTGCAATTATACTATCGCCATTCGATATCGCATAGTAAAATAGTATAATACTATTATTACTATAGTCGGTGAGAAAGTGATATTATTGTACGAAGAATGTACAAAGTAAAAACAATTTAATACTCTATCACTGTTTCCCAACGGGGGCCGTATGGCTCCCCTAGCTAGGCATACCATATACCTGAGAAGCCATATGCTAAATTCATAAATTAGGGGGCCTTGGACTTAAAGAGCCGATGAAAATTTTGCCATGAAAATATTATTTATTACTAATATAAATTGAAATTAAGATGTAAAAAATAAGGCTGAGAAACACTGATAACAAAACACAATTGTGCCGCTTGAACTAAGGTTATAGCAGAGACAACCCCAAAGAGATATCCGTTTTCCTACGAAAAAAAATGGCTCAATTAAAAACACACAAATGTGTGGGTAATAAAGCATAGTATATAATGGCGTTTTTGATAAAAAATTTCGCTTGATTTGAACTACAACCAACACAATTGTGTGTATTGTTATAGTGTTTTTTTCGGACGAAAATAATTTAGAAAGGAATTCATACATCTGTAAGTTGGTTTAAAACACATACAAAAATAAATTTTTGACACGATTCTTTTGTCTTACCCACACAATTGTGTGGCAGTAAAAGCGATATTTCATTCTATGTAAACGTAAAAATTTAAAGTGCATATTCATTTTCTGTAAATAGCCGGATACAATCGAAAATATTTTGTTTTTTTGCGGATGCATATACGCAATTTAACGAAAAATCACAGATACAACGCTTACATTGGAATTATCAGAAATAAATGTTGTTTTAATTTTTTTGTTCAAATGAAAAATCTCTTTTGATTGGCCGTGATTATAATGTTTTTCGGACTGAAACAAATTTAAAGGTATGCACAAATGTGTATATTGTTCTAAAATACATACAAAAATCAATTTTTACATAATTCTCTTTCGTACACGAATTTTACATACAAAACTGCGTATGTAAAATTCGTGTACGAAAGAGAATTATAGAGAATTGTAGAAAAAAATGGAGAAGTGAATATGTTACGGCCAACTCCCAATTTCTTTACCACGAATGTATACATAGATCTTGAATAGACTATAGTTCTTGAAACAAAATAAAGGAATAAAGGTCGTAAATTTAATCTCGAAATTTATTTAAATCTTTTAATTCTTTGTCTATTTTGTTAATTCTTAACTTTTCTACAGCATTGCAAAAATTGAAAAAGCTACCATTGAAGCAGTCACTTTCGGTAGACAGATTTTCACCAAATTTAGCAACGATCTAACAATTAATGAAAAAAATTGTAGGCAACCTAAAAGAGATATTTTATCCTTTGTAAACGTAAAAATTTAAAGTGCGTGTACATTTTCTGTAAATAATTGCACAGAATCAAAGATATTTCGTTTTTTTTATAAGTGCTTTTCACACGAGTGAGAGTGAGTCCACACACATTATGACAACAAAAAACGTGAAATAAACGAGTGCTTGTAACGTTAACTGTATTATTTTTTTCTAAATTGTTTCGTCATTTTCACTAATACCTTCGACGGACACAAAAAATTACCGCGATAATCACTGATTACGAATTCAATTTTAATTTTAGCGATCACGATCTTCAATCTTTCAATATTATAGTAACACACTGCAAACACGATTTCTAAATTTCACTAAACTTCATTCGGCAAAACCCTTGCATTCTGCCTGGTTTCATTTGTTTGAAATCTGTCAAAGTATTTGGAAGGTGCAACAGCAAAAGTTAAAAAGAAAGTGTACAACTTATAATGACTATTACTTTTATTAAAATAATTCCTGGCATGCTCTGACACATTCGTTCTCTTTTTTGCATTTCAAAGTTATTGAGTTTCTACAACTAGATTGCGATTACCAAGTTTTGAAACGCAGTAATCCTGTTTTGCCAAAATCGTGTAGTGACAGACTGAAAAAATAACTACATAATCTCGAATTCGCAATTAGCTAGTTTGTGTCTATCGAACGTATAAATTGAATTTATTTTATGTAAAGTAGATAACATATACTTGATACATGTCTTGTGCAATGCTATCTAATTATACAATTATGGCGGACTATGAATTTAAAATTATACAATTATGGCGGACGCTCGTTCAAATGTACTTTGTTTGTTGTCATGCTGTGTTGAATACAGGCGTGGAAAGGCCCATACTCTGTTTAACGAAAACTCATAGATACAACAATGACATTCGACAGAAATAAATTGTTTTAGTATGAAGTATTATTCCGAATAGGCAATCCACCTGAACTGTAGAGATGCCCAATTTTAGCGAGAAAAAAAAATTGCTTTATTAAAAGCCGTTATTTTAGGTAAAACTTTAAAATGATCTGAACTAATTATGTTTAAATTTAATTTATAACCTTTCTGTTTTAATCGTGTTTCTGTAAATGTTACATACTTTTCAAAATATTTGCAAAATAAAAAAAGCTCCTATGGAACCTGCCCCTTCCGATGGACCGGCATTTGCCTAAAATCACTGGAATCTCCCAATTCATAGAAAAAGCTTAAGTAAGAGGTTTGATCCCGATTAATCATTCCTATGGACTGTACATAAACCAAAATTTTCGAGGAAAGTTTTTTTTGTCAAAAACCGTCATTTCCGCTTAGATTTTGGGAAACTGATCTGGGCCGATATTGTTGCAAATTTAATTTACAAACTTAAGTTTTAAAAGATTTTTCTTGTAAATGATATTCTTTTCAAAATATTTGCAAAAAACGAAAAAGCTCCTACGGAAGCTGCCACTTTCGATGGGCCAATTTCGCCCAAAAATCATTAGGGCTGTAGAGAAGCTAGACATTTAGTCAGCACGGCACAGCACACATAGAGATTTTTTAAAACTACTTTTTTTACTTTGACGATATAGCGAATGGTAAATATGCAAAAATTTCTAGATAAATATTTTTCAAAATTTGATAGAACAAAATGCACTAGCTTTTCGATTGGATTGCTATTGCAATCTGAAAATAATGAGTCTTCTCAAAACCGAAAATATAGTTTTTTCTACTGTAAAAGAGTTAATTATGTTAATATATCCCATTTGCTGCCCGGTAACACAATTGTGTGAGTACGGCTAACGGCAAAAGTCAAAAGTTTATTTTTGTATGTTTTTTGAACCAATTTACACATTTGTGCATTCCTTTCAAACGTATTTTCGTCCGAAAAAAACACTATATCTATAAACACAATTGTGTTAGTTGTACTTCAAAACAAGCGAGATTTTTTATCAAAAACGCCATTACATACTATGGTTTTTTACTCACACATTTGTATGGTTTGGACTTAAATTGAGCCAATTTTTTTTTTTTTTTGTTGAAAAAGGGATATACTTGTCTATATACTTGATACAACCTACACTCGGTATAAAACAAGCGAGATAATCCTGCTTACTCGAGTAGAATTACAAAATAGACGCAAACATTTAATACACTATACGTATTTAATAGCAAATAAAAATCGGCTATTTTCCAAACGAGGTCATAAATAATTCCAAATAATTAATACAGGGTTTCCTTCCATCGTCATAGTATAAAAGGATAATAGTATTATTATACTATTAAACTACATATTTGCGGTTTTACTTTGAGAAATTTACAACAACAATCCCATATATGTACATAATTCCAATTTGGAATTATTTTAAACCAACTTTTCTGCTGTTATAGAATTATTCTATTCTACCTGTAGTTTTAATGTTCACCACCAGGGCAGTTTTATTGAATACTTTTATATTTAAATGTTGGCAATAAAAATATAAAAGTGATTTTTGTAATTTTGGCATCGAATTTTTCTTAACAAGACGAAAATCTAGCGTGATATTTTGTAATAATATTCAATAATGTTCTAGCACATTACTATTTAATTGAAATATTTAGTTGCGTTTAGTTACGTTGTTTTCAAATTCAAAATGTAATTGTTACCAACTAATAAAAATAAATTAAAAAATATCTTTGGTTGTTACTATGAGCACAAATTAATTCTATACCAGAATGGAATTAGCTTGTACCAAAATAAGACCGCAATTACCTAGAGTCAATGCCTTCTAAACTACAGGCCTTTTACTACTCTCATTTTTCGCACATGACGTCAATTTATGTCTAAACCGAGACTGCGCAATAATAATGTTAAGATATTTACACTAACAAAACAACTAGAGAAAGCAACAAAAACGTCGACTTAGCGTGTCGTCATCATTTAGTGTAAGCGGCCTGTAGTTTAGAAGGCATTGCTAGAGAAAATATTAGTGAATTTGCATAAGTAGCGTAGACTCTAGGTTACCAAAGATGTTTATCTTTGCTATTACGATGGAAAACCAAAGTTGATAGTATAATAGTTTACTAAAATATTTCCGTATTGACGATTGGAGGAGCATCACGGATTTCACGTAGCGGATTTTTTTTGAGCTACATATGATAACTACAAATTTTGACATTTATGACATATGCATAAATAAAATAAACAATCAGCGACACTCACGACAATTTATTCGTTTTACCGTGTTAGCTTTACTTGGTTTAATTTTGTTTAATTACATATATAAATTAAAAACATAATAGGTTTTATATAATTAGTGATTTTGTGACATATATAATATCAGGGATAACCTAAAAGAGATATTTCATCCTATGTAAACGTAAAAATTTAAACTGCGATTTCATTTTCTGTAAATAGCCGCATACAATCAAAAATATTTTGAGTTTTTGCGTATACGTTATACGCAGGATAACGAAAAATCAGATACAACGATGATATTGCAATTATCAGAAGTTTGTTTTGTTTTCATTTTTTAGTTCAAATGAAAAATCTAATTTGTCTGAGGTAATATAAAACACATTAATCTATGTATATCCTTGATTTTCTCGGCGTATCGATCACGTCATTTTTTGTAGTTAGTTTCGATCTGATTCACCAGCGGCGCTTTTCGAACTTTTACAATCGTCAATACTTCCTAGCTATACGTAGGAAATAGTATTTTTAACATTGTAAATTTGACAGCGTGAAAATTAACTCAATTTTCTTAGCTTGTTCATTATTATCAATTTTAATATTTTATTGCCGGAATAAGAATAAATTTGTTAACTGTGAATCGGGTAGCATATAATTTGTAATCGTTCTTTATCAAACGCCCAATTCGAAAAGGCTTACTTAAATCGTAAGATGGAAAACCGGATTGGATTGATAGTATAATAGTTGCTGTGTTTTAATATTGGAGCATTATCCGGAGCCAAATGGCAATTTTCTATTGAAACTGCAGCTATTATTCACTGGTGTCGCTGTACTATAAAAATTAAAACTAAATTCATCAATAAAACAAACATTTATCACCTGAAATATATTAATTGACATTTATTTTGACATGACGTTATAAACAAAAATTCATTTTGCTGCGTTTTAATTTTTTATTGTAAGATTTAGTTTCTAATGGTTTCAGGGGTTTACAAAATTAAAAGCCTTTTCAAATTTCCCATTGAAATGGATAGCGCTCCCGATAGCGGCTTCCGATAAATAAGTAGAGCAAGATATTTTTTTACCGATTTTTACCTAAAAAGTTGAATGAAAAATCTTAGTTTAGAGTTAAATAAATTAATTATATGCAATAATAGCGCGCTAAATATAAATTTTGACATAGAAAATTGGCTGCTCAGGATACAGCTATCGGGCGCTAATAAAAAAAACACAGCAAGTATTATACCATAGAAAAATAAGTCTACCATAGATTTCTCATTTGTATAAAACGAGCGATAAAAATGAAATTCCAATGTCATGATTGTATTTGTGATTTTACATTGTGCGCAATGTAAAGTTACAAATACAATCATGACATTGGAATTTGATTTGTTTTATACAAATGAGAAATCTAACTATTATTCTTTTATACTATCGACGATGGGAACCTAGTAGTAAACTCTGTTCAAAAATTAGAAATTTTCGTCATTCGTTGAAAATTGAAAATGAATTATGCGGCCACGTTGAAAACTAAACCCCAACTATCATCGGTCACCGCTAATTTATTAATAATAATAATACGAAGACTCAGCCCGGCTGAGGATGTGAATGGCAGATCCCGAGCACACTAAACATTTCTTAGATTTTCCTATATCTTCGTTATATTAAGAAATTCGTAAATAAGTAAAGCTAATGCAGAATCTAATCTTTTAGTAGTTTTTAGAGCAAGATGGAATTTTATCAAAGTAGTCAAAGCGAACATCTGTTAAAATTTATTTATTCTATATTTTAAACGATTTCACGGTAGAATTTCCAAATTTTGCCATTTTTTCAATAATCAATAAATAAATGTTTTTCAAATTTAAGACATATGTGTACTTATTTTACGTGTACACACCACGATTACCTCATCGCTACACATGCAAAAGCATTAAAATACTATTATCAAACTTGACGTCGTTAATCAAAGTGAACACCACGATTTGAACATGTGCAGTATCAATACAAACATTATTTATTCACATGGGTAAATACACTTTGCCAAATATTATTTTACCTTAATTTGCCAAATGTAATCTTTCTAAAAGTGACGAGACGACCCTAGAGTTGATACAACTGGATCAAACCAGACATTACTAAATTTAAAAAGTTATAACAAAATTAAAACAAAATATGTATGTAGTTATATTTATTTATACATATTTTTAATTTTCTGTCTATATGTATCTACAAACGACGTTTGAAATACAAATAGGTTAGGTTGGACAATGAAGCTAGAAATTATTTTAGTAAAATCAATAATAATGACGGAACATATTTGAATACATACATCATAAACCGAGTGGCCTAGTTTTGGAACATTATTTTACAAATTGTACAAAGCTCTCGCAATGACAACGTCACAAATACTATACTCGCTATTTATTAGCTACCCTCCTTTTCTTATTATGATGACACACACAGAAAGAAAAATTATTCTGAAGTTCAAAGTTTCGCATAATCTATTTACTTTTGTGGAATATAAAATTGTAAACAGTACTAATTATAAACATAAAAATCAAAATAAACAAATTATATATCAATGGTCTGCTGAATGAATAATAGAGATTAGTCTACACCCAAGAATATGTACTAAATAAATGATGTTCAGTCCATTAAACCATAATAAATTCGAGCAGTGTTTTAAGGAAAGGAGCAGATTGTAGAAAAGCAATTTGAAGAACCACCTACATTAATTCACAACACAATCGATACCGTGTATATAATCGGTCGTCTGTATGGTGCCTTACTTAACATGGAAAAAATTAAGAAACAATTTTGAGTCAAAAAATAACATGAAATGATGTGGTGGAATATGAAAAACACATGAACAAACCAGTTTCCATCGCGTCTTATGTAACTAATGTACTTAGGTAGCTATTAGAATCAAAAATCAAGCTTATTATCGTTTTAGTAATTTCTGAAAATTAGTTTCAGAAAACCCCTGGTAAATTTTCTTTTTTTGTTTTTTCTGAATATATTCAGATTTTTTTCGTTTCTACTACTATATCGACAAATATTACGTCATACTATGTATCAAACACAAAAAAATTCAATAAATTTCCATTCCACACACATTCACACATACACGCACAAAATAAAGAAAATTCAATGATCATATTCCATTTAACAATATTATAATATACTTGGGAAGAAGGAAAACAATAAAAATATAAATAGAGAACAAAAATAAATAAAATACAATAATTAAAATATAATTAATATGATAAGACATACATAAAATAATACAAAAATATATCTATTTTTTAAATATTATAAACACATACCTGCTTTAACTGAATACGCTAAAAATAGCATAAGAGATGAATATTGAATAAATGAGTAAACTAAACGGGTGCTACTTTTTGATACCATATTTATTGCGTTGCCCTTCAAAATCGCATGAAAATTAAATTGTATTGTTTTCTTTTTTTAAATTTAAAATATAAAAAACAGTTTAATAAATAAAATATATAACTATATTTATATATATTTATTATTTAATAAAAAACTTCAACTTTTTAAACTATAACCATTTAGAATTATTATTAAAATTAATAAAACAAAAAAAAAATATTAGCTCCCGAAATTTTGAGTTTAAATCAGTATTTCAGACTAATGAAAAACTGCTAAATGATTTTTTCTCGTAGATAAATTTAGATTACTACAAAATGGCGAACTACTTTCATGTAAATAATTATTTTGTCATGAGATAACAATAATCATTCTTCAAACAAAATTTTGTAATTTATTTTTATTTAACACAATTATTTTATTATTTTCTATTATAATATAATAAATAAATATACATAATATATTTATATATGCGAAATATACGTAATGATAAATCTATGACGTTTGATGAAGTACATAATAAAACTTAACAAAATATTTTTTTTTCCTATTCACTACAATATTTTATATGTTTTCAATTTATTTTATAAATTAACACTTTGCAAAAAAAAAAATTAATAAGTTTTATTTTATATTATACATAAGGAATTATATATTTTCTAAATATATTTCAAACACTCAATTTATGAAAAAATAATAATGTAATGAAAGAACTTTTGGAACACTGAACAAAATACAAATACTCCGTGTGGTAAAATTCACTCAAAATCCAAAATGACTTGCGCGGGTGTCATTTTGAACTTAAAGAAATTAATTGCGTTTACGTGTTTGGTTGCGTTGTGCTTATGCGTTGTTATGTCGTTAATGAAAAAATTACCCACTAAACAAAAGCACGTTGAAGTTAAGTGTAAGTAACGTAATTACTAATCGTTTCCTTTCGTTACTAAACAATTTATTTTTTAAGAACGATGTCCTACGGATGTTACGTGTAAATAAACGTTTACCGATAACGTTTAATAATTGTAAATTTTTTATGTTTATGTAACAGTAATTATACAACGTTTAAATATTGTTAATTATTAACGTTTATTTATTGTTACAACTTCAACGTTTAATTACCGGTAACTTAAAATATGAAAACAACGTTGAATCAAAACTTAAAATTAGTAAGTAATATTAATTTAAATAAAAACGTAATTTCAACGAATAGAGAAATTGTATTTCTTATAAAATATATTTATTATTTCATTGTTAATGAATTTTAATAAAGACAAAAAATATGGAAACTATATATAAACTATTTTTGTTGTTTAAACCTCCTCATTCGGGCATGAACAAAATATATTCAAATATTATCAACTAATTTTATTTAGTTATAGTCCTTACTAAATAACGCCATATTTAGGGATTTTAAATCGCCAAATCTTTTTCAATCGTGGGATCCGTCCCAATTGTCTCAAAATCTTTATTAAATGTGATCTAAATATGTTGTTAAAAATTGTTTATGTTTCAACGTTGTTCAACGGTTAAATGTGGTAGGTTTATGTAACGGTTTGTATTATTGATTTTTAACGTTTATAAATGGTTAAATTGGTTACGATTAACACTGCATCCCCAATAGAATTTCTTATGACTTTTTACTCACAGAAAAGTATGAAAAAAAAACTTGACAAAAAAAAATATTTTTTTGTCAAGTTTTTTTTCATACTTTTCTGTAAGTAAAAAGTCATAAGGAATTCTATTGGGGATGCAGTGTAAATAATGCTAAAAAATAATGCAGATTAAACGTTGAAATACGGTTTACTGGGTTACGTTTAAAATTATTTTGCTTTCAACGTTATCAATTTTTTACTGGGTAATGTCAAAAAATATTAAAGATCTTGTTCCTATTCCGGCAGCTACTCTGCCGTACTAAACATAAATTACTTAACTGCATTTTTGGCCAAATTGAGTTGATGCCATTCGATAGCTATTGTTAATCTCTATCTTTAACATTACCACAATAAGTTAAAAAAGACAGAAACCTGTTATTAAGAAATATGTATTTCAATTTAACACAGAAATGATACAAATTTCAAAAGTTTTACATCGATTATCTCAAAACTCAATTTTTGCAGTTGAGTAATTTATGTTTAGTACGGCAGTACTCATATGCTGTTTACATTGAAGATTCAACCTTGGTTGGAGAGTTATCTATGAATCAAAGAATTTGAATTAAATGAGGAAGAATGATAGCAGCTGTCAGACGAGTCAAATTCGGAGGGTGAAAGAGAAAGCATATAAATCAACGGGTCGTATTTAGAATTTGTTCAATCGAAATTAAAAACTACACAAATTCACAATTATTTTTATTCCAATTTAGTACGGATTTATTTATTTTTTTTTATTTTCGGTAAAAAATTGTACTTATAGTATTCCAAAATAAATAATAATTATGAAAAATAGCACGTAGAGTATGAACATAGTAATAAGAAAAATGCGATAATGTAATATAACATTATTTTCTGTGGCACACAAATTTTGATTAATTTTTGATCTTTTTTTGATTCAAATTGGATTTTTTTGTCTTTTTCTTTTTGAAAATGAATCAAAAATAAAATCCAAAAAATTTTTTGGATTTTTTTTTGATCCATTTTCAAAAAAAAAGACAAAAAATGTAAAAAAATCCATTTTGAATCAGAAAAGGATTAAAAAAAGATCAAAATTTGTGTGCCACAGAATATAGTGTAACATATGATTCTATTATGTTTACAAAAAAAAAAGTCAAACAACAACAACCAAAATTCGTTTTTTAGATTTTTTTGATTTATAACTTAATGATAATTTTATCACAAATCACTATGCTTTTAACATAATTTACATTTTATTTTAAATAAACACTTATAGATGGTAAGAAATTCTTTTTCGAATTTTTCAATACGCATTTTGGCAACATTTCACAAAACACTTCATTTCAATATTTCAATGTTCAAATTTTTCAATATTTATTCACAAACGGTGCACTAGTACACGATCCACTAACTGTTTTATAATATTTTATTTATTTTAATTAATAATATCACGATTTTTTAAGAACACAAAATTTAGCGCGTCACTTTTTACAACAACAAAAACTTGTCCGGTTTGCTTTTTCTTTGACATCTGAGACCACCATATGCATTTTTTATATAACCATCCTGTTCCCACATGCCTCAAATGAAATAGCAAATATTATTTTGATTTTATATGAGATAAAAAACATTTACAGCTCTTCAGTATTTCCCTCTAAGCTATGAATCGAGTCCACACAAGGTTAAAAATGTCTATAAGAATGCAATTTATTTTAGCGAAAATTTTGTAAATTAAAATTATCATATTTTTGGGCTGAGTCGAGTTCATAGAAATAGATTATATAGAATGAATGTAAGCAGCTGTCAAGCGTCACAAATTCGGAGGGTAAAAGAGTATGAACACTTTATTTTAACAAGAAGTTTTCAATTTTAATTACTAAATGATGCACTACTGCACTATGCACTAACTATTTTATTAACATATTTAATCAATAATTTCAAGTTTTTTTTAAGAGCGCAAAATTAAGTCGTAACTTCGTACAAAACCAAGAGGTAGTTTGGTTGGGGTGTTTTCTTTCACATATGTAACCGCCATTTGCACTTTTATATAACCATCCTGTTCTGGCTTGTGACACATGAAATAGCAAATTTTTTATGGGAAAAATCTTTACATTCATTCTATAGTACATAGTTCTATGGTCGAGTTAACTACAAGTTAACTCTGTTACTACAACTCTGTTAATTACAAGTTCAACCTACGTTGACTTTCAGTATAAACAGTCAGAGTTACGTTATAGTTAAAGGGCTAGTTATATAGCCGAAAACGAAACGGACCGAAACGAAACGAATGAATTAAATACATGAAAACATACTTAAATAATTATATTAGAAACAAATGTGAAAATGTCAAAACCGTTTTCACTAATTCTTCTATATAACCATGCCTCCTTCGTCTTTACGTTTCATTTCAATTCAGTCCGTTTCGTTCCCGTCTATATAACTAGCCCTTAACTGGGAGTCAATTCGCGTTCCGTGAAATACATATGTAATGAAAATGAAAATTTTTTTTCATTGGCAATCTAGTAGTTAGAATTATTCGCCCGTAATTTTAAATTGTACTGCGTGAAATCAAAATTTTTTATGGGGAATGCAAACCTACTCGATTGCTAATGAAAAAAAAAAATACATTTTTATTTTTTCACGGAACGTGAAAGAAAATATGATTTCACACATTGGAATATAAAATTACGTGCAAATAATTCAAACTACTAGATTGCAAATGAAAAAAACTTTTCATTTTCATTATTTCATGGAACGCGAATTCACCCCCTGTTCTGTACCTCAATTTTGTTGCCTTTTCGAGACTACGAGACTACGAGAACAAAAATTACCGGAAAATAATAATATTAGTGAATGCGAGTGTAGTAGGGCGCATGCGCTGTTCGTTTTGTTTATGTTTTTTTCTTTTGTGTTGATAATTTGACATATTGCCAATACGAAACTATTTTATTGGTTATTTCTTTTATATATAAAATTCAAATTAATAAAATAAATAAAATCATACAATTATGCTTCAATTAAATTATAATTTTTTTAATTTCAAATAATTTTAATGTCATTTGTGTTATGTGTTTAAATTTGAATTTCAATTCTCCATCAAATTACAACGAGACAAATGGATGTAAGCACCAACAATTTTACCGATTTAAACCGATTCGACAATTTTTCATGCTTATCGTCATACTCTCTACATTAATACACATAAAAAAAATGAAACCACACAGTAACACAAATTAATACTATACACAGTGTACGTATACAAAATATTTCATAGTCCCGTAGTCTCGTAGTCTCGAAAAGGCAACAAAATTGAGGTACTGGTAATTCCCGGGGAATAGAAATTTTAGATTTTTTAGTAGTTTTATTCCCTTATCCCCAAAGTGTATTCTGACTTTTGGGAAAAATATTTCTTGGGAAAAATCATTCCCAACTATAGCAGTTTTGAGTTTTATTATTCCATACCTATTTTACGAAAGCATTAACTGGCCCTATTCTGATTTTCCCCGGGAATAGGGAATTGGGAATTAGTGACATTTTTCTAGCTGTAGGGAATTTTTTATTTCCCAAAGTGTATGCTGGCGTTTGGAAATATTTTATTGAGAAAGAATAATTCCATTTTATAGCAGTTTTGACGTTAATTTTTCCCCATTATTTTGGGGTATTGTGATTCGTACATTTTTGAATTTTTAAACATTATTGTTGCTAATAAATATATATTTAAAAATAAATTAAACTTGTAATAAGGTCGCAATACGTGTTTTAGTTGGAAAAAATGTTCCCTGTCTGCAAGAATACACATTTGGAAACAGAAAATATATATTTGGGAATTAGTGCAATTTGTAATTACAGCAAAATATTTTCCCAACTCCCAGGAAAACCCCGAATAGGCCACTGAGATTAGAATTTAGAGGAAATTTATTATTATATTTTTTTATAGCTATATTATGGTAAAAAATTTATACTAAAAATTGGTAATATAAATTGGAAATATCAATATACATAAATACAAACGGAAATCAATCAATTATATCAATTATAACCCTTTTCCGGCCAGAATTTTTTTGTACATAAATTTAAGTCCACCGTGCAGAAATTTGTGCATAAAAAATGACAGGCTGTAATGTCTTGCGGATTTTATCGGATCTTACTCAAATCGGAACTCTTTTTGAAAAAAGCATTATAATTTGATAACATATAAATTATATAACATATTGATTATTTATTTTTGATAATATATTAATTATTTTATTATTGTTATAGTTATAGTGTTAATTTTAAGACGAAAACGATTTAACTGCAATACACAAATGTGTACGTTGGACCAAAATATATACAAAAATAAATTATTGACATGATTCTACGCACAATTGTGATAGCGAGCAGGAACAGGGATAAACAAAATTTATTTTTTTAGCAAAATTCGATTAAAATATCTATAAAAATTAATTAGACGCAGATATTTGTTCCTTGTTTTATTGCGATCACGTATCGACACCGCAAATAATTAAATTATTTTCCCGTAAATTTATTCCCCAATTGACTGAATTAACTTTTGGAAAACGAGGAATTGACGTAGCTATTTTTCTGTAGATATCACTACCTACTAGGAAAAATATATTCTTTATTTTAGCTAAGCAACAAAAATTGATATCTACAGAAAAAACGCTATACAAAATAAAATTTGACTTTAAAATCGTAAACTGTAAATAATTTATCCATCTTAAATAATATTTTAAATGTGTAAAATCAAAAAATCAAATTATAAAAATAGATCATATATTCATATGAATTGCCAATGTAAGCGAAATTGTTAATTTTGTTTATAGAATTTGAACTAGATTTGATATGTAACATTACCAAAATAGATCTTTTTCTGTAATTCTGTAAACCACGTTTACACCATAGCTACTTTAATAGTATAATAGTATTTTACTATTAAAGTATTTTTCTACTTCAGTTTACACCATAGTGGTGTGAACACATATTATAATAGTTTATTACTTATATATTTCACTAATATTTCACAAAAACAGTTTTATTTTATTACAATAAACAAGAAAAATCTGCAGATTGACTAAAATGACATTTCGTATCTAAAAAATATTATATTAACAGTTCACACCGCATAACATTATACCAATACTTTTTAGATACGTACAATAGTTTAATAGCAAAAAAGTATGTAATAAAGTATTTTACTTTGAGTTTACATCGTCATACTTTTTTGATACCTACTTTTATACTACTGGTGTAAACAGGTTCTTTTTGTTAACATCTTCCAAAATAATTTTATGGTTGGAATCAGAAATTTCCATCATTTCAAGAAAACGTCCAAATTTATTGGTCACAACACAAACACGTAATATGATTATGTATTATGTATAAGGCATGAAGTAAATATAAGTAATAAACATAAGTTAACATAATACACCGTAAAACACAAGTTAACATAATAAAAAATAAAAATCACGGTATGCACAAGAATGTCGTGTTTGCTTCTTAAGTGCTATATTAAACTGAAGATACAAAACAATAAACAAAAAAATAAAAATAAAAACATCGCGAATGAAAAAGGGAAAGAAATTTCTTTTGCCCAAAAACAATATTTTTGTGTCTTGGCTATTTTATAGTACGGATTTTAGTACGGAGTTAAAACAATTTCTTCCACACAGTGGAAAAATTGCATACTGAATGGAATGTTACATATAAAATCTAGTTCAAATTCTATTACCAAAATTTGCCGATTTCGCTTACATTGATAAATTTACAACAACAATCCCATATATGTAATTCCAATTTGGAAATGTTTTAAACCAACTTTTTTGCTGGTATAGAATAATTCTATCCTACCGGTTGTAAATTAGTTACGATTTTAATAATATTCAATATTATTCGATCATATTACTATTTAATTAGATATATTTAGTTGTTTTCACGTTTTTTTTAACTTCAAAATGTAATTATTATCATCTAATAAAAATAAGTAAATACAATTTTTGGTTGTTACTTTGAGCACAATATTTATTCTATGCCAGATAGAATTCAGCTTGTACCAAAGTAAAACCGTAAATAATAAAATAATTAATATTTTATCAAAAACAAATAATTAGTTATGTATATAATTACGTTATATAGTTTATATGTTATTAAATTCCTATGCTGTTTTCAAAAAGAATTCCGATTTAACTAAGAACCGTTAAAAAGCCGGAAGACATTACATCCTGTTATTATGAGTATACACATTTGTGTATGGCGAACCTAAATTGAATCAATTTTTTTTTAAAACTCGAAAGGGATGATATGATTTTTTTAGACTGATTTTACAATTACAAGACTGCATTTTACATATTATTTTACATGGATTCTACGTTTCTAATCATCAATTCATCAATAAAATTTGAGTGTGTATAAATTGGTTTTAGCATACTTCTGGCAGCACCATGTGTGCGTTTTTTTGAGTTCGTACTGTATATTTATGAACAACAACTGTTATTTTTCTGTTCTTTCTGGCATTAATCATACAAAATTGATGACGCCCAGATTGTCAAAATTAACCTAAAAATTGTGATATCAATTATACCTGTATTGACTGTTTTTAGTTAAATTATTAAAGTGAAATTTTTTAAATAGAAAATATTGTGATTTTTAACTACTTTTTGTTTGTGTGAAACGTAAGTAAAATTTGTATTTTAAGAAAAATACTTATTTTTATAAATAGTTCAAGTTTAAAGTAAAAATATGTGTGTATACCAAGGTTTTGAAAAGAGTTATTAATAATTTTTTTTTATCGAGAAAGTACAATTATAAATTATGAGTCATTTGGTTATATAATTCCATTATAGATTTTCCTGAAAATTTTATCTTAACAGTTGTATGTACCGTATATATTTTGCAACAAATAAATTGTACAATAATTGTGTCCGATTCGGAATTCGTCATATCTTATAAAATCTAACTTGTATTGTATTTTCTTTGTGTGCAAGGAAATCATAACAGGATAAATAAAAATGTTACGATAACTACTTTCTTTAGATTTGAAAATTTGTTATACATAATTTAATATGAATACATAATATGTAGTATTGTACAATGTTCGTTGAGTACTTTGTCTTTAAAAGGTTAAAAACCACCAGACTCATAATCATAACACACCCCACTCTGACATATTATCAAAAATGGAATACAAACAACAAAAACTAAAGGGAAAATAATTTGTTGATAACATTATTTTATCACTGTACAATGTTGTTGTGAACATGAAAAATAACTGGATATAAATGGGATCATCATTACGATTAATTTGAATTTTATTTTACGGAGTTATTCCTCCGTTACATTGTTGATGATTTCAGTCTTTTCGTATCCGTGGCAACACATCAACCGAAAAGAAAATTATTATCGCAAGCCGGTCTTATTTAAGACGTCATCAAGTTTTTATAAGTTACTATTTTATAAGTTGGGTACTTGAGCGAATTGTACATTATCAATTTCATATGAGATGCTTTGATAGTAAACTAAATGTCATTGTAGGTTTAGTCATTTCCTTGTACTCAAAAAATGTATCCTCTTTTTAGGTGGAATGTAGTCTGTCTTAGGTTCTTACGGAGAAAAATTGATAAAACTTTTTCGTGTTAAATATTGATATTTGGGTGTGTGTAATCTTTTCAATTTTTGCACATGCGTTCACCATTCTCATCTCTTCTAGTATGAACTGACACTTTTTCTTCAGTTCCCAAAATAAAAGCATCACACAGTGCTATTTTATTGTACACAAGTTATTTGAGTTTGTAGTGAAAATATTTATCTCTATAAAATTATATTTTACAAAAAATAAAATAAATTTATAAGATAAAATTTAAAAAAAAATTGGTCAATTTCGAATATAAAACTACATATTGTGAAAAATTTCTACTAATGTTATCTGTTTATCGTTATTTTTAGTTGGTTTTTTCATTATTAAATTGAATATTACATATACATATATTTAAAAATTGTTAATCTGTTAAGTTTAAAAAACCATATCTAGAAAAATATTTTATTTATTAACAAAATTCGTTTGTTACTCGATCGATAAATCAAAGTGAATCTACAGGTGCATAAATACTTTGTTATACTCTATATTGTATATAGTGCATCGACAAAGACAATAAATACAAACTTTTTTTCTGTTACTACTATAAAACTTTATTACATATACAAAAAGTACTACTATCATGTTTATCAGTTGTTGCAAATGCGGATTCTCTAAGCGATCCAAAAAGGATGAAATTTTAAAAAATGAAAATTTAGATAGTATTAGTTCATCGGTACAAAATAATCCGACTATTGTTTCCGTTAATACGAATAAAATTGTTGATGATATCCCCTCGAAACACAATCCTTCGCAAAATAATATTGATGAAATAGTTAATGGTAACTATATTACCACGATTCCAGGTGAAATGTAATAAGAATACGATTATTTTGTCCCGGTTTTTAACACGTACTAGAAAAAAGGTGTGAATAAAAACGAGAAATCTAGATTCCAGGAAAACGAAAGTGATCTATATAATTTATAATGCTGTGACCTAAATTATGTACCCATAACGGGGAAGCTAAATTTAGATGTTACCCTCTAAAAACCTACATCCTACGTACTCAATTTTTTTGTTTTGTTAATATGTATTTGGTTTTGATTGATTATCATCTCAGTGGAGTTGCGTAGTTTAGGCGAATTAAGTACATATCTAAAAATGCTTACTTTCTACCTGTTGATTAAGGACACTTGTAGCTTCTTTTAGTGTACTACAAACATTTAAAAAACAAAATTCAATTACATAGTTTTAACCTTTTACTAAAATCATATAAGATTTACAAGATAATGTGGGCTGAGTACGAGAATATGTTTTCCAAACCTCTTTCTCAAACATAAAAAATATACTTATACATTCCACCTAAGAATGCCTAAGCTGATTGTTGTTCTTTTCATTCTCTTTGTTTTTTATTTTTTTCATCCTAATAAATATTTTTATAAGGTTGAAATTGTTTAAATAATTGTTTGAAATTTGACCACAAGGAAAATTATACTCCCCCATACACTTAAGAAAACCCGGAAAAAGCAAAAAAAATGTTTTTTTAAAAATACATACATACCTAACTTTTTTGCATTAACTTTATGAAATACGAACTGCTAGGAAATTTGTATCCATTATATTCCTTAAATATCATACATTTTTAATCCAATTTTGTTCCATTTGCAATTTGAACTTATTGATTTTAAATTTCATCAAACATTAAAACATTTGAAAATATTGGTATACAAATCCTCTGAGGATATCTCTATTTGATAAATTATTTCAGCGGTCCTATAATAATTATATTAACAATTCTCTGATGGTAAAGGGGTGGATGCTACGAAAGCAATGTGAAATCATAATACTGAAATAAGTAAGGACTGTGAAGCAATTCAATTTGAATCATTTCGTTCCAAACCTTGGGCATCCGCATATTTCAAACATAAATTTATTTTAGCATTCCTCTTTTGATTTTGAGGAGAAAACGAGAAATAGGAAATTAAAAACCAATAGAAAATTATGCTCAATAAAATGTAAATTGTTTTTATTAATTTTCATACGAAACAGTACATTACGTATGTATACGTTCACCTTCGTAATTCTATATAAAATGATACGCAGCTAGACATGAACGTCGAGTCACATGTAGGTTTAGGTAATTAAATGTTGCCGTAATTTGAATTAGAAGTTTTATGTCGAATTCTTTTCATGCAACAATTGGCTTTCTTATCTAGACATTCACTGCCGTTACAATACTAGTATATTTGAATGAAATTTCATCCTTATACATTGCATTGTCTAGTATTTCCTATTACATTCTGAAAATATTAATTAATCGTTTTGCAAAAGAACTGGTGCCGATTTGCCCAATTAGATTTTGGGTTAAAAATTAACTTGGACGAGTATATGCCACTCCACGATAATTTAATGAAAAATTATCCACTGAAAGCGATAAGTCGCCATAAAAATACTCGAAACGCGCATATTATTAAAACAAAAAATTCATTATAATATGTTCTCGTATTATATCCTGTTTGAATTCATCACAATTATTTAGTTCGTATATCCTATCTAAAAAAAAATTGATTTGTTTTGGGGGAATTCTTGCGGTAAATTAATATTTTCGATGAAGAGTCGTTTTTGGTGAGCGGTCGTATTTGTTAATTATGAAAATTGGCGATTTTAGATAATTAACCATTTTCCCCGATTGAGGTGAAACTTGCTTGTGATGAATATGGAATTCTAATAAAATGTTTCCCAATTGCTGTACTGAAAAATGCTGCTTTGAATAGGACCAAACAAATTTTCAACCGTTTGTAATGAAACTTAGTTGGTTTGCACAATATGGGACTTGATTACAAGTTAACATCGGTCTGTACAATGTAAATATGAGTTTTAGAAAGAAAATGTTTATGGAATTAAGCCAATTCTCGAATTCACTGATGAAACTTCTATTATTTTCGCTGCCTACTAAAATTTATAACAACTTTAAGTTATATTAAAATAATAAATTAAACAATTCGATTAATCTGACTAACTGTAAGTTTCCGTATTATATTTTGGCGAATTGCCATTTTCGGTGAACTGGTTGTTTAGTCGAGTGTCGATTTTACTTCCAAAGATTTATTTGTGAGAGACGTTCTATTGTCAATATCGAACTGTAGTGACCCATACATTCTAGTTTTTTTCAATCTTATGTAACGCAGGAACATGACCGTCAGATTTGTTAAGAGCAGTCAAGGCCGTTTTTGCGGCTGACGGATCTCTCTCTTGGGTTTCGAGCCTGTTTTCTAGGTGTTGCTTAGTCCATCCAACGATCACAAGCATGCATTTTTTTCTCCGCACAAGGAATCCTATAGCTAATCTCAGTCTTCTTTTTCATTTGTGGCGTATCTTTTAATTTCGAGAAAACGTTCGGAATACTCAATGAGGAATACTTCTACCCAGGTTGTACTATATCTCTTTGCCGACCAAGAAAAAAAATATTTGGCTCAATTGAAGTACAAACTACACAAATGTCTGTACGTCAGTACGATTACTATATCAAAAACAAATTTTTTGTTTCTTCCTGCGTAAATTTTATCAGGCTGCGGAATCGATCTTGGTCAAATGTATTAAATGAAAAAATGCTTCAATTTACGTTGTTTCATTTTGCGTGCAATATTTTAGTCGAAACTATTGCTATAGGTATAGCTTCTATTTTTGAAAATCGATAGATTCTGTGAATTTTTATGGGATTTTTTTTTGCTTTATTCCATCAGTTCACTAAATTAATAGATTTTGATTAATAAAAACCAAGTTTCAGCCTTTAAAAAGTGAGATTTATTAATATGAGGGCTACTATAACATGTCTGACTTATAGTTGTAGTAAAGACTATAAATATGAGCCTTAGTGTATTTACTAGTCGAATTTTAAATACAACTATACGATCAGAATTTGGCCTCATAATGCTTTGAAATATATAATTGTTAAAAATAACTACCTAATTTCCTGGGTATAACCCGTAAATTTAAACTTATTTATCTCCGATAGATATAATGTTTGCTCTACTTTTCGAATAGCAAAAACCTACCCTTTCTTGAATGCAAAGTCTATTTCAACACCTATACAGAGGTACTTTTTTTGTACTTATACCGTGCCAACAAAATGATTTTTGGGCTCAACATCTGAAGCACACGTTTTTTGTAAATATCTCAGCATGACAATTAGTGGTAAAAATCGAATTGAAACTTGAAAATCAGGAAAAAAAACATTTTTATTAATAAGTGTTCCCTCCCCTAGCCCGAATGACAGCTTCCATTAGATGTTTCATTGATTTCACCAAAGTTTTTACCAAATCTTGAGGTATCGCCTCTCATTCCTCTGCGATCACCTGTTGCATCTCCTGGAGACTCATTGGAGCAATATCTCTGGCAGGAACTCTTTTTTTAAGTTGGTCCCATAAGTGTTCAATGGGGTTGAGGCCCGGGCTTTGAGCCGGCCACTACATAACAGACACATCCACCTCTTGAATGTACTGGTACACTATACCAGCCGTATGCGGTCTCGCGTTATCTTGCATGAACAGGAAGTTTTCATCAATAAACTTGGCAAAAGGTACGACGTAGTCCTCGAGTACTTCCTCAATGTACCGTTGAGAAGTCAATTTTCTTGATCGAGCCAGTATTCGCTCCGCAGATGAATACAAGATCTGTCTTCGCCTCCTGTAATATGCACGATCTACCGTCATACGAGGACACGTTCTTCAATGCAACATTGCAAATCGCTCTCCTGATCTTCGGTACACTCTTCCTCGCTCATCGTTGTCATATAAACACATCCTGCAGTCATCAGGCAACAGGACTGTTCTCCATTGTTTTTCTGTCCAATCGAAATGCTGTCGAGCGAATTGAAGGCGGGCTCGTCGGTGATCTGGTATCAAGTTCAGCCCGTTTGCTAGTCTGTGTGCAGTCAGATCACCTTCTCGAAGTCGTCTTCCAACTGTCCATCGACTGATTTCGACTTAACGAACTTCTTGAAGCCGCTGTTCCTGTTGAACGACGATTTGGCATCGAAGTTGTCATAAGAAAGCGGTCATCACGCTGCGTTGTAACACGAGATCGGGCAGATCCTTATCGCCGTCTATAGCCGCCAGTTTCTTGATATCTCTGCCACACTCGACGAACGGAGAATCAGCTCAAATTTAGTTGTCGAGCCACTTTACTTTAGTTCTGCCCCGCGTCAATTAGTGCAACCACTTCTTAAGCTTAAATTTTCGATGAAGTTTTGTAACAGAAGTAACATCCACTTTCGATCTGATAAGATCATGAAAAAATTCAATCATCTCATCAGGCCATGGCGACTGAATATTACTACGTAATGATTACATTTTGTGTTCTATATATGTAGAGCAACCGTGTAATCGTAACTCTAGTGAATTATATGACAACTCACTAAATTTATTCTTACAAACTTTTCATCTCATTCACACTGGTTTCAATTTCAGTGCAAGTAATTTTTAATAATTTTACTGAATTGATTAATTCATAGCGATATCGAATATATCGGCCTCAATTAAGGCCATTTTAATGTGTTTCATCAAGTAACACGAAATATATTAGAAACGCCGAACAATTACCTTGTGCTTGAATTGCAAACTTTTTTTTCGTGACAAGCTGGGCACCCGAATTGGCGGCAATTAGGTAAACCTAATTCGAGTATGCTGAATTCAACGGTGCTAGTCCCATTTCAAAGTTAGTCCCCATTTTTGAGATATCGCTTTCGACATGTTTTGGCTCTGAGTCAAAATATACCCTCATTTTCACGTTGATAGCTCTTGAACCATTAAGATTTTCATTATGCTTTCTTCAGCAAAGTTGTTGTGCAAGTCAAGACCAACAACTTTGCCGAACATATCAAAACCGAAAAACCACATCTAATTTTTTTTTGCTTTTCATTTCGACGAATAACACTGTTTTTATCATTTTTTATCATTTTGTTGAATTTAAATCGATTAGAATTTAAATCGATTAGAATCGATAGAATAAACATTGCATCGACAAGTATAGATACAATAGAAACTATTTAAAAGAAAGTTAAATCGATTCAGTTGATGTTATGGTGATTTTTCCTAAAAAAAAATATCCTAAAAAATTAACAATTTTCTTCTCTTTGACAAAACAATGGCGTACTGCTGCGATAGTGGATAAAAATCCGAGATTTTTCCATCCCATCGTTTTAACCAATAACATCACGTAAATTATACAACAGACACGCCACTTTGCATACAAAAAAGTTGAAAAAAATTGAAAAATAATCTGGGATAGAAAAATCCGAGATTTTTATCCGTCGTATGATTCTGTGATTGAATGGCGCAGTGACATTTGATGGTTGATATATTGATGCAGATGTTTCTTCGGTTTCAGCAGATTTAAATGTTGGTGGTTAATATTCTTCAGTTGGGTTTGATCATTCCAGAACAGGAATTTCATCTGAATGCGGCAGGGTTAGTTGAGCATTTCTCGTTGCAGTGTATACGAAAAATCACCATAAAATCAACTGAATCGATTTAACTTTCTTTTAAATAGTTTCTATTATATCTATATTTGTCGATGCGATGTTTATTCGATCGATTCTAATCGATTTAAATTCAACAAAATGATAAAAAATGATAAAAACAGTGTTTTTCGTCGAAATGAAAAGCAAAAAAAAATTAGATGTGGTTTTTTGGTTTTGATATGTTCGGCAAAGTTGTTGGCCTTGACTTGCGCAACAACTTTGCTTAAGAAAGCATAACGAAAATCTTAATAGTTTAAGAGCTATCAACGTGAAAATGAGGGTATATTTTGACTCAGAGCCAAAACATGTCGAAAGCGATATCTCAAAAATGGGGACTAACTTTAAAATGGGACTAGCATCATTGAACTCAGTGTACTCGAATTAGGTTTACCCCCTGGGTGCCCAGCTTGTCACATTTTTCAACTAGCACAGTGTTATTATATATAATGCCTATACAAAGCAACTGTATTCTATTTTGAATTATTTAAACATTTTTACTTTTTAAACAAGTTAGTTTAAGCTTAAATTTTCGATGAAGTTTTGTAACAGAAGTAACATCCAGTTTCGATCTGATAAGATCATGAAAAATTCAATCATCTCATCAGGCCATGGCGACTGAATATTATACGTAATGATTACATTTTGTGTTCTATATACATATGTAGAGCAACCGTGTAATCACTTGCGTCTACCTCTGTGGCCCTATTCGGGTTTTCCCGCGGAATTGGGAAAATATTTTGCTGTAATTACAAGTTGTACTAATTCCCAAATATTTATTCCCCGTTCCCAAATGTATATTCTGGCAGACAGGGAATAACTTTTTGCGGAAATTTTTTTTATGTAGGTACATATTTATAAACTAAAACACGTATTGCGACCTTATTACAAATTTAACTTATTTTTAAATATATATTTACAAAACTGCTATAAAATGGAATTATTTTTTCCCGATATACATAATTCAATTCCCAAACGCCAGAATACACTTTGGGGAATAAACAATTCCCAAGTGCTAGAAAAAGTCAATAATTCCCAATTCCCTATTCCCGGGGAAAACCAGAATAGGGCCACGGGTGTGGTATTGATTTTCCTGTTCCGGATGAAGACGTAATCGATAGAAGACCGTTCAGGCTAAGCGTTGATATGCGAATGATGACAATTCCCTTAAAGCGTACACTTTTATACCTCCCACAAGTTCCTCAACTGGTGCTACCTGCAACGAGCGTTTTCGGGTTGTTGTGTTCTATTGTTGTTATTGTCCTGGGCTGGGATGTTCTAACATCACCATGTTTCGATAATTTATCGAAGTTTATTTCTCGTTTCTGTAGAATAAAATTTATCTCTGTTTCAATTTTTTTATCGTTTACCAGCCTGCTAGATTGCAATATTGTGATGTTTCGACTGTGTTTCTATCACCAAATAATTTTTTTTCGATTGTAGAATGAAAATAATTGAAATAGATATTGTTCAAATATATTCTAGTAGGTTGTGATAGCAATAGAGAAGAAATAATTGATAAACGAAACAGAAGTCAAATTAATTCTAGCAGAAAGAGACATAGACTTCGATAAAATATCGTAAAATGGTGATGTTAGAACATCCCAGCCCTGGTTTTGAACAGACAATACACACACGTGATATCATTGGATAGGTGATGAAATAGTCTTTAACTTGACATACTTTGATTCGAAAAAATATTTCGATTCGCGAGAAATACTAAAAAAAAAATAGAGAAAAATGCAACTATGCGAATTTTTTGCACCCATAAGTGTATATGCACGTATAACCCGCACATATTGCCACACCTCTAAATTTTCGAAAAAATCAATTTTTTTTCATAAAAGAAAATTAGAGTAATTCAATTAATCTAACGTTACCAAAAAAAGTTACGATGCAAGTTTTACCGTAATTATTTATGTGTAAATTGATAAATCAGAATCAGATAGTCAAAGCTTACGGAATTTTTGCGATATCGAAAAAATTCGAGAAACAATTTTCATGATAGGACTTAAGCCCCTGGAGCTGGAATACAATGCCATTTCTGTGGTTTGTCGCTTTCGGTTCGTGGAATATAGTTTCGATTATTGTCGTTTTCGTTAAATTATCGTTTTCAATGAATTGTCGTGCTACCAATTTATTTTACTCATTTTATGTGCTATGTAATTTCATTCTGGGTCATATTTCTGCTCTTGAAATTTGCGGAATTTCAAAAAACAATTAAAATTAATAATAAACTATTATTTTAATGAATCGTCGGTTACGAAATCTTTTGTCTCTTAGAAATGTTAGTAAGGAGATCTTTTCATCGCATATCTATTAAATTACAAGTAATGTTCCACAACTCTCGAAATATATCAAAATAACACCCATTTTACTTAATTTCCGAAGAATTCAAATTGGGCCAACCATAGGATCTGTCATTTTGAATTCCATGCTTCATTCAGTTCAAACAGTCTGTATAAGGTTTTATGTTTGGATCTTTGCTGGGTTGGTGTGATTATTGGGTTTATTTATACCAATACAAATGGTTAGGGAAACCTGAGACAGATTAAGTAAACTATGATAACTAACTATAATTTTTTTGTTAAAGCCATATTTAAGTTGGCTTAAAGAGATTTATTTTATATCAACACCTACTGATACTTATTGATATAAAACGAAGGTTTACCGAAAACCAAATAAAATAGTTTCAGACTCAGGAGTAAACGAATAGCATAGGGTTTACCTAAAAAGTTTTCATAACAACAATTTGACTTAGTTTTCGCGGTTTTGGAGAAATATTTGTAATATTTTTAAGTTATAAGATTCTTTAAGTATTTTCTGTGGTAGTGCGGCTTCTAATTTATTCGCCTGTCTTCGATGGTCTTCCATCAGAAGCTCCAGATGAAGTTATAATTACACTGAGCATTTATCACGAAGTAGGCTTAGTTACCAGTTAATAAAAAAAAACTGCACAGTTGTGATATGAGCTATTTGTAGGCTGCTATGAAGGTACACTGACTTTGAATCGATGGTTAACCTATACTATATATCATAAAATTCGAATTTTAAATATTAAATACCACAACATAAACTACAAATTACATTAGTCTAATGAGAGACCGATTGTTTTTTTTAAAGTTCATAAAATAAGATTTAAAAGCGTAAGTTGCAGGTGCACACATATTCTTATGAAATAGAAGTGTGCTAATTGGAATAAGCTATCCTGGTTAGATAGCCAGATAGAATTATTTAAGTACAAATTTTGTGTTTAAATATCATCAAACCTTACAACCTACAAATCCTATTCAATTCAGTTCATTGTTTATCCTATATTTTTATATTTTTGAAGACAAAACTACAAATTCCAGGCACATGATATTTAAACACATCATCATCAAAAGATTACAATGCATGACTAATAACAGTTCGCTGGCATTCGATGAGTCACACGCTGATTATTAGAATATTCTCAAAAAAGTGTACATATAGGTAACAAAAGTTTAGTATTCAAAATTATTGAAATTAAATTTAGAATAATGTCTTCTTCACTATATATTCCTTGAATAAAAAAAAGCTTATACTTAGTTAAAAGAAACAAACCACCGCCTATACATACGAGTATATCTAGGTGATGGAAAAGTTTAGGTCATGCGGTTTACGACATTTTAATTGTTACACATGTAATGATATAATCAATATTATTATTACGTACGAGTATATACTAAACGGTGATTGATGCGAAAATAATGTGTGTTGTATTTGGCACTATGTAAAATGGATAATAGTCATTCATAAAAGTATAGAGAGGGTACAACGATTACAAGCAAGTTTTAATTTAATATAGTTACTCACTGATGTATTTCCTGTTTCATAACGTTATCATTTTAATTTGAAGATAATGCTGAGTCAATAATGAAATTATAGCAATGTATTTCATTTCTCTCCAAAGTCAATCTTCATCAAAACCTACCAATTTAATGAATCTGACAGTTATTTTTTTTAAATTTAGTCCCATTGATTTCGAATTTAAATCTTTATAATTAGTTTACACCTAATAAATCCATTTCCCATGATTATTTGAACCTTCATCATTCCATTAATTTTCATTGTGACTTATTTTAGATGAAGGGTAAACCTCCTAATTGGGTAGGTAATTATAATTACATGTAATCATATTTCTTGAATTAATTACTTCCATTATAAAAGAAATAATTTTTCGAACGTACAGTAATCACGGTTAAAATTAAAAATAATTTCGACAAAACCAGTCTCATTTGGTTTTCCTAGAGTGCAAACTTTGAAAGTTTTAATATAGTTTTTAACTGAAATACAGCAAACTTAATAGATGTAATTATGTATAACCTAACTTCGTTTCGCAGCGATTCTTCAAACAATCTGGAAGGAATCGCAACACTATCTTCTTATAAATTTATTTAAACTGGTCGTTTATGGTCATTCTTAACTAGATAGTTTAATCAAAACGTTTATTATCAAAAGCTTGATGTTCATTATGGATTGTAATACAAAGTAAGGTATAATATCATCCACAATGAAGATTTTAATTGAAAGCGGAAAGCAAAATTCTAGTGTATAATATTTTAAAATGCCAATGAAAATTATTTTTGTTACTTCTGCGCAGATTCTCAGTGAGTAGTAAATAAAAAAACATTAATTTTAAAATTAATAATATACGTACGATTTTTTGAATTTTCACTTTCAATAAATTTGCACAATATAAATATTTATGATTCTATAAAAAACATTTTTAAAAAATCATAATAAATAAAGAAGTGAAAAACAAAATTCGACACCACTGGAAATAATGATAAAAGGTGGGCTATTGTCAAGTTTCTTTTTAAAAACGCTATAAAATGAGTACACATTTTTATTTTGTGAAAGCTATTTTGTGTTGGTTGGAGTCTCCGATTTAAAAATGAAAACAATTTCGTGTATGTGGCTCCCTCTGCTGGCCTTACAGCAAGCTATCCTGTGAGTCAAGTTTTTAAGAACTTTCGATGAATTCGGTGCCTATTTCGCGAATAACAATGTCGCAATGTTTTGTTTTAAAACTGGAATTGTCTCTGGATTATCCGCATAACATCCAATAGCGTCAAATCGCAGCTCCGCGCGCAAGCCAATTGACATCTCGAAAACGGTTGTCAAATTTGACGCGCAAGAGATCGATTGTCAGACAGTTTGCATCCATCTTGTACGCCATTGATTGAAATCAAAGGTTGTTCACAATCATATGGTCGATTTGAGGCCATAAAAAATTGGTCAGCGTGGCTCTGTTACGGTCGCCATTGATGGTAACGTCGTTTCCAGGAGCATTTTTGAAGAAAAATTAGCAAATCATGCCACCGCTCCAAAATCCACACCAGTCACTCTTGGTGGATGCATTGGCTCTTCACGATTACGTGTATCTGTTCCGAACTCCAAATCCGGCAATTGTGCTGTTTACATAGCCCCAAAGAAAGATGATTTTTCGACCATATTTGCCGGCGCATTTTTCGACCAGTTGTTGCGATCGGCGTCGAATTGAGGTCGATAAATTCTATGACCACAGCCGCAATATTCTCAGGCGTGCGCATTGTCCGAGCTCGGGGACCGCGTTGTCACATCTAATAACAGACGATTCGTGCGTAAATTTATTTTGCCTCGCCACATACCAAAAAAAAATACAGACGATTTTTACAATAACAATTCTTTATATTTTGTTTTGAGCTGAATGTTTATACCACCATTTCTATCCAAAGTGTATATATTTATAAAAGTGTATATATTTATATTAATATATATTTTGTTTTGGAATTTTTTGACATTTGTTGAAGTTCACAGACAACAGAGAAAAAAATCGTTTAAAATTTTTTGATGAGTTCGGAAATCGTTTTAGATTTTTGTGCGTTCGTTCACGTGTAAAATTATACCATTCAGAGAAAAATCGTTTCTAGGAACGGGTAAATAGAAAATTGATAATTTTTCAATTAAAATTATTAAATAATTCCAAATTTATTATTTTAGCTACTAACTTGAGATATTTTACATATTATCTCATTGATTTGAGTCAAAAATATGCTCTAATTAATTCGTAAATGCGAAATCTGTTTTTAGATGTCGTCCGTAGAAATGTGTATGTAGCATCGCCTTTA
Source organism: Nephrotoma appendiculata (assembly GCA_947310385.1). Lineage (NCBI taxonomy): Eukaryota > Metazoa > Arthropoda > Insecta > Diptera > Tipulidae > Nephrotoma > Nephrotoma appendiculata. Next base: position 198,448,676 of record OX371224.1, read on the forward strand.
CAATACTGTTAACGATTAGCCTTTCCACACACTGCATTTTCAAACAAAACTCGAGCTTGTTTGGGAATTCGAAAAAACATAAAACGTTTTCGGATAATCGGTATTTGTGAATTTGAAAACGTATTGATCAAATCGAACGTGACAAAGTAAAAAACGAATAACAACGACCACCAATGAGAATTACCCTTATACCCATTTACATGCGACCAACATTTTTGTCCTGCAAAATGAAAGAGATATAACATTGACTTTTTCACGTGAGAGACAAGAAGAAATACAGTCATGCATTTTTTGCAGAAGCATTTTTGAGTAAAAACCACTATAAAAAATGAATATAATTGAATGTTATTTATGAAAGGCTAATAAAATTCCGGTAAAGATATTTTTTTATTAAAAAGATATCGCAAATAAACTACACATTTTTGTAGGTTATGTTTTGTAATTTTTTGTGCTTTCCAATCGACACTTTAGCCAATACACATTTTTCGCACTTTCAAGTACTTGCGGTGGTCGATTGGAAAGCAATCGTTAAATGTAATAAAATGATAACAAAAATAATATTTAGATACAATTAAGATAGTTTTAAATATAAAATTGGAATCAGTTAAAATTGTTTTATCAAAATTCAAATATAAGTCTAAAATAAATCCATAAAAAGCATAAATATTAAATATTTCTAATCAAATGATTGTACATATATTGTAAGTAAAATCAGTTTGTTTATTTATGCTTTCGGGATTCTTTTTAAAGTGTATCATCTCAAACACACGTCTAATCGAAGGATTTTTTCTTGCTCAAATATGTTAACATTATCCAAAAACATACTGTCATACTAAGTATGACGTGTTTTTCGATAATGTTCTTAGAACAAGAAAAAAATCCTTCAATTAAACTTGTGTTAGGGATGATTTGTTTGTTATCAATTTTTGTTATCATTTTATTATATGTATTTGATATCTAACGTTTTTATTTTTTTAATATGTTTCTACTTACTTTAACCTTAATGTATCAACATGCTTTTTTCTAAATTCAAAACCTTCTTGTCAATTCATTTACAATTTTTTTTTGTATTTTAATTAATACTAAGTATTAAGTTTTTAATTTTATATGCATTTTTAAAATTTTTGTAAACCTTATGGTTCTAATTATACTAAATAAAAATAATACATATTAATAATAAATAATTTGTAATAATCAAAAATTTATAAAAATTTATATAATATTCATAGTTGTATTTGCCCTGAAGATAATTGTGATAAACAATTGAAACGTTAGCACTGTAGCAGTGGATTTTATTGTAGACTTGATTTCCAGATAAAATATTGAAAAATAATTAACCCTTATGTAAGTGACGAGGTACCCGGGTACCTTCTTTTACACCTTTAAACGATGTTTCAGTCATAAAAAAAAGTTTTAATTTTATGGTAACTTCTAGTTCAATTGATAGATTACGATCACACATGCAAATAAGAAATTTTCCAACTTGGACGCATGTGATAGCAAAAAGTAGTTTAGTTGTACGAATTATACATAATAACAAATGTACCATGGTACCTTTATTTGCGATTTCCAACAAAGTAGCTGACATCTGGTGAACAAAACGTGAATTGCAGATTTCTATGAAGCAAGGGGGATCAAAACTGTCATAACAATCGATTTGACAATTCTCGTCTCCCTTGTAGACGTAGAAACCAACGCTAACTACATTCGATGAAAATCGCCAATATATTTTACACTATATTTGAAAGAAACAGTATGCAAATATTTTATAGTTTTGTGTTATATGTCATTGTATTTCATTGCTTGTATTTCTGTTTATTTATTTCATTTAATTTATGTTTATAATTTTAATTATTTCTAAAAACTAACTAACATTTTTTTATTACTATCGATCATGTTTTTCACTGATGTGACACGTTGGATTATTTACGTTTTTTATAGAATGTTCTTCGAAAACTAACATGATGCAGCTAATGCAAAATTGTTGTCAATTTATGTAATTTTAGCAAAATCCATTTTACATTTCATAATTGCAAAAAAAAAAAAATAAATAAAATAATTGCATGTAAGGTATCTTACTCACTCAAATTAAGATTTTTTTCTTCACTCACATGAGGGTTAAAAATAAATTAATAATAATCCTATAAAAAATTATGGCATTACGATATTATATTTATTTATTTCTCGCATATTGAATATTTTTGTATAGCGTATGTTTGTTTCTGATTTGCCTTCAAAAATTTGCAGAAGAAAACAATTTTCTACATGTAAATGTCCCATTTATTGCCTTTATTTCAAAATTAGGGTAGAATATAGTGGTTTAAAGTATAACAATCAAAAGCAAACCAAAATATTTATATTGACAATCGCCCAAAGCTATTTAGAAAATTTAAGAATAATTCTGAAGTCTAGATCACAGGTATTCTACTGCGTGTAGAATGCGACATCACCATTCGTTTAGTTATTGGGTTATGTTTTTTTTGAGATGGGAGTAATTCCTATTATTTTAAGGAATAGGCCCCACGAAAAACTGACAAAATAATTAAATATGATGTTCCAGAATGATAACTAAATTGATAACTGTCGCTTAGTTGTTAACAGTGTGAAGTTAAATCGAAATCAATAGCAGTAATAACCTTATGATGTTAATAGATTATAATGTTTCTACAAATTATTTAAATACTCCTGAAAGGAGAAAGTATTATTACATAAACCATTCTGGAAACCGTGTATTTAAACCGTGTTAAATCATAACTACTGATGACTACTGAAGGATTTTTTTTTGAATTTTTCGACCATTTGATTTGAGTCAAAAATATGCTCTAATTAATTCGTAAATGCGAAATCTGTTTTTAGATGTCGTCCGTAGAAATGTGTATGTGGCATCGCCTTTACAATACTGTTAACGATTAGCCTTTCCACACACTGCATTTTCAAACAAAACTCGAGCTTGTTTGGGAATTCGAAAAAACATAAAACGTTTTCGGATAATCGGTATTTGTGAATTTGAAAACGTATTGATCTAATCGAACGTGACAAAGTAAAAAACGAATAACAACGACCACCAACGAGAATTACCCTTATACCCATTTACATGCGACCAACATTTTTGTCCTGCAAAATGAAAGAGATATAACATTGACTTTTTCACGTGAGAGACAAGAAGAAATACAGTCATGCATTTTTTGCAGAAGCATTTTTGAGTAAAAAACCACTATAAAAAATGAATATAATTGAATGTTATTTATGAAAGGCTAATAAAATTCCGGTAAAGATATTTTTTTATTAAAAAGATATCGCAAATAAACTACACATTTTTGTAGGTTATGTTTTGTAATTTTTTGTGCTTTCCAATCGACACTTTAGCCAATACACATTTTTCGCACTTTCAAGTACTTGCGGTGGTCGATTGGAAAGCAATCGTTAAATGTAATAAAATGATAACAAAAATAATATTTAGATACAATTAAGATAGTTTTAAATATAAAATTGGAATCAGTTAAAATTGTTTTATCAAAATTCAAATATAAGTCTAAAATAAATCCATAAAAAGCATAAATATTAAATATTTCTAATCAAATGATTGTACATATATTGTAAGTAAAATCAGTTTGTTTATTTATGCTTTCGGGATTCTTTTTAAAGTGTATCATCTCAAACACACGTCTAATCGAAGGATTTTTTCTTGCTCAAATATGTTAACATTATCCAAAAACATACTGTCATACTAAGTATGACGTGTTTTTCGATAATGTTCTTAGAACAAGAAAAAAATCCTTCAATTAAACTTGTGTTAGGGATGATTTGTTTGTTATCAATTTTTGTTATCATTTTATTATATGTATTTGATATCTAACGTTTTTATTTTTTTAATATGTTTCTACTTACTTTAACCTTAATGTATCAACATGCATTTTTCTAAATTCAAAACCTTCTTGTCAATTCATTTACAATTTTTTTTTGTATTTTAATTAATACTAAGTATTAAGTTTTTAATTTTATATGCATTTTTAAAATTTTTGTAAACCTTATGGTTCTAATTATACTAAATAAAAATAATACATATTAATAATAAATAATTTGTAATAATCAAAAATTTATAAAAATTTATATTATATTCATAGTTGTATTTGCCCTGAAGATAATTGTGATAAACAATTGAAACGTTAGCACTGTAGCAGTGGATTTTATTGTAGACTTGATTTCCAGATAAAATATTGAAAAATAATTAACCCTTATGTAAGTGACGAGGTACCCGGGTACCTTCTTTTACACCTTTAAACGATGTTTCAGTCATAAAAAAAAGTTTTAATTTTATGGTAACTTCTAGTTCAATTGATAGATTACGATCACACATGCAAATAAGAAATTTTCCAACTTGGACGCATGTGATAGCAAAAAGTAGTTTAGTTGTACGAATTATACATAATAACAAATGTACCATGGTACCTTTATTTGCGATTTCCAACAAAGTAGCTGACATCTGGTGAACAAAACGTGAATTGCAGATTTCTATGAAGCAAGGGGGATCAAAACTGTCATAACAATCGATTTGACAATTCTCGTCTCCCTTGTAGACGTAGAAACCAACGCTAACTACATTCGATGAAAATCGCCAATATATTTTACACTATATTTGAAAGAAACAGTATGCAAATATTTTATAGTTTTGTGTTATATGTCATTGTATTTCATTGCTTGTATTTCTGTTTATTTATTTCATTTAATTTATGTTTATAATTTTAATTATTTCTAAAAACTAACTAACATTTTTTTATTACTATCGATCATGTTTTTCACTGATGTGACACGTTGGATTATTTACGTTTTTTATAGAATGTTCTTCGAAAACTAACATGATGCAGCTAATGCAAAATTGTTGTCAATTTATGTAATTTTAGCAAAATCCATTTTACATTTCATAATTGCAAAAAAAAAAAATAAATAAAATAATTGCATGTAAGGTATCTTACTCACTCAAATTAAGATTTTTTTCTTCACTCACATGAGGGTTAAAAATAAATTAATAATAATCCTATAAAAAATTATGGCATTACGATATTATATTTATTTATTTCTCGCATATTGAATATTTTTGTATAGCGTATGTTTGTTTCTGATTTGCCTTCAAAAATTTGCAGAAGAAAACAATTTTCTACATGTAAATGTCCCATTTATTGCCTTTATTTCAAAATTAGGGTAGAATATAGTGGTTTAAAGTATAACAATCAAAAGCAAACCAAAATATTTATATTGACAATCGCCCAAAGCTATTTAGAAAATTTAAGAATAATTCTGAAGTCTAGATCACAGGTATTCTACTGCGTGTAGAATGCGACATCACCATTCGTTTAGTTATTGGGTTATGTTTTTTTTGAGATGGGAGTAATTCCTATTATTTTAAGGAATAGGCCCCACGAAAAACTGACAAAATAATTAAATATGATGTTCCAGAATGATAACTAAATTGATAACTGTCGCTTAGTTGTTAACAGTGTGAAGTTAAATCGAAATCAATAGCAGTAATAACCTTATGATGTTAATAGATTATAATGTTTCTACAAATTATTTAAATACTCCTGAAAGGAGAAAGTATTATTACATAAACCATTCTGGAAACCGTGTATTTAAACCGTGTTAAATCATAACTACTGATGACTACTGAAGGATTTTTTTTTGAATTTTTCGACCATTTGATTTGAGTCAAAAATATGCTCTAATTAATTCGTAAATGCGAAATCTGTTTTTAGATGTCGTCCGTAGAAATGTGTATGTGGCATCGCCTTTACAATACTGTTAACGATTAGCCTTTCCACACACTGCATTTTCAAACAAAACTCGAGCTTGTTTGGGAATTCGAAAAAACATAAAACGTTTTCGGATAATCGGTATTTGTGAATTTGAAAACGTATTGATCTAATCGAACGTGACAAAGTAAAAAACGAATAACAACGACCACCAACGAGAATTACCCTTATACCCATTTACATGCGACCAACATTTTTGTCCTGCAAAATGAAAGAGATATAACATTGACTTTTTCACGTGAGAGACAAGAAGAAATACAGTCATGCATTTTTTGCAGAAGCATTTTTGAGTAAAAAACCACTATAAAAAATGAATATAATTGAATGTTATTTATGAAAGGCTAATAAAATTCCGGTAAAGATATTTTTTTATTAAAAAGATATCGCAAATAAACTACACATTTTTGTAGGTTATGTTTTGTAATTTTTTGTGCTTTCCAATCGACACTTTAGCCAATACACATTTTTCGCACTTTCAAGTACTTGCGGTGGTCGATTGGAAAGCAATCGTTAAATGTAATAAAATGATAACAAAAATAATATTTAGATACAATTAAGATAGTTTTAAATATAAAATTGGAATCAGTTAAAATTGTTTTATCAAAATTCAAATATAAGTCTAAAATAAATCCATAAAAAGCATAAATATTAAATATTTCTAATCAAATGATTGTACATATATTGTAAGTAAAATCAGTTTGTTTATTTATGCTTTCGGGATTCTTTTTAAAGTGTATCATCTCAAACACACGTCTAATCGAAGGATTTTTTCTTGCTCAAATATGTTAACATTATCCAAAAACATACTGTCATACTAAGTATGACGTGTTTTTCGATAATGTTCTTAGAACAAGAAAAAAATCCTTCAATTAAACTTGTGTTAGGGATGATTTGTTTGTTATCAATTTTTGTTATCATTTTATTATATGTATTTGATATCTAACGTTTTTATTTTTTTAATATGTTTCTACTTACTTTAACCTTAATGTATCAACATGCATTTTTCTAAATTCAAAACCTTCTTGTCAATTCATTTACAATTTTTTTTTGTATTTTAATTAATACTAAGTATTAAGTTTTTAATTTTATATGCATTTTTAAAATTTTTGTAAACCTTATGGTTCTAATTATACTAAATAAAAATAATACATATTAATAATAAATAATTTGTAATAATCAAAAATTTATAAAAATTTATATTATATTCATAGTTGTATTTGCCCTGAAGATAATTGTGATAAACAATTGAAACGTTAGCACTGTAGCAGTGGATTTTATTGTAGACTTGATTTCCAGATAAAATATTGAAAAATAATTAACCCTTATGTAAGTGACGAGGTACCCGGGTACCTTCTTTTACACCTTTAAACGATGTTTCAGTCATAAAAAAAAGTTTTAATTTTATGGTAACTTCTAGTTCAATTGATAGATTACGATCACACATGCAAATAAGAAATTTTCCAACTTGGACGCATGTGATAGCAAAAAGTAGTTTAGTTGTACGAATTATACATAATAACAAATGTACCATGGTACCTTTATTTGCGATTTCCAACAAAGTAGCTGACATCTGGTGAACAAAACGTGAATTGCAGATTTCTATGAAGCAAGGGGGATCAAAACTGTCATAACAATCGATTTGACAATTCTCGTCTCCCTTGTAGACGTAGAAACCAACGCTAACTACATTCGATGAAAATCGCCAATATATTTTACACTATATTTGAAAGAAACAGTATGCAAATATTTTATAGTTTTGTGTTATATGTCATTGTATTTCATTGCTTGTATTTCTGTTTATTTATTTCATTTAATTTATGTTTATAATTTTAATTATTTCTAAAAACTAACTAACATTTTTTTATTACTATCGATCATGTTTTTCACTGATGTGACACGTTGGATTATTTACGTTTTTTATAGAATGTTCTTCGAAAACTAACATGATGCAGCTAATGCAAAATTGTTGTCAATTTATGTAATTTTAGCAAAATCCATTTTACATTTCATAATTGCAAAAAAAAAAAATAAATAAAATAATTGCATGTAAGGTATCTTACTCACTCAAATTAAGATTTTTTTCTTCACTCACATGAGGGTTAAAAATAAATTAATAATAATCCTATAAAAAATTATGGCATTACGATATTATATTTATTTATTTCTCGCATATTGAATATTTTTGTATAGCGTATGTTTGTTTCTGATTTGCCTTCAAAAATTTGCAGAAGAAAACAATTTTCTACATGTAAATGTCCCATTTATTGCCTTTATTTCAAAATTAGGGTAGAATATAGTGGTTTAAAGTATAACAATCAAAAGCAAACCAAAATATTTATATTGACAATCGCCCAAAGCTATTTAGAAAATTTAAGAATAATTCTGAAGTCTAGATCACAGGTATTCTACTGCGTGTAGAATGCGACATCACCATTCGTTTAGTTATTGGGTTATGTTTTTTTTGAGATGGGAGTAATTCCTATTATTTTAAGGAATAGGCCCCACGAAAAACTGACAAAATAATTAAATATGATGTTCCAGAATGATAACTAAATTGATAACTGTCGCTTAGTTGTTAACAGTGTGAAGTTAAATCGAAATCAATAGCAGTAATAACCTTATGATGTTAATAGATTATAATGTTTCTACAAATTATTTAAATACTCCTGAAAGGAGAAAGTATTATTACATAAACCATTCTGGAAACCGTGTATTTAAACCGTGTTAAATCATAACTACTGATGACTACTGAAGGATTTTTTTTTGAATTTTTCGACCATTTGATTTGAGTCAAAAATATGCTCTAATTAATTCGTAAATGCGAAATCTGTTTTTAGATGTCGTCCGTAGAAATGTGTATGTGGCATCGCCTTTACAATACTGTTAACGATTAGCCTTTCCACACACTGCATTTTCAAACAAAACTCGAGCTTGTTTGGGAATTCGAAAAAACATAAAACGTTTTCGGATAATCGGTATTTGTGAATTTGAAAACGTATTGATCTAATCGAACGTGACAAAGTAAAAAACGAATAACAACGACCACCAACGAGAATTACCCTTATACCCATTTACATGCGACCAACATTTTTGTCCTGCAAAATGAAAGAGATATAACATTGACTTTTTCACGTGAGAGACAAGAAGAAATACAGTCATGCATTTTTTGCAGAAGCATTTTTGAGTAAAAAACCACTATAAAAAATGAATATAATTGAATGTTATTTATGAAAGGCTAATAAAATTCCGGTAAAGATATTTTTTTATTAAAAAGATATCGCAAATAAACTACACATTTTTGTAGGTTATGTTTTGTAATTTTTTGTGCTTTCCAATCGACACTTTAGCCAATACACATTTTTCGCACTTTCAAGTACTTGCGGTGGTCGATTGGAAAGCAATCGTTAAATGTAATAAAATGATAACAAAAATAATATTTAGATACAATTAAGATAGTTTTAAATATAAAATTGGAATCAGTTAAAATTGTTTTATCAAAATTCAAATATAAGTCTAAAATAAATCCATAAAAAGCATAAATATTAAATATTTCTAATCAAATGATTGTACATATATTGTAAGTAAAATCAGTTTGTTTATTTATGCTTTCGGGATTCTTTTTAAAGTGTATCATCTCAAACACACGTCTAATCGAAGGATTTTTTCTTGCTCAAATATGTTAACATTATCCAAAAACATACTGTCATACTAAGTATGACGTGTTTTTCGATAATGTTCTTAGAACAAGAAAAAAATCCTTCAATTAAACTTGTGTTAGGGATGATTTGTTTGTTATCAATTTTTGTTATCATTTTATTATATGTATTTGATATCTAACGTTTTTATTTTTTTAATATGTTTCTACTTACTTTAACCTTAATGTATCAACATGCATTTTTCTAAATTCAAAACCTTCTTGTCAATTCATTTACAATTTTTTTTTGTATTTTAATTAATACTAAGTATTAAGTTTTTAATTTTATATGCATTTTTAAAATTTTTGTAAACCTTATGGTTCTAATTATACTAAATAAAAATAATACATATTAATAATAAATAATTTGTAATAATCAAAAATTTATAAAAATTTATATTATATTCATAGTTGTATTTGCCCTGAAGATAATTGTGATAAACAATTGAAACGTTAGCACTGTAGCAGTGGATTTTATTGTAGACTTGATTTCCAGATAAAATATTGAAAAATAATTAACCCTTATGTAAGTGACGAGGTACCCGGGTACCTTCTTTTACACCTTTAAACGATGTTTCAGTCATAAAAAAAAGTTTTAATTTTATGGTAACTTCTAGTTCAATTGATAGATTACGATCACACATGCAAATAAGAAATTTTCCAACTTGGACGCATGTGATAGCAAAAAGTAGTTTAGTTGTACGAATTATACATAATAACAAATGTACCATGGTACCTTTATTTGCGATTTCCAACAAAGTAGCTGACATCTGGTGAACAAAACGTGAATTGCAGATTTCTATGAAGCAAGGGGGATCAAAACTGTCATAACAATCGATTTGACAATTCTCGTCTCCCTTGTAGACGTAGAAACCAACGCTAACTACATTCGATGAAAATCGCCAATATATTTTACACTATATTTGAAAGAAACAGTATGCAAATATTTTATAGTTTTGTGTTATATGTCATTGTATTTCATTGCTTGTATTTCTGTTTATTTATTTCATTTAATTTATGTTTATAATTTTAATTATTTCTAAAAACTAACTAACATTTTTTTATTACTATCGATCATGTTTTTCACTGATGTGACACGTTGGATTATTTACGTTTTTTATAGAATGTTCTTCGAAAACTAACATGATGCAGCTAATGCAAAATTGTTGTCAATTTATGTAATTTTAGCAAAATCCATTTTACATTTCATAATTGCAAAAAAAAAAAATAAATAAAATAATTGCATGTAAGGTATCTTACTCACTCAAATTAAGATTTTTTTCTTCACTCACATGAGGGTTAAAAATAAATTAATAATAATCCTATAAAAAATTATGGCATTACGATATTATATTTATTTATTTCTCGCATATTGAATATTTTTGTATAGCGTATGTTTGTTTCTGATTTGCCTTCAAAAATTTGCAGAAGAAAACAATTTTCTACATGTAAATGTCCCATTTATTGCCTTTATTTCAAAATTAGGGTAGAATATAGTGGTTTAAAGTATAACAATCAAAAGCAAACCAAAATATTTATATTGACAATCGCCCAAAGCTATTTAGAAAATTTAAGAATAATTCTGAAGTCTAGATCACAGGTATTCTACTGCGTGTAGAATGCGACATCACCATTCGTTTAGTTATTGGGTTATGTTTTTTTTGAGATGGGAGTAATTCCTATTATTTTAAGGAATAGGCCCCACGAAAAACTGACAAAATAATTAAATATGATGTTCCAGAATGATAACTAAATTGATAACTGTCGCTTAGTTGTTAACAGTGTGAAGTTAAATCGAAATCAATAGCAGTAATAACCTTATGATGTTAATAGATTATAACGTTTCTACAAATTATTTAAATACTCCTGAAAGGAGAAAGTATTATTACATAAACCATTCTGGAAACCGTGTATTTAAACCGTGTTAAATCATAACTACTGATGACTACTGAAGGATTTTTTTTTGATTGATATTTCTAAAACACAACCTACTCAAAACTTTACACGCCTGAAATTCAACGGAGCATATATGTATACTGAACCGAAGCTACGTTAATTTAGATGTCTACACTAGCAACAAAACTATTATGGGCCGGGAGTTATTCCCCTTTCCATGGAAAGTGGCTGGCCTCTGACGGAATATTTTGGAACTAGAGCGAAAGGTGATCAACTTCTCAAAAAACTAGTTTTAATGTAATATAAACTTCATAGAAGACTGACTTCCTAATTCGACTGAATATTATGTAAAATGTTCAATTAGTTTACAATTAATGTAACAAATGCTGAAATAATAAAATCTAATGAGGCCTTTTCTCGTATAAACAAATAACACCTTTCGCTCTCATAGGAAGTGACGCTAAATAGGCGGTGGATTAAACGGCCAGTAGCCTAAATGATATTTTACCCTTCTTTAACTTTTAAAAATTTCAAAAATATTAAATTACGGTTATCAAAATTTGTTAGATTGAATTTAATGAGAACCCTAAAATTTAATGTTTCATCAACTCAGTAACTATAGATGATGAAATGTTGTTTAGCTCAAGAATGATAAATAATAATGGTACTACAGGCGGGCATGGGACAATGCAATGTGCAAATAGTTCTACGTAAATTGGACCTATAGCCATACGTTCTCGATTTGGCTACTGCGTAAGATAGGACATTAAAAGGGAACTGCGAAAGAGTTGGGAGTGCTTCGGCCTCCTGAACAGATTGCATAGTTAATAAACAAACAAGAATGATAAATGAATTCGGCTTAGCGCATAAAATGGTTTTCATTAATTGTCTCAAGATAAGTGTGTAGTTTATTCCTGTTTATTCTTAGAATGTCGCAACGATCGTGCGTTGGCAATTTTTTTTATAAACCAATTTTATATGTTATGTGGTTGGTTAAAACCGATGTAATAATAAAAAAAATGGAATGTCACTTGAAAAGAAAAATACTAATTTTTTGTATTTTAATATGTTTTTGATAATCTAGTACATATTTAAAAATAGTTTTATTTATTCCGTACAGTTGTAACCAATTCAATCTAAAAATGGAAATTCGACCTGGATTATGTCTTATCTTTCATTTTTAGCACGGCAGAAATATTATGATATATATATATTAATGATTTTATTTGCAGTGGCATTTAACCCAAGGCCCTGTGCTCTAGAATCTCAAAGTCGTTCCAGCTAATATATAAATATGTCGACGTGAGTTATAGTTTTTTAAAACCACTTTTAGCTATTCGATCGTTTTGGTTTTCATAGTATGCATTAAAAATGTGAATCTGAAAAAATTTCTGCAAAAATTAAATCTTATAGGTTATCATATAATATTTTGCTAAAAAACAGAACTCCCCTTACAAACATAATTTTGGACACTCGGATCTTACGATCACCCTCTACGAATTCTTCATATCTGTAATGATGTAATATTTTAATGATCTCCAAATGTCCAATCAATTCTTTTGTTTATCAAATTTTAAATTTATTTCGAAATTTAGTTAAATTGTTTAAAATGTTCCAACATTTTAAAATGCACGCATATTTTGTCAGTACAATGTGTGAAGTTAATTATAATAAACATGTTTGATGAAAACACATAAAAATATTTGTTTAAAAATATTGGCTAGAGGCCAAAGGCCATATAGTTGTATGTAATACACAGATTTTTGGAGTGTCACTTTATTTCGTCTAGCTACTTATAAATATCAAATAAATTAAAATCATCAAGCCAAATTTTACTTGTGATTTCTACTTCGCTGATAATCATTTAAATTTTATAAGTTTTAATATTTTTAATTTCATTTAAAGTTCTAGATCATTAACTAAGAGAATGTTAAAATGTAAAAAGAAAAAATGAGATTTGCTCATCTTTATTCACGCCATACAGCACACCACACCTTGTTCTAAATGTTACATTTCACCAGTTTTGTGAGCGCGTCTACAAAAGTTTTTTGTGTGTTATGATTCTCCCATTCTCTTTCTATCGGTTGTTTACAGAAACAGACAACGACAACAAATCGAATAGCAATAATATTAGTAACATTAATAATAATAATGAAAATGATACAAAATCTAGTTTAATTGTAAATACTATAACCACCACTGCTACCGATGTCAATCAGTCATGTGAAACAAGCCAGGCTGCAGCAGCAAATGAAAAATTACCTCGGAAATCATCGCTCAAAAAACGTGTCAATATAAACGAACAGAATAACGAATTATTTACAACTCCTTCAAATGGTGGTTACCTTTTAAATGTCGATGATGATGATGTATTTTCGGATACGATACCATCGCCAATACCACGCGGCGATATGTGCACGCTGTATCCGAAAAAGCGCACATCATTGCCCGGCCTCGAATTACCCGATTGGTTTAATGTTGAAATTGATCATAGCGACTTGCAAGGGCCTCCGAATACACCGATTGGAAAAGATGAATTGGCCATGAAACGGCACAGATTTTTTTCAGATTTACTACACACGACCAAAATGAATGATCATCATAGGGTACGATTTAATCCATTTGGACCAATTATAGCTGAAAATTGTTCACATGGTACATATTGTAGCAAAATATAATGGTTAAAATTATTTTGTATGTATGCATGGTTTTCTATCTTTTTCGCTAGTAGTATCGTCGTTAAAGTTTAAAAGCCTAAAGTTATAAATTGCCGCTTCCAAAATGGTCAAAACATTTTACGGTGTATAGGTTTTTGCATTACCAACGACAATATTACAAATATTTGATTTTATATTTTATTTTACTTTATTTTTTTATGTATTCCAACTATCTTATCGCATCAGCACTACAATATAAAATATTACTCACCTCACATTTTTATCACAAGTACCTAGAATTGTTGCTGTTGTTTCTTATATTAAATGTCAATACTGACGTACACAGCCCGAACGTTATTTAATACCAATTACGGTTCATTTTAATCAATTTTTACTTATTTGGTAAGCTCCTCAGAAATCTCTTTCAATAATTATGCCTGCATAATCGATATCATTCGAATTATTTTGTAAACACATATTTTTACGAATCTATAGCATGATGTGTTGTAGCCGATAAGCAAATTTAATAATAACTTATTTTTTTATTTTTAGGTTTTGAAACAAATCAATCGGAAGCTTCCGATCAATTCTTCCTTAGATTAGAAAATTTATTAGATCGCCTCGAAAAGGTTGTCGTTTTGTACGAACTACACACTAAAAATTTGTGTCAAGAACAAGTTGAGTCTGACGAAATCAAAGAAATCACAGATTTAGGTGAATCAAACATTCAAAATACCGAATTTTTCACAATGAGTGTAAACGGATATGAAGATATAATTCTTGGCTATTTAAATCCATTTTTGGAATTCTCCCGAAAAATTGGTGGTGATGTCGCTACACAATCAGAATTTGTTAAAAAGGCTTTCGAGTGAGTATTTTGAGTAAATTATCCCAAACCATAATATATTTATCGTTTTATTTGTCATTAGTGCTCAGTTTGAATTTATCAAGTATGCGGCTGCATCTTCTGCGCCGTCCCAGAGTGAACAAATGAAACTTCTTAAACCAACATCGGATCAAATAACAGCAATTCAAAATTTTCGCGATAAAAATCGTACTTCTGTATATTTTAACCATTTAACAGCAATAAGCGAAAGCATTTCCGCATTGGGATGGGTATGTGTAGCTCCGACACCCGGGCCACATGTCAAAGAAATGAACGATGCCGGCCAATTCTACACAAATCGTGTTTTGAAAGATTGGAAGGAAAAAGATCAAAACCACGTCGAATGGACAAAGGCATGGGTTTCAACGCTAACTGAGCTTCAAAAGTATATTAAACAGCATCATACCACGGGTCTGGTATGGGCTGGTAAGAGAGCGGGTGGGCCACCACCACCACCTGGCCCTCCACCACCACCAATTGCTCCCCCAATGGCCGATTTATCTCTGGACGATGCCGGTGACGAACGTTCCGCTCTATTCGCCCAAATCAATCAAGGCGAAGATATTACAAAAAGTTTGAAAAAGGTTACGGCCGACATGCAAACACATAAAAATTCACAATTACGTGCTGGACCCGCGCCATATGTAACTCCACAACCATTTAAACCCACCGTGGCTGCAAAACCAACAGTATTAAAGTCCCCCGAAACTAAACCACCAGTATTTACACGGGACGGTAAAAAATGGTTGATCGAATACCAAAAATCGAATAATGATCTTAAAATAGAAAATGCTGAAATGAACAATGTCGTGTACGTGTTTAAATCTGAAAATTCGACATTAACGGTAACCGGAAAAATTAATAGTATTGTGGTGGACTCATGCAAGAAATGTTCGATCTTATTTGATTCTCTAGTCTCGTCTATCGAATTTGTTAACTGTCAAAGTGTTCAAATGCAGGCACTAGGAAAGGTTCCAACAATTTCAATTGATAAAACTGACGGATGCCAAATGTATTTATCCAAAGATTCGTTAGCTGTTGAAATAGTTAGTTCGAAATCAACTGAAATGAATGTATTAATTCCGACCGCTAGCGGTGATTACGTACGTATTTAAAATTTTATCTATTATTCTTAAGACTAATCATTTCTTTATATTTTGTTTATTTTTCAGACGGAACAAGCAATTCCTGAACAATTTAAAACTACAATCAAAGGAAATTCATTAAGCACTATCTGTGTAGAAAGTCTTGGCTAATGTCCAGTATGGAGAAGCTGTGCGGCATATCCGACTAATAAAATCATCATCATAATTATAGATTTTAATTAATAATAAAAACAGAAAATATTTTGAGTTTATTGTTTTTATTTTCATTTCTTGTTTATCAATGATATATTTATTAAAGTAATACGACTACTAATCAAATTTTACTATTAAAGTAATAAGTAAACTAAAAATAATAAAAATTGTTTTTTTTACTACAGTTTAAATATATTGCATAATAATAAAAATTCTTGCTTTTATTCTAAAATAGTTTTTTTCTTTTGTTTACTAAATTTTTATCTAGCTCTTTCTTAGAAAAAATAGTAAAAACTAATTAATTGTACAGTGAGGAGGAACCGCCGTCATATAGATTTCATTATTTAATGCGAATAGGTTCGAAACTGTTTCGAACTGCCAAAGCTAATTTCAATGATTCCAAACGTCGCTTTCACTGCCAGTGGCACTTTTCTGGTAGTTCCCCGGGAATAGGGAACTGGAGAAAGAATTTATATGTAATTTATGTTCAAATATTTTTATCCGGTATACTGAGGCAAACAGCTAGTGTTACATTTTTTGAAAACAAAATTAGATTGGGAATTTATAGTGCCAATTTATGGTTAAAATAAAATTCCTAGAACTCGATCGCAGTGCCACCTACCGAGTCCAATTGTGAATCTAAACCATCCAGGAAACCACTCAAACACAAAATTTTTATAAAATCGGCCCAGCCTTTTCGGAAGAGTTCGATTACATACCCACGTACTCAAGAATTATTATATCCCCTTTCCTGCCAGTCAAAAATGTTTTTTCCAAATCAAGCCCACACAAATATGTTTGTAGGAAATGAAGGCTGTAATATCTTCCGGATTTTAACGGATCTTAGTTAAATCGGAATTATTTTTGAAAAAACCAGTATATGTAATTTGATAGCATATCAATTGTATAACATATACATATTAATTATTTGTTTTTGATATAATATTAATTATTTTACTATTATTTTAGTTTGTTTGTTTGTTTGTTTCTTAGTTTTTTGCGGTCAGATATTTCTATCCATATGACCTAATGTTCCATTGGTCCAGAAAAATGTTCTAGAACCTTCTCAAGGGAAGGGCTAGAACTCTGGATAAGTTTGGTTTTCAAATTATATTATTTAATTTTTATTATATTGTTTGTATTCAATTATATTTTTGTTGTATTATATTTTGTTTATTATTATTTTTAGTTTTAATTATTAATGCGTATTAACGATTCGAATTCTAGCACCCAAACGACGAAGTTATCGATTCAAGTTCTAGAAAACGAATATATTATTTTAGTTATAGTGTTTTTTTTTTGAACGAAAACGATTAAGGATGCACAAATCTGTATGTTGGGCCAAAATAATTACAAAAATAAATTTTTGACATGATTCTTTTTCGTTACCTTCAAAATTGTGATGGCAGGCAGGAAAAGGGATATAAAGATCATGTTCAAAATTAATATAAAATTTCTTTGCCTAATGCCTAATTCCACACGAGGTATCTGGTAACTGGTAATTTTTACAAGGCCAAACTAGTCGTAATAGATAATGTATATCTCTTTTCCAACCAAGAAAACGAAAAAATTGGCTCAATTTTAGTCCAACCCCAAGTATAACAAGACGAAACTCAAAATTGAGCTATCGTATTTGCCTTCGATATATTAGAAAAAAGTCGAAGAATCAATACTTTAGTATTGGTGCGTATATGTATACTGTCCCAAGTATAACAAGACGAAACAAAATAGAGCTGCGTATCGTATTCATTTTACATGTTCACGACATGAGTTTGGTAATTTTATAAAAGTGATTTTCTTAAAAAAAATAAAAGATGTGCGTTAATTTAAATAAAATTACACCAAAATATATTTTTATATCTATTCAAATTTTTTTTGTATAATTTAATTAATTTATAGTTCAGTTTTAAATTATTAAGTGAAAAACAAGTGCGAAATAATAAAGTTGATATGAGCTATATGGAAAATATTTAAAGTTTTAATATTACAATCAAGGAATAATATCATCAAATCATTGTTTAATAATAAAAAATAATTAAAAAATTAATTATAATATAATTTAGATGTGTATATACGTATATATTTTTTTATACAATAAAATATTCATTGTTCTAAACCTAAACTTTTTGTTTTGCTTTACATTTGGACGCCATCTTTTTCCTCTAAAATGTATTTTCAATTATAGCCTTTTAATATGTCGTTGCACAAGATCGTTCTCGCCATATTGTTTTTTGTTGTTATTGTTCACACATACATGTATACAATTCTATTTATTGAGTTTCGTCCAGTTTCGAATAATCGCGACACTTTGCATACAGGATCTTATTCTAAGTCGAAAGCAAAACTATGTCAAAGTCGAAACTAAATATAAGTTTTTACTTCGAAATATGACAAAAAAGTCGAATCTTGTTATACTTGGGACCCCAAGTATAACAAAACGAATCTCAAAATTGAGCTATCGTATTTGCCTTCGAAATATTAGAAAAAAGTCGAAAAATTAATACTTTAGTATTGGTGCGTATATGTATACTGTCCCAAGTATAACAAGACGAAACAAAATAGAGCTGCGTATCGTATTTATTTTACATGTTCACGACATGAGTTTGGTAATTTTATAAAAGTGATTTTCTTAAAAAAATTTAAAGATGTGCGTTAATTTAAATAAAATTAGACCAAAATATATTTTTATATCTACATATTCAAAATTTTTTTGTATAAACTAATTAATTTATAGTTCAGTTTTAAATTATTAAGTGGAAAACAAATGCGAAATAATAAACTGGATATGAGCTAATGGAAAATATTTAAACTTTTAATATTACAATCAAGGAATAATATCATCAAATCATTGTTTAATAATAACAAATAATTAAAAAATTAATTATAATATAATTTAGATGTGTATAGATGTATATTTTTTTATACAATAAAATATCCATTGTTCTAAACCTAAATTTTTTGTTTTGTTTTACATCTGGACGCCATCTTTTTCCTCTAGAATTTATTTTCAATTATAGCCTTTTACATATGTCGTTGCACAAGATCGTTCCCGCCATATTGTTTTTTGTTGTTATTGTTCACACAAACATGTATACAATTCTATTTATTGAGTTTCGTCCAGTTTCGAATAATCGCGACACTTTTCATACAGGATCTTATTCTAAGTCGAAAGCAAAACTATGTCAAAGTCGAAACTAAATATAAGTTTTTACTTCGAAATATGACAAAAAGTCGAATCTTGTTATACTTGGGACCCACATAAATGTGTGAGTAAAAAACCATAGTATGTAATGACGTTGGTAAAAAATTTACCTTGGTTGGAAGTAAAACCAAATATGAAATAGTATCAATATAGGACGCTGCCTTGTAAAATCGTGTTCCAAAATATTTTTCTATAAGCTAAGAGTGAAGTTAGGTGTTTTAGTATAAGTTCGAAAAAAATTCGAAAATCAACACAGCTAGGGCAAAAAACTGTGTGTAGGTAAAAAAAAAAGTAAATAAGTACTGGAGCATGTTCACGAGCTTTACATTTAGCAAGTTCATTCGGAATTACAACAAAAAGTTACCCGGGTTTTATGTAAATGAACACGAAAAAAGTTTACCCGACTTTTGTAGTAGTATTGGTGAAAAGAAAGACAAAAAATTGTTTATTATTAAAAATGTCAGACATTTCAACTTGTTAGCATCGATTATAAAGAAAAATACATACTATTAAAATTTTCAATAGTGTCTTCCGTATTTCAATTTTAATAACTTATTTATAACTCAATACCAATAATTTTTAATTAATAATATAAAAAATTATATAATTTCTCACATAAAAGAAATGTTGAGTTTGCTAAATCACAAATCGAATGAATGAGTGATAAATTGATGAAAAGTTTTGAAGGTGCCCGTATCAATTTCGGCATTTGCAGTTGTGTCACAATTTGGCGGATTTAAGTAAAGTTCCGAGCCCAAAGGTCGTGTTAGCTCCGATATTGAAAATGGATACGCACGTGGTTTGTTTGTACAATGAGCTTCAAATTCTAACAACAGCATTATTCTAACGAATCGTCCTCGCCTGGGACAACGGTTTGAATGGGCGTAAAATTATTATACGAACAATATGCAATAGTATAAATATAAAATAAAATATGTATTTCATTTTTCATAAAATAAAGATAAAAGTGGAAAAAAAATTTGAATTAATTCAGTCTTGTCCGATCTAGCCAATCCAATTATTTATTACTCTACCCTTCAGTCTTCATCTTATTGTGGTATGGGATTACATTTGCGCCGTGCATCGGTGTGATCATTTTACGATGGTTAGCTAAATTCATTTGTACCAGCTGGTCGCCTATATTTGCACCTTTCGAATCCATTAGTAGTACGTCCAAATCGCTTAAATTATTGCTGTAATATTCATTCAAAAGTTAAATGGAGATAATTTAGTGATTTAAACAAACGATCTACTCACATGACTGCAGCAGTCAAACGCTTATTTAAAATTAATTTTTCAAGCACATCTAATTTACACTTATAAGTATCCTGTTTTACTGTAATATTAGCGATGTGGCACAGAATCGCTTGAAATGGTAAGATGATTGCATCGGCTGTCCCATTTCCGAATTTTATTCAATGTAATAAATCCGTAATTACACAACATTTAGTACACAAGATATTTGGAAAATACGTCGCACAAAATTACAAATTGTTCTCACATTTTTAATACATCTATTAAATATTAAAATTAATTCGAAATTAAATTGTACAAATGGCGCGGTGTCTTTGTTTTGATATTTATGTTGTGACGTTTACTTTTGTATATACGTATATGTATGCGTAAAAATCTGACAAAAAATCGCGATTTTTTAAAGTTAACCCGGGTAACTAATCCGGGTAAGTTTTTTTTTGTAAATGAACGTGTTATGTCAAAATGTTACCCTGACAGCTGAACCCGTGTAAGTTTTTGTACCCTGACAGCTAAACCCGGGTAAGTTTTTTTTGCCTGACGTTTCGAATGAACTCACTAATTGTTACAATATCGTAACAACTGTCATTGTAGAAATGACGTAACAGTTAACTATGAGATTGTCCCAAGTGTCAAAACATTGTTAAAAACATAACCACAGAATTAAGATAAAAAAATTTATTGTTAAAACTGAGATTGCAGTAAAATTTGTTAGATTTGCGTAGACAAAATAAATTATGAACTTTCTGACAATGCAATGTTTTATTGTGGTACGAAGGAGTTAATTGTGAATTTTCAATATAAGTTTCAAACGGAGAAGCAATTCTGGGGCAGATTCTATTAATTATTATTTTGAATTGCAATATTTTGAAAAAATTAGTAATATTTAATTAAATTAATCTCGAGGGAATCGAAACTGGAGACTAACTTTAAATATTGTTTTTCAGACATTACCCGCCAGTCGTTTAGCTCATTTACCACCTGTCTTATCATCTGACAAACCATATGCACAGGAATATGTTCTTGCATTAGCCGTACTCCCAGTCGATGCAGACGACAAGACTAAGGCATGTCGTTCGTTTGTCCAAGAGGTTGTAAACAAGACATTAAACTTAAATGTTGAGTTTAAAATTGCTGCTTTGGTCTACGCTACGCTATCCGATCTTGCCACTAATGTCGATGGTGGCAAAGCACTTATTACAGATGGCATAATCCGTGCTGAGAGACGACGTGACCTCAAACTCACCAAACCGGTAAGACCGAGCGGCCTTTATAAAATACAAGACTAGAATAAAAATTGTATTTATAGGTTGAAGAATATCAAGCAGCCGAGGCAGCTGCCAAAAAATCTCGTGTCGCAGTTTAATACTGTGACATCACAGAAGATGATGCGGCATTCGTTCAAGATACTATTAGACTTCTTAAGATTCCTAACGATCTATTGTGCACGTTTTATGATTTTGTTAAGTTCGATTTGCCTAGAGGACAATTTTTCCATTTTTTTTCCATAAAGTACGAATCGTAACTAAAAAATAAACTAATAGTACGAACTAATCATAGTATTATGGAGCATCAAAATTATCAGTGTATCCGTAAAACACAAATTTATTTAAAATAAATATATTAAAAATTGAATTTTATTCTTTATTTTTCAAACCTACACAATCATCATGTTGCTTCTGATACCTACACAATTAAAAATGACATTTGTAGAGGCAGTCTCGAGTTGGGTTGAGAATGACGTTTGTAACAATGTAGAGTTCGTGAACGAAAAAGGCACGTGTTCATTGTTACAATGTAGTTTCATGAACGGTGTTGAGCTGTCATTGTTAACAATATTGTAACAATGTAAATATCGTGAACATACTCCTGTCATTGTCATGTTAAAAACGTTCTCAATTAAATTTTGGTGGTCTCATAGTCTGTGAAAATGCTAGCAAGATGCTAGAATACATAAATAATAAATGGTGATACAGACGAATGCAATGTGAGTATATCGTCAATTTTACTGATACATTTATTAAGTATTAATTATTGTTCTTAATATTCTATTTCAGTCGGGGGAAAGTTGGAAAAGTTACCGAATTCAATCATCTACGTCCTACGACATCAAAATTCTCTATGAAAAATCGATGTTTAATGTTTCCGAAGGAGAGGATCCTGAAACGCCGCTTAATATAGATGATAAGCTTAAGCTACTCACAAGTAATAGCTTGTTGAAGTCCGTCCAGGATCAATTAGAGAAAAATCTTGAAAAGTTAGCCAAAGAAAAGTATGCTTATTCTCCCGTTAAATTGTTCAGCTGTAGCGCTGACACTATTGCATCTAATGATAATCTGTCCTGTTCAGTGAATATGGAAAGTACCCAATCAGCTGGCCGCTCGAATTATATAAAAATCCTAGAACAATACGTAAATATTTTTGAACAAATTTCGTTACGTTTATTAAGAAAGTTGAAACGTTTTCAAGTTGAGACATTCCAAAAATTAAAAAATACTCGTTTAGACCTGAAATCCAAACTGCAGATTAGCGAAAAAATCTTAAGAAATATTAAAACGAAAGGAACCTTGAGTAAAGATGTACAAAAGTCAACCACCGAACTTTTAAATTTGGATTACTCAGCTGAAATGGCATCAATATAAGATGAACAGGAATGTGCTAATAAAAGTTGATGCCGATGACTGCCAGTTGAATATTTGTAACTAAATTAAATCTGTGGATGAGATACATCTGTAAACCATCCCTTTAGCTGGTAACAACTCTACGATTGCAAAAAAATCAAGTTTCGTGTGAAAAAACCAATAGCCAGTACGTTGTCGTTAAACGCAGTGGATTTGAAAGATTTTGATCCAAATTACATAAGTGATGAGATTAACCTCGACGATTCTTACATGATAAGGAACACCATTATGTAATTTCATGAATAAATGATAATTAAAACACTTTTTTAACCAACATTATTTTATTTATTACTCGAATTAACCACTCTTATTGCATCAGAATGTTAAGCCAAATTAAGATAAATCTTTGCAGCTTTCCACTATGTAATTACATGTTTCGATCAACAAAACATGTTAGTAATGTGGTATTCATCATATGCATAACGTTTCTAAAAAAAACAATTACAACAATTTAAAAATGTAACTTTTTGACAATTTGATTTTACTTCGAATATTTTTTCGAAGTTAACGACAAAAGCGACAACGTAACAAAAAATCTAATTACGGCGATAAGCTAAGAGAAAAAAAGAACACGAACGTCGTATATATAAGTTATTTAATATATGGTAAAACCAACACAATTGTGAGTAAAGATTATAGTATTTTAGCCATATAGGGTTTTACCCTATAATATATTAATTACGAAAATGTGTTTGATGGGAGGAGAAATTTGCCAACACACAGAAAATTGAAAAAGAAGACAGAAGTTGATAGCGTGTCGAAGAGTAAACGCATAACAAACAAGAGTATAAAATAAAGTGAAATTAGAATTGATAAAAATTGTTTCAATTAGAGGCCATCGAAACTCAGATTATAGTTCAGAAGTGGGATAAACATCCATAAAATTGATATTCAGTGTAATTTAAAGTTTGTGTCGTAAGATGCCACGGAAAAATAAAAATAATGAAGAGTTGCATGGACATGGCAACGAGAAAAATGTAAAAGAGTCTGGAGAGCGTCAAATGTTGATGCACCCCGAAAATATGAAAAGCTTAATCCCAGTATTTGATAATGGAGATATCAAGGTGGAACGCTGGATACAAAAAATAGAAAAATATAGCAGATTATATAAATGGTCGGATGAAGCCACATTGCTTTATGCAATAACAAGATTGGATGGGGCACCAAAGTTATTTCATGTGGCCAAAGACGAGCAGATTAATTCCTTTGAAACTCTAAAACAAGCCCTGCTTAAACAGTATGGTAATGCTGATGATGAAGCGGACGTGTTTTTTAAACTAACCAGAAATGTATAAGCAAAGGGCCAAGCGTACGAGGTATATGTAATGAAAATGTATGCGATTGGTGCATCGGGAGGATTAAGCGAACCGGCTAGCATTAAGTATATATTAAGAGGATTATCGAGGGATCAAATATACAGTTGGATAAATAAACCAGTTTGCAATACTATCCAGGAGCTGACAGAGAGAATAAAGTGGGTCGAGGCAAATATAGAAATGATACTACCGAATATCGTGAAAGAGAATAACAATGGTGAATATAGAAAGAGAGTAGCCGCGAATAAAAATAGCATCGATTATAAAAGTTTAATAAGATGCCACAATTGTCGTGAAGTTGGACATAAAGCAGATCAGTGCGCGAAACCTATAAAATGTTTTAATTGTTCGCAAAATGGTCATCGAACAACAGAATGTAAGCAGCCGTCAACAGCTGAGAGGTGTTCGAGGTGCAAGAAATTGGGGCATACCCAGAATAAATGCAGAGTTAACATCGAGAATAGCAAGCGAGTGTATAATATGGCAGAAGAGGTAAACAATCAATTGCAGCAGGAAGAAATTAAGGTGAATGAAGACGGAATGCTTACAACACGATTAATAATTGGTAAATTTATTTTTAAATTAAATATATTGTTAGATTTAGGAAGTAGTGTTAGCATTTTAAAAGAATCTTTTGTCAAAAACGATAATAAAATACAGAATAAAGGAGTAAAAGATATTGAGGTTAGCGGGATAAATGATTCGAAGCTAATTATAAAGGGGGAGACACCCGCAATGATAGAAATTCAAAATGAATTATACCCGGTAAATTTTTTTTCGTTCCTGAAAATAATTTTAGTTTAGTTACTATTTTAAGAGAGGAGAAAAAAGTAACAGAAAACAAATTAGATCAAAGGTCGGAAGAATACGATATACATCTTATGCAGGAAGTGACTAAAATAAGCGGTGACTATTTCCGAGAGGTAGATAGAATAGATTTAGACGTAGGAGACGATGACGAGACAAAGCTTTTAGCGGGAGGGGTAATGGATTTATATTCACAATGTCAGAAAAATATTACAAAGGATAAAATACGAGGTAGATATTACTTTAATCGAAAATAAAAAGTTTAGTGTATCACACTAAAAAATGAGCCAGTTCGAAAGACAAGAATTAAACCAGGTTATAGATGATTTGTTAAGTCAAGGTATAATACGAGAAAGTGAATCATCTTATTCTTGTAGAGTAGTATTGTTAAAGAAAAGTAATGGTTCATACAGACTATGCGTTAATTATCGACCACTGAATAAGTGTGTAGAAAGAGATCGGTTTCGGTTGCCGGTGATTGAAAGTCAGATTGAGAAATTACAAGAAAAAAAATATTTCACAAGTTTAGATTTAAGAAATGGCTTTTATCACATTGATTTAAGTGAGAACTCAAAGAAATATACTGCATTTGTGACGGAGGATGGGTTGTATGAGTTCAATAAATTACCTTTTGGTTACGTTAACTCCCCATCAATTTTTGTGAGATATATTAATAAAATATTAAAGGACTTTATTAGAGAGAATTTAATAATTGTCTTTGTAGATGATATATTAATAGCTACTGAGAATATTGATCAACATATGGAAATATTAGAAAAGTTGTTAATTAGGTTGTTTGAAAACAATATTGAATTACAGTTAGGGAAGTGTAAGTTTATCAAATCAAACATTGAGTATTTAGGATATCACATTCGTTACAACAAAATAACGCTAACGGATAAACATGTAAGAAACATTCAAGAATATCCGGTACCCATAGACCATAAGTCACTCCATAGGTATATAGGATTAGTCCAGTTATTTCCGAAAATTTATAAAGAATTTTAGTGTCATTGAAACCCCATTATTAGATACATTAAAGTGTAAGGATGAATTCCTTTTTGGAGATGAACAGAAGAAATCGTTCTCTACTTTGAAGGAAAAACTGATTTCTAAACCAATTTTAAGAATTTATTCACCTCTATTAGAAACAGAATTGCATACTGATGCATCCGCAGTAGGATTTGGAAGCATTATGTTGCAGAAACAGATGGATGATAATAGGTTTCATCCAGTAATGTTCTTCAGTAAGAAGACATCGGCGAGTGAAGCAAAACTTCATAGTTTTGAGCTAGAGACTCTTGCTGTCGTATATAGTTTAAAGAGATTTAGGACATATTTATATGGAATAAAATTTACTATTGTTACCGACTGTAATGCGCTTAAATTAACTATCGAGAAAATACACATAAATCCTAAGATAGCAAGATGGTTTTTATATCTGGAACAGTTTGACTATACTATAGAGTATAGACGTTCAGACAATATGAGGCATGTAGATGCCTTAAGCCGAGTAAACATTTATGTTATAGAACGGGACACAAATTCATTGTTCGAGGAAAGTTTAATAAAAGGACAAGCCTTAGATAGAAAAATTACAGAAATAAAACAAATGATGGAAGAGCATGGTGAGAATAAGGAATACGAAGTTAGGGATGGTTTAGTTTATAAAAAGTTGAATAAGAAATTATTATTGCTAGTACCAAAGAATATGGAAGATTCGATTATATACAAGTATTATAACGAAATAGGACATTTCGGTGTAGATAAGGTATGTGAAGTTATAAAAAGATTGTTTTATTTTACAAAAATGAGGGAAAAAGTGATAACCCACATTAAAAATTGTGTTGTATGTATTTCATATAATCCAAAGTTGAGAAAGGATATTGTGAAATTACATAATATAAATAAGGGTAATAGTCCTTTCGAGATGATACATTTAGATCATTTAGGGCCATTAGAGGTTACAAAAGGGAGAAATAGTTATGTATTTGGCATAATAGACGCTTTTACCAAATATTTGAGATTATTTGCAACTAAAACTTCGAACACCAAGGAGGTTTTAAAACATTTGAAGAGCTATGTTTTAACATATTCCACTCCGCAAGTAATAGTATCAGACAGAGGGTCTGCTTTTACCTCAGGTCAGTTTAAGAAGTTTGCCGATGAATATGGAATAAAGCATGTTTTAAATGCAACTGCATGTCCTCAGGCAAATGCTCAAATCGAACGTTAAAATCGTACCCTCGTACCACTTTTGAGTACACTGGTAGAAGAGAATGGAAAGGATTGGGATACTTGTTTAATAGAAGCAGAATTTTTATTAAATAATACATGGAACAGGTCCATTCAAGAAATACCATCGAAACTTCTGTTTGGAGTAATTCAAAAGCGGAAAATAAGTGAAGGTGTGATAAGATATTTAGAGGAATTAAATAAAAATGAAGATCGGAATTTGATTGAAATTAGAAAGAGGGCGAGTGAAAGTATAGAGAAGTTACAACAATACAATAAGAGAAAGCATGACGAGAAATGTAGTAAAGTTATACAGTATAAACAAGGGGATCTTATTGTTATCAAGAATAGTGTAGTACCAGGAGAACGTAATAAGTTAAAAAGAAAATTCAAAGGACCATACGTCATTAAAAAAGTATTAGATCGAGACAGATTTGTAGTGAGCGAAATAGGGAATGAAGAAGCGTATGATAGGATGGACAGAATTTTAGATGCAAGATATATTAGATTATGGAAAGAAGCTAAGACAGGGATTGACAATGGGAGTGATATTTCAGAAAATGAGTATCAAGAAATTGAATATTTAGACAATGAATCAGAGGAAGAATATGACGAAGTTGAGTACCTAAATAATAATAAAAATATATAGTATATTATGATAAGATTCAGAATCATTTACACCGTTTAGGTTTAATTTTATTATTTGATTTTTATAAATGTAAATTGAAAATAATTATACAATAAGTTTTAATTTTTTATATAAAGTTAGAATAAGTTGAAAACATGTATTGTATGATTTTATTAAGAGTCTATCGAGACGATAGATGTCAGGATTGCTGAGCTATAGTATTATATAATATATTAATTACGAAAATGTGTTTGATGGGAGGAGAAATTTGCCAACACACAGAAAATTGAAAAAGAAGACAGAAGTTGATAGCGTGTCGAAGAGTAAACGCATAACAAACAAGAGTATAAAATAAAGTGAAATTAGAATTGATAAAAATTGTTTCAATTAGAGGCCATCGAAACTCAGATTATAAGATATAGAGACGAATTATGTAAGCATTACGACCCAGCAAACGTGTCTTGCAAGACAATTAAAAGACGACTCAGCAACAAGACTTGATAACAAGCTCAAGACAGTCAAAAAACAACTCTATGTAGTTATTTGATGTGGAATTTCATTTACTTTTTCAAATCAATGTGAAATTTATGGTTCAAATAGAACAAAAAATTAAAATTGATGTGGTTTTATGTATGTATTGGAGATATAAAATAGGATTTTGAAGTTTAGAAATGGCACGTCAAAACGACATCAATTGTGCACTCCACTATACGAAATTATATGTATATATTTTCGAACGAATAATCGTCATATATCTATTAATGAACGATTAAAATATATTTCAATTAAATTTAAAACACATGCTTTAATTTATTAGTAATTTAACACACCAATTGACGTTTCTACAAAAATTGACGTTTCATTTTGTATTGGTATTTCTCCATCAAAAAAAAATTTACGAAAAAATGTACATTTTTTAAAATTGATGTACATAAAAAAAAAATTGATTTTTTCTGGCAAATAAAACAAAATTGTTGATGTACATCAATTTTTTTTGCCGGATTTTGGTAAATAAAATTCCACATGAGACAACTCGTTTCAAAAGACTTGTTGTTTGGTGTTCTTTGGAAACCTATATGATGGGTGTCATTAGTAACTTGTGGGTATGTAGTCTTTGGTAACAAATATAGCAGTGGTCTTTGGCGACATGTCTGATGGTTGTCGTTAGTAATATGTATGGTGGTGGTCTTTGGTAACAAATATGGCAATGGTCTTTTGCAACATGTCTGATTGTCGTCTTTGTGTTGGTTTAATATAGAGAAATAAAACGTACAATAATATTATATTGTTTTAAATTTTAATTTGTTTATTTAAAGTAAATCTAACATTAACTAATTATATTCATTATTTAGAATATATAAAAGAATTCATTTTATAAACTAATTCAAACATAGATAATTAAGTTATTAACTATTAATTCAATTCAAATATCAATTATAAAAAAAAATTAAACATATTATATAATACATAAACATAAACATTATTAGTTTGAAAACCGTAATCGACTGTTACGTCTATCTTCACGATTATGGGAATCAAATATTTGTTTTTTAATGTTTTTTTCAAAATCGGCGTAGGATGAGAATTTATCCTTCCAAGCATCTGTAATTAAAATGGAATTGATTAATATAAGACATTTAGTTGTAATTAAATAATTGTCGAAGTACCAAAGAGAATCTTATTAAAAAGCGAAATGCTTTTTAATGTTAACTTTGAATTTATCCCCTCCCAATTATAATCTTTTAATAATCTATCGCTGATTATTTTGCTAAGACCGGTAGAATGATGTTTACCATCTACCGCTACATAAGGTGTTAAATATTTAACCTGGAAATAAAAGAATAAATAAAACGTTTTAAAATAATTGTGTGTAAACAAATGGTGAGTTAGCGTATGACAGCGTGAATTATCTTAATTAATTCAGTAATATTACACGGTGATTCCCACGTGTCTTGAGTAACACATGCAAGACAAATCAAAAACAAGTGATAGTAACAAGCCTCAGACGGTCAAAAGACAACTACATGTATTTGAGACGAGGAGTCCTCAGAGACATGTCTGGTGTATATAGAAATAATTCAATACCGTTGGGTCCTGTATGGATTCATTATTTCTAACTCTACATATTTTGTGGAAAAACTAAGCTTACACAACTCAAAATTCACAATTCCGAAGAAAAAGATAAAGCACGCGCAACAATAATTTACGAATTTAATATAAACTTAAACACCAATAAAAAAATACATATAAAACTAAAATAATATTTTACTCACAGTATTTAGATATATTGTTAATAAATCTTTGTTTTAATGTTTGTTTTAATTTATTTACACAAAAAAAATCACCTGTATGAAAATTGAACTACATCAAACGCCTAGTGAAATGGAATGATGCGAACACAACACCGAAACACAAAATTCAAAATGGCGATTTCATTAAATCAGGCGCCCAAAAGATTTTATTTTAAATGAATGTCGCCAGTAACAAGTGCAAGACAACCACAAGACATGTTAAATTTATTTTAAAATCCCACCGATTGGAACGCTGTATGTCATGCCAAGACATGTTGTTAGATTATTACCAAAGACTACCCAAAGTCATGTTGCATTTATGTTAAGCCTAGTACTCAGTTCGATTTCACGTGAAATTTCCATACGATTTTACCAAATTGAAATTAGAAATGAAAAATTTCATTTCTATTTTCATTTTGTAGTACTCAGTTCTCCAACGAAAAAGCCAAGTGTGTTCAATACATCAAAGATGGCGCGCATAAACTCTCCACATTATTTTCATGTGAAAATAATGTGTCGGCACATTATTTTCACGCGAAATTTTGACATTTGTTTGTATTCGGCAATAAACAAATCTTTTAATACCACAAATCGATAAATTTTAATTAAAGTCATTTTAATTTAATTTATTTATGTAAAATAAACAAATTCATTTGTGTATGCCTACAAATTTATACGTTATATTTAAAAATTCTCCAAATAAAATTTCATTTCTATTTCACGCGAAAATAAATAGATTTTTGGAGACCGCGTTAAAATTTCATTTCACTTTGAACTGAGTACTAAGCTTTATTAATGTTGTTTGTCCCTTTTGCACATCAGAAAAATCGTATGTTTTTCTTTTTCCCAGACGATGGCAAGACAAGTTACTAAAGACAAAAAATTTGCTGGTGAGTTACGGATTACGACAAATGACGTCAAAAGGCCTTGTTATTTAAAGCATTTTGAGTTGTCGTAATTTCGACGTTTTGTTTTAAAACAAAAGTTTTATGTCGCACAATTTTTGTCCGTGAATCCGAAATGACAAAAATAGAAATGAAAATAAAAAAATTTAAGGGCATTTTTGAGATGTAGAATTTTGTTTAAATTTTATTTTCGAGAGAACAGAATAAAATAATACAAAAAATTAGGTGTTTTCATTTAATATAAAGGTTTAAATTAACAATAAAAAATCTATTACGACTTAGTTTGAAACCAGAAATTAAAATCTCGTGTAGCACCAGCCATTTAAACACAAAATTTTTTTGTATTGTTTTGTTATTGCTCTCTCGAAAATAAAATTTAAACTAAAATGTATAAGTCAAAAATGGCCTTGAAATATTTTTTATTTAGTTTATATCCCTTTTTCAACCAAGAAAACAAAAAATTCGGCTCAATTTTAGTCCAACTCACACAAATGTGTGAGTATGTAATGGCGTTGTTGATAAAAAATTCGGCTTGATTTGAAGTAAAACCAACACAATTGTGTGTACAGATATAGTGTTTTTTTTGAACCGACAGTTGCTTTCTCTACGATACAGCCTGAAATATGGCTACTTTGGCAACGCAATAGGTATCTATCAGGAGTTGCTGGATGGGCAGGGGGGGGGGGGGGGGGGGAAGGAATATTTTACCATCATACACACCTAGATGTTCGTCATCATTTTCTATGCGAGAAGGTAGTTAATGACGAGGTAGTTAAATTCGTTTACGTCAACACAAACGAACTGCTAGCAGCTAATTTTACGGAACACGTGCTATTCGATGGGAGTTAATCTTGTGAAGAATTGATTTCTAGAAAGCAAATACGGCTCTAGTGGAGGTGTTGAATTTTCAAAGTGAGAAAGCCTTAATTTAACTTTTATCATTGGTCGGTCGTGGCGCTATTCATTGTATCCTTGTTTTTTTTTTTGCTTTATAAACAAATTGCTTGTATGAAGATACTATCTCTAAAACCAGTTTAAACTCAAAAACCAGAGAACTAGTTAATTTGTTCATTTCCTCGTCTTCTCCACTCTCTGCCTTGTTTTCAACTTCTTAACAATATGTATATTAATTAATATAGTTTATTTATCTCGTCTTGTACATTAAATAAATTTTTTGAATTTATGAGTCAACACCGCTCTCCAAAAGTCACTATTATAGATTATTTGAGATTGACCGATTGATTGATCCACTGATGTATTTGAATCGCCGATTTTATAATGAACTGCACATTTCCGATGCAAGTTAGCAGTTCACAGCTATCATAGTTCAACCCCAGCTCCGATAGCTTTACTAGAGGCCGCAATGTAGGAGAAATATTCACACTTGTTAATTGAATGTTTTGCATAATGTACCTAAACGTATATTTAGTAATCTTGTTTTATGTTTTAATCTATGCAATCTGTTCTGGGCCGAAGCACTCCCAACTCTTTCGCGGTTTGCTTTTCACGTCCTACTTTACGCATCGCTTGCCAAATCAAGGACGTACGGATAGGCCCTTTTAATCACAATCTACACATTGCATAGCCCCATGCCAGCCTATACTGGCATGGAAGATGGGTTGGCCCATGAGTTTTGCACTCCGACAGGGGGTTATAGTTGTGTTCGATTTCATCACAGATTCTGTTGATGAAAATTCCCTTTTTGCATCTGGCTCCTATCGCGATTCGAACCCGGTACCTCCCGATCCAAACGCCAAAGCTTTAACCACTGTGTCGTTTGGTCGGTATTAGTAATCTTTGAATTTCAGTGAATTGACATTTTCAATTCAAATCTAGGTAGTATTTGAATTTAAGTTGTTCTGATCTATTTGTTTTATGTAGTGGCAGGCGGTTTAATTTTTTTTATTTTTGAAAAATTATATATCCACTTTTTTGTAAAAACGCTTCTAAATTAGCTATCCATTAATTTCTACATATTTTTTAAAATATTAAGTTTTCCTAAAAATAAAAATGACAAATATTGGAATTAATGGGTTCGGACGAATTGGACGATTAGTACTTCGGGCTTGTTTCGCTAAAGGTTGTAATGTTTGTGCTATTAATGATCCTTTCGTTAAAGCAGAATATATGAGGTACTTGTTTCAATATGATTCAACCCACGGACCATTCAAAGGGAAAGTAAGTGTCGACGGTAAAAACCTCGTCATCGATGGAAAAAAAATTGTAGTGACGAATGAAAAGGATCCTACGCAAATTCCATGGTGCAAATCTGGAGCAGAATATATTGTTGAATCAACGGGAATTTTCAAAACTAAAGAAAAAGCGTCGTTTCATTTGTGTGGAGGTGCCAAGAAGATTATTATATCCACGGCTACATCTGATACTCCCATGTATGTGTGCGGAGTAAATTTAGATAAATACGATCCGTGTGCCCAAGTTGTATCAAATGGATCATGTACAACAAACTGTTTAGCGCCACTAGCAAAAATTATTCATGACAACTACGAAATAGTAGAGGGTCTAATGACAACCGTACATTCAACAACAGCAACTCAGAAAACGGTTGATGGACCATCACCGAAAAGTTGGCGTGATGGTCGTGGCGCCTCACAAAATATCATTCCAGCTGCAACTGGAGCTGCAAAAGCTGTAGGCCGGCTGATTCCATCGTTGAAAGGCAAACTTACCGGTATGGCGTTCCGTGTCCCAACACCAAATGTGTCTGTTGTAGATTTGACATGTCGTCTTAAAAAACCATGTAAATATGAAGATATAAAAGCAAAAATTAAGGCAGCTTCAGCCGGGCCTATGAAGGGTATTGTAGGATACGTCGATGAGCATGTTGTATCAACTGATTTTAATGGGAATACACTTTCATCAATCTTTGACGCCAAAGCTGGTATTCAATTGAATGATAATTTTGTCAAGCTGATTTCATGGTACGATAATGAATATGGTTATTCTAATCGTGTTGTTGACTTGATTAAATTCATGCAAAGTAAGGATAAATAAGATAAAATTTTCGAAATCCAAATTTTTACATGAATATAAATTTGTCCTTGAATATTCACAAACTATTGTTTTACTAGTGAGAGATATATAAATTTTTCTATTTGATAATTCTGCTTTAGCACTATTCTGGTAATTCCCTGGGAAAGAATTTCTATATAATTACATATAATTTCTGTTTAAATCCTTCACACCTAAGTAAAAAAGTTAAATTTTTATAAATTGGGAATAATTTCTCCTTATCGAACTTCGGAGGGAAAATTATTCCCAATTTTAAATGTCCTTCTACAAGCGCCAGTTGTAGACATACATGATGGTGCCACTAACCAGCAATATGATATATGCATGCTGTATGTGGAACAAAGGAATAGGAGGCCGCTGGAAATGACATAGCCACATGTCTTTACAGATTTGAAAGAAGTAAAATCTGTTATTTTCTATAGTGACAATTGCGCAGGGCAGAATAAGAATTCTTTTCTTTATGGCATTATGACACTGACTAATTTTCAGCCTCTGAAAAATTCAAATAAAGTGAGAAAAATAAAATGTATACAAAATATTAATAAGCGTAATTTGTTTCCATATAAAATTTGCTATTTCATGTGTTTCAAGCTAGAGCAGGATGGTTATATAAGAAATGCAAATGGCGTCCTCATATTTCAAAATAAATACCCACCAAACTACTTTTTGTTGTTGGAAAAGGGGGAGGGGGGCGAAGTTCGACATTCATACCTCCTCGCGGTGCTCTCTGGGTAACTCTAAATGAATCAGGCGGTGTCTTGGAGACGAGCAGTGGAAATCCTGTTTATAGCCATGGATACTACATGTCAGGGCGAGTTATTGGCTGCTCAAAACCAATACCAAACCAGCGTCTGTTCTCCAGGTTAGGTGCGGCTGAAGCGGGCGTCTGTCTTGTATCAAGCGGCTCGCTATATAAATGTGTTCAAGGTAGGACTGTATGCCTTAAGGTTTTCACCAGTACGTGGCCCACACACGTAACAAGCGGGTTGAGCGGCAGGCCAACAACCTGCCCTCATAAAAACAATTAAGTTATGAACCCTACTCAAAGGCCTTGGATTACCATTTCGGATTCATCACAAAATCGACCTCGGAAATTGTACTCGGACAACGCTCTTGGTTACACTTTTCATTACAGCGGCCATCAGAACGGAGGAGAATTTGGAATTGGTTTCCAAATTCATCGGCGAGTGAAGCATCAAATCATCGATTTTCGTCCTATCAACATGCGGATATGCGCGGTCAGACTTCGCACTAAGAAATTTAACATCACGATCGTAATTGTACATGCACCCACTGAACATAAATCGGATGACATCAAAGATCTATTCTTTGTCGAGCTGGAGGAAGTCATCAATAACATACCGCACTACGACATTCAAATCATCGTGGGCGACTTTAATGCAACAATCGGTAGGAGTGCAGAAAATCGTACGTCGGTCCTAACAGCCTTCACCTAACTAGTAACAACAACGGCCAACGCGTCACCGACCTGGCAATAATGTACAACTTAAGCTCAAAACAGAACAAGAGCGAAGGTGGCGAGCGAAATCGCCTGTCATATTAGAAAACACTGAAATCATGCAAAACAAACACAACCATCAACGCAGGCGACGACGATTTTTTCGTTGAAAAAAATTTAGAGTCTATTTCTATTTTTGTTGCCGACGAAACAATGTTGCCAACTGTTTTTTATATATGTATAAGTTGGCATCAATTAACCGTCATATTATTAACCATTTTTTTTTCAATCTAATAGCCTAATGCCACAACGTCATGTGTCAAAAACACAGAAGGTTATGCCGTTTGGTTGTTTTTTTATCGCCATACGCTGACGCTTTTGTTCTGTTAGCTACAGCGATATCGCGGCGATATTTTTTATTTATTCGTCGACGCTTGCCGTCGTCGCTCTTGTTCTGTTTCTAGCTTTAAGCATGAAACACACCAAGCAGCAGCAGCGAGCAGCAAACTTAAATTTTGACCTATTCGCTTATGTAATGATACAAAATCATAGTTTGAGTATAAATATAGGTATTTCCATTAAAAGAAATTAAGTATTTTGTATTTATAATTGAAAAATTTAAATTTAAACAAATTATATTGAATGAAGTTGCATCTGTCGCGGCAGCAATAGGTTCCACACCCAGCAGCATTAATTTGCTGCTCTTTGCTGCTATTCATAACCTCAATAAAATTTACACAATTTAATTTTACTACTAAAACAAAACAATTTGCTGCGCTGCTTGATGTGCACGCCCATACGCAGCCGTTAATGTGGATTGTTTGGAATATGTTGCGCTGCTCTTGGTGTGTTTCATCCTTTAGTTGTATCAAGTACGTTTTTTCCACATAACAGAATCCACAAAGTAACGTGAAGATCGAATGATGAAAGAACGGAAAACAAAATCGATCACGGCATGGTGTCTAAGAGACACTCTACCAGCATATCTGACATTAGATCTTACAGAGGTGCAGATATGGGCAGGGATCATGTACTTGTCATATTTAAATATAAGTGTAAACTGTCATCTATGTTCAATAGTCACTAACTATTTAGAGCGGCCCAGAAACAACAAAGAGGCCCATCCTAACATCCAGGAGCAGTGCAACGCTATACAGTCAGCCATAACTACCGCGGCGCAAAACACTATCAGAAGAAGACCTCCGAGATCCCGCAATGATTGGTTCGATGATCAAAGCCGCCTGGTCGTCAGAAATAAACGAAATCTTCGTGAAAAATGGTTGAAGCACTCAAGCAGAATATCTACGTACTATAGGAAAGCCACGATTAAATACCTTCGACAAAAGAAACGTGATCATATGGGATCATGCATTGAAAACATCAGCTTCCAAGCGGAACTAGGAAATTCAAAGGACTGTTTTGCTAACGCCAAGAATCTCACTAAAGACTTCCACCCTAGAAGTACAGCGGGAATGGAGAGTTGAGAACAAATGTGGCTGATGTTTTCTCAATATGGCAAACCTACTTTCAAAGTCTGCTAAATCGGAATGATGAAGTGACCCCCATTAGAGCAATAGCTCCTCCAAGTGAAAAGGTCTTTGTCGAATATCCTACAGCAGAGGAAGTAGACACAGCTATTAGTCGATTGAAAAATGGAAATGGAAAGACACCCGGTCTCGATGGAGTCCCCGCAGAATTGATTAAACTCGGAGGCGCTACTCTTGCAACAAATCTATACGATCTCATAGTCTCTATTTGAGACCAAGAAGAGCTGCCGGAGAATTGGAAGATTGGAAGACCGCGCTCATATGTCCGTTGCACAAAAAAGGCGACCATCTTAAATGTGAAACTATCGTGGTATTGCTCTATTAAACACTACTTACAAAGTGTTGGCTAATATTTTACTTGCCAGACTCATCCCTTTCACCGAAAACATCATTGGCGACTATCAATGTGGCTTTCGTACCAACCGATCGACCACTGACCTGTGTTTTACCATAATCTTGTAAAAATTTTGGGAGTACACCATAACCATAGGTATTCCAGAGAAACTTGTTTCTCTGTGTAAATTAACAACGTCTGGATCTGTATGTAGAATTGCAATTGAAGGAACTGTATCAAACTCCTTTCAAATAACATCTGGTGTTCGACAGGACGATGCACTCGCGCCTGTGCTGTACAATTTGGCGCTTGAGTACGTAGTGATGAAAAGCAACATTGAAACTTCGTCAAATTCTTGGATATGCAGATGATATCGTGCTTCTTGGCCGAAGACCTAGCGATATCAAAGACAGTTTAGTACCGCTCCATCGCTGCGCAAGAAGACTTGGTTTGGAGGTGAACAGTACCAAAACGAAATTGTTAACAACACCCAGGAAGATCTCCATGGCAAATCTCGAAATTGGCGACTATAACTTTGATAGCATCAAAAACTTTAAATACCTCGGGTCACTTATAACATCG
Organism: Nephrotoma appendiculata; assembly: GCA_947310385.1. Lineage (NCBI taxonomy): Eukaryota > Metazoa > Arthropoda > Insecta > Diptera > Tipulidae > Nephrotoma > Nephrotoma appendiculata. The sequence goes on from OX371224.1 coordinate 198,487,182, forward strand.
TTGAATGATAAATAAAAGCCCGAATCGCTGCCGGACAACGAATTTTCTACGCCCAATCAAAATTATTGCGATCTAAACACCTATCGCAGTCGCGCAAGCTCGCACTTTATAAAGCACTCATAAGACCTGTACTGACTTTCGAAAGCGAGAGCTGGATCGTGACATCTAACGACTGTAGATTATTATCTACCTTCAAAAGGAAGGTTATCCGTTCAATTTTTGGTCCTCTTAAAGTTATGAACAATGAATATTGGATTCGCATGAACCACGAAATAAAGCAACTTCTCGGAGGTAACGATATTATCGGCTTCATCAAATCTAATCGAGTTAGATGGCTCGGCCACGTTGCGAGGTCCCCACAACAACGAATGATTTATAAAGTATCCCATCAACATCCAGCTGGAGTGCGTCGTAGAGGAAGACTGCGCTGGCGTGACGACGTCGAACAAGACCTACTCGTATTAGGATGTTGAAATTTGAGGACAAGAGCGATGAACCGAGATGGATGGAGGACCATAGTGCGAGCGGCAAAATCCCTTCATGGAATGTAAAAGCTAGAGAGAAAGAGAGTAGGGTTCTTATTTTGTTGATGTAACAGTGCCGCATTATTCTTATTACTATGTGCTTACTACGTACATATTACTACTACGTTCGTTTCTTTTCATAATTACTTCTTATTTTTGAATATGTACCATAATTATTAGTTTCTAGAGAAATTATATGAAAAACATATTTTTTTAGGATAAGCTTAATGTGTGGAATTAAAAAAACAATAATTGAACCCTATTGGCTTCGATGAACAAGAGGTATATTGTAAAAATGAGTAAAAATTCCATTATTTGTTCGTTACATTTTGAAATCAAAAACAAATAAATAATATGTTATATTATAATTTATATGTTGTCAAATTATAATTTTTTTTCTAAAATAATTCCGATTTAGCTAAGATCCGTTAAAATCCGGAAGACATTACAACCTGTTATTATTTACTCACACATTTGTGTGGGTTGGACTTTAATTGAAGCAAAAAAATGCCTGGCAGGGTAAGGGATACAATAATTATAGCTGTGTTGCTTTCAAAAAATTACAACAACAATTGCATTGTATTCAAGCCGATTGTTTTAGAATGTTAAGAAAAAAAATTTTAGGATTAGGGGAAATAAATCATTTTATGGTTATGGTGTTTACCGCAAGGCGTTATTTTTTCTAGTTTTCTCGAAAAATTTATCTTGTAGAATAATTTAGCATTTGTTATTTGATAGCAAAATACCGAATTTAATTTGTTCTATTTCATAAAATGAAAAAAACTAAAATAAATATAAAGAAATGAACCAACACAGAAAAATTAAAACGCATTAAAAAATTAAAGCCAAAAGTTGTTGCTTTCACATTTCTTAGCTAAGCTAAGCGGATTAGCGAAAGCAACACTACTTATATTCTACCTGTAGTTTTAATGTTCACCACCAGGGCAGTTTTAGTAAATACTTTTATTTTTAATTGTTGGCAATCGAAGTATTGACGATTGGAGCATCACGAATTCCACGTACCAGATTTTTTGTGAACTAGGTTTAGGTTTCAGTGGTTGATACTTAGGCCATTTTGGCCCATTGTGATACCACGCATTCACGCCACATCATTAACCCATTCACCTATTCACCTACTCACAACTACAGTATACCACCTGCACATTGCAAGCTCCATGTCAACCTGTACATTGACATGGACGGTGGGTCGGCACTGAATTCTGCACTCCATCAAGAGGGTCTTAGTTGTGTTTATTAGCATCACCGATTGTAATCGATTTGCATCTAGCCTCTGATGGGATTCGAACCCAGTACCTCCCGGTCCAAGGGCCAAAGCTTTAACCACTGCACCACTTGTCCGGTTTTGAACTATGATAACTACAAATTTTGACATTTATGCCGCATGCATAATGAAAATAAACAATCGGCAACATTCGCGATAATTCATCTTTTTACTGTGCTAGCTTTGCTTGATTTAATTTTGTTTAAATATATTAATTAAAAATGAAAGGTGGCCATATTAGTGTTATGTATTGGATTACCGACCTTCGACTGTAATAAATATCGGGCAATACTTTTCTGTCCTTTGTACAGATATATAAAATAAACATGGCAGCATTCTAAAATGGACTATATAATAAAGCACACCATGTAGAATATCATTAACAATAAATGTATATAATAATTACTGTGTGGTTTCATTAAGTATATAATATGTGTGGTTTCATTAAGTACAGGGGCGGAATCATCAAATACGACCGGAAAATTTAAACGGATTTAAAAATATTTTCAAACTTATTAGATTAAAAGTATTCAAATTTACCATGATGGATGCAGACTGATGTTTAAATGAAACTTCTATAATATTTGAAGAGCAATGGCTAATCTCCAACAAGATTTTTAAAATTCATTTTTTACCGGTACAACATTTCCGTTTAAAACTGCTCGATTATGAAATAGTTGTCGAATTAAATTTTTATGTTAAACTTTCATTTATTTGAGTATTCATACAAAATATTTACGCCAACTTTGACCATTTTTCGAATTTTTTTGTGTTTGTCCATTGAAATATTTTCTAACAATTCATTTTTTCGGTCGGATTTCATGATCTTGCTCCTGTTTACATCAAAATAATTAAATATTTCCGGAAATTTTACAATTTTGAAATACAAAAGACTTCAATGCCATCTCATAAAATGAAGTGGCGACGAACCTGGTACGAGAAATTTGAAATTCGAAATGAATTTCGAAAATCTTGTAGGAGATTAACCATTGCTCTTAAAATATTATAGAAGTTGCATTTATACATCAGTCTGCATCCATCATAGTAAATTTGAATACTTTTAATCTAATAAGTTTGAAAATATTTTTAAATCCGTTTAAATTTTTCCGGTCGTATTTCATGATTCCGCCCCAGTGAAAATCCCGAGAGCCGGAAATCACTTATCGCGAAAAGTCTTGAGAGACGGATAAAAAATCTAAAAATATCCCCGTCAAATTAATTTCGAAGTTATTTTAACCTTTATGGCGAAAAATCCCGAGACGCGGACGAAAAGTCGCTGGTAGTACAAATTTTTATTTTTGAAACCATGAGAAGCAAAAATTGCATAGTTTAAGAGGCAATTAGCAATTTGTACATACATATCAAATGTCAAAAATACATTTTGATTAACGATAAATTAACATTTTGATGCATGTATTTAGTAATTTTGATTATGTATTATAATTTTATGTACACGTACATCATAAATATTGATATATATTATATGTATATATACTATGTACTTGTACTTATTAATTATGTGGTAATTTTAATTATTTTTTGCGTACATTTATTTTAAATTTCATAAAATACCAATAATTGTTTTTTTTTATATAAAGTTTGTGTGCATTTATCTTTTAAAAAACATAAAATTTGTTTTTAAAAAAAAAAAAAAAAAAAAAGTCGCGAGACCCAAAAAAATCCTGAAAGCCGGAAAAACCATTGGTCCCGTCAGATTTCGGCTTAGAGGATTTTCACTATATATAATAATTAGATATATAACTTCTTCAAAAAATCATTTAAGAATCCCATTTCCGACCAACATACCCAATCCGATCCGTCATAATCGGTTAAGAAATGGCGGAGTTCCGCCCCACGTAACCATATCCCAGATCTTCTTAAAAACATAATTTAAGAACCCCATTTCAATCCAACATACCCAATCCCATCACAATCGATTAAGAAAATATAGAGTTCAATACAAACGGCGAAAATTAAAATGACGGTGCTTCCTCTCCACCGAATGCGATGCATCACACTCCCCACTCAACGTAACGAATTCTTTGATCCGTTGCCTATCGAGCGGTGTAATTAAATTTTGGATGTAGATGATAGATGTATAGTTGCAGCATCAAACCATATATTGCAGCATCAAACCAGAATGTGGAAATTTTGTTGCATCCGAATACATACCATTCACTAAGAATACTCACGAAACTTAAAATCCTCTTACTTAAATTAATAATTGAATTTTCAAACTATTATGTATAAAATCGCGAATAGTTTTGGAAATTTCCTAATGTCAAATTGTTTGACAATTAAGAAAAAAAAATTAGTACACTGTTATAATTTTTGATCGATTTTGATTTTTTTTTTTTTTCAATTTTTAATGCCACCTATAATTTTTTTTAAACTATTCTACCCTTTTCCATACAAATCAAGGTAAAAAAGAACGGTCGAAATGTTTTCATACAAAAATCGAGTTATGTCCTTTCTGCTTGTTAATATATTCTGTGATCAAACTGTATCTATCGATTTCGTTATTATCAATTTTTTGACTTGCCTCCCTATGAAAGCAAATTTAAAGACGTATTCACATCAAAAAATCATTGGTTGTTACTTTGAGGACAATATTTATTGCTATTCAGAAAGGTAATTCTTTGCTTGCACCAAAGAAAGACCACAATTAACACGAGATTTGTTATCAAAGATAAACAACACCAACTGTGCTACCAAAGACAAATACGAATACCAGTGTGTTGTGTTACCAAAGGCAAACACCAACTGTGTTACAAAACATATAGAGTTACACTAAGAAGAGCTGAAATTGTTTTTAAAAAATATTAAAAAATATATTAAAACAGTTAGTGGGTCGTGTACTAATGCATCGTTTGTGAATAAATATTGAAAACTTTGAACATTGAAATATTAGCTGTGTTGCTTTCAAAAGATTACAACAACAATTGCATAGTATTCAAGCCAATTGTTTTAGAATGTTAAGAAACAAATTTTTAGGATTAGGGCAAATAAAATCATTTTATGGTTATGGTGTTTACCGCAAGGCGTTATTTTTTCTATTTTTCTCGAAAAATTTATCTTGTAGAATAATTTAGCATTTGTTATTTGATAGCAAAATACCGAATTTAATTTGTTCTATTTCATAAAATAAAAAAAACTAAAATAAATATTAAGAAAATGAACCAACACAGAAAAATTAAAACGCATTAAAAAATTAAAGCCAAAAGTTGTTGCTTTCACATTTCTTAGCTAAGCTAAGCGGATTAGCGAAAGCAACACTACTATTGATTACTTCATATACTAATATGAAGTAATCAATAGTAGTGTGTGAAATGTTATCAAAATGCGCCTCGAAAAATTCGAAAAGGAATTTGTAAGTGTTTATATAAAAAAATAAAATGTAAATTATGTTAAAAGCAAAGTGGGTTGTGATAAAATTATCTATATTTTTATTTAGAAATCAGAAAAAATTAATTAAAAAATTTTGGTTGTTGTTGTTGTTGGACTTTTTCTTTTTGTAAACAGATGTTATATTACAGTGTTGTATTCTTATTACTACGTACATATTCTACGTGCTTTTCTTTTCATAATTACTTTTTATTTTGGAATATTATAAGTACAATTTTTTACCGAAAATCAAAAAAAAAAATCCGTACTAAATTGGAATAAAAATAATTGTAAATTTGTGTAGTTTTTAATATCGATTGAACAAATTCTAAATACCCGTTGATTTATATGCTTTCTCTTTTACCCTCCGAATTTGACTCACTTGACAGCTGCTATCATTCATTCTCATTTAATTCAAATTCTTTGACAAAACACTTGATACCCAGCATGCAATTTTTCCAGTGTTTGGAAAACATTGTTTTAATTTCATACTAAATTCCGTACTACAAAATATTTTTCCAAACGCCGAATTATTTGTGGACACTGACTTATAGCGCATACCCAATAGAATTCCTTTAACTTTTTCTTTATAGAAAAGTATGAAAAAAAAACTTGAGAAAAAAAAAATCTCGAGTTTTTTCTTTCATACTTTTCTGTAAGGAAAAAGTTAAAGGAATTCTATTAGGTATTCGGCGCTCCTTCAAAAGTTAACTCAATTTTAGAATCAAAAAAAAATCTATTTTGCTTGCCAAATCCCGTTTTTTATTTTCTTTTTCTTTTTTCTGTTTTTTTGTTTCTAGAATTTTTGGAATTGGGCCTGCTCAATTGAATTTGACCATTTCACAATCAATAATTGTAAAATTTATTTTCAACATTGGAATTATATAAATACGTTCTTTTAATAAAATATATTTTTGGTCGTCCTGAAAAGAACGTTTGGGTTTTTGACGTCATTAATAGATTCTATATAATCCGCTCCTACGTGCGGCACGCAGTGCGACATGTTTGCTGATCCCGGCTCCTACGTCCCCCGAAGTTCAAATTTAAAGCCCCTCGGAGGGCTAAGCGGGGGGGAGCGCAGCGACCTCCCGCGTGCCCGTGAGAGTTATCGAAGCCGTTAGCCTCTACAATTATTGCATTTCAAAATGTTGTGCATTTCAAAACCTTGTCGAATGATTGACAATAATGTGTGTTAATAATACATAATTAACAAAAACTAACTAATACAACTATAGCAAAAAAATAATCTCGTAAACAAACAAAAAACACCACCATAAAAAAGAAGAGAAACAAAATTTCCTTTACTTCATAAACAAACTCAAAAAAAAAATACGAAAACAATGTAACGTGTGCTAATGATAATAAAACGAAGTTTGGCAAGCAAAATAGATTTTTTGTTTTGTTTTTGAAATCGAGTTAACTTTTGAAGGAGCGCCAGGTATTCGCTGTTATTCAAATAAGTCACCTCACGAGGAGACTTACAGCGCATCCCCAATAGAACTCCTTTAACTTTTTCCTTACGGAAAAGTATGAAAAAAAACTTGAGAATTTTTTTTCCTCAAGTTTTTTTTTCATACTTTTCTGTAAGGAAAAAGTTAACGGAATTCTATTAAGATGCGCTATTGTTTGAATGAGTATCACTGCATCCCCAATGAAATTCCTTTAACTTTTTCCTTACAGAAAAGTATGAAAAAAATTTTGAGAAACAAAAATTTTTTTTTTGTTAGGTTGGTGATTTCCTTATGAAAAATGTTATCAAACTTTTAACTTTTTCCTTATGAGAAATACAATGAAGTAAACCGCATTTGCAAAATTGGTTGTTGTTGTTGTTTTTCTGCTTGTCACAAATTAAAAAATATTCAATGCATATTTGTCTTTTAACAATTAGTGTTGTATTTTGTGTCCTGTGAAAAAGTAATAAATAATATATAATATAATAATATAAAATAACAGGTAAACAAAAAATAATTTTGTAAAATGAAGTTAGCTTTACTTTGAATTTTCCCTATTCATTGGGTATGCTCTTCATAAGGAAAAAGTTAAAGGAAAAAGTTAAAGGAAAAAGTTTTTTGCATTGGGGATGCGCTGTATGTCTACACAGAAATGTCTCCAAAAATATATCTTTACTAAATGTTTTCATAAAGCAAAATATAAATAAGCGGACTCATGTAGAGTTTCCAAGGTTAATTTATTTTACTATTGGCAATTTGTATAAGCCTAACAAGAACAATGAACTATAAAATAAGTATGCCGATGTGTTTATAAGATTCGTATATATGGATTAAATAGAGAAAAAAATTTAATTTGTGTATATATAAAGTGAAATCCTCTAAGCCGGAAACTGACGGGACCAATGGTTTTTCCGGCTTTCATGATTTTTCAGTGTTTCGCGACTTTTTTTTTTTTAAACGTATTTTATGTTTTTCAAAAGAAAATGCACACAAACTTTATTTAAAAAAAAAATCAATTATTGGTATTTTATGAAATTTAAAATAAATGTACGCAAGAAATAATTAAAATTATCACATAATTAATAGGTTCGAGTACATAGTACATATATATACATATAATATATATCAATATTTATGATGTACGTGTACATACATAAAATTATAATACATAATTAAGATTACTATGTACATAGATCAAAATGTTGATTTATCGTTAATCAAAATGTATTTTTGACATTTGATATGTATGTACAAATTGCTAATTGCCCCTTAAACTATGCATTTTTCGCCTCTCATTGTTAAAAAAATAATAAATTTTGTACTAAGCAGCGAATTTTCGTCCGCGTCTCGGGATTTTTCGCCATAAAGGTTAAAATAACTTCGAAATTAAATTAACGGGGATATTTTTAGATTTTTTATCCATCTCTCTAGACCTTTCGCGATAAGTGATTTCCGGCTCTCGGGATTTTCACATATTAAAACAATAAAATAAGATTGACCTCGAAAAAATTGGCTTATAAAATTTGCACTACTTGATTTCTCTTTTATATTTATTGCTCGATGATGTAATACAGTGAAAAAAAATCCTGGGGCGGAATCATGAAATACGACCGGAAAAAATTTAAACGGATTTAAAAATATTTTCAAACTTATTAGATTAAAAGTATTCAAATTTACTATGATGGATGGAGACTGATGTATAAATGCAACTTCTATAATTCTTTAAGAGCAATGGTTATAGGCCCCTTACACGTTCAATACTATTGCGCAATATTATTGTACTAAAAATAATGCGCAAAAATTATTTTAGCCTAACATGGACTCTCCACCTGCTATTGCTATCTAGTTATGCTAGAAAATTTCGATCAAGTGGAGACAAGTGGAGACACGCAATAATATTTATATGCTATCTGTATGCTATGAATACATGCTATGTCTGCATAACTCGATAGCATGTATATAGCATGCATATTTTGACGTTTCAATATGGCGATATATCAATATTCAATTTCAATATTGCGTCTACTAAATTTTTTCGCTTTCATACTGGTGATACATACATATTTCAATAAATAAAAAATAAATAACCAAATAAATTTAAAAAAATTATATTAATAAAATTATATAAATATTTTATAAATATATTTTAAGAATGATTTCTAAACGTCAAATTATAGCAAGTTTACCACACCAGACTCCATCTTGGCAAATTTTGATAGAAAGAGAAAGTAGATTGCAATAGCATTCAGATAGCAGGTGGAGAAGCCGTGTAAAGACGGCTCAACGAGCCAAGATTTTCGAAATTCATTTCAAATTTCAAATTTCTCGTCCCAGGTTCGTCGCCACTTCATTTTATGAGATGGCATTGAAGTCTTTTGTATTTCAAAATTGTAAAATTTCCGGAAATATATAATTATTTTGATGTAAACGGGCAAGATCATGAAATCCGACCGAAAAAATGAATTATTAGAAAATATTTCATTGGACAAACACAAAAAAAATCGAAAAAATGGTCAAAGTTGGCGTAAATATTTTGTATGAAAACTCAAATAAATAACAGTTTAACATAAAAATTTAATTCGACAACTACTTCATAATCGAGCAGTTTTTAACGGAAATGTTGTACCGGTAAAAAATGAATTTTGAAAATCTTGTTGGAGATTAGCCATTGCTCTTCAAATATTATAGAAGTTGCATTTAAACATCAGTCTGCATCCATCATGGTAAATTTGATTACTTTTAATCTAATAAGTTTGAAAATATTTTTAAATCCGTTTAAATTTTCCGGTCGTATTTCATGATTCCGCCCCTGAAAGACGGAACTCTATAATACTACGGAATCTCATTAAAAACGGAAAATTTCACTTTTCTAAATACGTGACAACAAAATCCTTATATCATTTTCTGTGGCAGAAAAATCTTGATCCCGGATCTATAATATGGCGTCATTTTTGATCCAACATGGCTTCTTTGCTTAAATTTTTTGTCTTTTTATTTTTTGATCCCAGATCAATTATAAAATCCAAAATTTTTTGGGGATTTTTTTGACGTTTACTCACACAATATCACAATATGTGTGAGTTTGACGGAAAATCCCTAAAAAAGTAATTTTTGCTTGGCTCGTTGAGATTCCGTCTTTGAGGATTTTCACTGTACATGCCGTTTTTATTTTCAAATCTAGTGGCAATGACCAACAGTCAAGAACTTTATTTTCTTCCATATAATAGAAATTGCGTTTTGTTTTTTGATATTACGTCACAAATAGGTCGGTACAATGAATTAGAATGAATTGTCCCACTTATTCAAGATGGCGTCAAATAAGTCAATAATAAGTCAGCGTTTGGAAAACATCATGACCATAAAAATTTCGATTTTTCAGAAAAATAATTGTTTTTCTCTTTCTCTTATAAGTTTTGTTTTTGAATCTTTTATTTTATCTTCTCAGTTTCATGTGACAAGTTAATATATTCATGCACACGATTATGCGTGTGTGTGTTTTTGTTTATTAAAATTACTCTTGTTGTTTTATTTTAATGATTTTTAATTATTACAGTAATACTAATTTTATTTAGTTTAATTATAAAATAACAGTTTAATTATAAAATAACAGTTTATTTATAAAATGGTTGCGATAAGATTGGGCTAAAGAGGTAATAAAAAACAGTTTACGTTTTTTTACGTAAAACGTTTTTGTTTTATTTTTTTAAGATGCTTTGTGAAAATCTAGCAGGGTGGATGGCGCGTGAACATGCCAATCAATACCCGACATAGGCGGATTTTTAAAATGTAAATAAAAAAGAAATATGTATTGAATATGTGAATAAAAATATAAAAATTACAACATATCGTTCTTTTTAATTTCAATAGAAAATTATAATTAATCCCATGTAAAAATGCTAAGGAAAGCTGTTCTATTTGCATGCGATAAAGTGTGTTAAATTAGTACGGAAGTGTATATGGAACATACCCGAGTTTCCGACGATTTCCGTGTACATAACATGGTTCTTTCCATAGAAAGATTGTGGTTTTGAACGCGAATGTAAACGGAATTCCGTTGGCATTGCATATTGGGATAGTTTATCCTATCGTACTGCAATTAATTACTGAAATGTATTTTCTGTTTCTCAAAACATGTTCGCGTCGTTTTTTCAATCAGTCTATAGACCAAGCGTTACTAGTGGATTGTACGAACAACCCAGCAACAACAACACATCAATAACTCCTCCTATTATTTTTGAGGACAACATTTTATCGGCTTTAAGGGGGTTTGGAGATGGTTGCGGTCTTGACGATATTCCCTCCTCTATTCTGAAGGAGTACGCTGAAATTTTAACAATTCCATTATGTTATCTATTCAATCATTCCTTAAACACCGGCGTGTTTCCTGAAAAATGGAAAATTTCAAAAATTACTCCAATTTTTAAATCGGGTAAACGTGAGGATATCTCATGCTACAGAGGAATATCAACTACATCATCAATTCCAAAATTATTTGAGTTAGTATTATGCAACAGCTTTAAATCCACAATTGCACGTCATATATCAATAAACCAGCATGGGTTTATGCCTGGCCGATCCACATCGACTAATCTGGTTGAATTCACCAGTAAACTAATTAACGAGATAGAAAAACACCGTCAAGTTGATGTAGCGTACACGGATTTTAGTAAAGCATTTGATTCTATCTGTCATCATAAAGCACTCCAGAGTTTATTCAATTTTGGGTTTTCTCTCGATTACATAAATTGGTTTAAATCATATCTATCAAACCGGTGCTAATTTGTGATAATGGGAAATGAAAAATCAAACTGTATTAAAGTTACATCTGGTGTTCCCCAAGGATCACACCTCGGGCCTTGGATTTTTATTGTTTTCATAGACCGAATAACCGAGATAATCAAAAACTCAGACGTGCTCATATTTGCAGATGATGTGAAAATTTTTCGTACTATTAATGGATTTAGATACGGAGAAACTTCAAGAAGACTTAGATAGATTAAGTGAGTGGTGTGATCAGAACTCACTATACTTAAATATTAAGAAATGCAAAATCATGTCTTTCCATCGTAAACGAAATCCAATAATTACTTCATACAAAGTCAACAACGAAGTACTGCAAAGAGTCAATGAGGTTATAGACTTAGGTGTTACATTTGTCGAAAACGCCAGTTTCAATAGGCATATTGAAAATTGTATTGCGAAAGCGAATGCCATGTTCGGATTTGTTAAAAGATGGACAGGTGAATTTAAGGATATCCAAACCTTATGTTCACTCTATTTCGCTTATGTTCGATCTCAACTGGAATACGCTGTAACGGTCTGGAATCCATACTATGCTGTACACATAAAAAGAATTGAAAGCATTCAAAAGAAGTTCCTGATTTTTTTGTTAAAGAAAAGTGACTGGGATTACGACCACAACTTACCATTCCATGAAAATGTGGCTCGCTTACCTCCATACACAACAAGATGCACAGATTACAAAATATGCACGCTTGAAAATAGACGACTTCTCTTGGGAGCAGCTTTTATTGGTAACGTTTTGCTTGGTCACGTAGATTCAGCTTACATCTTGGAAAACATATCAATTCACGTGCCATGCAGAACATTTAGAAACCATACATTTTTAGCACTTGAACACCATTCCACCAACTATGGAGAAAACAACCCAATTAATAGGATGTCTAAATCTTTTAACTTAATTGACGATGTATTTGACTTCAACTTATCAAAGGACAACTTTAAAAATATCCTTAAAGACTTTTTTCTAAATTTTTAATTGTTTAAACCAAAATTTGGTTTATATTTTTTTTTTTTTTTTTTTATTCTGTTTTAAAGTTTTTTGTTGTTTTAATATAATTTTAACTATAACTGTAAATAATCTGAAATCATACATGTATATTACAAAATAGATTTCTTTAAATAAATAAATAAAAATAAATAAATAAATAAAACGAGCACAGTTTACATAACTCAAAATATTAAATTGTTTCAATTAAGCAATTGTAACAATCGCAACGTATTCAAAACTGTAACATTTCAAAGTTATTTATATTTCTGGAAATCGCAACAATCAAAAGTTACCTCTAATTACTACCGAAGCACAGAATATAGAATACAAACAGAAGAGACATAACCCGGTTTTTCTATGGAAAAATTTCGAACGTTTTCTTTATCCTTTATTTGTATGGAAAAGGGTAGAATATAGTGATGAAAAAAATTGTGCACTGAACTTTTTTACATTCAATCCGCGGTTCCACACTTTAATTCTTTCAGCGTGATTCTTTCTTCGTTTCTTTCCCCTTCACCACAAACTAATTTTTTGGCTAAATTAATTATTTTTATTTTTATTTTTAATATGTGAAGCAAACAAAACAATCCGAACGAATTTTTTGGTACCCCCTACAAATGCCGAAAGAAATCAAATGTGGCTGTCGATTGATTTTTTGAAATCAGAGAATCACGCTGAAAGAATTAAAGTGTGGCGAGGCCCAATAAGGGTAGAGTCAATTTTTTTTGGTCCACTTAGTAGCGTATATATGTATATACTTTATAATATATGACCGAAGGCTTTATTTCTGCGTGTCATGCCACTGCGATCAAAACATTCCAAAATTTTTAGTTCAAATTGAATTGCTAAAGTACATATGGACGTAAGCAGCACTTAATTTATTTATAACTAGAACAATTTTAATTTTTAAGTTTTTATTTATTTAAATCAACCATCAATTTTTAGAACTAAAACTAGAAAAAAATATTATTATGAATTGATGATTTTTAATAAGATTCACAATTTTTATTTGTTTCTTGTAATTGTAATCAGACTTAACACTATCCATACCTTTAACTTTATGGACACATCATTGGTGGTTAGGGAATCTAGGTCCTTACATATATACGTCAAGCATTACCGAACAAAGTTTAACCTGAACCAAGTCTGAGTTTTTAATGGTTTCTGTTAAAAATATACAGCCCTAATAATTCATTCCATTGTAATAACAAACAGGCAACCCTGCATTTAATTTTGACGTTTGATTTTGATAATAAATTCATTCAAGTGAAATACAGCGTATCCCCAATAGAATTCCTTTAACTTTTTCGTTACAGAAAAGTATGAAAAAAAAACTTTAGAATTTTTTTTGTTTTCTCAAGATTTTTTTTTCATACTTTCCTGTAAGGAAAAAGTTAAAGGAATTCTATTGGGTATGCGGTGATACAAAGACGTGTTTTCATTATTTCAACAGGTTATGGGCCCAGAATATTCGATTAGATTCTGCGGCATCTGGCTAAATAAATTAAAGTTTAAATTTGTGCAAAAAGATTGAATAATTAAAATTTAAAACGTATATCCCTTTTCCGGTCAGATTTTTTTTGCATCAATATAAGTCCACAACGCAAATGTGTATTACTCTTTTGCTGCCCGGCGGTTACACATTTGTACGGCAAAAGGACCATGTCAAAAATTTATTTTTACATGTTTTTTGAACCAACTTACACATTTGTGAATTCCTTTCTAACTTATTTTCGTCCGAAAAAAACACTATAACTATACACACAATTGTGTTGGTTGTACTTCAAATGAAGCGAAATTTTTTATCAAAAACGCCATTACATACCCCTTTCGAGTTCAAAAAAAAAAATTTTTGGTTCAATTTAAGTACACCATACACAAATGTGTATGTAAATAATTAACGGATCTTAGTTAAATCGGAATTCTTTTTGAGAAAAGCATGATAATTTGTAAACAAATTAATTATATAACATATAGTTTATTTGTTCTTGATAACATATTAATTATTTTATCATTATTATAGTTACTGCGTTATTTTTCGGACGAAAACAAAATTAACTGGTTTACACAAATGTGTACACTGGTCTTCAATTACCACCTAATTCTATGTTTGACATCTTCGTTTGTCGTAATCGAAATTTTCATACACAATTGTGTATGTGGGTCAGGAAAGGGATACTATGGTTTTTTACTCACACATTTATGTGGTTTGGACTTAAATTGACCCAATTTGTTTTTTTTATTTGGTTGAAAAAGGGATATATGACAGATAAATGACAGATTGAAATGTCTTCCAGATTTTAACGGATTTTTCTTAGTTAAATCGAAATTCTTTTTGAAAAAAGCATTATAAATTGAAAACATATTAATTATTTGTTTCTGATAACATATTATTTTATTATTATTATAGTTATAGAAAAATAACTAAAAATAAAAATAAATACAAAAATAAATTTTTGACATGATTCCCTTTCGTCATCCACACAATTGTGACGACAAACAGAAAAAGGGGTAAACTGAACGTTTTCGTAACGAAATGTTGGGAGGGAATATCTGCGAATTTCAAATTCTAAAGTTGCATGTGTGTTTTTAAGTTCTAAAGTTGGATGTGTGCTAAACATAACCGCAACCGTTACCACTGCAGGGTTAATCAAAATTTTGTACTAATTACTTGTCAATAATTGCATAATCGAACTGTCAAATATCACATTTTCATAGTGAAATTATTTTGCAACCATAAAATTTATTTTTCCTCTATGTTTTTGGTTTAAATTTAATTTAAATAACCTATATAATATTGTAATTAGTAACTATTATTAAATAAATTAAAAATGTCTGGCGCACAGTTGACACGTAATGAGGTATTCCAATTAATTTTACGAGTATCTATTGCATCCGTAGTTACCTACTATTCATTAAAATGGATGATGAATCAATTGGATCCAACAAATAAAAGCAAAAAGAAGGCCAGATCCAAAGCCGAGGACCAACTAAGAAGGCAATTATTAAATGTTACACGAAAATAAGTAATATTTTATTAATCTTGTAAACGTTTAGGTTAGGTGTTTCGGATGGACTTAAGGTGAACATCAGCACGCTAAGCGACTATGAATTGGTGATTGCATCACATTTAGTTGTGCCAGAAGATATTATAGTATCGTGGAAGCATATCGCTGGATTGGACTCTGTTATTCAAGAATTACGAGAAAGTGTAGTTTTACCGATAAGACATCGAGATTTATTCCAAAATTCTCAACTATGGCAGGCGCCAAAAGGTGTTTTACTACATGGCCCGCCGGGTTGTGGAAAAACACTGATTGCTAAGGCAACAGCTAAAGAAGCTGGCATGCGGTTCATCAATTTAGACGTTGCCATGCTTACCGATAAATGGTACGGTGAATCACAAAAATTAGCATCCGCAGTATTCACATTGGCCGTTAAACTACAGCCATGTATTATTTTCATCGATGAAATTGACTCTTTCCTTCGTTCTCGTAATTCTACGGATCATGAAGCAACTGCTATGATGAAAACCCAATTCATGATGCTGTGGGATGGCCTTAATACAGAGGCTGGATCAACAGTTATTGTAATGGGCGCAACAAATCGACCACAAGATTTGGATAAAGCCATTTTGAGACGAATGCCCGCACAATTTCATGTTGGTCTACCATCCAAGGAGCAACGTATCGAAATTTTAAAATTAATTTTATTTTCTGAATCGATTGGTGAAGACGTTGATCTAAATAGGCTTGCACAATTAACAAACGGTTTTTCTGGTTCCGATTTGCGAGAACTTTGCCGGAATGCTTCAGTTTATCGAATTCGTGAATACATGAAAAACTCAAAACAATTAAACGAATCTACGAGCACTATCACAGAAACGCTTTACAGTAATCCAACTAGCAGTTCAAATTTATCGTGCGAAGATAATGTTCCGCCAATATGCATGCAAGATTTGCTGTCGTCATACGGTAAAATGAAGGAATCAAAGATGCATACAGGGCTTCTAACAATGGATAATAGAATCGATTTGGACTAGACTAAACTTTTTGTTCTCTCTAATTGTAAAATATTTTCTAATTTTTAAAATTGGTTAATAATTTTAAAAAATGTGTATTTAGAAGGAAAAAACAAAAAAATACGTAGAATAGAATTAGTGAATCACCGGTTTATGTAAACTTACTGGTCAGATGAAAATTATCTTGACAACCATTTAACTGTATTTATTGTAAAATTTGTTTTATTGTTGTGATTAAAGAATAAATGGATTATTTAAAGAATTAAATATTTTTGTTTTAAATAAATACTAACAATTAAATTTTTTTGTTTTAACATTTATTTTTCGATTACAATAAATTAAGTTTCCACGCTGGAACTAGGAATCCAAACTAATTTAAAATAATTATGTAGGAAAATCTTAACACTTTATTTGATGACAATATGCGTTATTCATATTAGGCATCGCTTAAAGCATTAACCCCAGGTAATATCTTTCCTTCTAACAATTCTAGTGAGGCACCTCCACCAGTGGAAACATGAGATACTTTTGATTCAGTGCCCCACTTGGCACAACATGAAGCTGTGTCACCACCTCCAATAATGGAAATAGCACCCGCAGCAGTTGCTGCAACTACGCCATCCATAAATGATTTTGTACCTTTTGAGAAATTCGCAAACTCGAAAACTCCCGGGGGTCCATTCCAAACAATAATTTTAGCGCGTGCAATTGGTGCAGCAAAAGCTTCTTGTGATTTCGGTCCAATATCAAGACCTAATGAGCCTGCTGGAATACCACCTGCAACGGTAGCAGATCCTACTTCGGCATCTTCAGCAAATTTATTGGCAGTAACGAAATCAACTGGCAAATGTAACTGTACATTATTTTTCTTTGCTTTATCTACGAGTTTTTGCACAATTTTTGATCCTTCAGCATCAAATAGTGAAGCACCAATTTCCATGTTATTTAAAACTTTTAGGAATGTGAATGCCATTCCTCCTCCAATAATCATCTCATTAACCTTGTCCAAAAGATTATCGATGAGCTGAATTTTGTCGGCAACTTTAGCGCCTCCTAAAATAGCCAAGAATGGACGTGGTGGATTATCCAAAGCCCGTGAGAAATATTTCAATTCTTTGCTCAGCAAAAGACCGGCTGCGCGTGTTTCAAATCCTTCCCCCATCATTGAACTGTGAGCTCGATGTGCAGTACCAAATGCATCATTCACATAAATATCGCCCAATTTACGTAAACTTTCCCTAAATGCTTTAACTTTGGAATGATCCGCTTTTATTTTTTTACCATGCTCATCAACGCCTTTACCCTCTTCCTCGATATAGAAACGAAGATTTTCCAATAAAATAATGGAGCCTGGGGCTGGATCTTGACAAGCTTCTTCAACTTCGTGACCAACGCAATCATTCAAAAATTGCACATCACAGTCGAGCAAATGTTTTAATTCATGGGCTACTGGTTCCATAGTGTATTTAAGGTTTTTATTGCCATCGGGCCGGCCTAAATGAGACATCAAAACCTGAAATAACCAAAAAAAAATTATTTAATTGACAATGAATTTTTTGTCGGAAAAACCGATATTATTGGACACGTACAATTGATTTTGCACCTTTATCCAACGCATATTTAATGGTTCCCAATGCAGCCACAATACGTTGATTACTTTGGATTTTTCCCTCTTTGATTGGTACATTGAAATCAACTCTTAATGAAATAAAAATAATAAAACTTGTATTTTATGCAAAACATGAATTTAGATAGCAGTTTTTAATTACCTCATGAGAACTCTTTTGTCAGCTAAATCAACATTTTCGATGCTTAATTTGGTTGAAAGAGCCATTTTTGATACAAGGAATTTTGAAGAATTTATAAAAGATGGTTTTAAAATTTGTTTAAAAATTTTAAGAAATTGTTCTTCCTTTTTATTGCAAAAAAATCTTAGATACTAAAAAATAAACTTGCGGCAACCTATCTCTATGCTGGTTGAAAACGAACTACTTGAATGTCGAAGCAAGGTCAGATTTGTCGGATTTTTTTTAATAGACTGAAGTAAGCATCATTTATAAATTCTATGTGCAAGTGCATTATGCATGGCACACTGTATTGGATGCATACAAATATTTTATGATGGAGCATGGAGCAAACAAAGCGTCACCACAGCCGCGCTTACTGGTGAAAAAAATGTGGTGTCGGAAATATTGTGAACCGGAAACTCGACTAATGTGCGCCTCACGGACCAAAAAGGTTGGCATCTTTCAACCAACTCTATAAAAAAGAAAGTTTTGTAAGTCCCTCCATCTGTCTTTGACTAGACAAAATAAATTACATTTTAATCATCTAGTACATTGCAACCGCCCAATTCAATTTAAAAAAAAAACGGAGTGCTGTTTTACAAGTATGTAACCGTCTTTATAGCATAGTAGAACATATATAAACTTTGTTTTGTTTTCCAAAGTTACAGTAAATCGCAATGAAGACCAAATCATTTCAAAATAGTTGCCATATAACGCTTTTTCGAAGATTTCCAACATGAAAATAACGTCTTAAACTCTTCTCGAAACAAACACCTTAACAAAACATTTTATACTTCAAGTAATATTTAGGTTTTTTGATTTTATTATTCTTTTGAGTAGGATTAAGATGTCATTTTATCTTAAGTAGGTATTTTCTAAACGAAACAAATTTGTAAATTAAATTAAAGCTCGCATATTATAATTTAAGTTTTATTGTGATTTTCATTGGAAATCAATTTTTTAAAAAAAACAAAAAAATTACAGAAAATTTAATTTTACGCATTTGTTGATGATTCATAGGCAAAATTTCCAATATTAAATTAGTTATTACTAGTAATTACGAGCAATATTACATTAATTACTAATATAACATGAAAAGTAATTCTTTTTCTTTTTAACTGACTTAAATAAATGATTAAATTTAATCCTTGCTTTGCATGAATTTGATGAGATCGACAACACGGTTGGAATAACCATATTCATTATCGTACCATGAAATAAGCTTAACAAATTGATCGTTCAAAGAAATACCAGCTTGAGCATCAAAGATTGATGAATGAGCATCGCCAATAAAATCGGTTGAAACAACTTCTTCTTCTGTGTAACCCAAGATTCCTTTGAGTGGTCCTTCTGCTGCTTCCTTAACTTTAGCCTTAATAGCGTCGTAGGTGGCTGGTTTACCAAGGCGGACAGTTAAATCAACTACTGATACATTTGGTACAGGAACACGGAAAGCCATACCGGTGAGTCTACCATTCAATGCTGGGATGACCTTGCCAACAGCTTTAGCAGCACCAGTTGAAGCGGGAATGATATTTTGTTGGGCACCACGACCATCACGCCACAATTTGCCCGATGGTCCATCAACAGTTTTTTGTGTGGCTGTTGTTGCATGAACAGTCGTCATTAAACCTTCAACAATTTCAAAGTTATCATGGATAACTTTAGCTAATGGAGCTAAACAATTTGTTGTACAGGATGCGTTAGATACAACTTTAGCAGATGGGTCGTACGAGTCTAAATTGACACCAACAACGTACATTGGTGCATCGGCGGATGGAGCGGAAATAATAACTTTCTTAGCACCACCGGATAAATGAGCTGAAGCCTTTTCAATTGTTGTGAAAACACCAGTGGATTCGACAATATATTCAGCACCAACTGAACTCCATGGAATGGTTTTTGGGTCACGTTCTGAGAATACAGCAATTTTGTTTCCGTTGACAATGAGGTTTCCACCTTCAGCAGAAACAGTACCCTTGAAACGGCCGTGTGTTGAATCGTATTTGAACAAGTATACCATATAGTCAACTCCAATGAAGGGATCGTTTACAGCGACAACTTGGGCGCCTTTATCAACAGCGGCACGGAGAACTAAACGTCCAATACGGCCAAATCCATTAATACCGATTTTCGACATTTTGACTAGTTAGGTTTGATTTGATATACTTAGCTAAAAATAGAAAAATAAAAGTTGTTTTAGAGGCTTGGTTACTCCTTATCAAATTCGCATAAAGGTCAAATCAAAGGACAAATCTTCGCAAAATACATCAAATTGCCAAAAGTCATTAGTACACATCACTACTCATTTGTTTTTGTAATTACAGATTTTCATTAGTTTTTAGAACTTGTACATATTTCACACTGCCGTATAATAATTCCCCTACCTCGTTTTTAAGGAATTTATGCAAAAACCAACACTATATGTGAAAAACGAGCTAGTACATAGTTAATCTTATATTTTTTAATTAATAATTTTAAAAGTGAAAAATGTGAGTAACCAGACAAAAAAAAAAACAAAAAATACGCCATATTGGAATAGTGATGTGTATTGACGACGCAAACAAAGGTCGTGTAAAGGTCATTGAAATTTTCATTTCTTTTCGAATTTCCACGATTTTAAATTATCGAGCACTAATCAAAATTCGCTAAATCAGAAATTTATGAGATTACATTTATAATGTAAACAGATAAACCTTTGATTTTATTCATATATAATCGAACAATACACAAACACAAATACCGGATTACATTATACCGGTTGTGATAAAACAATTTTTAAACATTAGATTAATACTCTAATATTTCTTTACCGCAATACAAAATAAACAAAATAAAATTTATAATTAAATAAATATTACATATTTCTAATTCTACTCACAATATTATATTTCACAACTGTTCACGTCGACTTGCACAAGCTGAGTGTCAAACCAAGGGCAAAATTTTACTATTTTTCTTTCGATTTTAAATTTTTATAGCAAACAGATCATGTGATTATGCACGTCCAATAAGAATTATACTAAAGAGAGATAGACGAACATAAACCGACATATCCACTGTCACTCTCAGTCTCACCTCACTCAGGAAACACGAACAATAAAAATATACAAGAGCGAGAAAGGTCGTATAGTTTGTGTATGACGTAACAAATAAGGTGATTACACCATGGTTTATAGCAGTTTTTGCTACAGATACTTCGACTAAAACAGTAATCAAATTGTAACGGTGAGATATTTGTAGAATTAAAACCACGTTTTTACATATATGTAATTATAGTACACATTTATTTTCTAAAGAAACATTTTCTTATTTAAGTGTGTGTGTAAAATTTAAAAATTTTAATGCAACTATTTTATTTTTACATATGTTTATCACAAAAATAATTGATTATGATTAAGTTCCTTTTACTTATTTCATTTTAATGTTGCAGATGAAATCCCTGGGAGGAAGACGTTGGCAGTTTTATCATATATTAAAAAGTATTGTGCCAGATTTATTGTTATTTGGCCATTATTCTTATTTAATCTTAAAATCTAGTTTCTATATTTTGTGCAATTTTAAATTTTTTTAACATCATATAATTAAACTTGACCTTGAATTCAGCCAGCTAAGTGAAATTCATATTAAATTTTTTAACGAGTAATCAGCCAAGGTCAGTTGAAGGAAAAAAATCAGATTTTGGTATCATATTTCAGATGTGTGATATAAAGCGCATCTATTCATAAACTTAGACGATAATGTATACATATATCAATTGATTTTTGAAATTTAGATAGCTTAGCGCAAATGGATCACGTATCGTGTTGCTTATATGTATAACCATATATTAAATATTGTACATACATATATGATATAACGGAACAATATTCAAATCGAAATTTATTCATTTATGCCACTGTAATCAGAAAATTTATTATTTTCTTAATCGAATCACAATACCATCTAGCGTAAATATAATTAACTAACCATATCATTATATTTTTTTATTACATAAAAAACCAATTTTACTATCATTTTAGATATAATTTAGAAATGGCATAACAAAACGGCGAAGTGCATATCTATACAAGATTATTCAAATACAAAAATAAATACCTACTTTCAGTTATTATTATGGCTGTTCATCCAAAGATGTCTCTACAATCACAATGAGAGAAAATTTTATTGTTGCGTTTTTTAAATTTTTTTTAAGTAACGGGAATTAAATCAAAATATAAAATCACTTATTACTAGCAAAAAGTATTTTAATAATAATTATAGTAATATTAAATCAAAAATGCAGCGGAAAAATTATTTGTTAGCCATATTTTATAACTAGTTTTCTAAACACTGGTTCTAATTTGTTATTTGTGCCAAGGGATTATCAAAATGAGCCGGTACAGTACCTAGTGCATCAGCATCTGTACGATTTGATGAGCAATTTTGGGGTTGAACACGATAAGTATCGACACACTCAATATTTAATGCGATAGTTTCAATTTTAAAATCGTAACCAAATGATCGAACAATTAGTAAAGTATGTAATGGTACATTTATGTAGGGTACGTCATCTGGTTTTGAGCCTAGGAAATATGCCATGATGCAACGTAATACAGCTTGGTGTGATATAACGAGCACATTTGTTTTTGTGAGCAGACCTTGAACAACACTATCGACTCGTTGTAGTAAGTCTAAATAGGATTCTCCATGTGGATAACGGTATTTTAATTTATCTTGATCACGCCATGCAAATTCTTGTGGAAAACGTTCCTGAATTTCTTCGTAAGTTAAACCTTCACATATGCCTGCATTAATTTCATTTAAATCTTTTAAAGCAGCACGGCATCCGGGTATATTTTGTGCAGTATGTACTGTGCGGCAATATTCTGATGTCCAAATCTAAAATAAAAAATTAATTACAAATATGTTATAATTGTACAATTAAAGCAAGTAAGTTGTAAATAAAAAAAAAATTACAAGTTTCGGCTTCATATTCGACCCGCTCAATTGTCGAGTCAAACGTTCTGCGTATTTCATTCCTCGTGGTGATAAATCAGCATCACCCCCTATACGACCAAGTACGTTATACTCCGATTCGCCATGCTACATTGAAAAAATTTATGTTAATCTAAATTATTGCTTAAGGTGATAACAATTTACTCACCCGGCTAAAATAAAATACTTGATGTTTAATCACAGGACTGGCTAGTACACCCAAAATACCGGTTTGTAATGCTCCTTGGACACCACGTGCTGTAATAGAATGTAACACTGGATTGTCGGAACTGTTCACTATCACTAATGGACCATCCATTGGTGAACATTGCTCAAATTTCGAACCAGTTTTCTGCAATTTATCCGTAAACACCTGGTGCCAATCTGTATTTTTATCGCAGTTTTCATGAAATTCAATTGTGTCGTTAATATTATCTTCGAGTGTTTTGTCGTCACAATTAAATTCAACAATTAAATGATGGTAAACATGTTCGTTGCAATATGATGATATAAATTGACGTGATTGTCGTGTTAAATGCATCCCATCAATAATCTGAATCAGAAATACAGAAAAAAACCACCATAAGTAAATATATTTTGCTAAAATACCGTAGTCAAATTTGAGTAAAATGTTTGAGTTATTTCAGTAAACGATTAATTTACTTGCCATTGTTCTAAAAATAATGTTACTGTTCGTAGATTTCTTATGAAACGGTAGCCACATTTTTTATGTTCAGTGAGAAATATATTACGAATTATTCCATAACTTGATTTGCGATTTCATCCTTCCTAAAAACTCTTTACAACGAAAAGGAACACCCGGTACCGAATTCTATAATACATACTATACCACCAAACAAATTCAAATTTTCTAATTTCGGCCAATAAACAAACATCAATGAGACCGAATCAATTTTATTCAACAAAAAAGAAATCGAACAATCGTAAACAATGATAAGATGAACCCAAAAATTACTTAGGTAATTCATCACAGACTAGAAAATTTTCGGCCGATTTGAAAATGGAGATGTGGTGCTCAGTATTTTTCAAAAATTTATTATAATGTTAAGGTTTCCCAGACGCCATTCTGAAGTTCAACGCGCAAGTTTTGGGGTATTTTTTATATTTGAAACATGTTAATTTATAATTGGTGGTATTATATTTTGTATCAAGCATAACTCAGATTGTAAAGCAACGAAATGGTTTTTAGTATAATTCAATGATGATGGTGGCTTTGAACATCAACGTCGATAATAATACGTTTCTAAAATTTAAGTAATTTAAATAATTTCGCACAAGAAGTTTCAAAACTAAAGTTTCTTAATTTAAACAGTTAATGACAAAGGTTGACTTGTTTTTCTGAATCAGTGCGAACAAGTGCGATCAGGGGACATATAAAAAAAATCAACTATGATCTACAATATATTCCTAGATATTTTAGGGCAAACCATAAAGTCTCTCAATTGTTCCAATCAGAGAAACTTGCCGGAAGTCTAAAAACATACGATTTATCTCAACAGAAGTTTCGAAATGGAAAGAATCATTTATACTGAGAAAATTGATCGCCGACTAAGCCATTTTAACGAAATCGTAATGCAGACGCTGATCATCTCTACCTAAGGGGTAGATTTTTCAAGGGATTTATGATAGTAAGCTAAAAGATAAGTAAAGAAGACAGCTGCGTTGGTTGTTAAATTTTAAGTTTACACCTTTCTTGAAGATATGAGCCACAACATACCCACTTTTCATTCATTTGGCATAACGCCATTCCGCCATATCACCGCCAATCACAAAATTGATTCCTATTAATTTGGATGTTCAGTTTTATCGGTAGTGCATTAGTAATGGTTAATTCGCATATCTTTTATAGGATGTCTTTGGCCTAATTAATCAAACAAGGTGAAAAACATATTTTCACAAGTCCGACTATCAAGAGCTTCTATTCTATTGTAAACACAACAAGCACTATGCATTTAAGCAAAGAGTATGTATTGTTATAAATAGTAACGAAACAAAGGAAAAATTTTAATGTGTTATACAGGGTGTTTGGCTGGTGGATCGACCAAATGAGAGGGGGGGGGGGGGGGGGGGGGGGTCATGTGTGGAAGCTTTCATCCCATGGAACTTGTGTCCTAAAAGTGTTACGGTAACTGAGATATGATATTTTCAAGTTTTTTATAAATTACCCAAAATCTCACCTTTAAATGATCATAACTTTTCTGTTTGTAGTCGTAAAGACACGAAATAACTTTTATTGTATTCTGCAATGTAATTTCATTCTAAATAAATCATTATTTAATACAATTGGTTTAAGAAAAATGAGTTATGGCCTTCCAAATCCTAAAAAATGTGTAAAAGTATAAAATGTCTACCTCTAAATTGCATTAAAAAAACTACAGGCTGTTTTGAAATTACATTTGTTTTAAAAACTTCTTTAGTTTATGCCCTTTCCAACGGTATGCTAAATGTCATAGAAATCATTCATTTTGTGGTCAAAATAAGAGATACTATTTTGCCGGGGTGATGTTTAAGAAGGTATGATATCAAAGGGCCGAATGTCGAAGGACCGAAGGACAGAATTGCAAAGGGCCGAATGCGTCGAAGGGCTGAATGTCGAATGGCCGAATGACGAAGGGTCGAATGTATCGAAGAACCGAATGGGTCAAAGGGCCGAATGGGTCGAATCACCGATTTTTGTTTTTTTGTTTTTAGAAATATATTTTTTTAATTTTTTTATTTAATTTAATTATTTTTTGTACCATACTGCCGTGATAAACATAAGTGACTTAGCTACATTTTTGGCCGAATTTAGTTATTGATGCCAATTAATAGCTGTTTAAAAGCTTTATCATTATAATTAATAAAAGTAATTTAAAACAAATCCAAAAACTTTTTATTAAGCAAAATATAATTCGCTCTTACAGAAAAATGTGGTATAGTTTAAGCAAAAGTGACTTAACTACTTCATTTGAATCGTAAACGCCTCATCTACTTTGCAGATAAGCCGTTTTTATTTCAACTATGTTAGTTAAGTCACAATTGTTTTATTTGTGTTTCTTGAACTTACATTTAAGGCAAACTTGTCATTCTTTCTTCTTTCATCAAATTGACTTAATTGAATCTATCTACATAGCAGTCGTTTGAAACAAAAACAACTTATCTACTACAAAAAAAGCTTTATCTTATTGAAAGTTGCCATGGTTCTAGAGAGAATCGCCTTAAGCTGACAAATTAATTGTGATGGTAAATTAAATTAATTAAAATTAATTAAATTAATATGTGGAAAATTAATTAAAGGTGGTAGAATAACTTTTATGAGAATTTTTATTTC
Organism: Nephrotoma appendiculata; assembly: GCA_947310385.1. Taxonomy (NCBI): domain Eukaryota; kingdom Metazoa; phylum Arthropoda; class Insecta; order Diptera; family Tipulidae; genus Nephrotoma; species Nephrotoma appendiculata. Next base: position 198,513,730 of record OX371224.1, read on the forward strand.
CAGTTCCCAATTTGAATTACATATTTGAATTATTATTTTATTTTACTTGAATTAATTAATAATATTAAGTAAACAGAATTATCGTGCTGCTTTAATAATAAAACAAAATAAAAAAAAAAATTATTCTTAGTTTTATTTTAACACTTTTTTCAATTCATCTTAAAACTTAAAGCTTGTTTCTACAGTTTACTTGAATTTTATTTCGAAAGGAAACTAAACATAAACACCTTAAATGTTAGATAAGGTGAAAATGCATCTTATACGGTAAAAAATTGTTATTTCATTGTGTAGTATAAGTGACTTGACGGAGTATAAGTCATTTTTAATTAGTATGCGTCGACTCTTTACTATAGCCGTTTTAGAGAAAACTCTATTTTTCCTTTTTTGTTATATAAATGCATATTTATTTAATATTTTTGTATCGCAGTCTTATTATATCTAGTATATTTGATAATCCAACAATTCCCACTATTAATAAAAATGATTTTTATAGGTGTTATAACCAAAACAAGTTATAAGTTATTTAACATCGATTTTCTCAAAACAAAATTGCAGTTAAGTCACTTATGTTTATCACGGCAGCATATACCTATTATCAGAAGGCTGACATAGGGCCGAATGTCTCAGGTGGCGCATGACAAAATTTTACTTCACTAAAATTTATCGCTGACTGGACACGTGTTTCATGAATATCCAAAGACGAAAAATAGTAAAATACATAAATTCATAAGAAATTCATTTATGTTTAATAAAACCAAAATTTACAAAATATTCCATAAAACAACAAATTTAAAAAAATTATATCCCTTTTTCTGCCCGGTAGCACAATTGTGTGGGTACGGTAAAAGAACCATGTCAAAAATTAATTTTTGTATGTGTTTTGAACCAACTTATACATTTGTGAATTCCTTTTTAACTTATTTTCGTCCGAAAAAAACACTATATCTATACACACGATTGTGTTGGTTTTACTTCATATCAAGTGAAATTTTTTATCAAAAACGCCATTACATACTATGATTTTTTACTCACACATTTGTGCGGTTTTGACTTAAATTGAGCCAATTTTTTTTTTGGTTGAAAAAGGGATATTTTTAAAAACAAGCGAAGTTGCATTTCATTTTTAATGTTTTTAAATGCGATGCTTATCATTTCAATTAAAATTTCTATTGTGAGTACCTTTATTGCGTACACCAATTCCTTAGCACCCATCCCAGGGTGTGAGGTCTAAGGACCATGCGGACCAAGAAATAGGGCCTCCCCTACTAATCTATGAGTTTGGGAATTAATCATTCAAGTATTTTCTCACCGTTCGTTAGTTATAGTTAACAACCTTTAGTTCTTTTTTAATGCAATTTAGAAGGTAGACATTTTTTATACTTTTACATATTTTTTAGGATAAGCCCATAAATCATTTTTATTAAACCAATTGCGCATATCCATATTACGGTAACTTGAATCCGATAACTTCTTTGTTTCTTTCCCTCTTTACTTATAAAATAAATAATTTTTTTAGATAAAAGGGAAAGAAACGAAGAAGTTACCGAATACAAGCTACTCTAGCGGGGATATACACATTGTATTAAATAATGATTTATTTAGGAAAAAATCACATTGCAGAATACAATAAAAGTTATTTCGTGCCTTTACGACTACAAACAAAAAAGTGATGATAAATGGTCATAGGTAATAGGTGAGATTTTGGATAATTAAAAAAAACCTAAAAATATATAAAATATATCTCAGGGATCGTGACACTTAGGACATCAGTTCCTTGCGAAGAAAGCTTCCGTATTACCCAATATTTAAAATGATCGAAAATGCAGCAAGTCGAGGAATGACAAAAGAAAGAAATTTAATTTAATTTATTATATCGTACTTTATTTATATTTATATACATTTTAACTAACTACTGAGAGACAATTATGTAAACCACAGTTACAACTTTTTTTGAAATATAAATATAATAAAATTTTATTAAAATAGTAATTTAATATAAAATTGTATGTTGTTTTCTTTAAAAATATTTCTTTCTTAAATTTTGATAAAATATAATGATTTACAGTGCATTGCACAATTGCTTACTAACTTCAGATTGTGAAGGCGCATTGCTTTCACGAAGCCGGATTATTTTTCATCCAACTTTTTTCCAACAAATTAAAATAAAGCGCCAACGGTCGCGCAAAGAAGGCAGATATCGAAAGGAACCAATACATATATAAAACGACAGACACTTTTTAAACACTTGTATTTAAATAATTCAAGGCGATAAACTGACAAGTTCATTCGACAAATTTCAAAAATAAACAACAACAAAAATATATGAGTACAATTATTGCTCATATTTCAGTTTATTTTTGTTATTATATTGGTACGACAAGATTATTTGCTCAAAAGATGAAAATATTTCAACTAAACCTGGCTTATACTGGGTGGGACTTATTTGAATATAAAGATTTGATTAGCTAAAGAGTTGGATTAAAAATAATCCGGCTTTGTGAAGGCAATGCGCCTTCACAATCTGAAGTTAGTAAGCAATTGTGCTTAAACTGTAAATCATCACTGTACATCATTATATTTTATCAAAATTTAAGAAAGAAATATTTTTAAAGAAAACAACATACAATTTTATATTAAATTACTATTTTAATAAAATTTTATTATATTTATATTTCAAAAAAACCTGTGTAGGGTTTGCTAGTACCCCCATCAGGCGCCCCCCCGGGTGGCGGATAGGGGAATGCTTGCCAGATATGGTAGGTACCGGGGAAATTAAATACTCGGGGCGGACCAAAAACTAGCACACCAAAGCTAAGGTGGTACTACATACGCCGATGGCTGCGTGGCTAAGAGGGTGCTTAGTCGTTAGTATGTGAACTCCGAATTTGGCGTCATTCGGTTTAAACCCATAGCCTTCCTATGATAACGCAGAGCTCTGTCATAGGCGACCGTTAATTTCTCGTGCTACTCGTGGGAATAAAATAAAAATTTAAGATGAAAATAATAGCCTAATAATATTAGGAAACGAGACGGATGCGTCTATTAAAGCATCAAATCAACCGGGCCGCTCCATATCTTCTTCGGATGCTAGTACCATAGATTCTGGGGGGAACCAACCCTTGGCAAATAAAGGGAACAACTTTCCTAAGAGCATGAAAATGTTGAGATCGCCACCTCCACATGTAAGTAGACGTACACTACAATTAGAGACAATTGTGCCAACAGCGACTGCCTCCACAGTAACTGCAAAAGACGCAGTCTCCACTGAAAAAGGAACTTCATTACAAATGCCGAGTGCATCAACAAACATTATAAACAGCGAGGATCTGTTAACCAAGTTTCAGAAAATGGAGAAACTAATCGCGCAGCTGAGTAATGAAGTTGCTGAACTGAAGAGAGAAAACTCTACACTAAAAAATAAAAAACAGGTTAAAAATAGTAAAGCTGAGGTTTCAGCACGAGCTAACAACCTGCCTGTCAACCATATTCAGCCATCAACCAGTCAACATCATTCAAATAATTCCAACTGGCTGCTACAGCAATTTCCAGTCTCTCAACAAAATAGATTTAATGCTCTGAGTATAGAGGATTATTTCACAGATGAGGAAGAACTGGAAGAAGAAGTTTCCAGAGCTAATAATAGAAATCCTAAGAAACGTAGGCCTACAAAAACGAAAACTCCCCCAAAAAATAATACACAAAGTGTGAACAGTAACACTGAACAGAAAAACCCAAAAATACCATTGCCTCCACGCATTAATGTGAGCAATATCAACAATTTCGAACTTTTTCGACAAAAATCAACTAATTTTAAGGCGCTCTCAAATAGTGACATTAGAATTACCTTTCAAAATGAAAATGATTACAGAAATGTCAAAAAATTACTGGAAGAATTAAAAAATGAATCTAGCAACCAACTAGAAAATATCCAATATCACACCTACCAGCTGAAGAGTGAAAAGGCCTATCGAGTGGTTATCAGAGGCTTACCTTCTTCTATTAGTCACGATGAAATTAAAGCAGACTTAGAAAAAATGGGACATGAAGTCGCAGGTATTACCAACATATACAAAATGGTCACAATTGATGGTGTAAAAGTTAGGAAATACTTTCCATTGTTCCATTGTACATCGACTTAAAACAAAAAGACAACAATAAAGAAGTATACAATATCAAGGAACTTGCGTACTGTATAGTTAAAATTGAGCCACCTAACAAGACAAGGGGAATTCCACAATGTACGAATTGTCAACAACTTGGACATACCAAGAGCTTTTGCTATCGTCAAACCAAATGCGTTAAATGCGCGGAAAATCACCACACGACAACATGCAAGAAAACACCAGATAATGCGCCTTCTTGTGCTCTTTGTCAACAACAAGGGCATACTGCAAATTATAAAGGATGCAGAGTATATCAGAACAAAATTAAAAGTCAACAGAATAATAGAACAAGCACAGTGCAGCGATTACAAACCAAAGTTGCTAAACCACAAACAACAATCACACCATCCACAGTTGGATTATCCTATGCACAAATCACCAAAGAATCTATTAACATTGAAATTATTAAAATGCTTAGCCAAATTCAACAGTCACTTGGTCAGTTAGCAGAGAGGGTGGCAAAACTGGAAATCTATATCTATCCACCAAGCGAAAAAGTCAACATACTCACAAATGATTAACTCGTTCCTACGCATTGTAGCTTGGAACGCTAATAGGCTCAACCAACGAGCCCAAGAACTGGAAATATTTCTCCATACAAACAACATTGATATTGCGCTGATTTCAGAGACGCACTTCTCCAACAAAAGCTTTATCAGAATAAGGGGTTTTAATTCCTACTGGACAACCCATCCTAATGAAAGAGCCAGAGGTGGTTCAGTAGTACTAATTAAAAATAATATCAAACATAATCAACAAGAGGATATTCGTGAAAACTATTTGCAAGCAACTGTTATCTCAATCCAATATAATGGCGCAGATCTAAATATTGCAACAGCGTACTGTCCTCCACGGCATACACCAACGAAGTAACAATTTAATAACGTCTTCAATAAGCTCCAGATTGAGCTCTTCAATAAGCTCCAGGAATGGCTGCCAGATTAGCTACTCCTGAATTAAAGGACAAAGCGGAGATTGAAGTCAAATACCCGGCTGAAATCAGGGAACAAATCAAGGCAAGAAGAAGGGCGAGGAGAATATGGCATCTCACCAGAAATCCCGCTGATAAGACAACTTTTAATCGAATAAGTAACAAAGTCAATAGGCTAATCAAAAATTTCAAACAGAATTGCCTCGACAACTACTTAAGCGGGCTAGGTCCAGAAATGGATAAGGACTACTCGTTATGGAAAGCAACTAGAAGATTTAAACGACCTGTAGTTCGAGTACCACCTTTAAGGAATGCTCAAGGTAGTTGGGTTCGACAAGACAAAGAAAAAGCGGAACTCTTTGCTCAACACCTAGCAGCAGTATTCCAACCTCATGACATTCAATCCAACATAGATGTAACACCTGTTTATCAACCAAATCAGGACTTTAAGAGGGTCACGCCAATGGAAATTGCTGAAGAAATCGACAAAAATCTTAATCATAAAAAAGCACCAGGAATTGATGAAATATCACCGGGTCTATTCAAGGAATTTCCACGTAAAGCAATCATCTTGATCACATACTTATTTAATGCCTGTATGAGATTGAAGTATGTACCTAAATGCTTCAAAATGGCCCAAATTATTATGTTAAAGAAACCAGGTAAACCAGATGAAGAAGTAACGTCATACAGACCAATCTCACTGCTTCCGACCTTATCAAAGCTGTTCGAGAAATTGCTACTAAAACGTCTAAAGCCAATGGTAAACGTTCCTGATTTTCAATTTGGATTCAGGAATAACCACTCCACAATAGATCAAGTCCATCGAATAAATGCGGTAATAGAGCAAGCGTTAGAAGAAAAGAAATATTGCTCCGCCGTATTTCTGGATGTATCCCAGGCCTTTGATAGGGTTTGGCATGAGGGATTGACATTGAAGATGAGCAAAATGCTACCACAAAACTATTGCCAGCTGCTTGAATCATACCTCTCTGATCGCCAATTCAGAGTCATTCATGAAGAAACATGTTCGAACTTTTATCCAGCGTTTGCGGGAGTTCCGCATGGAAGCGTATTGGGTCCCCTCTTCTACCTTCTTTATACTGCGGACATACCTACGACGAATAAAACATTCATCGGCACGTTCGCTGACGACACTGTAATTATGTCAGTAGACGAATCTCAACCAAGAGCAGTGGAAAATCTTCAACGAGCAATGGACAACGTTACTAAATGGACAATTGACTGGAAAATCGCACTGAATGAGCTCAAATCAACCTATGTGACATTTACGCTTCGACATAAAAATAACACTCTTAATATATACCTCAATGGGGTGCAAGTGCCGCAGGCTGAATCGGCAAAATACCTTGGTCTGCATTTAGATTCAAGGCTCAACTGGAAACATCACGTGAGACAAAAAGCTGAACAGATACGATTGAAACAACGTCAAATGTACTGGTTAATTGGACATCATTCCAAAATGAACCTGTATTGCAAAAGACTGGTATACCAGACTATTTTCAAACCAATATGGATGTATGGTGCGCAGCTATGGGGTTGTACACATAAATCCAATAGAGACATTATACAACGAAGCAAAAATAAATTTCTTCGAATGGTCACCAACGCCTACCGATTTGTGACTAACAAGGAATCCACAATGATTTAGAAATACAATTGATAGACGACGTTATCCGCGAATGTGCCATAAAACATGAAAAGAGACTTCTTACCCACACCAATCTTGAGGCCGTACAACTACTGGACAGTACAAACGAAGTAAGGCGGCTCAAACGAATCAAACCACATGAGCTAACCGTATGAAAATTATAAACCAAGGGAACTGGACACTGGTCCAGCAGACCCACACAAGTTTATGCTTATCTCATAAGTACTAATGTCAACCTTACTAATGAATTAATAATGTTTAAGATTGTAGTAGCCATATCAATAAAGTTGTTATAAAAAAAAAAAAAAAATTCAAAAAAGTTGTAACTGTTACATAATTGTCTCTCAGTAGTCAGTTAAAATGTATATACATAAATATAAATGAAGTGCGATATAACAAATTAAATTAAATTTCTTTCTTTTGTCATTCCTCGACTTGCCGCATTTTCGATCATTTTAAATATTGGGTAATACTCATTTGAGTTCATAGGATCACCATTATGGTTGACGTGTAAGTCACTATCATAACATATCATATCATTGCATTATATTTTTGTTTTGCTTAAATCTTACATTATTCTAAATACTGAAATTTGAACTCAAAATAATGAAATTTTATTTCAGAAAATTTACCATTATATATGGCTACTTAATTGATTATTTAAATTTTTTTCAGGATGCTGATTGCTGAAAATTTATACTATGGAAACAAAAATAATGGTGCTGTCTAGTACTAACCGCCTTACATTATCGATCGTTCGATCATATGCTAACCATGTCGCCTTTAGAGTAGGTAGCAAACCTACCGCGCAAATGGAATTTTATATATTTTGAAAAAACGGAACTGAACAATTTTTTTGAAAGCTTAAGTGGAATAAACAATTTAAACTTGAGCATAAAACCATTAATTCATTTGCTTAAATTGCTTCATACTGTGTCGACAACTGCTACAGAAATAACTATAGCAGAAACTTCGTCGGTAGTTTTGGATTTGGATCTTTGGCATAGTCAAAATCTTATCATAGCCTTGTTGCATTAATACGTTCGGTGTAAATATTTTCGACAATGTTAAATGGGGAACTTGTGTACCCTAGAATTTTTATAAGAAAACATCATTATAAATTTAGCTTTGTTTTGAAAATATTTACACCTAACTGATTCCATCAGTTGGCTAAAAAAAATCCAATTGAGAAAAGATGCTATGAAAATATTTTAAAATATTTAATTAGAACAACCAATGCCTTCTAAACTACAGGCCTTTTACTACTCTCATTTTTCGCACATGACGTCAATTTATTTCTAAACCGAGACTGCACAATAATAATGTTAAGATATTTACACTAACAAAACAACTAGAGAAAGCTACAAAAACGTCGACTTAGCGTGTCATCATCATTTGGTGCAAGTGGCCTGCAGTTTAGAAGGCATTGGTACAACAGATGAAAAATGTCACAATATTAGTATATTTATTCATTCCAAAATTCGTTTGGCAGGAGATCGTTTCTTTGCGTTTCAGTTTTTAATAAGGTGTGTATACATTTTAGAACAAAGATAAAATTTGAACTGCAAAAAAGTGTTGCATTTTATTATTTACTCCGTATAACAAGACAAACAAATACCACTTTTAGGTTCAGGAGCCGGAATGAGTCTTTTTCCTTGCTATTCTGCAAGAACCAGCGATGGAATATGTTCCGCAGTTATTCCAAACGACTGTTATTGCCACCATCTTAAATGTTCGCAAGTTACTCCAACAGAACTATGACTGTTTTTTGGCGCGCTCCTCGCGCAAAATTCATTTCAGTTCGTTTGACATCTCAAAATTATTCTTAATTTTTAAAGGTGTCTTTTTGTTGTAGATTTGTTGCAGATCACACCAACGACAATAGAGGACTCGAATTTTTAGATTTAATATTTTTAAGATAATTTTCTATTTAATATTTTTCACTAAATTTAGCACTGAATTAATTAATTCAAAGCGATGTCGAGCATACCTTCCCTAAGATAATTTAGTTCTGCATTCAGGTAACGGGTGGCCCATCTATCATTTGCAATTTTAACTACCGGTTATTTCGAGTGTGGCAACATTATGTCATTCGTGGTATGTGTGTTAGTTTAACGTTTGACATTTACGAAATGAGTCACTCTACGCTTGAATAAAATTAGGAAACATTGAAAAACCAATTCAAAGTGGTGGGCTTACCCAAAGTTCTTTGATGAGAATTTTGCATAAAGACCTCGGTACAAACATTAATTAGTACAGGAAAGCAAAATGACCATCCGCAACGCTTTCGGTTGCATGGTTGGAACGCTTGGAAAACAATGAACATTTTTACTGAAAAATCATCTTTCCCGACGAAGCTCATTTTCACCTCGGAGGCTAAGACAACAAGCAAAATGTTCACATTTGGAGCTCAGAAAATCCACATGTTATCATAGAGAAGCCGATGCATACACAACGAGTGACTGTTTGGTGTGGATTTTCGACCGGCGGCATCATTGGTTCATTTTTTCGAAAGTGAGGAAGGAGACGCCCTTACAGTCAATGGGGAGCTATACCGAGCCATGATAAACGAGTTTTTGTTACCCAGAATTCTATAGGACACAGACGAGATTTAGTTTCTACAGGACGATGCTACTTGCCACACAACAATCGCAACAATCGGTCTTTTGCACACTGTCTTCGGGGATCAAATAATCAGCCGTAATCGGGATGTCAATTGACCACCACGCAGCTGCGATTTGACTTCGTTGAACTTTTTTTTTCTGGGGAACCTTTACAAGACTTGTAAGATCAAATGAAAGTTGTCATTGATGAGATAGGAGGCCTTACAATTGAAAATGTTCTGAAAAATCGGGTTGGCAGACATTTGAATGAAAATGGCAATATATATACTCTTTCTAATATAACAAACCGCTTTGAAAATATTCATTCGTCTTTGAATTAGAGCCAAATTAAATTGCATACGTTAGATGGGCCACCTTTTTATAACACGGAATATTTTAGAATCGCTGAACAATTATATAACGCTTATTTCCAAAGCAACTCCCCATTTTAATTTTTTATCAAGTTACTTGAAGCTAAATATTCGATGAAGATTAGTAACAGAAGTAATATCCAGTTGCGATATGATAAGATCATGAAACAATTCAATCATCTCATCAGGCCAATGTGACGTAAGATTACAACACAATGATCACACTTTGTGTTCTAAATAAGTAGAGCATCCGAGTATCAATAGTTCTAGTGAATTATATGACAACTCACCAAATTTATTCTTACAAACTTTCATCTCATTTACACTGAGTGTGATTCCGTGCAAATTTTCTATTTAATATTTTTCCCCAAATTTAAAACTTTTAATTAAATCATTCAAAAATGAAATTCTATTTTTTGCAGGATTGCATTGATTTAATAAGTGAGACATGATGAAATCAGACGTCGCACAGCGCACTATACTAGCACAGCTATTCTGCTATCTTCACAGATTTCAAGTGTGGTTTGTAGTTTCATAGCTCGGAAGAAATACACGTCAATGATAATAAAACCGTTCAATTAAAATGGAGAACGTTGAATTAAACGAAACTTGACAAAGTACCCCGATCAAATTGAGAAATGTTTTGATTAATTAACAGTTTAGTTAGCAAATTAATCTATTTGAAATTAAAACAATAAGACTTATTTTACATCTCTGAAAGTATAATGCGGTCAGGGTCTAGACTACAATGATATCAAAATTAATGGGACAAGTTCCGAAGGATATGGGAATATTCAATATTCGGACCAACACATAAGTGATATTTAATAAATAACGATATAGCTTTGTATTAATTACGTGTCAAGGTTTTGAGGCTATTAAAATAAAACTGAATTTCTTTATGTGCACATATCATCAATTGTACACGCTCTCTTTAAAAGAAACTTAATTTTAGGCAACCATTTATAAATCAATCGATTATAATAGACAACTAATATACTTACAGCTACATTATTGCCTTCATTAAACCATGAAGTAATGTCTTGAAGTGTATCGGTTGATGCATTATCATTGACCGAGATTACTGAAAAATACACGAGTAATATATATATATAGAACAATGATAATTAATTATAGAATTTACATTAGTTGCAAATTGTAATAGTATTACCTTTTGCAAACTCTCCTTTCCAACTTAAGTGACGTGAAATCTTATGGGCAGCCAACGATTTGCCTCGGCAAGGTAATCCTACAAATGTCACAACCAACGGCGCACGCAATGGACAAGGAACTTCGCCCGGAAATCCGTACGCATCTAGAATTTAAAAAAAAATATTAATAAAAATTGTTAAATTTTTTGAAGCAATAAAATGTGTTCGACCGTGATTGAAACTATTTTGATAACTACTCTCGCGTGGACTGGGATTTGGATTACGACAATTCTTAACGAATCGTAATATAAAGTCTCGTAGAAACATTTTATGGTGTATGTATATGGAAAACTATTGTTGTTGTTGGAATTATATAAATTATTTTTAAAATAATTTCATATTTGCCATAGGCATTCAGGTACAACACACATATTTTAAGTTTACTAAAGAGAAACTCAACAACAACCGACCCAAACTAAGAAAATTGCAATGACAGAACACCTATCATTATTATTTATATAAAAATCACTTTTGTTTTTAACTTAGTTCATCGTCAGACAATGTGAAAAAAGATGGAACACCAAAATATTTTATTAAATTTATATTAAAGTCACTTTTATTCATTTGATTAACGTTTTGTGTAATTTCACTTTTATGTAGTCAAAAATATAAAATAAAAATGTAAACCTTAAACCACAAATAAAATTTTGATTCTTTCTTTAATTTTTCCCTACACTAAAATACACTAGGTATTGTTAAGCACACAATTCGTTGTCGTCGTGCCTGTGTTCTGATTATAAGACGTTTACATCTAAAGTGAAATAACCACACACGTTATGAGTCTACACAAATTTTGAGTTTCTATTTTGATTTTTTTGTTTAAAGAAATTTAATCTTATAAAACAAAGTGTTCTGAATAATTTATCGGTCGGTCTGATCAGTAGTGCTCTATTATTGTTATTTTGGGACTGTGGCGCAAGCAATACAAATACACACATTGTGAGCGTGGAGAGATTTAGCATGTGTACGTGTTTTTAAAACACAAACAATTTCGTTTATTAATAAATGAGAATAAAGTATACATTATTATTGTTGTAAAGAACATTTTCTTACTGGTTGATTCAATTGCCGCGGCAAATCTGAGAAAATTTTATATATAAAATGAAAAGTCTTATGAACCTGTCATGCGCAGTAGAATAGTCAATTTTTTCGATACATTATAATATGACTATACATCCAGAAAGAGAATTGAGCATTTCACTGCATTTACATAAAATGAATATGTAGATATTAATAAGTTTTGTTATGTTTACAGGGTGACACTACTACATTACAATCTTTAAAAAGTTTAAAAACATATTTTTATAAATAAAAAAGTCGAACAATTACCTTTTATCATTATCTCCAACTTTATATAATGTGCACGTAGCACATTATTAGGCCATATTTAATGATTCTGACTTTACATGATCATTAAGTAAAATAAACATTCATTACAAATATAAAAACAAAAGATCAGGTCATGTTCAGTATGAATGCAAAATGCAGTGGAAAGTAGCAGAAGTAATAATGATTTCCGAAACCGGGCAAGTCACCGAATGATAGACAATTTTGCCGGTCAATTTCACTTCTACGAACACTAGCGAAATTGTTTGAGAGGCTGTTGCTCAAAAGATTGAAAAGAACAAAGAAACCTTATCCCAGAATATCAGTTTGGTTTTAGAGAGAAACACTCAACTATTGAGCAGGTTCATAGGCTTACAGATGTCATTGAGAATACATTAGAAAGGAAAAAGGTTTGTTCTAGTATCTTCTTAGATGTGGCGCAGGCCTTCGATAAGGTGTGGCACAGAGGTTTACTCTTCAAACTACATAGAGATTTACCGAAACAATATTATATGATTTTAACATCATGCATGGAGAATCGCCACTTTCGGGTTAAATATTAACAAGAATATTCCGAGCTAAAAAAATAAATTCGGCAGGAGTCCCGCAGGGTAGTGTTTTGGGACCTATTCTTTACCTGCTATACACCAGAGATTTACCTCATTTATCGTTACAAAATTTGCTGATGATTTGCTTCAGTTCTCTCAGTAGGAGACACTATCGAGGAAACGACAACGAAACTTCAAGAAGTATGTGACAAAATCATAAAATGGACAAAAATGTGGCGTGTCGAGCTCAATGAATCGAAATCCACGCATGTGAATTTTACTAATCTAAAAGTAAGCTACAAACCTGTAATCATTAACGATCAGCAGATTCCGTATGCAAATAAGGCAAAATATCTAGGGATGACTTTAGATACCAGGCTCAGATAGAAAGAGCACGTTAAAAAGAAAAAGATGAACTTAATATCAAAGTATGTAATTATTATCAAAGTAATATCAGTAATTCATGAACAACGTATTTATCAACACGTAAATGAAGAGCTTCGTGGTATGTTGGACACTTCAAATGCAGTAAGACGATTGAAGAGAACTAAACCAACTGGTTTAATGGATTAAGAACACTAGTGCAAATACTACTTCAGTAAATACATAACATAGAAATGAAGCTGGAAAATGGGCCTCTTCTCAATCACAAGTGACTAAATTAAGAAAGAAAAATTACTAGATGAATTGTATTCAGTTGTAATAATTTAAAAAAAATATATATAAATATAAATGACCGGTTGCCAGTTTTAACTTCTTTGCTGTAATTACAATATTGAGTATATTAAGTATAAGTATATGCAGATTTGGGTTTATAAACCATAAATTTTACTGATTTTAATCCATATATTTTTACCGAATTTGAGGATTCCACAATAAAAACGGTAAAGTATATACAACTAGTATTTTTAAAATGTCAAATTACGTAATAGCAGGCAAATGTTAAAATTCGACATACATAGTGAATTTGTTTTTTAATAAGTCCCAGGCTTTTATCTTGGAAACGATGCAAGATAGAAGAAAATTTCTTATAATGAAAAATGTTCAGTGTCGAGAGGGACGTTTATTGGTGATCTTGAAACTCATTGACGAAAGTTAGTGTTTTTAAATTAGAACCTATACATTTTGTGTACTTTTTGATTTAGCAGTTAAAAATAAATAAATAAATTTTTTTGTTCCTTCAAAATTTATCGTAAGTGTATGGTTTCAGAGATATGAGCAAAACTTGATCTGCATTACAAGGAAAGAATTTTCTTTAAGTTCTAACACTGTTTCGTTGTAAGAAGAAATAAACATATATAAAATCAATTCGTCTTTAACTTAATAATGCAAACTTTTAATATTTAGATACTGCAAAGCCAAAGAAGAATTGATTTTATTTATTTTTATTGGTATTGTTGTAGGTTAAAGAAAATACTTTTGTTGTGTGCAGATCAATTTTTGCTCATATCTCTGAATCCATAGACTTCACGAAAAATTTTGTATGAACAAAAATAATTTATTTATTCATTTTTAACTGCTTAATCAAAAAGTGTTCACAAAGTATAGGTTCTAATTTAAAAAACCTAACTTTCGTCAATATCTCATAAACTAATGAGTTTTAAGGTCATTCAAGATCACCAATATACGCTCCCTCGATACTGAACATTTTTCATTGTATGTAATTATCTCCTATCTTGCTCGAAAATCTCGTCCTGTAATACAACAAAAATGCTGGCCGAAAGCTACAAATTTTATTATTATTACAAATTAAGGAATTGCAAGCGTTCAACAAATTATCCGATATCTCTGTATCACCTTATAATTTTCGAACAATAAATATTTCTTCTTCTATACAATTATTATACTCGTACGCATGTTGGACTAGGAAAGGGAATGCACGAGGAACAGCGAAATACGAAAATAACACATAAAAATGGTGAAGAAAATTTATGAAAGAGACTACGTTTTAGTTATGTTGGTACATAAATAAAATAAATAAAAAATTTCGGTTGGGAGTACACGTAACATGTACTCTAAATAATTATTTTTACGCTCACACACAGTTGATTCTATTGCCAAAATTTTCCAAAAACAAGAACAACTCCGCGCATGTTTCGTTGCTGATTTGCGTTTTGTTTATGTTTTGATATAAATTTTGGTTGTGGCGGTGGTACACGTCACTGTATTATCCGGGGTCAAGAATGCATGTATATAAAGAATAAGGTTTTTTCTGGTTTGTTATTTGTATTCAGGTGTTATTGATTTTCCCTGATTGTTTGTACACATAAGCACCGTACAATTACCGCTCAAAGTAAATAGATTTGTAAACAAAACTCGAGGAACCACCGAATGCTATAAAGTGTTTCAGTCTATTGATTGATAATTCCGTAAGTATTTTATTAATTTTTAAAACTAGCCTGGTGGTCTTATTTCAAACTCCAAGACTAAATAACTGATAAAAGGAACGCGTCTTTTACATTTTGTATATTTCGTGCAAAATATCAGGTACAATTTGACACATAACGCGCATAAACGAGTAGTCCGTACCAAAATTGTGGTTTACAATTTTTCCAGTGGCGTCGAAATATTTTAACTACATAATTTAAATTTTCACGTGATATTTTATAATTTCTAATCAAATACGGTTACAGTTCAATATTTTCGATATCAATGCAGGATACAGTTTGGGCTAGTGAATTAACTGTACTTGAAGAAATAACAGAAATAATCTTGCATTTAATGTCAACTATCAAAACCTAATCGTACAGGTCTCTGATATCTTCCCATAATTATTAATCATAAAACAATGAAACAAATTATCAAGTAGCGCAGTAGTTAAAGCTTCAGCACCTGGACGGAGGTTTTGGGTTCGAATCCCACCAGATGCACCCATTCCTTGATAATTTGGTCTTTTCTGATGAAAACATTTTTACGGTTCAGTCATATGTAAACAAACAAAACGATCGTGTTTAGGTAGAGTGCAAATCAATAGACAATTTAGACCACCAAATTGCTCTGCGAAAGCAAGCGCCTGCATCAGTGATTGTTTGGGCCGCGGTAACTACCACAGTACGTTCACCACTCGCTGTCATTGAACAGGGCGTAAAGGTAAATGAACCGTAAAAACTAAAAAGATTTTAAACGATGCTTTGTTACCTTGGGTACGTACATCTTTCCTTGGGTACGTACATCCCATAAAGCCCGTGAAACCCAACGTTTTTTTGAAGAAAAAGTTTCCAGCTCCATTTCTTCACAACACCATATTCCCCGAACTTAAACCCAATAAATTTTTCCATTTGGTTCATTTTGGAGGCCAAAGTATTAACTAAAAAATAATTGACGGTCGACGCATTAAAGATTGCTCTTCGCCGAGAATGGGACAAAATACCATCAGACCATTCATGCAGCGTGTGATGCCTTCTCGGACATACCCGATGCTATTATCTGCGCTAAGGGTGGCTACATCGAACAATGACATATTTTTTGTTAAATTTGAAATGATTTACAATGTAGTGAAGTTTTGAAATAAAAAAAATAAAAATTGATAAGTTTACAACATTTTTAATTGGTAACACTTCGAGTGCTGACCCCTGTATAATAAAAACATTAATTGAATGATGAGTAATTAACGAGTGATAGGCCCGTAACCCGTGTTACCACAGTGTAGTTTCTTGTTTAAATTTAATTTTAGTTCTAATTATATTTTTTTAAAGAAGCTTGCAAATGTTCATGCCTGTTTATGGAAGCAGACAAGATAGGAATCGTAATGGCTATCGGGTTTGCTAATAAATTAAATATTTCAACGAATATTTGGATTGCAATTACAGAAATTACTAAATTATTTTGAAATTACAGATAGCTTGGAAGCTACAGAATAAAATTAAAATGCACACAAATATTGCTGTATGTACAGACAGTCTTTGTAATTGTCGGGGTTCTCTTTAATTAAATTATTTTCTAGATTGTTCGGGAGACTGTAAATTGGTAAAGGTTTTGGTTAGCTCTATTTAATGTCTACCGTAGATTTATTTTGAATGCCTTATTAGGTTATCAAAAATTCTACAGTTGTACTAGCTACTTATTATTAATTCTGTCATCATACAGATTCCTGATTAGCTTAATAGTTTTATTTAATTTTGGGAATAAAGTGTTATGTAATAATTTGTTTAGTTATTGGGGATTCTAGAACTGTCACATATTCCTTATTGATAAATTATCTAACAGATTCCAGATTAGCTATTTTGGAAACCAAATGCCGTTTGGTCTTTTTTTATTTTTATAAATAAACATATTTGTATTAGATTAGGGTAGAGAAGGACAAGTGACTTTCACATTATATATAATATCTATTTCGATTTATTTTATTTGTTTTTAGAAAAGCAAATTAATTTAGTTAATACTAATCATAACGTTACATTTATTTTATTCAAATATAATTTAATTATATTACGATATTACCCTAAATAATGAAACTTTAATTCATACACTCTCTCACTAACAATTTACTAACTATCTACTCTTAGGTGTCTCTAAAGTCGCATACATGACATCGAAAATAAATAGTTCCATAATCGCTTCCGAACTCAAAACCAATCAAATTACATGAAATGCTTTATACCACGCCTACTAGTTCCGAACTCGAGTTGAAATTGTTTTAACTTTGGTTGTTGTTTTAATACTAACTCACGATGTCATGCACGCAGCATAACCGGATCGATTCGGTCATATTTAACATGCATATCCTATCTTTCCATCTTGATAAATGTAATAAAGGTGTATGGTGGGCCCGGCGCCATCCGGGAGTCTCGTTAAATTACCTGGTCATACGTTACAATCAATCAATCAAACTGGGGAAGAAATCCGTTGAAGTGGTAAATTATAAAATCCAAAATTTTATGCCACCTGCAAAGTTCTCCCTAATATATTTCTGGACTTCTCTACATAATTAATCGTTGTCACAATACCCAAAGGCAACATATGATTTGCCGTGGAAAGCTACAATAGCATTTAAACAACCTAAATTTTAAAACACATCGATAAATTATAGGACGATGGACGGTAAACTGATAATTTTAATTTTTTATTTATATTCGCGTTGGGAGGGTTGTAACCCTTTGGCTAGTAACCTTGACAATTTTATTATATTTTTAGTCGATCCAGATTTAATATAGTAGATCTAGTGGTTTCTTCATTCGAAGCCGCCTTACTGGGTTTGAATCATCCAACATACGACGAACCTCAGTATTTTGGTGTAGACTAATACCATAGAAAAAATCAGTTTACCATAGATTTCTCATTTTTATAAATTTAGAAACAAAAATAAGTTGAGTAAAAAAGTTCTGATAATTCCAATGTCATGATTGTATATGTGACTTTACATTGCGCGCAATGTAAAGTTACAAATACAATCATGACATTGGAATTGTTAGAACTTTTTTACTCAATTCATTTTTATCTGTCGATTTATCAAAATGAGAAATCTATGGTAAACTTATTTTTCTATGCTAATACGTTGCATATGTTTTCTCGCGTGTTTGCTTATTTCATCACTGACCATATCCATCTTCATATTTCTATGGAGGTTGTCATTTCTTATGTACCACGGTGCATTAACAATATCACGTAGGACTTTGCTTTGGAAAAACTGGATGATATTGACATTGGTTTTCTGCGTATAGCCCTAGACTGAATACCGTAAGTCCACACAGGTTTTAGAATTTGCCGGTATAGTATAAATTTATCGTATAAAGTTAGCTCAGATTCTATTCCTAATTGCCAATCTATTAGCCAGTCGATAGACATGCTCTTTCCATTTTAGGTTTATGTCTAGAGCCATACCTCGATATTTCGCTGTGTTTGCATAGGGAATTTGATGAGAGTTCAGTTCTACCGGTACCCCGTTGACCTTTTTGTTGGTGAACTTTAGTGAACAGATTTTGTTTTGTTAAATTTTATTCGCCATCTCTTCGTTCAGGTACAATATTACTTTCTCTCTCATCCCATGAAGAGATTTTGCCGCCCGCATTATGGGCTTGTATCCGTCTTGGTTAATCGCTCTCATCCTCCAGTTTCGACATCCTAATACGAGTAGGTCTTGTTCAACGTCGTCGCGCCAGCGCAGTCGGGATCTTCCTCTACGGCGCACTCTGGCTGGTTGTTGATGGAACACTTTGTTTATCATTCGTTGTTGTGGAGACCTGGCAACGTGGCCGAGCCATCTAACTCGGTTTGATGATTTGACGAATCCTCCGCATATCCAAGCATTTGGCCTGATTTACTGAATATACAGCGCGAAGTTACAATGTTGCTTTTCCTCACTACGTACTCAAGCGCCAAATTGAACAGCGCAGGCGTGAATGCATCTCTCTGTCGAACACCAAATGTTATTTCGAAGGAGTCTGACACAGTTCCTTCAATTACAATTCTACATACAGATCCAGACGTTGTTAATTTACACAGATAAACAAGTTTCTCTGGAATACCTAGGCATGTGACCGCGGCCCAAAGGTTATCGCGGTTTATACGGTCATATGTCTGCCGGAAGTCTATATATAGTTGACGTATGGTTATGTTGTACTACCAACATTTTTTGAAGATCATCCTCATGGTAAAACACTGGTCAGTGGTCGATCGGTTGGTACGAAAGCCACATTGATAGTCGCCAATTATGTTTTCGGCGAAAGGGATGAGTCTGGCAAGTACAACATTAGCCAACACATTGTAAGCAGTGTACAATAGATCTAGAACAATATTACTACCTCTTTGCAATTTGCTTGTGAGTTCTTTTATGCTATCAGCGACTGCTAAGATGGCCGTAACATCAGCAAGCTATGTTAGTCACTTTTATCGTTGGCATGTCTGGAATATATAGAACACATAAAGTTGGTTCCAGAATGCTACCTTGTAATATTTGCTAATATTTTTTTCATTTCCGAGTATATCGGTTAGATTCAGGTTAGGTTCATTTCCGAGTATATCGGTTAGATATGAAAGATTTTAGTATTTCATAAAACTGCTTTGGTATCTCTCCTTGTAATTTATATTCCAGGCCTTTATGCTATACTCTGTAAAGGCCTGCGCTACATTCAAGAATATATGTACTTTAATATTTTTTATTATTTTCAAGTACATCTTCAATTATCTTTGTAATTCGATGTATGTACTTGTTCTATTGTTGATCGGTTTTCTGGGAAGCCAAATTTTTATTGGAATTTGCATTTTTTTACTGTTGCATTTTCGGCAGTGTCCTTCGAAATAACTGGTTTTGTCATTACCACTTGCGAGTATAGTTTGGTTAATTTTCTTCCGTGTTCCTGGAATTTGTTTCGCGTTTTATTTCTTAATTTTTGTGGCTTCTTAGCTATTTAAAAATATTAAAGAGAATGATAAAAAGGCTGTTTCTTAGATCCAAATTTAAAAAATAAAGATCCAATCGGTTTTATAACATAAGAACATAACCGTAGGAAATCTTAGATAAACCGCAGGTGCTAAGAAATAAACAACATACACATACCTTTAATTAAGGTTACTTTTAATTTACAACCTTCGAATTTTATAAATATTAATTATGTAAATGAGGTTTAAAAATTAATATAAATACAACTGAGATATACCAGTGGCTTTGGCATCCTACTGTTTGTCTATTTGTCGTGAGAAGAAAACGATTAATCACTTTAGTTTAATCCAATGTCACCAGTTTACCAATGTCATTGGAGCAACCGACCCGGAATTGCTTAGATACTTAATCAGTGTAGAATCGTACCTTTTTTCATTGGTATGTTCGCCTCCATCTGATTATAAGAATATTTCGCCCATTTGATAGCATATCAGAAATTATTTTGATAATTTCTTATCAAATTATGGTATATAAATGAGCGTATAAATTATTTTTATTCATATGGATCGTTATGATAATGTGCGTTATATTTACTGTAATTATCAACATTATTTATTTTTTGTTTGCAATCAAATTATTTTTTTGTGGTCGTGATAAACAAATCGATTTCCTTGCCTCTGGTAAAACGGCATGATATTTTTTGTTTCATACAAAATAACAAAGACAGGTGGATAAACCTTTTGTGGCATGTGTCTAGCGCTAGCAGCACAACATGTCATTCGCAATCTGTATAGTAGTTAAAGGCATTGATAAAAATAATACTACTTTGTTACAAAATCAAGTAAAGTACGACGAGGATGGATCAATAAGTACCAGTGGTGCGAAGAGTGCGCAAGTTTTTCAAAATTGTATTTTTTATTTTTTACGTAATCACATTTTAGGGCATTACACTTATCCAAACGCTAACATTTGTCACCCTTTTAAATCAGAGGGTCTTAACAGGGTTATTTTAACCGATGCTTGGTCTCTGTTATCTAGTAATGGATCCAGGCCATCGACGGAAAAACTCCTGCCGCTTACTGTTAAATATGTCCAAACACTGCTTGGAACTTGACAGCCGAATTAACTTGTTGTCAACCGTGGCCAATAGAGTCGACATTTTTTCATTCCCAAGTTTTTATGTAAAATGTTTATTATCTATAGTCGTCTCCATGACTTCGGACACGTTCGTACGAACATCGAAGTCACGTTACGTACCAACCTTTTCTACAATTTCTTCAGTAATTACGTTTAACGAGCGGTTTTGGCACCTACAAAAAACTGATGTTAAGCCACGTTTTAATTCATTGAGCCAATTTCTCACGGTTGGCATAGATGATGAGGTATCCCTATAATAAACAACATCTAACTTTTTTCGTGCCTTGTTCTATCTTAAAACCTAAAAACGAATTACTGATCGATAATGTTCTCTCTCCATTGTATCGAACACCGAACAGGTGTAATACAAATTTATGTCATATAAAAATACCCTATAAATAATCTGAAATTTTGTATTTTTCTTTCTGTCTCTCTCTCTCTCTGGCACTATATCTCATCAAGGGATTTGGCCGCCTCAAATAAGGTTTCATAATCATATTTTCATTTCGGATAATGAGTGATTAATTCATTGATCCTAAACCAGCCATGCAATTTTTTCCTTGTTACCACTGCGAATCGAACCCCGCGCGACCACCGGTGGCTGGTACAAGCATGCTGACCACTTTGCCACCGGGGGAGCATTGTATGGATCATTTAAAAAATTGTATTACACGATGGTAATACCAATTCCAATGCAGATTTATCTTGTCGTATCGCCGAGTCCCCGAAAAAATGGTTTTTAAAGTAATGTGACTGAACAGCCCACACGGATCAATCATAAATTCTGCTTTAATTTCCAATAAATAAAACGAACCATTTTATGCCTTTATGCAATTAAGTATACCTTTGTATTTAATCTTTTTTGTTGTAAAGCTCCTATTGAAATTGCCTCTTCCGGTGGATCGATTACCGCTCAGTCAGGAACTTAACAACAAAAAGTATTAAAACAAAGATATTCTTAATTACATAAAGGCATCAAATGATCCGTTTTATTTATTCGAAAATTATGCGGAAATTATGATTTTTTAAAATAAAATGATTTTTGTATCAAAATAGTTAGCTTTTTGAAAGTTAAGTGTGTGATCTAGTTTTGTGGGAATTTTCACAAGTATGTAATGGGTTTGCAAAACATACCTCTGAGAGTAAGTGAGAAGCTTTCCCTTATTGAAAAGCTGAAAAAATGACCTTGGTCCAAAATAATTTTCTCAAATGTTTTGCCCAAAAAAACAAATAAAATTCAGACGTCCGTCTGGATGACTGTTCCGGTGAATCTCGAGATTGGCATGTGCGATTTGAATATATTTTGTCACTCTTCTTTTATTTTGTTAATCTCATTGTGATGTAATCATGTGCGCCACATCACTTCAAAGGTCTTGAATCAAGCAACAATTTTGTTATCAACAATTCCACAGTTTTGGCGCTGGCGACATATAATGAGTTAATTAAGAATATGTGCCGCATGTCATTCAAAAGATCTTGATGAATGCCACAACTAAACCGCGTTAGAACTCAAATCTACCGCTATGGCGCTGGAGGCAGAAACATTTTGATCATTTCGATATAGGCGTATCGCTTGTTAGGTCTTAGACCAATTAACAATTCAGTTATCAGAGCATAAATCCACCGGTCATTGAAAAATGCGAAAAATTTAGCTTAAGCACTTTAGTACTGAAAACTATCGCTTAAGATCTGAGGCAGATACACGTTTCATTCCGATGTAATCATGGGATATATCGTTCGAAAGTTGTTGAGACAAGCAAATATTTTGTTATCAGCATTTTAGTTCAAATGTTCGTTCATTATAGAAAGTGTATTTGTCAAAAATTATACATTTGTTGAAAAATACCGCAAATACATCGACTTCGTTAACCGTTTGAGTCCCAGAGGGTATTGAAAAAGACTGTCGAAGAATACCAAACAGCGCGACCGCGCTTTCTCTAAATGAGTACGAAAAAACCCAAGCAGCGCGATAGCGCTTGTTTTTTTATTTTATGTTCAAAAATGCCAAGCAGCGTGATAGCGCTTTGTTTAATTTATATCGAATAGTACAGAAAACCCTCGATTTAACGGACACTCGATTTAACGGGCGCTCGATTTAACGGACAATTTTTTTATTTTCCATTTTTCGGTTATCGATTATGAAGGGATTGGGTATGTTGGATGGAAATGGGATTCTTAAATGACTTTTGGAAGTAGTTGTGGTATATGGCCACCTTCGACGGAGCTCGACCAATTCTTAACTGATTATGATGGGATTGGGTATGTAGGATGAAAATGGGATTCTTAAATGATTTTTGGAAGAAATTCTGGAATATGACCATCTGGAGCGGAACTCGATCAATTCTTAACCGATTATGATGTGATTTGGTATGTTGGATGGAAATGGGATTAAAAGTTCTGGAATATGGCCATCCCATCTCCATCCAACACACCCTATTCCATCTTAATCAGTTAACAATTGATCGAGTTCCGTTCTAGGTGGCCATATTCCAGAACTTCTTCCAAAAATCATTTAATAATCCATTTCCATCCAACATACCCAATCCCAATATAATCAGCTATGAAATGCCTTAGTTCCTTCCCAGATGGCCATATTTCACAACTTCTTCCAAAAACTGTTTATGAATCTCATTTCCATTAAACAAACAAAATCCTTTCATACTCGGTTAAGAGATAAACGAGTTCTGTCCTAGGTGGCTATATTCCAGAACAAGTGTAAAATCCATAGTCGATTAAATTTAAAAACATTCTGATTTAACGGACTCTTTTCTTTTTTTTATTGGGTTTTCTCGACATAAAATCTCAACAGCGCGGTCGCGCTGCTTGGGACTCAAGCGGTTAATCCGTAAATTGGCTTTAATAGTTCAAAAAGCGACATCAACAATGACTACGTGGTAACAAAAAAATTAAAAATGGTCTGATTTTCCTGGAATAAGTTTATATAGTCTTGTTATGGTTTGATTCCATTTTTCACTACTGTTTAACTTTTGTCACTTTGAAATTTAATAACAAATTAAAACAACTTGTAATTTATTTGTGAATTTATATAGTTTTTAGTTGTTTATATATATATATATATATATATATATATATATATATATATATATATATATATATATATATATATATATATATATATATATATATATATATATATATATATATATATATATATATATATATATATATATATATATATATATATATATATATATATATGTATATTGAAAAATTGGATGATAAAATACAATTTTTTTTTTCAAAATCAATGTATGCATCTTATTTTTCTGAATCGACTTGCGGAAAACTTCTGGAAGGATATTATCGATTACAACCCCCCGCTCCCTTCAAATTGCGGACAGCTTCGGGGAGTATATTATCGATTTCATGTGGATTTTTCTAGTTGGGTTGGTTGGACCGAAATTTTGCTTGCCCGGGACGTTTGAGCCCCAAACATTTTGAGTTTTGAGTTCAACACAATTTAAGTCTTAATAAATGTAAAGTTTATGTTTAAATGATGTAAAGTCTCCGCTTGTAAGTTATATTTACTCTAAACTTCCATAATTCGCTCTTATAGTAAGCCAATGCGAAACACAGTCTTTTTAAAAATTGTAGGACATAAATTATATAGTATTAAACTAAATTGAAAATTAATGATATCAGTACTAGTATGGATACTCGCAAATCGCGATTTCTATCTAATGTAGATAGGCGTCGGTTTCTACATCTACAAGGGGTTTGCGAATTGTTAAATCCAATGTTTAGAAAATTTCGATCCCCTAGCATTTTAGTGCATTTTGTTCAGCAGGTACATTTGTATTTAAATAAGACAAAATTCTTCTAATTCTAATGTTTAGAAAGATTGAGAGTACAAGCCAGCTGAGGAATATGCCCGTAAAAATTATTTTATATGTAGTTCAAAATGGGCGCGATTTAATAAGCGTCACCATACACATTTTTTAATTTGCATTCTCATCAAAACTAGTATTAAAGTTCTAATATTATATTTCGTTTGTTTCGGAAGCATAACCTGCTGAAATTGAAGCTAATTATTTGC
Source organism: Nephrotoma appendiculata (assembly GCA_947310385.1). Lineage (NCBI taxonomy): Eukaryota > Metazoa > Arthropoda > Insecta > Diptera > Tipulidae > Nephrotoma > Nephrotoma appendiculata. Next base: position 198,539,067 of record OX371224.1, read on the forward strand.
GATTAATCTGGGACAACATTTATAATTTGTAAATAATTTTATTCAAAAACGTGATATAAGTTTTATGATTTTGAATACATATAATATTCATATTAGTACTTTAAGACAAATGTTTATGTCAAAATCAAAATGAATGAATGTTTTTAGATTACACATACCAAACCAATGTATATTTCTGCCATTTATAGAATTAAAGTAACTAATGAAACGATAACCTGGGCCCAATAATTAAATGATCGTTTGCCTGTACACGGATATTTAATCATTTTTATATTGAAGTCTGAAGATAAATCGTTAATATTGTTTAAAGATAAGTCACGACTAAATCAAAAGAAATGTTTAACGTTCCAAAATCTAACGAAAGATCAAGCAATATTAAAATAAAACATTTTTAAGACAACATGGGTCCAACAAAATCTATTCAATTTTCCAGTCTACTTCTGAATACACAAATAGCACTTTACAGACTGCACAATTGGATTGACACGTACGTATCCCAAATACTTAAATGCATATCTCGCTGTTCAACAAAGATCATAAACATACATTTTAATTTTCATAGCAGATTATAATATATTTTACTGACAAAAAGTAAAGAAACTTGAAGGTGTGTTGCTTCGTTTATTCTACGACTCTACAAGATAGATCACATTTGACCTTTCTATAATATACTCATACATAACTTTATAATCTCATTATTTTGTTGGTACGGTCTTTGTTGTTGTTGCAGTACTCGAACAATATCTGCGATTTCATAATCATAATTATGTGAATTATTGTGTAATAATTAGTTTAAACTCTCAGCATAGTAATTTATTTCAAGGGATTTTGTGATCTAATTTTCTAAATCTATATAAACACTACTGGTGGTGTTACAAGAAAGAATCTTTCTGCGCGATGTATAATTTATTCAAAAAAAAGTTGTTCAGTTTTTTATTTGCTATTGTGTTAACCAAAATTTAAAAGCAAAAAGCTTTTTTGAATGACATTTATTTCTTTCGCTGGTTGAATGGAAGTATTAAAATTGAATTAATTTTTTTAATTAAAGTAATTTAAAATAAGTTAAGATACTGACTATTGCCTTGAATCAGGGCCGGCCCGAGCTCTTATGGCGCCCTAGGCCAAGGGTCTAAAGTTCGCCCCATATGTTTTAACAAGCAAAAAAAAAAGAATCAACTAAAAATTTTTTGTTTGTTATTAAAAAAAATATTTTTATATTTGAAAATATATTTTATTTTTATATTAAATTTAATACAAAATTTTCTTAACACCAATATGTATATAAAACTTTTGTTTCTGGATAATCTTTCAGGACTGTTTTTATCTACGAAAAAAGAGAGAAATTATATATATTCAAAAAATAATTTTATTTTTACTTACATAAAAACTTTTTTCCTAGCTTTCATGGCTGCAAAATTGTTTATAAGATCATCCAGTTCCAATTTTCGTACTAAATCGCGTTCGATGGAAAGGGTAGCTAAACCATCAAGACGATCTTGGAGCATTGTAGAGCGCAAATAAGTTTTTATTAATTTAAGCTTAGAAAAGCTTCTCTCTGCACTCGCTACAGTTATTGGCAATGTTATTATGATTCGCATTGCAATATATATATTTGGCAAGGCGGTTGTTAAATTATTCTCTAGTTAAGAATTTCAGTAGGAGAATCACAACAATCTGTAGACAAATGACTTTTTATGTATTTTAATTCGTCAAACAAATCCAAGCCGGAAATATCCTTTTGATCACCGTCAGTTAGGAGAAGTTCTAAATCCATACAATATTTTTGTATGTCATCATCCATTATATTAGTGATTGTAACATTTGGTACTATTCGATGAAAGATTTCAAAGAATGAAATTCTAGAAGATCTAGATAAGTTATATCTAGAAGCACAAAATCCAAATGTTAAAGAAATTTTTTTGGATGTCATCAGGGACTCCTGAGCGGTTGTTGCCGGCTAAGCATCAGTGGAGAATTGGGGGGGTTTTCAGGAGTATGATGACATCACGAGTAACCGCGAAAAGAAAGGGTATGCTGACTACCTACCTCCAAACTAGTAAGACAATGAAACACGGCTCCAGTTCATCCTCAACACTATAAAAAATTACCACATATTTCTAATAAAAATACTCAAAATTTAGATGTATGTATAGTATACATATAACCATTATTTATTTATTAGAAGCAGAAATAATAAGTTTAAATTCGTTTGTAAGAAGAAAAAAATGAAATAAGTTGAAAATAACGGATTGATATAAAAATAAAAAAAAAGAAATAATCGAATTAAGAATTGAAAAAAAATTGAATTAAGTAAAGATTAGCTACGCCTAATTACCTGACCCTTAAATCTAAGATAATATGTGGATAAATTATATAAACTAAAATAAATTTTTAAATAAATAGAAGAATGCATGCATAATAAAAAAACAATGTTATTTTCTTTACCATCAGCTGGTTTTATGATGTTCGGTTTATTGCTGGGCGTTGAGTGATGACCAATTTGTTCTGTTGATTGATGACGTAAGATTTCACTTTACAAAGTGGCGGCAAAACTTTACCGATATTCCAAATTTAACGGTAGAACGGTAGGTACCTTGCGTATGATCGTAATATGTTACGCCCGCGCAGAAAACATGAGGTTCTTCGTTGTGTGAACCAAAGTGCGTTTATATAAGTAACCACGTATGCGAGCTTTTAATATAACTTGGTACTACTCGAATATATCAATGTTCTCAGTATTGTACCCACTAGTTAACTCACACCAGTTATGATCACTATTGATAATAAAATCCGCTTTATAGTAACGTGGTTTGTTCTTGTGTGGTAACGGATTTTTTTTTCTTACACTTATTATCACTATTCGTAATTATCCATATCACTTACAATATCAATTATCGTCTTTACTCACTAAATATTATGGATATACGCACATAAACTACTTGTTAGTGCACTATTTAGGCAAATGTCGAATGATATAATTGTTAAAAATGTTCAATTTACATATTATACACTGTCGATATATCTCTGTATATTTTCAGCACTTTTAGTTTTTTATATAATTACAATTTTTATATTATATAGTTACAATTTTGCAACCCACAGAAAGAAAGTTATATAAAGCAATTAATAATTTTAATATTCAAAAAATGACTAAATTCAATTTTTTTTTTATGTAACAGAATTTATCGTGACTCAAAACTGACTGACCGCTTTTCTATTTTTTTCTTCCCTTTTTATAACATTTTTGGACCAACAAAATCAACGTACAATCGTATCATAAATTAATTTATTATTATTCGAATTTTTCTTTCCAACGTGCAGTCTGACATCTACCATTTCGAAAGAGAATCATTAGCCCATATAACGATAACAAAGCAATCTGCAATTTGCATTTCCGAAATTATAAAACAGCCATCTATAGTTATGCTTTTGGACCAAGCAAAAAAAAAACAAAAATATCGACATTTTATTTGAATTCAACCGGGTAGTGTTTACAATGCACCATGCGCTTCTAATTGTGACGGAGCGTCGAATGCGACGTTACATGATATTGCCAAAGTTATATAGTAATTCGAATTTATTGTTATGTTCCTGAATTAGTTGAAAGCGATCACGTAACGATTGTATCGCGTTGTCCAATATATTGTTAAAGAAATTAACTTTGAAGTTTTGTATAGGATCATCAAATACTTCATCATGTTGTTCGTAATCAAATTGTCTTCTTTGACGGCGGACTCGTGCGCGTTCAAATTGTACATCAATATCTAAATCAATTGCAATTGTTTTAGCCTCCTCCAAAATACAATCAAATTTTGCATCTGTTCTATAGTCTTCCAGGAACACCATGCTTTTTGATAACAACGTTACTGCTTGGCTCAGGTTTAAACTAACTGCCTGAAATGCTTTGCTAGTTACATTTATATCAAACAAAATATCATACCATACAATTAAAGAGCAGATAAATTTATATTTTTCAATTTTTTGCAATATAGCTGTGGCTTCTGACTTGTTCCGCGCTGCTGTGACTGTGGTAACATTAGGTTGCCCACCCCCATTCATACAATCATACAGAGCCGCAATAACTTCTTTGAGGTGATATCGTAGAGGTTTTAAAGCATCAATTCGACTGGCCCATCTAGTTTCACTTAGACTTTTCAACGTAAAACCAGCTATATGTTTTTTTAATAAAGCCCAGCGTTGAGTTGACGATGAGAAAAAAACATACAAATGCTGAATGATATCAAAAAAAGTTATACCTTCAACACAACAACTCGCAGAATCATTCACCACTAAATTTAGGGTATGTGCACTGCAAGGAACAAAAAAATCTCTTGGGTTTAAATTAAGAATTCTACTTTGGACACCACTATGTCGTCCGCGCATATTGGAGCCGTTATCATAACTTTGACCTCTCATATTGGCCACTGACAAGTTATGTGACTCTAATACTTCTATAATCTTATCTGTAATTCCAGCTCCGGAGCTATTATCAATTTCAATGAAACTTAAGAAATGTTCATGCACCTCAATGTGTTTTTCATCACTACTTGGACATACCACTCGGACAATTAATGACATTTGCTCAATATGGGAAACATCTGGAGTACAATCAACGATTATTGAATAATATTTATTCAATTTTATTAAGTTTGTAATTTTTTCTTTGACTACAGAATTTAACAACGTAATCATTTCATTTTGAATTCTTTTGCCCAAGTAATGTACGTGTAATTCTTTATTTTTTATTTGACGTACGTGTTCTTTCAAGATTGGGGCGAATTTAGCTATAAGCTCAACAATTTTTAAGAAATTTCCATTGTTATCTTCATATAACTTATCAGATGTTCCTCTCAAAGCAAGATTCTGTGACCCGTGTAACTTAATGATTTCAAATAATCTCTCCAGTACATTTCGCCAACGTATTGTATTTTCATTCACGAGTTTTTTATTAAATGAGTCAATAGTTTTTCCTTCATTCAATCTTCTGACCAAGTCATTCCATGTTGATATACATTTTAAGTGTTCAATTGTTTTTTCATGCTCTTTTAATCTGGCTGACACATTTTTCCAATCATTCAATCCATTAACAGTTAGGGAAATTTCTTTCTTAGAAAAAAGCTTGCATGCAACACAGAAAACAGCATCATTAGATTTTGAATAAACCAACCACTTTCGTTGAATCTTTTTACCGTTAGGAAGTGTTCGATAATAGTTTGTAGAACAAAACTTCCGACTTCTTCCTTCCTTTTCTTGAACAGTCAATGGAAAATCAAAATTAATTATTTGCTCTGGTCCACGTCTTACAAGTAAATCGATATTTGGGCCGCCAATATTTTGCGGCCATTTCCCAATATCGGACAAATAGTCTTGGATACTTGGAACAACATCTAAAGAATTATGTTCAGAATTTACCGTTTCCGAATGAGAATTTACGTCAAATGTGTCAACAATGCTATGATCTGATTCGAGATCAGGTTCTGGATTGGAACAATATTCTTCAACGTCCAATGATTTCGATGAACTTATCAGATCTGAATCTGTACAGGTAGACTCTGTCTCAATATGTTGTAGCTCACTTTCCGATTCTGAATCGTCACTTTGCCGATCAACATTTGTAGATTTAAAAAAAGAAGAAATCTTTTGACATTTTTGTATTTGCTTTTCCTGCTCTGCTTTTCTTTTTCTACCTTGGTAGCCACTTAGTTTTTTTGGAGGCATTATTATGGGTTAAATATAAAGCCTAACAGTGTAGAAAAACGAAATATTAGAACGCTTATATTAAAACAAAAAATTATATCTTATAAAAATAAATAAATTTTATATTCATTCATCAATAAATACAACATAGCTATTTTTTTTACCGTTGCAATTTCGATTGAATTTTCAAAACACTCAACTTTAATTTTTAAAATCACTGACCACTACTTACTTTGAAAACTGCAACACTAAATATTATTTTAAAAGATTAATACTTGTGTAGGTAGTGTTACAATAATATTTATGGTTGCTATGACTACCAACGGTATTGTGATTAATACAGTGATTGAAAATAACTATTATTTTTCAATCTCTCACTCTTTTTCCACTCTTTATCAGCCGAAAGAAATTTTTAAATAATTTATAAAACTTTTTCTCTTTAACTAATTCGTTTTGTATATATTGAATCTTACAGCAAAGCGTGATATTTATTTCTAAAACATAAAACGCTTGAGCGTAGAATTTTTTTCCAATGAAAAAAAATCTTCTTCAAAAGAGAGATTGAAAAAAATAATATTAATTCCGCTTGAAAGACGAATATTCCTTCGAAATTTATTTACGTCTTTGCACCAAGCGATAAAAAATTATTTTAAAAATAAAAATTGGTCGAAAAAAGTTTTATTTTTTTTTCAAGGGATAAAACTCTTTACAACAATAACAATTAATAAACCATCTATATGGAGGATATTCATAGAAATATGTAAGGAGATAAAAAATGTGTTTGGCAGTTTATGTAATATACAACATTGGATATCGATTTTTTGATGCACTAGGCAGGTAGATGGAGGTTGGAATTTTGTTATTTTTTAAATGCATATCCGTATTCAAATCTTGGTATGATCTTATACGAACAATTATCGGTTATCATTATTATCATTATATGGGTTAATTATTGAAAGACGATTTAATTTGAACTTAATTTCTAGATTCACTTGTCTATACATTTTTTGAGAATTTGATTTATTTTAAAGTTTAAAATTTAAACGATTGTTCAAAATATTAATTACTTTGCAGAAACATATGTAAAGGATTTTGCTTTTCTACTAAATAAGAACCACATATAATTGTTCACTTGATGTTCAATTTTTATTATGTGTAGACGTCCGAGTGTGTTTTGATTATTTCTACAAGAAAACTTTTCATATAATGTTTCTATTTGTCGGCGGTCAAACGAAGCGAGTTAAATTCGGAAGCAATATGATACAAGTCATCTTCAACTGATTGCACATTATAATATTGGTGTCTGGGACAGTCACAGACTGATTCGCAAATCTATTTTGCAATCTCATAAATGTTGTAAAATGTTTTATTTTAAGTGGGTTCTATTGTTGGTTATATTCTGGTGAAACAAAATCGACTAATTATTAAGAAGTAGCTTATTATTCCTCAATATACACTCGTGGACAAAATTAACGCATATTTTTTTTTTGTAATAACGTCAATTTTAATACAACTATTGTCAAATGATAGCACATTTATATTTTTATCATAAACCACCGCGAAGGATTAATTTTTTTTTCATAATGGCGCCCCTACCAGTGAAGCGCCCCAAGCAATGGCCTTACTGGCTCGGCTCTAGGGCCGGCCCTGCCTTGAATGTGATACATTGAGTGAATTTAATTCAAGTTGGCTATAATTTGCGGATACCACAACTTCTGAAGGATTTTCTACGCTTGTTAATATGTACACGTTTAAACAAGAACTGAGCACATAGAATCGTTTTCTCTTAACCCATATTAGCTCAGTGATCTATATATAGATCAATACAAAAAATTGCATAAAAAGAGAATTGGAGAAATTTTAACGGAATATTTTTACTGCAATGTTTTGTTTAACCCTTGAGGAGATATAATCGACGTGACTGACATTTCTAAATGTCAAAAACGTAGTTCTCGGATTAGTCCTAGTTCTAGGATTACTTCCATAGTTAAAACATCTAGTCTGAAGTAGATAGAGGAACCATCGTGCGTGCTTTGTTTTGTTAAACTTACTTTCATTCTTCTCAAATCAATTTTTACATGTGGAATTTTATAGTGGAATAGATTCATTTCAAGAAGTAATTAGTCTCACAGGTGAAGAGTGGAGTTTAATTAAGGTTTAATGGTTTATCGTTTTTTTAAAGTCAACTACTTTCCCAGTAGAAAAGAGATAGTGCATATTGGATGATATATAAGGCGAGTTTTTTAATAAATGCCTGGCTGTTATCTCGGAAACGATGCAAAATACATTGATTGGCCCACGAAGTACACCAATCAAAAATGCTGCAAATTTGTCAATTGGTTTTTTTTTTTTTTATTTCAAAACTTCAGTATATCGTAAAAACATTTCAAATTTAACAAAAAATATGTTATTGTGTATTGTGCAATGTAGTCACATTTTGCGCGGATAATACTATCGAGTCTGTCCGAGAAGGCTTCACACGCTGCACGAATGTGGGCTGATGGGATTGTGTCCCATTCTCGGCGAAGAGCAATCTTTAAGGCTTCGACAATCTAAAATTTTTTAGTTAATACTTTGGCCTCTAGAATGGACCATATGGAAAAATCCATTGGGTTTAAGTCCGGGGAATATGGTGGCCATTGTTGTGAATAAATGAAGCTGAAAACTGTTTCTTGTAAAAAAAACGTTGTGTTTTACAGGTTTTATGAGATGGTCCCGGATCTTGTTGAAACGTCCAATGGTTTCTACCGAATTGTTTACGTGGCCAAGATAACAAAGCATCGTTTAAATAGATTTGCACTCTACCTAAACACGATCGTTTTGTGTGTTTACATCTTGCTGAACCGTAAAAATGTTTTCATCAGAAAAGACTAAATTCTCTAAATTCTCAGCTTTTAACACCTTTGCTCTTGCTAGGCGAACTGTCTTTTGGGCAGGTGTTATATCTTGCACTTTTGTTCTTTGTAGGGCTTCAACCGTAGTTCGTTTTTTACTATGCGCCCCATGATACGAGCAGACATATTGAGATTCTTCGCCAATTGAACGCACTTTGTCGTGGATTACGTTGAATTCAGGCATTCGCCTTTCGACCATTTCTGCCGATGTTGCTGTTTTTGGACGTTAACCAGTATTATTGTAACGTGTATTGGTCGGATACACAAGCATTTTATTCAATTGAAATGTCGTAGCTCATTAATAATTATTGCGATTTTACACCCAAATACAAAGCAATAACACTGTTGCGTTTGAATTCCAAGTCGATAACTTTTTTTAACTGCGACGTAAAACGATATGCTTCCGTAGGCTTGTAAACAACATAACACGCTGACGCTTGTCAAAAAATGAGCGCATTGTGTCTTTCCACACGAGTATGTATTACATCACATCATTCCATACCATTTGCGATTAGACGTACTATAAAATCTTAAACTGTTGACACCAATTGCAATTTGTGTTTGTATGCATAAAATTATTTTTATTTCATATGTTGCTTTGGGAAGAAACGTACATATAGACCATTTTTCTGTTATGTCAAAATAACAACTTGACAGTTGAACGATTTTTGTATTTTATTCGTAAATTATCATTAAAATTGCCATTAATATTTAACAGGATACAATTTAACAGGCGAAATGTATTAATGGTGGTGAATGTATTAATGACAGGCAAGATCTTTCAGGTGACTCTTTGGGAACGGTTTGTTTTGGCTCATTTATTTGAAAGAGTGATGGGATAGATGTAGAAATTTGGGAGTTGTCATAGGAATAGGAATCTTCAGTAGCTGAATGTTCGAAAGAGTTGTGTTTTTTTGTAATGTCGATAGGAGAAGGTAAAGGAGAATTTAAGGGTGATTCTGTTGAGCCTGAACTTTTACGGCTTCGGTATTTGTATATATCTTCTGTAGCAAAACTGAGAGTGCAAATCTTATTTTTTATGCCTTGTTTGTATCGTCGCCTTACTTTATTAGTAAAATGCGTGGCTAATGGATTGGACAGGCAAGGACAATCACGGAACGCATTTATTAGTGCCAAAGTTTGTTGCCTGCTCCAAGTATCCAATATTTTTAAATTTTCTGACATTTTCGTGTTTCGGCTTCCACAGTCACATTTCAAATAATAGCGAAAAACAAAAAATCTGAAATAAAATTCTTTTTTATGGCTTTTTCATGTGAGTAACAAATCTGAGGAAAAAATGCAAATCGATGCAACACAAATATCCCCACTCTAAAATAAGTTTATAGGCGAAAAAGTAAGAGACGAGGAAAATACATCATGTAGTGCATACACGTCTAAATAGGCCCATTGTCATTAGCCGGTTGCTACGCTACAGCAGCGTGAGTTGGTAACACTACGAGCGCCGACTCCTGTAGAAAAAAATTACTTATAATGAAAATTGTTCAGTGATGAATATTGACGAAAGTTAGTTTTTTTTCAATTCAATTCCTTTACTTTGAGTGTACTTTTTGATTAAGCAGTTAAAAAAATACATAAATACATTTCTTATTTTCGTAAAGTTGTTGGTTTCAGAGATGTGAGCAAAAATATCTGCATTAAAGCAAACCATTTTTCTCTAAGTTCAAACACTCTTGCGTTGTAACGAAAAATAAAACTAAAGAAAATCAATTCTTCTATGACTATTAAACAAATTAAAACAAAAAATGCATCTTCCAATTTAATTAATTTAACTATAGGTACTCTTGGTTTAACCTTCTTCATACTGACTAGTTTTACTTACATAACCTACTGAAAAGTGACTTTTATACACCGCTCATAATCTGTACTATACATAATCTCGATAATTTCGATATCAAAAATGCACTACACATTGAAACGCCCATTGTCGAAAATATCGATAAAATTCTGAAAATTATCGAAGTAGTCTGGCATACGAGCTGCCGTACCATCGGAAGTTACGCGAGTTTTAATAAATAAAATGTGTCTAAAAGTCACTTGTCAGTAGGATGAGGGTTAACATTACAATTATCTCCGTAATTTCTAATTATAAATCAATAAAACAAATTCTTAAGCAGAAATTGTACACTAAAGGGACGTTCTCTATGAAGATGGACTATGACACTGAATGCTATCAAGATCCCCATCACTTTGGAAGAGGGGTTTTCACCCGTTTAGTACATAAGCTTTACACTGCTGGAACCATAGAAAATAAAACTAGACGCCGTGATATTCAAAAGGAAATTGTTGAAGATATGTTGGTGCAGTATCACAGAGCCCACACACATCAACTCGAAATGGGAATATATTATCTAACAACTATACCTTTCGCGTTTTGAGAAAAAACAAATGCTCCGTGCATACCACTCGTCATTACTATAGGAATTATCAGCAAATGATTTTATGAATAGAATTCAATTTTGTCATTGTGCAAGGCAACGAATTGAAGAAAAATCAAACTTCGTTCATCATGCGACGACGAAGCTACATCTAAAATGACGGTAATGTGAACAGGCATAACTTACAGTATTAGATCGACGTGAATCTACATTGCTTGCGTACATAACAAGATAACAACACTAGACAAGATAACATAACTAGATAACACTATGCTTGAAACGTAAACTTTTTTTGTGACAAGCTGTGCATCCACTTAGGGGGTAAACCTAATTCAAGTATGCTGAATTCAATGGTGCTAGTCCCCATTTTTGAGATATCGCGTGTCAAAAATTTCCCAAAATATACACTCATTTTCACGTTGATAATTCTTGAACTATTAAGATTTTCGTTTTGCTTTCTTCAACAAAGTTGTTGCGCAAGCCAAGACAAACAACTTTGCCGTTGTCAAGACCGAAAAACCAAAACAACATTAACATTTGTGTGTTATTTTTTATTCTCTTTTCATTTCGATGAAAAACAATTTTTATCCTTTTTTATCCATTTACTGAATTTAAATCGATCGAACAAACATCGCATCGACAAATATAGAGACAATAGCAACTATTTAAGAGAAAATTAAATCGGTTCAGTTGATTTTATGGTGATTTTTCTTAACTTTTTTAATTTTCTGATTCGTTCGTGTCGTCTTCGGGATCTTCTTCCTCTTGCAAATTCCAACAAATGTCACCCAAGATTGTATATGTATAGTATACAAATGCCTCACGACTCATGCGTTAAACTGTACCCAAAATTTAACCAAGATCTTTATTAAATTTTTATTGAATTTAGTGCATCTATGATTTTCAGTTTTAATGTGTTGTGCGAAACTTGATTTTATGTATTTTTTTTTAAATTTGGATATGTCATTGATGTGTTCTGTTCTTTGTATCTTATTTGAAATGAGTTACCTGTGTATACGAATTTCTGCACAGGTGGATCCATGTTTCTCTAGACGGCAAGGTAGGAGCCGTAGTTTTCTGTGAGAAGCTTTTGCCATATGGTGGATGAATGTGGTTTTTCGGTCTTGATATGTTCGGCACATGTCGAAAGCATATCTACAAAACATATCTCAAAAATGGGGACTAACTTTGAAAGACACGGAGAAAAAATATAGGACACATTTCAATAAAATATAGGAGCCGGTGCACTGGTGGAATATAATCGGAAAGAGTACTATAAATTAATATGGGCATATATATGCACTACGAAAGATAGTAAAATTTACAATAAATTTTAACTATGGTTATCATTAAAATAGTAAATCATTATATAATATATAGCAGTGTTAACTATTTTTCAAAGTAGAGAATCTTAATCATTATAGGAAAGTAGGCCAATTATTATACAGGGTTATCCAATTCGAGGTTGATAAAGTAGAAATCTGTATACCGACATCTGTCAAAGATAAACGTCAAGTACGCTGTCATTTATTTAGTTGACATTCTGCCATTTAAGAATATGGAGCATTTAACAATCGACTCAATCGATTTAATTGGGTGTTGGAAAAACAGGCCGTCGATGCTGATTTTTCGAACAAAATTTTCTTCAGTGATGAAGCTCATTTTTCGCTTGGTGGATAAGTTAATAAGCAAAACTGTAGAATTTGGGGCTCAGAAAATCCACAATTGGTTGTAGAGAAGCCATTACACCCGGAAAAAGTCACTGTTTGGTGCGCATTGTGGTCTGGTGGTGTGATTGGGCCGTATTTTTTTGAGAACAACCATGGACGAACCGTTACCGTAAATTCTGAGCGCTATGGCCGCATGTTAACCGATTATTTTTTTACGAAAATCGAAGATTATGATCTTGTTCCAGCAGGATGGAGTAACCAGTCACGTAACACGAGCAAATCGAGATCTTTTGCAAGAGAAATTTCCTGGACGTTTGATTTCGCGATTGGCTGATGTCAATTGGCCTCCAAGATCCTGTGATTTAACGCCTTTGGATTTTTTTTTGTGGGGCTACGCGAAAGATCGTGTTTACGCAAACAATCCTCAAACTCTTGACGAATTGAAAACTAATATTCGTAAGGTAATGGCCGAGATACCGCCCGAAATGTGCCGAAAAGTCATTGAAAATTACCTCAAAAGAATCAAGGCCTGTAAGAAGTCCCGTGGAGGACATTTGAATGATATCTTGTTTAACTAAAAATGGCAAGGATCAATCTGTAAAATGAAATAAAAATTACAATACATTCCGAATATTTTGTGTTTTTTTAAGTTTACTTTATCAAGCTTGAATTGGATAACCCTTTATTAATTATTACCATTCAATATGGTAGCTGTTATTATGTAATTTTGTAGCTAGTGTAATTTATTGAAGTCGAATGTCAAATGAGATACAGTACTGTTCTACATAATCATCATAATAGAAAATAAATAGAACTCAATTTTGATTTAATAATTAATAATTTATTATTTTATTTCATTTGAATAAGAACTAATTACAAAACGATACACATTTCTACTTATACTTACATTTCTTTCACAACATAACCAATGTCAAGAAAGACAAAATATTGTTGATGTATCGCATTCACAACCTATGTTTGTTCTGGAATTAAATCCTGTTTTTATAAAAACCGTGATACCTCCATTTAATTTCCATATAACTGAACTATGTATTCTATTTTGTTTGATGGTTTTCCATAATTGCACTAAAACACATCCCGGCTTCAATAAAAGATTATTTAACGCATTCGCGCAAATGACGGCTATAGCCGTCATACAAATTTTTCGTTTTTTAACTCATTAGCGCAAATAACGGCTATAGCAGTCATACAATTTTTTCGTTTTTTAAGGAATACCGACATATTTTTCAATTCTCAACAACACATTCCTTTCCGCAACGAAATATCATTGCAATTACAAAAGTTATCAAAACACACATTTGAAAGTGTGCGGCAACGTGTTAAATAACTTCTCTTTTCTGTAAATACAATTAAAATTATTTTATTAGAACTATTCCTTATTACACATTTTTTCACAGTTTTTGTTTCTCATGTTATATAGCTTAATTTAGTTTTGTTTGTTTAAATTTAAGAAAACAAAAATTTACCATTGATACAATATGACGGCATTCTCATTTCTCCAATAATTGTCCAAAAGTTTCAGCATAAACATATGTTTTGAATTTTATTTATTTTCACATAACACTATACACTTTTCTGTTAAAGTTTTAATGCACAATGACAACAGGCAGAGATAAAAAATCATTTAGTTTAGCTTAAATTCCTTTAACAAAAGGGAAACATTACTATGCGATTTCCATAACTAATGGGAACTACTCCTAGGTGATATAAGTAATTGCTTCGCATTATAGGAGTTATTCCTATATTGCACTGAATACTATGCAAAATGGATCATCTGCTATAAGCATAGTAAATCATAGTCGTACAATAATTATAGTTCCGCTTACCATAATTTGACTCCCATATATAAATAATAAAAAAATTGGTGATTTATTTTCTCCGTGTGGGACTAGCTCAATTGAATTCTTCATACTCGAATTAGGTTTACCCCATGGGTGCCCAACTTGTCACTTTTATCAACTAGCACAGTGTAATAAACACCAGTGGAATCTAAATGTTTAAGCTGGAATATTTGGTTCTCGCCGAATCGAACCCTTTTTTTATGGAACCCCTTGAGCCAGAAGCGAGGAAGACAAGAAATGTGGCTTGAGTTGGATGGCCCATCTCCTCAGTTTGGAAGACCTTCTCGGGAATAATTAGGTTTAGTGTTTCCTAATATATGGATCGGAAGACCTGGAGATCTCCAAAACCTTTCGAACCAGCCAAAGAGTTACGCATTAGACGTACTCGCACTACAGTAGCTTATGTGGGTTGGTTACAATCTTCATTATAGCGGCCATCAGAATGTAGGAGAATTTGGTGGTGGCTTTCTCAACCAACGCTATCAATATGCAGATATCCACGGTCAGACTCCGCACTAAGAAATTTAACATCTCGATCGTTAATGTACATGCACGCATCGAAGATAAATAAGATGACATCAAAGATCTATTCTTACCGTAAAAGTAAGTAGGAGAACAGAAAATACATCACACATCAGTCCTAAAACCTTACACCTCACTAGTAATAATAACTGTCAACGCATCACCGACCTGCTAATAATGTACAACTTAGTAGTATCAAGTACGTTTTTTCTAGATAAGTTAATCCACAAAAAAACGTGGAGCTGGAATTATGGAAGAACGGAAAACCAAATCGATCACGTCATGGTCTCTCAGATACTCCACCGACATATGAATAGATTTTACAGAGTTGTAGATATGAACGGCGAACATTTGCGTGTCATATTCAAATAAAGTGCAAACTGTCATCTACATTCAATAGACAAGCACAAAACACCGTTCGATGGAAGTTCGATACTTTAAAATATCAAGCATCACTGCAGATACCAATCAGCTGTAACTATCTGGCATAATAACAACGAAGAAAATCCCTTAACATTCAGGAGCAGTGGCACGCTATACAGTCTGATATAGCTAACGCGCCGCAAAATACACTCGGAGCAAGAATTTCGAGATCCCGCAATGATTAGTTCGATGATCAATACCGCCTGGTCGTCGAAAATAAACAAAAGTTTCGTTATAAATGGTTAGATCGCAACACTAGATGCACTTCATCAGAATAACTCCTTGCTAGGAAAGCTAGAATACCTCCGGCAAAACAAGCGGGAACATATGAGATATATCGAAAACATCAGCTTCCAAGCGGAAGAGAATGGAACTGTTTTGTTAATGCTAGGTATCTCACTAAAAACTTGTACCCAAGAAATACTGCCATCGAAGACGGGAATGAAGAGTTGACAACAAATGTGGCTAAACCTACTTCTAAAATCTGCTAAATCGGAGTGACGATATGACCCCCATTAGAGCAATTGCACCATCAATGGCACAATTCTCGCTTTCCCTGGGAATAGGGAATTGGGAAAAATATGTTCATAGCATTTTTGTCCAAATTGTGTTTTTCTGGCCTACTGAAAGAATACGTTTAGTGCAAAAATTTTCAAAACAAATTTAATTGGGAATTTTTATAGGGAAAAATATTTTCCCATTTAACTTATTTTCGGAAATATTTAAACTAAACTTGTTCCATCAGTAGGCCAGAAAATTATAATTTAGACCAAAATGCTATGAAAATATATTTCCCGATTCCTATTCCCAGGGAAAGCTAGAATAGTGCCAAAGGTGAAGAGGTCTTTGTCGAAGACAAAGCTGTTCATTTGGCGCTTGATTGAAATGCCACATAGAAATTTGCTTGAAAAACAACATAGAAATTCCGCACTGGTATATTATTAATAAATGAGGCGAAACTCTAGGATATGCAGATGTTATCGGGCTTCTTGGCCGAAGACCTAGCGATATAAATGATAGTTTCATACCGCTAGATTGCTACGCAAGAAGACGTGGTTTGGAGGTGAGCAGTAGCAAAACCAAATTTTTAGCAACATCGAGTAAAAGCTCCATGGCAAAGCTCGGAATCAGCGACCATAATTTTGATAGCGTTGATAGATAGCAACTTTTTAATGTTTGATTATTCAGAAGCGGAAAATACTAAATTAGATTTTAGTGTGGAATAGCTGAATATTAAAATAATGATTATTTAGGGAACCAACTAGGACTTTTAGATCTTATATTAAGTAATTGTTGTATTTCTGTATCCTTTAGCTTTGATTTCTTTGGAGCAATTCATATAAATTTCAAAAAACTATCTTTTTTATAGACATTATTATTAATTAATTTTAAGTTACTGAGTAGTGGAAGTGAAACTACTAACTAAAAATTAAATTTCCTTTAGCTAAAGCTTTATATGAAACTAATATAAAATCTAATTTTCAAATTTGATTACTGAAGGTTAACTTCTAGTCGCGGGAGGAGATTATTAATTGCTCATTAAGTAGATTAGAATTGTGATGATGGCTCTAACCTATCCAAACCTTCGGCTTCGTTATGTGTAAAAAGGATGTACGGTGGACTCTTATCATCCGTGAGATCCTGTGTAAAAACTTGGTCGTCATTCAAAATCAAACAATTATAAACGAAATGTTTGAACACCGTGTTGTTTAGCCTTATTAATTGTTAAGTGTGTGTGTGTTCGAAAAACACACTCTGATAGCTCGTTTATCTATTTCTATAGACTATAGGAAGCTTCTACTTATTTCAATTTTAGTTTTCAAAATACAACTTCGTTAAATTTTCAAAATTGTTAAGGAAAGTTTATAAACAAATAAAAAAATTAGGACATGTAATAACAGCTGAACACTAAAGGTTTCATAGTGAAACTTAAAAGTTTATAAGTTAATTTTATCTAATTTAATCTAACCAATATAGCTAGTACAGGACAAAAAAACTTAAAACAAAGGCTTAATTAAATAGTGCAAAGGCTTCTCTAAATTGGTTAAAATCTTACTCGCCGAAAGGCCATTTAATCGAACCTCCGTTTTATTTAAAATTTTTAATCGTGTCTCATACGTTCAGCCACATTCATAAATTATGCAGAAATTGATTAAATCTCATCAAAAAATAAAAAAAAAATAAAAATGGAAACGTCTAAAACATGGATAGCAATAAATTACAATTGAACCGTAACTATCTCTTAACAATAATGTAACAAATGACTAGCAAGGTCTATCGCCAGTCACTAGCAACGACAAATATGCTAGCAACACACAGAAAAAATTATCAAATAACTTAATTTATGAAATTGATTTATTGACCAAAAAATGTTTGATTTGATAATAGATTTTTGATTTGAATAGGATGGAATGTATGAATTTTGCTATAATCGAAAGGTGTCTATGATGAATTATGTCCAAAAATTGCAACATTCGCAAAAATGATGATGATGCGACTTGGAAGTTTAACACACATATTTTTTTTGTGGTGGAAATGTAATATAGCGCAGCAAACATATGCGGGGGTATTATAATGCGAAAATATTTAATTATAACAGCAATATTATTAAGTAATAATAAACTGTTGGATAATTTTTTGAAACAATGAGTGGGCTTGCGTTTCTTATCTAACCGTATCTTATGTCTTAGTAAAAGTTGATCTTTACCGTTTCATAATTAATTTCTTCCCAAAAATTATAAGAGAACAGGTTCTAACAAATTTTTTGAAAATTTAAAATCTATCACATATGAGAAATGTATATCTGATTAGTATTCAAAGACACCCAGATAGTAACAGTAATTTTTATCTACATATTATAAAAATTTGCTTTTGGCTAAAAGGTCGCTATTAGAATTCTTTTCTATGTATTGAGATAGATATACATTTTTAGACACAACTAATTATGGGAAGCACATGCCGATAACAAGATATGACAGAAGGTCAAAGAGATATAGGCATTTTTGATGGACGTGGAACATTGAATACGATGACAATGAAGGAAATCCGTGTTTTATTATTTTAATGAGTGGTTATAAATCATGTGAGAAGGTAGTTTTTGGTTTTGTTATGTTAACTATATGAAGATTTCACTTATGTATCACTTTTCTTATAATACTAGGATTTTCACTAAATTGTACACAATGTCCCTCACACATTTTGCATTAATTCTGCTATTGTTGAAACTAACTGTAACCTCTTTTAACTTTGAATAAAAATCGCATAGACTAACAACTAAAGGTCAAAGTCAATTTAAATTCGAATTTGATAAATCGACGGTCAATTTTTTAAGAAAATGACGACACAAATCATTAGAATACCTACTCTCCTTTTGGTAAAGGACAAATGCTTTAAAAAAATACAATATCTGTCTAATCAAAAGAAAACATTAAAAATACTATTCATTTTATAACAATGATTTACTATCAATAAACCTTCAAGGTGACGATAGCTTGGAGCCAAAATAAATTATGATTCAAAACAAGGTCATAGCTTCTGACTGCGCTGCTTAAAAAAATTGGCCAAAAATTTTCATAAACTAAACATAAATTGTAGATGTCACGGATAATAGGATAATATAATATACTGTCGAATATGTAGTTTAAGAATTGATATCAGGAAATAGTGTTAATGTTAAAGAAATATGAGAAGGCATTTACAATACAACACTATGAAGTCATTTGATTGGAATGTATCTTCCATTATTTCATGATTGGCATATGGTGATTATACGTAAAGCTTTTGCAATACTATTACCAACAGACGACCATTAATCATGCACACGTTATTTTCTGCAAATTAGTGTGGACTATAGATATGATCACAACAAATTTAAAGCCAGTCAAATCTGACAAGTGAAAACATTATCTATATTTTCGCGTGCCATTTGTCAAAAATTGCAATAAAAATCATCTAAACACAGATTATAACATCACATCACAGATCTCACACAAGCATAATAGTGATTTGAAAGAGTCTTAATTATTCATAAATTCTAATAAAAAAATAATAATGCCTAATATTATGCAAATATGTAACTTGCGATTATCGCAAAAGTTATGGAAACGACAACGAGAAATAAATCTGTGACATGAGTCATTTTTCTCGTCATAGAATGAAACAATATGAATTATTGCATAAACGATTTCGACGGGGTGATATGACATGATCATGCGGTGATATAAAAATTAGTTTTTTTTTTCTAAATTACGATTTGACGGCTAAACATTTTATGGATTTGCGAAATTGATGATTATACACGCGACTTTTCTTTATCATTATCTTGAAGAAATACGCAAAAATGATTTTCATTAACCCATTTTCGTGGTTTAGTTAATACAACACCAACATTTTTTTGCACTTAACAGACAGATTTCTAGACTTAGACAGATAAATGGTTTTACAATCTGGTTGATTTATAAAATATTTGTTTGGAATTTGGTTTGGTCAGACATGCCAATTTCCGAAATCAATGGAATGTCACTGTTGAAATAATTTTTAGTTTATCAAAATAAAATTTTATTTTAGCGTTTTAGTAAGACTGAAACAAATTTAATTCAACAGGATAAAAACCTCGATAAATCTATTGTTCTCAGGCAATAGACCCTGTAATTATGTCAGTGCAAATAAATCAATCGTCGAGAGTGGACATCTAACACCACAACAACATATTGAAATTACGTGTGTAATCGTGTATATGCCGTTCGAGTCTGTCTGGTTGAGAAATTTTGAAAATTTGCATACACAGTTCAGATAAAATTTGAAGGGGGCGGGGTGTTGCAAAATGGGCAAGCGCTTCTCATCATGGCCGTAGACAACAGATCGGAATACCTTCATCATATTTTTATAAAACTTAAACATGAGGTATTTTTTAACTGTCGGCGAAATTGGAGTACTCAAGTTAGCTCGGTTTTCGCTACAAACTCACCAGTCACCAAGAACAACGAAGCACATTTCAATTTCGTTTTGTTAATAAACAGTAACAAAAAAACCTTAATTTATATTATTGGTGGAATTGCTTGAATTAGGCCTACAGCAGCATGTGATTCCAACATGGTAGTGTAATCATGCTCAGTTCGTGGTACTATGCAAATTTTACGATAATCTTGTCGGCCGATAACAATTTCAAAAGCTCGTAATATTGACTGTACCTAACGATCCCGATTAGTTTTATGTATGTAATAAAAAGGAACGGCGTACACCAACCAACCAATTAACCACAATCTCGATGCTTAAAGAGAAAACAACCGAAAAAAAATTGCTGAAATATTACCAGAAGTATGCGACAGTGTTAGGAAAATATTTTTCTTAAAACTTCTCAGATTTGCGCCACGGTCAGAGATGGTCACACGATTGATAGTATATCCCATTCGTAATATAAAGGATCGTAATAACAAAGCAATCAAAAATTAACGGTAAAATTGTGTTTCTTGTATAAGTAGGTTAGGTGCAGGCTAGGTTAGATTTTTGTGACTTAACTATATGTATGGCAACCGAGGGCATAACCTAATTGAGAAATTGTTGATGCCATGCAAAAGAGTTTAATACCCCAACTTTCAATACTTTAATAACAAAAACAAGTGAACAAAAATTGAAAAGCGTTAAAGAACTCAAAATATGCGTATGAACGTTGAAAGTACACTGTTCACGTTGCAAAGGTTGTCAATAATTATTTGGATGAGGGCGGAATTGATCAAATTGTTGCGCGCTAGTAGCCCTGACCTTAATCACATTGAGTACGTGTGAGATATGCTAGGGCGTCGTTTAAGGCACAGGGAAATCTTTCTAGAAACCTTAAATCATCTTCAATTAGCTCTACAGGAAGAATGGGAATGATACCTCAGGAGTACATTGCAAATTTGGTGCACAGTATGTCAAAAAGAATGCTTGATGTGATTAGAACTCGTGGAGGAAGTACTCGATATTGGAGTATTGACTACTTAGATTGATTATTGATTTTTATTTAAATAAAGATGAAGATATATCAATATCCGCTGAGGTTACTTTTATTAAACAAAAACTTGTTACCTTTTGGCGCAAATTATATTATTTCGTACAATCGCATAACTCGGATAATGCGAATAGTTACTGTAAACACAAATATTTACTGAAAAGATGTAGTGTCCGGAATTTTTTGACGAGCGGTGTAGTTAGATAATATAAATTGCTAAATGTGTATATTCGGAAACTGCTTGTTTGTTGCGATAATTTACAAATTAATCGCTGATAGGAAATATTCTTTGCGTTAGGCATCGGTAAAATTTAACGAATATCTTCTTAAATTTCATTCTTTTTCAAATGGGAGTTAATTCAGTAATACTACTTTAACTTTGGCCGACTGGAATACAATTTTTGTTTGTTTCCTGTATTCTACCTATCTCGTTAATCACATACATATTTTTGTACTACTACAAAATCCCAGTTCTTAGAAATTTACTTGTAGCAGGAAGTGTTTAAAGTGAGATATCATACGAGTATACATTTACTTGTTTGCAGTGTAACAAATATCTTTAAATTTTATTATAATAGGGCCGAGGGCATAACTAAACTAAGATGAGTAACGTACCATTATTAGTAAGTACCTTCAAAGCACCTTCCGTAAAGAGATTCGCACACAGTTGCAATTGGAGGAGACTGAAGCCAAGCGAATCAAATAATAATCAAATTGTTATTGATGCAAACAATTTAGTATGTGAACCAGTATCTTGAAACCTGAATAGCAATTGTACGATTTATTAATATGACTATAAATACGACAGTACAAATTAATAAATATGTAAATTGTGAAACAAATTTTTGAATAATATAATCTTTCATTTGTTTTTCTGTCACAAATGCTTAAATGTTGAATGCTTAAGCCAGAACAAATCAATTTATTCAACTGCAAACGCATAGCTATGTTCAAACTGCAGATCACGTAGTTTTGATTTGCAAGTATTTGTATTTGTATATTAGCTCAGGATTCCCAAATGGAAACATAAGTACACAGAATTGAATGATTTAAATTTTTAACCAATGAATTATATTGTGAACAATATTAGCGACCTTGAACGAGATCGTACAACTACAAAGTTACACGTTTTAACATTTTAATTATAACCATGTCAAATCACTTACATATATTAAGTATTAAGAGTAATATTGCAAATCATTTTGGAATCTCGGGTGCAAATTGGCACAAAACTTATGATACGAGTGTTCACAAAAAATAAATTAGAATATTGTGCTTTAATTTTAAACCGGCATAAAATTATGTTTACGAATAGTACGGCGGTTACCAAATTGTGGTTCAACGTCGACTAATTTTAAGAAGGCATGTAGGATCACTTAAATAAATCAAATTTAATTAATTAAATTTCCTGATTATACAAGTTCTATTTATCGTACTTAATCCGTGGTGGAACATGTCGTAAATGTGGGTAGATAAATTGGATTATATATCAACAGGTGGTGGTCCTTTAAATTTGTATAATTCCTTTAAGAATATTACAAGTAAATAAAAATGTAAATTTTCAACAAAACATTCCAATGACTGAAAATTTATGTATACACGTAATTAAAAAATCGAAACAAATTATTTTGGATTGCATGACCAATTAACTAATCTTAAAGACGTTCCTCTTGAATATATAATATACATACATCTTACATCTAGTTAGGTTTATTTTATATTTATAAGACACTTACTTATACCTAATAAGCAACTACATATTATAGACTTTAAGCTTAACACTTTTTATTAGTTCTTTAATTCGTTTGGTATAATTATATAATTATTTACTTTACCTATGACAAAACGAAACTGTTGCAATCGGCTGTCAATTAAAACTTCGTATTCGGAAATATTTTAAAAATCACATCAAATAAAACGGTTTCCCGTCGGTACATTTTCTTATGTAAAATTTTCAGAAATATTGCAAACAGGAAAAAATCTCAATGATTTATTTTTAACGAAAAAAACTGACGTCTTGTTTCTATACGATACAAAAACAGAGATATGTATTAGGATATTAGATAAATATTTAAAAAGGAATCTGATTCATATTATAAATGCATCTAACGTTTTGCGATAAATTTATTGAATTGTTGAATGAATACGAATCGGGATTTGCTATGATCGCTGTTTATTTGAGGAAAATCCCCTAATTTATGGGGTATACAAATTATAGATGTCCACCGTTTTTATCAAAAATTGGGCATTTATAGGAAAGAAAGGTATATTTTATTCAAAGTATTGTCCATCGTTGGCCACTATTTTTGCCCATCTTTCCTGCAGCATACTATTGCCACGTTGGAAGAACGCTTGAGGCTCAACCCAAGATTTTGGTATCTTCATATGATGTGAAGTGCTGCTCAGACGGGCCGTGCGGCATCGATCGAATCAAGTGGTAATCAGATGGGGCAATGTCTGGTGAATATGATGGATGGGGTAAAACTTCCCAATTGTTTTCAAGAAGGAGAATAATTTTGTCGTGTCTGGAGTACTGAGCGCGTTTTTTCATGAGTGATAGGCTCAATCTCATCAATTGTGTTTGGTAGAGAGCGCCAATAATGGTTTCGTTCAGGTTTAGCAACTCATAATACACGACACCAATCTGATCCCACCAAATAGACAATATGAGTTTTTTCCATGAATAATCAGCTTGATTGTCGAAGATGAAGCATGGCCAGGTAGTCCCCATGATTTCTTCTTTTTTAAGTTATCGTAGTGCATCCATTTCATCACCAGACTATGTTATGCAAAATCGAAAAGCAGAGGCCGAAAAAAAATTCTTACGAAAGTTTTTCATATTGTTCATGTGAAGATAACGAAATATGTGAATTATAATCTTATTAAAAAAGTCGACGTGTGAATTATCTGCCAAATAATTAAAAAATGGTTAATATTATTCCATTGCCCCTCGCGAGTTCAAATATCTTTTATATGAACCGTATCTTTTATCTAGTTTTCGTCGTTTTATCAAAGACTTAGAAAGAGTTATTTTATATGAACAGAAAATGTGTATGAAATTTTTTTTTTTGTTTTTATGTGCAATAAAGAGCCTATACATATTCTCTGTTTATAAACAATAACTCTTTCTAAGTCTTATTCTGATTGGTCCTTTGGGATTCTCTTTTTATCCCTCACGTGATTTTTACCTAAAGAGCGATTTTTGATTATTTATTGATTTAAAAAGAAGAAGCGATGTTAGAGATGGCGAAAGTATTAAAAAGGACGCTTGGATTTCACAGTTTCAAATTTAATCGCTGCTACTTTCACAATGAGACGGTGAAGGCGAAGTTATACATTTCACGGAATGATTTATCTGTGTCACCGGAAGGAACTTCTGGCTCCTGCTGATAGAATCGTTAAAAAAATTCCTTCTGGTATTAGCAGTGGTTTCAGTACGTGGTGTAACCGTGGATATAAACCACCAGCGCTGTTGCGAAGAGTTGATGCGGGTTTTTGAGCAAAGACGTTTCACCGTCAAAATTGCCTAATCTCAACTCGATGTAGTCAATCTTAAAGCAGAATAAACATAAATGTATTTAAATTAATTATTAATAAAAAAAAACTAGTTAGTTTTACTTTTTGAAATTTTTAAAGATCTTCTTTATACTGATAGTTTTTATAATTTGTTTTTTAAATATCGATTTCGGAAATTATTCCTACTTCAGTTTATGGCGACACTCAATTCAATTTGTTTTAGATCATCTTCTCATTCAAAATAAGACGTATAAATTGTGAGGGTGCAGCATTTCGCATCTAGTTCCAAATATAATAGCATAAAAGGGAAACAACTGATTCACAGTCGGTAAGGATTGTGGAGTGCATGTTTGACCGTCGATGGGAACAGTCGAACAACAAAATGCAGCAGAATGAAATAAATAAAATACGTAAACTTATAAAATTGTTGGTTATTTGCTATATGTATTTCATTTTGTGGCACGGTGCGTGTGATAGTTAATATAATGATGTACATATTAGTATTTATATTTTCATTCATTTTTAGTTTTATTATTAAAATCAGAGAAGTTCCTTTTTATTTAAATTATATTATATTTACATGAAATTTATTAATCCATTATACGAGTATTAACATTTGGCCTTGAGAAACGCATTTCCCGTTTTTTGTTAAAGTTTATATATAAACATTTGATGTATATTTTTTTTATACAATCGATTTCCCTTTCCTTTTGTAGGCTTAATTCCATGGGAAAAATCTGCGTCAGTATAAAAATAAAAGAGAGAAAAAATATAGATTTTACTGGTTGTGTACGAACAAAAAATGTTGTCAGTAAAATTATACCGAGAAAAAAATATTGAGAGTGTTATGCCCCATTTACATGCGACCAACATTTTTCTTCTGCAAAATGAAAAAGATATAACATTGACTTTTTGCAGATGAGAGACAAGAAAAGAAATATATCCCAACAAAATTTTGCAGAAGATTTTTAAGCCACTACACTGTAAACAAATATAAAATGTTGCCATAAAATATATTCGATCCGAGTATTTTTATGGCAACATTTTTAAAAAAAATTATTTCGCATTTATAAATGTTGAGGATTCATAATAAAAACAGACGCCATAGATAAAAATGTAAATTTCGCATTTGGATTCATTAAAAGTAAATTAATAATGATCCTATAAAAAAAATTACGCCATTACTATATATGTTTATTTCTTTCTGGCACATTGATTATTTTTATATAGCGGATCCTTCTTATTTACCTACAAAGATTTGTAGAATAAAACAATTTTCTAAATGTAAATGCCCCATTAGTGTACTCAGTACTGCCATAATGTGCTATAAAAAAATGTATACCCAAGTACTTTTTTTGGCAGCATTGTTCACACATCTACAAAAATGTATCTAAAGATAAGAAATTTCTCACCCTTATACAAAATAAATCGTTCGCCATTTTTATAGATAAATGTCCATTTGTTTTTTTTCGAGTTTAAATTTGTTAACTTTAGTGGATTTTGTGGTACATATAGATAACATATAGATAATGGTGATACGAACTTTTTCCTATATATAAAATAAAATCGTAATGTACGAAAATGTACAAATTAAAACTTTTATGAAATTTTTAGGTTATGCCAAAATGTAATTGTCAAGGTTAAACCACAAAATTTTACTATAAAAATGAAATAAAACATATTTCTTTTCTTTGTCACTCTTATGAAATTTTAAGTTTCTTTCGTTCTCGTTTTTTCAGTAAAAAGAATGCTGTCAGTAAATTTTTTCCATAGAATTAAATCATTATGTACATAGAAACAAATCAGCCCTTCTACACGGGATGTCAAATGAAGCAGCTTCATCTTCCTTTCTTTCTCCGTTTATCTATGATACCGGTTTAAATAGCGACTCATTTTTCAACAAAAAAAATTTCTGTGAAGCAGCTTCAACACAAACAAAAATAAAATAAAAAAAAAATTTAAGGCCATTTTTAAGACGCAGATTTTAGTTTAAATTTTATTTTCGAGAGAGAATAAAACAATACAAAATTTTTTGTGTTTAAATATAAAATAAGGTTTTAAATTTATTTATTTAATAAAATATATATTACGACTTATTTTGAAGCGTGAAGCAGTGCTTCGCATTTGACATCCTGTGTGGAACGGCTCAATAGTACATATATAAAATGAAGTAGAGCAACACAACATCCAAATTATTTTATAATCTGCATTTGCGCAGTTCCAAAATCTACTTAAATATAATGCCTCAACCAGTCAGACTTAAGAGCTTAAGTTACACGCCGATTGCACCACTTCGGTTAGTGCTACAAACACCAAAATTGTATAGCCTCCTCGTTACAAATAAACAATTGATGTAAAATGTCGGTGGTCGTAGCGCTCTTCTAATTGGTCCAAAACGAAACACAACGTAAGCTCATAAGTTTGACTGGTTGAGGTTTAAGTCCTGCCTAAAGGCGGATTCAATGTTGCATTCGTTCATGCATTCATTCATTCATTCAAACAATTTTTTCAACCAACTATCTCTTGTGAACAATTGCAGTTGTTGTTTCATAGTTGACGATAAATTGTCGGAACGATTTTGCTACCATCTCGTCCGTAATTATTAAATTATTTGACAAATTTCCGGCCCGTATACGACAATGAAATGTGAAAATTTTGTTTCATTTTATTTCAAAATTTGTTTGATTTTTCAAATTTCAATGAAACTAAATCCGCCTATGCACACTAGGACTCATGATACCGGTATCAAAATTTGTTTCTTTCCTCTTTAGCAATAAAGCCGTTTTTTTGCGACGCAACAAACCAGTTTTATAGGCAAAGGGGAAGGAAACGAAGAAATGATTCCGAATCATGAGTCTCAATCTGGACGCGCACAATGAAACAAAAATTTTCCTTGTAATATTACTACTAGCTCTTTTTAACTGATATTGTGTAGTCTCTTTCGCACATTGATCATTCAGACAAAAACATAAAGTTAATCCAACTTGATGGAAAAAACTCCGAATAAAAAATAACGTCATTTTGACGATTATAGATTGGTTTAAAATATATATGTTATGACAGGTTGTCGGAACGAATGCAACCGTGAAAGCGCCTTTATATTTAAGTATTAAAATATCTTTATATATATATATTTTTAGTTCTTGTAAATTCTCGATTGTTTCCCCATTTCAATACTTTTACTTGTTTTAATCAAATGCGCGCACCCAAAATCAACAACAATTAAAAGCCCTGAACAAAGGCAGGAACGCAGATCCCAATATATATAACAAACTACAGAAGATTGTGTAGGTTAGACCAATGCCTTCTAAACTACAGGCCGCTTGCACCAAATGATGACGACACGCTAAGTCGACGTTGTTGTTGCTTTCTCTAGTTGCTTTGTTAGTGTAAATATCTTAAAATTATTATTGCGCAGTCTCGGTTTAGACTTAAATTGACGTCATGTGCGAAAAATGAGAGTAGTAAAAGGCCTGTAGTTTAGAAGGCATTTGTTACACTAACAATCCCATGTTAATTTTTTCTTTCGCACCACTACTTATTAAACTAGTGCGCACATACGATGTACACATATTATATTCTAATAGAATTATCTATAGTGTAGTTTCTTCTGTATTTGTTGCATTAGCATGGCTTTATATTGTTGTTGGTTTTGGCGCAACATAAAAACAAGTATTTAGTCGCTCTACTCTATGTCGAGTGGGATAAGCATGATCCAAAATTATAGTAAATGAAGTTTCTTTACTTAGTTTTATTTTACGAGATCTAAATGTGCGTGCAAAAATGATCATTTTATTGAGTAATACGAACGACAGAATTTTTATCACGAGTATGTGTGTTTGAGCAGTGCATCTAGAATACTACAGGCCACACTGCTTTAAAAATTTCGCTATATGACGTCAATTTATGTCGACAGTTCTCTCTTTGGGTATTATAGGCAGCACTAAAAATAAAAAGATTGTTTTGATTTTTTTTTGTGATTGCTGTCATATTGATAAGAAAAAAATTGTAAACAAATATCAAGAAAAATATTTTAATAATATGTTTTAAAATTTAATAAAAAGCCATTGGTGAAAGTATTAATTCATAATATTATTATAAAATTATGCATTCTAAATTACATATGTTAAATATGTAAATACGTATAAAATGTGTACACATTTCCTATAATTTACGAGAAGACATAACCTTACTTTTAGCACTCGTATAATTTTTTTTTATGTTTGTTTTCGTTTTTTCTTTTTATGAACATGACTGCCGTCTAGAGTTCAAAGAATAAACTGTAGACATAAATTTAATGACATAGCAAGCAGTGTGGCCTGTAGTATTCTAGGTGCACTGGTTTGACCCATATTTGTTTACTATTTTTTTGTATACGCGTCTTTTCTTTACTCTGGTATAAGCAATTAGAAATGTTGTTGTATTTCTTCCTCGAAACACAATTGTACATATGATTAAATAATTGTTATGACGTGGGGACCATGAAAGGCGAGACTTTGCTCTGTATACCTTTTTCGTATTCACAAGAAATTCAATTCCGAAGTGTGGATATAGAAAATAGATGATTATATTTTTTTACTTTTACTTAAATTTGTTAGTTTGGAAGATCTTTATTATTTAAAATCGCTGCAGCGTTATTACTTATGATTATATTAACACATCAAAATTCTAGGGAAGATCGTAGTTGCAATATTTTTGGTCAAGAAGTCTCTTTATTTGTAACTTTACCAATTAAATAAACTCATTTCAAAGGCCGTTTGTACATATTATAAATCCGAGTATTTTTAATGATTGGTAGTGTTATACAGCAAAAGATAAGATGACCCCTGGATGAATTAATTAATTATTCCAGCCATTTACGACTGAGGACCATAGATACATATGATGAAATTTAGATATTCTATACCTAATCACAACTATCATAAATTAACATGCCTTATCCACAGATAACCTACGTATGTCTGTGTAAATAAATTAACCAATCGTATTTATAATTTATTAACAAAGTAGTTAGATAATGACTTTGCTGCGTGGTGCCCTAGTCATTTCTATGATTAACTAATTCTTTCCTTATAATACCTTTAATGTAGGGATGCACCCAAGGTCCGGGCTCACATAATTCTGGAGTACGATTCGTTTCTCAAAAATGTTTTGATATTGGACTGCGCTTACTCCAGGAATGCGCTATACATACCTAGGATCGCTATGACGGTTGGCATGTACGTTTCTTATCATATCATATAATTTACAGTCGGTTTGGATTGTTTGAAAACTACTTAAATAAAGTATAAAATTACAAACAAAACTTTGATCAAATTATGCATCGTCCCTCAGAATGCTCAAATGTTCTTACTTTTGTGTTGCATGCACGTATAAAAGTAAGAAAATTTGAACTTTCCGAATAAAAGAAATTAGAAGAATTGTCTTTCATCTAAAATGGTAACTGCTATAGCCTTTTGAGTCAAAGGTCATTAATTTTACGCAGTTCATTTTTTTACAAAAATTGAGAGTTTACGACTATTGCATATACAACGATGAAACTGCACATTTTATCAGGAAGGCAATGTTTCTCAGGTATGATCCTCCAATTTATCAATTTGCCCAACATTTTATCCCAATGCGAACTTCTCTACCAATTTTCAAAACGCAATTTTTTATTTTAATTGACGATTATAAAAGTTGGAAAATGCACCTAGCGGAAAAAATAAAAATTATATTAGCTATCCTTCAATGACATTTCGTAATAACAAAAAACACGCGTATTTTCAAATTGGCATAGCTGGACTATTTTCGTATTGTCAAATTTGCATAGCTCTTTCAGTATCAATTTTCGCTACGTGCCACCCGCGATCCTTCAATCGTCAATTGTCTTTCGCTATGCTGTACAAGTATCAATCAAACCGACTTAACCCATTCAATTTGTAAACTTTATAGATAAAACGTGCAAAGAATTGAATAAAATTAAAAGGTGACAGAGTGGACCATTAATCACAAGATGATTTTACACTCGCACATCCATAGCATAGCAAGACGTCAATAAATTATAATATTGAATATCAAATTGAGTTTTAAACTTGATAATACTTGAAAATTGTAAGGTCTCGAAACCTTCACTATGAAGTTTTGCCTTCTTCTTTACCGTAACGTAATATAATATTTATTATTTCCTATTGATAATTTAGACAAATTTTTAAAATAGGTATGATTTTAAGGAATTCCAAGTAATGTCCGCATAGGGAAATCATAAATTATTTACCCAAATATATTATTTTAATTAATTAAAAAATAAGAAAAATTTGTTAACCTTAAAACATCACAAACGCACAGTTATTATTATCATTATTATGTAGTCAGCAATTTATGGATATATGTTTTAGCATATAAATTACTTATATGCGATGTTAACTTATGAAATAAGTTTACATTTTATGAATACTATTGAGAGAGATGTGTATCTAAATTAATATAATTAATTTTATTAATAAATAAAGAGTTACACATTTTTAATATGCGTTTCTATGGCACTCTCTGCCTTGGAGTAATCGACTAATTTATTTCTTTATAAATTTTAAGTCACCATAAATTTTGCCGTTGGCTGTCCATAAAAAATAAGCAAATGAAAACTATTTTATTGATTTTTTTAAAAACGACTTGCGAAGGAATCTTGTATTCTAAATTGTCCAGCTCACCTTAAGTAATAATAATAACTAATAAACATGAAGAGGAGATACATAAAAAAATTAATTATTTTTTATTACTGTGTCAATACCAAATCAGCGACTGATTGTGTCAAATGTTTTATAATTTTAATTGAGCCGTTTAATTTAAAATTGATCACAGTGAATCTTACAAAACATTTAACGCTAATTTTTATACCTTTTAATGTGCTATTTTAATTTAGCTATAGTATTTTGCATTGTAATCCATGCGATTAACTTGTGTTTAACTAATTGATGAGAAATAAATTAGCTTATTGATAACAAATTTGTTTATTTAAAGCTAAAAACATATTTGGCCAATAATTGTACAGGATGACCATAGATTTTGTTACACTGTTAGTAGTTTTATTTATTTAGAAAATTAACAATTAATTGAATTATAATCTAATAATTACAATTATTTGAGACGATTTTGAGATAAATATTTAAAAGTACTTTTACATTGGGGCCCCCTGCTATAAGCCGCTCGCTATACAAAAATCAAATAATTTGTTAGTGCTGAAATCGCAATGTATCAGTTCCCGTGTTTTTTTTATTAGCGCGCGATAGATGGTATCCGGAGCACCCAATTTTCTATGTCAAAACTTATAATTAGCGCGCTATTTTGCATATAATTAATTTATTTAACTCCAAACTAATATTTTTCATTCAACTTTTCAATTAAAATCGATATTAAAATATCTTGCTCTACCTATTTATCTGGCGCCAGTATCGGGAGTCGCTTCGCTATCCATTTCAATCGGAAATTTGAATTGACTTTGTTTTGTAAAGAATTTAAAAAAATTTAAATTTTTTTACAACCATAACAAACTTAATCTTACAATAAAAACTGAAAACGCAACAAGCTGAATTCTTGTTTATAACGTTATGTCAAAATAAATGTCAATATTTCAGGTCGTTAAAAGTTTGCTTTATAGATGAATTTATTTTTAATTTGAATAGTACAGCGACAATAGTAGCAGATTTTCGAATAGATAATTTCCCATTCAACACTTAATAGCCAATAAAAAAACATCAACAAGTGATACTAGAAAGGGTGCGCGTTATTAGTATTTTGATATTTATTCGAGTTTCGTGTGACCGTGTCAATAATTGCATTTCAATTCGATTGTATCGCGTTTAAAATAAAATGAAAACTAAAAAGTAATGAATGAATGAATCATATTTTTATGAAGTTTATTGCAACAAATTTTAAACTAATAAACTAAAAAAACTATCAAACCCTATTCCAGAGAGTGGAAAGTTTACTTAATAGAGATCAATAATAAAATAACCAAAGAACCTTGTTGCGATTTTCGCTCTAGTTAGTCCTGTAACGGAAATTCTAATATCTTGTAACCAATTTGAATTTGTGTTTTGACTGAATAGTTCCGAAAATTTGGGGATTTAATAAGGAAATATTTGAAACTCAACATTCAAAAAATCTCTGGGAGATTTCAATTAGAAACAAATTTAACACCACCTTTTCCTCAAAGTACATGATGCTCTCCTAGCGGCACTTAAAAGGTTAATATACTCGTATGTAAATTTATGCGCATCAAACTAAAATTGGTAGGTACAGTAGAAAATGTTTTATGTAGAAAAACTCCACATTTAGAGTAATGGGCTAATTATGTAACCGAAAACGAAACGGGCTGAATGAGACGAAACGAAAGATGTAATGGTTATATAGACGAATCAGTAAAATTTTGACATTTCGGGGGGCTTACATTTAGAGGGCTTTAAATATAAAGATGAACAATAAAAATTTCGATAAAATGAATTTCATTATTAAACTATGTAGCAATATATTTATACAAAGAAAGCAATTTCAATTCAATCAAATGGTTTGTTATTATCTTTTTGTTCAAATTGGGATGCAATTTGACACGAAAAGTTTTAAATTGTCTTAAGCAAGTCTTAAGCAGTTTCTTAAGTATATGTTTGTAAACATTTAAATAAGCAAAAATGCTGAAGCTTTAAACTAACCAATTTTATATTTTATTTGTGACTGGGTGTTTTAGCGTGTCATTTGTATTTTACTTATATGTTCGTCCAATTTCAGATTTACAGCAATTGTTTTGCCATTTTACAAACACGGCTTTGTCCTTAATATTTAAGTAATTATCCATGTTCATTTTTACAACGGCCTACCAATAATGACTTTTTTTCAATACGGCATAAGTTATTTATTATGTTGTGTTATTCAGTTTTTTTACAAATTAACAGTAGAAAGTTCGCATTTAGTAAAATAAAAATGGTCGACCTGTAAAAACACCATTTTATAAAACTTGCGTTATTTATGGTAGGCAAAATCACAAATTTTTGATGATATGAATATTGAAATATTCACAACTTGTGGTTTCAACAAAACGGCGCTATATGTCATACAGTTAAGGAAACAATCGGTTTATTGAGAAACATATTTGATGAACGACTAATTTATCGTATGGGGGATGATAGTGGCCACCAAGCACGTGTGATCAACACCATCAAATTATGTTTTGTGCGACTGTGTGAAAGGTAAGGTTTATAACAATAACCCCCAATTAATCGAAGGTCCAAAACCAATATTGAACGCGTCATTCGTGATATAGAGCCTAATGTTGTAAAAATGTGATTGAAAATTTCGACCAAAGGATCAAGTTACTCAAACATGCTCGTGGTGGACATTTGCTAGATATTATTTTTCATTCATAAATGGTCAAGTGTCTACACTAAATTTCAATAAAGAATGACATTAAAAATATATTATCATTTTAAACACACAAAACGTGTGATGAAAACGTTACAAATTTTTAAAAAAGTTCTTATTGGAAAACCGAAAAATTATATTCATGGAAAGTCGCGATGCACAAATATATTTATTGGGAATTACCGTCAAGAGCCGAAACGAAAGTCATTTTGAATTGAATCAATTCATACGTTTATTTTCATTTCGTTCCTTCTATATAACTACTTAGCCTACTCTGTTGCCAAGCAACGAATTATTTCGTTTCGTTTGTCTTTTTTGTTTTGCCCCATATAACTACCTAGCTCTTTAAATAACCCCTCGATTCTGACGTACAGTCACAGACGTGTTTCTTGTATTAGCAAAACCTTTGTCTTAACGAAGACTGTAGACTTTAAATTCTTATTCTGCACTTAGGCTCTTTACCAAACACCGACTTATTTGTGACATAATAACAAAAAAACAAAATGCAATTTCTATTAAATGGAAGAAAAAATTTGCTTGACATGATGTTCGTTGTCAATAGATTTGAAAAAAACTACATATATTACACCATCGAGCAATAAATATATAAGAGAAATCAAGTAGTGCATATTTTATAAGCCAGTTTTTCCGAGGTTAATCTTATTTTATAGTTTTAATATATTTACATACACAAATTTAATTTTTTCTATATTTAATCCATATGTACGTATCTTATAAATATATCGGCATAGTTATTTTATAGTTCATTGTTGTTGTTAGGCTTATAGAGGTTGCCAATAGTAAAATAGATTAACCTCGGAATCTCTACATGAGTGCTCTTTCGTATATTTTGCTTTATGATTACATTTAGTCAAGACACCTTTTTGGAGACATTTCTGTGTAGACATACTTATTCAAATAAGTCTAATCGCGAGGTGACTTATTTGAATAACTCGGTTAAAAACCGAGAAACATCCTTAGTCTTATCTGTCATTAGTCTTTTAAAAAATTGTCTTCGTTAATATCAGCGAAACAGGTGGTCTTAGGAATCATAATTATGACGTTTCCAGTTAATAATTTTGACATTTAAACAGAGACAATAATTATAATTGATTATTAAAAACAAAACTAATTATTAATATATATAAAATATGTTAATTAATATATTAATTAAATGTGAGTTCTTTTAACAATTATTATTATTATATTATCGCATTTCGTAAGATTTGAAACAATATGGTGAAAATTTGGGTTTGACAGCTCTACAAAAGACTTTGGAGAGTTTATAATATACTATTTAAGACAACTGCCTGCAGAATTTCAATGAATTGTCTTGACAAAATATAATACATGAAGTTTTTATTTTCAAATCTAGTGACAACGATTAACAGGTCAAGATTTTTTTTTTCCAAATAATAGAAATCGTTGTTTTTTGTTATTACGTCACAAATAAGTCTATATAATCAGTGCACCTAGAATACTACAGGCCACACTGCTTTAAGAATGTTGCTATATGACGTCAATTTATGTCGACTGTTCTGTCTTTGGCTATTATAGGCAGCACTAAAATTAAAAAGATTTTTTTTTTTTGTGTTTGCTGTCAAATTGATAAGAAAAAAATTGTAAACAAACAACAAGAAAATATTTTAATAATATTTTTTAAATTTCAATAAAAAGCTATTGGTAAAAGTAATACTTCATAATATTATTACAAAATTATGCATTCTAAATTGTATAAAATATGTAAACACGTATAAAATATGTACACATTTCGTATAATTTACGAGAAGACATAACCTTACTTTTAGCACTCGTTTAAATTTTTTTTTTGTGTGTTTGTTTTCGTTTTTCTTTTTATGAACATGACTGCCGTCTACAGTTCAAAGAATGTAGAGATAAAGTTAATGACATAGCAAGCAGTGTGGCCTGTAGTATTCTAGGTGCACTGGTATAATCAAATCCATCTTTACAAACTGGCCTATTAACTAAAATGATGACGTAACGTTATGTCGACGATTGTTGTCTCTCTTAACCGGTCGAAGTAGGGAAAATGATAATTTTCATTGTAATTTGCTTTAAAATTCGACGTTACATTTCTCTTCTGTTTTATTGTGCTCAATTTTCAACGAATAAAATCGAGTAGATATTTGTGTTGTTGTATTAAAAACAATAGTAAAAGAGAAATAGTCGAAATAAAGTTACCTCATTAGCAAGAAACTGCACGTTGTCACTGGCCAGTAGTAAAGATGACTTTGCTATAATGAATTGAATGCCTTTATCCTTATTTATTACAGATGGGGCTAAATAAGTCAATAAGTCTGTAATAAGTCGGTGTTTCGAGAATATCCATAAATATAATTTAGTTAAATATTGATAAGCTATAATATGTTTTAATGTATAAAACCGACCAACCAAGTGATGCATCCCAACAAAGTAATAATTGATCCAATTTGAATTGTCTTTGTTGGCGTCAATGTAAATCAAACTAAACGCGTATGTTGAACTGTGAGTTTTTAGTTTCGAATAACACATAAATAAAGCGGTCGTATATGAAGGACAAAGTAATGTCATACTTCATATAAGAGGAATCACCAACCGTATCTACGAAGTACCTGCATTATGCACATTCGTGTCGGGCGGCGCTATTAAGCCATTTTTTAGAAAACGATAAAGGTCGAATTGAAACGGTCTATGGAATAGTGAATTTGAACGATTCACTAAATATTAATTAATTTAATATTCTTGGCATCTTTGGCGGCTATGTGTCATTAGAAAAGTAACTTCTTTCGGGTCGCCCAACAGTTGGCATCATATTGAGTAAAATCATGGCCAATGGTGTGAACATATTGAGCTGTATCAAAATTTCAATTCAAATTGACCATGGTGTGGAGGACATGTCGTTTTCACAAGACGGCGCAATTTGCCGTCGTACATACAGGGTGACATGTTTTGCTATTTTGCATATAAAAATAACTGGTTACATTATTTTCCAATTTGGTGATATAAGTTAGACGCTCAAATAGACATTTCAATATTAAGAAAAAAGTAACCGAAAAATACGTCGAAGAATTCGGCTGTTGTAGAAGCTCCACAAGCGGCCATTGATAAAATTAATAAAATCTACATAACTGAATTTGGATCATCTTTTATAATAGCGAAATACAAAGGTGTATTAGGTTTGTATTTAACAATTGTAAATAATGTTGATAGTTGTAAAGTAAGTTCAGGCATATATTAAATAATATTATCTACGACAGAATTCAACTATGAGGATAAAATAATTTCGTCTCGTTTGTTTGGCCTTGCAGGTAATGGCCTGACGAAATTGAAAGTTTGATAAGCACCACTCGCGGAAGGAAAATGTTGGAAATGGCTGCTCTAATACACCGTTTTGCTTGATAATTTCGTTTTGATGACGTAAAATCAAGGGCTGGCCAAGATTACAGATTAACAGCCTATTAATATATGACAAGAGGAAAACCTGTTAACATATATAACAATTCTGATTGCAGTTATCTTTAGACTATTTTGTTATTCATTACACATAAGAGTTTCAATTTAAAAATTGTGAAATATTTGAAATGAATTATTACTAAATTTATGTATAACACTTTCGCCTCTAGTACATCTTCACATCATGCATTTTTTCCTTATATTAAGCCACTGTAGCACCACGGGACGGACACCAGTTACAGTTTCTTCTTGTACTATTGGACTTGATTTATGCTTTAAATTAATATATTAGTGTAAATTTTAATAAAAAATATGAAATAGTTAATTTGTTATTAAATTGCTGTGGTTGTGACTGTTCCGCAGATATGTAATATGTCAATTGGCCGCAGGTCATTTAGTTACCAATAAATTGCAGTAATTGTGGCGAATTGCCGAATTTGTTTGAAATAAAGAAATTATTATTACTAGTACCAATACATATTTATTCAAATTTTTATGTTCAGTTGAGGTTTCATACTGTTGTAATAAAGAAGAAAATTGATATTCCGGTGCATCCATGGCGTTTAAGGATATAAAATAGCACGACATTTCGGTGAATCAGACAAAGAGAGGCTAGGTGCAGGTAAAAACACTTGATGTACGGGTGCAGATGTGATTTGGTATAGTGCTGTATCTCATTGAGTACCTAGCAAAAATTAAAATACAGAACGAAACCCGCGACTCTCGGTTAATCGGGATATAACATGTTATTGTTTGTATTTGTATTAAGCAGATCGTGCTATAACAAAATTATTTGTGCAAATAATTTATTTTAGCTTTTATTATAGCCAAGTATTTTATACGTTCGTCGCAAACTGTATGTGTATGTACAGTTTTAAATGAGCATTTGTGAAATGATTAAAATTTGAAGCCGACGGAATGACAAGAAACAAATCGATCCTTTCAAGGTGTAAGCCAATAAAATGTTGATATTCTACCAAATGCCCAGGGGCGGACCCATATTGATTACCAATTCAATTAAATTATTATTATTTTGTTTTTAAATTGACTATTTTGATCAATCGCTGTTATATTAGAAAAAATCGAAAAATTAATATTGTATATACTCTAATTCTCTATCCTGAACTCAGTTTCAACGTGCTTTAAATTATTACTTTCTAAAACCATTCTGAAAAATTCGAGTAAGCTTTGCATAGTCAAATATCGAGTAGCAGCTTACTATACTATGTTTTAGTGAGAAAAACATATCCCAACTAATATACAAATAGGCAACCAACTAAATTTAGTAACTATACAAATTATGAAAGAGCAACGTGAACCACTGCAACAAATGTAATCTTCAGCTGTTTATTGTTTTTTCAAAAAAAAAATTGGTTTTGTTTTTGATAATGTACGAGTAATATTAATTGATACACTATCAACTAACTTTGCTTTCTAACCTTTAATAGTATGAACATACAAAAATTTCAATTCCAACAAACATCACAAAACGAAATATTAAAAATAATAAGCAGAATAAAATCGCAATATGGAATAGATGGTATAAACAAAATTGTCATGCTGGATGCAATGCAGAATCAAATGTTCTCTGAACATTTTACTGATACAGTTAATTGTAGTTTAAGGCAAGCAGTGGTACCAGATTCATGGAAAATATCAACAGTTGTTCCCATTCCAAAAATTTCGAAGCCAACCACGCCAGAAGAGCTCCGGCCAATAAATATGCTCCCACTGTATGAGACTGTTCTGGAACGAGTAATTAAAAACCAACTGGTAAATCATATCGCTGATAACAATATATTGGTTGATCAACAATCTGGATTTAGAGAATCCCATTCTTGTGAAACGGTCTTAACCCTAATGTTGGATAGCTGGAAAAGTCAAATAGATGACAACAAAGTAATCATTGTAGTCTTTTTAGATTTTAAAAGGGCTTTTGAAACCATCGATAGAGGAATTCTACTTAAAAAGTTAACCAAGTACGGAGTTGTTGGGAAAGAACTAGAGTGGTTTAACAGTTATCTTCAAGGGAGGCAACAATATACGAAAATTGAAAATTACACATCGTCACTAATACAAAATAATCTCGGAGTACCTCAAGGATCAGCCCTGGTTCCGTTACTCTTTATTCTGTACATTAATGACATAGTCGATGTTATTCAAAATTGCAAAATAAATATGTTCGCAGATGATACTTTACTTACTATTTCGGCAACAACTCTTCCAGAAGCAGTGCAGAAAGTAAACGAAGATCTCGAGAGTCTACGGAAATGGCTGTTGTTTCACAAACTATCACTGAATATCTCGAAAACGAGGTACATGCTCCTATCAATCAAAGCAAAGTTCGAGAGTAATGCAGATATAATAGTTGACAACCAAATTATCGAACGAGTACAACAGTATAAATATCTTGGTGTTATTATCGACGAGCACTTAAGTTTTAACGATCATTTGGATTATATTGCTAAAAAGATGAATAAAAAACTTGGATTTTTCACCAGAATTAAAGACAAATTACCAATGCAGACAAAAGTTGTTTTTTATGAATCAATTGTGACTCCACATATTGATTATTGTTCTTCTGTGCTGTTTATCATGAATCAAACTCAAATTACACGTCTTCAAAAAATTCAGAATCGATTCATGCGACGTATCTTGAATGCGGAAAGTAGAACACACATAAAAGACATGTTGGAAATTTTAAACTGGAAGTCAATCAAACAGAGAATACAATTTAATGTGTTAAAATTCTTGTTTAGGCTGGAAAAGGGAGATCTGCCAAAATATTTAGATACTTTGCTTTCTTCTAATAGAAATGTTCATACTTACAATACTCGGAGTACACACTTCAGACTACCAATGTATAGTAAATTATTCACAACGGTCGCTGGGATATAATGGAGTAAAGTTGTATAATTCATTGGGTGACTATTGCATGCTAGGTGAACTTCAAGAGTTAGAGTACGGTCAATTTAATAAATTATTGCATACATTCATTAAAGATAAAGTAGACATTTAGTATATAAAATAAAATTTAATTAATTTAAATAACAATGTATTATAAAATGTCATTATTGATAAATAAACAAACAAATAAATAAATAAATAGTATTATTATTAAGTTAATGGCATCATGATTAGTGAAATCATGGCCAATTTGAATTAAAATGTTGATATAGCACAATATTTTCACACCGTTGGCCGTAATTTTACTAAATATGATGCCAACAGCTGTTGGGCGACCTGAAGGAGGTACGTCTCTAATGACGTCATTATAATGATACACATCGCCGCCAAAGATGCCAAAAATATTAAATTAATTAACATTTATTGGATCGTTCAAATTCACTAAGCCTTACATATAAATAAACAAATTTATTAAAATCGCAATACAGAGATGACACGCCTCAATATATTTAATGTTTACTATCAATATTTAATGACAGTTTAATAATATTACCAAACATGATAGAATGTGGCATAACCGAAAGGAACTACATATTCGAAATGTCCGCTTTATGTAAACCAAAACCACTTTGACTTTCATGAAATCAATTTAAAAACTTATTATTATCAATAACCCTTATCTGCGCGTGCGTCGTGCGCGTATACACATCGATTCACTTAACATTGGTTTTAAAAAACGATCTCAAACTCGTTTGTATATTGTATTACATAAATAAGACACAAGTAATTCTGATTCAACTGCCTTCTTCAATTTAATGGTAAGTAATTTATTCACCACTGTAATTGTCTCATTATCAAATAGCTTATTGTTAATTTTTTATAGAGTTGGAAACAAAAGAAGTGGTAAGATAACAAACTAAAAAACCGATAATAAATAAAATAGCTATCTTTGTTGCTAAAATATAACATATACTATAAAAAATATTTTTGTTGTTTCTTTTATATTTTGTTTTTCAACTTGATTTAAAATTATAAAAACATTTTTAGTCTGATTTTATATTTCATCGCGAGTAAACGTGTTTTTCAGTTTAGTCTTACAAAAATAATGAGTCGTTGCACTCATCTAAAAACAAAGTGTTCGACATAAAAATATATTTTGTTTATAATAAGAAATATATTATTATATAAAGTTATACAACTAATGAAATATCATTAAATCAGATTCAACTTCCGTGGCATGTGTGGATATTTTTAAAGTGTTTATAAGAATATATTTAATAAAAATTGTGATTAAATTTGTGATCTCTTGTGCCTAAATAAAATAATATTAGCAGTGTTTATTTAATTCCTATAATATTTTCTAAGAAAATTGTAATATATCAAACAGGTACTAAAGATATTATACACTATTTTTTCTAATTGTAGAAAGTTGTTTATAAGTTTTCAAATTTACATTTTATTCATAATTTCACGCAAATATAAAAAAGATGTTTAAATTT
The DNA here is from genome assembly GCA_947310385.1 of Nephrotoma appendiculata. Classification (NCBI taxonomy): domain Eukaryota; kingdom Metazoa; phylum Arthropoda; class Insecta; order Diptera; family Tipulidae; genus Nephrotoma; species Nephrotoma appendiculata. The sequence goes on from OX371224.1 coordinate 198,581,288, forward strand.
TACATTTTTTGATAAATTCGCTGCGAAAGTGTCATATTACGTATACACATGGTTTTGTTGTAATTTGTACGAGTATATGTACATGATATGTAATCGGACTATAACGTATTATTAGTATGAAAATTGGAAAAAATAAAATTAATAAATATTGCTTGAGCCGATATACTTAAGCGAATAATCTTGAAAGAAAACTTTAAATTGAGTTTTTCACTTTCTTTACGAATTTTTTTTTAAATAATCAATTTACATGAAAGAGAAAGGATATTCGTGTACTCGACCCAATTTAATAAATGTTCATACATTTTATTTAAGAAAACAAGTTTATTAATTTTATATCAAATCAAATTTTTGTTCGTTTTATATTAAGATCTTTTAAAAACACCCAAACACTAGTCCGAACGAGTTTAACCACTTAGAATTAGATATTTTTACTATTTGTGTTCATTCGATATTTCGTAAATTGTGCTCAGCAGAGTTCATACAGAGGAATTCAAAATACACATTCTTCTGATTAAATGAGACGAAAGAAAAAGATCATCGTTAGATTCAATGACCTTTAATGTTTATTAGTGTTTTCGTTGTTGTGTGATTAAATATTTGAGTTTGATTTATATTAGATTAACGGGAGTTAATTTGTACAGTTTACGTTAAGAATTTGGATGTTTCTCGCCCAGTTTTTTATAGAAGAAATATTATATCACCAATTTATCAATCGACACTATTGGCAAGTATGATGCGCAAAAAGTGAATTGTGTTGCAACAAATTGATCTTAAATAGCGAATTTTAAACAGCCGTTCAAACTGATCAAATCGCTAATTATTTATGTTTTGAAAAATTAAATAATATGATCATTCTTTTACGATTTGCGAGGGGAATTTGGATGTAGGTAAATTGCGTAATTCTATTAACATGTAATTTAGGCTAGGCTACGATTACAAAATAATACCATTAATAATAGAATAGAGCTTAAGATAGATTTCTTAAAAATATGTTAGTTATTATCGGAGAGTAATCTTTGAGTTGTACATAAAAAACAATCCAATACATAATAAAAAAAAGGTAGGTAATCACTACCTGTCGAGCCTCCAAACAAAGGTATCAGTGGGGGATTTAAGCATTTTTATTTTTGGTTAGTACTTATTCTACATACGAATACATATGTATATAAATAATTTTTAAATATTTCTTTGAGGTTTGGCTTGGTTTAGCACGACCTTCTCAATATATAAACCCAGAGAGACTTATATCGTATTTTAGCAATTAGAATACATAAATAATAATGGACTGATTTATTGAATTTATAAGTTTTCCGTATAATTTGTATCGAGATTTCATAGAAAAATAGTTTCTGTGTTAGGTTTCGTTAAGGCGACTGATCAGCTAATCAACGATAAATCGATCGGCTAATCAACAATAAAGCTGAACTATTTCTAGTCAGTGCCAGTAACTCACATATGATTCAAATAAACACAAAACTAAATTAAGGGGAGATTACCAACTTTTCTGCCAGTTCCATTTCGATTTCTAATGAGAATTTAGATACTTTTAGTTAAAAATTACCACCGCCCTGAATAACCCAGTATTTCATAAAACTAAATGTAATTAATAAAAATTGACGATAAAGCTTATTCATACTTTCGATAAATTAATATGTGGCTAACTAAAGTACGTGTGGGGCACCTCACGACTGAAGCAAAATTCATGTCAAGTTTATTGCAAATTTTATAAGATGTTCATTAAATTTAAAGATTAACACGAAAAGTTTGATTTCACTAATTTGTAAATAAAATAAATCATTGCCATGTAACGTAACAATTATAAATCTTGCGATTGACGATCATAATTAATGTATCACATATTCGAAACGTTGAATGACAAAGCAATAATTCTCCTAAACATTTCTTGTGTTGTGTTTAAATTTTGCTAATATTTTATCTATATGTATTATTAATTGCACAAAAAACAAAACAGAAAAATTTTTATTTTCTATACTTACGACATAATTTGCATTCACCTCAAAATTTATACAAAAAGTAGGGACCGACGAGCCATCAACAGTTACTTCATCAACATACATAAGTGTATATTTTTGGTAATTTAAAAATCGCGATCGATAATATGTACTACATTTTTATAAGCAATGGTAAAAGTATGATTTTTGGTCGGCACCCCCATATTTTTCCATATATATTCTCACACCTTTCTACCAACATGAAACATGAAAAATACTAAAAATGTTTTTTTTTTTATTCTGAACCTAATTATTTTATTCAATAATAGTATCACGAAGTTAGTGAACTAATATTTGTATAAGACGTATAAGTACAAATAGTACTGCGTAATTTCACATAAATAACAAATTTTCAACTAATCCTCATATTTTTTATCAAACGATAAAGATTGGTATTTGGTATAGGTGAGATGGTGTGGAAGTACATCCAGGTTTGAATTAGTATAGTATTTTACAACAGAAAAAATAAATAACTCATTTCACTTGGTCATGGTCAGTTGTCTCTGTAGTTTAATCGTTTTACGGGCGATCTCAATTTGCGTCAATAAGAGAAGAAGCCTTAAATGACTGGCCTAGTTTTGGAAATTAACGTTTATTAATAGATTGCTGATAATCTTGAATAAATTGAGTCTAGGCCACCTAAAATATTCCTCGCCAATTATCCCACATTTGAAACAAAATATTTGGGAAGCTTTGAATTGTTTTTTTTAACCTTAATAATTATTTTATCATAAAAGACCGTGCGAAGACCAAATGCGCATAACCTTTTTCTTAAATTAATTATATAAATTGGGATTTGTTTAATTAATTTAAGGAAAAAGTTATGCGCATTTTGGTCTTTTTGCGGCCTGCTAAAACAATTATTAAGGTTAATTGAAATAAATGCTCTTCATATAATTGGATTTCGTTGGCACATATATTTGAAAATTATTCCTAGAAGTGTTCTTACAAGTATCGTTTGTAATCATTGTTTCTGAGTTAATTGTCATTACAAGTTGTGCAAACAAAATAAAAGGAAAAAACGCTAAGTATGGCATGTTCGACAAAACAAATTACTTAATATTATGTAATGGAATTTACAATGCGAAAAGAACAACTATGTAATTAGCAAATTGTAATTGTAACGACGATGTTGATTTTAGAATTCCAATTTGTGTACAACAAAAGAAAAGTGTTTGTTAATTTTGGTTTTGTCATAAGTAATTGCTTCTCGTAGTATATAAACAATTAAATTTCGTTATGATCGATGGTCATAATTATGATGCATTTAAAAAGACATTTAAATACACAATATCTTACTGTCAGTTTAGTCTAGGTTCCAGTGCACAATGCAGTGGTGTCGATCCACAGATTTACCACTCATTGATAAGGATAAAATACGGTATGGAGGCGGATCATAATCACTGTAGTTTTTTTTAATTCTTATCTTTTTATATCATGTATTTAAATGAAATGTTCTTCATTTTAAACACTTCATCATCCATGGGCAATAAACAATTCGATCTGAAATCACGGATTTTGCAATATTTTTTAAAAACAACAATAAATTTTAAAATTATTAAGTCAAAAAAGCATACTCTTTACCTATACTTTTGTGTTGTCGATAAGCAAATAGGCAATGTCTTCAATTTTAAAAATTCGGCGTGTTAGCAATTGTACTAGGTTAAAACCTTCGTTGAATGAGCAGAATGAACTTAATGGAAGAGAATATATATGATTTGCTATTTTTGCCTATCTAATAAATTATTTTATTTCAGAGCACCGCGAGAGGAAATTGCAGATTAGATAAGTTTCAAAATCAGTAAATGGAAATTCTAGAATATTTTCATATTACATTACAATCAAATCTTTGTTTTAGGTCGGATTCGTCTTGTAAGGTTTAATCGTCTTCTTCTCCTCTTCAAAACTGAAATACAAAACGTATTTGGTACTAAGCTAATGAAATAGACAATATCATTTTTCACATAAAACAAAAACGTAAAATATTTACTTTTAGACTACCCGAAATAGTCAGTACGTTGGCCAAGAAACCATGGGAATTTAGGATTTAACTTAAACAGCGAGTTTTTTGTTCGTAGATAGCAGCACGCATGCAGTTACAACTTTTTTTAAAATTACTTTTATACAAAATATTTATTAAGCCTAACTCTTGACATGAGTCATAAAAATATATTTTTATATTTGACAATACTGTTAATAAATTTGTACTCAACTCAATTAGTTGAGGAGAATAATTTTTATATTCAAAGTGGCAATCAAATTTTTAAACTTCTATTTTCGAATATAATAAATCACTGTTTAAAGAAGACGTTTCTTCCTTTGTTACTCCGTGAGAAGACGTTTCTTCCTTTGTTACTCCAAAAAAAGTTAAAAAATCGACTTTATCAACATTATTGGCAAGTTTCAACGAATGCATTTTATATTTCGCCCTGGTATAGATATTTTATTGTCCTCATAAAAATTTCAGACGCGTATATTAAACTATTAATATTTCTAAAGTTTAAAAACGGTTAGCCTGAACGTCAGTCACAAAATTGATCAACGTAACTTAAAGGTGATTTTTAAAAGTCTTAAAGTGAGCACACAAATAACTTAAAATTGTAAGCCGAACGGCAAACACGGACCTAGTTCCATCTTTTGTAAGCATTTTTTCACAATCGTACTTTCCACATCATTAAGATTTGACAGACATGCTCTCACCAATATATTCTAAAAACCCTAACTGATATTTTTCATCTCAGATAGCTCTTAAACCATAACCTGTTCGGCATAAGTAATTTTACATTATGTAAAGATATACAACTTATATAAATTAGAATTGGGTTATCATTTATATTAAACTAATCAATTAACATTTGATTTGTATTATGAATAAAACTGTGGTGAATAATGGAAATAAAAATTATGGATGTAATACTAAAATAAAAAGTTACATTTAATTGAATCTTCGCTTAGTTAGATAAATTAATAGTGTTTAAAAGTAATTGGTCTCATTTAAAGGAAATTTCGTTTATAACCTTTTTGAATGAATGAATTTGCTAACTTTACCACTGACTCAGATTTTTTTTGAAAATCCTAAAAACCATTTATAAACTCAAGGAAGTCCTCAACGCCTTAAGTACGAGAGCCAAGGTTAAGGTTAGACCAATTTCTGTGAATTATGTGGTCGGGAAAGCACGATTTAAGAAAATATACAAATTTCATTATTAATTTGTGTACTTCCCTAATAACTATTATTTATTAATTATTTTATCGCGACATTGAAAATTGTAAGTGTATATTATTACTTAATTTATCACAAAATTGATATTGATCGCAAAACTATTTTATGTATAGGTAAGTGCAGTGATGCATTATAAATTTAATTTTAAAAGTTCATGATCGTTAGTGATTCATAATATAAATTGCGTTGTTAAAAGTTAAAACCTAAGTTATAGTAATTAGCGTGTAATGTGAATATTAATTATAATCTTATTATAAATTAATTAAGCCATATTTCTGGGCAATATGTTCCACGGTTTAATATAAGATTATATTTGCACGGGCATTAATTTGGTCGTACTTGCTTTTTTGGGTTTGTACTAATTTCAACGCGTTAAATTGATAAAATATTATGTATATTGCGATAAGCTACACTAAATTGACAACTTCTACGATTCTCTCTTGCTCTAAAACTGGAGTGAAAGTGATTACAAAAAAATTATCGCATTTTTTGTATTTTATCAGAATTGTCATATTTTTTTGTGTGTACAATGTATAAAAGCTTTGAGCAAAATATATCTATTGGTTTAAGTACTCCAATCCTCTATATAGTTTTGTATTCGATCCATTAAACTTAAGTCTTAAATTAATCTCCAACGAGCAAAAACTATCGATTTATGGGTGTTTAATTGAAATAAAAGAGAAATTGGACGACCAACTACCGCGTGCTTGGCGCTTGAATATTATATTTTATAATATTGAACATAAAATTCCAAGAGCGTTGTTGTGTAGAAAGTGAAATTATAAATAAATTGATGGTATTGTGAGACTCAGAAATGCACGTGTTATTTCTTTATTACCTCATGGCTCAACATCAATATATATTTTATTTGTGTACGACTACGTGAGAGCCTATATCAATCACGAAAATCAACATCGTTATAAAGACATTTTTTGTACATTTTTCCACCTCACATCACAAAAATCACAAAGAAGTTTAGGAAATTATTGTGTTATCTGATCTCTAAAATCTCTAAACTTTTATGATATAAACATGTAACAATGATAAGCTATGTACCAAAGAAATGGTTTGATTTTCTTATTATCACCAGAAGAGCGTTGGTGGAAGTTTTATAAGCCAGGGTAATTCGATTTAAATTTTAAATGGTCTCTTAAGTTGTTTCGTTTTATGAAACGAACAGCTATTCAAATGAATTATAATATATTTTAAATAAGTTTGCCTAATGGTGGTATACATGATATTTTTTGAAGAAAATAAATGTATTGATCACGCACTAAATATATCTAGAAGAAATACGGAGAGAAGCAACTCAAGATTTAGAGAATAACAAATGTGAAATTCCCATGGCACACTCGCAGCTTAACACACGTAAAATCTGCAAATATTCTAGTGTAATTTTACTTGTTTTGTCATTTCTCGAGAATCCCTGCTTGGAATGCTAATTCGCCACTGGATAATTCCTAAAAAGAAAAATCGTATGGTCCAACCATGTGGGGTTCAATTTGTGAGATATACAGGACGTGTGATACGCATCGAGATTCAGACGGTTCGTCTGAAGCATTCTATAAATATCGAAAAGAAAATTGGAAGGATTTTAGGATTCTATAAATGATCGAAGGATTCGGTGTATAAGGAAACCTGTGTTAATATTTAGCTCGCACATCCGATTATTTACGAAAAATGCCATTGACCAATATATTTTCGATACAATTTAAGGAGTTTTATTACACTAATCTATCAACAAATAATGCATGTAATATAATTAACAAATTGCATGCTATATTAATGATTAGAAAATGAATTACTATTGCAAATAAAAAATTCTGCTAAATGCATTAAAGTAAATTTTATGTAGGATTTTATGTGTTCATTTTATTTTCCAAACATTATAGTTTAATACTTTTACGTGTATATAGAACATACTATTTTCACTAAAACTGCAAATATTTCATACTCAAAAATATTCAGGGTTTATTTAGGTTAATATATTAATTATTTTTTTTAGCTTTTATTTGGAATGTAATTTTACAATATTTGCATGTTAATAATAATATTATTAAGTTAATTAGTATCAGAGAAGTGAATCAATCTATTAGAAAATAATCGAAATTATACATTAAAATTGGTCTCTGTACTTCGGCCTAGACAAATTGATTGACCGGGATGAAACCTCATACTTATGCACGATTTACATGTTCCAATTTTTTCCCCCAACTAATTTTTTACTGAAAAATAGAGCTGCACGCTATTAGTAAAAAAGAGTCAGCCATATGTAAACAACATTTGCTCAAATTATAAAGAAAAAAATCCAATTTTATTTTACTGGAATTTATTTCGTGCTTCTCTCGCAATCGAAAATCGTAATATACTTAACTCTTCATATTTTACTAGAAAAAAAAATTGGAACATGTAAATCGTACATAAAGCTCCACAAATTGTTAGATTCCAGTAAGTTTTGGTCGACCAGAAGTGACAGATTCCATACAAGCTTCGTTTTTTGCAAATATTTTGAAAAGTATATCATTTACGAGAAAAACACTATATGAACTAAAAGATTCTAAAGATTCAAAATTTAACAGCAAAGGACGATTTTCTACAAAAAACCGTTTTTTAATACTATAATCATGAAATATTTTGACCTCGTGCGTATGTGGTGTCGTGCAGACTAAATGTTGTTGCTTCCCTACAGGTCAGACGGGTCGACTGATCGGGGTGAAACTTCATACTTATTTCTAATAGGAGACTTTTGAAAAGAATATGGCCTATACGAAAAATCGACAAAAACAAAAAAATTGTAGATTAAGTTTTTTCGATTTAGAAATTAAGTGTGGTGTATTCGAGTTCTATGCACATTTGTCGTAAATGAATGTCGGGTGTTGGCCGCAACATATTCACGCCTCCTAATAAAAAAAAAATTTTCAAGAAAAAAAAGAAATTTTTTTCTTTATGTTTACAAATTTTGTTTTTAAGTACTATGTCTGTCTATGAGAGAGTGCTAACTAGAGCCAATTGAGAGACAATGAAAATCGGAAATAACACTTGACAGAATAAGCCTAGCTGAAACTGTTTACACTCGTTCAGTGAATACCGCCCATCACTAAAAAGTAGTAAGCCTCATATATGGGCTGGAAGCAAAATATTTCACTAAAAAAATGTAGATATTTGAATGTTTAGTGAGGCAAAACTTTTCTGTCTACTTTTGAGTAGATATTTTTTAGTTTAAACCAGTACTTTAATAACAATTTCTCATTTGTATTTATCTTCAAGCTATGAAGTTTTATAGGTTAAGGAATGTGATATTTACTTAATTTATAAAATAAATTATATTATTCGGTTTATGTCTAATATAATTTTTATTAATAATTAAGTCGAAAGATATTGCATTAATTGTATCCATCTCAAAGATAATATCCATCTCCATACTACATGGGCTGGATATACCCATTCACTGAATACTTATTTTGCTTTCAAGATTTCGAGGCAACACAATCATATCGCATTAACAAAAAAAACGATTGCTAGGCAGACATTTTTTGATTTTTGAATTGTCGATTGTTGCAATCTCATAACGTTTTCGAATGACAAAAAACTAAATTTTCCTTATAACAGTTTGTCGACTAAGTAATTGTTGTTTCACAAACTGTTTTAGATTATAAATCAAAACAGTTAATAAATTTTTTCTTAGGCAGCTATTTTCATGAGAATTACTTACAAATTTGAATCGTGTCATTCTTTTATGTTTTGAACGGTAGGTTTTTGTTTTGCTTCATACGTTAAAAAATAAACATTTTGAATGCGCTGCCTCTTACATCAGATTATAATTTTATTCATAAGATTGCAGGAAATCATAGGGGTTTTTTCATTGGAACTAAAAAAAATTTGCGTAGACATTAAAAAACGTCAAAGTTTTGATGTGTGGAAGTATTCAAGAAAATCTATACCCTATTTGAATATTTTATATTTAGAAAGAATGAAATAACTGTTTAAGGTAGTCTCTACTTACAAGTTTGAAACGCATACACAAGACAATAGTTAAATCACAGACAATTTAGATTTTTCATTTAGACGAAATTATTTTTGATAATTTCAAAGTCAACGTTCACATCTGTGATATTTCGTTTAACTGCGTATTTGCTTCGTTTAACTGTTGCCGCCTTTATTTTGAGGCAATTTGCTTAAAGAGCCTTTATGCCATGCTTCCATTGACCTTGGATACTATCCAGAGTTATTATGTTTTGTTTACATATTCCTCGAACTGTTTCGCGGTGTGGCAGGTGGCCCAATCAAACAAAGAAACATAAATAAGTACAATAATGAATTTATTGTGTGTTATTGTAGGAAAATTCTACACAAATCAGATTCTACACAAGTCAAATAAATAATTATAAAACAAAAAACTCCAATTTTTCGTTTAGAATTTTTTTATAACGCTTATTAGATCAGACTAATTTTTTATTTTATTCAGAGTGAATGAATCCGGATACGCCTAAAACATGTTGAACTAACGAATGAACGTCTTTCAAATCTTTATCTTTTATTTGAGAAAATTTTGAATTTTGCATTTAAAATTTAGCGATCTTATCTTGAAAAATAATTATCCCTCAATTATAGTTATCTTGAACACTAAATTATATTAACAATTTCCTATTTCGATAAGCTTATGAAAGCATAAATTTAATAAAATATGATTCATCAGTGATTCATGTCAATAAAACTGTTAAAATAAACCATTTTTTATAATTTTATTTATAATCACTTCCAAATGTTTTAAGGTGACCTGATTTTTATTTACTTGGAAATGCAAGTGAACTTTTGTCTGTTGAAATCTAGGCAAAATGGAAAAGTGACCTATCTGGAAAATCTACATCTGGGTCATGAGCGCGAATTTTAACATCGGAAACATGAACGTTTCAGCACTTATTTAGTCACCGTACGTACCACATAAAGGGTTTATTGTTTAAGAAAGATTTGTTAGTAATTTGACATTGAGATAACTTATTTCTAAAGCAAGTATGTTGATTATAAAATTTCTGGAATCATGTAGTGTAGCGGAGACGGGGAACAATTCAAAATTCTACGAGTACATAAACAGATTTTATTCAACCGTATGCATATTATAATTTTGTTATGTGCCCAATTATTGTAATCATAGTTATAGAAGTATAGAAAAAGTTAAGTTGAGATTTCCGTTAAACCCTATATAAAATAGTATACAGTAAAAACTCCACACTACATTACTTGTTCATTGATCACCTAATAATAAAAACGTTGTTTTTTCTGTATTTCTAAGTAATGTAACTAACGTGATCAGTCTTAATAAAAGGGGTTTGACCGTACCTAATTGGGCCATTTTTGGGATGTTTCACTGTACAGGAGGGATCGTTTATCGAAATAGGATATGAATCATTTCCCCTATATTCGAAAATATTAAACAAATTTAGATTTTATATGTATAAAGTATCGTGTTTATATGAATGTTTTTATAAGGAAATACAACATGTATGTAGTATGTAATTATGAATGTTTGTACGTATATACAACATGCGACAACTTTATGTATACCAATTCGCACATCGGGTTTAATGGTTTTGTTCCGGGTAACTTATTTAAGGCATCAATTTATAAAACTCAACGAACCTTGCGAATATATATATATATATATATATATATATATATATATATATATATATATATATATATATATATATATATATATATCCTATCAATATACAATACTAACTGATAATACGATTACATTAGTTACATAATTTCCTGTGTTGTCATTTTGTACACATAAGACATAAATATTGCCATGTCGCAAAAGTGGTCAAACAGCTCAAAAATAATCGCATCTATTTACCTTGCGAATTATTAATATAATTTATATCGCGTATTAATAGACAAACGGAATTGATTAATCTCAGCATCCATAAAGGTAATTCGTTCCGCCCCCGTCACATTTCTTGTTTTATAATTACAATTATTATTTTGAAACCTTGACGTTATTAAAAAAAAACAACAAAACAAAACACAAATCAACGAAAGTCATTTTCAAAACCTATAGAATAGATATAAGAAAATCGTGATTTGGCACACCAGTCACATAGGTCATCGCGCGAAAACTTTCGATTACGAATGCTCATGACACTTGTGTATACCCATATTTAGGATAATTGTATGTAGAATACCAGCTAATTATGATTCTGATTAATGTCTCCCAACAACTAGCAAATCGTTATAAGCGTATGATGAAGGTTAATTGTTGTACAAATATGTACTAATGTTTTATTAACAAGATGGTTACGCAGAAGAAAATGAAACAGAAAATTATTGGTGGGTGATTTCTAAAGTTTTAGAAATACGTATAGAAACAAGTTTTCAATTACAAAATAAATTGCATCTAGACAACTAGCATTATAGATTGGTTCATGATAATTGTGTGCTTATGTCTGATAGTGTTGAAACAAATCCTGTAGGCGGTCGAAGGAAATTTAGTATTTTTATTAAAATAAAACGCCAACTTATCATTTATTTACTATATTGTACAAATTTGTGGTCTTTCTTTGATGCAACAATTCCCAGTCTGAATAGGAATTAGTATTGTGCTCAAAGAAACAACCAAAGATATTTTTTAATTTATTCATATTAGTTGGTAGCAATTACATTTTGAAGTTTCAAACCAACGTAAAAATGCAACTAAATATATTCAATGAAATAGTAATGTGCTAGAACATTATTGAATATTATTACAAATCGTAACTAATTTCTCGTCTTGTTTAGAAAAATGCGATGTCGAAATAGCAAAAATCACTTTTATATTTCTATTGCCAACAATTAAAAATAAAAGTATTCACTACAACTGCCCTGGTGGTGAACATTAACACTACAGGTAGAATAGAAATATTCTATGCCAGCAGAAAAGTTGCTTTACAATATTATTCCAATTTGAAATTATAAATATTGAATTGTTGTTGTAAATTTACCAAAGAAAGACGACAATTATTTGAATAGATGTTGATTGGAAACTTGTTTATTGAAATGATAAATCTTGTGTACATTACTATATGAACCTGAAGGAGTTAAACGATATTAAGACTAAGCCCCCCTAAAATAATGAATCTGCCTCTGGGTTTCTATCAATTATGGATTTTGTTGTTTAGATCTTCTGTCATGTCTCATTTATAAGCCGGTGCAGTGAACCCATACAAAGGCGAAGCAGAACCGCGCTCCTTTTAAAACTACTGATGACCACACGTTATTAGAAAATTTATCGAGTTTTTTAAAAAACTAAATTCTCTGAGAGGCATCAAAATTGTCAACATGAAGAGTTCAATTATAAAAATGAACGTAAAATCATTTGAGTAAATCAAATTGATGTTAAGGTTAAGTTAAAATAAATCTAAAATAAATTTTGCTGTCATTAAAGTGAGGAAATTAATGATTACTTCCAAATAATCCAATCTAGGTTAAAGACTGAGAACAGATAAAATCTACTTTCATTTTTCATATGAGTGTAAAAATGAATCTGAAACCTTCAAGGTCGACACTACATAACTACTCATAGTTTTATATAACTTTTGACCACAAATTAATTTATAATTTAGATTACTAAATTAATTTAACATTCTGTTTTTCTCCAGCAACTTACACACACTATTGGGAAAGCTCTAATTTGATGTTATTTAACTTGATATACCGTACACATTGAATTACGCGACCGCCGATTTAATGAAACCATAAAACATTAAAATAATATACAATATGTTTAAGAAAACCTATTAAATTACAATAATTTAATAACTATTAAATAATTTTTTTATGGTGCAAATCATCTCATTAAATCTTATTTAATAAACCAAAAAAGAAATTTGTAGAGCATCCTAATCTGCGCGCGCAAACATAATTTACCGAAAAAGTTGAAGATTAAAAGTGAAACAAAAAAAATTTGTTTCTCTTTATACATAATTAATTAGCCGTAATTAATTAGTTCAATTTAAACCGTTTCCGTATTGCATTATATTTAATAATGTATAGATAGTTACATCTATATTTATGTACACTATGTAGAGCTTAAACTTAAGACCTTCAAAAATATTATGTTATATCTACTCGTATTTTAGTTCGCATACATTTTTTCACGCCTGAACTAAAACATAGAAAAAAGAATAGATTTTATTTGTATTTACAATACGATTTGACCATGGCTTTTAAGTATTTCAATTAATCTTGCATTTTATGTGTTCGATTTTATCGCGAGATGGTTAGAATTATGACTTTCGCTTTTTGAAAGACAGCCTCTTTATATGGTATAAAATTCGTTTATGTTTTTTCGTGTCCACTTTTTTTGAAAATATTCAATATACATATTATAATCTATAACTATTGGCCATCTGAAAAAAAGTTAGTAAGATTGATGACATCCAGCATCATTATTTCCAATGAGCTTTTCGAAATCGCATGGTAAGCAGTATTCTTCTTTAGGATGTTTGGTAATATAAAAAACAAAGAAGTCCTTCTTTGTTTTTGTGTGAGTGAAATGTGAAAGAATTGAATTTCATAGCTAAGCAATAATTCGCTAGTACTACAACTACATGGTATTGTTCTATATATGTATATAGACAATATTCTAATGTATATAATACAAGACATCAGTCGTCGCGACTTGATGAGAAGACTGATTTTTTCAAATCAATAATATCATCCGTTCGAAACTGATTGTTGTGATTCTTAGAAATTTTCCATCTATAAGTCAAAAATTCAAATTTGAGGGGGGCCCATTAAAAAATTGTCTAGCAAATATAATCCTGAAGAATAATATTCTACTATTAACAGTTCCAGTGAGCGGGGGAGAGTGCTGTTTTTTTTGTATTTTGGAGATTCTGATTATTAAAAAAAATAATAGTAATAAAAAAGGTGACTTCCGAGTGCGTGCAGAGAGATATAATAGGTTGTTGGGATTTATCCATATTCGTAGAAAAAATAATTCTTGCAGCCCGTGGTTCTATAAAATGAAGTACCGGCTGATTGCAAAACTAGTTTGCAGGTTATTGAGTTCGTGGATAGGGGTTTTGTCTAAAGAATCATAAAAATGAAAGCAATTGTTCTGATTAGGAACTAAAGAATTGCAAATTCTTATTGTCTGTAACATACTCGTCTAACAAGGATTTCCAAAAAATTGTTTTGAATCTTGAACTTTATTTTATTTTTTAATTTTTTTCGGTAAATTTTTATTTGAAAATATGTAAATATCAATTTCTATGTTTTTTGAAATTTAAAAATTTGTCAAATAAAAGTGATTCTTGTACAATCAACAATAACAGCTTCGGTTCAGAAAAAAATGCATAAAATATTTAATTATTATTATTATTTTTATTTATAACTTATAAAAATATCTAACAGACATTAACTAACTTAAAACTCGATTCTGAAAACGTGTCTGAAAAATATCAGTGCAGTGTTAGCCATATTGTATATTTGTCTATTGGCAGGGGTCAACAAGATTATTATGTGAATGGAAGAATGAAGAATGAAATAAAGTGCGGCAAAGTTTTAAAAATGTTAAATATTGCTTTTGGTGAGTCTGCTATGAGTAAAACAAGGGATAGAAATAATTATATACTAGTTCAATGCCGTTTGCGTGGAGCAATCCGAAAAAACGCTAAGATTCGTGGCGAAATAATTTGTGGACTGTAACAAAAATGAATAGAACCATCGTTTAACAAGCTTAGATGACATTAAAAATACATCGCTGAGATAAAAGATATCTCAAAGATCGAGTGTTTCGATGATTCGAAAAAGCGGTGTCATATAAGTGTATAATAGAATGGGTACTATTTTGAAGGGGGAAATATTGATGTAGACGACGAATAAAATTCTTTAAAAAAAAAAAACGAAAATACTCGTTTCTGTTTACACACACCTCGTAATCCTAGACGCGGAGTGTTGAGGGTTATAACGAAGAGTATGTAATGTTATAAAGAATAACGAAACAGAGGAAAAATTTTAATCACAAAAAAAATTATGATGTAATTAAAATGAGTTATATCCTTATAATAATGCATACTCTTTGGTTATAGCAAGCGGCGGGCTACTAAAAGTTCCATCTTAGGAGCTTTTGCTGATAAGAAAGACAATTTGATAAACAAACTACTTGTTCTTTATTAATGTTAACGAAATCGAACCTACTCAAATTTCAAACACATGTATTGTGTATTATTTTGGTGACGTTCACGAGTACCGATCGCGTATTAATTGCACATTAGTCATCCGTGTATTAATTTGAAGAAAAATCAAACAAACTTAAAATATTTTTCCAAGACAGTGCAAATTTGAATAGGTCTTAATAGACAGAATCCGTAACACGAATTATTTATCAAAAAATCCAAAAAGAGCACTAAAATGCAACCAAAATGGGGAAGCAGCATTGGGCTTACATCATCTGTTCCAAATAAAATGAGACGAAAAATGAATAAAATGTCTTTAAAAATTTTTGAAATGATATTTTTATTCCAACTTTTCTTGATATGTAGGGAGACGTAAAATATGCTCTGCATATGTATATCGATTGTGTGTATAAATGGCGAAATTCCATGAGGAAAATTGGCCGAACGTAAGAGCAATCAAAAAAATAAAAAATATCATAATCCATTTGACACCATTTCCCACAATTATAACGTTAAAAAAAAATGTTATCTTTATCGCTTAAACGGAATATGATATTTTTTTTTCTTTTGTCGATATTTTTTAGTGGCAGTCAAAATTTCTCGTGGAATAGGCCCATTATGGCGATATTAATATGAATCTGAAAAGTTAGAAATTATTAGAAGTACACTGGGGTTCACTTGATTAGACGCACTTGCAATTTTACTTTTAAATGTAAATTTTACTGTAATTTTTCGCGGAACCAAGAATATTTATTTATTAAGAACAGATAGAATCTCTACTCAATAAATCCATAATCGATTATAATTCTGAGAAAGCGAATTGACTTGTCCTTCAATTTTTTGTTGTTTCAGTTGACTAGACGCAACTTAGAAATACATATAATGAAAATACTATTTCTGTTTTATTAAGAAATTTTTTAATCTTTCTAACTATTTTTTGTAATGTCTACTACCCCCAATTCTTTAAAATTACTTCAAAGGCCCTGTTATCGAGAGAATCATATAGATTTTAAGTAGTCCATGGAAATATTTGGCCAGGCATCTTCAATTCCTGCAATCAGCTCTTCGTTGGATTTGTAATGTTTGCCCCCTTCTTAAACTTTGCGAGTGACCCAGCCCTAAACGTTTTCAATGATATTTAACTACTTGAGTGATTTGCCCGAGCGTGACTCGGGGCGTAGTTCAATTGTTTTTTTGATTTGCCCGTACACCAAATAATAATACACAGTAAAGTAAGAGTAATTCTGGTCCGCAAAAATCAAATGTCATATATTTTGGCTCTGTATATTGGACCTGCTTCTTTTGGCCCTATCTTTGACCCTGTATCTCAGTGAATATTCAAAATGTGCCCCGCTAAGGAATGGCGTATTGCTCAAAATTAATCAAGGGATAAGCCTTTTCAAAGACAGATTTAAGTCTAACATCAGTTGAAATAGGACACTACTAAATAATATCAGTTGAAATAGGACACTAAACTATAATATCTCACAGAATTGGATGGTTATTAATTCTAAAGTTGGGGAGGTACTATATTACAGTAAAACAACGGAATTAGCAATTATTACAACAGATAAAATTTAACCTATGAAACCCAAATTAAGTAGGAATAATAAGGCTTCTCTTATCACACATGATAAGATAACAGTGTGGGTGAGAATATGAAATAATGATTGGTCACTTGGTCACTACGAATGATCAGATCCAGCGTTTGATATTCAAAAAAAAGGACGTACTTGTGATTACGACCCAAAACGAGATGAGGCACATACCAAGTTTAGATTAAAGGCTGGTAAGGCACCGAAACCTTTGAAGTTAGGTTGTTAGCACAGTAAGGATGCAGCATCGCCGTTATTTTTTATTAATAACTTTGATGTAACATCGATCCTGTCCAGATTATGTTCACTTGTATCTAAATTTACCTAAAAAAGCAAATCTAACAGATGTATAAACAGATTAGATCTGAATATAGCAAATCATGTAAATTTTAATTCCAAATCCTTGAACCAAACCACAAAGTAAAATTAATAATTTGTATGTAAAATTTAAACAATATGCCAATAACCGGGCAAATATATCAAATCATCCGCAATAAACCAATAGAATTTTGGAATGGTTTCGTGTGTATAGCTTGGTTTCGAAACCGCCATAATTCTTCAAACCCCAGGAAATTTTAAAAGAAAATATATAAATATATACTAATATTTTAGGACAACTGATAAAGGGCAGTTCAGCATAGCACAGCTTTTATGACTCAAATCATAGCGATATTGCAATAATAAAAAAAAAATAATGAGATATAATTTTAATATTTTGAATTTTAGTGTTTCCAAGTTATACATAATGCTACAAGATGAACAGGGGGAATGCGGCATGTAAACCAAACTAGGCCAATTTTTTTTTTATGTATATACTCATATATTTAGAATATTTTACTCTTACATTACGTGATATGTACATATTATACATTCACTTTTTCTACCATAAAATCTGTAATTCAATTTCTGTTAAATATTGTAGCCTTCAGCATACCAAAACAATTGCAAACTAGATGATTTATAATTGATTATAAGTTGGACGGGATATAATATGCTATTAGATGGAATTGTAATAATAAAACATATTAAATTAATTAGTTCAGATGTGCGTTCGTGTAACAAACCTGCACAATTTGAGCGAGGACCATTTTATTACATGTTCTAAAAATCAATAGTATAACAATCATTAAATGAATAATGATTAATAAATTTTCTCAAGAAAGTCATCCAAATACTAAACGATTTACGACAAATTTCCGCTTCACCGGACTTTCATCTTAATGAAAGTATATTATTAACTATATTATTAACTACTCCCAGTAAAACTTACTATTTTTATTGATTGATTAAGATCCCCATTATTAAGCTTACCTGAAAATAGACAAAAACAAAAAGAATGTGAGATAATTAAGACTATAAAATTCTTTACAATTAAATTAACTTGCGTATCATAATCTAACGTATTTAGCATTTTACATGTATATTCTCACAAAAGAATTATGTATATTTACTGAACAAATTGCAATCACAAATGTACACGAAATAATAAAAAATTGCAAAACATAAAAATAGAATTTCTTTTGAAATTACGAAAAAATCGTGAATTTTTGTCGTGAAACAAGATTAAGGTTGTATTATTAATACGCTTTTCATTGACATTATGTAATATTTTACAAAGCGTATAATCATATAGTGGATACCTTACTGTAATGGCTCTTCGTGGTATAATTTTATTCGCCTTTTAAATGCTGTTAGGAGACATCTACATATTCCTTGAGTCAAAGTTGGATAGTAATTGAAATCGCCTACTAAAGTTACAAATCTTTTAAACTGAATTTTCCGCCTCTGGCTTAGTACAAAAAAAAAACTAGATGTATTACTACCGTTAAAAGACGAACAGGATTCAAAGAAAAATACATACGGAATTATTAATCGATTTCGTAATAGAAATAACATAATAAATCGATCAGCTTTTGAGTTATATAAAAATGACAAAAACATACACACAAGAGAAGTCCCAATATAGAAATTGAAAGTTAAAGATCAATCACTGCAACAACAACATACCATTTTACTTTCATTACTTTACGTTACTTCTCTTCATCTTAAAACTACTATAACATTATAGCTGTTATTTAGGTGGAACCATTTGTAACAATCAAGTGCACGATCATTTGTCGAACGATCGAACAAAAAAATCATACATAATTTATATATTATTACACAGTTGTGACCTGAATTTTGTTATTTTTATGTTATGCCGTGTTTTGGGTTCTACTTACGAAAACAATTTTGTTAAATATATATAGACATTTTGTTATGTGTTAATAATCACACACGAGGATGGGGTCGAACAATGGATCGTTTATTTAATAAAACAATGTAATAAATTAATATCCATTCATTAATTTATTTCCAATGAAAAAGTATTGTTTGATTGGATTGGGACGCCAACAATACGTTTTTTGTCGATTTTTTAAACAGATCAAACTGTTGTCTCCGTCGTTACTTTAACCAAAGAGCGATGTCCTTATGTAACGTAAAAAAATACAAATTTTTATAACGCGGTACTAGTTAAGGCATAAAACCTCAACTATAAATTCAAAACAGAAAAGGGTTGTTTCAACTACTTTGTCATACGATAATTTCCATCAATACAGGAAGATCTACTAAGTAATTTCAGCGAATTTTGAATAACTTGTGTGTGTGTCTTTCAAAACATGACAAGAAGAGCAACAAAATGATCATCATTAACCTTGCAAAATATCATAAAAATAAAAATACTAAATAACTAAATTCCCAGAATGAAGTTAATCGATTCGATTGTCCAAATTTATGAGTGCGGTTTAGTTGTTGTAGGATTATCTGCATAAAATTAAATATATTGTTTCGGCCTCGAATTTAGTCAATAACCTCTAAATTAATCAAATTGATTGAGGTGCTAATTGGATATATCTATAGACATCTCGAAACTATAATATTTAGTCGTACATTTATACACATTGTCAAGGGTACATTTTCAGAATAAACTTTCATTTCTCAAACTTCATATTTTCACTTTAATAATTTATTTTACTCTCGTTGAAAAACAATAGATACCTAGATAAAAAAAACACAAAATTTTCATTTCTTATGAATTTTGATCTTAAGATTATCTACATTGTATATGTCACATTACTACACTGTTTTGATCATCATTTTAAGTTGTACATATATGTAGTGTTGTATATATACACATGCATATTTGTTAAAAGAGTGATAAAAGTAATGTGTTGACAGACACGCGAAAGTTTACATCTTAGAATAAACCAAAACCTTCCGATATTGCGAATCGGTAGACACCTAGTAATATTTTTGTTATGTATACGATATTGCTTTCTAATAATTTTAATTCTATAAATAGCAAAAACTAAAACTCTTGTTGCATGCAAATTATTTTCATATTTTAAACATGTGTGCAGTTTGTTCATGTAAGTCTTGCCTAATGCAAATGGAATCGGTCATTTATTGCTTTCAAAAGAATCGAAGATCAAAAGAATAATTAATTTTGCTCTGAATGGCCTCAAAGCTAAAACTATTTCCACACTACTCTTGATTATTGCAGAAAATCACATAAAACTTGATAAAACATACGAAACTTGAAACTTTCTTATTTTCATCATTCAATAAAATGTTTTCATTAATTTACCAAAAAAAAAACAAATAAATTACGGTATTTAAAAATAATTATGGTTAAAATAAAAAAAATATTATATTTATAACCCTTTGTTAAAATTCTGAGAAATTATTTTTAGTAGATAATCTTTTAAGAAGTTTTCGTAGTGTACGAGAAATTTACTTTGATACGAATTAACTTACAAACTAAATACCATGAATTTGGTGTCTTAATTATATGTATTTCCGAGTGAATAATTGAATTTGTCCGCAGTTTTTACTCGTTATTACGAAGAGGTGTATAATTATGTTCCACGAGTATTATATTCCATACAGAATTGGAAATGCAAATAAATAATCTCAACTTCTGAGAAGCCTATGGTATTGCTCAAAGGGCGCATAGTCCATCGTTCGATTTCATATAGCCAAATATAATAAAGCGCAGTAACTTTGTTTATAAATAAATATAATTAGTTCTGTTGGTTGGTCAAATATATTATTAAACGTATCAATTTTTCCCTTTAAATCGCGAAAATAATATCGGACAATCGGTCACCAGATTTAATGCGCAATTGGATTCGTTTCACAGCATTTTCCAAGACGGAAGTTTATCTTAAGGTTTGTGGGTAGTTCGTATTGGTCCAGACTGCTAAATATCTTCAAAAAATCAGTATGGAGCGGTCAAACTGGACGTTGGCGGGTCAGTACAAACCAGCAAAACGATTTACACTTCATTGTTTGTAGACCACAAGGGAATATAAAACGCACTTTTTCAACTTTGCTTGGAAACATCTCCTAAGCTTTCTCTAAAATTTGCTGTAAATACCTTCCATTGATGCTAAAATACGTGGGGAATCGACGACGAAATTCAGGTTGAGTCAAAATCAATAAAGGATAAAAATCCTTCAATCCTCAAAGTTGAGTCAAAAACAATGGCACAATTCTTTCGCCCTCTTGCCATTTCCAAATATGAGAGAAAATTTTGTAAGGTTGAAACTATCACGTCACTTTGTAAAATACTCGTTCATCACACTACAATAACCTTTAGCATTTTTTTGCATGGCACCACTGTTTACTTCTGGTTTTCATGTTTGAAATTATCAATAGATAAATGTATAGCACTGCAATAAAGATAATATACACCAAAAAAAACAAAAACACTATAGTCAACACATTTAAATCTCAGTCGGAGCTACCATCGCATGATAAAATCTTTTCAGCTATAAAATTGAGGTGATAAAAAATTTTCGGTAAATAATTTAAATATTATATAATTTTAAATGATAGAACCAACCATACATCACAAAATTTGAATCGCAATCTGTATGTTATCGATGATTTCTTTTGTTTTTTGAAATATCACCAACATAGAACAGAATTCCACCACTGGGGCCGTATTCTTGAAATCGTTGGAAATTTACCCAATCGGAATACAATTTGCTTTGAAACTCTCTATATAATTCGAATTTTTCACCTGCTTACTCATGTTTTTAGATTTCTTTTATTTTTTTAAATTACGAAACATAATTTTTTCCCCCTACTAAGGGAAAAATTCCGACTGGGTAAATTGATTCGAAATAATTCCCTTAGTATTCCCACAAGTTTGAAAAAATGATTAAAGTAGCCGGCGAAAAATTCGAATAATATAGAGAATTTCAAAGCAAATTGTATTCCGATTGGGCAAATTTCTACCGAGTTCAAGAATACGGCACCTGGAGCTCTATTCTTGAACAACGTAAAATTTTCGTAACAGTACTTTCGTAATCGTAATGGAAAAATCATAAATTGGTATTCTTGAAACCATTCCGAAAATAAGAAAGAGGGGAATAAAAAATAATGACATTTCGTAATGAGGTGATTAAAAATGTCATTCCAATTGAAAACTTTAACCGAAACGGACGTTTTTTAAATTATTGTTGTGTATTGTTGTGTTTGTTTTAAATATTTTATTATTAAATTTAAATTAATTAAAGATAAAAATGGTCAAGCCTAAACAAAACTAATCCCAAATTACCAATTGTAGATGTATCAACAAAAATGTATCAACAAATTGTATCAATTGTATCAACAAAAATGTCTTTTGCTTTAGAAAATAAAATGTAAAGGAAAAAATGGAATGTTTATTATTATTATCGTACAAAACATTATTTTGGACATGAAGTAGAAATAGAGTTGTATTTTTTAAAAAAAATAAAATAAAACCGGGGTAATTCTAAAAAATGAATTCAAATTTTCCAAATGATCACCCATAGGAAAAAATGAAATCACCTTTTTTACTACATAAGTAACAAAATGTTCATTACATCTCCAAATAAATAGTTTGAGACATCAAACTGTGTAAAATCATTGCGTTTTAACTACGAATATTTAAAAAAATCTAAATAATTTTATTACGAAAATGAAATAAGGAACGAAAAAACCATTACGAAAATTTTAGTAACGTTTCGTTGTGAAAATTTTCGAAATCCAATTTCAAGAATACCATTTTAAGATTTTCGTTATACTTTGACACTAACTCGGTACCAAAAATTTTCAAGAATAGAGCCCCTGGGCCTCTATTTCAGTATGCGATACGTTCCTTGAAACAATATAAAAGTTCAAAACGATGCGAAGATAAATTGGTGGAACAGCGTCAGTATAGCATGACCATTTTTTTGCTAAGTAATATATTATACATATATATACTCGTAGTTTGGCTTTCCACACTGTAAAAACGATTAACTTATTTTTTCTCTTAAATGCTAGATTATTATTAACTTTGACTTCGAGTACCCACTCCATTCGATTTTGAGCTCATGTTTTTCTATAAAAAGTATTAATCATCAAACGGATTTAATATCCTTTTAAGGTTTATTAATACTCTCCTTTTCATCCACGCACACAACACTCATTCACCTACTCACACAATTACAGTATACCACCTGCACGTTGCAAACTCGATGTTAAGAAGTCTACACTGACATGGACAGTGCATCTGCACTCCAATGGAGGGCGGCCATAGTTGTATTTATTACCATCATCGATCCTAATCGATGAGGGATTCGAACCCAGTACCGCCCGGTCCAAATGCCGAAAATTTACCCACTGTAGATCAGGGATCGTGCCAATTAATATGCTACAAATATATTACAAAAATATCCGCGTATTAAAGTGTACTGAGGCGGAATAATGAAACACGAACGTAAAATTTAAACGGATTCAAAAATATTTTCAAACTTATTTCGAAAAGTATTCAAATTTACCATGGTGATAAATTACCATGTTGGCTGATGTGTAAATGCAATTTCTATAATATTTAAGAGGAATGGATAATCTGATAGAAGATTTTCGAAATTCGTTTTCCCAAAAGCCTCTCGAACATTTCGAGGCCTTTTTTATAGGACAATTTATCTTTGTATTCAAAATAAGCTTCAGTTTCGGCAATCACTTCTTCATCAGAAGCCAAATCTCTTTCCCTGGAGCTTTTTTTGAGGTCTACTAACAAGAAATAATTGCTGGGGCCAAATTTGGCGAATACAGTGGATGCGGAAGCAATTCAATGTGCGATTCGTGAAATTTTACCATTGCCTTGGCATTGGCGTGGAGCAACGTTTTCTTTTTCATTTAAGGTTTTTTTAGCGATTTCTTCCTCAAACGCATCAATAACCCGATATAATTAATATTCGCTATTTATCTTTGTTTTTCCTTTCTCAAGGGAGTCAACGAATATTATACCATCTGCATCCCAAAATACAGACGCCAATCGCCATAACCTGTGTAGCAGACTGTTGTGCTTTTGTTCGCTTCGGACGAGGTTCACCGGCCTCTCGCCATTCAACTGATTGCCGATTTGACTCTGATGTATAGAGGCGGATCCATGTTTCATCCATTGTCACATACTGCATAAAAAAACCTTTTTATTGCGCTTAAACATCTCCAAACGGCGTCGTTTTTGACCCATTGTGTCGTTTTTGATCCATTGTGACCTACTTCGAACACAGCTTTCTCATGGACAACTGTCCGTGCAAAATATGACCAACACATTTCATTGATATCTTTACAATGTGAGCTATCTCACGCAACTTCACTTTACAGTCTTACAAAACAATCTCGTTCATTATTTTTATGTTTTCTGGAGTCCCAGTCTCATTTGGGCGTCCAGAGTGTGGTGCATCATTGGTGGTTGTACGACCACTTTTAAATTCAGCATACCAGTCAATGATGATTGATTTTCCTGGTACAGAGTCCGGATAACACTTGTCAAGCCACTGCTTTGCTTAGTCACTACAACAACTGCAACTTGTAAAGTTAATGATCGAAATGTCATGAAGATTAACTGGAATCATTTGAATATTGATAGAATTACAAAATCATATGGGGTTTAAATTTGTGGCCCCATCTATGTGTCAGACTGGGAACTTTTCAGGTGATGTAGTATTTTATGAAAACTAAAAATTATGAAAATGTGTTTATCACAACAAATAACGGAAACATTGAAAAATGGGTGTGTAACGAAATGCCGGTTTTCAAAATACTGGTTTTTAAAATCCCGGTTTACAAAATCCCGATTTTCAAAATCCCGGTCAAAATTCAACTGACTTGACTAAAAATGAACTTATGTATCTGATCTATACCGTACTGTCGAACGACCATCAACAGGTTTCCCTTCGCAGTCTATAATTATAATGCTAGTATACTACAACGTAATTTTATCATTACTTCATCGCTCATTACCAATTTAATATGCATTTATAGCTTGCCACTCATGATCGTTACAATATCAGTCATTTTGTTCATTTGAAATAGTTACGATAAGTTATATTGAAGGTAAACTAAAAGCAGGTAGTAATAAAACTAAAAGCTCGGTCATAACCAGGAATAGTATATAAGGCTGAAAGATTCAACGTGGTGGACCGCTTTTATGAACAGACATTCATGATTGTACCAAATGAAGTTGCATAATTGAAACCAGGAAATCGGTAAAAGCTTAATCTTGCACGTGAAAATTAAGTATTTATGGCAGAATGTCGATACAAATTTGTTAAAGGTAAATTAATTAAAGTTGCGCGCTCTAAACGAAAATTAGGCGAACGAACGGCAATTCGTTAAATTCGTAATATTTATTCGTTCGCTTATTGGGAGGAAACACAGAAACGTTCATACGATTATAGCGTCATCACTGGATTCAGTCTCAGTCATGCTTAAAATCTAACTATATCAATTTGCTTTACCGCACCACCCTTTTACTATATTAACCAAACGGAAATAAGCTATTCCATATAATAATTATATCAGTTTTGTTCATTTCATAAAACATCTTACCATAAATAATCCAAAATTGCATAACGAGGAAAATAAATATATTTGTACAGATACTGATCTCTCATATGTTCATACATTCATACATCTAATAATAATGAGAAAATAATACAGAAGAAAATACTCAAGACAAATCAAATATTATAAAACACTTCGGGATAAGGTGATCGACCTTATAAATGTAATCATTGCCTCTTCTTTATTGTATGTATATAATTCCTGTCTTAACTATTATACGATATACATACAAATTCAACTTAATCATTTTATCGTGATTGATTTTACTTTTTTTATAGTCAAAATTAAAAATCATGTTGATGATCATCATTACATTAGAAAACATCTTATTATTTATTTACTTTTTTTTTGTGTTTTCTATGTCAATGTCATTGAATACACCTGTGCGGCGTGATTTATGATGTGTTTATGATACTCAACATTTTTATTGTTTGGACTCGACTTATGCAGCCAATATTTGATATAAATGCGCGACTGATTATGATTATCTTGTAATGAATTTTAAATTAAACAATTTATCTATTGTGTACGAGAATGCGCGTGCAATCTGCAATAGTTGATTTCGGCAATAAATGAAATAGTAACTAGTAGTTTATCCATCTGCAATAATGTTCAAAACAAGTACAATTGGCAACTCACTTCAGTCAAAGATCCATTTATGCATGTAGGGGGAACATACATAGATAAATAGCAGAGTTCATCGTAACGCCTAACATCGGGCCGACATACATAAGTCAGTGTTGGATATTTTATTTTGACATTATAATTTAGAGAATTATTTAGAATTAGACAACTAATTAAAACGAAAACGTATTTTTTCACAAAGTATCCTGAAACAACTTTTTAAAAATTTAAGATTTTACGAAATTTGCTGAATATGCTGAAGTTAATCAACATTTTTGTTTTAGAGAAGCATATGTGGAATATCAGTGAGTTGCGTCCGATTATTAAATCAATTTGTGTAAATCCACATTTTACTCAATTTATTAACAATAGGTATATCTCTAATGTTATACAAAATTAAATGCTTATGTGTAAACTAAACGTATCAACAAAAGTAAGTTTTACTTATTCAATTCGATTGATGAATTTGATGAATTGATTTTACGTATTCACATAAACCCTTAAACTAGTGGTGGTGGAGGGGGGTCCGAGAAATGACGATGTTTTTTGTCTGATTGTGAAGGTTGTTGCTCCGGATCTATTTTAAATGTCAGTACTTTTCTCGCGTGCCCTTTTGGATTCTCAGTCTGCTCAGATTCAACTGTTCCAGATTTATATGTTCCAGATATTCTAGATTTTGATTTTCTTGTTCTAGATGATCTTCTATCCGGCATTTAATTTTTTTTATTTTTATAAATTTTTGACCAAATGAAGGAATTAACTAAGCCGTCCACGTTTCTAACAAATTATAATTTTATATAAATTTTTGTTTAATTTTAGAGCCAAACAGCTATAAAATAATTAATTAATATGAATTTACCAAATGGACCACCAACATTCCATTTACTGTTTATACTGATATTAACAGTGATACTAAAGTCATGTCTGGCTTTAGAAAATGGATTAGCCCGGACACCACCAATGGGTTGGTTGGCATGGGAACGATTTAGATGTAATACAGATTGCGACGGGGACCCGGATAATTGTATTAGGTAAGTGCATCAGTAGCTAATGTATTTTTTAAGTTAAGTATGCTTTGATAAATATGTCGAGAAATCTTTTGTTGACACATAATGTCATCGATTTTATTTATTTTGACTGAATTTTATAATTTTGGTACTTTTATTTTAATTGTATTTTTGCTAAAATGGCTTTTAATCAATAACTCAGTGCGAAATTTTTTATTTGTAACCATGTATCATGTCGCAGGATGATCTTATGTGAACACAAATTCCGTTAGCAGTGCAACAAATACACGTTTAAGTGATTTTTCCTGATTTACAAAACCATTCTTCGTGAGAATTAATCGTGCTTGCAATTGGAAACAATCAATATGTGTATAACCTCAATAAAGTACCATTTACAGATACAAATACACATGGGGAAAATGAAGTCAAAGTGATTTTAGGAGCCAGTTAAAATCTAAAAGTTTCAAATCCATAAAAATTGAATAAACAAATTATTGGCATGTAATGAGCACAAGTTTTTATTTATAAAGCTTCTTAGTGACTACATTTTTGCTCGATGTATAGCGTAATTTTAAAGATTGGCTACTACTTTTCTAAAAATATCGTCTCGTAGAAACAGCCAAATCCAAATTTGGGACTCTCTTACCAAGTACACTTGTTACAATTACTTGAACAAACAACGTGAGAATTTTTAGTATCTGCGAGCCACACTACACCTGCTAAGATAAGAATACGGTAACGGGAATTGAGATAACGGTACAACAGAAAACTCGATATTTGTGTTTTAGAGAGACCACACATCGAAATAATTCATCGATCGAAAAAAATTATTTACTCCGACCCGAACTTCAAATAGCCCGTAATAGTATCATGTGGTCTAAATACAAATTTAAATTATTATATCTAACGGGTAAAATCGAGCCCGTGTAGCTCTCTGGTAGGTGACATACAATTTGTGTGGACTAACAGTACGATCGTCCGTAGCTTTCTATTCAAAACAT
This sequence comes from Nephrotoma appendiculata, assembly GCA_947310385.1. Taxonomy (NCBI): domain Eukaryota; kingdom Metazoa; phylum Arthropoda; class Insecta; order Diptera; family Tipulidae; genus Nephrotoma; species Nephrotoma appendiculata. The sequence goes on from OX371224.1 coordinate 198,609,823, forward strand.
ACATAACAAATAATTAGTTAAACAATAGTTGTATTACAATTTGTTTTACCATAATTTTAATTGGAAACTGGGACCTTACTATTTGAATTCAACATTCAGAAACTTGAAGGCAATGAACTTAAATAAGACCACCGAACCCGACGGAATTCCAGTTCGAATATTGAAGGAGTTTGCCAAAATTTTCCTCCTTTCAAATATCCTCCCGGACGATAAACAGTATGATGGCTTTCGTAAAAGCCATCTTGCAATCGCTTTGGATATATCGAAGGCGTTTTATTAGGTTTGGCATGACAATTTCATTTGTAAATTTGTATGTAGCATTCAGCTTGGATTCAATGCGACCAGCAAGTAGATTAACAGCTATCTCAAAGATCGAAAAGACAACGTTATGCTAAACGCACATCAGTGCCAGTATTGTCACCGACTTTGTTTTCGTTATACATTCATGATTTGCTTGATATCGCTGTTAACCTTATTCATAGCTTTGCTGATGACACCATATTGCAGTCTTCTATTTCCTTCAAGGTGTAACCTACTCCTTCAGAACTAAACTGAGTATAATATTTGGACAGGGAGAAAGAAATCCGGTCAAGTTTGACGAGAAAAACAATTATGTACATTCTCGTGCAAAAGAAGTCAAAACGAATATTCCTTTGTGATTGTAGCCATGTACACCACGGTTGTGACTCAATTTACACAGATACGTCTGCTTGATTGAACATTAGCAACAATTTAAAATGAAATGACCACATTGTTGCATTAATGGTAAATATTCCTCACACAATGAAAGGTGACAAAAGGAACGGACAATGGGCAAGGAACGGCGTATGTATGTTTACGGTGAAACTACCGCAACCTCGAATTAAGGAAGCCAATTGCGAATTTGTTTATTGAACATCCAATACGTGAATTTCGCTAAACGGCTTCGAATTTATGTTGGACTATAAAATACATAAAGTCGAATTCAATCGTAAGGCCGCTGTTTCACAAATATGTCAATCAAATATGTAAAACTGTTTCAGCCAGTGGGTTTATCTCAAATTAGTACAAAGACGAAGTGTTGCTAATCTAAAAAAGTTCAGGATCACGGATACAACAAAATCTGAAACTGTAACTACAAAATTAGGCATTAAAATGTGTAACTAATAATTATATAATTTAGTTGATATATACCAAAAAATGAAATCAACACAAACAGGTTAAAATAACCGAATAATCATTTTTAAGTGTCCAGAGCAGTTCCAATTCAACGAGTGTAATAATTTCTTGCATTATGCTAATCGTCTTTTCTTATACAATGCGATCTATAACTACTCGTAGGTATATAACCACAAGTTTTTATTGACTTTTCCGATTTAGAAAATTCAAAAAAATACAATGCCCAAAATTAAACAAAATTAAGTAACGATACGTGATGAAAACCTGATACTTGTTTCTATTATATATAGGAGAAAAAAGGTTTTCCAAAATTGATTTGTTTCACAACTATATAGCCATTTTAAATTTTTCTCGTGCAGACTAATAAATGGCAAGAAAATTTGTTTGTTGAATAGTCAAGTGTTGCTCAAAACAAATACCACCAAATTTAAGCCGAATTTATTATTCGGAGAAAGTTTTTCGTTCCGTCAAATCGGCCTAAGACTAGGCTGCCATCATGCGGGTGTTGTAATTTTTAATACAGATCTAGCTACCTATGAGACGATGAAATCGAACCTAAAAAACAAATCAGTTCGTGACAAATACTGGGGCGCGATTAGGAAATCGAGAAATTTAATTGTATCGAGTGCAATTTTTACTCATCAGAAAATTCACAAAATAACGTGGAGATCGAACGACGAAAGAACCGAAAACCAAATTTATCATGATATCTAAGAGACCTTCTACCAGCCTATTCACCTAAGTCTAAGGTGTATCTACGATAATTAGTGTGGTTTTCGTCCTAGCCGATCAATCACTGACCAGTGCTCTACCATGAGGATGATTCTGGAAAAATGTTGGGAGTATAATATATAATACATCAACTATACATAGACTTTTAGCAGAAATATGACAGCATCAACCGCGAGACCCTCTGGGTTCCCACTCATGTCTAAGAATATTAGAGAAGCTCGTTTCAATGTGTAAATTAAGAACGTCTGGCCTATATGTAGAATCGTAGTCGAAGAAACTGTGTCAGATTCCTTTAATATCACATCTGGTGTTCGACAGGGAGATGCACTCGCGCCTGAGCTGTTCTATTTGACGCTAGAGCATGTAGTAAGAAAAAGCAACATCGAAACTTTGCGCTGCGTATTTAATAAGTTGGGTCAAATTCTTGGGTATGCAGATGATATCGTGCTTCTTGGCGGAAGACATAGCGATATCAAGGATAGTTTTATACCGCTCGATATAGCTACGCAAGAAGACTTGGTTTGACAGCAGAAAAACAAAGCTCGTATCAACAGCCAGAGTGAGAGAAAGAGAGATCATGAAATACGACCGGTAAATTTTAACGGATTGATAAATATTTTCGGACTTCTTAATTAAATCTATTATAATTAGTTTTGGTGAACGTCGAGTGAAGCATAATTGCAATTTCCTTAGTATTTAAAGATTAAAGAATAATTTGCTAGAAGAATTTCTACTGGTAGAACAATTCCTTTCAAAATTGCTCGTTTGTTTGACTACTGAAATATTTTGCAACTATTGGTTTTATCCGGTTGAATTTCATGATATCGAATCGAGTTAAGACCGGGAGTAATTACACTAATAGAAGCGAAGCGAGAAACCCGAAAAGCGATCATCTTGAGTACTGGTTGCGACATCTGAGTAGTGGAATTCTGTTTGAAGACTGGAACTTGTGAGTTTGTTCCTGTTTCGCACACTTACTAGATGTACAAAATAAATTTTATTATGATTTGAGTAATTATTAATAAAATTTAATAGTGTCATCTAATAAGTTTAGAAACGACAACAAAACTTCCAACTCTCAAGTCGCGGTTTTTAAATAGAATTTGTATGTATATGTAATGTACTGGAGGTCTCAGGCGCGAATTCATGGGGCGCGACTGACCACTGGTAATTGAGAAACAACTTAAAAAAATAAAATTAAATAAAATGTTTTCTACTTTTTACACTATTTGCCGTAGGCACTTGGCGAAACACACTTATACTTAATAAACACATTTTTTATTAATCACTTGTTTTTTGTTTCGCAGTTATTTTGAATAATTTTCAAAAAGTTTAAAAAATCACTCGATCGATTTCGACTTGTTAGGTCATCATCAGGAGTGTCTACTGATTTGTATTAGTAAAAATTTTATTATATAGCAGAAAAAAGCAAAATATAAATAAAAGAAGGAGGGACAGAAAATAAGCAATAAAAATTAATCTACGGATCGCGCAGGTAGGCGATGAGTCATAGGTTGAGTAAAGAATTTTTTTTTTGAATAATTTCAATTCTTTTTACGTGCACAGCATAGTATGGATTCCAGACCGTTACAGCCAGTATGAGATCGAATGTAAGCGAAATAGAGTAAATACTATATAATGTCGTCTATTTAAGTTCTGGAACCGAGTCAATTCGGTAAAAACCACAAACCTTCCCATTCTCCCATATTTTTATTTACATGAATGTGTGCGACTTAGAATTATTAAAAATGTCTGTGAATTTTAAATTTTTTGTCAATTTAAAAAGATTTATGGGACTGTTAATTATAAAGGTTCAATTACAATGACACCGCACCGCGGCTAATCGTACCGCATCTATCCGTCATTACGGATTGTCAAACACAATGTTTCCGCGCCGTTCCAGAAAAGTGGCATGCCTTGTTGTACAAGTCGGGATAAAATTTTATTTTTTCATAAATTCTTCATAGTTGAAGTCCATTTCTTACATTTTTTTACTTTTAATATTTTAAAACGATATACACGTACTAAATATAATACACTTTTAGTTGTCAAATGATTTCTGAGGTTATGTTATCCGAAAAAGTAGAAAGTTGAGCTATCGTTTCCGAACACACCGCGCCGCTCCGTTCATTGTGATTGCTTTTCCGTTTTCTCATATAATTCCTACGTAATATTACATTTTCTACTTTGACAGAATAACGAAACGGAACGGTGCGGTTTCATTGTGATTGAACCTTAAGACGTTAGTAGAATGTATAAATCCGATCTAGTTTGCTATTTACTTTGATTGAAGTCATCGCTCGTGATAGTTTATGCAGAATTTCTGAATCTTGAAGCGAAACAATGTGATGTATACTCCTCGACAATGAAATACGTTCACCAATTTTTTTTAGGTTTTAATGAAAATAATCAAATATCTATAAAATTTCTGCAACGGTTATTTGTATATTAAAATTGCTAAATGATCCTAGATGGATATTTCTTTGTTACTTTCGTGTTACTGTAAAACATGATTTTCGACGTGCGTCAATCCGTTAATTTACGAAAATGACAAATAAAACTAGTTTTGCGTATTTTAATAATGAGTAATTTTTCCTTTATTTGCAATATGTAGTTTGAAAAAATCACTTTGGTAATGAATTATACAAGTTTTTAAAATAACTGGGGTTAAGTTGGAGGCTTGCATCTTCTATTGCTAAGTCATTTAATGAATCATATTGCCTACCTTGACTGTATACCATTCTCGATAGTTCTGCTTCACACCAATTTTGTACTATTCCGGATCTGCGGATGCGCTGTTGCATTATCCTGTTGAAAAATCAAATTTCTTCGACGAAGTTGCTTATAAAATGGTAAAAACTTATTATTTAACAACTCTTTATATCTTTCACCATCGATCCCGTAAAAAATTCAAATTTCCACTTGCCGAATGAAGATATAATACCCCATAATACCATAACGCCACCCCCACCTTCTCATCTCATTTGTGATAATTCACGAGTTCTAATATCGTGAAAATAATAGTTATAAAATAAAATATTGTACCATTCATTTTTTCAGCTCATATACTTCTCCTCATATGCCATTCTGTCTTGAATGTTGCCTTTACTTAACGAAGGTTTACGCTGTATTTTTCTTTCTTTGAGGAACGCATTCTTTTTAAATACCGTTGTACAGTTCGTATCGATAACGTAACATTGGCTTACACTGCTATCTGGCGTGCCGGTTTGCTCGAATTTTGCGTTTTTCCCTCTGAATAAATGTGCATATTCGACCTTTATAATTAGATTTTATTACATAGTTGGGCTTTTTTACAATTTTATTGATCACATCTAAGCTACAGTTAACTTGTGATGCAATTTTTTTATTGCTTAATCCATTTCGATGCAAAGCTAACACCGTCTGAACTTCGTGATATTCAATTTTTTTCCTACGACCCATTTCCTAAGGTTGAATTAATATTATTTAATGCAGATAAAACAAACGTATCTAAAATACTTACAAAAATTATAATAAAATGAACTTTGCAGTAAGAAGATAAATTTCAATAATTAAAATAACAAAAGGTTACCGAACGTATTCTTTTGTCGCACTATTTTCGTTGACTATTTCTATTTTTTTGTTTTCTTCCCAATTTCAAAACGAATGTTCGCGGATCTACAAATAATTGTGTTTAGTTAAAGTACCGTTATTATACAGACAACATATGTTTCCTGAAGCAACTATCTAATAAACATATAATTTACAATGAATGTATTTCATTGTCGGGGAGTGTATAATGAAGCTTTATGAGCTGTTCTCATTTCGCAGTCTCGCAAACTCATATACTAAAGAAGTGCATGTTTAGGTTACGCCCACTAACGATTCCCAGTGATTAAAGTGTGTGTATCATAATTCATAGTTTAGAAGTGCCTGAATTCTGTTCTATACTTTCAATACTAAACAATTCTTAGATAAACGTTAGATAGACTAATTGACGCACCTCTTTGATGTAGCCGATAGATGATCTAATTACTATAGTATACTTTAGTACTTAAAACAGAAATAGTTGTTTGATGTGTAAAATATAACAAATACTCTTTATAAAGTTTCAATTCGCATGTCAACCAGTTCCAAACGTCACTCATTCCTTCAAATGGATATGGTTGCAAACGCACTATATACGTTTTTTAAATATATGTAAGGGCTATTTCTATAAATTTGATAGAAGGCACATGGTCGTATTTTTATTGAGCATCTACAAATCTAAACATGTCGAATAACCGAACAGAAATAAGATGACAATAGAAAAAAAATATTTGAAGTTCATAAGCATCGTTGATTTGCAATTTATGTTTAAGTGGTTTTAAAATTTCCAGATTAAAATGGACAAGAAGCAAAAATAGCAGAATGAAAGCATACTGATTATAAATAGTGTTGAAGTTGAAAAGTGAAACATTTCGTTAAAAATGCAAATACCAGCGAGAATAAACCACACATCAGAAAAGTACACAAATCCCTACGTGCATTAGTTATTTTTGTTCTGATCAAAGTTAAGTTTTATTTACTGGATATTCAGAATTGTACAATATAGTTTTTTGAAATTATTCAAATTCAGCCCCCTTAAATCAACAGATTAAAAAAATCATACTAAATTGCACACAAATTATAATAAATGAGTTTATTTATTTTGCATAATGATTTCTATTTCTATAATAAACCCATATTATTATATTTTTGGGTTATTGTGAACCACCATAATATAAATTATATTTATAATAAACTTATTCTAATGAATCGTCAAAATGAAATAGACCACAACTAACAGTCCATCCACTACAATACTTGTCTAGAGATATTTTGGAGAAGAAACCCCGATTTCGCTTCCTAGCCGATTAAAATAAAACTTAAATTAAATTTTATGCTTTCTAAATTTTGAAAAGAAAAATTATTTTTTGGCAGTTATGTACATATTTTTTTTTTGTCTATGTTATATACGTTTTTATGTGATTAATCTATGGTTAAAATCTATTTACTATTTGTTTATAAAGTAGTAAATAATAAATACTCGGTTTAATGTAATGTTTTACATATACTTAATTAAAATTTATGATTTCTAAGACAAAAGAATTATCTTGAGATATATCTGCCACAATAAAAAAATTTCATAATTTTGCGAGTATAATTGCATAAGCTCATATTTACATACATACATATATATACAGATAGACATAATAGCCGGAAATTTTTATTTCTATAAAGCAAGTATAATGGAAGACAACTGACGACGAAGCAAATTTTATTGTTCCGCGATATATGGTAATGGATTCAAGACAATAAGTCACATATATTGCTAAATATTTCACCGAAACTAGTTAAGCCTGACATAATTCATTAGTGTAAATTACCTGAAAATTGATTAGTTATTATAACATAGTTAATAATTCATAAAATATAATAAACAGGATACCATGCCATCTATAAGACTATTTATTACGGTTGAAAGTGAATTTCAAAACCAACAAATTATATAAGACGCACACAAAGTGTGTATCATATATCCATCCATACAGTATGTTGATGTTGAAAATTGAAACCTACAAGTTGCGGTTCAGTGAATTGAACAATAATTAAAATAAATGTATCGTGGATTCGTGAATCGAATGTCAGTTTATAAGGCTCAAAATAAATGTAGGTCTGGTGACTGGATTCCACTGGACCCTCTGTAGTAATAAAATGTAGGTAAAAATAATTATTCAATTATGAATAATGAAGGTTATTTCACATGCATAAATACATAGTTTAAATATTTTTAAATTATGCCTGAGAATTTTTCATTTCATTGTCCAAATTAAAACCAATTTCTGAGACTGCATCATGATACATTATAAAAGTACAGAACCAAACAATTGCTAATTTAAATATCTCATCAACAAAACAAAAATGTAAAAATTAATTGCATTTTCAATTGTGCTGTTTAATGTTAATGTGTCGTTTATAGAAAATAAAAATCAAAAAATCACCGAAAACCTAGATTTCTTAACACGGCATAAAACGATATGTGTAATTCAATCTTTCTAGTGTTTAAAGGTTGATTAGCTAACATTTTTATTATTATTAAAAAAACTGCAATTAAATATATAGTTCTCATACAAAACTAGTGTATATATCGTAATACAATAATTTTATGCTGATTTTGCTTTTGTCTTAAAAGGTAATAAAAACAATTAAATTTGGAAGTGAAGCAACGAACATACGTTGTACATAATATGTACTATATGTATGATTTAACCACATATACTGTATTTTTGAATATAACAAGAAGGTGAAAAATAAGAACGAGTATTGTAAAATTTAAACATCGTATATGTCTTTTTATGATCACGGAGTTTAAAATTTATACAAAGCAAACGAATGCAGTGATCGTAAATGAAACGTTCAAATATACTTCGAAATTTGCTTCGATTACTTCTAAATATCGATTTATCGAGTACATGTTTTGCTTTTTTTGACAGCGTTTTGGCTAGTGATATTTGTGCCGCGTCATTTAGACCAGTGTTTCCCAACGGGGGCCATACGGCCCCCTAGGGTGATATACCACGTATCTGAAGAGCCACATGCTAATTTCATAAATTAGAGGGCCGTCGACTTAAACAGGCCATGAAAGTTTTGCCATGAAAATTTCATTTATTACTAATATAAATATGAAACTAAGATGTAAAAAATAAGGTTGGGAAACACTGATTTAGACCGTGAACCGTTGGAATTTTGAACAAAGGTGAGGAACGACTTGTTTTTCTTCTTTTGAATTCCGTTCCATTATTTGTGTTCTAAATAAACTGCCCACTCTATCTGGGCTTTGATCAAATGAATCTTCTTATTCCTTTTATCGAAAATTGCGTTTCGATTGCAATCTCAGACAAATGTATCTATTTAATCGTTTTCCTATTTAAAAGGAAGTAGATTTAGTGGATCACAATTGGATCACAACCTCACAAATTTGCCGATATACCGATTTAGTCTATTCTTAAGCTCTGTTGATATCCTTTTTGTGATAGCAATAAAGAAGAAATAATTGATAATTGAAACAGAAGTCAAATTAATTCTAGCTGAAAGAGACGTAGACTTCGATAAAATATCGCAAAATATGATGTTAGAACATCCCAGCACAGGTTAACATTTTACTGATAACTTATCATAAAATGTTTGCTATCCTTCAAACCAAATTACATTAGTTTATTATTAGTCACTAGCTCGAAATAAACCAATCACAGTAAGAAAATTCCACAGACAATCAAAAGAGATTTTACATTTGGACTAAAAAATTAAAACAAAATTTATTTCTGATAATTCCAATGTCATCGTTGTATCTGTGATTTTTCGTTAAACTGCATATACTTATACGCAAAAAAACAAAATATTTTTGATTGTATACGCGGCTATTTACAGAAAATGAAATCGCCTTTAAATTTTTATGTTTACAAAGGATGAAATATCTCTTTTAGGTTGTCTCTGATACTACTAACACTTGAGCTAGGGTAATTATCGCTTGTATGTTGCTAAGTATTAAAAGTTGTTGGTTCATAGAATTCTGGTTCTAAACGATACTTTGAAATTTTTTTGATAAAAATAAACTTCTATATGTAGCTGCACTTTATTTTCGAAAGATCCGCGAAAATATTACATTTCTTATCACATTTTCCTCGAGCACTTTTCTTTGAGGTAATAGACCTTGGTTTACGGCCTTGTTCTGCAGCGAAGATTCGAAAAACTTACTAAAATTATTTCGTAATTGTAAACGCCCTTTAGTACAATTTTCAACAACGAGAGATGGCGAAAAGTGATTTACTCGTAATAAAAATATGTATATGACTCTAGAATATTAAACTACATATTTTGCAAATTAAAACTATTCAAAACAGTTGCAAATACAATTGTTAACACTGATTTTATGTGTATGAACCTATTTATAAAATATGTACAAAGATACAATCAACAAAAAATAACTTTCTCTGATTTCCGATATCTCTATTATGCTAATCCCAAATTCTGGCAAAACTAAAATATGAGGAGGAGGTGCATCAATAAAATATTAAATATCATTTCATTTCCACCTTAGCCATTCACTCTTGTTTCATGTGAATGCATTTGACTGATTTGAATTAGATGACGTGCCGTGCCTTGTAAAACCAAATTAGGTTAACAATTCTATTCTCTGAATAATTACATCTCAATTTAATTTTATATGGGTTTTCTAAAGTAAAACAAAACTGTTAAGGTCAAAATAAAGTAATTTTTTAATTTACTGTAAAACATTAACTATATCACTATTAATCGTATTTTATTTCCCAGAAACTATTTGTTGTTTTATGTAAAATTCAATTCAAATACATATAACTATTAAGTCGAAAAAATTGATCTTTTAGCATAAATTTTCGAATTTTAGCTTTATATTGCCGAATTAATTAAATTAATTACCTTTCCCCTATACTGCCTGCGTACATTTGATTGTATCATTTTGATTATAATTCATAATTATAGCTTAGCAGAAACAAGTTCGAATGTTAAAACTACAATAATAAGAAACATGGGGCCTTCAGCCCATATATTTTAGCACATAAGGAAGTCACGAATCACAATTAACTTAAGAATTAATTAAGAACATGTTTTTTTGTTTCGTTTGCAGTGAAAACTTATTCCGAACAATGGCTGATTTGGTAGTAAATGAAGGATATGCAGCTGTTGGTTACCAATACATAAATGTGGATGATTGTTGGTTGGAGAAATCGCGTGGCCTTCGAGGAGAGCTTGTGGCTGATCGCAGGCGATTCCCAAGAGGCATGAAAGCATTAGCTGATTATGTAAGACACGCACATATAATTATAAATTAGTTTCATGTTAATATCGATTTATCAATTAAAGATTCATGCACGCGGCTTAAAATTCGGAATTTATGAAGATTATGGTAATTACACATGCGCCGGTTATCCAGGCATTTTGGGATTCCAACGTTTAGATGCTGATACCTTTGCATCTTGGGATGTTGATTATGTAAAATTAGATGGATGTTATGCTCTACCAGTGGATATGGATTACGGATATCCAGAATTTGGACGGTTATTAAACGGAACCGGTCGCCCAATGATCTATTCTTGCAGCTGGCCAGTATATCAAATCTATTCCGGACTAACTGTAAGTTAAAAAAAAGTATTTGTTACAAATTATATTTATAATTTAAAATGTTTAATTCTAGCCAAACTTTTCTTCAATCATCCAACATTGTAATTTATGGAGAAATTTCGATGATATTCAAGATTCGTGGGCTTCACTCGAAAGTATTATTGATTACTATGGAAATAACCAAGATCAAATTATACCAAACGCTGGTCCAGGACATTGGAATGATCCAGATATGTTAATTATTGGTAACTTTGGATTAAGTTATGAACAATCAAAAACACAATTCGCTCTTTGGGCTATATTAGCCGCTCCTTTATTAATGTCAGTCGATTTACGGACAATCCGACCAGAATACAAGGCTATTTTGCAAAATCGCAAAATCATCGCTGTTGATCAAGATCCTCTTGGAATTCAAGGCCGAAGAATTTATAAAGTAAAATATAATTTTGCATCTTTTTATGTTTGAATGTATAAATTATAATTAATTTTTAAATATTTTAGCACAAAGGCATTGAAATTTGGTCCAGACCAATTACCCCAATTTATGTAAACTACTATTCATTCGCCGTCGCTTTTGTTAATCGTCGAACTGATGGCACACCATCCGATGTTGCTGTAACATTACGAGAATTAGGATTACAATCACCAACCGGCTATAGAGTAGAAGATTTATATGAAGATGTTAATTATGGTGTTCTTAACCCAAATACTAAAATTAAGGTTAAAGTAAATCCTTCCGGCGTTGTTATCCTACGAGCTGATGTTCAACCAGAACGTTTCTCTCGAGCACCATTTAATCCTCTAACTTATTATAGAATATAGGATCACATATATAAAATGTACTTATAAATAAATCTTCTCTTTTTGTACCTTTTAATAATAATTCTGATTTATTTATCTTTAAAAACAAAATTTGTGCCACATCTCATTCTTTAATAGTTAAACACTGTATTTTCTAATACTATTTTCATTAAAACAAAAAATAGTTAACACTTAATGTTAAAAAATAATTTAAGACAAAATTTTGTTATGTCATTATAATTTTTTAAATTTTATTTTGTTCCAATTTAAATTTACGCAAAAGTAAATTTAAATACATATTTAAAGAAAAACAAACGTCTTAGCAACTTTTTATATACTATGTAATAATAATATTATTATTTTAATTATGTATTTTAAATAAATTTTCTTGTAACAAGGAAAATTAAGTTTTTGGAAACGATAAATATGATTTAAGTTATACTTATTTACAAAACATAAAATAAAACAAATGTACGAGTACAAACATTACAAGAGTCAAACCCGTAAATTTAGCAAAAACACATTCAAACAAAATAGATTTCTTTAAAGTATTTACAACAGATGGCACTGCAATTAATATTAAAGATGATTACTTTTCAAGCGCATTTTTTTTTCTCTTTAAACTTTTAACAATACATTTTCTAAATTAGCTTCACCTACAAGCTGTCTCTGTTTGCGTTAAGGTACAATGCTCTAGTTCGCCTACAATTCAAGTTCCGATTCCGCTAATCATATTTTTTGTAATTTCAAGAGCAAGCAAAAAACGAAAAATTGCACATCTTCTAATTTTCTAATCACTTCAATGTATTCCCTGACACTTTAAATTGTTTCTTTCACCTCAAGTCACTTCTTCGCACCGTAACTGGTAATAATAGATGGAAATTGGGTTGTTAAGTCTCTGACTCTGATAGTAATCCACGTTCGTCTAAAGAAATTCAATTAACTGGTCATTAAAGAACATATTAGCAAGTTAATAGATATTCGTGAACAAAATGAATTATCAAATCAATCAGGTGAAGCGTAGATAAAAGTCACAGCTATTAATTTTGCAAACAATTACGTATAACTTATTTCATTTAATTGGTAAATTAAATTCGTATACATATTTTTAATTAGTTATGTTTAATAAATTATTCATTAGAACCAATGATTCCGTGCTCTTGGTGGTCTTCCGCTGCGATAGTAATGACTAACTGGATAGCTAGCCACGACTCCTGAATGTTTGGTGAAGATTCGTGATTTTCGATGTGCCGGTTTAGATGTTCCAGTGATAGCTGATTCAAAACATCGATATTTGAGCACACGGTTTTCTATGCTTGTCTGTTAAATGTAGATGAAAATTTACACTTATTTTTTAACAGAACAAGCATATAATCACTTTTCATGTCGACCCGTCTATGAGATCTAACGTCAGTTAGGATCTCTTCGAGAACATCAAGTGCTCAATTTAGTTTTTCGGTCTTCCATCATTCGCTCACGACGTGACTATCAGAGTTTTCGGATGTTGAAAGAATCTGCTAGAACCTAGCTATAGGTTATACATTATAGCCAGTTCCGTGACGCGTTGGTCGTTGTTGTTACTCAGCTGAGAAGCAAGCTGTACGAACCAATATTTGATGTTGTATCCGCACACCTACCGATTTTTGCATTCAAGTCGTTCACGACGATAATTTTGTTATCATGGTACTCATGATGTCTTCAAGCTCGACAAAGAATAAATCTTTGACATCATCCGACTTGTCTTCGGTGGGCGTATAAGCATTGGAAATCGTGATATGCTATATCTTTGTGCGGAATCTAGCCAAACATACTCGCATGATCGGACGGACGTCGATGATATGCTGCTGTACTCGTCGGAAAGCCAACTTCAAACTCTCTCCCGTTCTGATGACCACGATCCAGGTGGAAATTTAGGCATGGGACGTACTTGCACTACAGGAACTTAAATGGTCTGGGAGTATGGGATCTATAATACCATAATGGTGGTATTATAGATCCCACTCTCATACCATCTAAGTTCTTGTAATGCAAGTACGTCCAATGTGTAAATTTCGCCTGGATCGAAAGAATCTGAAGATCTCCATGCCTTGAAAGGCTCCCCACGTTCCATGTTCCCATTTTTATAGCGTTATCCGTATACATTTTCCAAGGTCGTTATTGTGATAAGTTCTAGGATTTTGTGTGGGGTTCATAACTTGATGTTTTTGATAACTTGTAGTCTTGGTCCTACACGTATGGGTAGAAACCTACGACGTTGCCCCCTTTGTCACATCCGAGGTACATTTTATTATATAGGTCTAATATTGTGTTTGGAGGTTGTGAGAGTAAGGCTATGATTAAGTTCAATACTCAAGCAGATCGAGAGGATCGACATACATTTTTTTAAAACGTGGTACTTGTGGCTTATCGTGTGGTTATTATGAATTAAGAATATGGCAACTACAGCGGAACTTAATCATGGTGGTAACCAATTCTACAAAATTTTGTTTCTTTGAAATAGATGAAAATCTTAAGATTTTTGTTCGAGGTTAAAATGTTATTTTTGGTAAATTGAACTGAAATAGGGACATTCGTAGTTTTATTAATTTATTAAAAAGAAACAGGGTTTTCTTGTCGGCTCATTCATGGTTCAGAAATGGAAATTCAAAACAATTCGTTGTTAAAGATGGTATTTGACCAATATCGGATCAAATAGTAAAATTTCTTGATAATGCCAATCACTATCTTTTAGCTTCTCTTCCCATCAGATAAAATTTTGAGCAAATGTATTTTCTGAATGGGAATTTTGTTCGTATAGTTGATTCAACGTAGGAAAAAACGATAATGTCGGAAATGAACACTCATTCTTATTATATTTGAGTTTTCTGTCGTGTAAAATTTCCGTGTCGGATTATCCGTTACCAATTATCGTTTGGACCCCCCCCCCCCCCCCCCTTTACCCCCATCTAGTAAACTACGTTCGATTTGATTTCATTTCTTAGAGGAAATTATAGAATCCTTCCTGAGAGAAATAGTGAGAGGAAAGATACCACTAGTATCACTCCACGAGAGTGTGATAATCATTCAGTGTTCCAATAACACAGGAATTTATTTTATTATTTTACAAGCTTATGCATATATAGAAACCTCTTTTGATTCTGTTAATTAATAAACACAGCTAGTTAAGTCGAAAGATGGCCGGAATGGAAATGCTATTGATGATTATAAAAATATGATAAGCGCCATACTCGGAAAAATATAAACTGCGGTAGATTCATGTAAATAATGAAAAAATTTAAATTTTTCGACAGTAGGTATATACAAATTTCTATAATAATTATCATGACATTTTCGTAACAATCTTAAATAATTTAATATATACATATTTTTTTATTTATATTACGACTGAGTCTCGATCTTTAGATTTCGATGGAGGTTGTCATTTCGAATGTACCACACGGTGCATTAACAATACATCGCAGGATTTTATTTTGAACTGTTTGTATGATTTGAATATTTGTCTTCCTGGCATAACCCCAGAGTGGGCTACCATATGTCCATACAGGTTTCCGGATTTGGTTGTATAACAGCAGTTTGTTATGGATCGCTAGTTCACATTGTCTCCTAAGAAGCAATGCATTTTTCTAAATTTTATGTTTAGTTCTTCTCTCTTCTTTTTTATGTGTTCCTTCCTTCTAAGTTTAGCATCTAAAGTCATGCCGAGCTATTTAGCAATGTTTGCATGCGGTATTACTATCAAGTTTATCATTATTGGTATATGATTAACTTTTAGATTTGTAAAGTTCACCTAGATTGATTTTGCTTCATTTAATTTGATTCGCCATTTCTTTGTCCAATTACATATCTGGTTAGTACAATTCTGTAATTTACTAGTGGAGTCATTGATGTTCTTTGCTGTTGCAAGTATTGCCGTGTCATCGGCAAAAGTTGCAATTGTTGCGTCTGTAATTGGTATATCTCTAGTATACAGGAGATAAAGGATTGGCCCAAGAACACTCCCTTGTGGTACTCCTGCTGTTATTCTTTTAACTTGGGAGTATTAATTTTCATGCTTTACTCGGAAGTGCCTCTCTAATATCTATGATTTTAAAATTTGAAAAAATTGCTCCAGAAGATCTCGATGAAGTTTGAATTCTAACCCCTGGTGCCATACTTTATCGAATGCTTGCGCTACATCAAGGAATATAGTTGAGCATATTTCTTTGCTTTCTAGTGATTTCTCGATTATATCAGTAATTCAATGTACTTGTTCTATCGTAGAATATTTTTCCCTAAATCCAAACTGATGTAAGGGGGATAAGATTCCTTTCTTCGCTAATTGGTTTTAGTCTTTTAAGAAGAACCTTTTCAAATAGTTTCGATAATGTTGGTACCAGAGAAATTGGCCTGTATGAAGCTTAATCATTCGGAGGTTTGTTCGGCTTAAGTATCATAATTACTTCTGCAACTTTCCATTGTCGTGGTACATATATATGTAACATATATGTTAGTCGAAATGCTGCATTAATTATATGCACTAGTTTCCGCAACGCTTTCTCCGGTTCTCCGGTAACAGTTTTATTATCTGACCCGTTATAAGATCTGAGAATAAAAATTATTTTAAAACTAAATCTCATTTATACACCTTAGTTTTAAGAGTCCCCTACGACGGTGCTATCGCGCTTTTGTAAATGTCTCTATGGTTGTTTTTAAAAATTTAGTAAATTCCAAACTGTTTGTTTTTCTACAAAGTATAAGAATAATGATGTCAACTATAAAAAAGGGCCTAAATCTGCCAAAATAGCTATGAAATGTAGAGAGCAATCGGTACAGACATTAGGGAAAGAATTGTGTGTTTAAATCATAATTTTAATCAAAAATGTATTTGAGTTTAGAAAGTAGATCGTCTTTCAAAAGAAATAGCAGATTTTAAAATGGTATTAAGCATAACAGCCGCAGAGCAAAATACAAATGAAAGAAGACCATCGTTGATTAGTTCCACGATCAGTGCCGTCAACTCGTCGAAAATAAACAAAAGATGCAAATGATTGATTCGTAACACTAGGAGCTCACAAAAAATATCTAAGCGTTAAAAGTTTCATCCCGATCTGTCGATCCGTCTAGTCTAGGAATTTTACTTGAAAAACAATTTTTCATTTCCGCTTATTTTGGAAAACTGATCTGGACCGGTATTGTTGCAAATTTAATTTATAATCTGCTAGTTCTTAGTTGTTTTTCTCTTAAATGTAGTGTATAAAATATTTAAAAAAAACGGAAAAGGTTCTATAGAAGTGCCACTTCCGATGGACTGATTTCGACCAAAAAACACTGGGATCTCCCAATTTGTGGAAAAAGTTTAAGTATGAAGTTTTATCCTGATCAATCAATCCATCTGGGTTGAAGAAAATGAGCGACATTTAGTCTGCAGGCAGGGACAGCAGACAGCACCACACAAAGCAGAGGCATACGCACATATACAATTTTTTTTAAAATTATTTGTTTTTTACTACGGCGATATTGCGGTCAAAACTTTTCATGAATTCTGTAATTTTTTTTACTACGTAAAAGAAATTAAACTGGGAAAAAGGAAAGAATATATTATAGTATATGGGCGTCTAATTTTGGATTTTGTCACAAAATCAGTAGATAATTTGGTTTGGAATTTCAAATGATAAGTCTAAGTTTCTTTATCTCCAGTGAAGCATTTTGGAACCTATATTATGTTATAATTGGGAGTATAAGTATAAATAATATAAGGAAAATTGATCATCATTTCCATTCTTTTCATTCTAGGATTGCGGGGACACATCACTCTCACTTCACACTTTAGCCGAAAATCTAAAGAAATTTCAATCGTTCAGCGAGTTTTAATGGAAAATAATTTCAAAATATTTTTTGCTTTTCTCGGTGTATAAAATAATTATGTTAATGGGCTTAATTTATCATTTAAGCTTTTGTTTGTAAGCGTTGAATAAACAAAAACAGCCAACAAAATTCCATATACCTTATAAGTACTGCACTCTTATGATTTGGTACATGTTAGATTACTTATATTTATATGATTGAGGTATCAAAAAAATCGTAAAGTTAACTGTAGTAAAAAAAAGTTTTTTTTTAGTCTTGTGCTAAGTTTTGGAGTCTTTATGAACAACTTTCATCGCAATACAGAAATAAATTTAAACATTGTGTGGAACTAAAAGTAATCGAATTATTCGCACTCATATTCAAAAATGTGTATCACAGATAACATTGTTTATTTAACCGTTATTTGGAGGGTGTGTATGAATACATCACGAATGACGATAAAAGTATGTGATATGCCTTCATTGTAACAACAAACACAAACGATAATTTTAATCATAAAATGTAGCAATGTGTACTGGAAATTTGTATGGTGTGGTGAGCGTATATGTATCGGAAAGACGCCAATTTTTTATTCTATATGTGCAATAATATAAGTCTGTTTTTTACATGCAGAGTCTTTTTAATTTCAATGCTATTCCAATGTCACTGATTTACTCTTGAGTGGGTGTGCTTAGTTACTTACGCACTTGTTAAAATAGTATGTGTGGGTTAGTAATTCGGATGATTATAAAGTTCATTGATATTATGGCAATTGCTTAATTGTGCTAAATACCTTTTTGATAAACAACTTGTTTTATATACATATTATTTATTAATGATGTCTGTCATACGTAAATATTTTATATTTAGACGCGATCGAATTTTACACTAAGAGTAGAAAACAAACTCAGGTTCGCATTATTTTTAAAACTAGATTACGTAAAAAGTATTAGTAAATAAATTAATAAATATTAAACTTAACCCTCGATTAACAAATTTACAACTTTAGAAGTTAAGCAATGAACACATTAAATAATTCTACATTGACTCACGAACACTACTAAAAAATGAAAATAAATCGAAAATGGCATTTAAGTGGATCAAAACTGTCAAAATGATATATTTTAATAGAAACGATTTAACTTTGTAAACAAAGAAATGAAGAACTTAATTTTTGAAAATCGTTTCACAATAATTAACATTAATTCGAATTAAGAGTTACCGTAGAAGTCCAAACGCTTTAAATTTCTTATAATCACTAAAGCAGTTTACTGATTTTATATTTTATTTAAATTATATTACCTTGACACACACACAGCAAGGTAAAACGAAAGTAAAAACCATCACACTACAGCATACATCCCACTGACGTCCTGGACATCGGATTGGTTATTTTACCCCAAAGAGTGTTATCTAAAGTTTCAATAGGTTCATGCCGCATGCAAGTGTAAGATGTTCATATATAATTACGTATGTATCTAGAAACGATAAATTTTAGGTCTGCAATCTAAAATAAAATTTAACCAGGGAAATGACAATGTTTCAACACACAAACTTAATTTGCTGACTTACGATTGCACAATTGCGTGAAAATCCTTTATCTCAGATTAATTAGGATAAGAGCAAAATCACTAAATCGTTTCATTAATCTAAACCGCTTAAAATATGTTACTATACAGCGTATCCGAACCCCCGTTCCCTTATACCCTTTAAGTTATAGGGTGTTGAAAAATTTTTTTGACGTAGATTGCGTAGGCCTTATATTTGAATGGGAAGCATACCGGAGAAAATGACAATCAATGTATTACAAAAAGAGTAAACTTATAAAAAAAAACGAGCAGGCATATCTTCCATGATTAGCGAAATGCATTGTTTCTTCTAAAATGCCGGAACAACTCTTTTCCTATAACTTTTAGGTTAGATGTTAACTAACTTTCTCACTCCTGAGTGTGGGCAAACTTAAGGCTATTTTACATGAGAAAATTTATATGAAAAGAGTTGAAGATGCGGATGTGAATGAAATATGTATATTAAATACATTAAAGGCATTGTTCGAATCGAAAATAAAATCGCATAAAAAGTTTAATTTTTGACATTTTAGTCGTAGTTAAAATGTCAAAAATTTAATTTTAGGCAAATGCGAGGGATTGTGAATGACCTTCATAGGGACTTGCGTCACCGTTGAAATAAAGAAACACGTACAGCAATTATATACTATAGGCATGAAAATGAAGATATCCATCCTATGTTGGACACCATCAATATAGTGTGGAGACTCCAAACGCAGAAACCGCTGGAGCGTTTTAGAACTTTTAGTTCTAATTAGAACGAGAAATTATTGTAAAATGAGTAACCACTCATCTTAATCCGAGAAACTAATTTAAGAAAGATGAATTACTACACTACGCAAAACAAAAAACGAAACAGTTGAATGAATGTTTCGTTTTGCTGTTGATGTGGATGGTTCTGGCTGAACTCATGATTTTTTGCGTTTAGGGTTATGGTTTTCCCAACTTTCCATCGCCAGTCACAATTTGCGACGAAAATGCCATATTCGGTGTCTTGTAAGCAAAGAATTGCAAACCATTAAACGATTTTCAATGTTTAGTCAGTTCATGTGATACCCATTCTCCTCCTTTTTAAATCATTGTATGGCACGTAAACGTTTGCTTATGGCTGCTTGAGTGACATTTACTTGTTCTGCAAGCTCTTTTTTCTGTTTGAGCTGAGTTTTCTTTCACTAATGCTTCCAATTCTTCATCTTCGAATTTTTTTGGTTGACTAGAACGTTCTTTGTCACTGACATAAAAATCACCACTTTTGAATCATTTAAACCAGTTTTCGCAAGTTTGTTGAGTTGGTGCATCTTTCAGCACGTTCAAACTTTCAGTAGCTTTTTCGTTGGATTAAAGCAAAAAAGTAGTGCTTCCTGCAATTGCTGTTTTGTTGGTACGAAATTCGACATGTTTAAACAGGATTAAAAAAATATGTTGTTTGCGCTTTCACGAATAATAACAAACTAAATTTTAATGTGGAATGTCAACACTTTAAAACGCCGTAGGTGTCATTGAAAAATAATGTTTAGTACTAAAGTTACGCCATCTCTTAGAAAATCCAAAAAACTAAGTTATACACCAAATATATAAAATAATTAGGCCGATTTTATTGTTTACTTCTATGTATAGAGCTTTTGTTCGACACACATTGGTTCGGTGTTCTTAGTTTTTATTTACAAATTCATATTTTTAAACTCCTCTATCTTAGAATTCGCTTCCCAATTTATTTTTCTCTATCGATCATAATTTATCTCAATCTATTAATTAAAGATCATGTTTTCCAAACACTCATTTCAAATACTTGCAAGCACTTTTGTCTACGTTTAGCTTGAGTTTTGTAAAATTAGTTAGAAATACATGGTATCCGTATTTTGGTATTGCAACGAGAAAATCATAAGTATGTACAGATGAATTAATATCTGGCTGGAAAATCCGAAATACAAAAAGATTATTTTTTTGAATTTGCCAAGTATTTTTGGGAAAACACAATTATAAAATTATGGATCAAGGATTTCAAGAATACGAGTGGCACGTGGCATATTACACTTGCACTTTGCATAATGAAAATGTCTTTGTAATTTCTTAACGAAAAAAAAAATTATTTTGTATAATGTTTTCGTATACAATTTGCATATCTACTTTGTTAAGCTGATGATTTACGCTTTATAGTTATTTTGGAAGCCGAAAATTCAAATACAGTTTTTACAGATGATCCATCCAAAAATAAAATACTTTTACTTTTTCGTTGAATTATTTATTTTTTGTGCAAAATTAAATTTATCACACAAATCTTATTTTCTCGTTTATTGGCTAGGGTCCAAATCCAAACATCTAGAGTTTTCATAAGAATGTTTGATACGCATTGTATTATTCATTATCTCTTAATGTTAATTTCTTTGTAACAACAAGCGCCTGTGCTGTTCAATTTGGCGCTTGAGCACGTAGTGAGGAAAAGCAACATCGAAACTTCGCGCTGTATATTTAATAAATCAGGCCAAATTCTAGGATATGCAGAGGATATCGTGCTTCTTGGCCGAAGACCTAGAGATATCAAAGACAGTTTCGTACCGCTCGACCGCTGCGCAAGAAGATTTGGTTTGGAGGTGAACAGCGGTAAAACCAAATTTGTATCAATACCCAAGAACATCTCCATGGTAAATCTCGGAATTGGCAACCATAACTTTGATAGCGTTGAAAACTTTAAATACTTCGGGTCAGTTATAACAATATCGAATGATGACATGCAGGCAGAAACAAAAGCCCGAATCTACCGGACAACGAGTTTTGTACGGCCAATTAAAATTATTGCGATCTAGATATCTATCGCAGTCGTGCAAGCTTGCACTTTATAAAGCACTCATAAGACCTGTCCTGGCTTTCGGAAGCGAGAGCTGGACCATCACCTCTAATGATTGTAGATTTGTTTCTTGAAAAATCATTTTTCTTTTTTCACTTTTGTGTACTTTTGTCACTTCAAAATTATATATAAAACACTGTTTATTTTTTATTTGGTAGTTTTCCTTATAGTGACAATAAAGGTTTATTTAATTTTTAAATATCGATTTCGGATGGTCTTTCCTTCAACAGTTATTTTACTATATCTTTTACTATACCAAGGTATAGTAAAATAACTGATGAAGGAAAGACCATCCGAAATCGATATTTAAAAATTAAATAAACCTTTATTGTCACTATAAGGAAAACTACCAAATAAAAAATAAAGTGTTTTATATATGATTATAGATTGTTATCTACCTTCGAAAGGAAGGTCATTCGCTCAATCTTTAGTCCAATTAAAGTCGCGGACAACGAATATCGGATTCGCATGAACCACGAGATAAAGCAAATTCTTGGAGGTTGTGATATTATCGGATTCATCAAATCCAATCGAGTTAGATGGCTCGGCCACGTTGAGAGAGAGAGAGAGAGAAATTAAAAACTCGAAAAGTGATGCTGAATGTGTGAGATTGATACAATCATAAATTAAAATAACATCAGACAGATCAATAGAACGAAAATATAACGATATTGCTGCAGTATAACTATTAAATTTGATTATTCTTGATAAAACATGTAGTGGAAGCTGGTGTCCCACGCAAGGCTCCATTGAAAATTTAAAAGTAAAATTCTTGGTTGAAGCCGGGCTCATCCGTACACCATTTTACATACATGAAATGAAATTTAGGACGGTTACATAAAAACCAATTTATAGCACTCGACATAATGCTATGTCCTTTTTTTATGATAATGCTACGTAATACTTTATTTTGTTTTGAAATGTTTGTTTGATCTTAACTGTAGTTTTCGTTGCGCAGCCCCAAAGCTGAATACCATACGTCCAAATAGGTTTAAGTATTTGTTTATATAACAGCAGTTTATTGTGCGTTCAGTTCGGAGTTTCTTCCAATAAGCTAGTTCATTTTTCTGAATTTTAAATTCAGTTGTTGCCTTTTCTTTTTAAATTGCGTTTTCCACTGGATCTTAAAGTCTAGCGTCATACCGAGGTACGTAATGTTATCAAAATATGGAGTTTGTTGCGAATTCTATTTGTAAAGTTGATATGTGTTGATTTCGATTCGTTTAGTGTTATTCTTCATTTTTTGTCTAATTATTCACTATATTAGTAGCATTTTGTAGTTTCCTTATGGACTCAACAAGCAGCAGTAGTCATAAAAGCTGTGTCATCAGCCAACGTTCCTATTCTAGTTTCTACTATGTTTGGTAGATCAGTTGTATACAGGAAGTATAATACAGGGCCAAGAACAATACCATGTGGAACCCGTGCCAATATTTTCTTTAGTTTTGAGTATCTCCCTTCATGTCTCACCCGGAAGTAACAGTCGTGGATGTAAGACTTTAACCCAAAATATTTTTTAGCAAATCTTGTCGGACCATAAATTCCTGACCACACGTTATCAAAACTTGGGCTACATCTAAGAATATTGCTGAACATACTTTTTGACAGCATGCTCATTGTATCAGTAATCACATGTACTTGTTCTATCGTTACCTTTCTCCGGAACACAAATTAATGTGCTGATATAAGATTTTTGCTTTTTTTAATTGGCTTTAGTCTCTTGAGAAACAGTATTTCGAAAATCTTTGATGTTGTTGTTAGCAAAGAAATAGGCCTATACGATGTTTCGTCTTTTAGCGATTTATTAGGCTTTAGCATCATTAAGATTTCCGATACTTACCACTATCTCTGAACATAAAAGCCTAAAGATAGCTTTGATTGTGTGCTATAGTTTCCTTAGTGCTTTTTCGGGTAGGACTTTGAGTAGATAGTAGGTGTTCTGAAAAAGAGTAGGGTTTTGCTTTTCGCTGCGACCCCAGGTTCTATCAACCATTTTTATGCGTGGCACTTCCATTTTAGGCTTTTTAAACCTTTAGTGGCTATCCACAGGGAATAGTCTGTATCAGGTTTATCTGTCAGCTTACATAGGAAGCTAACAAATGACTCATTCTTAATTTCCTTTATAAGTAGTTTAAGTTTGTTGTACAAGTTGTTTAGGATTGTTTTGTTTTCAGGGCTCTAGTTATCTGCCATGATTAACGAGGTCTTCTTTTTTCATTAACCAACTCTCTCACTTCAACTGGATAGTATATACTTTTTTGTAATATTTCTTGCTGACCAGGAGACTTTCTCAGGCCGCTTGTGTAGAGATCTGAGAGATCTGCACCTGTAGATTGACGCTTTCTTCGACTAGCTGCCGAATATATTCCCAGTTTGTTTTGTTATTTGTTAGCCTTGGAGGACTTGCTCTCCTTATTACCACGTGACTTATTATCATTAAAACTGGAGAATAGTCCTTCTTCATTTTTGACTGCTAAGTAATTTTTAGAGATACCTCTTGATATATAGAAATCCAGAAGGTGAAGAATGTTATTTGGGTTCGTAGGCCAGTAGGTTGGCTTTCTACTGGAGTGAAACTTACATTTTAATGTCCTACCTGCTTCAAATAGCTCTCTTCCTTTGGGAGTGGTTCTATTTAATCTCCAGAATAGGTTTTTCGCGTTAAAGTCGCCTTCAATAATAAAATTACTACCAAGCGATTTAAGAAGTTTGATGTGGTCTTCTTTTTATGCGTTATATCACTTTTTTCTACCAGAGAATTTTTTTTGTTGCTTCAATTTAAGTCCAACCCACACATATATGTGAGTAAAAATGATAGGTTGTAACGTCTTCCGGATTTTAACGGATCTTAGCTAAATCGGAATTATTTTTGAAAAAAAAACATTATAATTTGATAACATAATTTATATAACATATTAATTATTTGTTTTTGATAACATATTAATTACTTTACTATTATTATAGTAACGAGGGCGTAGTGAGAAGTCTGGTAAAATTGCAACAGAGAGCGCCACAATCGCAAATCCCAGATACCAAATTAAAATTTTCACACAGATCTGTCATTTAGTTCAGTTTTGAGAGCCATTGAAAACAATCTCCCATTGTTTTTTTTTGCAAACCTGGAAAAAAGTGAATTTCGTGTTAATTAAACATTATTTTTTGCGTGGAAAAACCATTACGCAAACCAAAACAAAATTATAAATATTAAGGGGACTCTTCACCATCGATTAAAATGATTCACAAGTGGTTTCCTCATTTTCGTTGTGGTCGTACAAGCACAACTGATGCCGAACGTTCAGGATGCCCAAATGAAGTCACCACACCAAAAATGGTTGACAAAATCCATGATACGGTATTGCAAGACCACAGAGTGGAAGTACGCGAGATAGCTGAGATAGAAGGCATCTCACATGAACGTGTGAGCAATATATTACACGATCATTTGAATATGAAAAAGCTATCCGCGCGTTGAATGTCCCGTTTGCTTACAGTCAACCAAATACGCACAACTCTGTGTGACAACTTCAGAGGCAGGTTTGGCGATTTTCAAGCGAAATAAAAAGTTTTTCGTCGTTTCATAACTATGAATGAAACATGGATTCAGTAGATTTTTACTGGCGAATCTGCGCCGAAGAAGGCTAAGGCGGTTTTATCGGCCAACAAGGTCATGGCCAGTTTTTTGGGATGCACGCGGCATAATCCACATCGATTATCTTCAAAACGGGAGAACAGTCAACGGCGAATATTACTGCAACTTATTGGCTCATTTTAACGACGTTTTGAAAGAAAAACGATAGCATTTGGCGAAGAAAAAAGTTCTCTTCCATTAAGACAATGCACGAGTGCACACGTGTGTAGTTGCCATGGCCAACATACATGAATTACCCTTTGAATTGCCGCCATATTCTTCACACTTAGCCCCTGCGACTATTTTCTGTTTCCGAACAAGTGTATCGAGCTAAAAGGCGACTACGTTGAAAAATAATTTTTTTTTTGCCCGAAAATATAATTTTTTGTTTCATTTTTACCAGACTTTTCACTCCGTCCTCGTATATTGTTATTTTTCGGACGAAAACGCATTAAGTGAAATGCACAAATGTGTATGTTGGTTCAAAATACATACAAAAATAAGTTTTTGACATGATTATTTTGTCTTACCCATGTTTCCAGCACACTTTACGCATCTGGGCTCCCTATTACAGTATTTGCGTGTGTGGTTATATGCCTGACAGTTGTAGCATTCTGGCATTCTTCTAGTGTTATTTTTTAATATCTCAATCTTCACTTTCATATTAAGGATTGCTTTGATTCCATATACCCTATCAATGCTCTGTGTTGTTAAATGTTAGCATGAAAAGGGGGAGGCCAACTTTGGTTGTTTTTCTTTCATCCTTTGTATTTTACAGTCCTTTTTCTTTAGTATGTTCACAGCATTCAGGATTTTGAATCCTTTCTGGTTAAGTTTCTCAATTATTTCTTCGTTTGGGCATGCATGATGCAGCTCTCTGGCCAAGACTTTGATTGGTTGCTCAGCTTTGTATTCATAGGTGAGCTATTCGTAGAAATGTAGGTTTCTGGGTAAAGTGGATTCACTTTCCAAACGCGCAGTGACTTTATATTTATCGTTTGCAACTAGCTTCACTATTTTTTTTGTTTCGTATTCAATAACATTAAGTATGTTAATGGGTGGAGGTGGTATCTCTTTATGTATTGGTTGATTTTCCTACATTTTTCCTTGGTTGATCACGTTGGGTGTATTAACAGGTTGCAGTTGTCTCTATTTCGGTAGCAGTGATACGTTTTTATATACCTTCACTAGATCCGTGGATGACTGATCAGGTCGTTGGGGTAGTGGATTTCTTACGCTCTGTGTTGATAGTTCCACCTCAGGCGAAGATTCTGCTTTACTTTTTTTGCTTTGACGTTTAGTTTTAATTTGCCTTCGTATAAAACTTGTTTCATATGCCAATTCACCTTCATGTGTTTCACAGCTAGCTATAGTATTTTCTTTGGATTGATTCTCATTTTTATTATAACTATTTCTTCTTTAAGCTGTTGGACTTCTCTGAATGGCTGTTCATTGATTTGCATTAAGTTTTCTAACGATTTCTTGAACAATGATTAGTAATTTCATTTAGAAGTGAGACAGCTATTCAAGTACAGATTCATGAGATGATAGAATTTATGAGTATGTGGTAGTCTTTTTAAAAATTACCTTATATCTGAAAAAAATTAATAAATTATCGAACCCTTCACTCAAATAACTAATTAGACCGGTAAACAATCAAAAACAGTTAAAGTAAATCTATGATAATCAACTAACCTGGAATCTTCAATGATAATAATATTAATTATTATTTATTACTGAGAAGTCGGTACAACTTTGAAACCCTTTTGATACCTATAAGTTGTAATGTAATAATCCTCCTTAGTTGTTTTCAACTTCCTAAAAATCATTAATATTTATTCTTTTAATTTCCCCCGAAATATCGGAAAATAAATTTCAAAAAATATTTTCGACCTACAAAATACACACAATAACTAAATTGCAGGATTTTTCCCTGGAATTAATTTAATAGTTAATTTAGGGAAATATATTAAAATAAATGTAAACGACATTTTCTACGAATTTATTACACGGGCTTTAGTGCACATGAAAAAAGATTTATGTTGCAAAAATCTTTTGCCTTATTTGTATATAAAATTAAAATAAATAAGGATTTCTTCGATAAAAATCGCCGAATCGTCGTTAAAACCGCGAGATCCAGATCGTTACTCAATGTGTTTTTTTAAAACCATAAACACAACGATGACTTAAGAAATATCAAGTGTTTAGTACGATTAAGAGTTGAGTTCTAAAAATTTAGTAGTGAATAATAAATGTTTGAAGAAATAATGTGTTTAACTCCTACGTACGGGTAAGAATATAAAAGAACAATTGTTCTTTGGAATTTAAGGTTTGCAAAGTCTAAGTGCACAGCCAACTGAAGCTGCACCAAGTAGAAAGCATTGATCAAGATTATTAAAGATTTCTAGAACGTATTTTGCCTTAAACACCGTCCTAGGCCTAACATATCACATAAGCAGATTATGTGATATAGGACAGGGCTTTCAAGTTCCAGTTCATTCAAATAATGAGAACGTTAACAGGACTACAGTTATGGTGCCAGTACGCAAGAACCTAATATCCAAACGACCTCTTACCAAAAACACCTGCCGCCACAACATTAGTGCCTACTGAGCAAAATTGCTCTCCGGCTCTACTCTTTTTCACGCCCATCCGGTTAACGCATAGTAAACTTTGATTCATCAGCACAACAGTCAAACTTCTGACCGATTGTAGTCCAACTGTGGTCACGAACAAAAATCAAACGGTCTTTTCGATGAAGTAAGAGCAAGTCTTGTTCTATAGAAGCCCTCC
The DNA here is from genome assembly GCA_947310385.1 of Nephrotoma appendiculata. Taxonomy (NCBI): domain Eukaryota; kingdom Metazoa; phylum Arthropoda; class Insecta; order Diptera; family Tipulidae; genus Nephrotoma; species Nephrotoma appendiculata. The sequence continues at coordinate 198,638,330 of OX371224.1, forward strand.
TGGAATTAAGGTTTCCATTTTACTCGAAATTTGATTACTCGAGTAGTCGAGTTTCTGTTTTCTAATTAACCGGTTACTCGAGTACTCGAAAAAATAAATTTTTACCAAAAAACAGCTAAATAGGTTTATTAATATTATTTATTTAATAAAAAAAAAAGAGCAAATCAAACTAAAATAAAATTCGGCATTCGAAATGTTACCAACTTCACACTGCTGTAGTAACTCATCACCTAATGACAGCGCGCTACTTTTGGAAAAACGTCAACCTGGTATGTTGTTTACAACGATACTGGTAGCATCAAAAAACGCCATGGAGATGGACATCCAAAAACAGTAACTACGCATAGCAAAATCGTTCGAAAGGTGAAGGCCAGAATTCAACGTAATCTACGACAAAGCATAGTCATATGGGCGAAAAATCTCAATGTGTTATCTTGTAGCATGGTGTGCATATTAAAAAATGAGCTACGATTGAAGCCCTACAAAATACAAAAAGTTCAATATTTAACATCTGCAACAAAGGCAGTTCACCTAGCAAAAGCAAGCAAATGTGTTAAAACACTTGCACATTGGTGGCAAATTTGAGAATTTGATCTTTTCTGATGAAAAATTTTTTAGGCAAAAGGCAATTTAGATTAGCGAATTGCTTTGCAAAAGCCAGCACCTGCATCATTGAAGCTTTAAGCCGCGGTAACTGCCACAGGACGTTCACTCGTTTTCATTGAACAGGGCGTAAAGGTAAATCAACAAATCTACTGTGAAAAGATTTTAAACGATGCTTTGTTACCTTAGGCACGTAAACAATTCGGTATAGAAACCAATGGATGTTTCAACAAGACTCGGCACAATCCCATAAAGACTCCCAGATTCATTTTTTCACAACAATGGCTACCACATTACCCGGACTTAAGACCAATGGATTTTTTCATATGGTCGATTCTGGATTCTAAGTATGTATTAACAAAAAAATATGAGACTAAAATATGGTACAAAATACCATCAGACACGTTTGTGCAGCATGTGAAGCCTTCTCGGACTGACTCGATGCTATTATACGCGCTAAAGGTGGCTATATCGAATAATACCATATTTTTTGTTAAATTTGAAATATTTTTACGATATACTGAAGTTACCGACCCCTGCATCTATGCCTAGTCGTGTATGGATTTTTGTCACTGTGCTGTGTGTTACAGATTAGGTCTGATTAAAGTTTGGATACAATTTTGTAAATTATGGTATTCCGTTGATTCATCTGCTAGTTCTAATATTTCAGTTTCTGAACTTAATTCTTTTTCCTAACAATTTTCAATTTAAAAATTCTTATTTTCGTGAAACAATAATAATTTTAAGGCTATATTTAGATGAATAGTTTAAAAACTCATTTTCATTTGGTTTAAAGTAAGTTTCTGTATATAAAAATATAAGTATTAAGTAGTGACGCCCATATCTCACATTTAGCGATAGTTTAGAAGTTGGTATGAAGAAACTTCTAAACTATCACTAAATTCCTACGATTGCTCCTTCTGCTGTTATTAAATTAGCTTATTTTGTACTTAGTTGCTGGACTGATAACATTTTAGGTTCACAAATATGACAATCGAAATGGATAGAACGTAACAGTATTCTCTTGTACAGTGAATTTTAACTATAGCATACAAATCAAAGCCTAAAATTAGGCAACAAATTTAATTTTTATTTTAGATAAAAAATTAGTTTTTCTAAACCTCGAGTACTCCATTAAATTAACCGAGTATTCGAAAACTCGATAGATTGATGAAATTGTCGAGTACTCGAGTATCCGAGTACTCGAAATGGAAACCCTAGGAATGCAGTCCATGTTCGGTTAACCGTAATTTCAAAGAGTTGCTGGAAATAGAGTTTAAACAGTTTAAAACAATTGATTGTTGCGATTTTATCTAAACACGTAACAAACCGTTTTTGACAATTTTGTCACGTATTGCACTTTGTTACAGCGATTGCATTTAAAAAGGTTGTTTTTGATAATGCTAACACGTATTTCACTTTGTTACTGCCATTGGATATGGTGCTTTTAAAAAAGGCGTAATTACTCTAGAAACGGATATTTACGAAGTAATTCAAGTGTCCGGTTTTTCACGAGCAGTGTAGAACTATTACAAAAAGTAATTGAGTTATTTGAGGAAAAGAAATAACCCTGATATAATTGTTTACCTACACACAAAAGAAGAAAGAAACACTGACCATTAGCTTCCGGGTATCGGGTATACAAGTATTTTGTAAAACGAAAAAAGTATATTGGCTTTAGAAAATCTTTTATTAGTTTTGATCAGTCATAGAAATCAGACAATAAAATTGAAATGTTATATATAGTCTAAATGTAAAGATACATATTTTATTCTCTTCTATTTGACGTTTAACAAACTGCCTAACAAAACGACATATGTGTTTGGTGGGTGGGCAATGAGTGAACTTTCACAGCAATTGTGTATTTTTTACACAACTTAGCACTCCAAGGTTTATGAAATTTTGCACTATGAATACGTGTTAGCCCGTCTCGATATAAACATTATCCATATGTTTTAAGATAAATTATATAAATAGAAATTTCAAACACATGCAAATGTATTATATACGCTCGCGTCGTATAAAATATAATAAAATGTTAGTAATCTTGAATGTACCATTCCAAATGTTTTTCAAAAGCAAAAATATAAACTAATAAGTCGTATCTGACAAATCGCTTACACATGCACAAATCGCTTGCTATTATTTAAAAGCTTAATAGACAGACGGAAATAGAAATTGAAATAAACTAGAATCTTACATAACGTTTCGCAATAGCCGGTAAGTGACCAGGTTTACAAGATTATTTTGAAGTTTCCGGTAAAACCATGTGCCACACAAACAAAAACTTAACTTGATGATGAAAGGTTATGTTTTTTTCTACTTTTATTCGCGTTTATAAGGTACAGTTTACACTTATGGCAATAATTAGCTGAAACACCTACGAATCGCCAATTAAAATCCAAAAATATCGCAATTCCGTTCGCGGAATTAACTTACTTCAAATACGAATTTGCATGTTCCAGTATTATCGTTTTTTAACGCTTTTTATCATAAACAATGAATACAACATGCATTTGGAGTTTAATGTGAAAGTAGAATCGAATTCCAGTCAAGACTCACTGATTTACTGATAAAGTAGGTTTTATGTAGACTACATAGTTTTGTAATTAAAACTTGTTTTTATTTCCAATACTAACGTGGATATATATTTACATAATTGTCGTTGGAACTAACCTTATGAATGTAGCTACGAAACTGCTGGTTTCCTATAACCTTGCGCACTGCATAAATATTTCATATCAAGTACATATAATGTAGACAAAAGTTATTAATGCCAAATGTATGTAAAACTATACTGAGATAATATTCGATCGGTTTATACATGTTTATCTCAGCTGATTTTAGACATACTCATAAATAATAGAATTAATTATTATTGTATGTATTATTGCTAAAGTATGCATTTGTGAATATTAATTTAAAACATTAGTATGAATAATATTGACATATTTATCAGTTAAACAAACAGTCTTTGTAATCTTGTTTGTATACTAGAATGAAAACACATCACAGAAAATTTTCTGTTTAGAAAAATCAAAATCATATATGAGTGAGTGTTGTGTTGTCTGAAAAGCTTCCGTCGTAACAAAGGTACAAGACATTGTTCCTTCCTTCTTCCAGCATCTCTACAACCTGTCCAAAGAGCACTCCGCGTCTTTCTCTGCAAAATAGTTGTTTAAGAAGGTAATGGCCTCCTCATTCAAGGAAAATCCCTTTCCTCCGAGCGCAGCTTTTAGGTTAGGGAACAAAAAAAGTCGCTTGGGGCTAGGTATGGTAAATGAGGAGAGTGGTTAAGCAGTTCAAACCGTAATTCGCGGATTTTCACCATGGCAATCTCTGAGGTATGAGACGGTGCTTTATCTTGGTAGTACAAGTTTTTATTCTGAAAATGTGGCCATTTTTCCGCAAGTTATTTTACAATTTGTCAACTAATGATGCGTAGTATACTCATGTAATGGTTTTCCTTTTTTGAAAATAATCGATTAAGATAACTCAAAACTGTCCCAGAAAACAGACTTCTCCAGCCGAAGGAACAGCCTTTGCCTTTTTGGAGCCAACTCTCCGTTGGCAATCATCTGTTTTGACAGTATTTTTGATTCTGGAGTGTAATGGTGTATCCAAGATTAATCAACAGTAATTAGCGCAAAAACTCTAATTTGATGCGTCTAAACTGCGCCAACAGAGCATTCGAAACACGGCACTTAACGCGCAGACAGCTTTCTCATGCCTGAATCTTGATTCAATATGTGACAAACACGTTCTTTGGCCATATTCATAGCCTCTTCTATCTCAATACTGGTACGGCAACGTTTAAATTCAGCTGCCCAAAATTTTACGGTGGTAAATGATAGTGCGGAGTCCCCGTACACAGCGTCTAACTCGTATTTGCTTTACGTAGGCGTATTGCCTTTCAAAAATAAATATTTAATAACAGCTCGATATTCGATTTTTTCCATTTTTATAAAAAACACTCACATCGACTGACTCAAACAATGGTTAAACAACAGCTGCGCGTCCAAAATGGCTAATATTCTGGCGAGCACCTTTCAATGCATGCACAAACACACTCCCCCCACTTCTGTTGACGGGTGCTGCCATCTTCATGTTGAGATCAGAAACTTTTCAGACAACCCTCGTATTTCCATCAATAATCTCCATCAAAATATTTTCTGCGAGAACCATATTTTCAAGCGTAATCCAAGTTTCACCCGTTCCGGAAGTGAATAAATATTGATTGCCAACAAGCTAAAAGCGTTAGTTTATTTATTATGCAAAGATTTTTTCGGCCACCATACACTGGAAAACGATTTTTGTAGCGGAAGCCAAGCTTATATTAAACAAACGGAACTAAGAAAAGAAACAATTGTTCGTCATATTTTCGAAAGAATAACAGATTACAAAGTTTTAATAAATATTCGTTAAATATGAACATGACTATTAACTAAAATTTCAATTTCAATCCTTAACATTTGAAATAAAATGTAGTTTCCCAGTTCGATAGCACTCAAAAATTTGAAACAAAATGATATTTTAGGCCAACATCCTGAAAAAGTAAAACATTTTATCTCAATTTTAAACAGTTTTCAGCAGGAGAGTAAAAAAATTATTAATTTTTTTTCAATAATAATTATTATTATTACAAATATTATATCGTAATAATTATCGACAAAAAAAAAATCGTTGTTTTTGCTCCGGCAAATTGTATAAGATATTGAGAGAAGATGTTTTACCTTTTTACCACAGATGTATTCCCTAAATATGAAAATTATGGTTAATGATAATATGGTTTGTGTTCGCATTTATATATCATTCATACACAACACAATTTGCCTTAAAAATTTAATTAACCAATTTGTGACCAGAACCGTCACCAAAAATCTTCAAAAATTCCTTGAAAATGTTATGGAAATACATAATAGAAAAACGTTTCGATAGCATTAAAGTTCTTATTTTCTTATAGAAGCGCGATTTTATTATCCGTTTATTTTCTATTTTCCCTAGAAAATCCATTCCTTTCCGAGGTGTTTGAGGTGTGCCTTATTGCAACAGCATATTTTACGGAGAAAAGAATAAAACTATTGGCTTGAGATATTTAGAAACATACATACACATGACACAATAAAAACACCCAGTCGTAATTTTTTGTCTGGTTACCACCGGGAATCGAACTCGAGAACTTCGAATAACAAAGCAAGCGCTATACTTACCCTGCTATCGACGGCGGCAAACCATAATAGCAGCGGCCATAAAAGCAGAATAGTTATGTAGCAAGTATACATTGAATCGACATTACTGAGCATTATTACAAGAGTGGCCATTTATCCATACATTAAAATGTAGAAAAATTTAATTCTCAATAATTTAGCTGAAATCTAAATTTTTAGTGTAACTCATATTTTTTACTTGTATAAACAAACTGTACTTGGTCGAAAGAATTGCATAAGCTATATTAATTTAGGAATTTATGTAATTCAGTAATAAATTAATTACAATATTTAATTAATAAAGCAGATCTCTATTGAAATTGTTGTTTATGTCTGCAAATAATATTTTTGTACAGCCAAATTTTAATTTAAGTGCATTTAAAGGTTTTAATCTAACATCGATAATCTGAAGTTAGATTATAACCTTTAAATACACTTAAAACATCGATAATCTAATTCCTGACTTACTTTATAGAGACTGGCTTATTTCAAAGTCTACAAGTCGCTTAAACTTATTGTGGACTTGTTTGGCGTATTTGAGAAGGTCTTTTCAAACTGGAAGCTTGTAGACTTCCAAAAAACTTAAACTCCACAGACTTAGTTTTTGACTGGTACTCTCAACCCGTCAATTAAAAGGAATTATGCAAATGCTCAAAAACAATATATATTTCTTTTAAAAACATTAATCATCGCAGCTCATGCTCGCCGCAGAAATATAAGATTGAACAAGATCAGTAAATGATTGATTTTAAAAATAGTAATAAATATAAAATTGTATACGTTGTTTTGCTTTAATTTATTTATAAAGATAAGAATCGTCTGTTTGTCCCCCACTTCTCGAAAATCGTGTGGCATAAATAGTTAATACACGTGAAATATACTACGACTGCTATAACAGTCAGACTAACAAGCTCTTTTGGTTCACCTATGTAAGACATATGTTACTGCTGTAAGACTAGTTTCAATAATTTAATATTTTTAATTTAAGTTTTATACAGAGATATTATGTAACCGAGTATCACGATCAAAATACTTTGGACTCATAAATATTCAAAATGACGCAATTAGATTCTCTCATATTCATATTTTTGAATGATAACGCGGCTATTTTATTATCGTCTGGCAATGGAATTCAATCACACTTGAACAAATATTATTTGCGTATTGGTTACATCTATACTGTTCTGATGCAATTTAAAGTTCAAATTGGGTATAGTCGTATAAAAGGTATAGTCGTATAACAAGTTTTTTTTACAAGTATTTGTTTTGATAATTCTGTGGCATATTCACAAATGCGATACACTAAAAATAGAAATTCAGACAACCTAGGTTCAATGGATTTGTGGTTGATTTGAGGATCATATCAAAAACGAGAATGAGGTTACCCGTCTTTTTGACGTCACTTGCAAGTTTGATAGCAGCTTTCTTCATAGAGCTACATTGACGACAATGATGGTAGTTAGTCTAGACTTATAAACTCCAGACATGATAATATTGTATCCAAATAAATAAAACACATAAGTAAGAAATTATTTAAAAAATTTGATCATGACACAAGATAAATTAAAAACGTTCACTTGCCACCAAATAGCAAGACGTCCTGTTTGTTGTATTGATTAAGAAATTGGACTTACACATCATAATAAAAAATTTCGATAGTAAGACATAAGCAAAAATGCAAGAGGGAGATTTATAGATCACTTATAAAAAACTTATAAGATTTTATCATAAATGTTTCCAAAGGCTACTCACAGGATGGTACTCAACAAAAACGTTGTTTACTAAAAATCAAATTTTGCACAATAAAATCACAGACAAATCACAATTGTGATTTAACTGTGGTACAATCAATCAAACCCATTATTGGTTTTATTCAACTCTTGTTGGAAATTTATTCTTTAAACTTTCTTGAATCTTTTAATTCTTTGTCGTTTTTTCATAAATGTTATCCTTTTTAACATCATTGGAAAAACTGAAACAGTTCCTACCGAAACTCCACTTCTGGAACACAGATTTCCAACATATTTGGTCATTCCAACTAATGCAAAAGCTTTAGTATTGAATTTAACCTCACAAAATCAATCCTCCCGAACAATAAAGATTTGGTGAAATAGAATTTGTTTATGAAAACTTATCATTTAAATGTTATATGCTTTTCAAACTATTGCAAAAAATGAAAAAGATGTTATGGACGCTATAATATCGATTTCATTTAGCACAGTTTGATGGTAGCAATGCCACTACTACTACAACTATTACCTTTGTAACTGTTTCTAAACTTTGGGTAGTCTAACATTAACACAATGTAGAGTGATTCGTATAAATCTATTCAGAACATATCTGGTGGAAATTTGATAAACGTGCCTCTACAGATTTTTCACTCCTCTTTACATCGAAGCATTTTTAAAATAGTTAGGTGTTAAAATATTTCGAGCTAATTAAAACTATAGAAATCTCCTATTATGTAATTTCAAATTTGCATTTAGAAAAATTATGATTGCCAATATGCACAGCAAAGTACAGAATTATAATATGTAGATGAAAATTGAACCAATTAAAAACGGAAAATACATACCATATTGATTGATTTGTTTATTAAATTTTCAATTAAATATTTATACTTTGAAATATATTAAATACCCGCGCGCTTTCAATAGTGTAATTTTTCAATAACAAGGAGACATATTGACTAAGAAACTAGGTCAAATTATTGTATGCATTTCATAGGCTTACCTTCCTTTAAAATAACTTAATATCATAACTCTACAGAAAGTCAATAAACCGATCAAGTTATAATGACATTTAAATCGACATTTTTTTGTCATTTTAACTTCCTAAACACTAAAAACTTACATATGAAACCTTATAAAAAAAAATAAAACAAAAAAATCGAATAAATTACTTAACGCATTTAAAATATGTATAGTAAACTAGCTAAAACAAAAACACTAACCTTGGTTAATAACGTTTTCCCCATTCAACGACATTTTCTCAATATTATTTTTAATTTGTTTGTTTTTCTCACATACAGCCGCAATTGGTGCCATTATTAATTTTTATTTTGAATTTTCCTTTTATATTTGTAAATTTATATGTATAGGATTAACTTTAAATAATTTTGTAAATATTTTAAAAAATTAATTCAACTTGGATAAAATCAGCACCTTTTTTTATACACAAAACAGTAACTTTAATTATGTTCTATATTTTTATAAAAATGTTCGCACTCACAAAATTTTTCACCAACTCATTACTTCAAAAATAACACCGATGATTTTTAATTAAAAATTAAGAATTAAAATAGTAAAACATAAACAGTGTACACAACTGAAACTTAATAAAAACAATATTTTTAAAATGAAATAAAATATGTTCACAAAAATGATTCGACGATGTTGATATTATAAAATGTTTAATGTCCCTCATTCCATTTATTAAATATTTATTGAAACAAATTTTTTTGTAACTATCGAAATTAGGATTATTTTGTATGAATATCGAAAAATAATACCAAATGTAATTATTTATGGTCGATACAAAATAAGCCAGTTTATTATTAAATCGACAGTATTTTATTAAAAAACACTTATGATCTGTATTTTTTGTTATTCACGTTTTCAATTTTTTTTGTGTGTAGTTTTAATTTAAGACTGCAAATGTATATTATAATTTTAAAAAATCAAAATATTTTTTTCGTCATTTAAACGAAATATTCAAGACACTTAAAAGACGATTACTGATACACAAGTAGACGAAAGTACGTATTTGTATTTTCGACTACGTTTGTGTTGTTATCAATAAGTCTGAATGGTATTATTATTTTTAACTATTTGTTGTTGTATGTACTAATATTTAAATGTATATTTTACAGAGACCGAACGTACAATAATTTTGATATGCTCACTTCGATGTTCGATTCATTTAAATGGATATAGGTGAATGTGTGTACTGTGTATATAGTGCGACCTACAAAATAGAAAAAAAAAACTTTAGTTGTTATTGTATCAGTGAACAGAAATAAAAATACAATGAAATGTTTTAGTGTTTTCCAAAACAATATGGTATGAGGAAATGCGTTTTTCATTTTAATTCTACGGTAAAAACAACATTTAAAAAAGAAATGTGTATTATACGGCCTCCGAATAGCAAGGTTCAAACCACGTTAGAACTAAGACGAATATTTACAGTGCTAAACATTAGAATAAACGAACGAAAACTGAATTTTGTTGAATTCTTAAATAATCAATTTGAAAACTGTGATTTCTGACTTGAGGTTATAATTTTGTTGTAGACCAATTTTAAGGATGTTTGTTCATGTTGTAATATACCTCTAATTATAAAAACTTTTCCCGGCTAGAAAAGTTCCACCTTATTATTATGGGATGATCCCCACTGAAACAACCCATTTTTAATAAAACATGCCAATGTACCTTGAGAATAGAATTACCCGCCCTGCCCTTTACTCAAATTATTGGCATGCAATAATCAGGGAGAAGTTTGAGTCGAAGTACAACATTTTTGGTGTACTTAGTTGTTTTTGTGAATGGTATGAGCCATTAAAGCTCTGTTAAAGTAAAACATATCATTCAGTCAAAATTAAACTTAATACTTTTATAAAAAATTTTTTTTTAGTAATAATTAAATAGCGCGTCTCTAAGATGGCGGATCGGAATAAACTCGTCAGTTTCCACGAATACTGAAGGGTTGGGACTTGGGAGAAAATAAAATACTCCCCGTGAACCAAACGCAAAGGCCAATGCAATGGAAAACACAACGAAAGGAAACATTATACGTGTCCTTATTCTCTAAGGCTAAGCAGTAAGATAATTTGTAAACGTGTAAACGATAATTTATCTTGCCTTTTTACAATATGTATTCGCATTCTCTAATTGCACTTCAAGATAAAATTTAAAACGATTACTATAAATAAATGTCAAAACTTAACACACTCGTTTGATTTATGTAGATTCATATTTAGACTTTGAGGGTCCATAACTACCGTTCCCATTTAAATTTCAACGTTATTTGGATACATGTTATTCTAAACAGCATCTGTTAACAAACAACAGTTCAAGTTGTTATGGGTTGTGGTATAGCTAATTTTATAGGTGGAAATTTTATACAATAAATTATCTTAGCATTTTTAAATCGTATTCTTTAAACATTTTTTTTTACCCAAGATAAAACTATTGACGTCAAGTGAACAAGATAACAATAAACGTCAAATCGAAATTTTAATTATTTTATATCCTTAATAACTCAAAAATACAATCTCTAGAAACGTAAATTCTTGCATATACATAAAAGCCATCTAGAATCATTTATTTCTTTTCTTCGTTTGGGAAAGACGTGTACAATATAAGTCTTATTTACAATTCAACCGTTGAATTTTGATTAATATTGTATATTCTTAACCGTTTATTCTTTATTCTAAATACAAAATCACATTATTCTGTAATTATTATTTACGATGTTTTTCAAATCCAATCAAATCTGTGTTAAGCAGATCTTAATTTTAGTGTATTTTATTGTTGAAGAGTAAATGCGATATTTAGCACTTTCTGCTAGTGCGGGTTAACAAATAACAATATCTTACTATAATAGTCGGATCTTGGAATCTAGAATATTTTTTGTAATCCCGGCATTGTCCTAGAATTTTCTAGGACAAGTTCACTGGAAAAATAATAATGTGCACAAAATAGCAGGATGTTTGAACAATGAGATTCCATGCTATATTTCGATAAACTTTTGATATTTAACAAAATTTTGAATCTTTATTTTTTATACAAGTACCAATATCTTACTTATCTCTTTATGATTTAAATATCATATGTATCATTTTTAAATAAACAAATAAGTCCTGGCCTATTATTAACTTAACACGGCCCGCAATAAAAAAACACTTTTTTACTAAATTCGACTTACTGAGATCAGAGTGATGCAATCTTTCCAACGCTTCTCTAACATTTTGATGCCTTTTTTATAACGATTTATCCTCAAATAGGTGTTTGTTTCGGCCAAATCTCTTTCCTTGGAGAATTTTTTAAGGTCTGCGAACATACAGTAGTAAAATAAACAACTCTAAACAGCGCACTGAATCATGGACGCTTTGCTGTTTTTGGTCCAATGTAAGTAAGCGCTGCACCTAGTTTGAACTCCGTTTTCTTAAGGATAAATGTTCATGCAATAGTGTTCACACTGCTTTCTGATATCTTTAAGGTTCGAACCAAGTACATACTTCCCGGTGCAAGTGCCGGGTGGCTTTGTCTAGTGAAATATAAAATTAATTCAAAAACACGGAGATAAAAAATTGTATATATGTTTATACTTAATAAACGCATTTTTATTAATCACTTGTTTTTTGTTTCGCAGAATTATTTTGAATAATTTTCAAAAAGTTTAAAAAAAATGGATGTTATCAGAAACAACTTATATCTCCATCTTAAAGTTGTTCACACTGAGTTAGCAATTCGTTTGCACTCTGTTGAGTTCGATTGGCTGGACAAAAAAGTTCGATATTCAATATGTGAAACAAAAAGCTAAGCTGGATGTGTTGCGAGATAAGGCTTATCCATTTAACCGTAGAGGTAATAGTGGTTCGTCTGATTTCCAATTTCATCCACGTTTTAGGAACTTGTCCTCAGTCGTTTTCCGTGATACAGAGGTGCAAATGCTTAGCAACGGAGTGAATTTTGCCCCTACGCCAAACAAAATCGACCTTCGATCATTCGAGAATCTTGCTGTAGATGCCGAAACAGCCTTATCTGGCCAGATAACCCAAATAAAATCAGTGTGTGCGCTACAAATAAAGAAAGGTATTGATAACTCTTCTTCTCCGACATACTCTTCTTCTTCTGCTGCTTCTAATACTAACCTCAAAGTGATTGGTGCAATAAAGAAACAAATTACGTGACCATGACCTAATAGCGTGTAAAGCGGATAAAGGCAATACAATTACCGTGCTCACAAAAGTAGATTACTGCAATAAAATTTCTGATTTTATTACAAAAAGCAAAGCAATAGAGCTTGGCAGTAATCCAACTAAGTCTTTTAAGACTTCGGTTAGTAAGTGTATCAACCAATGCCAGAAGTTATTTGATGGAACTGGTTGGAAGTACTCTGTCGTGAATCCATCTGCCCCGATCCTTTATGGTTTACCAAAAATTAATAAGGAAGGCATTCCGATTAGACCAATAGTGGCGTATTGCAATGCTCCTGCCTACAAGCTATGTAAGGGTTTCATAATTTTTTTCAATTGTCATACTAATTTCTTTTCGGCTTACTCGGTTAAGAACTCGGTAGAATTGATTAACAAAATTCAAGACGTCGACATTCCGTTACATTCAAAACTTGTTTCATTTGACGTTGCCAGTCTTTTCACTTCTATTCCAATTAATACTTTGTCCCAAATAGTTTGTAATCACTTAGATAGGGATGTTGTAGATGAGAACTTACGTCGTGAACTGAAGTTAGTTTTTGAGACTTGTATTAAACAAAATTATTTCTGTTTTGATAATACATATTTCAAATTCGCTGATGGTCTACCCATGGACTCCCTTCTGTCACCTTTGTTGGCTGAAATTTTCATGAATTTCTTCGAACAAATGATCATATCAAATAACAATCCTTATTTTCGTCATATAATCTTTTGGTATAGATATGTTGATGACATATTATGTCTATGGAATGGAACTGATAGACTGTTAGACTGTTTCCTTACTTGGTTAAATTCTCAATATCCCACCATTGATTTTACGTTAGAAAAAGAAGAAAATAAATGTATTAATTCTCTAGATATAACAATAACCAGGATTAATTCTACTTTAGACTTCAAAATTTATCGGAAACCCACGTATACAGACGCTGTTATCCCTAGTTCTTCAAACCATCCCCATAATATTAAAATGTCAGCTTTCCTCTCACTCATAGATAGACTAATAAACATCCTCTGTCAAATTCAAATTATAACACTGAGCTTAACATAATTCTTCAAATAGCAACGAATAGATATGCAACTAGGACTATATTAAAGTTATTAAATAAAAAGCTAAAGCGTAAAACTCTAACGGGTATTTATCCACCGGATAGTCCAACGCGGGAAAATTGGCGTCGCTTAGAGTATATAGGAAAAACGAGCCAACGGATTAGCAACATCGTGTCCAATTTATACCAATATTAGTTTTACTTTTTATAATAATAACACAATAAAGAAAATGATTTTTAACAATAAACCTAGAGTTGATCGCCTTTCCAAGTCTGGTGTCTATAGGATCAATTGCAATGATTGTAGTTTCTCCTATATTGGTCAGACTGGGCGCAATTTCGGAGTTAGAGCTAAGAAACATTTATCTGGTTGCAATCAATCAACTTTCCATAACCATTTAACTTCAGAAAATCATACAGCTAGCTCGAACAATTTAGACATATTACATATACAACCCAAAGGCAGACGTTTAGATACCTTAGAATCTTACGAAATTAGAAAATCAATATTTTTTAACCAAAATATCCTTAACGAACAGAGAGAAATCCGATTCTCACCAATTACAGACCCCGCTCTTTTCTATTCTCACGTACGCAATAATTTACCTTGAATTTTGTTACTCAACCTATGACTCATTGCCTACCTGCGCGATCCGTAGATTAATTTTTATTGCTTATTTTTTGTCCCTCTTTCTTTTATTTATATTTTGCTTTTTTCTACTATATAACAAAATTTTTACTAATACAAATCATTAGATACTCCTGATGATGACCTAACAAGTCGAAATCGATCGAGTGATTTTTTAAACTTTTTAAAAATTATTCAAAATAATTCTGCGAAACAAAAAACAAGTGATTGATAAAAATGTGTTTATTAAGTATAAGTGTGTTTCGCCAAGTATCTACGGCAAATAGCCTAAAAAGTATATATGTTTGTTACAGCCAACATCCGACGTTTTTTACCTTGAATGTAAACCTAGAAACACCGCGCTTAATTACGATGGTGATAGAAGACAATAAAAATATATGAATCCTATTATTTATTTCTTAAGCTGAATACATACTTGCGGAAATAAAAAGTATGACACTCGCTCCCGAACTCAAAACCAATCAAATTTCGTGAAATGCTTTATGCCCCGCCTACTAGTACCACATTCGAGTTAAAATATTTTTAACTTTGTTGATGTTTTATAACATTCTGTACGATACCGCAGTATAGGTACCGCACTCATGCCCGCAGGTATATTTTCAGCTTTAAATAGATGATATGTCAAACTTCACATTTAAGGCTGTGTGATACTGAAAAAACAAATTTCTCTTTTAGTATTGATTTTTAAATGTGTCTAAACTGGTTCGTTTCTTTAATAAATATGAGTTTATATGATTCGGGTATTAAATTTTACTTATATTGTTTATATGTGTAAAATTAATTAATAAATTTACTATTTTTCATTATTTCTGTTATGAACATTGCATATTATAATAAAATCAATAACCACTTATCTGGGACACAATTTTTATTTCGTGATTTGCCATCTAGCGACAGTAAATTTTTCAAAAAATAATCAGCATTGCTGTGTAAAAACAAATAAACTTTTTTCGTTTGACGTAATTTTTCGATCGATAGGAATCGAAATTTTTATCATATTTTTAAACTAATTTTAATGATAATCCTGTATTAGCTCGATTTTATGTTTCTTAACACCTTGATGTATAATTTTTTCGCTGTTTAGAAGTAAAATATTGAAAAAATTGATTTGTGCGTTTCAAAAAACGATAAACTTTAAAACTTAACCGTAGACAAACTAAACATTTTATTGAGATAATCATGAATTAATCGCTCAATTATACGTCTAAGTTCATACTAAAGAAAGAATTTGGTCAATTGGTAATATTTTATGGTCAAAAACTGATTTTTAGTAAACATCGTTTTTGACAAGCTGAGTATCATACAGCCTTAATACATAAATTTTATATTCATCTAAAATATTTTGTTGTTGTGTCTTTCTCTTCTCGTTAGCTATGGAGAAAATACCCTATAAAAAATCTTCTGATCAATCGATTCCCACGTAAACTAATGTGTCATATGTTGTGTTTGTGTGTGTATATGTTTCTCACAATGATCAGTATTTATCGGCTTTTATTGCAATAAAAAATAAAACCAAACAAAATTTTATATTGAAAACAAATTTTTCTATAAAGAAAACATTCAAATTTTGGTAGAAAAAACAATTATTTATCAAAATACTTCCATACACAATTTCTGTGGGAAAATTTGCGCCAAATTATACTGGGACCAACAATTTGAGAAAAAAGCTTAAGTACGAAATTGTATCCAAATCAATCAATCTCACTTGGGCTGTAGAGAGAACAGACATATGTTACCTCGAAAATCACAGTTTCAAACTTCGGCGATATAACGAACGAATGCTTTGGCGGTAATCCGCAAAAATTTGGAGGACGATAATGTTTATACTTCTATTTATTTTGAAAATAAAATAACACATTAGGCCTAATACGGATGTTTCTGTTACGACAGGTAAGTAACTATTTTGATCCTAATTTCAGGTTTGTGCTTCAAGAATCGAAAATAAATTAGCGAAAACTAGAATTTCGGAATTTAATTCCATACTTCCCAAGTATAAGGCCACTGTACACGACAGCTAAATTGGGTTAAGAGAGAGATTACTGATATTAATGCTTGAATCTGACATTTTTTGTGAATGACATTTTCACTTGAATGTCTTAAGAAGCGATGTTTTCCTTTTAAGTGACCAGCACGCATTTTAGGTTCTTTACTTTTTAACTGGTACTTGAGATATAAATACATGATAATTTACTACTAATATCAAACATATTGTATACAACTATACTATCTAAATGTTAGCTATGGACAAGCATTTGATTATGACAAAACCACATGCGAAAATAATTTAACCAATAAAAGTCAAAAATAAAAATAAAAATACGTCATTCACTAGTAAAATAGAGGCACGACAATTGCCTACGGTACGGTATAAATTCAAACAAAACAAAAGCAATAAATTTTAATTTAAACCTTTACGCAGTTAATTAAACGTTTTAACTTTAGTTCAGCATAAGAAGCTGAAAATAAGTCGATTCTATGAAATTTGATTTAATATTTACAATTGTGGTCAAATTCATTAAAAGGTATGAAATCCTAATGTTGGAATATTGTATAAATTACAAAATATGAAAAATTGGAAGCTAATTGTCTCGACTACATCAAAAACATGTATCGATCTTGTTTTTAAGAATAACAAAATTTCGTCATTTATTTATAAAATATAAATAATCAAAATAGACAAGTATAAATACTTGGAGCCTCATAATAAATAAGCACTTTGGTCTTTTTAAAAACATGTGTTAAAATCGTGCATGCATAATAGAAACTTCATTTCTGAAGAAATTCATGATCGTAATATAAAATTTCCCTTGTAGAATTGTTCGTTATACCGTTGACAGACTAGCGATTAGCTAAACACGTTTAGTCGTTTTTCGAGTTTATCTCTTAATGTGTCAACTTCGAGATTAGCTAAACGGGTTTTGTTTTAGGTTTAGTAACTAAACTGGTTTAGTGCACTAATCTCTCAATATTTTGAAGTTTATCGCATAAAAATGGGTTTAGCGAGAGCGCCATCTAACAATGAAGGTTAAAATTTGTAAATAGGACAATGTTATTTAGTGCTGTGATACAATTATAGATGCCGCTTACTTTTTGAGTTATTCCTTTCGAGTTCAAAAAATTTTTGTTGCTTCAATTTAAGTTCAAAATACACAAATGTGTATTTAAATAATGACCGGTTGTAATGTCTTCCGTATTTTAAAGGATCTTAGTTAAATGGGAATTCTTAAAAAAGAGCATAATAATTTGGTAACACATAATTTATATAACATATTAATTATTTGTTTTTGATAACATTAATTATTTTATTATTATTATAATTAGTGTTATTTTTCTGAACAAAACAAAATTAAACGGTATGCACAAATGTGTATACTGGTTTTCAATTTACACATAATTCTATTCTGACACATTCGTTTCTCGTAATCAAAATTTGCATACACAATTGTGTATACTGGCTGGGCAAGGTTATATCTCTTTTCTGGTTTGCCATCACAATTGTGTAGATATCGAAAACGAATCGAGTCAAAAGTTGATTTTTGTATGTGATATGGACCAACATACACATTTGTGCATACCTCTTACCGTAGAGTGTGTATTTTAATACCATGACAAATAAATGCTGCGTTTTTTCTTAAAACAATCGAGTAGAGTTCGCGGTAGCTATTTTCAAATTGGTCCAATTTAAAATTAAAAATTTAATTTTTTTAAATTAAATAATTTTGATTTAATATAAATCTATGTACATATAACCAAAAAAATCCATCATAAAAGTTGTATGGTTTTCTTGGTATATCGTTGTTCTGTATAGTTCTGTCAATGACATTTTTTTTAATACCGATTCCGGACAAACAGCGCTACCGTATTTTATTATTGAAACAGTGTTTGCTAAAGCCTCATAGTGTGTCAACCTAATTGGTTTTGTAGTAGATTAACTAAACTAGTTTAGCTAAACGCGTTTAGCTAAACCCTAGTCTGTCAAGGGTATTAGGGAAGATCGAATGTTTCGTCCATGATGAACAGTAATGTTATAAGCGAAGGAATTACTGATCCGAGAATCTTGATAATTTGTATGTATATAAATTAATTTAACTATGGTAATAAAGATAATGCCAATTAAATTAATACAAATGTATGATTCTCGAAGGCTGTTGGACTTTTCAATGTTTTTATTTATACATAAATACGAGTACGTCATTTTTGTTGTTTTTCAAATAAACTATCGTCCAGAATTAAAAACGTTAGAATATTTTATTGCTTCCACTATTTATTGGAATTCAATAATCAATAACAGAGTTCGCCATGTAATATACGAGTAATCAATGATTTAAAATCGAACTTGTTACTTATTAGAAATAAAACATATTATGGAAATTCAACATTCTAGAGAAATAATTAGTGATGGGAATTTTACGGGATTTCTCAGATTACAGAAAAAAGGTGAAGAAAATACAATTTTTTTTATTATTATAATACATAAAACTGTTTCCCGCCTCCATACTGACCTCGAACAAGTTTATTTAGCACAACACGTGAATTAGAAAGCTAAAATAATTGGTCTTTACTTTGTAGTTTTTTATATTTTTTATATTACGACTGAGTCTTGTACCCATTTAGCATCGCATAATAAAGTATTTTGATTAATCGGCGTAATCAAGTGATTATCCCCAGTTTCGTGAACTGCGCCTCAGATTTTTCGCCATAATAAGTCTACCGACCCTCTGGTCGCGATACGTTCAGTGGTTTGGTTCTTTGCAGTCTTCTTGTTGGTGTGGTAGTCACCATACAGCGTATGTCAAGATTTTCATGCTGGTGCAGACGTTGTAGGTGTTTCGATCTTTAGATCTCGATGGAGATTGTCGTTTCGAATGTACCACGTGCATTAACAATAACATCGCAGAATTTTATTTTGAACTGTTCGTATGATTTTGATATTTGTCTTCCTGGCACAACCCCAGAGTTGGCTACCAGGTTTCAGGTTTTGGTTGTATAGAAGCAGTTTGTTATGGATCGCTAATTCAGATTTTCTCCCTAAGGGCCAATGCATTTTTCTAAATTTTATGTTTTGTTCTTCTCTCTTCTTTTTTATGTGTTTCTTCTATCTAAGTTTAGCATCTAAAGTCATGCCGAGCTATTTAGCAATGTTTGCATGCGGTACTACTATCGAATTTTTCATTATTGGTATATGATTAACTTTTAGATTTGTAAAATTCATTTAGATTGATTTTACTTGATTTAATTTGATTCGCCATTTCTTTGTCCAATTACATATCTGGTTAGAAGAATTCCGTAATTTACCAGTGGAGTCATTGATGTTCTTTGCTGTTGCAAGTATTGCCGTGTCATCGGCAAAAGTTGCAATTGTTGCGTCTGTAATTGGTATATCTCTAGTATATAGGAGATACAGGATTGGCCCAAGAACATTAACTTGTGGTACTCCTGCTGTTATTATTTTTAGTTGGGAGTATTCATTCTCATACTTTACTCGGAAGTGCCTCTCTGAAGTCTGATATCTATGATTTTAAAATTTGAAAAAAAATTGCTCCGGAAGATCTCGATGAAGTTTGAATTTTAACCCCTGGTGCCATACTTTGTCGAATGCTTGTGTTACATCAAGGAATATAGTGTTTGCTTTCTAGGGATTTCTCGATTAGATCAGTAATTCGATGTACTTGTTCTATCGTAGGATGTTTTTCCCTAACTCCAAACTGATGTGAGGGAATAAGATTCCTTTTTTCGATAATTAGTTTTAGTCTTTTAAGAAGAACCTTTTCAAATAGTTTCGATAATGTTGGTAGCAGAGAAATTGGCCTGTATGAAGCTTTATCATTCGGAGGTTTGTTCGGCTTAAGTACCATAACTAGTTTTGCAACTTTCTATTGTCTTGGTAGATATCTTTGTCGAAATGCTGCACTAGTTTCCTCAACGGTTTCTCCGGTAACACTTTTATTATCTGACCTGTTATAAGATCATATCCTGGAGCCTTATACGCATTCAGTTATTCTTGATTTCCCATTTTAGTTCTTTCAATGTTACAAGTGTAATTTTTATTTCATTCTGTTTATTTATCGGGTGATATTTTGTTCTTCTGTTTGTTTGGGATAAGGCTGGAATGTTTCTTCAAAGTGATTTGCAAACAAATCTGCTTTTTGTTTAGCATTTCGAGCCCAATTTTCTTTATTTTTAATTGCAGGAACCTGAAGTTTGGGTCTTTTAAGATTCTTAGTTGCTTTCCATAATGAATAATCAGTGTATTTTTGCTCAGTTA
Organism: Nephrotoma appendiculata; assembly: GCA_947310385.1. Taxonomy (NCBI): domain Eukaryota; kingdom Metazoa; phylum Arthropoda; class Insecta; order Diptera; family Tipulidae; genus Nephrotoma; species Nephrotoma appendiculata. The sequence goes on from OX371224.1 coordinate 198,659,037, forward strand.
GAGTGCAGTTAATTTGTTACACAAATGGTTAAATACCCTCTTATTTTCCGGGTTCCGAAGTTTTTGACAATTCATCCGTGCTTTTTTTTTAATTTTAAAAAGTTCTCTCACTTCCTTCGGATAGCTTGCATTGCGCTTCATTTCCTTACTATTATTAGGAGTGCTTTTCCATGCAGCACTTTGGATATTATGGATGAACTTATCTAGTTCGTCTTCCATTTGGGCTGGACCCTGTATTGGGATCTGCAGACTAATTATTTCTGATAACTGTATTTGGAAGAGATCCTTATTGGTTTTGAAGCTCGTTAATTTCGGGTTGCTCTCTTTCATAATCATTGTTTGGCTAAGTCTCATAATAACTGGTGAATGATCTGATGATAGACTTTCACTGTTCTCTATATGGATATAATTATCTGAAGTCCCTCTTGTAATAAACAAGTCTTTAAGATCTGGGTATCGATTTTGTCTCGTGAGTTACTCATTTAAAATGAGTGAAGCAAAAAAAATCGAATACGTACACAGTGTATAATACACAATTATGTCTTTGTATTTGTATTTTTCTTTTGTTCGTATTTGTGTCATTTGTATGATGAACAGTACCAAAATAACGCGATCCGGGCGAATCGGTTTAATTTTTATGGTGCTTACTCCTTTTCTCATCACATTACGTCTGCTCTCGAGCTGTGGAGTGTCATTATTCAACATGCCAATATATGTTATATTATCTATTATCGTAAATTAATTTTACATCTAATAATAAAATTTTATAGGTAAATTTATTTTAAATTTCATAAATTTTAGAAATTATAAAAAAATCGAAAATACATAAACAACGCAAAAATATGGCGTTTACAATGGTTAATCGTTTGAGTGCCAAAAAGTGCAATCGTGTTCCTCAATACACTAGCCGAAATCATGTTTGCACTGAAAGAGTTAATATGAATAAACAAAGAAAGAATGACACGTGACTTGCATATGCAGAAAAACAATCATACGTACGAAACTACCACAAATACATATGCTACTACTATATCATTCCGGTTACACTCATTTCGTTTCACACATTTTGAGACAAAATCGATATACTGGAGTCTTACTGACATCCGTAGGCCAATAGGTTGGTGTACCGCCTGAGAAAAGCTTGCATTTTAGTTGTTCGCCTGCTGCGAACAGTTCTTTTCCTTTAGCAGTCGTTAAGCATGATCCCCAATACGTATTTTTTGCATTATAGTCCCCTTCAATTAAGAAGACACTTCCTAGTGTTTTGAGAATATTACTATAATCCACTTGTTTGAGAATGTATCTTGGAGGGCAGTATATTGCTGAGATACTACAAATTTTAATATTGTTTAATTGTATTTTGATTGTTGTGACTTGCATGGAAAGCTTCTCGACTTTAAATTCTTAGTTGTTTTATATAATCTTTTATGAGGATAACTGATCTATCTCTAGCTTTGTTCTCTGCATGTAATGCATGGTAGCAATTATATCCTTTTATTTTACACAATGAAGTTCTGGTGAAATGTGTTTCTGATATAAGACATATGTATATCTATACTAGCTGACCCGGCGAACTTTGTTTCGCCTCAAATTACTTCGTCCGAGCAAACACTTGTGTCCTTCGCGAAAATTGATTTTGATGAGAAAAAAAATCAAACAACTCAACTCAATTCTCAATAGACGATTGAGTTGAGTGGCCATTCGATTCACTTTTTCATCGAATTCAACACTAATGGCAGGTTTATGGTTGCATTCGTTCGTTCGGTCATTTATTCTACCAATCATCCCTTGTAGAAACTTTCAGAAGAAAAAAATAGTCATTTTCGAGAAATATGATTGGTGGAAAAATTGTCAGAACGAACAAACGAACGCATTCATAAAGGCGGCATAATGTATTGAAAAGTGAATAAAATGTCGATTCAAACTTAGGCATCTATTAAAAATTTAGTGTTTTTTTGCAAATTGACTTTGTGATTTGTTAATCGTCATAGCGAACGCCAAATGAACGGGGAACTGGATGCACTTGTAGTCGAACGGAATGTCAGTTGGAATTAGAGGAATTCTCGGAATTAGAACATCCTCTCATTTGTATTTGCCCTTGATGATCTTCGCTTGAATCACGTAATTTATCAGTTCTTTCACAGCTAATTGCGTTCCGTTACAAAATCTCGGATAGTTTAGGTTTGCGCAACATGATTATCACAGATCCGACCTAGATCATTAAGTTATGCGGTGGTATTCCCGACAAATCAAGCGCATTCAAAAACTCGGTCGGATAGTTATTTGCCTAGTCTTGATTGGTCACACAGTCAACGGATTTGTAACAAGTAATTCAGACTCATTCAAGTTATTCAGACATGTCTTGTTTTTCGCTGCCGCAGCAGAATCATCGCTCACCAAAACGTCTTAAGTCACTTCGTAAAACCTTCATCGTTCGATTGAACGCTTCCAATAAACGTTTGTATGCCTTTGTGCACTCGTCCCAGATTATTATTTTGCATTCTTGCATTACCTTGGCCATCGCTGAGTTCTTGGCAATTGAGCACACTACTTGTCAATTGTGTGGATATTCATCTGCAACTTCAAAGCAGAATGTGCCGTCCGGCCACCATCCAGCAATGTGGCTGTAATTCCCGATGATGTAACAGCTTACGCTATTTGAGATCTCGAGCGAATTGTGGCCAAAAGCAATGAAATCACAAAGGTTTTGCCTTTTCCACCAGGAGCATCGGGGAAGAATATTCCGCCGTTTCCTTCATCAATGCGTCGTACACGTTCCTTTACTCTGCATTCAAAAGCGGAAAATTCATTCGTACTATTTGGCTCATTGAATTTCGATCGTACACTGTCTCTCGTTGCAATTCATGATTAAATGCGTCGTGTATCGAACAAATTGGTGCTGGCATACCCAATTTCGACAAATAGCTGCCGTGCTTATGCACGCACTTTTCTTCGATCATGATCATAGCTTCGTTGCGTATCTCATCGTTCATTTCAAGCTTATAATTCGATGTTGCAGTGCGAACTCGATGCAAAATGTCGTCAGCCATCTCGTCATTATATTTATTCCTCAATTCCAATGCGTTCGATGGATGACATGTCGCTATGATGACCGCGACCAATGTACGAATTTGTTTTGCCGGCGTAGAAACAGTAGAATCAGCGATTGTTGAGTCCCAAAGATAGTTGTTTTCCAGCAAATTCAGACGTTGGCAAGCCTCTCGATAAGTGGTGTATAACACACCATCTATAGTACGAAGCGATTCGAACGAAGTAGAACCACGAACATGGAATAAAAGCAAACGAAGATAGAAGAATTCGTCTTGTCGTGGATAAACGATGTGCACACGGCCAAGCGCATCAGTCAAATACACATCGACGTATCCTGCAACAGGTTGACCTTTCATTCGTCGTTGAAACTTATTCATCGAATGGTTTCAAGTATAATATCGTGTCATTTTCCAGTAAAGCAATATTCGTATTCGAAGAAATTCGTGAGTGTTGTAGCTGGTGGTCGGTCTGCACGTTGTACTGCATTAGCTTCCGTAAAATAGAACCGCTGTCCATTCTCCAAATGCATCCACAAATGATGAACAGTGGGTTGATGTCGGTGTATTGCAAATGAGAAAATATGCCAGATCGCCTCATTGCAACTGACATAATGGCTCAATTGGAACCTAGGCACTTCATCATTTGCATCCACAGCAGCAATGCCGATTACAGTTGGCCGACGTTGGTTGCATCTCCTTCCAAAACGATGGAATCTCGTAGATGAATGTACTGCTTGGAACGTAGTTTTAATTGATTGAAGTGGATAAAATTTAAACGTTCCGTTTCGATGTTGACATACATATTGACGCAATACTGTTGATACAATCGACGATATCTCAAAAGATGATTGCACGCTTTGTCGCATCATCAACCAATAATTATAAAAATGCATGGAACTGACCTTTTTATTCGTTTCTTCACCTGAAAGTACAATTGACAGCTCAATAACGAACCGGTCAGCGGATTGGCCATCTTTATTTGGAAGTGGTAGCTATTCTCTCCCTGACAAAACATCAACGGATATTGAAGTGCATCATAAGGTCGAGGTTTTTCGTACACGCGCTGCACTGGTCCTTCATCACGCCGGTTTATCATAATACCACACAATTCCACATTTTCGCCAACGAACACAACTGCAACTTTGTCGATAGTGGGAGCATTATTACTGACGTACATGACCTCCGGTTGGGCCTGCTCTGGTGATTATCTGGTGATTATCGGAAGTCATTGTCTCCAAAATAGTTTTAAACAAACGAACCAGCGCATTGCGTGCTCATGCAAAACACATTGAAGTTCTCCGATTATCTCTTTGACGCATGGAAACACGCAATACGATATCTTAGTTCAAATTCGGAATTTCCAAAGAAATAAATTTGAAGGAACTTATAATAAACTAAATTTCTGATAATTCCATTCTAATAATGGTACCGTATATGGATGCAATGCACAAAATTCAAATATCATAGAACAAATTCTTATACAAAATGCAATTTTCGATTTTCCGATTTTTTTTGATTTTCCTTTGGGTTTTGACGAATTTTCTTCGATTTTCTAATTTTTTTCGAGTTCCGGATTTTCCTTTGGGTTTTCCGAGTTTTATTTTTTCCTAAGCCGCCACTGTATTGAGACGAACAAAACTAAAATAATCATCCAAAACGGTCGTGCCGTTCTCGTGTTTTTGCGAGACTAACGCACGGCAATTGATTTTTATATAGATAGAGAAAATAAATAGATTGGATAAAAAACAAAATAGTAGTTTGGATCCAGCCTCCGGTGAGATTCGAATCCAATACCTCCCAACCCAAGCGCCGAAGCTTTAACCACTGCACCACCTCATCTCTCGTCTTATAAAAAATGTACACACAAAATTCATATAAAATTGGCGTTTTATTCGATTTTTCGGGTTTTCTGACTTTTCCGGTAGATTTTTTGAAAAATTTCTTTCGTAACAACAATCTCCTGGTAATTGCGAACACAACAAAAAAAGATTGAGCCAAATCGGTTCAGCCGTTCTCAACTGATGCGCACACATACATTTTTTACATCATTTTTATACAGTGGCTCACAGCCAAAATGATGCAAGCCATTTTTTTTCAAAGTAAATATCCAAAAAACAATTATAACTGTATACTTTTAATTTACATTTTTTTAAGCTTCAGTATTAATTGTTAATTCCATAAAACAAAACAAATATAAAATTTTAATTTATAACAAAATAGTAACCAAAATCAAAATTTCTACATAAAAACACGTCGCAGCTAAAATGATGCAGTTTTATAAATTATTTAAAAAATTAATTGATATGTTTGTAACTGATATAATCACATTGTATAATTAATTTATTAATATTTGGTAGAATATCCATTTTGTTTTGAAGACGGTTTGAGCCTTTTTGGAATTATTTTACTCCACTCTTCTAACAATGCCTTTTTTAAGTCCGCTACATTATTAATCTCTTGTATTCTGATTTTGTTTTGAAGGTTAGACCATAAGCTTTCAATAACATTGATATCCGGTGATTGGGCAGGTATTTTGATGACATGAGGAGTATTCCAAATGAGCCAACTGTCAAAAATTCCAGATTTGTGTTTCGTGTCATTCTCCTGGTATGACCGAAAATGATCCTTAATATTTTACTTTTCAGCACTTCCCTCCATATTTCTTTTTAGTATGTCTAAATATATATTTTTGTTCTAATTGCCTTCGATAAACTCTAAATTTTCAACTCCGGAAGAGGCTATATAAGCCCGTAACATAATATGACCTCCACCGTGTTTAACAGTGCTTCGTAGATTTTAAGCTGCTAACTCCGTATTAGTCTTTCTCCATACGTAGTTTCTTCCATTTGATGCAAAAAGGTAAAATTTGCTTTCATCAGCAAATAAAACCGTGTTCCAGAATGTTTCACTTTTGCTTTTATGGTCTTGAGCTAATTTAATTCTAGCCTTACGATTAACTTCACTGATGTATGGCTTTTTCCGCATTGTTCTACCATGAAAATTTGGTTCTCTTAATATTCTGCGTATTGTTTCTGGATGACATTTTTGATGTTAATATTTTCAGCCTCCTTGGCCCACTTTGGAGCACTTAATTTGGGCTTTTCTTTCATTTTTCGGACAATCCATCGACAATCTTTACCGGAAAATATTTTATTGTATGCTTTTCTAGGCTTATTTTCAACACGGTGTTGATAAATGAAGCTTTCGATAATATGAAAAACAGTAGAAGAACTTGTTTTCACCATTTCTGCAATTTTTTTTGTGAGTTTTGCCATCTTTAAAGTGTTTAATAACTACTTCACGCATTTCAATACTTGTGAGGCAACCCATTTTTTTAGTTATTACAAAATTTCACTTATTTGCCTATATTGACGCACTATATTGACTATAATCGCACAAAAGGTTGCTTAAAACTGATACTCAAAATTGTTTTCATTGAAAATTTTGTTTTGTATAGGAAAAGTACCGCTATTTTCAAAACAAAGAGAGTGCATCATTTTAGCTGTGACATGTTTTCCGTGGAAATTTTGTTTTTTGTTACTTTTTTGTTATAAATTGAAATTTTTTATTTGTTTTATTTTCTGAAACTAACAATTAATACTCAAGCTTATAAAAACTGTAAATTAAAAGTAGATAGTTGTTATTGTTTTTTGGATATTTACTTTAAAAAAAATAAAAATTGCTTGCATCTTTTTGGCCCCACTGTATATACGATATATAGATTATGCATGTTTAGAAATATATCTAGTTTTTGAATGTGATGCAATAGCCCATTTGCATTCCAGGTTACAATTCGTAATGTTTTATTCATTTCTTTTGTTTATAATTCAATTTTATATAATTTATATTTTGATTCACTCGATCAAGGTTTTCTTCTACTCTTTTATTGAAACTAGTTTGTGATTTCATTTCTTCTAGTAAGTTCTGCAGACGCATTTCCTGCGAAATAAGTCTTTTGTTGCGGTTCTCTAGATTTATCAGTATGTCCTGTAAAACGAGATCCACTTTTAACAGTTTTAGCTCTGTTTGCCGAACTATTTGTGCATAAGTAACGTTTTCATTTACTCGCTCTCCTTGTACGAGGGCAAATCAAAAAGTCTTGCAATATCATATGAAAAAAAAGAGTGAGTGAGACAGCCATATTTTTATTTTTCGACATCATCTCCTTTAAGGTTTATACATTTGTCATATCGATCAATTAACTTGCCTAAACCCTCTAAAAAAAAAGATTTCTTTTGCTCCATAAAATATTAATTTACAACAGACTGTACTTCATAGTCACTGGAAAATTTCCGGCCCCCTAGTATTTTTTTCAAATTGGGAAACAGAAACTAGTCACTGGGTGCCAAGTCTAGATTGTACGGTGGATGCGGAATTTCCACGAAGCCGCAGTCTTTTAATGCAGCTTGAGCAATATTAACCTTGTGCACTGGTGCATTGTCGTGAAGAAGCAAGATTTTTTTCCTAACTTTCCTTGGCCGTTTTTCCCGGATCGCTTTTTTCAATTTTCGGAAAACCTCTGCGTAATATATGCCTATGATTGTGGTTTTCGGTGGCATATAATCGATTATCAAAATTCCTTCAGAATCCCAAAAAATTGTTGCCAAAACCTTAACAGCAGACGGTTGAGTTCTGAATTTCTTTGGTGGTGGTTCACTACGTATAATCCATTGCATCGATTCTTGTTTGGATTCCGGATCCCAGTGATGAAGCCATGTTTCATCGCCTGTTATTATGTTATCCAAGAAATTTTCTGGATCTTCTTTGTACATATCTAAAATCGCCTTTGAAGTTTGAACACGCATTTTTTTTTGTTCTACATTCAACAAACGGGGAACCCATCGCGCACTTACTTTCGACATGTGAAGGTGGTCATGTAATATAGTATATGTGGTACCGTTTGAAAGGGAAAGTCTCCACGCTAACCCTGGAACAGAAATACGCCGGTCCTCCAATACAATAGATTCGGCCAAAATTACGTTTTCATGGCTAATAGCATCTGCTGGCCGACCCGAGGGGTTGTCGTCTACTAATGACTCCCGACCACTTTTGAATAATTTTACCCACCTTGTTACTGTGGCATATGATGGTGCAGATTCGCCGTAAACTTTTGATATATAGTTGAATATATAAATTGCATTTCGTCCATCTTTACAGAAAAATTTAATAATGGCGCGATATTCAATTTCATTCATTTTAAGAAAAATTCAAAACACGTGTTACTAAATTGACAAAAACAAACGAACTGTAAAATTTACATCGAAATGTTCTTCTAGAAGTTTCATCGCGACAAAAAATGGTTTTGAAAAATATATTGTTGTCTCACTCACTCTTTTTTTTCATATGATATTGCAAGACTTTTTGATATACCCTCGTATGTTAAAATTCGGAGTTGACGATTTAGGCTTCGTGCTTCTTTTAGATTGTACATTTCTTGGTGTATCTGGTTTGCGTGATATATCTCTCATTTTTTGTAGTTCTAATGTTACTTCACATCCTCTGTAGTTGGCTGGATGCTGGCCTTTACAGTTGATACACTTCGGTGTTGTATTTCGGGGAACTGTGCAGTCGTTTCCTGCGTGTTTTCCTACACATTTAACACGTTTTGCTTCCCGATGGCAGTATAATAATTATATTGGGGAGTCCGTAAAATCCGATTGACCATTAAATACGAATGTTTTTAAATTTAATCTATTCGATCGAATTTAATCAGGGACGGAACTCAGGCATTTCTTAGCCGATTATGATGGGATTGGGTCTGCTGGATGGAAATGGGATTCTTAAACGATTTTTGGAATTCTGCAACATGGCCACCTGGGACGGACCTCAATCAATTCTTAGCCGATTATGATGGGATTGGGTTGTTGGATGGAAATGGGATTCTTAAATGATTCTTGGAAGAAATTCTGGAATATGGCCACCTGAGACGGAACTTGATCAATTCTTAACCGATTATGATGGGATTGTGTGTGCTGGATGGAAATGGGATTCTTAAATGATTTTTGGAAGAAATTCTGGAATATGTCCACCTGGGACGGAACTCGATCAATTCTTAACCGATTATGATGGGATTGAGTATATTGGATGGAAATGCGATTCTTAGATGAATTATATAATTTCTAAACCGATTATGCTGAATTTGAATATGGTGGATGGAAATAAGATTCTTCAATAACTTTTAGAAGAAGTTGTGGAATATGGTCACATGGGACGGAACTCGATAATTTAAACAAGGATGGAAATCGGTAATAAGCAGGCTTCTATCTTGCAGCAAGCGGCTCGTAACGTTAAGTGTTCCATATGGCTAGATGCCTTAACATCTATCACCAGTACGTGACCCACTCATGTAAATAATGGGTTGAGCGGCAGGCCAACTACCTACTCTCACAAAAAATCACGTTATCAACCCTTGAACGGCTTGGATAAATTTATAGTATTTTTATCAACAACCTCAAAAACTGTTCACGGGAACATGGAATATTATGTATTCTAAGACTTTGAGATCTTCAGAACCTTTCGAGGCAAGCAGAAATTTTGAGGTACTTACAATTCCATAAAATAATCAATAATTACACTTTCCCTTACAGCAATAATTAGAAAAGAGGAAAACCGAATCATAATTTGGTTTTTCATCCTCTGGCGAGTACAGTTTATCATTTTATAATCCCATGCGAGCAGTTTATCATTTTATAATCTCATGTAATAGCCATGACCCGTTCTAGGTGGCTATATTCGAAAACTTCTTCTAGAAATCATTAATGAATCTCATTTCCATTAAACAAATCCAATCCCATCATAATCGGTTAAAAACTGCTTGAGTTCCGTCCAAGGTGGCCATATTCCACAACTTTTTACATAAGTCATTTAAGAATGCTATTTTCATCCATCAACCCCAGTTACATTATAATCGGTTAAATAATAGCCGAGTTCAAAGTAGCCTTTCCAAAACTACTTCAAATAACATTTTAGAATCCCATTTCCATTCAACACACCCAATCTCAACATAATCGGTAAAAAATGAGCCGGGTTCCGCCCTAGAAGGCCATATTCCAGAACATTTTCCAAAAATCATTTAACAATCCCATTTCTATGCACCGTACTCAATCCCATCATAATCAGTTAAGAATTGATCGAGTTCCATCCTAGATGGCCATATTCTAGAATTTCATCGCAAAATCATTTAAGAGGCCCATTTCCATCCAACATACCCAGTCCCATCATAATCGGTTAAGAATTGATCGAGTTGCGCCCTCAAAATTTCCCATTTCTTCCCAAAATCATTTAAGAATCCCATTTCCATCCAGCATACCCAATCCCATCATAATCGGTTAAGAATTGATCGAGTTCCGTCCGAGGTAGCCATATTCCAGAATTTCTTCCAAGAATTATTTAAGAATCCCATTTCCATCCAACATACCAAATCCCATCATAATCGGTTAAGAATTGCGAGTTCCGTCCTAAGTGGCCAGATTCCAAAGTGGATTTTCTAAGTGGCCAGAAATTAAAATTTTGTTATGAAGAGTGCGATCAATAATTTTTTCGGATGAACAAGTTTTATTTTGACGGGCCAGATGAATGCCAGAATTATTGGCGAGATATTCGTGAGTCACCTCAAACACGTCATTCGTACAACTTTCAAAGAAGGTCCCTTATGTCATGCTATAGTTTCTTCTATCGGGGCAAGACCCCAATTTCTTTTGTTTCCCAAAAAATTAATGTGGGGGAGTAAGAGCAGTTTTTAGACGACATTTTAGTCGTAGACAATTTTGGGGAGGAAGTGTACAGTCAAAGTTGGACATTTCAGCAGGATAATTGTATTGTATATTGTGTGTAAGTGGATAAGTGTATTGTATATTGTGTGTAATTGCACATAATATAGATATGTAAAACCGTGAAACCGTGTTGCAAGATACCGTGTTGAAGGTGGGTTACCTGTATTAGAATTTAAATTTTTAGTTTTACTCTGATGTTTGCGTAAACTCGGCTGTTATTAAAAAATAATAACAGTGCAAATTAAAGATAACTGAAAATAATAAAGGTGTATGTGTAAGCTACTTTTAAATGATCTTGAATTGCTATAAACTGTATTTTCTATATGTTAGATGTATGTATTGGAACAGCTGATCATCATAACAAATGGAAAATGACTATTATTGTGAAAAAATGTTTAAACTTATATAAAAAAAAAATTGAGACCAAATGTAATAATAATAAGCTAATGGATATAAATAGTGTTTTAATTCATAAATATGTGTAGTTTAGTGTTATATATTTTTCAGGTAGAGAAATTTATGTTGTGCAAAATGTTGTCCGTGTTGCGCTGCAACACATATGATGAAATTTAGATACCCTATAATTAGAGTTTCCAAATATCCGAAGTTATTAAATATCCGGATATCGAATACTTTTACTAGTAATTATCCGGATTATTCGGATAGTTTCTACTTAAACCATTTTGATGAAAATAAAATTTAAATTTTTGTAATAGTGATAACTAAATAAAGTAATTCAGGTTTATTCAAATTATTTGGTATAAAATTTCATTTATAAAAAAAAAATATTTAATTGCAAACTTAAATATTATATGAACGTCCAATTTTATATAATTATGTAGTTTTGTAAACTATTTCATTTTTAAAAATGCGTATTTTAAGAAAATTAAAGCGTCAAACGTCTCAAAATTAAGTTTAGTTCTTAATTTAGTTTTAATTTTTCCTGCTGTTGAAAAAACTCTTTCTGGAGCAGTTGATGTAGGTTTAATTGTCAAAAGGGCATTGAATAATACGATTAAATTATTTGATCGCCTTTTAGTGCTAGCCAGTAATTGAGTCCTTTTTAAGTCCAGCTTGAATTCCTGAGCCAGAGGATGCGGGGTTTACGTCAGCAATTGACGATATGGCATCGCCTACCTAGTTGTTTTTGTAGTAAATTTAAACTTTCTTCAGTTGTGTTCGTACTAATTTCCAATTCATTTTCATCAGCAACGACTTCTGACGACACATTAGTATAACCATTCGGATATATTCTCTCCATATTCTAGTTTATTCGAGAAATTCTAGTTTATTCGAGTATATTTATTTTTTTTTCTCAAAAATGTGTTATTCGGATGATCGAATATTTCAAAGAAATTTATCCGGATAACGGATTGCTCTAAAATAGACGGATAATCCGGATATCCGGAATGGAAACTCTACCTATAATACTTAATCACGTCTAACACAAATTAATAAATTAACATATGTTATCCAAAAACAACATATGTACAGATGTGGTCAAATTATTATCACCTCATACGAAATGCATGGTAATGTGATTTTCAAAGGCCGAACTACAACCTATTGTATAGTTGACACGTCATTATGGTAGATATCGACCAATCCAAAGAATTCGCCCAATAAAAATTTAATATACCCAGAAAATACGCCTTTTATGAGTCATTAATACCTGTGAACACTTTTCGACAAAATATGAATTCCGAGTATTTATTGTCCTGTTAATTAGTTTGACCTCCGAATTGTTTTGATTTTATGACAACTAGGTAGTATTTAAGAATTAGTATTTTACTGAAGAATTTCAGTCTCGTTTGTGACTTTGAAAAGTGAAAGTGAAAGTGGGTTTTGTAAGATTAGTGAAATTCATTATGAGTAAAGCAAAGGACATCAGTGCACAAAATTTCGAAGTATTTGGAAGTAGGCCAGTATACGCATGCGCAAATAGCCCAGAAAGCAGGAGTGAGCCGATCGTTCGTCAGCAAATTTTCGCAAAAATTAACATCTCAGTCTTCAACAAGTCCCAGAAGAAGAGGAAAATGTGGTAGCATTCCTAAAACAACAGTCAGGCAGGACAGATTTTTAATGCGGAAAGCTAAAGAAGATCGAACCTTATCCAGTAAGTCTCTGAGGGGTACAATGCGTAACGTTGGTGCGGAAATATTGGAGAGAATAGTGGGACGGAGACTTTTTCAATATGGGCTATGTGCAAGACGACCTAGCAAGAAGCAAAGATTAAATTTGAAAAATTAATTTTTTAAAGCAATAATCTTCCAAATATCTAAATGTGATAATAATTTGGCCACATCTGTATGTGTAAATAATTACCAAACTGTTTTGATAATTTATTAACAAAGTTAAGTTAAATAATGACTTTGCTGCGTGGCGCATTGTACGCCCATTATGATATCAAATCAGCTGTGTATTCATATACTACCTTTAAGGATGAAACACACCAAGCAGCAGCACCGAGCACCAAATTTAAATTTAAAAAATTAAATTTAAATTTAAATATTGGCTTATTCGCTTATGTAATGATACAAAATCATAGTTTAAGTGTAAATATACGTATTTCCAATAAAAGAAATCTAATATTTTGTAATTTTAATAGATCATTGGATGCAACTTCATTCAATATAGTTTTTTTAAATTTAAAATTTTCTATTAAAATTACAAAATACTTGATTTCTTTTATTGGAAATACGTCTATTTACGCTCAAAGTATGATTTTATCATTACATAAGCGAATAAGCCAATATTTAAATTTGCTGCTCACTTCTGCTGCTTGGTGTGTTTCATCATTTATATGTACTTTGTACATGGCAAGCGCATGGCTTTTTTTTTTTTTTTTTTTTATAAAAACATACCTTCTATTCTCACAATTATAGTATACCTGCACATTCCAAGCTCCATCTCAACCTATACACACTGATATGGACGGTGGGTCGGCGCTGAATTCTGTATTATAACAGAGGGTCTTAGTTGTGTTTATTAACATCACCAATCGTAATCCCGGTCCAAGTGCCGAAAACTTAACCATTGCACCACCTGTCCGATAATCTTACATACATTATTTATCAGGCGCATACAACTTAAAAACAAAGTATTTATATGTAAGTGCAACAGTTACAATCACTGGGACGCCTCACACCCAAGAGATTGTCTCAAAAGCCGGACCTAAGTTTAATAGTGCTATTTCTACAAGTTGTACTTATTTCCTAATACAAATTTGGTTGTTTAATTAACTTAGATAGCCATTTTTTGCTTACCTCAAAATATGAACTTGATGATAGCACAGGTGTTATATCAGTGTTGACGTTTGATATAGCTTTTCGATATTTTAGTGAACTGTTATCCGCTTACCACTGGTGAGGGCTATGACAATAACAGCCTGATGTGTTGTTTTAAACTACTTAATTTTTATTAGATTCCAGGGTTGCAATGTTTTAAACAAAACGTTTAAAACGAATGTTTTAAACATGTTTTAAACAAAGCGGTATGTTTTAAACATTTGAAATGGCTTCAGTTTTCAATTTGGTTTTGGTGATAATGATTTAAATACTGTAACTAACTTGGTAGCCTTTTATGATTAATTAAATTTGAAATGTTGGTTAAATAATATTTAAGCAATGGCAATCTGAAGATTACATTCAAGCCTCGCTTGCCGTAGTATAAACCATTTCTGAATTTCAATTAATTCGTTTATTTATTGTTTCCAATGTAGTATTTTTTGAATTTCTTCAGAGAAACAATAATTTCGCAATTTAGCAATTTCGCTGTATAAATCATATTTACAAAATAATTTGTTTAATTTACAATATATGTAATATCCTTAATTGATGCGTTATGGTCGGTATCTAGATCTTCAACAAATGTGCTTAATTGCGTGCAATTTTTCAGGTGCTCTTTCATTCTAACCACTAAACCAGGAGCCCCACTTTTCGGTGGACATTTCTCAATCGGAACACGATTTGCTTTAGAATTCTCTGCATTATTCGAATACTTCGCGCCGCAGTGGGAATTTTTTCCTTATTAGTGGCAAAAATTTAGAAATATATACAGAGAAAATTTAAAAAATTATCAGAGCACCCGGTGAAAAAATCAAATAATATAGAGAATTCCGAAGCAAACCATATTCGGATTGGCGAAACTTCCACTGTTTCAAGAACAAGACACCAGATAGTTCCTTTTTACAATTTTTGCATTTCGTTTATACTGTATGCCTGACACCGATTGTCTTGTCCCAATTTGTGGTCAACCAAATTGATCATTACTTCAAACCACTCGTTCGGAGGCACTACACAAATCTAGTCTGGTGTTTTTTAATTAAAATTTGCTAAATAAATTAAGATTTATTAATTTCTAAAACATTTATAATCTAGAATTGACAAAATATCCAAACTAAGTTTTAAGTTTAGAACTAAATTTCAGGCATATTTTGGTTATGAACCTTACAGAGACATCTATCAATACTGGTATGAACAAACCATCAATTTAGTTAATCGGAAATTCAGACAAAAAAAATCGACATCAGGCACACAAGTATTAGAACTAAATGTTTCGATTTCAGTGAAGTAATGCCAAATACTGTTTTTGTGGGACGAGTTATTATTTTTAAATGATAATCAACACCGCTCAGGATCAAGATAACCAATAAGCTAAAAATTGGATTACAAAAAAAGATAAAACCGATTGGTAGAAAAAAAGAAATACCCATTTTCTCAAACTACACGGTTTCAAACACGATTTTCTTTTTTCTATTTTATTTTTTGTTTGTCATAACAAAAAATAAACAATAAAACGTAATGTCTTTTTTATTTTATTTTTTGTAGTCTCGAACAACACGGTTTTAAAGAACACGGAACGAATTAATCGTCTTTTTGGAGGGTTTCCTGTATATTGTATTAGTATTTTATTAATTTGTATAATTATGTAACCAGAGCCATCTTCCACTATGGGACAGTGAACATTGGTCTTTTGCTAATGACGTCACTTTATGTCGGCAAGTTCTTTTTTACTATTTTTTAATACAGCAACACAAATAAATGATTGAGTTTATTTGTTGAAAATTGAGCACATTAAAATAGAAGAGAAAAATAAAATCCACGTCTAAGGCAACTTACGAAGAAAATGATCGTGCTGCTACTTCAATCGATTAAGAGAGACCGATTTTTTTTAAACCGTCGACGTAGCGTTACGTTGGCTTTGGGTAAACGTGCTTCATAATTAGACCTGAGCTTGTATTTTGAACGTTCATTTAGTTCTCTTTTATTTTGTATCGAGAAATTACAAGAAAATCGACAAAAAGTTAACTTAATTCGTAATGAAAATATGTTTAAAACAACGTTTAAAACATGTTTTAAACATATTTTTTTTTGGTTTGTTTTAAACATGTTTTAAACAAAAAAAACATGTTTTAAACAAATAAAACGTGTTTTTTGTTTTAAATTAAAAAAAACAGTTTTTTTTGCAACCCTGTTAGATTCTTTTGGTTTATATACAAAAAGAATACATATAATTACAACAATAACTATCTAGTTGCCGAGCTTACAATTTTACCTAAATTAAAAAATGTGTTTGTTATTAATTATATGGAGCACAATTTTGCTGATCCTATGAATTTACTATGTGTATGCGCGCCGGAAATAATGGAAATATAAGCCGTCAAATAATATTTAGCTTATATGTTTGGTTAACCTATTCGCATACTTATTGTTACTATAATTAAACACATGTATCGTCAAGGCAATGTTCGTGTGTCTGAACATCCTCCAGGCCGGCGATCGTTGATATAAACCGGCGTGGCAATGGACGTGAATGTGATCCTAACCTAGATGAACTTGTTCTTAATGATGTGGCGGCTCTGTTGTTGCACTGCCATGCAATAACTAATCCCAAAAATACCACAATGATCCCGTATCCAACAATGTAGTGATGAACATCGTGCACATTTATTTGTTGATCATTATCTTGTACCGAAGTCCTTAAATGGATAATGTTGGTTGACAGTTGGTTCCGAGAGTATGTCACTGAATTCGTTAGGTGTGGACATCCTATTGGTGGTAGTCTGGTACGTTTCATTTTCTCCTTGAATAAGTAGGCTGCTAAGGTTTATCGTTGGTTGATAAAATACTTCTGTTTTTGTGTTAAAGTTTTGAATGGAATGTATAGTTGTCATTCTGTCCGTAATTGTGCAGGCCTTGTGTACCGTGATAGCTCCCGTTCCTCTTATATTTGTGGTTGTTACCTCATTATTGCAAATAATATTTATCCTATGCTCCTTTTCAGATATAAAAATCCATGTGCCTGGATCGTGAGTAGGAATCCACATCTTTCGTGCTGTTATAAATCGAACCTCACAATCCTCTGTATATTTTTCCTTGTTGATAATTAATTTAATCTCACACGGTGTTGGATTATTTTGCGTGCTATGAATCACGCTGTGAATCATGCAGATATATTCTGTACTCTTTATGGATTTGCACGCAGCAAATACGACTTCTGACATGGCGTAATAGGATTCTCTATTTAAGCTTAGCAGGAATAGTTTACTTGATGGATTTATGTATGCAAACATGTCCTTGTATTTGGTTGGAATTGCAATTGGTTTGATGATTTGATATAATTTGTTATTAAGTAATGGCATTTTAAACATTAATACGTTGTTTGCTTGCCCAACCATAGCAGTCATCATTTGGAATAATGTTATCATGCTGTTTTCTTTATATATGGTAGCATCAGCCGGGATAACTTCATGTAATTTTCGCAGTTCCCCCTTAAGTTGATCGGGTTTGAGAAGGAAGGTATTAATTTTGCTATGGGTAATTACATCGATTAGTTGTTGCTGTGTTGAAGTAAAGGTTGTCATTTCTATTGACAGATGTATCCATAGAGCAATAAACCTTTGTATTGCTATGTTTTCGCTCTCATTCCGGTTGTACCATGTTGAATATTGACATTGTTTGTTTATCTAGTTCTTGTAGGTGGTTGTTTGCTATAATCCAATCCTTTTTATAATATTTACGGTTGATTCAGTTATTGTAATTTGTTCCTTTAATAATTTATTTAAATGTGCTTCATTATTTTTAATGGAACTTATTTCATTGTCGTATCGTTGTGCATCATCTTGGTCAAGGATTCCAAACAGTTGGTTGGTGAGTGTGCCAACCACATCTATTAAAACTCTTTTTGTCCTAGTTGATTTGTACGTAGGTTGAAACATTTAATTATTGCGGTTTATATTGAACATTTGTTGTTTTATTTGCATGATTGCAGGCCTACAAAGTTGTGTTAATTGTAACCATTCATTATCATTTTGGCTGAATTTGTCCATTTTCTCGACTGCTGCGTTATATCCTTCCGCTTTTATTAACATTGTTTATAAATTAAAATCGTCCATTGTTGATGAGACAACTGAGCTGTACCAATATTCCCAAAATATATCCCGGTTGTAGTATTTAGAGTTGTTGATTATCGCTGAATATACCCCAAGTACGCTTAGTAATGGCATCATTGTAAACAACATTAATCTAGACTGAAAGCATGGTCGAATTTTCCTTCTTTTTATCTGAGGTTGTAAATTGGTTTTGATATTCTTTGCAGTCTTCTTTACATCTTCCTCTATATGATCTTGCGACCCAAGTCTTGATAGTTTTTTCTCTTTACGTGAGACGTCTTTATGTGATACGCGTTTCCTGGAGTTGGACTTGTTGTTAATAATGGTTGGCAATGCTGTAGTTGTTTTAATAGGTGACTCCGTATGCTGGTTTTCTAGGCTATCATCAAGGGGAAGTGGTGACCATTTTGTTATTGGTCTTTTTATAAGAGCTCTTCCGGGGCCAAGGAGTGTTGCCACTTGAACAATTCCGTCTTGACCTGAATGAACCTCTGTAATACGTCCAGTTATCCAGCTTGAGGGCTAGATGTTGTTGTCTCGAAGAAGAAATAATTTACTGACCTTTAAATCAGGTGAGCTTATGGTCCATTTTGCTCGTTGTTGTAATTGATGCAGATAGTCTTGTGACCATCGCTTCCAGAAGTATTCGTTCATTTTTTGAATTAATTCCCATCTGGTTAATGAGCTTATTCTTTCATCTGAGATGTTGGCTTCCGATTGTGTTTTGAGACATTCGCCAATCAAAAAATGGCCAGGAGTTAAAAATGTAGGATCAGTCGGATCGTTGGACATTGCTGATAGGGGTCTTGAATTGAAACAGCCTCTATTTGACATGTTAAAGTTGTTAGTTCTTCAAATGTTAACGTTGCTTCTCGTATTACTCGTTTTAAATGATATTTTACAGATTTTACAGCCGCCTCCCATAATCCACCGAAGTGTGGTGCTCCTGGTGGGATGAAGTGCCATTTCGTGGCATTTTCGGCATTAGATATAATATTATTTCAAGCCGCTTCTTCTATTGTTTTCAATGTTTCTATTTCTATTACCTTACTAGCACCCACAAAATGGTGCCGTTATCGCTAAAGACATCCGTACATATAGTACTCCTCTACGCGAAGTGAAGCGTTTGTGTATGCCGCTATGAATGCGTCGGTTGTTAGATCACTGACTCCCTCAATGTGAACTGCTTTCGTTGACATGCATACAAAAATTGCAAGGTAACCTTTACACGATTTATTACCTCTTCCCTTTGATACTCTTACACTGAATGGCCCGGCGTAATCCAATACTTTGTACAAAATGTGCATGTTTATTGGGTGCCGCTATGCATTATGTTTTTATGTCCTTCATGTATTATCAGGTTCACGACTGGATATGATTGTGGAAGGATTATAAGATGTTTTTCGACGTATGACCAAGCTGTAGAATTCTGTAGTCTGCCACCAACTCTATCTTTTAAGAATGGGGACAATGGTAACAATTTGCTTTTGTTGTTTATTGGCTTGTTACTAGCTAAGTTAAAAATGTCATTTTTGTAATGTTCAAGTTGAGCATTTTTAATTAAATGATGCAAAGCTTCTTGCATCTCTTCTGGTAATATTATGTTGGGTGTTTCGTATTTTATTAATTTCAATTTATTCACAAATCGTTTACAATACGAGACTATTTGCTGAATCTTTTTTAGATTTGAGTACTTTATGAATAAATCACTGAATAGGTTGCTGTCTATTATAGACATTGTTGTTGCAGCTTCTTGTGCTGTAAGTACCCTTTGATCTGGAACGTCTTCAGGTCTTACCTCCGAATTATTAGTTGGCCATATATTTTGTTTGTTTGTTAACCAATCTGGTCCGTTCCACCATAATTTATGATTGCTGAGATGTTCAGCTTCTATCCCCCTTGATGCACAGTTAGCGGGATTTTCAGATGATTTAACATAGTTCCAGGCTGCTGCATTTGTCCAACTATGAATTTCTGATATTCGGTTCACCACAAATGTTTTAAACCAATGTGGTTCTGATTTAATCCATGCAAGAACTATTTTTGAATCAGTAAATGCATATGTAGTTATCTTGGCACATCGAAGACTTTTAATTACCCTTGCCATTAATCTAGACAACAATAAGGTCCCACACAATTCTAGTCTGAGAATTGTTATTTTGGACTTTACAGGTGCGACTTTAGTTTTTGAAACTAGCAGATACGGATGTCCTCTAACGTCCTTGTTGTCGTTTTGGAGGCAAAATATTACTGCAATAAGCATTTTCTGATGCATCACAAAATCCAAACAGTTGTATCGCCGAATTGGCAGTTGTTTCTATCCATCTTTGGACCTTTATTTGTTCTAGCGCACCTAATGAGCTTTTATAGTTTCTCCATTTTGTTGCTATTTTTTCTGGGACTGGTTCGTCCCATGATACTCCTGTTAACCAGAGTTGTTGTAGTAGTATTTTTGCTACGATAATTGTTGGTGATAACTACCCGAGTGGATCAAATAAATTTGATACTTCAGATAACAGGCTCCTTTTCGTGACGATATCCGACTTATTTGTTTTAATATTTATTTTAAATTCAAAGATGTCGTGGTTAGGATTTCATGAGATTCCCAGAGTTGTTATGGTTTCGTCTAGCTTTATATCCATTTTATTAATTGCTCGTGATTCATGTGGAATTTGTTGTATTAGGCCTTGATAATTACTTGCCCATTTTCAAAGGTGAAATCCTCCTTTTCCTAGTAATTTTATTAATTTTTGTTGTTGTAGTTGTGCCTTTTCAATAGAATCACTGCCACTTAATAAGTCATCTACATAGAAGTCTTCTAAAATCATCTTTGCTGCTATGGGGAATTCGTCTTTTTCATCATTTGCTAACTGATGAATTGTGCGAATGGCTAAATAAGGAGCACTAACTGTTACAAGCGATATCGTTGTTAATTGATATGCTTTAATAGATTCGTTCTCGTTTTCTCTCCATAATATTTTTTGATACAATATTTTTGATCGTCTTTGTACACACGGATTTGGCGGTACATTTTTTCGATATCTGCTGTGATGACGACTTTATGTTTCCTCCTCTTAACAGGATTGATATTAGTTCTTCTTGTAAAGTTGGTCCAATCAATTGATGGTAATTGAGACTTTTGTTGTTGATCGTTTTTGCTGATGCATCAAACACAACGCGTAGTTTTGTGGTTGTGCTCCCTTCTTTGATCACTGCATGATGGGGTATGTAGTATTCCTCTGTTTGCGGTTTTATTCCATCTTCGTCATTACAGAGTTTCATGTGACCTCATTTTATGTACTCTTTGATACATTCCTTGTAGTCATTAGCAAATGTTATGTGGTGATCCAGCAAATTTTTTCTTTAATTGCAAAATCTAGCTAGTGCCCTCATTTTGGATGCCCTGATAACTGGAGGGTTTGTTTTGAATGGAAGTCGTACTATATATCTACCATTGATGTCTCGCTGATAGATTTTACAGTAATGTTCTTGACACTGTTTTTCTTCCTCAGTTAAGGCTCTATCGTTTTGCACTTCTTCAATTTCCAAAAATTTTCTTAATCTATTATCTAATTCCGTTTTGGTTATCATGCAGTGTATAGTTGTTGACTTGTTCTGATGCAGTGGCCCAAATATTACCCATCGTAATTCCGTTTTTTGTGCAACTGGATCTCTTATTGTACCTTTTACTATATCATTCATTACTATGGCAGGGTAATATCTGCCCCTAGTAATATGTCAATTTTGTTTGGCATATTATAGTTTGTATCTGCCCACAACAAATTATTGATATAAGGCCAGTTCCAAGCATTAAAACTGTACTCTGGTAGGTTCCCAATTAATTTATCAACTACCAATACGCTCATTTCCAGATTGAATCCTGAGGCAAATCTCGGTTCGATTTGGATTTTGTCGTTGCTCTGATACACCAGCTTTAATTCCTCTTATTCCCTTAACTTCTACGTGTGTTCTTGTACCCCGTATGTTTAATTTCTTGACGGCCTCAGGTGCTCAGAAGTATCTGTGATTCTGATGTTGTACTGTTCAACTTGTGTGTTGCGACCATCGGTTTTGCAGGTTCTGTAGTTGGGTAATTAGAAGCTGAAGCTGCTTTTTGTTGATATTTATTAGCATATTTAATGGGACCTTCTCTTGTGTGAAGCAGAGTGTGATGATTGCCCTTCCACAACAATCATTTCGCTTCTAATGAACACGTTCGAGAAAAACTATGATCGCCCAGACATGTCCTACACAGATTTTTCATACTGCATATCTTGTAGCGATCCAAAGTGGACATGTGTAGAAACGATCTGCATTGCTCCATTTTATGTGATCCTTTGCAGTTTATACACTTCTGTACGTTTGTTGTTACCATTTTAATGCTCTTGGAGGTTGAAATCCCGTTGCTGCTTGGTATCGATTACCGGTTGTTGTTTGGTATCGGATGCCAATTGTTGTTTGGTATCGGTTGCCGGTTGTTGTTGGTTGTCGATTACTTTTATTATTTATTGCTTCTAAAGATTGGAATCGTTTTTTCAAAAATAGCAAAAATCTGTTTAGATTTTGACCCTTTTTAGTGTCTTCATTAGAAGAACTTTCTTCGTTTCATAGATTCAGATTGTCTCATTGTCTAATTTCCTTTGCAATATGTGTGATCAGTGCATCGAACTCCTCATCATCTTGCAGTATGTTGTTTATATTATGAATAGCTTCTTTTGTTGTTTCACGCATCGTTCTGATCCCTGAAGCATTCTCGTTTGTTATGTTTGGCTGATTAATCAAGTGGTTGAAGTATGTTGTTGTTAGCATTCGTTAATTGTTGTATCGCTTGTTTATTATGTCGAGCGCTACCCGATAGTTATCTGCCGTTGATTCTAAGTGGTTTATTAATCTAGCGGCTGGACCTCCTAATTGATTTTTTAAGTAGTTGATCTTGTGAGTGTCCGTGAGCTTATCGTTATTGTGAACTAATTTCTCGAACGTATTTGCAAACCCTTTCCATTTCAAATAATCTCCATAGAAAACTGGAATCTCAATTTTGGGCAGGCGTACATCAAACTTGTTGTTATCTGTTTGATGGCTATCAATCTCAGTGGTGATTTTTGTTATAATGTCATCATGTTCGCTTTTGATGGCATCGTAATCTCCTTCAGAAAAATATTTGATACTATTTTCCTCTTCATCCCAGGCTTCCACCTTTATCTTCTCATCTAGATCCATGATTTGTTCCATCATTCATTTGATTCACTTCAACAGCAGCTGTAATGCTTGTTTTGCAGCTTTTTGTATCAATGAGTCTCTTGCTGCGTTTATTTCTTTATAAAGAGCCCTCATTTTTACATTTTGTAATTTTACCATCTGGAGGAATTCTCTTCTGTTGGCATACTCGTTGTTATTATTTTTTGAAGAATCTTGTTTTCCCGTTGTATTATTTGTGAAACTTGTATCTTTATTTTCCGCAAATGGGAACTTGGTGCCTTGAGAGTTGTCATCCGATGTTGTTGGTTTCGGTGTACTTGGTGTCCCCTGGTTCAGCTGAGTCCGCATTTCTTCGATTTGGGTATTGTAGATATCCGCTATCTCCTTTCGTTTTTTGAGATATGGATGGTTTACTTCCAATGGGCTACTTCTGATTGTGTCATCAGCCTCTACATATTTTTTGTAGAGTTCTTTTAAAGTTACTATTTTCGACACCAAATAAGTTTTAGTTTTTCTTCCTTGCCTGTCTTTATGGTAGTTTCTGCTTAGCTGGACTATTTTGTCGCCTGTGATCTCTTGATCTTCAAAACAACTTTCCATGCTAGTCATTATTGTAGTTTCCGTTGGTGATGCCCGTTGAATATTGGCTCGACTGCTACTGACTGCCTGGTTTTGTTGACTGGAGTTGAACTTGTGCCGGTTGGTGTTAGGTTTGTGAATTCGATGTCTGTTGGTTGTTGACTCGAAGTATTTTTCGAGCGAAAAAATGAGCGTTTCCACACTTATATTAATCACTTCATTAGAACTTTAAAGGTACATTTAAAGAGCGCTACAGACGATCTGACGGTCGGACAAAAATATTATATTACAATTTATATTACATGGAAATTCAAAAGTTTTATAATAATCAATTTTTAAATATATTTTAGTATGTATTAAGATATTTAATGTAATATACAAAAACGATTTTATGGTTTTTTATTTACACACCGAATAATTTTTATTTTTTATTTTTCCGTTGAAATTTTACACAACTTACTTAAAATAGTCCGATAACAATACACACTATCCGATTTATTTGGTTGGTCGGACGGTCGGATTGAATTTTCATTCGACACATCCAACTTAATTTTATCGGACCGACATGCATACACACTATCTGATTTTATATCCAATCTGACCAAATCTGTTCGACCGTCCAACCAAGTCGGATCGTTTATAGCGTTTTTAATTTGATGGGACCGACATGCATACACCCTTTGTTGTCTCTTCTCTACGAATTAGATATAATAACCAAATAACTTATAATCGTTGAATATAAAAAACTGTAGTTAAAAAATGTAAACATTTTGTTCAACTACTACTAGTGCCATCTACTAATATTCTCCGGAATTATATCATGTTGGCACATGATATCAATGCCCCTCCAGGCCAGGCGTAACATTAACGTACGGTTTACGAAGACTTAGCTCTACTAAAGTATTCGCAAACGTTACGCAAAAACGGTACGGATGTGGTACGTAAAGTATATTTTTGTCGCATGAGAAGTGAAACAAATTAGCGAAGACTTTTCTATGTGTTAGTGTCTATAAACTGTTCATAATGTGTACGACAAAAACGTAACATTTATGAACCGTATTTGCGTATCTTTGGCGAGTCCCTGCGCGTGACTTTTACGCTCGGTTTAATTCGTCGGAGCTACTTTATTGTCAAATAAAAAACCAATAATATTTTCATGTTGTATTTATTTAAATAAAATCTATCTTAATTAATAATATAATAATAAAATAAATTTCAAAAGGACTTTTAATTATGCCGCATAAAGTAATTATACTTAATTTTAATTCACAAATATTTTATCACATATTAAAAAACTCGCATATAATCCAAATGACTATTCATACCTGAAACACAAAAAAAGCTAATTACAAATTTAAAGCATGAAGCTACACATTTTTTCTTACCTAATAGGAATGCTCTTACTGGGGCATCACAAATGAATGCCCTTATTTTTAAGGCAAAAGTTCGACCAACAATATATTATGATCAATCACGAATAAATTTATTGCACACAAAAACTTAAACTACGACTCTTTAAAATATAAAATATGCAAAGAAAGCAAAATATACTGTAATATGTGATAATCAAAATTAAGTATAGGTGTAGTAGTGTGGTATCAAAATTAACGTGCGTAAACTGTTCGTAAACCGCATATTTTTAGTATATACATTTTTGCGCCTGGAGGGGCGATTTCCCTTATAAAGGGTGATTTTTTTGTGGTTAGGATTTTCATGCATTAGTATTTGACAGATCACGCGGGATTTCAGACAAGGTGTCAAAGAGAAAGATGCTCAGTATGCTTTGACATTTCATAATGAATAGACTTACTAACGAGCAACGCTTGCAAATAATTGAATTATATTACAAAAATCAGTGTTCGGTTCGAAAAGTGTTTCGCGATTTACGTCCGATTTATGGTCTACATAATCGACCAAGTGAGCAAACAATTAATGCGATTGTGACCAAGTTTCGCACTCAGTTTACTTTATTGGACATTAAACCAACCACACGAATGCGTACAGTGCGTACAGAAGAGAATATTGCGTCTGTTTCTGAGAGTGTTGCTGAAGACCGTGAAATGTCGATTCGTCGCCGTTCGCAGCAATTGGGTTTGTGTTATTCGACGACATGGAAGATTTTACGCAAAGATCTTGGTGTAAAACCGTATAAAATACAGCTCCTGCAAGAACTGAAGCCGAACGATCTGCCACAACGTCGAATTTTCAGTGAATGGGCCCTAGAAAAGTTGGCAGAAAATCCGCTTTTTTATCGACAAATTTTGTTCAGCGATGAGGCTCATTTCTGGTTGAATGGCTACGTAAATAAGCAAAATTGCCGCATTTCGAGTGAAGAGCAACCAGAAGCCGTTCAAGAACTGCCCATGCATCCCGAAAAATGCACTGTTTGGTGTGGTTTGTACGCTGGTGGAATCATTGGACCGTATTTTTTCAAAGATGCTGTTGGACGCAACGTTACGGTGAATGGCGATCGCTATCGTTCGATGCTAACAAACTTTTTGTTGCCAAAAATGGAAGAACTGAACTTAGTTGACATGTGGTTTCAACAAGATGGCGCTACATGCCACACAGCTCGCGATTCTATGGCCATTTTGAGGGAAAACTTCGGAGAACAATTCATCTCAAGAAATGGCCCGGTAAGTTGGCCACCAAGATCATGCGATTTGACGCCTTTAGACTATTTTTTGTGGGGCTACGTCAAGTCTAAAGTCTACAGAAATAAGCCAGCAACTATTCCAGTTTTGGAAGACAACATTTCCGAAGAAATTCGGGCTATTCCGGCCGAAATGCTCGAAAAAGTTGCCCAAAATTGGACTTTCCGAATGGACCACCTAAGACGCAGCCGCGGTCAACATTTAAATGAAATTATCTTCAAAAAGTAAATGTCATGGACCAATCTAACGTTTCAAATAAAGAACCGATGAGATTTTGCAAATTTTATGCGTTTTTTTTTAAAAAAAAGTTCTCAAGCTCTTAAAAAATCACCCGTTAGTTATTATAAGTTATTTGATACTAACCAAAAATATAAAAATATGTATATGTACTCGTGACGTGAGAATCATTTTACTATATGCATACATGAATGTCCAAAGTTTAAGATAAAACAAAATATTTGAAATGACACACCAAATTCACAAAACGCATAATGCCTTAATTCCATGGAAAAAATTTGCTGTCAGCAATTTTTTTACTGAAAAAACCCCAAAACAAAAAAAAATTTAAAATTCCATAAGTGACATAAAAAAAGAAATATTTATTTCTTTTTTATAAAAATATTCATATTGAATATTTTTATATAGCGGATGCTTCTTATTTACCTGCAAAGCTTTGGAGACGAAACAATTTTCAGCATGTAAATGGGGCATTATACGCGTCGGATAAACAAAAGCAATGAGCAAAATTTAATTCAACCAATGCCTCCTAAACTACAGGCCGCTTACACCAAATGATGACGACACGCTATGTCGACGTTTTTGTTGCTTTCTCTAGTTGTTTTGTTAGTGTAAATATCTTAACATTTTTATTACTCAGTCTCGGTTTAGACATAAATTGACGTCATGTGCGAAAAATGAGAGTAGTAAGAGGCCTGTAGTTTAGGAGGTATTGATTCAACCGACTACTTAGTATAGCACTTTTAAGATTTGTCCCATGATGGTGCGAGTTTTTATACTAATTTGCTTTATACCCCCCCATTTACATACGACCAACATTTTTCTTCTGTAAAATGAAAGAGATATAAAAAAAATGTTGGTCGCATGAAAATGGGATATTATCTTTGCAAATTCTAATAACACGGATAGGAACATATTTATTAAACGAATCCAAAACAAGTGCACTAAAAAGCTTGATTTTATAGTCCACGTTGGTGATTGAGATGATATCCGTCCAGGCAAAAGATGTTGCTCACAAAATCAATAATCAAAGCATTCAATGCAAGTCTTTAAAAGAAATACTAGTGTTCACCTGCATTTTTACACTGTCGATACAAAAAAATATTGTCATGATCAAACAATTGTTCAAGGTAGTATCAAAAAGTGTGTAATGTTATAAAGAGTAACGAAACAGAAGAAAAATTGTAAGCAACAAATGTGTGGGTTATGTAATTTAAATGGGTTATACAATAATCTTACACAATTTTTTATTTTATTTGCATCGAATATTATCATACTCGTGACTATTGATAGAAAACGATAAAAATTACGGTGATTAAAAATGTGTAAGTATATTGTACAACCCATTTAAATTGTGTAACCCATACATTTTTTGATGAACAATTTTCCTTTGTTTCGTTAGTCTTTATAACATACATACATACTCTTTCGTATTATTAAGACATGATTCACACACACTACACGAGCATTGACCCAGAGAATATTAATTTTAATTCATCTATTTGTGGAAATAAACTGCGGGTATTAAAGTGGCAAAATTTGTAACCCGAATTTCTTATTAAAGATACGTTTAAACACAATATTTGCAATCCACACAGTTGATACAGCTTGCCTATTGATTTTGGGAACGCTCTCGGGCGGCGGACGCCGTAGGGAAAATAAAATAAAATAAATAGTGTTAGGCATAAGAATACAGATCGAGTATTGACGATTGGAGCATGACGGATAATTAGTGATTTTATGGCTTATGTAATATGAAAAACATGAATCTATGTATATCCTTGATTTTTCGGCATATCGATCACACATGTCATTTTTTGTAGTTAAGTTAGTTTCAATCTGATCCACCAGTGGCGCTTTTCTAACTTTTACAATCGTCAATCAAGCAATAACAAATTAAGTTTAAAAATTAAAATAGTAAACTAAAGTTGCAAAAAGGAATATAAAAAATATCATAGAAAAATAAAAACATAATAATAAACTTAGAAATTGTTCAGAGCCAACAAATTTTAAATGTTTCTAAAATAAATTCAAATGAAATCAATTCCATAACATTAAACAACTCGCCCCACTAGCAGTTGTCCTCCAACGAAACATATAATCAGAAATATAGACCTTAGAAACGCACATATACATATTCCTTTTGCTGCCCGGTAACACAATTGTGTGGGAAAGGCAAAGGTACCATGTCAAAAATTTATTTTTGTATGTTTTGGGAACCAAACTTACACATTTGTGCATTCCTTTCAAACTTATTTTCGTCCGAAAAAAACACTATAACTATACACACAATTGTGTTGGCTATACTTTAAATGAAGCGAAATTTGTATCAAAAACGCCATTACATACTATGGTTTTTATTCACACATTTGTGTGGTTTGGACTTAAATTGAGCCATTTTTTTTGGTTGAAAAAGGGATATATTGATCAAAGTTGAAAGTAAGAACAAAATAATCATAATACTATTTACATTAACGTATTGAGATAATCAAAATCATCGGAACATTCCAAAAAGTGAGGACGGCTGCCCGTGGTGAAATCTACTAAGCCCCTTTATATAAATTGGTCTTAAGAAAAATAGTACTGATTCTCCCACGTAGATTCTGGATAATACAGAGAACCCCTATTCTTTTGTATTTAAACCGTCGTTTTTAAAATAAAAATATTCATTTTTATCGAGGTTCGACGCGCACGCGATCTTAAGTATATGATCGCGATTAGTTTTGTTTAACACTCTTAGATGCATCTTAAACTACGCAGATTCTCAAAAATATATCCCGCAAACTCTCACCAGCTATCTTTGGAATTCCTCTAATAGTGAGATCATTCACGAAAACAGCCGGTTTATGTTGGAGGTCCAACGACTTCATGTTATTTTCATTTATTTGAGAGGTACAGATGTTTCCCTGAACAGAGAATGCAGCGAAATCCACTTCTAAAAATTTGGTAACCGCTTTCAACTAAAGTAATAACTATGTAAAAATCGAATTACCTATCTAGTAAAGAAAAGGATAAAAGGCGTCATGAAGACACAATGGGCGCTCAATAGTCAGGGCACCCAATAGTTGGGAACATGTTGAGTAAAATCGCGGCCAACGCTATGAAATCGTTTAGCACTATGAAATTTTCAAATCATATTGGCGATGATTTTACTAATCATGATAGAGGACCTGAAAGCGCCCAATCTAACCACACCACAAGGGATTGTTTAAACTCACAACAAACAAGTAGTCATTGGAATTTCACGTTGTTTAGGTAGACGAACCATACCAAATTAGTTAGAACATTTGACCAATACCAATTAGCAAAATACATATTTTATATTTTTGGTATCATTTCATTTCAATTAATGAATTGTCCCGTGCATAATTAAATGTTTTATTACGGCGTGTAAAATAAGAATTAATAGAATGAAATAACACAATCCAGCTCCATAACCAAGTAAAGCCGAATCATGGAGGAATAGAATAGAGGTGACACGCATAACCTCAAACCATTTGTCAGAAACCGCATTACCAAACTAAATAAAAATTGCCAATGAAAACAATCAGCTTCACTTACCTCCAAATTAAATTATTTCTTAAATTATTTATTTAAAACTAAAAATCATTTTACGACACCATCACAGTTAATCAATTATTAAAGGCCTACAGAACCCGAACTTTAAAGCAATGTGAAATAAACAAAAACAAAACACTTCCCGGAACAGGTGGACGTGGTTTTAGAATGTACAATTTGATTTAGTTCAAATAATTAACTTTAGATGGCAGATTAATCGTAAAAGATATTATAAATGTCATCGTGACAAAAAGAAGTAAACAAAGTCGATTTTACTTGGCGTATAAAATATTAAAATTTTGTCTTTCAAAATGAATAGAACTAAAAACCCGAAAAAAACATTAATTAGAAACGTTGAAGTACCATTAAGTAGCGCAAATGCGAAAACTATAGTTAAGAAATGTGATCAAATTAGAAAGGAACTACGATCAGAAAATGTACAAGTCACAGCTGGACCATCAAACACTCGAAAGAGCATGAATGTGGCAGAATTACAAACTCGTTATAATAAATTTAGTAAACCTGAGCCGAACACTTGTTTGGAGCTTTCAGAAAAAATCAAAAACATAAAACAAATGAAAATAAAGCCAATCGAAACGGAAGGCGATTTAACACCAAAAAGTAAACAGTTGTATCGGCATGAGGTAAACGCTATTTGTTGTTTCTCGCCTTATTAAATTTTCTTGGGAGATTTTATACTTCGTCCTTTCTTCTAGATTACAAAAGTATTAAACTTACCAGTGCACAAAAAGATTTACCATCATTTGATACCACTCAATGTAAATGATTCGGTAATACAAATAAAAGAGAAATCAAAGAGACAGACTTATACACCTGGAACCGGAACCCATGTTGATTTAGAACCACAGTTGGAGTATTTTTTAACAAGCATCGAACCCATCAAAATAATTTTTCCAATTAGTGAAGAAATGGACGTGATACCGAAAACTGATACTCGGGCAAATTTTGATATTTTGCAAAATCTATATACTGTATTTGGACCAGATGCATAGGCTCATATCTCTCAATCTAAAGTTATTATGATTATTAAAATTAATTTATAGTTTTTAGTTTGGCTTTTTGTAAAAATTTCCGATGTTATCTACATAACATACAAAGTCTTGCATTACGACGGTTTTTGTAATCAGCCTTGTTACCACACTTGTATTTGGAACTACAGTTCCGTCTTTTTAGAACAAAACAGAATCACGATAAAATTAATGGACCCTGGCGGTGAAGTCGCGTTCCGTGAAATAATGAAAATGAAAAGTTTTTTTCATAAGTAATCTATGTACATAGTAGCTTGAATTATTCGCGCGTAATTTTAAATTCCACTGTAAACCAAAATTTGTTATGGTCAATTCAAACCTACTCGATTGCCAATGAATTCTTTTTTCATTTTCCTATTTTCACGAACGCGAATTGATCCCCAGGACTTGGCGAGATAGTTCACTGCGGATTTAAAACATACAAAAGCAATGAGGGATAGATTCTCGATAACTAGGAATGTTTTTTATAAATACCTTCAACTAGATTACTACATAAGGAAAAATAAGTCGCAATTGAGACATTTCAAGTAGGTAAGTAATTCGAGAATCACGAACAGATTAAAATGCTTAGAAGAACTGTTAAATGTTGATACCACATTGCCGTTTACAAATGGAAGAATTGTTTTAATACTATCATGAATTAAAGTGGAGGGGGTTATATTTTATCATAAAGTGATATAGAACTCCAACCACAGCTAGATCATTAATTAGTTATGTATTTTAATTACCCAAACAAAAAAAAAATCAAAAGTTGCACAATTTCAAACAAAATTTAGAACAAAATTAACATCATTCTGAGCTGAGAATTTAAGATATACAAATAGAATAGAACATAATTACGAATGAATTTTACTAAATTCATACTTTTATTTGCAATGTCCACAAATTTCGTAAATTCGCATCAAATGTCGTGTTTCATGACACCCATTGATCCGTTCATCAGTTCATCAAATTGTGCATGGAAAACTTCCAAATTTTGTTTAGATTACACATTTTGATTTGAAATCTAGTAAGCGCCTTTGCATAGTTTCATGAAACATTAATAGCAATTTCTTTCCAAAAAAAGATTGATTTATAAATCAAAAAAATTGATTTGAGATCAAAAATTTTTGATCGAAATACCGTTGCAATTTCTTTCCAAGTAAAAAAATTGATTTTTTTTTTTTGATCCCAATCAATTTTGAAAAATCTCAACATTTCGTTAGATTTTTTATTGACATTTACAAACACATAAATATGTTTACGTCAAAAATATAAACATAAACATTTCAACAAATATAAACATAAACATTATAATTTTTTTGACTAGTTGACCGTAATATTTTGACATTTTGGAATGTCATTTTTTCACAGATACACTACCAAAAAAAAATCAATCGTGTATCGTGTTCTTTGACATACAAAAAAATCAATTTAGTTTTTATTTTTGGAAAGAAATTGCTATAACTGAACCCGTTCAGATCAAGCATCGAGAGCGCTATGTATCAATTTATTTATACTGTTCATCATAAAACAACAACACAAAAAGTTTATAAAAAACAGCAAATGTACGTGTGCAATAAGTTCGGTAAATCAATGTGAAATAACTCGTAATATAAATTTCTTATTCTGTTTTTTAATCCGCTATTTAGCAAAACAACAAAAAAAAATGATGCAAACAAATTGTTTCATTCAATTTCTGTGAGTTATTTAATGAACATGTGCTTTGAAAATTTAAAAAGTGCAAAATATTAACTGGTAATAGATTTTAATCTGAAAGATAATGCGATCTTGCGGTTCGAAATTACTGTCAGTTGGTACTCGAGCACCTGTGGCACTATTCCTGCTACGAAACATTTTTGTTTGATTTGTATTTGTTTGGCCTACTGGATGGAAAGAGTTTGGTGCAAATATTCATGAAACAAAGTTAAATTTGAAATTATTTTTCTCTATAAAAATTTCTGAGAATGAAACTTTCTGAGAATTAAGTAAATATCACATTCCTTAATCTATAAAACCTCATACCTTGAAGATAAAACAAATAAGAATACAACGAAATAAACTATCAATTAAATAAAGTGCAGGTTCAACACCAAAAAATATTTACTCAAAAGTAGGCAGAAAATTTTTGCTTCACAAACTTTGAGATATTTACACTGCTCGTTAAAAACTTCCTGTCACGGATTTTTTTCAGTAAATATTTGTGTTTACAGTAACTATTCGCATTATTCGAGTTATGGTTGTACGAAATAGCATAATATGCGCGAAAAACCACTAACGGAACAAGTTTTGTTTAATAAAAATAACCACAGGATCAAAACAAATGAACTAACAAAATTACCGAAAAGCGGATATTGATATATCTTCATCTCTATTTAAATAAAAATCAACAATCAATCTAAATGGTGGGTCGGTACTCTATTATGGATTATTTTGTCCACGAGCTCTGATCACATCTAGATTCTTTTTGGCATACTGTGCACCAGGTTTGCAATGTACTCCTGATGTATCATTTCCCATTCTTCCCGCACAGCTGATTGAAGGTAATCTTAGGGTTTCTGATTCTGGAATGACTCCCCTTTACCTTAAACGACGCCATAGCATATCACACACGTGCTCAATGGGATTAGGTCAGGGCGGCGAGCGGACCAAACAATTCGACCAATTTCCACCTCATCCAAATTATTATTGACAACGTTTTCAAAATAGAAAATATTAATGAAGAAATTTAAGGGTCCGGATTTTTATGACGAGCAGTGTAGGTACATTTTTGTAGTGATATATTTTGTATCCAGCCCATAATATGTGTGAGGCCTATTATTTTTTAGTGAGGCCTACATGGGCCGGATTTCGGAATTTTGTACACAAAATTCATTTCATCAGTAGACCAAAAAAACATAAAGCAAACAAAAATGGTATAAAAATATTTTTCCCAATTCCCAGGAAAAGCCAGAATATGGCCAATGACAGTAATTTCAAACCGCAAGATCATGTTTACCTTTCAATTGCACGATATTCAACATTTTCCATTTTTGTAAATTTTCAAAACACGTGTTCATTGATTTACATGCATTTTTTTTGTCGGTAGTCTAACCAGTGTTTCCAACCTTATTTTTTACATCTAATCTCATTTATATCCCTTTACCGGCCAGACAATTTTTTTTTTTTCTTAAATTTAAGTCCAGTAGAAAAAGATGTAAAACTCCTAGAAAACTTCATATAATAAATTGTTATATGTAAAACTTCATCATAGCCATTTTATTAAAATTTATAAAATCACTTTTACAGTTAGGAAAGCAGTTTCGTGTTACGACTATAATTATGGGATAGTTGCCAAACGACAATTTGGTGGTTAGAATGTATTTTAAACAAGGGATAACCACAGAACTCGCTTGCTGACACTGCCTCATCGTGGCGGCCACCGGTAGCTGCTAGGGTAGGCTAAACATCTGATGGATTAACTCATTCAGAAGTTTGCAACAACCTAACCTGTGAAAAACAAATTATTACGAAACCGCAACATAAGCCTCGAATAAATTTGGAATTTTAATAACGACCTCGGACACGAATTAAGGATTACGTTTTAAAACTCGGAATATGGGGGAAGCTGGGAATAGTTTAGAAGGAAAGAGGGATTCTTCTCAGCCTGAATCGCACGGAGGACTTCCATCAGCTCGTCGAACAGGCCTCGCAATTTAAGTTCGATTTCTTAGCACTGCAAGAAACACGATTAGCCTGTAATAACATCATCGTTATAGTCGCTTTTGACACTAGCTTTGGATTTGGAGTCGGTTTTCTAATAAACGGCCGATACCGATCAGTTGATGACTTATTTCATTCTTGTCAATAATCAGATCTGATAAACTCACGTTTCACGTGTGTGATTTTGCCTTTTTTCCTCGCAATGAGGTGGCTGCACTCGAACAAACAAGACGAACATCTTGAAAGCAGAATGCTGAGTAAAATAGCCCTGGATGATCTAAAACCAACCACCGCCCGATTCTGCGGAGCATCAGTGGAATATCATGAAAACTGCCATCAATAATTGGTAATGACTAATGACCAATGGGTTAGACGGGTTTTCATAAGGCAGTTCGATTCTTCACAAAGCTCTGCAGACCGAAAAACCGAGAATGGTACAATCAAATTAAGCTTTTTACTCTTATTCAATATTTGAATAGCAAATGATTGATTTAATTCTGGAAATGAGGTATGCAATTTGAATTAGGTAGGTATTTTTAATTTTACTTTTTCTATAATCCAACACGCCTTTATGACATGATAGTAAATCGACGATTGCGCAATGAAATATAAATGCATATAAAAAAATTAGTACGATTATGCGGAATGTAACAGTGCAATATAGTGTCAAAGTTTAAAAATAACTACATATCCCTTTCTGGCCTGAAAAAATAATTCATTTTTGCTTCAAGTCCGCCATACACAAATGTGTATGTAACTAACCATTGTTTGTAATAGCGTTTTGTTTTTTTTCATGATTCTCTTTCGTACAAGATTTTTACGTACATAATTGTGATCACAGGCCGGAAAAGGGATCTACAGGAATTCTTTTAATAATAGTAGACTATGCATCAACGGAGCAAAATAGAAAATTATTGAGTAAGTGAAGAGGATGGTAACTGTAAACAAGAGACATATTCGACGTTTATACCCGAGTTACACATATGATATTTTTACTATAACTTCATTTTTATTAAAAATATACTCCTTATATTTTTATCATGTAGTTTCTTTTCTTGTATTTTGCTTACATATAATATACCGAAGATAAATTTTAATATCGCTATTCTTCCTTTAGTCCCTAGGGATTTATAGTATATTATACACCAAGGTTGAGAAGGATGCTATTATAGCCCGTGCGAGTTTATAGTACTTCTCAAGCGTCGTGCACATACTATTTTTTCCACTACTAGTCGTAGAAGGCACACCAACCACCATTAAGGTTTTTTGTTGATAAGAAAATTAATTTGATAAGGAAAACACTTGTTCTTTAATAATATTAAATATGTCGATGTAGCCCGAATTTTTTACTGAATTGTAGTAAGCGTAAATTAAAAATGACACTGCAGTTAGTTATGTTATTGTTATTTGAAGTTTTAATTTTGTTGGGTCAAATTGGCATTCACTAATAAAAAATTATTAAATTTATTAAAAATTATTATTATGTATTTATTAAAAATTATTCAATTTATTTGGATTATTTTATTTTTATCAATATAATAATCATAATCTGCCTACCTATTCATTTAATCGCATTACATCTAGTGTTCATTTTTCACTATTAACTAGTGGTCAATAATAAAATATTATTAACCACTAGCCGAGAAATTTTGTTTCTCAGGCTACATAATAATGATGCCTTCTACGACTAGTAGTGGAAAAAATACATTATCTCGTTTGTATTTGTACTATGCCTGCATTATTGCAGTTTAAACAAATAAAATACTGTTTTTGGTCGACGGAGTAGAAAATTATAGAATATGTATCAAGCGAGTATAATAGGAGTTATTTCTCGAGTTATTATTGTCCGTTTTTTATAATTAGATATCTAGTAACCCATCAACTTTAGTCCCTAGAACTACTAGTACCTAGAAATACATTATTATTAACTTCTGTTTGTTCTATTTTCCTTCGATTTTTAAACAAATAAAATGCTACTTTTGGTCACCGAAGTAGAAAAAAGAACTTAGCCGTTTTTACGATTTTCCAAAAAGTTCATAAACCATACACAATTCTTTAGTTTTTATTTAAATTTGTCTTTAATTTCATATATGATTTATTTATTTTTTATTATTAATAATAATCCATCATGATCTTAAATTTTTTGCATCTTAAATTATTTGTATTTTTCATTGTTTAAGTCTAAAAATATTTTTTATACTCTTAATATTTTTGTTTACATAATACGTATTATGTAATATCTTTGTAATTAATGTTTTTCACAATTAATTTCTTATAGAGAAATATAATTATAATTATTACTTATTTAGTATTTTATGTGTATTATTTAATTATTTTGTGAAACAAAACACATTGTTTATGCAAAAAAAAACTAAATAATTAATATATAACCCCTAAACACCATTTATTTTATATGTAAGATTTGTTAGAAAATATTTATAAATTTATTCAAAAATAAAATATGTTTGTGTATATAAAATTAATAAGAAAAACAACAAACTAGAGTACTATTTATAATTAATTAATATATATCTTTTTTGTTTTAAAAATTTAATAATTGATTTACATTCATCCTTTATTTAAGTATTTTAATTAAATTTGTGAGTATGTAATTAATTAATAAAAAATATTTTTTAGAAATTTTTATTTTTATATATATTTATTAAACATCCATAATTAATATTTGAAATTAAATTATTTTTATTTATGTATTTATGTAGGTACATTAATTTCTGTATCATTATTTTTTAAATAATTAATTTTAATTGTAAATGAAAAATTTATTTAAAGTATTAGACTCTATTTTATCTTCTTTAAATAAATTGGAATGGATTTTTAATTTAATTGGTTTATTTCAAAATTACATGCATTTTTGTTAGTAGTTATCTGATTAAATTTAATTACTAATGATATACAATAAAAAAAATTGTGCAAATTCTGTACCATTAATATTAATAATACATAATGTAATTATAATAATTTATAAGACAAATTTTTAATAATTAATATCATAATTTTCTTTTTTGTTTAATTTCCATCTCTAGAACATCTATTTTTCTCTAATATATTTTCTTAATTAAAAATTATTGAAAAAATGGAAAGTAAAGAAAATATATTTTGTATTTTGAATTGTTTGGCTTTTTTACTTACAAATAACGCTCGAGATTCTCACACTATCGTTTCATCATGCATAGTTTCGATCTTATAGAATCTTAGCCAGGTGAATACATTATGTCGTTATTTGAATGATATTTTGCTTTGTAATCTCGAAATTTTAAAAATTTTCAACTTAAAATTTGGCTCTTTTACAGTGGTATTGTTATACAACGAACGGAAGAACTTGTTGGTTTTGAACATGCAATGTACACATGTAATGTACTCAAATATTTAAATAAAATTATATAAAATTTGCAAAAAGACGAAGCGCGATTTGAAGTGCTGCTGCAGCCACTTTTATTAGTTTTAATACACGTTTTGTGTCTCTCAAATTGAAGTGGCTCACAATATTACGTTATACACACACAGACACATTGAATAAAATGAGATACATATTTAATTGAATTCTCAGGTTGGTGGTTGGTGGTGATGGTTGGTGGTAGTGGTAAAATATAAACATATTTGAATAATAAAATTATAACAAAATAAATTTTATTATTTTATTTTTGAATGTTAAAGGAATTTTTAAAATTATATTTTTACCATCGAAACGACAATTTCAAGAAATTTTGTTTCGCCACCATGAGAATAAAATTAGCGGAGAATATTCTTCGATATTAAAACAAATAAAAATTAATGATAAAAATTGGGCAATCAAAATGGCAAAAATTATGGAGACATCGTTATAATGTTTTTGAGGTTCATGATTACCATTTTGATTTGCAGCATGTGATTTTGAGATATCATTAGTTTTATTTAAATTTGTAGAGGGAATGAGATTGGGTTTATCAAAGGACATGAATTTTGTGATAAACGAAATTTTTGAGGAAAATTTTGACAAAATATTTAATTTTAAAAGGAACGGGTAGAGGGATGAAAGGAAACAAAAAGCTATGAAAGGTTTGGAAGGAAAAGGGGATTCTTGAAGGGAAGAGGAAAAGGAGACAACCCCTTTTGGGGGTAAGCACTTTAACCCTCAGCTTGGGAATTTGCAGTAAAGCGCATATGTCAAATCGTAAGAGTCCAAGCGACAGTATTGAATGTCACGTCGCTTCCAGTCACGAATGTAATCATTGTGTTGCAAATCACGTGATGCATTGTACGCCACAGACGCCTGTTCAAAAATATAATGTTATAAATAAATACTGATGCTAGTACTGATTTAATTATTCGCTCACCTTATTAGCAAACACAGTCACTACAAATTTCCCAGGCTTGAATGTTTCAATAACCCGGGCAATCAGCTCATTGTAGTTTGAAGCAGCAATATTACTCTCAAAGCTTACATACGAAAATTCGGGTTCCGGAGTAATATGTATGGTCATATAGCAGCCCTACAAATAAAACCACAAATTATTTATTCTGTAATTTACGTTTATACACAATCAGAAATTTATTTTAAACATTTCACTACTTAAACTTACTTCTGGATATTCAACATACTGTTGTTTTTATTATGAATAAAATAAAATTCAGTAGTGAGTAAAAATCTTTATATTTATTAGAAATTTTAATCAGAAACTTACATTTTTCATTGTACCATTCATGGAATAACCACACGGGTCGAATAAATAATCATCGATGGCCATACCCGGAATAATTTTATTGATTCCAGATTTCTGCAAGGAAGTGATATTATAATATGCAAATAGATGTTAATAAGCACCGTCTACAGTTTACTTACTTCGGTTGCCTGCTTGGCATTTTCACATTCCTCCTTGGTAAATAATGCCATAATTTCTGGATCCAGTTCAGTCATTAAAATTTCAATCGTTTGATCGGCTTCTTTATTATTCTTTTGTTGAATAATATTTTCAATGCGCCGCATATGATATCCCCCTCCCCCGCGGCTCAACGTATACAAATACCAGCAGTCGCGATTAACAGATCCTAAACAATATGCGCGTCCATCATCAAAAAATGAATCAAGCAGAGCAACTTCCTCTTCAAAGCCGCGATGAGGGGAGACTTGCAATTCGGGACGTTTAAAATTTTTACGCGAATAAAACAATTCTTCCACATCGTTATAGCCCGCTATTTGTTCGGCCATCTTGAGTAATGGCTCAAGACACTGCAGAGGCGTAGTTGTTCCACATGTTTTCAATATCCACCGCCTTTTTGAAACAAACATGCTGCTTTCACTGGAAATAGTAACATGGAAACAAATCGTAAATTAGATTAAATTGATAATTAAACTTTAATTAGAATTATTTTCATAAACTATTAAATTGCTGTATAGAAAATTTCAATATTGTTATGATAAAGGAATATTTCACGTGTTAGTGAAATATAAATAGATAAGAATTAAGTGATGATTCAATTATTTATTTATTAGCGGGAAATTCACACATATATGCACAAACGTTTACAATTTACAAAATCATCACCAACAATAAATAGAAGTTTATTTTGTTAACCTATTGACAATGAAAATTTTACCTTATCACTATAAAACTTATAATAAATCCCTTGCGAATGATAATTTAAGTTTCAATTGAACTAATTTAATTTAATTTGCATTTAAATGGTTAATCGTTGAAGTGTTATCTAAAAGAATAGATTTTTTATTGAACTTGAGAGAATCAATTTAAAACAAATTTAATTGAGTCAGTGAAATTAACTTCAATTAAATCGGTTAACTTCTAGAATTAACATTTTTTAACTATAGGTTGCTCAATCTCAGGAAAAACGTTGCACATTTGAACATTTAACCGCCTAAAACTATTCACAGCGCATTGGCTTTTTCAACGTAATATAACAAACAATAAAATACATGGCAATGTATTCTTACAAAGTGGTGTGATCTGCCCGATGCGATGCAGAAAAAGTAACGATATGCAAATTTTTGATACTTAACAAAGGACATAATAAATAAATACATTTGGATCAATTGTATGTTTTATTTTAATAATTTATGACAAAATAAAATAATAGATAGTGTAAAAAATGTTTGGTCTACATCAAGCCGGACTCAAAATTGAGCCGTACAAAATTGCGTTGTAAAACCACAAAGCATCGATATAATTAAAGGAAAAACATTAGCACTAAATGGGTCATTTTTGTCACATTCTACGTTATCGAGAATACATACACCACCATGTATGTAAATCACGAAGGATAATTCAATAATTCTTCATTATAACGGTCTCAATAGCAATTTCAGTATAATCATATTAGTAATAGACGAAATTGGCAATTACCCAAGGGAAGTTTGTATTCACCCTAAAAAAAAGTTATTACCAGAAGATTGGTGACCAATACGTATAATTTATACAACACATTATCAACCAATCAAACATCTGTTGCTATAATGTAAATAGAAGAAACCCTTATTTGCTCGCTTAAAAATATCATAGATTGAAAATACAGTCCCCCCTGTTCATTGAATTATGGACACTATTAATATAGTGAAAAACTCTAGTATTTTATCAAAATATGTATAAATAAAAACAAGATTTTTTTTATATGTTTAAATTCTTTGAAATTAAATAATTTTGCGTATATATAAATTGGAAAACAATTAAAATTTGATTAAACTACCTTTATTTGTAATCAAAGCTTTTATTCTTTCAGGCATGCTACATATACAAGTATTGATCATATTGCAAATTTGATCACTATTTATCCATTTTTTTCAATATTCTTTTTTGTTTTTGATGAACACTGTTGGATTGGGGTTGTATATACGTTGAACTTAAGTAAGACCCAGCAACTCTCGAGAGTTTAAATCCGGAAAATTGCCAGGCCAAGAGAGAGGTCTATTAATTTTGCGGTATGGCAAGTAGTTCTATCTTGCATAAAAGTGTAAGAGTATTGGTCTCGATAGTGACCTCATGTAAGGAAATAAGACGTCTGTTAACACCTGCTTATATTATTTTTTTCTCAAGGTTTCCTCTACGAAGTATAATGGACCAAATCCATCTCCACTAATACAGCTCCATATCATTACGAATGGTTGATGTTTTATGGACCTGACTATGCAGTTCTCCCTAAACCTC
This sequence comes from Nephrotoma appendiculata, assembly GCA_947310385.1. Classification (NCBI taxonomy): domain Eukaryota; kingdom Metazoa; phylum Arthropoda; class Insecta; order Diptera; family Tipulidae; genus Nephrotoma; species Nephrotoma appendiculata. The sequence continues at coordinate 198,701,363 of OX371224.1, forward strand.
TCTCCTGGTATCCTTCTGACGAACTGGGCTGATTCTGTAATGGCTTCTAGCTTGCATTCGTCACTAAACATAACCAATAAATTTTAAAAAACTCTTTTAACTTGGGACCTTTTTCATTTAATTTTAGAAAATATATAACGAGTGCTTAAAAATTCGATTTAACTTCTTCCAGTCGTCTGGGTTGTTTTGCTGGACGCCTACATTTCAAATTATTTTCATATAGCTTTCGTCGCAATGTCATAGCTGATATCTTTATTCCTTCTTCACTAAGGTACTTTTGTAGCTCGCTCGTCGTTGCTCTGGTTTTTTCTAAGGCCGATTAAATAATTTTCCGGTCTATTCTAGGCGTTGTCTTCCTGAACTCTTTACAGTTTCTTCTGTTGGTCTCATAAAATTACCCCCAGATTGAAGAATTTTTGCCAAATTACTACTGATGAGCAAGAAACTTTTTCCATTTTGGCGATCTCACAGTATGAATGGTTTTTTGTTTTTAATAATGCTCCGACAGCATGTTTTTTCGCTGCTTAGGTCCTATTTTCGACCCATTTTTGAAAATAAATATTTCAAACCAAAACTTTCCAAACACACTTGTTTTTTAACTAAATGATAAATTCACTCAACGTAGATTATTTTTTGCTTTAGCTCAGTCACAAAATTTATAAAAACACAACATGAGAGAATAAACTAAAAGTAAAATATGCATACTATTGATCTTTTTGGTCCTTTTTTCAGGTAATAATTTTATAGCGACCTTTTAAGAATATCATAAAATAATCTTAAAACAATAACAGATGGGATCCTAAATGCAATTTATTATTTTGAAATATTTTAAAATATAAAACAATAGCAGAAATTAGGAATTTCCAAAATACTAATAGTGTCCATAATACAATGAACAAGGACTGTAGTTTATATTAACCCTCATGTGAGTGAAGAAAAAATATCTTAATTTGAGTGACTAAGGTACCTTTGTACCCTACATGCAATTTTTCTTAAAACTAATTTTTTTTTTAATTTTTTTTACAATTTCGAAATATATAACGGATTTTGCTAAAATTACATAAATTGAAAACAATTTTGCATTAGCTGCAACATGTCAGTTTTCGTAGAACATTCTGTAAAAAAACGTAAATAATCCAACATATCACATCAGTGAAAAAAAAAATGATCGATAGTAATAAAAAAATGTTGGTTAGTTTTTTTGAAATAAATAAAAATATAAACATAAATTAAATGAAATAAATAAACAAAAATACAAACAATGAAATACAACGACATATAACACAAAAATATAAAATATTTGCATACTAGTTCTTTCAAATATAGTGTAAAATATGTAAAGGTACCCGGGTACCGTTGTTACCCTAATTCGTACAACTAAACTACTTTTAATTCGTACAACTAAACTACAACTAAACTACTCTCACGTGCGTCCAAGTTATAAAATTTCTCATTTTTAAGTGTGATCGTAATCTATCAATTGAAATAGAAGTTCTTATAAAATTAAAACTTTTTATTGTGACCGGAACATACAAACCTAGACGTTTAAAAGTACTAAAGGTACCCGGGTATTTTGTCACTCACATAAGGGTTAATAACAAAAAATTGTTTCACAAAGAAATCCTGACAGAATTTATAATTTGAGACTAATACACAAGTGTTTAAAAATACAAAAACCATAAAAAAAACATCACTCAAAACATCAACTGTTTAACACCGACCAAATGGCACAGTGGTTAAAGCTTTGGCGTTTGGATCGGGAGATAACGGGTTTGAACCCGGTATTCGAATTCCTATAGTGGCAGGAAATGAAATTCTCACCAACATACGATCTGTGGTAAAAAAGGAACACAACTAGGACCCCTCTATCGGCGTCCAAAACTCATGAGCCGACCCCATCTTCCATGTAGAAAATACATAGGCTGACATAGAGCTCAATGGGCAGATGGTAATGTAAAATCGTACCTATTCCGTACGTCTTCGATTTGGCATAACTGCGGTAGGTAGGATGAGAAAAACAAACCGCGAGAATTGGGAGTGCTTCGGCCCCAGAACAGATTGCAGGAATTAAAAATTCAAAAAAATTGTTTAACACTAAAATTACCAATTATCCTTATTAGCGGCAACCCATTAAAAGAGCAACAACAAAATCATCGTGAAGTTTGAAAATACTTTTCGCTACGTCAACATATTCTTTGCCTTAGAATTTCCCACAATTAAATGTAATCTAATTGTTTAAGTAACAATAAAATTTAATTGAACGAAAACAAGCGGCAGCATAAACACAAATTTCTCCTCATCTATTCCTACTATTTTTAAAAATCGTTTAGTATTTTGTCTAATTAGTTTCTTGTCTTTGCCAGAGAATCACAGTTGAAATACGGACAAATTTGAGAAAGGCAATATGAGATCTTCATAAATTCCTATCGAAAGTGCTAATCCCAGTGAATTTTGTGATGACTGAAAAAAAACCGGCACAAACATTTTTCATATTTAAAAGCGTGTGGCATTATTATTAACATCGTTCTTTTAGTAACGATACAACAACAAAATTACTTATGTGCACAAAAATACACAAATGTAGAAAGGTAGGTAGGTATCTAAAATTAAACAGATTTTTTGGCAAATCACCAATAATTTGAACGTAAAAGCATTATTTATAATTCTTTTTTAATAAAGTTTTTTGTTTTTATTTTTTGTGCAACGACAGATTATTAGAAACTTCAACAAAAAATCTAAATGGTTTAGTAAAGCAATCACATGATACCTTAAAATATTGGACTTCTTTCAATTAAGTCACAGTCTTTCATAACTTACAATTATATCATTATCATACACAAAGCAAACATTAAATATTAAAAACCAACATATTGCTGATGGTTTTTTGAGACTTGATATCTGTACCTTCGCACTGAATGCTGGACAAGAACATACGTTACAAATAATGTATGGTACAAATGTTAGAAAGTAATTTTGGTGAATATAGAGAAACTATGAAATATGTATATACAAGGCTTTAAATATTTTATGAGATATAGTTATCCTCTAGAAACCAAAATAAGAAAAATTTAATTTTCTAAATGGATTTTTTTTCTTTTTCCAAGGTGTCTTAAACTAATTGTGGTGTTTGCTTTGAGGTTAGCATTTTGCTATGGTTAAATGAGTCATTTTAGTTGGGCTTCCTAAATCAATGTTTGTTTTATAGAAATATCTTGACTTCATTTCTTTTGAATTGATTATATTTATTTGGTTTGTTTACAATTTATTGGCAAATTTTGGAAGCTCTACTCCACGTATTTATTACTTACTACCTATACTTTGGTTTTTAAGGTTCTGACAATGAAAATGTATGTATCGCATTTCTTATTGGTCCTTTATGGAAACTACTTCGCTTAAAGAGATTGCTTTTTTTTTAATAGGAACTTTTATGAATGGAAAATATTAAGACAGTTGACTGTCCATTCTACCAGAAAATGACAACAATTTATTTTAATTCTGTTCTTGTCCTAACAAACTGATCTTTTTACTGCAAGTCTGTTGATGAAACTTGTACTGACATTACATGGTGTATTAAGTAAGATTTATCAATTGCAGCTGCCAGTCTACTTAATAATTCAGAAAAGATGAAAGATTTAGTCACCAAAAAATGTCATTTGTCACTTGAGTTAAGTTTTGGTTAGGCACCAAAAAATTTAATTTGTCACTTATTCAGAATCTAGGTCCTGGTCTCCCGTCAGTTGGTTTCAATTGCATTACATACTTCGAATGACCATTACCTTGAAATTTTCAAAATATCACTTTCATTTCAAACTTTGGGTTTTCTAATAAAATGACAATTTTTCATGACTTTTTTATTAGAACAAAATATTGTCACAAACAATATCTTATATCTTATATTGTATATAAGATGTTGCAGTAGTAGCGTACATATAAAATATTCGTTAAATTCAAAAGACGATTAGGGCGGCACCTTTCGTCGTGGTACTGAAGTTCGTTTGCTAAAGAGTACAATAACAAACGACAGATGTTGAATAAAACAATTTGTTTTATTTCCATTGTTATTTCAATGAATAAATAAATAAATAAATTTACTATGGAAAAGTCGATTAATTTCTTATATAATGTAAGAATTTGTATTCAATTTGTATCATATTTCTCTAAACGTACACCTATTACTTGAAAATCGTCAAAATAACTGCAAAATTCGGAAATTTTATTAATTTTTTATTTAAGTAAATACCAGGTGTCCCAAAAAAATGTACTAACACTTTGACTGTGACAAACATGCTGCCTTTGTATTTTTGCAGGTGTAATTAATGTTATACAGCATGGCAAGAAATCGACTTAGCTTGAAAGAGAGGAACTTTGTCTCCTGAAATGTTATTGGAAGACCGAAAACACCACGGAAGTTCAAAGATGTTTCAGAAGTGAATTCGATGTACCAGCTCACCTCGATGCAGCTTTTCGAGACACAGGGATTGGACGAAGGGGTAGCATTGTATATCCTGTGGGTTCCCCAGACCTCACGCCCCTGGACATCTTTTTGTGGGGATACCTCAAGGACAGAGCTAGTTATGGCCACCCTCGCCGTAATTTATCGTCGTTTGTTGGTAAGAATTTGTCATAATAATAATCAAATATGGTTTAATAGTAGTTGTAAAAAATTAAAATTGCTTCCTAACTATACTAATATTAAATGCAATAGTAAATCTTTGGAGGGAAGAAGAGCTATCAATCAAGCGCGTTGTAGCTGGAGGGATAACGAGCTGCGCAAAGGGTATGCTACCAGGAACACTTATATATCCATCTTAAAGTTGTTCACACTGAGTTAGCAATTCGTTTGCACTCTGTTGAGTTCGCTTGGCTGGACAAAAAAGTTCGTGCAGAGGTACCGGAAATTTCACATATTCAATATGTGAAACAAAAAGCTAAGCTGGATGTGTTGCGAGATAAGGCTTATCCATTTAACCGTAGAGGTAATAGTGGTTCGTCTGATTTCCAATTTCATCCACGTTTTAAGAACTTGTCCTCAGTCGTTTTCCGTGATACAGAGGTGCAAATGCTTAGCAACAGAGTGAATTTTGCTCCTACACCAAACAAAATCGGCCTTCGATCTTTCGAGAATCTTGCTGTAGATGCCGAAACAGCCTTATCTGGCCAGATAACCCAACTAAAATCAGTGTGTGCGCTACAAATAAAGAAAGGTATTGAGAACTCTTCTTCTCCGTCATACTCTTCTTCTCCGTCATACTCTTCTTCTTCTGCTGCTTCTAATACTAACCTCAAAGTGATTGGTGCGATAAAGAAAAAACTACGTGACCATGACCTAATAGCGTGTAAAACGGATAAAGGCAATACAATTACCGTGCTCACAAAAGTCGATTACTGCAATAAAATTGCTGATTTTATTACAGAAAGCAAAGCAATAGAGCTTGGCAGAAATCTAACTAAGTCTTTTAAGACTTCGGTTAATAAGTGTATCAACCAATGCCAGAAGTTATTTGATGGAACTGGTTGGAAGTACTCTGTCATGAATCCATCTGCCCTGATCCTTTATGGTTTACCGAAAATCCATAAGGAAGGCATTCCGATTAGACCAATAGTGGCGTATTGCAATGCTCCTGGATACAAGCTATGTAAGGGTTTCATAAATTTTTTCAATTGTCATACTAATTTCTTTTCGGCTTACTCGGTTAAGAACTTGGTAGAATTGATTAACAAAATTCAAGACGTCGACATCCCGTTACATTCAAAACTAGTTTCATTTGACGTTGCCAGTCTTTTCACTTCTATTCCAATTAATACTTTGTCCCAAATAGTTTGTAATTACTTAGATAGGGATGTTGTAGATGAGAACTTACGTCGTGAACTGAAGTTAGTTTTTGAGACTTGTATTAAACAAAATTATTTCTGTTTTGATAATACATATTTCAAATTCGCTGATGGTCTACCCATGGGCTCACCTCTGTCACCTTTGTTGGCTGAAATTTTCATGAATTTCTTCGAACAAATGATCATATCAAATAACAAACCTTATTTTCGTCATATAATCTTTTGGTATAGATATGTTGATGACATATTATGTCTATGGAATGGAACTGATAGACTGTTACTCTTTCCTTGCTTGGTTAAATTCTCAATATCCCACCATTGATTTTAAGTTAGAAAAAGAAGAAAATAAATGTATTAATTTTCTAGATATAAGAATAACCAGGATTAATTCTACTTTAGACTTCAAAATTTATCGGAAACCTACGTATACAGACGCTGTTATCCCTAGTTCTTCAAACCATCCCCATAATATTAAAATGTCAGCTTTCCACTCACTAATAGATAGACTGATAAACATCCCTCTGTCAAATTCAAATTATAACACTGAGCTTAACATAATTCTTCAAATAGCAACGAATAACGGATATGCAACTAGGACTATATTAAAGTTATTGAATAAAAAGCTAAAGCGTAAAACTCTAACGGGTATTTATCCACCGGATAGTTCAACGCGGGAAAATTGGCGTCGCTTAGAGTATAAAGGAAAAACGAGCCAACGGATTAGCAACATCGTGTCCACTTATACCAATATTAGTTTTGCTTTTTATAATAATAACACAATAAAGAAAATGATTTTTAACAATAAACTAGAGTTGATCGCCTTTCCAAGTCTGGTGTTTATAGGATCAATTGCAATGATTGTAGTTTCTCCTATATTGGTCAGACTGGGCGCAATTTTGGAGTTAGAGCTAAAGAACATTTATCTGGTTGCAATCAATCAACTTTCCATAACCATTTAACTTCATAAAATCAAACAGCTAGCTTGAACAATTTAGACATATTACATACACAACCCAAAGGCAGACGATTAGATACCTTAGAATCTTACGAAATTCGAAAATCGATATTTCTTAACCAAAATATCCTTAACGAACAGAGAGAAATCCGATTCTCACCAATTACAGACCCCGCTCTTTTCTATTCTCACGTACGCAATAATTTGACTAATACGTCGGGTAATTATATATGTACCTTGAATTTTGTTACTCAGCCGATGACTAATCGCCTACCTGGGCGATCCGTAGATTAATTTTTATTGCAATTTTTTTTGTCCCTCCTTCTTTTATGTATTTTTTTGCTTTTTTCTACTAATAACAAAATTTTTATTTATACAAATCAGTAGATACTCCTGATGATGACATAACAAGTCGAAATCGATCGAGTGATTTTTTAAACATTTTGAAAATATTCAAAATAATTTTGCGAAATAAAAAACAAGTGGTTAATAAAAATTAAGTATAAACCAAGAACAATTGATGCACAATAATGGTCATCAATTTGAACATTTGTGAACATGATTTTTCAATTATGTACATGGATATCTCGTTTCGAAATATCGCGTTTTAAAATATCGCGTTTCGAGCGGTCCCGTGTATGTTGGTCCAAAATACATACAAAAATACATTTTTGATATGATTCTCTTTCGTACACGATTTTTACCCACAATTGTGGTCCGGAAAAGGGATATACAGTCAAACCTGTTTTTGTGTGGTAATAGGGGGGTGAAATGAAAATTAAAATGAAATTTTACGCTTACAACAAGCGACCCTGCAATAAGTGGAAAAATTAATGTTCATTATTTATATGAAAAAGTCTAGGCACTAAATTCATACTTAAAAATACCAAAACGGCAGAATTCGTCCATAGAAGCAAATGCGCTTGAGTCATTATCGTGTGCAATATACTTACAGGACTACCTACTAAAAATTACCAGTGATTTTCGCAGAGTGATTTGTTACCTCATTTTCGATAAACAACAGCAAATATTACGGGTTTACAGATTAAAGATATGCAGACGATCTTGGTCTAATTCTCTTACGTAAATAGAAATACCTTAAAGCTGTATTTGGAGTGTTCTTTAAACTAATTGAGTGGGAAAACTAATCTACTCTGGGCCTATTCTGGCAATTTATAAACAAAGTAAAATTACATACATATGTACATACAATTTTTAGTGACAAATTAAAAACTGCTAGTGTGATTGTTACAAAGGCGCTAATTCCTTGAGATTTAACAACACAATGGTAGGTACTTCTGGAAAAAAGGTATTTGACGTCGTTAAGACATCTCTTGTCAACTGAATCACATACCAACGACCTCTTGGCAGCCAATTCAAAATCGATTATCCAGTCTTTTTTCGAGTCCCTCGATAGCAGGATAAGTAGGGCGCTTGATCTGTTCGAAGTAGTCCAAAAAATATTTCAAGCCATAGTTGTAGGCTTTTCTCCATAAATATTTATTTAATATCTATTCCCAGTTTAGGTGTTGTACGCTCAAAATCTCGTTCGTAGTCAAATAAGTTCTCAACCTCCTAGAGGAAGACCATATCGGTTGAACTGTGCCTTGTAGGCTGCAAAACATTTCATGATATGAGATACACCTAATTTTTTAACATCCAAACTTCCTTTGTTTTAAATAACTTTTCTAGTAAGTGCCAATTTGAGTGACATTTTAACATGACGAAGTACTGAATACTAAAAGCTAACACAACAAAATCGATCATCATTGACAATATAAGGATAAATAATATTATAATCAATTTTTATGTACGAAACTTGCAACATTTAGATTGGAATTACAAAAAAAATAAACAACATCTAAAATAATAACATAATAAACTTCTTTGCAAATTAACAACCGCAATTTAACAACAGTTCACGACCGAGCTGCTACCTTAGTCTGGAGTGGCCATATATCAAATGATAAATAAATGAGCTAATTGAAGCCTAATAGTAGAATAAATGTTTTATGTATTTTGTGAGGTTTGTGACATTATTAATAGTATGACGCATAAGCAAGTCGCCGGTTTTTTAGAACAAATTTCGTTGCATAAACCGTATGACGCACATATGCATCGTGTGGTCGTGAACGTGTTAAAATATCATCTCTAAACTGTTATGTAAGAATAGAATTGCTATTTAATAGACTTTAACATAAATTTTGCTATATGTGTTGCAATTCGAAACAGTTAACGCACCACCCTCATCACACAAAACATAATGTTGTGTTGTCATAATATTTCTATTTATTTATATTATTAGAATATGTGTGATACTTTACTTCATACACACATATACAGACACTACACCCCAACATTTGCCATTTCCCAAACTTAATAATCGGCGATGTAAACATCATTCGCGAAAAATCTTAAAATAAAATTCAGCTGGTCGATGTTATTATTGATTTTTCGTATCGTGTCATGAATTTTCATTTGGCTACTCATACACCGGAAAAAATTCTTTGCTCGCATAACCTTTGTGTATATTTATTACGTAAATACGATGTATGAAAATCTATTGCTTTTTATAATATGTATATGGATGTACATTACATATGTATGAGTATTATTAATACGTAAAGGAAACATTCTAATTTTACTACATGTAATATTTATTACAACTGTACTTTTCCTTCTGTCTATTGGCGCAATTAGAACTTGCTTGTTAAATCCATTTTAATGCCTGCCATCACAATTGTGTGAGTAACGCAAAAGAATCATGTCAAAAATTTATTTTTGTATGTATTTTGAACCAAAATACATATTTTTGCATTCCACTTAAATTGTTTTCGTCCGAAAAATACTATAATATTAATGAAATAGTTAATATGTTGTCCGCTCATTTGCTGGAACAGTTACACAACTCAAATTTCACTCATTTCTAATAGTGAGTTCATTCGAAACGTCAGGCAAAAAAAACTTACCCGGGTTTAGCTGTCAGGGTAAAAAAACATACACGGGTTGAGCTGTCAGGGTAACATTTTGACATAACACGTTCATTTACAAAAAAAAACTTACCCGGATTAGTTACCCGGGTTAACTTTAAAAAATCGCGATTTTTTGTCAGATTTTTACGCATACATATACGTATTTTGTATACGTATATACAAAAGTAAACGTCAAAATATAAACATCAAAACAAGACTCCGCGCCATTTGTAACAATTTAATTTCGAATTAATTTTAATATTTAATAGATGTATTAAAATTGTGAGAACAATTTGTAATTTTATGCGACGTATTTTCAAAATATCTTGTGTATTAAAATGTTGTGTAATTGCGGATTTATTACATTGAATAAAATTCGGAAATGGGACAGCCTATGCGATCACTTACCATTTCAAGCGATTCTGTGCCACATCGCTAATATTACAGTAAAACAAGATAATCATAAACGTAAATTAGAAGTGCTTGAAATCTAATTTTAAATAAGCGTTTGACGGCTGTAGTCATGTGAGTAGATCGTTTGTTTAAATCACTAAATTATCTCCATTTAACTTTTGAATGAATATTACAGCAATAATTTAAGCGATTTGGACGCACTACTAATGGATTCGAAAGGTGCAAATATAGGCGACCAGCTGGTACAAATGAATTTAGCTAGCCACCGTAAAATGATCACACCGATGCACGGCGCCAATTGTAGTCCCTTACCACAATAAGTAGAAGAGTGAAGGGTAGAGTAATAAATAATTGGATTGGCTAGATCGGACAATACTGAATTAAATCAAATTTTGTTTTTCCACTTTTATCTTTATTTTATGAAAAATGAAATACATATTTTATTTTATATTTATACTATCGCATATTGTTCGTATAATACTTTTACGCCCATTCAAACCGTTTTCTATTAAATCGCGAGCAAAAGTCCCAGGCGAGGACGATTCGTTAGAATAATGCTGTTGTTAGAATTTGAAGCTCATTGTACAAACAAACCACGTGCGTATCCATTTTCAATATCGGAGCTAACACGACCTTTGGGCTCGGAACTTTACTTAAATCCGCCAAATTGTGACACAACTGCAAATGCCGAAATTGATACGGGCACCTTCAAAACTTTTCATCAATTTATCACTCATTCATTCGATTTGTGATTTAGCAAACTTAACATTTCTTTCATGTGCGAAATTATATAATTTCTTATATTATTAATTAAAAATTATTGGTATTGAGTTATAAATAAATTATTAAAATTGAAATATGGAAGACACTATTGAAAATTTTAATAGTATGTATTTTGCTTTATAATAATTTTACCGATGGTAACAAGTTGAAATGTCTGACATTTTTAACAATAAACAATTTGCTTTGTAGTGGTATTGGTTTGTCTTGCTTTTCACCAATACCACTACAAAAGTTGGGTAAACTTTTTTCGTGTTCATTTACAAAAAACCCGGGTAACTTTTTGTTGTAATTCCGAATGAACTTGCTATAAGATATTCGAATCAAACGATACCTAATAATTCATATTTTTATTATGTTGTATCAAATCATACTCACTTGTGTAGTTATTTGTAGTAAATTAGGTAAACTTCCATATAAAAAATCACTCAATTCGCAAAAGAAATAAACATTTTAAGATACTGAAAACTATCCTAAGAAAATTTGCAAAATTTTAAATAATTATAAAAATTAAGATCCGATTGAGGATGTAGGAATAGAAAAAAATTTATTTTACTAATCAGAATGTATTTGTATTTACTTTTGAAAAACGACGTTTTTACAAACAATTTTGAGCGATATTTTCAAATCGCTCTACTGAAAAATTAAAAATTTTGAGTTGTGTCACTGTTCCACCAAATGGGCGAGTTATATAATTTATATAAAATCCGGAAGACATTACAACTTGTTATTTTTACACACACATTTGAGTGGGTTGGTCTTGAAACAAATTTTTTTTCTCTGGTAGAAAAAGGGATATGTATTATCAGGGGGCCTACTATGGAAATCGATCGTCGACGTTTTTTGTTCGTTGTTTATATTCAGCAATAGTAATTAGTAATTACTATTGCTGAATATAAACGACGAACAAAAAACGTCGACGATCGATTTCCATAGTAGGCCCCCAGAATATTAACATTAAAATTTTTTATCACTTTTGTTCTGTAATAACCTTTATATTTATTTCATAATTAATTACGAATAAATCTATGTGTAATGCATGAATGAATGCATGAATGTATGGAATAAGTAGTTTTAAATCCTTATAAAGCAATCATAACATATCAATTTAACCATTCTACCAGTAGCAGATGAGCTTAATGCGTACTTTCAGCCGAGGAAATGATAATCTTAAACAGAACAGCAAATTTTACAGAGCATACCCAATAGAATTCCTTATGACTTTTTACTTACAGAAAAGTATGAAAAAAAACTTGAGAAAAAAAAAAATTCTCAAGTTTTTTTTTTCATACTTTTTTGTAAGTAAAGTCATAAGGAATTCTATTGGGTATGCTCTGTAAATCGGGAAAAGTAATCGGTTTGTTTAATGGCGAATTTGAAATACCATAAGGTTTCATAAATTTTTACATTTCTCTAAATACCTACAATTAGTTACCATACAAACTAAAAAAAATGGTTGTATTACTAGTTTTATTTAGGAATAATTTCTGCATTGATAGAGTAAAACCTCAACCAGTCAAACTTAAGAGCTTAAGTTGTGCTCCGTTTTGGACCACTTAGAAGAGCGGTACGACCATCAAAATTTTAGAGGTCAGTTGTTTATTTGTGACGAGAAACCTATAATATTTTGGTGATTGTAGCACTAACCGAAGTGGTGCAATCGGCATGTAACTTAAGCTCTTAAGTTTGACTGGTTGAGGCATAAACGAAATCTTCAACAGCGTATTCAGAGCATCTTCCTTATAAGTGTTTGCCTCTGATGTTCTTTTCGACTAGAAATATCATTTATTTGTATATTTTTAGTCATTCTACCCAATACATAATAAGTGATGTGTTGTGATTAAGTTTTCGATAATATTTGACCCATAGTACTACATTTCAGAATAGTAAATAAATTTTTGAGTTTAATATTTTTAGAGCTGAAATACTGTCTGATATTTAGGTAGGCAATTGTGCACAGGCATATTATTTTGTGATAATATTTTAAGATTAGTTTATCAAGTACTTTAGGTCTTGATAGAATCATAAATACAGGAAACGTCGTTAGCATTGGTTCAATTCTTAAGATGTTAAATTATTAAATGTGTGGTTGCGGCCGATGAGACAATTGTCGTGTAAAATAATGCGATTTTAATCATTTTATTTTATTTTATTTGCTGGTGCTACATTACGAGGGATTTAGCCTCTTTATTTCTAAGGCTACATAATCTTGTTATTTTCGGATTAATGCGTGATTGGTGATTGCATCTTAGGTTTTATTAACTTTCTTAAAATCTAAAGATGGGTGGTTTATGGCCTCTAGTCATAAACTAAAATATCATCGACAAGAAAAACTAGTGAATTTTTAAATAATTGAAGTAAAAATATCCCAAAGGTCGACCACTTTTATTCCTTAAAGTAATACAGCTACAGTCTCAGACTTTTACGTCGATAATTTTCCAGTGACATCAAAGATTGATGCCAACAAAATACACATAAATTATGTTAAAAAATTACGCTTTGTTCATAATATCGGGAAAATAGCATGGTATTGAAGTAAGAAATATTTCAACTCGAGTATGAAAAAAGTAGGCGGACTTTTTATATTTTGAAGCGATTTCATTGGTGTAGAGCATGATTATCAATACCATGGAAATTTTTCCTGATGTTATGAACAAGGCATAAAAGAGCTCGGAAGTTTTTGAGCAGCGTATGTCTTTGATTGTACACATAGATAATACAATATTGACAAATTATATAGTTTGTGGTTTATAATTAGTACACACATATATACATTTTGATAAATAATATGCTACTAAATATGCATATTTAATAAATGTATGTAAATATATGAACATAAAACACCACAAATAATTTACACGAGAATTATCGCTTAGAAAATTGATCAACGACAGCCTGACTCCAGTCGTGTCGATAAAGCAATTTTATATTGATTTTCATTGTTAAACAAGAGAAACAATAAACAAATCTAACGTTGTTGATATTTTATCATGAGAACTATTCTTGCCCGCTACGCACAGTGGTTGAAAATAGAGCAAAAATATTATTCATTTAATAAACTAATTTATTAATAAAATTCCAAAGAATACAAGTCAAGGTCAATACAAGGAATAGCGATTTGATATTCGAGGAAATTCGTTAATAATTTTAAAATAATATGAAGTAGATAATCTACTTCAAACAGTTGTAAATTCATTAGGTACTGTATAAACAAAATAGCTTATGGACATTATTCTTGAATTATACGACAGATTCTGGTTTATACCAAATCGTTTTATTGTAAAATTTATTACGTGGCAAAGAGGTTATATTTTAAAATACGATTTTTTTACATTTTAGCGGCACATGTACGTATGTACGAAATTTTATCATATTTATAAAGATTATTCGATTTAACTATAGTAATAATAATAACCACCGAGTTGTTAAAAACATTTTTATTTTTAAATACAAACTCTAAATATAATTTATCGAATTGTGAATTACCATAGTCAAATTTATTTATTAACTACAGAGGAGAGAAATCCCAAAAATTGAAGATGTAAAAATATTTATTTAATTTATTTTAATTATAAATCGTAATCTCTCAAATTGCCTCAACAATTAAAACAAGTATATAAACAAATTTTCAAAATGACCTGTTCATTTAACTAATTATCCTATAATCTATGCCAAACCCATCCGTTTGTCAACATACAATTAAACGTATTCACCGGGACCTCCCGCAAGTTTGTGATTACGTGTACTAGTGGTTTAAAAAAGATACAAAAATAACCTATTCTAAAGTTAAATATTATATCTGTTAACCTACCCTGCTGGAACGGTTTGTGCCTTTGAAGTCTTCCCACTACATTACGTATGACGTCATCATCATACGACGTAAGCCTGCATTTCACGCCGAGATAATCCCTGTACGTATTTCTTTGCTTGCTTCTGTATTAAATCGAGTATGCATTCTATCTTTAAGGCCATATGAAGCGATCGTTTTTAATGTAACATGGGACATTAACTCATTAACATCTACGCACGAAAAGAACACTAATACCCCTATTATGGTTTTCGCATTTTACATTCCCGGCGAATCCAACTCGTCAAATATACAAATTGGTATTATGGTTTTCGCATTTGACATTCCCGGCGAATCCAACTCACATTTTCCGATTATGATATTCACCTAAACGAGCTGAACTGTCAAAATTATTCGCCATCTTTTTGTAGGCGAATCTTATAAAATTGGTTTTCTGTTTTCATTTCTCAGTCAAAATCAAACAATGGAGGTTCACGTGTAAGTAATTATATTTTTATAACATGTAGAAAACAACAAATCCCAGCCAATTTTCGAAATTGAGAGATGGACAAAAATACCGATATTGCAATGGGAATTCCCACCTTTAAAAAAATAGACAATTCGTAATCCTGTTTTGGAAGGATTTGACCGTAATGTTGAATAACTTGGGCCTCTTATAAAATAATGTACCAGGCAGAGTAAACGGATGACATTGGTCCCTTTACGATTTTCGCATCTGTGCCATGTTAATATTTTGATCTGGTTTATTAGAAAAAGATAGTAAGATAACATAATTTTAAACTGATTTTAGATTAATTGAAAAAAAAAACGTAATTTATAAACACAAAATCTGAATCATATATGATTACAACAACACAATTATTGACAAAAAACCACAAACGTCAAAAAAAATTGTTATAAAAATTATTATTCGGCTAGTGTTACTAGATGTGCACTCGCCAAAATAAAGTCGAAAACCATAAAGCTCAAAACAGAACAAGAGCGAAGGCGGCGAGCGAAATCGCCTGTCATATTAGAAAACACGGAAATCATGCAAAACAAACACAACCATCAACGCAGGCGACGACGATTTTTTCGTTGAACAAAATTTAGAGTCTATTTCTATTTTTGTTGCCGACGAAACAATGTTGCCAACTGTTTTTTATATATGTATAAGTTGGCATCAATTAACCGTCATATTATTAACCATTTTTTTTCAATCTAGTAGCCTAATGCCACAACGTCATGTGTCAAAAACACAGAAGGTTATGCCGTGTGGTTGTTTTTTTATCGCCATACGCTGACGCTTTTGTTCTGTTAGCTACAGCGATATCGCGGCGATATTTTTTATTTATTCGTCGACGCTTGCCGTCGTCGCTCTTGTTCTGTTTCTAGCTTAATACGAAAACCCAACTCACACGGATTTAAGATTCACCGTGAATCGTTCGGCGAGGCGAAAACCATAATAGGGGTATAATGTTACTCATACACTTCACTTTAAAAAGGCAAAAAACTTACATTGGGCTTTCTTTGGATTTTGAAAGATTTCAAATTAATGAATTTTACTCCATACAATTTTACTTTTGATTTTTTTTTTTTTGAAAAATTTGTTTTTCGAAACTATCGTAAGAAATGCAATCGTATATTTATTGACCCTATTATTATTATATTATCAATGGTTATGCTTTTATATTCGGCCCATAGTTCTTTACTCTATTATATTATGTATTATAATGAGGATATCGCTCATTGCTGAAAGTGACACAATCCGAACATTTTAATTTTTCAGTAGAGCGATTTAAAAATATCACTCATAATTGCATGACATAATTGTATTGCGACCACATTATATTTAGTTCCGACAATTCGGATAAACCAGTACACCTACAATACAGGCCTGACTGCTTTAAAAATTTTACTTTATGACGTCGTTTTATGACGACAGTTTCATTTTCCAACTTTAATACCAGTTTAGTTATTTAAGGCCAGATTCATACTTCTTCGTTCATTCGTTCAAAACAATTTTTTTCCACCAAACTATATCTAGCAAAATAAAATGCAGAACGTCTTTTTGGAACAATATGATTGGTCGAAAAATTGTTTGAATTAATGAACGAAGAAGTTTGAATCCGGCCTAAGCGAAATATTTTTGTTTGTATTTTTTTTTACTCAGTTTTCGTGAAACGTCATTCGTTGTAAAGAAAGCAATGAAATGAATTTATTATTTTATTGCAATAATATTCATTTATACCCCCATTTGCATGCGACCAACATTTTTCTTCTGCAAAATGAAAAAGATATAACATTGTTTTTTTCACATGAAAGACAAGGAAAGAATTATATCCCAATAAAATTTTGGCACAAGATTTTTAAGCCACTATATAGCAAAAACCACTATAAAATTTGCCATAAAAATAAATGTCGCCATAAAATATATTCGATCCGAGTATTTTTATGGCAACACTTTTAAAATTAACAAGAAAAGAAATGATTTCGTATTTATAAATGTTGAGGATTCATAATAAAAAACAGACGCCATAGATAAAAATGTAAATTTCGCATTTGAATTCATTAAAAATAAATTAATAATGATCCTATAAAAAAAATCACGCCATTACTATATACATATGTTTATTTCTTTCTCGCATATTGAATATTTTTATATAGCGGATCCTTCTTATTTACCTGCAAAAATTAGAAGAAGAAAACAATTTTCTACATGTAAATACCCCAATAATATTTCGTTAAATACATAAAATTTGCTATTTCATTTGAGACACGTCAGAGCAGGATGGTTATATAAAAAATGCATATGGTGGTCTCAGGTGTCAAAGAAAAAAACTAAACAAGTTTTTGTTGTTGTAAAAAGTAACGCGCTAAATTTTGTGTTCTTAAAAAATTGTGATATTGTCGTTATAGAACAAAAAGTAATCATCTACATATTTATGATTTCAGTTATACGGGTTTTAGAATTAACTTTTCTATTAAAAATCCAATTTTTTTAAATTAAATAGTTCTATTACTGTATTTTTTATATTATAATAGATACAGTAATCAAACTATTTAATTTAAAAAAATTGGATTTTTAATAGAAAAGTTAATACTAAAACCCTTATAACTGAAATCATAAATATGTAGATGATTACTTTTTGTTCTATATATGGTCAATGAAGACCAAAAATCTTAAAAAAGAAACCGCCACTACTAAATGCCAGCCATATCTCAAAAAATAGAATGTATTTTATTTTACTCATTGTTTTCATTATAATTATTCCTGGATTCCCTACGGATCAGTTTCAACATTATTTTTTATAGAATTCCGATTAAATTTACTAAAATATTTATAACATTAATTGGAAATTTTGTAAAAATGTTAATTGCATTCAAAACGTAGTTCAGTACAGTTAGAAATGTGATTTTTTTTTTAAATACAATTTGAATTAAATTGAATCCAAACAATTAATTTTGTGTATTAAAAATAAATGTAATTTGCAAAATCCTGAAATTGATTAGTAAACTATTTTTTATGCTACAAAAATATAAAAATACCTTAAATTACAAAACATAAAAATAGGTAATTTATTTTGAAATTTTGTTAATTCGAAGTATACGTTATATCTGAGCTGATATGTTATACAATTACTTTTCCTTTACTTTATCAAAGATTATAAATAAATAAATTATAATACATAATATAATTTATCCTAGTAGATTATGATAAAATAGAAAAGAAATAATAACGACTATCAAGACATCAGTTTCATTCGAGGGAATAGAGATATAAACTTCCATAAAGTAACGAAAAACGGATAGTAGACAGTAGTAGAACTAGAACATATTACCACAGGTATTGTAGTAAATATAAAAACTCTAGATAGCCCCCTGATTTTACTTCCACACGTGTGGGTATGGTTTATACTGTCCGAACACTATTACTGACTCGAATCTTGTGTGCGTACCATAAGACGTTTCTATTCAGAATATTAATGTATTTTATTATTCTTTAAAGTCACATGCATGTGTACGTGGAACAAATAAAAACAGACAATATTTTGCAAACCTCTCTAAACTAAATTATAATTTTTTAATTAGTTTTATGATGAATATGATTTAGAAATTCTAGGAAAATTGTGTAATAATTACTTACAGAACTAAAACTGTGAATTAATTATATTCAGATAATACAATATGTGTATTATTGAAGGCGACCTAAAATCTTACTTCTCATAGTTTATGATAAAATTTGTATTCCTTTTCTTATATTACATATGGGTGCAAAAAAATATGAAATAAACGTTTCAGCGTAAATTAATACTTTAGCAAAATATTTCTGCTCATAGTAATATAAGTAAAGCTTCTTCAATATGACCGAGGTCATACAAAGTCGTATGCATCACAAACGAAACCACATATGATCGTAGAATTTCTTCGTTTGGCGCAGTTTATTAAGCAACGAAAGGTCGCTTAGTTTGGTAAGAAATTCCAGGGCTATTTGGAAATAAACAACTATTTTGATTACCGGCAAATAATTCAATTTCAATATAGATGTGCAAAAATATGTTTAACTATTTATATTCCTTTGAATCTAACGATGATGATGTATAAATCGAAAAAATATTTAAAACATCGTAATCATATGTAATATAAATTACTTATTAGCATAAAAGCAGCATACGCTAATGTCTCGAAATCAGAAATATGTAGGTATAAATAATCTATCATTGACGATATGGACCAAATCGTTCATTCATTTATTCAGTAAAATATTAGTCCTTGAAATTTCGTGTGTTCTTCTCGACTCATATGGAATAAGGGCTTAACTCGACATAAGCGAAATTTGAGATTTTAATAAAAATTTTATCAGAATTTTATATTTCGCTTATGTCGAGTTAAGACTTTTTTCCTTATGAGTCGACATTCGAGGCATACGGAATAAGGGCTTAACTCGACATAAGTCAAATATGAGATTCTAATGAAATGTATATTAGAATCCCAAATTTCACTTATGTCGAGTTAAGCCCTTATTCCATATCAGTCGAGATATATTTTGCATAGATTATCCTACCTCATGGTTCACTGACCGTCGATATTTTCTATTACATGGAATTCTATAATAATTACAGTTACTAACTAATCAGAATTTAAAATCACTAGCTTACCTTAAGACAAATGCATCAATCTGGTCATTACGTGAGTAGCTGATGATTTCACATCTCACAGATTTTAAAAGTGATTCCCACATGTGCCTGTAAAGATAAAAAGAAAATAATTATTTTTAAATTTTTTTGTTTATTTATAAAATAAAATTTCAGTTAAATTTAGATGCGAATTATCATTAAGTTCATGACTTAAAGATAATGCTTGTTTCTGTTAAATAAAAATTGTAACAAACTTGATTCGAGGGGTTGTAAGGGTGCTTTCTAAGGTTATTTAGTTAAACTGGGACTGTGGGAAAATATTTAGATTATTTAAAAATATTGAATTGGTTAATTTTTAAATAATTTTAAATGCATTAAGCAGATATGTATATCCAATCATTTTATCCTTCTAACATAACTTTTCAAATAAAACTTCCCCCGCTAAAACTCTACATATAAATAGATTTTTGACAAGAATTTTCACTTTCAACTTGTTTGAAATTCTTCTTCAAACATGAAATATAAAGAAAACATTAAGTTTTATATGAATGATAAGAAATTTGATGAAAGAAAATGTGTTTTTTTGTTAAAGAAAAAGATTGGAAAGATATAAAAAAAAGTTATTTATAATAATTTTTAATTTAAGGAATAATAATAATAATAAATGAATGATACAATATAATTCTTCTGCGTTTTATTCGACAAATTATGTGAACGTAAAATTGTAAACTGATCTGAATCTTAGACGAGCAATACTTTCTTGAAAGTACTAAACTAAACTTCGTTCGACCAAAGGATTTTGGATTCAATTTGGCGTAAATATTTTGAAACAAATGGAGTTTTACGTCTACAAAAATTTAATGGAATAAAAGTTCCCCATATAACTTTGGTTCGAAAATATTTACACCAAACTTATTCACTTAAGGAATCAGGGTGACTATTTGGGAATTGGATTCGAAAACGAGAGAACTAAATTCTTATATAATTTTAAACAAAAATCGAGCCAATTCCATTCAAATCAAATATGAATCTAGTACTCTTGTTTTTGAATCGAATTCCTAAATAACCCCTCAGCAAAAAAAAAACGAACGACGCGAATTTTAACTTTTACTTTAGATTTACGTAAATCGTGGAAATATTTAACCGTATGGCCATATCATCATCTAAGCACTTAATCGTAAGACCAGTTAATCGTAATAGCAGTTAATCATAAAACCCGCTAGTCGTAAAACCAGTAATCGTAAGACTAGTTAATCGTGAGACTGTTATTTGAAGGTCAGTTATTCAAAAGACCATTTAATCGTAAGACCAATTAATTAAATTGGATTTGGGAGTTTATTATTGTAGTATAAGGATTAGAAATAAAAGTTTTAAATGATATTTAAACTTTAAAATATAAGAAGTAAATTTAAATTATTTAGTTTAATATTAAAATAATCTAAATTATATTATTTAAAAAATTTAAAAAAAAGTAGTCCTCAATCGTCCCATTTAACCGAAAAAATAATATCGGTTGACTAAAATGTTTAAACTCGTTTTTCAGTCATTCTGGCGTAAAGTAATCCAACGCTAAGTGGTTTGAGGGCGGCGGCAACCAATTTCTAAGAATATCATTTGAATAGAGGATTAAAATAGCAATTTATTATCAAATTTCGACTAAGGTATGATATTTTAAAATCAGGCACTAAATGTTTTTCGAAATTCGCTTATAAATTCAACGAAACTACTTCACAATTAATTTGTCTTATGATTAATTAACCATATGCTTAAGTGTTTATTCGAAGGGACCTACAATTATGTTGCTTATTAAAATAAAACAAATGACCATACAATGACGTGGTTTACTATCACTGGCGTAAGGCCAGTATGAATGTTTATACGATTAATCAGTCTTACGATTAAATGCTTATACAATGATATGGGTATCCCAAGTATAACAAAACGGAAAAAATATTAATGTACAGTACTAGATCTTTTCCGAAAATATGACGTAGTTGTCGGAAAAAGTTGGGCATTTTGGATTTCTTGTGTTGGTGAGAATAAAATAATGTACACGATATAAAAATCATTCATGTTTGCGACGCCATTATCTGTGAAAAGTGAAAATTTTATTGTTACTTTAAAATATAGTGAATAATTAAAATATACAAATAGTATTAAACAAATGGTTCTAAAAGTTAATAATAATTTTTGTTGATAAAATTTATGTTGTATTGTGATTCAATAAAACAAATATATGTACATATTTCGAATAAAAGATCTTGAATATTAATCTAAAATATCGTTTTATTTCCTTAAAAATATAATCGCGTCATAATATTAATCCACATAAGCCCAACCATTTGAAAGCACGTGCGCACTCACACATGCACAAGTCTTTGTTTACTTAAATTCATCATTTGGCCGACTTTTCGCGACAACATTCATAGGAAAGATTTAAATATTTCGGACACTTTTGATGACAAAAGTCGGTGATGATTTCATCAAAATGTCAGAAAAATGCCGAAATTTTCGGAAATAAAAATACTTGAGATACGGTTAAATATTTACGATGATCTGGTCTACGATTAAATGTTTACGATATGGACGGATACCCTTTGGTTCAATTTGTCGTAGTTTATTACATTTAAAATTCTTTTATGAGTAGAGTATTTAATTATTTGTATTTTTGAACTGTTGTTTGAATAATTAAATGGAAGTACATATTACAATGCTCGAATGATATAGTTAAAAATGTATTCATAGCTATTTTTATTGATTTCGTAAATCAACTGTTGAAAACCGAAATTTACATTCTAATTGACATTGGGGAAGATTTTTAAAAATTTCAATGTTTGTTATTTTTCTCAATTACAAATTCGTAACGATGTTTGTAAAATAACGCCTTTAAATGTTCCTTTGGTAATAAAGTTCATAGTTTATTAATAAATAAAAAAAGAACAAGAACAAATCAACTGAATCTGCTACATATGCAAAATGTCAATCACACTAATTCAGTAGGTCAAAATTTAACTAATATGTGAAGAAATACGAATCACTACACATATACAAAATATTCAAACAATTCACCCCATTCAAATACGCCTTTCTTTTCACCAGTGAAATAAAAGGCCTGTTACAATTCTATTAAATGTTCCTATATTGAAGCCTTCTAAACACTGATACTGGGTTGGATTTTGCACACAAGGTTAGCTGTGAGTTTATGTCTATTTTTGTAATAATAATTATTTAAGTTTGCTTATTTAAGTTTGCTCACGATTCTCGAATTTAATTTGTGCATTATTTCATCTACTCAATTTGACCAAATACACAAGCAGGAGAATGACAGCTACTACATTGACAATTATCCAAGCAAACAATAAGAGATCGCAAAAACCAACAATGGTTAGAGAACGAGCAAATATTTTGAAATTTATTCATGAAAAAAGAGAAACAAACTACATATGTATTTGTTTTTCGTCTTTGTGTCCAAAATTCTAGTCCTCTGGTCTATACTATAGGAACAAAACGCAAATTTTAGCAAAAAAAAAACTCGTTCGTTTAAATAAAAACATATGATTACAACCGCAACTGCTATTCAAATTATGTGCAACCCACATAAAAATTCGATAAATTTAGACAAAATTTATCATTATAAATAAAGATACATATATACATTTAAAATAAAAACTCGTTATTTTAATGTAAAAAAAAAAATTATTTAAAAAAATATGTATCTGCTGGATAGGAACCAAGCACAAAATTTATCTACATAAAAAATCTATAAAGAAAAATATTTTTGTTTATGGAAAACTGTTTGCAACTAAAACTGCTACAAATTTTTTTTGGGGATGAAACCAAAAACAAAAAAGTCTATATAAAGAAATTTTTTTTAGCAGGACGTTGATAGAGGTCTCAATAAAATAAATTTTTCTCACATATAAATAAAAAAAATTTGGTAATTTGGAAATGAATTTAATAAAATTAATAATAAATAATTTTCGCAATATCCTTATATGGTGAGTATTTTTATAATGAAAAGCAGTTAGTCTTAAGTTTTTCTAGCAGACTGTTCGAAATTATGTCGATTTTTTTTTATAGATAAATTTTGTGCTTGGTTCCTATCCTGGTCGAGAAAAAAAAAATTATTACCAATAAATAAATTTATTGGTCGAAAAAAATTTTTTGAATGAACGAACGAACGCAACCATAAAGGCGCCCCTCAGCCTAGGGTATTCAGAGGGCTTCGGCTGTCTCTGTGTACACCTAAGTAGCACCAAGGTAGCTGCGTCCTCGTCGCGGGGGGGGGGGGGGGTACTGCTTCGGCAGTAGCAAAGTGCTACCGGGGACCAAATTCCAGTGGTATAAATTGGCTAAAACAAGCAATGAGTACAATAAATACGGAAAGTAATACCCCAGGTGGTACAGCAGCAGACAAGCTGACAAATCCACGCTCTTCGGAGGCAGGCCCAATAGATTCTGGGATGAGCCAATCATTGTTTAACACATTTGGACGAAATTCCAAATTACCAAGATCACCAAGATCTTCAACTGAAAATATATTTCAGTACGAGAAGGAAAATGCCGAACTCCGTGAACAACTAAGAGAAATAAAGGAATTTACAACTAAATTGAAAGAATAATTCACAATTTTAAAGAAAGAGAATGAAGAACTCAAAAAAGCAGTTGAAACACGTGCAGAACTTGGGACGACACCTAGCCCTACAATCGATGATGACAGTAATCCATTCCATACGGATGAAGAAGAATTAGAAAGAGAAACAAATTGGATGTAGAAACGGAGTAAAAGACCAAGTAAGAAAAGGAAAGCTCAACACTCACCAGAAACGCCATCAACTTCAAAAGAGGTTTCTAGAAAACAGTTAATCATCAAGAAACAACTACCTCTAGAACAACAACAAGCAGCTAAACCAAAAGAGAAATCACCTGCACCAATAAATGTCGCTGAGTCCACTCGAACAGCAAACAGCTCAACAAAATGAAGCAAAGCCAAAGGTAAAAACCCCACCACCGATGTTTAACATAGTAACCTTGGAATCCAAAGTGTAATGACTGAGGAATCCAAAGTGTAATGAGTAATGTTACGGAACAAGAGTATAAAATTACTGCTCTGAACAATAATGTATGGAAAATCAACACTTCAAATCCAAACGCATACTGAAACTTGTTAATGAAGCTGAATACGGAAAAATATCAGTGATACACGTACGAAAATAAAAACGATCGTCCCATCAAAGTCATGACAAGAGGGCTTGTGAAATTAATTCATTAATGGAGGATCTAGAAAATAAAGGATTTAAAATCCTTGATGCCGTGGACATTATTAAAAAAGAGAGACGTAGCGGGGATAACCGACTAGAACCTGTTTCAAAAAGAGGGCTTCCCCTGTTCATGCTAACGTTTGATAAATCGGAGCAAATAGAAAAAATTTACAATATAACTGGCATACTCAACATGCGAGTAAAGATCGAAGCTGTTAAAAGAGGCAATACAAGAATAGTACAATGTAAAAAATGCCAAGGTTATAACAATACGCAACGATATTGCGCGCGCGATCCAAGATGTGTGAAATGTGCTGAAAAACATCCAACACAAACTTGCAAACTACCTAAAGAAGAACCAGCAAAATGTATAAATTGTTATGGGCAGCATCCAGCCAGCTACCGGGGATGTGAGGTTGCCAAACAGCTACAGAAAATGAAGGATCCGCACACAAACCCCCTCTAAGTCATCCAAACAAGGATCGAGCAAGAAATGAAGCATCTATGCGTAGGGAGAATTACACATATCCTCAGGCCGCTTCATATTCGAAAGAAAATGAGGCCAACGGTACCGAAAATTTCAAAAACACTGTCCAAGCAATTTTAAAGAGCCTTCAGGAACAGAATAAACTAAATAAGTTAATTCTGGATCGACTTAATCTGCTGGAAATACCAAGCTCCAAAATAGTTAAACATAAATAATGTATGCAATACATAGTTCAATTCATAATTCCGGAGCAGAAACCAGACATCAAAACTACTCATTAAGAATAGCCATATGGAATGCAAACGGATTAACACAACACCTTTTTCTAGGTGTTGTGTTAATCCGTTAGAACTATTTTTAAAAACCGAGAAAAAATATATATGCTTAATATCAGAAACACATTTTACTAGCAGCTCCTATGTATCAATCGGGAGATATACTTGTTACCATACCACTTATCCTGCAGAACGAGCAAGAGGAGGGTCAGCTATATTTATTAGGGATAATATCAAACATCATGAAGAATTAAAAATAGAAAAAGAATCCACGCAAGTAACCACCGTGACGGTTAAATTTGGTTATCACAACACCTGTAATATATCTGCGATATATTGCCCCCCACGGTATAACCTAAAGAAAGAAGACTACATTAACTTGTTCCAGAAATTAGGAAGTAACTTCATTTTTGGAGGTGACTTTAATGTAAAAAATACCTTCTGGGGTTCAAGATTAACCTCTCCAAAAGGCAAAGAGTTACTTGCAGCTGGCCAATACTCAAACTGTGAATTTTACTCAGGAGGGAAACCAACGTACTGGCCAACTGATCCTAACATAATCCCTGATCTAATAGATTTCTACATCACTAAAGGCATATCGGAACGCTACATTTTCTTAGAGAATGATGAAAATCTAACATCTGATCATTCTCCTGTTATTATGACGGTTAGTGATAATGTAATAGAAAAAACAAATTCACCACAGCTCACAAACAACAAAACAAATTGGGAACTGTTTAAGCAGTTGGTAGAGGAAACAATAGAACTTTAAGTGCCAATCAAAAGTGAAAATGAAATAGAAGAACTAGACTCTAGCTCCTTGATGTCATACAATGGTCGGCTTGGGAATGCACCCCCAAATTATCATCCAGGAAAGAAAACTCCGTTATTTACCCAATAGAAGTAAGAGAACTAGTGCAGTAAAACCGAAATGCCCGAAAGAAATGGCAGACTACGCGTGCGCCGCAAGATAAAACTACCTTAACCAACTTGTGCATCAAACTTAAGGCACTCATAAAAAAAGTGAAAAATGAAACAATTGGAAAATACCTTTGTTCCCTAGCTCCAACTAAAGATACCGACTAATTCCTCTGGAAAGCAACAAAAGGGTTAAACCGACCAAAAACTCAGATCCCCCCAATCAAAACAAACGATGGGAAATGGGCTAGAAGTGCGAAAGATAAAGCTGACCTGTTTGCTGAACATCTTGAAGAAACATTTCAACCTCTAGGTCAGCAGACCAATGACGAAAACACTGCTGATACGCCCAGAATATCTGATTTCGAAGAGATCAGGCCTGTAACATTAAAAGAACTAAAAGTTGAAATTAAGAACATAAAAGTAAAGAAAGCTCCTGGTTATGATCTGATGACAGGGCAACTAATAAATGAGCTGCCTGAAAAAAGTACCCATAAATTACTGCACATAATCAATGCGATTCTCAGGAAAAGGCATGTGCCATTGCAGTGGAAAGTAGCAGAAGTAATAATGATTCCGAAACCGGGCAAGCCACCGAATGATAGAAAATCTTACCGGCCAATTTCACTTCTATCAACACTAGCAAAATTGTTTGAGAGGCTGTTGCTCAAAAGATTGAAAAGAACCATAGAACAAAGAAACCTTATCCCAGAATATCAGTTTGGTTTCAGAGAGAAACACTCAACTATTGAGCAGGTTCATATGCTTACAGATGTCATTGAGAATACATTAGAAAGGAAAAAGGTTTGTTCTAGTATCTTCTTAGATGTGGCGCAGGCCTTCGATAAAGTGTGGCACAGAGGTTTACTCTTCAAACTACATAAAGATTTACCAAAACAATATTTTATGATTTTAAAATCATACATGGAGAATCGCCACTTTAGGGTGAAATATGAAGATGAATATTCCGAGCTAAAAAAGATTTTGGCAGGAGTCCCGCAGGGTAGTGTTTTGGGACCTATTCTTTACCTGCTCTACACCAGAGATTTACCTCAATTAAACGATGTTACCGTTGCAACATTTGCTGATGACACTGCAGTTCTCTCAACAGGAGACACTATCGAGGAATAGACAAAGAAACTTCAAGAAGCATGTGACAAAATCATAAAATGGACAAAAATGTGGCGTATCGGGCTCAATGAATCGAAATCCACGCATATGAATTTCACCAATCTAAAAGTCAGTTACAAACCTGTAATCATTAACGGTCAGGAGATTCCGTATGCAAATAATACTAAATATCTAGGGATGACCTTAGATACCAGGTTCAGATGGAAAGAGCACGTTAAAAAAAAAAGATGAGCTTAATATCAAATATCGCAAAATGTATTGGCTTCTCGGGAAAAATTCGGAATTGTCAACCGAAAATAAATTGCTATTGTATCAACAGGTGCTAAAGCCTGTATGGACTTACGGAATACAGCTCTGGGGCTGTACAAAGAAAACCAACACCAAAATAATACAAACTTTTCAAAACAAAGTGCTACGTGGTATAGTTAACACTCCGTGGTACATTAGGAATGTACACTTCATAGGGACCTAAATATCCCGACGGTTCAAGAAGAAATAAAATTTGCAGCAATTCATGGACAACGTATCTATCAACACGTAAATGAAGAGCTTCGTGGTATGTTGGACACTTCACATGCAGTAAAACGATTGCAGAGAACGAAACCAATCGATTTAATGGATTAAGGACACCAGAGCAAAGACTACTTCAGTAAATAACCTATAAATGGAGCTGGCCAATGGGCCTCTTCTCATTCACAAGTGACTAAATTAAGAAAGAAAAATTACTAGATGAATTGTATTCAGTTCTAATTCTTTCAATAAAAATAAAAAAATAATGGCGCTTTGAGCCGCACCTGTGTTTTGTGCGGACAGGCAAGTACCGTCTTTTATATAAAAACTTTATAATATTATCAACTGTGTTATTAGGCGAAATGTAAGCAACTACCGTTATGATGTTTGTTCCATCGTCCAAAACACAGTGAGCAGCACATATATCAACAATTGATGATTGACCAATATCGATTTCACGAATATGTCGTAATAAAATGTCCATTTTCGAAGTTACTGAAAATACCGAACGCACCCGAATTATCACAGTCGTTAGGTATAATAATTTTTGACAGTTGCGTGGCAATTTAATCGGAGAAAAATTGTCGTATACACTTTTCTACAGATTATTATGACTAGAAACTGATTATTATGACTAGAAAGTGAATGATCTAGACCTCAAGGATGTAATACTCAACAGCAATATTGTATTTTAATTTATAAAATTAATTCAATACAAAGTTAAAATAAAATAAATAAAATTGTGTTTATGATTTAAATCTTTTTCTTATTTATAAGTTATCTTAAATCTTTAAATGACAACAATCTTAATTTTTAAATCAAAATTAAACGGCCGAAATTTTTATCAAAAAAAATTATCACACAATTCGGGCAGCAAAACGACAAAAAATTCACAAAAGGAAAAACTTTTCACGTTAATGTCAAATATTTTTGCTAGAAAATATTTATCACTCAATTCGGACAGTCTTAGTGTAGTTTGTTAAAATGCTAGAAACGTATAGTTCACCGTTCTGAATATTGGAAGTTTGTAATTAAAAATCCCATCATGGTTTCTTCAGCCGTCCACAATGAAAATATTTACATGTTACTGTTGTCGTATTTTTTGGTTAACGGTTAAATGTATAGACGATGTCATTATGTTCGATTCTAATCCATAGGAATTATTTACGATGTAAATGTTGAGCTCTTAAGTGGTGAATCAACTACAGACGAGGAAGGCGGGCAATACATTATGGAAGGTTTGGCAAGTAGTTTTCTGTTTACGGTCGACTGACTGGACAATATGAGAAGGAATTTTCTTGTTTCGAAAATTATCGTGTCCGTGCTGTGCTGTTCATATTACATGTGGTTTTAACGAACGGTATATGTTAGGAGGGATACGTAATGCCCAGGAACCATTATGTAATTTAATTGATCCGTTATGTTTTAAACAATTCTCAATAAATTTTGTTTTATTTTACTATTGCTTGCCGTACTAGAAGAGAAATGTGAGAAACCTAACGGACATAATAGTTCGAAACATGAAATATAAATTAAAATTCAATGTAAACGTAATGTCCAAGAACACCATTATGTAATTTCAAGAAAATCAAGTTTTGTGTTAAAAAAACCATTACGATCGATATTTATGGCAACGCAGGGGATTTGAAAGATTCTGATCCAAATTACATAAATGATGACTGATGAGATTAACCTCGACTATTCTTACGTGATAAGGAACACCATGCATTATGTAATTTCATGAATAAATGATAATTAAAACACTTTTTTTAACTTCCATTATTTTTTTTGACAACCAAAAATTGTAAACTTTTTGACAATTTGATTTTACTTCGAATTTTTTTTCGAAGTTCGAAAAAACGACACAAGCGACACCGTGACAAAAAATCTTATTACGGCGATAAGATAAGAGAAAAAATGAACACGAACGTCCTATATATATGTTTTTTAATATATGCTTATATGCTCTGAAAATTATTTTAAAATACTTCTGTTTTAAATATACAAAATTTTTTGTTCAAAATTTATATGTACTAATCTAAATTTCTTTAACATTCTGAATGAAAGTTTTTTGTATGAAAAAAAAAATTATTCAGTACAATCTACTTACGTTCTTTCCAAATTTCAATAAAATTAGAACATAATTGAATGTGATTAATCTAACTAGTTAATTGACGTTGGCCATATTGTTTTTCGATTTTTGATATTTCATCACATTACGTAATGTTTTGAGTTTTTTTTCTACGTGAAACTTTTTTTATGCGGTCTCTACTCACCGCATAAAAAAAACTTTTTCAATTGTTGCGAAACCTATTTTTTATACCTATTCGTGAAGTTTCGGAAGATTTGTTTATGCATTTTTTATGCGGTTCCTATTACCACACAAAAACAGGTTTGACTGTATTTGTTTTATTTTGAATTTTATTTAAGCCTTAATTTCATGGAAAAATTTACTGACAGTAATTTTTTTTACTGATAAAACGCAAAACAAAAAAAAATTATAATTCCATAAGAACAGAAATAATTTTTATTTCATTTTTATAGTAAAATTTTATAGTTTTACATTTTGGCATAACCTAAAAATTTCATAAAAATTTTAATTTGTACATTTTCGTAAATTTCGATTTTTTTTATATATTTTAATATTTTAATTTTTATATTTGTACCACAAAAAACCACTAACGTTAACAAATTTTAATGCGAAAAAAAAATCGACATTTGACTATAAAATGGCGAACGACTTATTTTGTATGAGTGGGAGAAAAATTTATCTTTACATACATTATTTATAGACGTGCGAACAATACTGCCATAAAAAATACTATATTTTTTTTCGAGTTGAAATTTGTTAACGCGTAGTGGATGTAATACTTTCTGTCCAATAGATTTATGTATATTTTAAATTGTTCGCTATGCGTCGAAATTTAGTTTGCGTCTCTACGTGTGGAACCGAATAGCGACGCAAAGCGGGACATTGGTGTACTCTAGGAAAAAAATTCAATTCAATTCGAAAAACGGGTAAAGGTTTTAAGAAACTCTTTAGTATTATCATAGAAAAATAAGTTTACCATAGATTTCTCTTTTTTATAAATCGGGAGATAAAAAGCAGTTGAGTAAAAAACTTCTGATAATTCAAATGTCATGATTGTATTTGTGACTTTACCAAAGAAGTTAAAAGTACAGAATGAGTCTAAGCAACTGTCAAGTGTCACAAATTTGGAGGGTAAAAGAGAAAGCATCTAAATCAACGAGATTACAACAACAACAAAATCTATAAGAACCCCACGCCAACAAAAAATTGTTTTCTTAATTTTTTCTGATTTATAACTTAAATTAAGGATAAATTTACCACAAATCACTAGCTTCTTAACATAATTTACATTTTATTTTATATAAACACTTGGTAAACTTACTGATGGTAAGATATTCCTTCTTGTATTTTTTTAGGCGTATTTTGGCATTTTTTCATGATACACTTCATTTTGCACAAAAGTCTGTAATTTTTGTTTTCATATAATGCACCACTACATAAACAAATAACTATTTTATAAAGTTTTTATTGTTTTGATGTATTTTAATTAATAATTTTAAAAATTTATAATTTTACAGCGCAAAATTAAAACATCACTTCGTACAACAACAAAAACTGGTTTGACGGGTTCTTATAGCGAGATATGGATTTTTTATATAACCATCCTGCTCTGGCTTGTGACAGATGATATAGCAAATTTTATATGGGTAAAATATTGCCACCCATTCTGCAGTATTTTAAATTCTTTGGACTTTACATTGCGCACAATGGGTCTGTTCACTGCGCGACTAAAAGTAACTAAAAGTTACTTTTTTTGACTATTTGTCGTTCACTGCTTCGGTTGTCACCGACACCAAACGACAACTTTTGTGTTCACTGCTTAGGTTGTCATCGACACCAAATGACATTTTTTAACTGCAGTTGAGAGTGTTGTTAATGAAAGTTGCAGCTGTCATTCTTGCCATTTTCCAAATAGATAAGGAATTTCAGTATTAATTGAGAAAGAAAACAATTTTGTTCAACAAAAAAATTTAATTTGTATATTTAATTTGGGAATATAAGTATATGTATATTTAACAATATGAAATATTTAATTTGGAAAGATAACATATTTAATTTGCAAATATTTGCAATAATATTTATTAGTTTATCCATGGTCGACAGTCATAGAAGTAATAATTATTTTTATTATTCTGACTCTTTATTAATAATTATAGACAGACTTCTATAGACACGCAAACTATAGTATATATTAAGAATATAATTTAAAATTGACATAAATGACTAAATGTCGTTCACTGCGATAAAGTTACAACCGAGTAACACCAGTCTATTTGACATTTCTAACTACGACAACCAGTTTTTGCAGTGAACAGACCCAATGTAGTCACAAGTCACAAATACAATCATGATATTGGAATTATCTTACTAATCATTTTTATTTCTCGATTTATAAAAATGAAAAATCTTAGGTAAAATTACTTTTCTATGGTATTATCAAAGAGTACATATTTAATATTATAGAGAAACGAAACAGAGGAAAAATGGTCATCAAAAAATGCGTGGGCTATGCAACCCATGCATTTTTTGATGAAATTTTTTCCTTTGTTTTGTTAGTCGTTATAACATTAGATACCCTTTGGTATTATTGACCCAAATAAATTTTGTATGGGTAAAATTTGTGGACATTTTAAGGAACTAATGGAATTGTTAGGGCGATAAGAAGTTAGGGAGCTCTTACGAGGATGTTCTCTATTAAAATTCTGAAGGTGTAGGAGCGAGGATCTATAAACTATGTCGGGGAATATAGAAGACCGCGGTCGGGAATAAATAAAGGTTAGCGGGCGGGATCATGAACGCCGCACGGAAATTTTAGACGGTATTGAAATTTTATATGGGAAACAACAATTCTATCGGTTTTGCTTCATTGTCACAAAAAATACAAATAATAAGCCATAAAAATTCAAATTGACAAACGAAATTTTTTAAGCAGCAGAATAAAATCGGCATAATTGCTACGGAAAATATTAAAATTTGAATATCGTTCAAAATTTCCGCCAAGTGTTCATAATCTCGGCTCAGACTTTATATATGGTAAGGAAATTAGGTATACATATACTCTGCGACATAATTCATCGTACACCCTTCAAATCTACGAAAACTCAAAAACTTTGCGACCAATATTAGTCTATAGGTTAGAAAGGCGATCGGAAATAAAAACTATTTGTGTAGAATTCAATGTTTATTTAATATAATTAATACACAGGTAACCCTCCAAGAACACGGTATTCGAAGAACACAGACACCCATTTCCTCAAATACACGGCTTCAAACAACACGATTTTCGTTATTCTCTTTTGTTTTTGTGTACCATAACAAAAAATAAAAAATAGGACGTAAAGTTTTTTTTATTTTCTTTTTTGTAATTTCGAACAACACGGTTTTAAAGAACACGGAACGAATTAATCGTGTTCTTGGAGGGTTTCCTGTAATTAAAAAAATAAAAGTTCTCATTTACTATCAGACATAATTCATCGGTCAGTTTAAAAAAAATGTGTTTATGCAAACTATCAATATCTGGTGGGCCACCTTTTACATCTAGGACGCACTGCAGTCTGTTTGTCATCGATAACACCAATTTCTGGGTAAACTGTGCTGGAACCTTATCCCATTCCGTTCTGATAACTTGCTCAAAGATTTTTTTTGAGGTTATTATGTGATTACATAGCTTTTTCTCAACATAATCCCACAGATGCCTTATCGGATTTAGGTCTGGACTTTACGGAGGTGAATTCAATTGTTTGGGAGTGTTGTAGAGTAGCGATTTCCAAACAATATGAGCAGTATGCTTGGTGTCGTCCTGTTGGAATTTCCAATTGCTTGCAAAACCTAACTTTTCTACTGATGCATTCAAATTGCACCTTAAAATGTCGAGGTATTTATGCTTGTCCATAATACCGCCAATGAACACTCAATTTTACACACCGGCGCCAGACAAACAGCCCCAAACCATTACACTTGCTCCACCATATTTCACAGTACTTCTAAGATTATTGATTTGAAGCGCTTGCCCGTCATGTCCAAAAACATTCTACTTGCTCTCATCGGAGAACACAACAGTTTGCCAGAAGGAACTTTTTTCATTTCGCTGCAATTTAACGAATTCAATTCTTTTCTTTTTATTAGCATTGCTAATCAACGGCTTTTTCCTTGCAGTTCTGGAGAAATAGCCGTGTCTGTTCAGCAGCTGCTGCACAGTCCGAGGCTCACGTTCTTT
The DNA here is from genome assembly GCA_947310385.1 of Nephrotoma appendiculata. NCBI lineage: Eukaryota > Metazoa > Arthropoda > Insecta > Diptera > Tipulidae > Nephrotoma > Nephrotoma appendiculata. The sequence goes on from OX371224.1 coordinate 198,736,131, forward strand.
TTACAAATGGTGGTTACCATTTTTTGGACAGCCGAACTGGATGTTCTGGGATTTTGGCGAATCATCTGTACAACAGCACGTTCATCCCGCTCGTTCAAAATACGTTTTCGACCTAGTCTTATCCTATAACTGATGATACCTGTTTTCTTATACGTTTGTACTATGTGCTGAATGGTCGATTTCGGTTTGTGCCTCATTTTTGCAATTTCAGAAAGAGAACGGCTTTCTAAGTGCAGCTTTATTTCGACCTCACGAAAATAAACACTTGTTTGCTTTTGCTCATTTTAATTTATATTTATTAGAATCACACACAGTATAATATTACTTTACTAGTTCCCGCTTATAATATAACTGTAAGTATTAGAGCCAACATTTCGAGTTAATACAGGCACAGATCTAACGGTAAAAGCTATCGTACGATGAAATATGCCTTCACACAAAAGACAAAAAATCAATTTGTCTAAACGAAAATGAAAAAAAAAATTGTGCGTATATTTTAACTGTATTTTGGGATTTTTTAATTTTCTGCAAATGTATTAGGGATTAACTGGCTAAATACAGGGTAATTCGTTTTTTTTCGCATCGTACGATGATTTATGTCGAGGAGTGTATATGGTAACGTGCTTTACATGCATTTTCGTTCGTAAATCATATTATTTTGCACCTCAATTGTCTAATTCTCAATCAAGTTTAGTGATGCCGTTTTCAATTATTTATGATTTTCAAAGTTGCAATTTTCAAACAAGGAATCCCTCATTATTCGCAACAATTAAGTAAGAAATGCGTATTACATAATTCGTTATTTACATATTAATCTTCGCTAAAGTGTAATTAGATAAAAAAGATACTTTTTCATTCTAGAAAATTCTTTTCTCATGTTTTTGATTATGAAACAGGAATGAATATAAACATAAACGTCGGTCGTCGGCTGCTCTTCACTCTTTTTAATTTACTCCACATATGCTCAGCTGATTTTTTTTTGTATACTTGCATGCACTCACACTATGCAACACATGTACTTACTCTCACAAAAAACCGTACTAGAATTTATGTAAATCGGGTTGAAAAAAAAATATAAAAATAACAAAAAATTAAGCCGGTAATCAGCGTATTTCATGGAAAATTAACAAATTTTAATAATTATTATAAAAAGTTGCGTAATAATAAAATAGTTTCACGGTTTTTTCGCGTTTGATAGGACATTATACATTAAGAAATTGTACTACACACGTACACACATTTTTTTCAACATCTACTACAATTTTATCGCCACGATAAATTTTTTATACAAATATTTTAATTTTTATTTTCACTTCAATATTCAATTCTTACCTTGGAATTTTACGCAAATCAGCATTTTTATTTGATGGATTAGGTTGAAACCAAATTTCTAATAGTTTCTCAACTCCTTCAAAGAAGTGTATATTTGTGTTAAGATCTTCATTTTCCGCCATAGCGAATATTTTTTTTCATCAAGCAGAAAACCAAAAAAAAAAAAATTGGTAACAAAAAAAAAACGAAACAAAAATTAACGAAACTTATTATTAAACAATTTTTGTTGTGTATTATATTTTAATTTCGTTTTCTTCGAAAACTTCTTTCAAACACAATAGTTATTTTACTTAATAAAATATGATTATTTATTATATGGGCCGCGAGAGAGAGGTCCGATTATAATATTATTGACTTGTAATTAAAAATTCACTTGTTATTTCAACGATTGACGTTTAAAGACTGACGGTGATGACGGATAGTTTTCATTCGTTTTTCTTTCGACAGACGACAGTGCCGCTGGCTGGCTGGGCACCGAAAAAAATGCATACGAAATATGCCGATTATCGAATATCAATACCACTGTAATGAAAAGCCATAAGTGGTAACTATAGATAGAATAAAAAAAATAAAAAAAATAACGTAAGAGAGCGAGAGATGGGATTCATATGTATTCGACCATACTCAGAATAAGAAAAATAATAACTATAAGAAAAATTACGCTTTATTTTGCTGTCACGTAAAAAGAATAGCAGAGCGAAAATTTTCGTCCAAGAATAAAAAACTTAACAAATACAACAACAAAACTCAAACAAATTTTAGTGCGTTGAATGTAATATGCATGTTTATTATTTTATATATGGGAATTTGGAAATGTTAGTGTATATTATCTTTTATATTAATAAAATATTCATGTACACATATACTATAATGAATATAAAATCACAAATAATTTTCACTACACTGTAGAATTGTATTTCTCTAAATCTAACCTTAAAAAATAATTTATCGAATTGCGATAATTTAAACCGCATATAAATATATTTTATAATTTTAAACACATATATTTGTTGATATGTAATACGTTTATACTCAAAACTATTGTAGTTTCACTCAAGATTTTATGAAATACATCAAAAAATTATTACATGAAAAATATGAATGAACTTAATATTTTAAGTAATCTATAGCCGAAAAGTCAAATTGGAAAAATAATTTTTTGTCTTCGTTTCTTACGTTATTTCTGTTATTTTTTTTATTCCACCTATAGTTGGCCCATCGTTATAACTGACGACGGGTAAATTCAATAAAAATGTGTGCGCCATACAAAATCGAAAAAAATCCTCGGATCATTTTTTTACTTAAAGCGTTGCCACATACACATCTAATAACAGACGATTCGTGCGTAAATTTATTTTGCCTCGCCACATACCAAAAAAAAATACAGACGATTTTTACAACAACAATTCTTTATATTTTGTTTTGAGCTGAATGTTTATACCGCCATTTCTATCCAAAGTGTATATATTTATATAAGTGTATATATTTATATTAAAGGCGATGCCACATACACATTTCTACGGACGACATCTAAAAACAGATTTCGCATTTACGAATTAATTAGAGCATATTTTTGACTCAAATCAATGAGATACTATGTAAAATATCTCAAGTTAGTAGCTAAAATAATAAATTTGGAATTATTTAATAATTTTAATTAAAAAATTATCAATTTTCTATTTACCCGTTCCTAGAAACGATTTTTTCTCTGAATGGTATAATTTTACACGTGAACGAACGCACAAAAATCTAAAACGATTTCCGAACTCATCAAAAAAATTTAAACGATTTTTTTCTCTGTTGTCTGTGAACTTCAACAAATGTCAAAAAATTCCAAAACAAAATATATATTAATATAAATATATACACTTATATAAATATATACACTTTGATAGAAATGGCGGTATAAACATTCAGCTCAAAACAAAATATAAAGAATTGTTGTTGTAAAAATCGTCTGTATTTTTTTTGGTATGTGGCGAGGCAAAATAAATTTACGCACGAATCGTCTGTTATTAGATGTGTATGTGGCAACGCTTTAAGGCGATGCCACATACACATTTCTACGGACGACATCTAAAAACAGATTTCGCATTTCCGAATTAATTAGAGCATATTTTTGACTCAAATCAATGAGATACTATGTAAAATATCTCAAGTTAGTAGCTAAAATAATAAATTTGGAATTATTTAATAATTTTAATTAAAAAATTATCAATTTTCTATTTACCCGTTCCTAGAAACGATTTTTTCTCTGAATGGTATAATTTTACACGTGAACGAACGCACAAAAATCTAAAACGATTTCCGAACTCATCAAAAGAATTTAAACGATTTTTTTCTCTGTTGTCTGTGAACTTCAACAAATGTCAAAAAATTCCAAAACAAAATATATATTAATATAAATATATACACTTATATAAATATATACACTTTGGATAGAAATGGCGGTATAAACATTCAGCTCAAAACAAAATATAAAGAATTGTTGTTGTAAAAATCGTCTGTATTTTTATTGGTATGTGGCGAGACAAAATAAATTTACGCACGAATCGTCTGTTATTAGATGTGTATGTGGCAACGCTTTAAGGCGATGCCACATACACATTTCTACGGACGACATCTAAAAACAGATTTCGCATTTACGAATTAATTAGAGCATATTTTTGAATCAAATCAATGAGATAATATGTAAAATATCTCAAGTTAGTAGCTAAAATAATAAATTTGGAATTATTTAATAATTTTAATTGAAAAATTATCAATTTTCTATTTACCCGTTCCTAGAAACGATTTTTTCTCTGAATGGTATAATTTTACACGTGAACGAATGCACAAAAATCTAAAACGTTTTCCGAACTCATCAAAAAATTTTAAACGATTTTTTTCTCTGTTGTCTATAAACTTCAACAAATGTCAAAAAATTCCAAAACAAAATATATATTTTTCATTAATTTAATATTTTTATAAGGCTCATCATGAATATGGTATGGTAAACTTATTTAATTTTAAAATGAATAGAAATGGCGGTATAAACATTCAGCTCAAAACAAAATATAAAGAATTGTTGTTGTAAAAATCGTCTGTATTTTTTTTGGTATGTGGCGAGGCAAAATAAATTTACGCACGAATCGTCTGTTATTAGATGTGTATGTGGCAACGCTTTTAATATATATTTTGTTTTGGAATTTTTTGACATTTGTTGAAGTTCACAGACAACAGAGCAAAAAATCGTTTAAATTTTTTTGATGAGTTCGGAAATCGTTTTAGATTTTTGTGCGTTCGTTCACGTGTAAAATTATACCATTCAGAGAAAAAATCGTTTCTAGGAACGGGTAAATAGAAAATTGATAATTTTTTAATTAAAATTATTAAATAATTCCAAATTTATTATTTTAGCTACTAACTTGAGATATTTTACATAGTATCTCATTGATTTGAGTCAAAAATATGCTCTAATTAATTCGTAAATGCGAAATCTGTTTTTAGATGTCGTCCGTAGAAATGTGTATGTGGCATCGCCTTTAACGTCCAGGCACATATTTTCGTTTCGTTCTGACCTTTAAAAGCGATGCCACATACCATCGAGCAATAAATATATAAGAGAAATCAAGTAGTGCAAATTTTATAGGCAGGTTTTTCCGAGGTTAATCTTATTTTATAGTTTTAATATATCTATATACACAAATTTAATTTTTTTCTATGTTTAATCCATATATACGTACCTTATGAACATATCGGCATAGTTATTTTATTGTTCATTGTTCTTGTTAGGCTTATACAGGTTACCAAAAGTAAAATAGATTAACCTCGGAATCTCTACATGAGTCCTCTTATTTATATTTTGCTTTATGCACATACACATCTAATTACAGACGATTCATGCGTAAATTTGGTTTACCTCGCCACATACAAGAAAAAAATACAGACGATTTTTACAACAACAATTCTTTATATTTTGGTTTGAACTGAATGTTTTTACCGCCATTTCTATTCAAAGTGTCCAAGTGAAAAATTGTAATCATACGTTTAATACCATATTTATGATGACTGATGAGCTTTTAATAAAAATATTAAATTAATGAAAAAATAAATTTTTCTTTGAAATTTTTGACATTGTTTTGAAGTAATCAAAGAAAAACACAGCAGAGAAAAAAATCGTTTAAACTTTTTTGATGAGTTCGGAAATCGTTTTTAGATTTTTGTGCGTCCGTTCAAGGCGGAACCAAACCGAAACGGTTTCAATAAAATAAAATTAAATTTAAAATTAAATTTCAATAAAAACTTAAATAATAACCTCGAATTATTTATTTTGGCGTTTATCGTTATCGTTTCTTTGTCAATATGTAAATCTTCACTCATTATTAAATCAATTGATATGATATTATAAATAATTGATTGAATTGAAACAATATTGTGACTTGTAAGAAATAAAAAAATTCGATTTATCAAATAACACAAAAAAAAACTCAAAACGAAACGAAAGCTATGTGCGTGAGAATTTCCCTCCCGGCACAAAAACGATATACGTCAAAAACGCGTCGAGAACGGTGAGATTACGTAGTTTTTTTTTATTAGACACTAACACCACAGAATATATTGGTGAATATATTCTGTCAAATTTTATAACTACTGCGTTTCCTATGATATGTCATTCTCTCCTTTTCACATAAATTCTAAACGTTTTACAGTTATTAACCAGTCAACAATTTTTTCATTTAGTCGTGTTATAGTTTAATCTCCGTCTTAATAAAATATGTAGTTAGTTACATAAATTATTAATTATTGTGAATCAAATTACCTTTCATTGTAGTAAGTACGTATTATGGTAAATTCAAATTTTGTGATAACGAGAAGACCTTTAAGTATAATAGATTATGAAGAGAAGCTGTGATTTTATTTAACTGTTTGCTTTAGTTTAAAATATTATTGTTGTTATTGAGGGAGAAGTTAACTCCTTGCATTAGTGTAAATAAACGACTGATTTAGTATTAAATTTGATTATTTAAACTCACATAGGAGTTTGCACAATGAACGAACTGATTAACCATTTTAATTTTATAATCATTTTTATAAATTTTATGTTATTTCTATCATTACAATAAACTACAAAATAAAAAAAATATTATTTGTTTTATTTATTTAATAATATATGAATATTTATATACGCTAAATTCTAAAAGGAACAGAACTTAACATTTTTATGTAAACGTAGTGCTTAAATTACTTAAAAACGTTACATATATACGGAGCCGTAAACCTTACGTTTTCGTGACATCAAATACGACCAAGTTTATACACACTAATACATACGTAGCACTAAATTTGTTTCACTTCTCTTGCGACAAAAGTGCGGTATACGTACCGTAATCGTAGCGTCAAAACGTACCGTTTACGACATTTTTAGTGTAAGAAAAATGTTGTAAACGTTACGGTTATGATGCGCGGCTGGCCGGGAGGGTTTTAAAAGCTTATTTGCGGTCTTAAAAAACAGTATGAGATAAAAAACTTGAGAAAAAAAATTGTATCTGTATGTAAGGGGGAAAGAAACGAAGAATCTACCAGATACAAGTTACTTTATTGTGAATACGCCGAAGAAGCTACCAGATACAAGTTTCTTTAGTGTGAATAAGCACAATGAGAAATGTATGGACCACTATTGAAGTAACATTATATTAAAGAACTACACTTAAGCTCAAAACAGAATAAGAGCGAAGGCGGCGAGCGAAATCGCCTGTCATATTAGAAAACACCGAAATCATACAAAACAAACACAACCATCAACGCAGGCGACGACGATTTTTTCGTTGAAAAAAATTTAGAGTCTATTTCTATTTTTGTTGCCTACGAAACAATGTTGCCAACTGTTTTTTATATATGTATAAGTTGGCATCAATTAACCGTCATATTATTAACCATTTTTTTCAATCTAGTAGCCTAATGCCACAACGTCATGTGTCAAAAACACAGAAGGTTATGCCGTTTGGTTGTTTTTTATCGCCATACGCTGACGCTTTTGTTCTGTTAGCTATAGCGATATCGCGGCGATATTTTTTATTTATTCGTCGACGCTTGCCGTCGTCGCTCTTGTTCTGTTTCTAGCTTTAGTCAAAACCATTACAAATTTTCGATCTTTAATAGAAAAATTGTATCGAATTAAAGCTCAAAACAGAACAAGAGCGAAGGCGGCGAGCGAAATCGCCTGTCATATAATAAACACCGAAATCATGCAAAACAAACACAACCATCAACGCAGGCGACGACGATTTTTTCGTTGAAAAAAATTTAGAGTACATTTCTATTTTTGTTGCCGACGAAACAATGTTGCCAACTGTTTTTTATATATGCATAAGTTGGCATCAATTAACCGTCATATTATTAACCATTTTTTTTTTCAATCTAGTAGCCTAATGCCACAACGTCATGTGTCAAAAACACAGAAGGTTATGCCGTTTGGTTGTTTTTTTATCGCCGTACGCTGACGCTTTTGTTCTGTTAGCTACAGCGATATCGCGGCGATATTTTTTATTTATTCGTCGACGCTTGCCGTCGTCGCTCTTGTTCTGTTTCTAGCTTTATTACATCCACCGCCGCGAAATTTTGTCCCACACCAAGCGGCAAAAAAAACGTCCATCGCCGCCGAACATAACCTAAAAATAATGATACTTTAATTGTGGTCCATACATTTCTCATTCGCCATGCACGTATGCCTTTATACTATTTACCTATATTAAAGATTAATAAAACAAAAGTCTAAAATTCTTAAAACTATCCAAAACAAAATAGTTGCTGCGCCGCTCTTGGTGTGACTGGATCTACGCGTCGAGTTGTATGGAACGATTGGATTTTGACGCGCCGCGCTTGGTGTGTCTATTCCATTAGAAGCTATTTTGCTTTGGCAAAGTCCGCTTAGCTTTAAAAAATAAAATATTAGCAGCCAATTTTGGTTACAGAAATATTTGCTTGTGAATTTCCAGTAACGGAAAATAATTGTTCATGGCTTTCATGTCAGTAAGGCTGAATCGGTTTTATGAAAGCTTATTTATTTTTAGTTTTATTTAAAGCCAACTCTTCTTTAATTACTACTGATAAATACGCCAACTATGAAGAACCATTATTTTCCGATACTGGAAACTCACAAGCAAATACTGCTGAAACTAAAATTGGCCACTAATATTTTATTTTTTAAAGCTAAGCGAACTTTGCCAAAGCAAAACAGCTAGTTTGTTCGGCGGCAATGGACGAGTTTTTTTGGTCGCTAGGTGTAGGATATAATTTTGCGGCGGCGGATGCAACTTCATTCGACACAATTTCTTAAAATTACAATTTACTATTAAAACGCTGAAACTTGTAATGCTTTTTTATAATATAACGTTTCTATTGGTATCTGAAATCCGATTAGCTTTTTTTTAATATAATATTTTATATAATATATCAAGGTGAGGTTATCAAAACGATGGAAGTTTGGTTTCGAACTAACGAAACATTGAAATCTCTGTATTAAAAAATTCGGTCGTCTCATCAGACTGCACTATAGTGAGCAAACTACAAAAATATTGAAAATACTTTGAACTAATCAAAGTACACTGCTCGTCAAAAAAACCCGGACACTTGAATTTCTTCGTAAATCTTCAATTTCTAGAGCAATTACGCTATTTTAAAAGCACTGTCATATTAAATAGTACATAACCGAAAAATAGGTGTAACATAAACCGTATTTATTTATTTAAAATCCAATCACAGCAACAAAATGTAATAAATGAAAAATATTCAAAATTTCGATTGTTACGTTTTTAAATAAATGGGCATCTATCAATTGTTTTGAAACATTTAAAGTAGCATTTATTGTTAGTATTATTATTACAGTTAACGTTAACAGTGCTTAGTTATTATTATTAGCAAATATTATAATTATGAAACCAGAAAATATCGCAAAAGTAATCGCTTTGAGTGAGGATGGCCGTAGCGTGCGTTATATTGCTGCCCACCTAAATTTCCCTCAAAGTACAGTTTAAGACGCTATTAAACGATATCGTGAAACTGGTCAGTATGAGCGAACGGTTGGATCAGGTCGTAAAAGAGCAACAAACGAGCGGGACGATCGTTTTATGGTACCAATGGTACTGCGAGATCGTTTCCAAACAGCTAGAATCGTCGCTGGTCGATTGGCATAGGTTCGTTGTGTCAATATTTCGGTTAGCACAGATTAAATGAACATGAATTGCAGTCCAGGAGGGCTGCTACAGAGCTTCTCCCAGCTCTTCGAAGAAACCGTTTGACTTTTACTTAATGTTGTGTTTCGCCAAGTGCCTACGGCAAATAGCATAAAAAGTACGATTGATTTTTGCTCGTAACCACGTCAGTTGGACTACAGACGACTGGAAGTCCGTGTTGTTCACTGAATAATCAAGGTTCAGTCTGCGACCACCGGATGTTTGGCGAGAGATCCGGAGAGCAATATTCACAATGTGCCATATACCCAACTGTAGTTCTTACAGATTATTTACATATTATATTATATTATATAATATATATATATATATATATATATATATATATATATATATATATATATATATATATATATATATATATATATATATATATAATATATATATATATATATATATATATATATATATTATGTATTAAATAAATTTTTATAAATATTTTATATTATATTTATAAAAATAAATATGTATTATACATTTCTTGTATCTGTTAATTATATAAAACATATTAGAGAATATATATTTTGCGTTTTGAATTTTTGATGTGCTTGCTCATCGCATACAGAAAATCAATTTTTGTCAAAAAATAGTGTAATGAACCAAAAAACGTAATTTATTAAATTTTTCTTAGATTAAAACCCATTTGTTAAACGGGAATCGCGAATTTTATGGTAATGGTAAATGACTGGTCGAAAATAAAATCATTAGCATTTCCCATTATCATTTATCATTGAACCGGAATTCAGGTGCTGGGCTGGGATGTTGTAACATCACCATTTTTCGATGTTTTATCAAAGTTTACGCCTCTTTCTGATAGAGTTATTTTGACTTCTGTTTCTTTTATCAAATATTTAATCACTATTGCTATCACAATCTCTCTAGTACTTTAGATATTTTAACAATATCTATTTAACTTATTTTCATCCTAGAATCGAAAACAAATTATTTGGTGATAGAAACACAGTAGAAACATCACAATGTTGTAATCTAGCAGGCTGGTAAATGGTATAAAAATTGAAACAGGGGCAAATTTTATTCTACAGAGACGAGAAATAAACTTCGATCAATTAGCGAAAAGTGGTGATGTTAGAACATCCCAGCCGTGGACTTAATACGGAACTTCTGGTACTTCGGGTAGTAATTTATAGTTATAAGACTCTTTATATCAAAACTTGTTGGAGGAAATTAAATTAAATGGACTTCTCATTGAGAATGTGTTGGAGCTTCTTAATATTAAGGATACACGAATTCCTGAAGCTGTTTTACATGCTCTGCTGAGTGCTATTAGGCCATTAACAACAAATATTGAATTGTGTAACAATTTTGATTTAGTTACATCTACCTCTGATGTTGCATCCACTGTGTCAACTGATTTTATGGAGAACAATTTTTGTAACACATTTGGTGCCATTAATTCTATAGAAGCATTTACTACTCTCTATGTAACTATTCTTTTACATGTTTATCGATGTGATTTTCTTGCTTTGTCTGAGACTTGGATCACTAAGAAAAATAGAAACAAGTCATTCCAAATAAACAACTACAAATTTCTGCGAGCTGGTCGTACTGATTCCCGTGGAGGTGGTGTTTGTATTTATTATCGTTCCTTCTTTAAAATAAACAAACTTTCTTTTAATTCTTTAGGTAAAATTGAGTTCTTATCTTCTGAGCTTGTTGGAGCATTTGGAAAAATACTTATTTCGATTATTTATAACCCTTCTCCTGTTTATTCAGGTGACATACAATAGTTAATATACAAGACATTTTTGCTGAATAATTATGTGGATATGAAATAATTATTTTTTATGGTGATTTTAACTATAACATGTTGAGCAATAATAGACTTAGTGATTGCTTAAAAATTAACAACCTATATTATTTACCGTTTAGTCCAACTAGAATTAACAAGGTTTTAGATTTGATTATTGTTTATGAGCCTGATAAACATAATATTGTTTCTTTTGTTTTATTTTTTCGGCTTTTCGGACAAAATATCATTTTTAATGGACACCCATACAATGTTTACGACAATTTTTGTCGCAGAAAACAAAGAGGCCATTTATTAACAATATTTCTACCACAAAAGTAGAAAAAATGCACTCCCCTCCCCCACGTTTTAACCCCAGGGCACTTGTGTACACAAAGATACACAAACCCTTACAAAAATGAGAACTCCCTTAGGTAGCTTTTTGGCAGCTTGGTTTCGTACTGATAAAAAGTTGGTCTACTCATCAGGTTGCAACGACCAAACTGCAAAAATCCAACTCTTGCTTTGTACCGACAATATAAAACAAGAACATATTGATTTAGCGAATTATATACCACTAAATCAGAAACCACAGGAAATTCTCATTATGTATGTGTGTAACAAGCCAACACATATAATTAAGAAGAATTATTAAAGTCGTCCGTGAATTTAATTTGTTTTATTTTTTCGGCTTTTCGGACAAAATATCATTTTTAATGGACACCCATACAATGTTTACGACAGTTTTTGTCGCAGAAAACAAAGAGGCCATTTATTAACAATATTTCTACCACAAAAGTAGAAAAAATGCACTCCCCTCCCCCACGTTTTAACCCCAGGGCACTTGTGTACACAAAGATACACAAACCCTTACAAAAATGAGAACTCCCTTAGGTAGCTTCTTGGCAGCTTGGTTTCGTACTGATAAAAAGTTGGTCTACTCATCAGGTTGCAACGACCAAACTGCAAAAATCCAACTCCAACTGCAAAAAAATAAAACAAATTAAATTCACGGACGACTTTAATAATTCTTCTTAATTATATGTGTTGGCTTGTTACACACATACATAATGAGAATTTCCTGTGGTTTCTGATTTAGTGGTATATAATTCGCTAAATCAATATGTTCTTGTTTTATATTGTCGGTACAAAGCAAGAGTTGGATTTTTGCAGTTTGGTCGTTGCAACCTGATGAGTAGACCAACTTTTTATCAGTACGAAACCAAGCTGCCAAGAAGCTACCTAAGGGAGTTCTCATTTTTGTAAGGGTTTGTGTATCTTTGTGTACACAAGTGCCCTGGGGTTAAAACGTGGGGGAGGGGAGTGCATTTTTTCTACTTTTGTGGTAGAAATATTGTTAATAAATGGCCTCTTTGTTTTCTGCGACAAAAATTGTCGTAAACATTGTATGGGTGTCCATTAAAAATGATATTTTGTCCGAAAAGCCGAAAAAATAAAACAAATTAAATTCACGGAATTCTTCTTAATAATATTGTTTCCTTTGGGCAAATTGAAGTTCCTGCTATTTCTGATCATAATTTAATATTTGCAAGTTATAAGTTTTGTAACACCAGGAGTAAGATATCGTATACTGTTGTTTCTGATTATAAGGCGATTAATCAACTACATTTTATTGAAAATTTCTTTTTGTTAGATTGGCAAACCATGTATTACTATTTCGAGGTTGATGATATTATTGTTGTCAATTTCAAATCAAAATTTTTTACATTTAGACCAGACTTGTGTGCCTCGTAAAAGTGTTATGAATAAATGCTCTACTGCACCATGGCTGAATGCTCATATCATTAAATTAATGAAACGTAGAGATCTAGCTTTTAAAAAACATAAAAGATTTGGATTATATAATGATTTACAATCTTTTAGATTTTTTAGAAATACACAATTGCACACATCAACCAAGCCAAAAAAGATATTATTTTGGAAATTTGAAAAATTCCAAAATAACTTGGAACAATTAAAAAAAATTGGGGGTTTCTTGCGTCACTAGTGATGCTAGAATTGACTTTTCAGCAGAAGAAATTTTGGTTGGGATCACTAAATTTCGTGATTCCTTGGGAGTTTTGCCACTACCTGATGCTAAATCTGATCATTACACAGGGAATGCTTTTGTATTTGATTGTGTTGATGAAACTATTGTTTTAAATGTTTTTCGTGAAATTAAATGTGATTCATTGGCTTATGATATGGTAGATTTTAAAGTCTTAAAACTTTTTATCGATTTATTTCTCCCTCTTATGACTTTCGTTATTAACCAATATCTGACAAAATCTGTGTTTCCTGATTTATGGAAGGTGGCGTCCATAATTCCGTTACCAAAGAAGGATGTAATTTCCAATATAGGAGATATACGTCCTATAAGTATTTTGCCTGCTCTGTCATAGGTTCTAGAAAAAATCATGCAACGTCAAATGCAGGAACATCTTCATATGTTTAATTTCCTAAGTGAGTTTCAGTCGGGGTACAAATCAGGTTACAGTACCACTACTGCTCTTGTTAATATTATTGATAATTTTTCTGCTATCTTGGACAATTAAAATTCGGTTACTATTTTGGTCTTACTAGATTTTTCTAAAGCATTTGATTGCGTTAATCATATTCATTTGCTTCAGAAGTTACATTTGTATTATAAATTTTCTAATTCAGCTATTAATCTAATATACTCATATTTGAGTAATCGTCAGCAATTTGTGAAGTATGGTATTGATCATTAAAATATTAGTGAAATGGTAGTAGGTGTACCTGAAGGGTCGGTATTAGGTCCGTTACTTTTTTCTTTGTACATAAATGATCTACCATGGAAAATTTTGAATTGCCAGTTTCATCTTTATACTGGTGATTTACAACTTTATATTGGTGGTCATTTGTCACAGCTAAATGAGATAGTGATTAAACTTAACACGGATCTTAAAAATGTTTCTTTGTGGGCTAAAAACAGTTTGTTATCATTAAATCCAATTAAAAGTAAGGCTTTATTACTCTCAAAAAATGATCGACATAATGTTACACCTACACTTTTCTTAGATAATGATGTTATATCCTTTGTTCCAGTGGTTAATGATTTAGGGTTGCTTTTCAATTCTAAACTAACTTGGAATGATCATATTAGCTCTCTTTGCCAGAGGGTTAATTATGCATTGTATTCCCTTAAATTGATTATAAAGTTTTGTCCAGTTAACCTCCGTAAATATTTAATTAAAAGTTTGGTTTTGCCAATGTTCACATATTGTGATGTTATCTACAATCAATGTGATGGTTTTTCTAAATGTTTACTTGAAGTTACGTTTAATAATGGCACTAGATATGTTCAATTATGCAAAATCAAAATGTAAATAATTAATGTACATATTTGTAGATATTTAATTTAGTTTATTGCTTTGGTTAATTACTTTTTCTCTTTTTTATGATAATGTTATAAGTTCGAGTAATATAATTATTGTAAATATTCATGACAGCGCATCCGCAATAGAATTCCTTAATACTTTTTCCTTATAGAACCAAAGAATGTAAATTAAATATATAATGAATGACAGCAGCTGTCAAACGAGTCAAATTCGGAGGGTAAAAGAGAACGCATATAAATCAACGGGTCGTATTTAGAATTTGTTCAATCGAAATTAAAAACTACACAAATTCACAATTATTTTTATTCCAATTTAGTACGGATTTATTTTTTTTTATTTTCAGTGAAAAATTGTACTTATAGTATTCCAAAATAAAAAGTAATTATGAAAAAATAGCACGTAGAATATGAACGTAGTAATAAGAAAAATGCGATACTATAATATCACATATGATTCTATTATGTTTACAAAAAGAAAAAGTCCAACAACAACAACAACCAAAATTCGTTTCTTAGATTTTTTTGATTTATAACTTATATTAATGATAATTTTATCACAAATCACTTTGCTTTTAACACAATTTTCATTTTATTTTATATAAACACTTATAAATCAAAAGGAATTTTTTTTCGAATTTTTCAATGCGCATTTTGACACACTTCACAAAGCACTTCATTGCAATATTTTAATGTTCAAAGTTTTCAATATTTATTCACAAACTACACAAAATAACACGATACACAAACTGTTTTATAATATTTAATTTTTTTTAATTAATCATATGATGATTTTTTAAGAACACAAAATTTAGCGCGTCACTTTTTAAAACAGCAACAACTTGGCCGGGTCCCATTAGCTTTTTCTTTGACATCTGAGATCACCATATGCATTTTTTATATAACCATCCCTGTTCCCACATGACTCAAAAGAGATAACAAATATTAAATTGATTTTTATGTGAAAAAAATAGTTGCTGCTCTGGTTAATGTAACTCTATTTACAGAACAGTATGAAAAAAAACTTTAGAAAAATATTTTTTTTTTTCAACTTTTTTTTTCATACTTTTCTGTAAAGAAAAAGTTAAAGGAATTCGGCGTTATTTTACTTTACGTATACATCGAGAAAATCAGGTAAGGAGTATAAATTTTTAAAATTTTTAAATGCAGGATTGTTTATCACCAGTTTTTATGAGGGGGAAGCTAAATTTCTCCGGGAAATTTTCTGAGTTTCCGGAAAATTTTTCACTTTTTTATTTTTTCAACTAAGGTAAGATGTTAATTTTAGATAATTTTGGCGTTAGGATTGTGTATCTAAAATTTGTATAAAGTACAAGCCAAATTTTCCAAGAAAATGCATTTATTTTATTAATAATAATTGCTTCGTCAACCTTGCAGACACAGATCAAAGAGTTTTTATCGCTCTTATCGCTTCTTCTGATAGTGCCACAAATGTTAAAAAAATGAACTTTATTAAATATAAAAATTTTGGAAAAGGTTTTGATTTTCCGGAAAATTTTTTACTTTTTATTTTATTTTTTTTTATTAATACTAATTGCTTCGTCAACCTTGCAGACACAGATCAAAGAGTTTTTATCGCTCGTATCGCTTCTTCTGATAGTGCCACAAATGTTTAAAAAAATCAACTTTTGTAAATATAAAATATTTCTAATGTAATTTTAATTCGTTGTATACCTTAGAGGATGGGGGCCCAAACCCCCGCTTTACCGAAATTTACACAATTCTTCAAGTTTTAAATTCAATTTATAATTTTAAACTTGTTAAAAAAAAGTTGAAAAAATTTCAAAATTTTCCTGGAAAAATCGCAAAATTTTCCCGGAAAAATCACTTGTACTGTCAAAAAACTCTTAAGATACAATTCTAATATCAAAACTTTTATAAAAATTATACATTTGTGCGTATTTTAAGTAAAATAATACGCAATTTTTTGATTTTTAAAGTGAAAATTTTCCCAGAAAATGGGGTAATTTTCCGGAAAAATTTAGCTTCCTCCTCCTAAAAACTGGTGATAAACAATCCTGCATTTAAAAATTTTCAAAATGTATACTCCTTACCTGATTTTCTCGATGTATACGTAAAGTAAACTTTAGCCAGGAATTCTATTGGGGATGCGCTGTAACTTGTAAATATTGTGTACAAAATTATTAGCTTAAACACACAATAAATATTATTTTTATTATTATTATCAAGAATGGTTATCAGAAGAAAAAATGTTATAATGATCTAGAAAAGTTCTTCTACTCGTACTAAAAAGATATGGAAAATAAATCGCATAATAAGGACCGGCTTCCTACAACCCGTAGATTATCGCTGCTTTCACAATCAACAAACAAACATTATGCTAGTTAAAAAACAAATCAAACGTACCCGGCGTACACTTTATGAATATGTACTGTATTTATTCAGACTTATTAAAAAGACAAGTCTCCGCAAATTTGTTTCATTTCTCATGTTACAAAATTATCTTTATGTACCACACCCGTACTGTTTCAGTGGATCGTTTACAAACGGCACAACTAGCAGAGTCTTCGTGAACTGTACGGGCATGTTAAGCTTGGTATGGAGGGAAACAAATTTATTTTAAATCACCGCTAGCTTCACTTGGCAAATTTTCCTATTCTCTCTTTTGTTGACTATTGTTGAGTTTGAAATGTCAATTATTCTCGTTTTTTATATGCATGATAACCATTTTGCATTTTATCGACATTAGCATTTTTATTGCTTACAAATTTTGGAAAGAATTATGTAACACGTCGCTACATATTTACACAACTGTCGTTTTGTAAAGTTTAAAGTGCCTCTTCTTTCAAGAACGAATAGTAAAATTTATAGGTCTACTTAAAATGACTCGAAATGAAAGATTAGATAGAGCTGAACGATTAGAGAAAAAAGAATTAGATCGATTAATTAAGAAAGAAGTTGGAGAACAGAAGGTAATCCATTGCATTACTTTATATATTTATGTAATATTAAACATACCTAATACGTGAAAGTGGTGATTGTGATTTTGGGGATCGGTGATTAACTCCAAAGGGTCATTCGGTAACTAGATTACTTTATTGTTTAAACATTAACATATTTTATCAAATTCTTCATATGTAAGAGATTAAAGTGTAATTATAACAGCAGGTGTGATTTATACTTTTCGTTTAGAAACAAGCAAAGGAGGAACGGAAGTTGGAAAAAATTGAGAAGCGTTTAGAATACAAAGAGAACCGTAGAAGGAACCACCGTAATAGCACTAGTAGCAATCGAACCAAGAAAATGAAAACAAGATCTGATTGGGGCATATTGGCAAGTTTTTTACAGATTATACATATTATTGTAGATATGATTGTCGACACCTTCCTCGGGTGGTACTGGGGCGAACGCAAGGTATGTCCACCTTTGAATACCAACTTTTATATTACTAAAAGTGCCGTGGAACTTGCACTCATGATTAGACAAAAGCAATTAAAATCTGAAGAACTAGTTCGAGCATACATTAATCGAATTAATGAAACCCATCCTGTGCTGAATTTTGTAACTGATGGACCTTTCGAAGAGGCAATCGACCAAGCTAAGCAAATTGATGATCGAATTGCACGTGGCCAAATATCAGAAGATGAATTTTCTGAAAAACCATTTTTAGGTGTACCATTCACTACCAAAGATAGCACGGCAGTTAAAGGAAAATTACATACGTTCGGAATTAGGGCGCGGCAAAATATACGCGGTAAAGAGGATGCCGAATGTGTTCGATTAATAAAAGAAGCTGGTGCTATATTGATTGCGCTCACAAACGTCCCAGAAATCAACAGATGGCAAGAAACGCGGAATGTAATTTATGGAACGACGAATAATCCATACGATACCAGGCGTACGGTTGGTGGGTCATCTGGTGGAGAAGCAGCCGCTATAGCAGCATGTGCTACTGGCTTCGGACTAGGCACTGATATTGGTGGCTCAATTCGAATGCCAGCCTTTTTCTGTGGAATCTTTGGCCATAAACCTACAAGCAACTTAGTGGATATTCGTGGTTGTACTCTGAGAACTGGTAAAGAAGCACAGACAATGGTGGTAGCAGGCCCAATGTCGCGATATGCTTCGGATTTATTACCTCTATTTAAGGTAGATTACGGTAAAGATCATAGCATAAATTAATATTACTTTCTTGTTAATATTGAAACGCGTCTGTAATATTTATTTACTCTATGGTAATGTTTAAGAAAATTTTAATCGGAATTTTCTTTTAGGTTTTGGTTGGTCCGATAAATTGTGTTGCTTTAAAACTAGATGAAACAGTGGACCTCAGTAAATTAAAATATTTCTATATTTCTAATAACGGTGAGTTAAGAAATGCTCCCGTGTCTTCCGATCTTAAAAATGCTATGAGTCGTGTTGTAACACATTTTTCGGATTTGGCTGACGAACCTGCAAAACATACAAGTTTACCAGGTACCGAATTTTCAATAAAAATGTGGCGCTACTGGATGACTCAAGAATCTCAAAATTTCGCCGAATTACTTGGAAATGGGGTAGCAGTTAACCCAATTTTTGAGCTTTTTAAAAAATTAACCGGTCAAAGTGATTATACTTTAGCTGCTCTTTACCCTTTGATTGACAGCATGCTTCCTCAGGAGAAAGAAAAGAAAATTAAAGAAATTACAAAACTTTGTGAAGATAAATTAAATGAAATGCTCGGTGATGATGGAATACTTTTTTATCCATCTGCTCCATCTACGGCCCGGTTCCACTATCATTATCACGTGAAAATGTTCAATTTTACTTACTGGTCCTTAGGTAATGTGCTAAAAGTTCCTGTTACTCAAGTGCCAATGGGATTAGACTCTAATGGAATTCCATTAGGAATACAAGTGATCGCTAGTAAAAATCGCGATCGAGATTGTTTAGCAGTGGCAGAGGAGATCGGCAAAGCGTTTGGCGGCTGGGTTCCGCCATTTAAAATTAATTTTTGAATTTAAAAAACTAAAATATATTTTTTTATTTAGATATATGTAATCATATGTGCATGTAATAATGGAACCTCATATACATATTCCAAAAGTTAAGAAAGGTGATTGAGATTAGATTAATAAAATGTAAAACAAATTAAACTTTATACTGTTATAAATTAATACAAGATTACCGTTAATTTTTACTTCAATTCAAACGATTTATTTGTAAAACCGTCTTAAGTAACGATAGGGATAGCATAAAATTCGTCGACAAGACGGGTCAAAAGCTAACCAGTTTCGGATATTCGAAAGTAGGGGTGAGCGGAGGCGGTTGAATTGCTCTAAATTTGATAACTCAAGGGAGGTTTACATTTGGGCGTAGCATTTGTGAAGACCTATGAATATTACTTTGAATGAATGAGACCTATGAATAGAAAATTAAAATTAAGATGGACAAATACAATTAAAACTTCAGATTACAATTACGAGGTTTACAATTTAAAATTTAGTACTTTTGAAATTAACAACTAATTTTGAAATTAATTGTGTCTTCGTCGAAATAGTAGGAATGCTTACAGGTGGTCGATATCATAATATAGGAAGCAGATAAGCTTCAATCTACATGGATCGTCAAAAGAAAGCAACCAGCACTTAATGCTTTTACAATGTCGTTTTGAAGGGGTTGTTTTTATATCGCTTTTCCGGTCTGCCATCACAAATGTGTGGGTGACGATAGAGAATCATGTCAAACATTTATTTTTGTATTTATTTTGGACCAACATACACATTTGTGCATACTATTTCAATCGTGTTCGTCCGAAAAATAACACTATAAATATAATAATAATAAAATAATTAATGTTATCAAACACAAATAAGTAATATCTTATATAATTTATATGTTATCAAATTATAATGCTATTTTCAAGAAGAATTCATATTTCAAAAGATCCATTAAAATCCGGAAGAAATTACAACATGTCATTTTATACGTACACATTTGGGCGGAGTTATATTAACCGTTTGAGTCCCAAGCAGCACGATCGCGCTGTTGAGATTTTATGTCGAGAAAATAAAATAAATAAATATGACGGAGCGATGAGAAAAAGGGGGCAAAGCCATAGATTCATACCTCCTCGCCGGTGCTTCCTGGGTAACGCTAAATGAATCTGGCGGTGTAATGGAGACGAGCAGGGGAAATCCTGTTTATAGTCATGGACACTACATGTCAAGGCGGGCCATTGGTGCCCGATAACCAACATCAAACCAGCGTCTGTTCTCCAGGTTGGGAGCGGCTGAAGCGGGCGTCTGTCTTGTCCCAAGCGGTTCGCTATATAAATGTGTTTCAAGGTAGGACTGGATGCCTTAAGATTCTCACCAGTACGTGACCCACACACGTAATAAGCGGATTGAGCGGCAGGACAACAACCTTCCCTCATAAAAACATTTAAGTTATGAACCCTAAACAAAGGCCTCGTATTACCATATCGGATTCATCACAAACTCGACCTCGGAAATTGTACACGGACAACGCTTTAAAAATGGGAACATGGAACGTGCTTAGCCTCTTAAGACCTGGAGATCTCCAGAACCTTTCGAACCAAGCAAAGAGTTACACATTAGACATACTTGCACTACAAGAGCTTAGATGGTCTGGGAGTGGGATCCATAACACCACCAATGGTTACACTCTTCATTACAGCGGCCATTAGAACGGAGGAGAATTTTTAGTTGGCTTCCTCATCCATCGGCGCGTGAAGCACCATATCATCGATTTCCGCCCTATCAACATGCGGATATGCACGGTCAGACTTCGCACTAAGAAATTTAACATTACGATCGTTAATGTGCATGCACCCACCGCAGATAAATCAGATGACATCAAAGATCTCTTCTTTGTCGAGCTCGAGAAAGTCATCAACAACATACCGCACCACGACATCAAAATCATCGTGGGCGACTAGTAGTGCAAAACTGACTAATAGTGCAAAATACTGCAAAAAATACATCGCACATCGGTCCCAACAGCCTGCACCCAACTAGTAATAACAACGGCCAACGCGTCACTGGCCTGGCAATAACGTACAACTTAGTTGTATCAAGTAGGTTTTTCCCACATAAGAGAATTCACAAAGTAACGTGGAGATCGAATGATTCAAGAACGGAAAACCAAATCGATCACGTCATGGTGTCCAAGAGACTCCACCAGCATATCTGACATTAGATCCTACAGAGGTGCAGACATGGACAGCGATCACATGCTTGTCATATTTAAGTATAAGTACAAACTGTCATCTACGTTTAACAGACAAGTACAAAAGACCGTTCGATGGAATATCGTGGCTCTAAAAGACCAAGCGTCACTGCAGAGTTACCAATCACTGAGAGTTACTATCAGCTTAGCTGTCACTAATTATTTAGACCGGCCCCATAACAACGAAGAAGCTCCTCCTAACATCCAGGAGCTGTGGCACGCTATACAGTCAGCCATAACCACTGCGGCGCAAAATACCATCGGAAGAAGACCTCCGAGGCCCCGCAATGATTGGTTCGATGATCAATGCCGAAGGGTCATCGAAAATAAACGAACGCTTCGTGAAAAATGGTTGGCTCGCAACACCAGAAGCACTCTAGCAGAATATCTCCGCGCTAGGAAAGCCACGACTAAATTCCTTCGACAAAAGAAGCGCGAAAATATGGGATTATGCATCGAAAACATCATCTTCCAAGCGAAACTAGGAAACTCAATGGACTGTTTTGCTAACGCCAGGAATCTCACTAAAGATTTCCACCCAAGAAGTACAGCCATCAAAGACGGGAATGGAGAGCTGAGAACAAACGTGGCTAATGTTCTCTCAGTATGGCAAACCTACTTTCAAAATCTACTAAATCGGAATGACGAAGTGACCCCCATTAGAACAATAGCTCCGCCAGGTGAAGAGGTCTTTGTCGAATATCCCACAGTAGAGGAAGTATACGCAGCTATTAGTCGGTTGAACAACGGCAAGGCACCCGGTCTCGATGGAATCCCCGCAGAATTAATTAAACTCAGAGGCGCTACTCTTGCAACAAGTTTATTCAATCTCGTCGTTTGTATTTGGGACCAAGAGGAGTTGCCGGAGAATTGGAAGACCGCACTCATATGTCCATTGCATAAAAAAGGCGACCATCTTAAATGTTAAAACTTTTGTGGCATAGCTCTATTGAACACAGCTTACAAAGTGTTGGCTAATGTTGTACTTGCCAGACTCATCCCTTTAGCCGAAAACATCATTAGCGACTATCAGTGTGGTTTTCGTCCCAACCGATCGACCACTGACCAGTGTTTCACCATGAGGATGATCTTGGAAAAATGTTGGAAGTACAACATAACCATTAATCAACTATATATAGACTTCAGACAGGCGTATGACAGTATAAACCGCGACAACCTATGGGCCGCGCTCATATGCCTGGGAATCCCAGAGAAACTTGTTTTGCTGTGTAAATTAACAACGTCCGGGTCTGTATGTAGAATCGTAATTGAAGGATCTGTGTCAGACCCCTTGGAAATAACATCTGGTGTTCGACAGGGTGATGTACTCGCGCCTTTGCTGTTCAATCTGGCGCTTGAGTACGTAGACGTAGTGAGGAAAGGCAATATCGAAACTTCGCACTGTATATTTAATAAGTCAGGCCAAATTCTTGGATATGCAGATGCTATCGTGTGCTTCTTGGCCGAAGACCTAGCGATATCAAAGACAGTTTCATACCGCTCGATAGCTGCGCAAGAAGACTTGGTTTGGTGGTGAACAGCAGTAAAACCAAATATTTAGCAACACCTAGGAACATCTCTATGGCAAATCTCGGAATTGGCGACCACAATTTTGATAGCGTCGAAAACTTTAAATACCTCGGGTCAGTTATAACATCGTCGAATGATATGCAGGCAGAAATAAAAGCCCGAATCGCTGTCGGATAACGAGTTTTCTACGCCAAATCAAGATTATTGCGATCGAAACATCTATCGCAGTCGTGCAAGCTCGCACTTTATAAAGCACTTATAAGACCTGTGCTGGCTTTCGGAAGCGAGAGCTGGACCATGACCTTTAACGATTGTAGATTATTATCTACCTTCGAAAGGAAGGTTATCCGTTCAATCTTTGGTCCAATTAAAGTTGCGAACAACGAATATCGGATTCGCATGAATCACGAAATAAAGCAACTCCTCGGAGGTAGCGATATCATCGGATTCATCAAATCCAATCGGGTGAGAAGGCCGGCCACGTTACAAGGTCTCCACAACAACGGATGATAAATAAAGTGTTCCACCATCAACCAGCCGGAGTGCGTCGTAGGGGAAGACCCCGACTACGCTGGCGTGACGACATCGAACAAGATCTACGAAAATTAGGATGTCGAAACTGGAGGACGAGAGCGGTGTATCGAGATGGATGGAGGGCCTTCGCAGGCGGTGAAATCCCTTCATGGGATGTGAAAGTCAGAGAGAGAGAGAGAGATGAGAAAAAGACGAGAATCGCGTTACCTAACAAATACAAGAAGCGATTGTTATCTGCGTTGGAGTTTATTTTTGTTGTTTGCGTTTGCACCACAATTAATATTTATGATTTATATTAATTGGTTTAACAGTTGTACAAGTGTTATAAGTTACAATTTTTTTTATTTCAAATTTAAAGCTCAAAAATAAAGAATTTTGGTTACTCTGCAAACAATTACGCTACGTTATCACAGAATACATTTCCGCACTAATTTAATACACTTTATCACAGGCAAATAGAGCAGCTTTCCATAGTACTTTTACATGGGATTAATAATAATTTTCTATTTAAATTAAAAAGAACTTCCATACATATTTCTTCAGATATTAAATATATATTTCTTTTTTATTTAAATTTTAAAAATCCGCCCATGTAGGGTATTGATTGACATGTTCACGTGCCATCCAACTCTTATTGACGAGGAGCATCATGGATTACACGTAGCGGATTTTTTTTGAACTATGATAACTACAAATTTTGACATTTTTGCCACATGGATAAAGAAAATAAACAATCAGTAACATTCATCTTTTTTACTGTGGTAGCTTTGCTTGGTTTAATTTGGTTTAAATGTATTAATTAAAAACGACATAGGTTTTGTATAATTAGTGATTATGTAAATCCTTGATTTTGTCGGCATATCGATCACACATGTCATTTTTTGTAGTTAAGTTAGTTTCAATCTAATCCACCAGCGACGCTTGCGCAACTTTTACAATCGTCAATAAACGGACATCGAATAGACGCATAGCGGCAGCTTGGCGTATTATTGCGTAAATTTAGTAATTTAACCCTTTCGATCCTGTTGGCACATATGTCCCTGTCGATATTTTATCAGCCTTAAAATCAAAATACACAAGACATGATTGAAATTTGTTCCAGTTCGTAGTTTATGATCAATTTATCAATTAAAAGAAAAACAAGATGCAATATTTTTCTCTGAACCCTCTCTGTACCTGTTCAGTCTTGTTCACATCGTGAATGTGATAACATTGCATGTAGGTTTCAGTGGTTGACACTTAGGCAATTTTTTGCCCCATTGTGATACCACGCATTCACGCCACATCATTAACCCATTCACCTATTCACCTACTCACACAACTACAGTATACCACCTGCACATTGCAAGCTCCATGTCAACCTGTGCCTTGAAGTCTTTGATTAGTTTTCTGAAGATGAAAAATGCAAAAGCCTCAATTTGGATTGCACACTGCATCTTGATTTTGATGGTAATTGGATTTCGGTGGTCTTGCTGCCTTTGCAATCAGCGTTGACATCACTAATCTCATTCGTAGCTCGTATACTTAATAAACACATTTTTATTAATCACTTGTTTTTTGTTTCGCAGAATATATATTCTGCGAAACAAAAAACAAGTGATTAATAAAAATGTGTTTATTAAGTATAAGTGTGTTTCGCCAAGTGCCTACGGCAAATAGCGTAAAAAGTGCGTACCTCGTATATTAAAACCACCGTTGAAAGTTACACGTTGGATTACCTTATTTGCATGTTTTTAAGTTATTGGCACTTGTTTTTTTGTATTCAGAAAAAAGAGAGCTTTTTTAGAGGCTCAAATTTCTTGATGAAAAGTTGATTTGCATATAACTTGATCACATAATCTAGTTGTCATTGTCGTAGAAATTATTACTAACAAACCTCTTAAATTGTTTGTCTGTGACTGACTGATGGGTGAATTCAAATAAATATCAATCGTCTTGGTTTCACCATTCTATTGTCCCAAAATAATTTGATGTAGCAGTGAGTGATGTTTGGGTGAGATTTATTGCATGTGACTGAGGTTTTAAGGCTTCTACTACAATTCCATTGTAGGTTGATTCCAGAGCCTCAGAGGGTTTTGTTTGTAGTTCTTTTTGCACTTTTTTCGCTTGACCTACTTCACAATGCTAACAAAATTGTTAAAAAAATCACGGAAATATGCACGAATTAATCACACATCATTTTACTATTTATTTACTATTTAACACACTAATATTATATACAGGAAACCCTCCAAGAACACGATTAATTCGTTCCGGGTTCATCAAAACCGTGTTGTTCGAGACTACAAAAAATAAAATAAAAAAACGTTGTTTTATTTTTTGTTATGATATACAAAAAATAAAATAAAAGAGAATAACGAAAATGGTGTTGTTTGAAACCGTGTAATTTGAGAAAATGGGTATCCGTATTCGCGTATTCGAAACCGTGTTCTTCAAATACCGTGTCCTTGGAGGGTGCCGTACAGACTTATTTTTCAAAACGACAAATCGGTGATTAATGACCTGTAAATTATTAATATTAATTTCGCAAGTTGGGAAGTGTATTTTTCACTGGAATCCAAACATTTTTAGATATTTAACCATTTCGTGTAAGACATAGTTTTCAAGGTAAATTTACTTCTGGATATTTTAATAGGTATAGACGAAGTCTTCTGGGCAATCTTAGCTGAGTGGTCATGTAGATACCACTTTTAACCCTTCAACTAATCATACTTACCTTGTGATGTTCAGGAATAAATCTGACGAGATAAACATATAACAGCCAAAAAATTACATTTCCACCAACAGAATTTTTATTTTATTAAATAAATCAAACCCTGTTCAAAACAAAATACTATTCGTTCTTTTAAAATAAAAGTAAATTATAATTAATAAAAATATAAATAAAATAAATTATAAAATGTGTTTTATTTGTATTGTATATTTTATAATATACAATTACATATTTATTTTCTATTTATACAATATATGTACAGGGTCATTCCGTGCAAGTACAAATAATTAGTGTGCTAATAAAAATGGTAGTCTGAACAAAATAATATACTGCACCACTTCGATAACTAATAACCCCTTCAGACTAGAAGTGACTGCCATTGGTGACTGCCATTGTTCGAACAAAAAACTATGTACCAAACATCTCAAAGATATAAAATCCGAGTTTGAATGCAGAACTAATGCCTTTTCAGATATTTTTTCATTTTCTTGATTCATAGTTTCCTCTTTTGTATTTACTCTATGCAGGGAGTCTGAAGGTTTTATAGTTAGTCAGTTCCATGTCGAATAGTTTTTGTTGAAGCTGATGTCCTTCATTATCCCCAAAAAAAAATTGTATTTGCGGTATTGAATCACCCTGTATATACATTTTATCTTTGTAAATTAATAATTAGAAATAATTTAATATATTACACAAGAGCTGAACAGTCTACCATATTATAACAAATTAAATAATAATAATAAATAATCATTTATTGTTTATTTTAATGAATAATAATTATTTATATATATTTTATTTATAATTTATTCCATTTTTTCCTTTTAACATGAATATATAATTATATTTATATTTATTTATTTATATATAATATTTATATTTTATTATTTATATGTAATTCTTAAAATTAAAAAAAAAATAATTTATTGTATTTATAATTTGTTTTTTGGGGAAGATAACAATTTTTAAAAATTCCCGAATATTTAATTTATTACTTGGTGCCATTTTTGTTCAGAATTACGTACACGCCATTTTGAATAAAATTAAAGAATTTACCTCTCTATTGTATTTCATTTTTATGTACAAAATTATTTGGTTTCGTTGTTAAATTTTACAGGAATTTGGCTCGTGGTCGAATAAATTAGTTCGGTGAGAAATAAGTTTACGTTACGCAATTAATAGAGCGAAAGCAAATTAAAAAAATAAATGGGACAAAATGGCGTTATTGAAATGATGGAATTGTAAGATGGCTGCATTTTATTTTTTTTGTTTGTAAATTTCAAAAACAAAGAAAAACTTTAGCATTTATTTTTAAATATTGTCAGTGTACTTAATGTCGTGCGTTATTTTTTATATTTTTAATTATTTTTAAAATTAATATAATTTTATTATTTAGTTTTTCTCTAGAGTTTTTTTGTGTGAATTTAAAATAATATTTTTTTTAAAGAGAATTTTGAGGTTGTATAACGAATGAAATTTTTAAAATCCTTTTAAGATCGTATATCGTTTTGGACAACGCTCTCAATATACATAATTATCTATTTATATGCCTATTTATATTCATAATCAATCGGATGGATTAGATAAAAATTATAGAATCATATCTTAATTAAAATTACGGCTATAAAGCTAAATTAGTATTAGTTTTATTTCTGTGGTCGTAAAATTTGGTTTCTGTTTGTCAGGGAAATATAAATTACACACAATTTTGTCATTATTTAATTTTCGAAACTATCAATTATGGCCGTTTTTTGTATGATTTGACCAAAAATATATATATGACGTAATAAGTAATTAGTTAATACATTTTTCTCAATAAATAACAATAATGAAGCAATATTAAATTTTCATTAATAAATCGATCGTTATTTATTTAAATTAAGTTATTGCACATATGTTTTATTCTGATATTAATGTGAATATTACATATGGATTGGTATTTAATTTGATGAGCGTATCGCAAAAGTAATAAAATTTGATACCTAATGGTTTTTGCTGTTTACTTATTAAATTAATATTAAATATATATCGTTTTTTTCGACACAACAAATTATATAATATATAATAATAGACTGAGCAATTAAGCTGCCAACAAAAATTAATTTAATTTGGGAGGCGAAGGTCTTTAATTCTCGTTGACTAATTAATAATAACAACATAAATAACATAAACATAATGGCGTTGCACCGCACGATATGTAAAATTATAAATATGTGTATGTCGAAAATGCCGAACACGACTCATCATCGAAATATGTATGTCTCAGGTTCTGGGGTAGGATTTTTTGTTTCATTATTTTATGTAACTATTAATTTTATTTTACTCGTATTAAGTATATGTTATTAATTATATTATTATTCTTTCTTTTTTTTAATGGAAGATTTTTTTCAAGATCTTTTGTTAATTAACAAAATAATAATTTTAGTTGTTTCTCACTTTTATTACATTGAAAATTATTATTTGGATTTGATTATAATGCAATTTAAATATTTTTTTTTTGGTTTTAAATTTAATTTAATAATAAATAATTAATTAATTAATAATTAATACATGCGACGTATGATAAATATTTGTATATTAATTTTTGTTTAAATAAAAAGAAGAGATATAACTTTGGATTTCTTTTTGGTTTTATATTAGTATCTGAAAAAAAAAAATATAAAATGTAATTAGTATTTTTATATAAGTTAATTAATTATATTTATTAATTAAATACAAATTTTGAATAATTTAAAATTTATGTAATGCATAAGAACATTATAATATTGTGACCGTGAGGTTTAACTTTAGTTATTTAGAGTTAAACGAGCGCGTACATATTTTTTTATGTTTTGATCTATGCAATCTGTTCTGGGGCCGAAGCACTCCCAACTCTTTCGCGGTTCGCTTTTCACGTCCTACCTTACATCGGGATTTGAGCCTAGTACCTCCCGATCCAAACACCAAAGCTTTAACCACTGTGCCGTTTGTCATAGAGTTTTTGAAAAAAAAAAATGAATTAGCTGAACAATTGAGTTTTACCTGATAATTGGTTCGTAGCTAATGATTTATATTTAAAGCATGTTCTTCAATCTGCTAACTAAACAACACATGTTATTCTTTAGTTAACTTTCAACTTTTAGTAACTTTTCAACAGTTAGACATCGGTTGTTTTTTATAAAGTGATCCCCGCGCACAGTACACATACTGAAAAACTTGTCTAAACCAAAACCAAACACAATCATATTCTATAAGCCGAAGACCGATTGGTTATACACGCCAGTGCCTTCTATAGTACTGGCCTGTGACAACATTCATTTTTCGCTGATGAAGACAACGTAAGTCGACAACCAGATGTCAGCATAATTAAGTAAAAATAATACACTTTGCCTCCTTATTACGACGGCAATACATTTCACAAACTTAACAAATAAAAATCTGAATTATTATACAATAAATTAATAAATTATGAACAATTTTAGCGTAATTGATTTTCTTAATTCATAAATTGAATTTTTTCGATCCACATTCAAGAAGTTAATGAGAATTTAAAGAAATGCGCCTATTTAGATAACGTAATACAAAGTTCTAGTGTATTCCACTACAAAAATATAAATAAAACCGTGAGAGCAGAGAATATTATGTGATCATTTTGTTTCTATTTTGTCATTTCATTTTTGTATTTTATTATTTTCATTTAGTGTCACATAATTCAATGCCTTCTAAACTACAGGCCTCTTACTACTCTCATTTTTTGCACATGACGTCAATTTATGTCTAAACTGAGACTGCGCATTAATAATATTAAGATATTTACACTAACAAAACAACTAGAGCAAGCAACAACAATGTAGACATAGCGTGTCGTCATCATTTGGTGTATGCGGCCTGTAGTTTAGGAGGCATTGCTTCTAGCAATGCCTTCTAAACTACTGGCCGCTTACACCAACTGATGACGACACGCTAAGTCGACGGTTCAACTAGATGGCAGATAAATTTTAAAAAGGAAAATTACATCACACCGACTCCTTCATTCGAATCGAGAAACATTTTACAAATAGTCTCGATATGACCTCTAAATGAATTTCCCGAAATCAGAATCCATCGCAATCAATACCTGGTACTTGAAAACATCCACTGAGCAACCGGGGAAACAGATGGCATCAAAACCATTTGAGGCGGAAGAATATGTGAAATGTGACCAAGCTTGTAATATTAATTAGATAGTGAATCCTGTAAATCAATATTGTTACTCATAAAAACGAACATTTTCAAAAGATGCGATTAACGAAAATATACATGTCACCGTAACGCAACCAGCACAACATTCCTCTATGTGATGAATTTACGCCACTACATAACGCAAACCGCAAGACCAAACGCAAAGCAACTTGACGCAGCGTAGTCCAACATCACGTAACATGTAGCAACATTACGCAGCAAGTTGCAGCATCATGCACATAACAACATGGAGCAACAGCCCCAACATAATGCAACATTGTACAACATTGTGCAACGTGACACACCTTAGTGGCCCATCACACAACATTACTAAGCAAGATTCAACATCAACGTAATGCAACATCACGCAACATGACACAACGTCATGCAACAAGGTGGAATATTATGCAACCTGGTGCAAAACGATGCAAAATTGTTCAACATCGCGCAACGTGGTATAACATGACAGCCTTTTCAGAGGACCCCTAAATGAATTTTCCGGAAATCAAAACTCCTTGTAATCGTTTCCATGCAATCGAAAACCCGGTTTGTCAAATTTTATCAAAATCGTTCAAGTGAAATAAACTGTTAAAAAAGACCCCCAAGCCAACCAGGAACCCCCTGGTAAAAGGACCCATTGCAATTTTTGGTACTCGAAAACCCCCTCCACGATTCGTATCGGAACTAGGCCTCCATTCAAGTTAAATTTATTTTAAACAAATGAGACCCGGGACCCAACGGGGGGCCTCATAAATGGATTTTCCCGAAATTAGGACTCATTGCAATCCATTCCATTCCTGGAATTTTAAATTCCATCTTCACCAATTTTTATCAAAATCATGCAAGCTGACAAAAAATAATGGAACCCGACCCCAACCGGATGAATCCCAACCGGAAATCATCTCAATTGCTTTTTGGAAATTCGAAAACAGGGTTCAACAATTTTTCTATATAAATAAAAAAAGATACCAGATCTCACCGGACGACTCTCTCAATGGATTTTCTAGAAAATTCCTCTCGCAATTGACTCCTAACACGCGGAAACCGTCTCTTACCAAGTTTCATAAAAATTGTGCGAGCTGAAAAAATAGACCCACTCAACAATTTTGCTCTGAATCAGGACCAATCGCCAGAAGTCCTCGCATTTGAACTCCCCTCTCCTTCACCTATTTTTAACAAAATCGAGGGAGCAACAAAAAAAAGTTAAAAACGGGACCCGGACAGCAACCGACTTTGTAAATGAATTTTTCCAAAATCGGGACTCATCGAAATCAATTCCTGGTACTAGAAAAACCTCACACGAATTTTGAGGAAACCAAGTCCCTTCGCAATTGGTTTTTGGTACTCGAAAACCCCCTTTTCGCAATTTTTATATGAAAAACATTCGAGCCGTTTCCGAAATCCTAGTACAAACATATAAATATATAAATATATTTATGTACAATTAAACCTCATATTTTTATGATTGACGGATAGATAAAATCATAATAAAAGTTTGCGAATGGTTCCAGCCACACTAGTCGTAACGTGTATGATCTATGCCGTAAATATTGTTGAATATTGAATGACAGCTATTTGTTATAATGACAGTTATTTATTGTTTGTTGTTTTTTTAGAAAGCACGATACATATTTATTTTTATTTTAAGTTTGAACGCAAAATTTCGCTCCAATAATTTTTATTAAGCAACAATTCATATTTAACGAAACTTCGTTAAATTTTTTAATTTAAATTAATTTTTCCATGGGCGAAAGCACAGAAACGGAATTTATCCCAAACATAATTTTTTTAAAGTTACGTTTATATTTTTTTTTAAATTATTGGTTTCCCCTTTACATACATATATAAATTTATATTTTCATTTTACATTATTTATTTCCGCAATAAAAATAAAGAAACTTAACAACTTATTTTTTTGGTCACACATTTAAGCAAGGTCCAGAACCTTTTTATTTTTATAACATTTACAAAAGTTTTCTTTAGTTGCAAGTCATTACAATGGACAAGGGTTTAAGTAAGAACATCTAGAAAAAATATTTTGTTCTAATTATCTTATCTGATAGCTTTATTGTTTGTTGTATAAAGGCTGCGGGCCAATAGTCGGGTAAATCGTTTACTATGGTAAAAATCGGATTTATAACCGAAAGTAAATATTAATTATTAAGTAAATGTTTCGGTAAACTCATTTTTTTTTCAAAAACTCTATGACAAACTGATTGAATAATCTGTTCTAAATCCGATTTTTACCGTAGTAAATGATTTACCCGACTATTGGCCCGCAGTCAAAATACGCGTTAGACTGCGGGTCATCGGGTAAATCGTTTACTATGGTAAAAACCGGATTTAGAACAGATTTTTCAATCAATTTGCCATAGAGTTTTTGAAAAATAATTGAATTTACCGAAAAATTAAATTAAAATTGAATTTTACCCGACTATTGGCCCGCAGCCTTAGGATATAAAGTTAGTATATAAAGTTTATATTTTAATTTGCAAAAACAAAAATATAACGTGAAAAAATTAAAATGATTAAAAAAAAAAAATTGCGGCGTCTCAATGGACAATAAAAAAACAAATTTTGTGCACAGACTATGTGGGCCAGGGGCGGGATTTTGAAACATCACAATTTTCGATAATTTATCGAAGTTTATGTCTTTTCTTCTTTAGCCCTTTCGAGTTCAAAAAAAAAATTTTTGTGGTTTAATTTAAATTCACCATACACAAATGTGTATGTAAATAATCACAGGTTGTAATGTCTTCCGTATTTTAACGGATCTTAGTTAAATCGGACTTCTTTTTGAATAAAGCATAATAATTTGTTAACAAATTAATTATATAACATATAATTTATTTGTTCTTGATAACATATTAATTATTTTATCATTATTATAGTTACTGTTATTTTTCGGACGAAAACAAAATTAAGTGGTTTACACAAATGTGTACACTGGTCTTCAATTACCACCTAATTCTATGTTTGACATCTTCGTTTATCGTTATCGAAATTTACATACACAATTGTGTATGCGGATCAGGAAAGGGTTAGATTGCGGGCCAATAGTCGGGTAAATCGTTTACTAAGGTAAAAATCGGATTTAGAACAGATTTTTCGATCAGTTTGCCATAGAGTTTTTGAAAAATAATTGAATTTACCGAAAAATTTACTTAAAATTGACTTTTACCCGACTATTGGCCCGCAGCCTTTATATCATTTTCAAGCCTGCTAGATTAAAAAACCGTGATATATCTACTCGATTTCTATCACCAAATAATTTGTTTACGATACTTAACGTAACTAGAGAAAGAGATAATTGTCACATTTATTCTAGTAGGTTGTGATAGCAACAGAAAAGAAATGATTTATAAACGAAACCGACGCCAATTTCAGTTTAGGAAAAAAAGATATAAATTTCGATAAAGCATCGAAAATGTGATGCTACAAAATCTCGCCTCAAATAAAATTTCTTATATTTTCGATTTTGAAAACACAAAACTAGAACGAATTCTGAATTTATTTATTCGATTAAATTAGGCAGATAACATTCCGAATGGTTTTAATTTAGTTTAATATTGTGTTATTTCCTTAATTTTTTAAACATCTCCGCTTCAACAAATTAATTTAAATACATTCTTTTAAAATAATTTTGTTATTAGCCGTATTTGGTTGAGAATTAAAATATTTGAGGTTAGTTTTCGAATTAGAAGTGTAGCAAAAGAAAATTTTTCATTCATTCAGTTTTTAAATTTTGTCTTCTTTATCTGTAGTGATTAAAATTAAAATTCGATTTATTTCGAAAAGGTTTAAGGTTTAACTTTTTTGATTAAAGCTTCAACCACAATGCATCCGCTCCGTTCCGTTCCGTTTTATTTTATGAAAAACGGATAAATATGTCCACAATAGACGGAGGGTAATAAACGGAATAAAACAAATTTAAATTTTTGCGGACAACATAACGTTCAATGCTGTTTGACATCGAAAACAATCATATTCGTGTAGAACATGTTTGTACATAGATGAAAGTAAAATAATGTATAGACGGATATTTCTAAAACGTATATCAATAAAAAGAAATGAACAAAATTATTTTACTCACAGATATTTTCTATTAAAGTTTGACAATTAACAAGCGGAGCCATTTACCATGTAAAGCAAACTCGTATTTTATTAATACTGATAAATACGCCAAAATGATGAACAGTTTTCTTTTACTATGATAAATTAAATTTTAATTCTCACCAGAATATGACTTTTTATTATAAAACGACTATAGCACACACACACAGTGTTATTTTAACTGTCAGAATTTAACGGACAAATGAATCGCACTGCATTTCTCTTATGATTTTTCTTTCATTCGTTCACTAAACATTATTTTTTCCACTGAATCAACCATGCCAGACGAGCATTTTTTGTATTTTGGCATTTTTTTTCTACCAATGTTTTGTTCTGCTCTCTCTTAAATAAAATTTTAACTAAAATGAGTCAAAAATGTCCTTGAAATATTTTTTATTTCATTTATGTTTGAGTTGTGTGGTAGAACAGAAAATTTGTTTAAGTCGCAATTAAAACTTGTATCATAGGTAAACGGGGAAAGAAACGAAGAAAAATGCCGCATTTTTTTTTACGTGTGGCATGGGCCAATGTCCCATGACACACGAGCATTTTTTCTATATTGGCAGTTTTTTCTACCAATGTTTTGTTCTGCTCTCTCTTAAATAAAATTTTAACTAAACTGAGTCAAAAATGTCCTTGAAATATTTTTTATTTCATTTATGTTTGAGTTGTGTGGTAGAACAGAAAATTTGTTTAAGTCGCAATTAAAACTTGTATCATAGGCAAACGGGGAAAGAAACGAAGAAAAATGCGGCATTTTTTTTTACGTGTGGCATGGGCAAATGAGTAGAACAAGAAAAAGACCATAGTCGTTCAATTAGAGAAAAACAATACAAAAGAAAACTTTAACTAAACATTCTTGCGTTGTCAAACATTTGAACCCATTAAAAATAATAAGACGGAAATAAACTCGTTCTAAAAAATGTTGATTGGGGCATTTACATGTAGAAAATTATTTTCTTCTATAAATTTTTGCAGGTGTATAAGAAGGATCCGCTATATAAAAATATTCAATATGCCAGAAAGAAATTAACATATATAGTAATGCCATAATTTTTTTTATAGGGTCATTATTAATTTATTTTTAATGAATTCAAATGCGAAATTTACATTTTTATCTATGGCGTCTGTTTTTATTGTGAATCCTCAACATTTATAAATACGAAATATTTTGTTGTTGTTTTTAATTTTAAAAATGTTGCCATAAAAATACTTGGATCGAATATAGTTTATGGCAACATTTTATAGTGGTTTTGGTGGTGTAGTGGCTTAAAAATCTTCTGCAAAATTTTGTTGGGATATATTTCTTTTCTTGTCTCTAATGTACAAAAAGTCAATGTTATATCTTTTTCATTTTGCAGAAGAAAAATGTTGGTAGCATAATCAGTTATTCAGTAAAATAACTGAATAATGAAATGCCATTTTAGCTGAATTTTATAGTAGAAGTAAGAGACGAGTAACAGAGCATACCCAATAGAATTCCTTATGACTTTTTACTTATACTAAAGTATGAAAAAAAAGACTTGAGAAATTTTTTTTTTTTTGTCAAGTTTTTTTTTCATATTTTTCTGTAAGTAAAAAGTCATAAGGAATTCTATTGGGTATGCTCTGTAAGTAGGTTAGTAAAAAGGTAAGAGACGACAAAAAAGCGGTATGTTGCTGTAGTGTGTGAGCCGATACAATGGCAACCAATAAATCAATTTCGAACAAATGGGGCAAAACAAGCGTTAAACAGCGCTCGGTTTTTTCTTAATATTAGCGACATGGAAGTCACTACACAATTATATTTAATTTGGTAACAGTTTAAAATTTATACAAACCCATATTTATTCACAAAAACAGTCAAAAAATACTCACATTTAAATAACATTTTAATCTTTCTTTCCTTCACCATCTTCTGGATCCTTAAGTGTATGCCATTGAGCAATTGGTCTTCTTGGTGATGCTAACATATCTGACCAATGACGTAATTCTGTTCCGGTTGCATTATATCCAAGTACAACTTTTCCGATGGGTTCTGATGTTCCAATTCTATCGTAATCCACGACTGTGACAACTAGTTGCACTTTCTAAATTTTTCCGTAAAATTTTTTATTTTATTTTATTATTTTTTTTTTGAGGGAAAAAAATTAAATAAAAAAAAAAAAACAAATAAAAAATTATTAGTAAAATATTTACGTTAGACAAAACTAATAAAAACTTATAATTATTGTGGTTAATTATTTAAATTATATATTATATAAGAATTTTAATCCAAAAAAATTAAGGCGCCATTTTGTCGTTATTATATTATTTATATTTGTGATGTTAGATACGTGAATATATAAATTATTTATTTATTTTTAATTGATATATTTTTTTCGGAAACAAATGTAAGATAAAGACAGTGGTTGTTTTATAGTCCGAGTATGGTAATCTGCTGAAAATATTTTGGTTTTGTATTTCAAAAAATTCAAAATATGGCGGTAAATTAAACAGAATTAAATTATAAACAGTTATTATACAAATCTAGTTAGGTTATACATAGTTAGTACATATCTAAAAAGCTTTGTAAATATTATATAGTTAATACTTTAGTAGTAGAGGGTGTGTTGTTTATATTCGTTGCTGAAAGTAAATTTTAACACTTGTATAAAGCTTTTTGTCGTAGGTATAGTACAAAAAGTGTGGCATGCATTTAAATAAAATTGTTGATGTGTTTGCAAAATTATGATGTTAATGTTGTTAACGTAAACAAAAGAAAAAAACAAAAAACAAATGTTTATGAATTGTATAATATAAAAATTGATGAATTGTGAAATGAAGAGTGATCTACTTACGTTATTTTGTACAAATCCGTTTATTATTTTCTTTATTTTTTAATATTGAAATTAGAGGATGATGTTAGAAAGTTTTTTCTGTAGTGCTAAGTTTGTGCTTGAAAACAGGGGGGAATTTGATTCGTTATTGTAGAAAAGTGGTGTAGTGGTATTTTTTGTATAGTTTTTCTACATTTTCCATTGTTAGTAGAAGGTTAGCAAATATAAAATTTGAATTTTGACGCCCATTATAAATCCCCCGAGGATCCCCACAAATGCCCAACATACATATATATATACATGTTATAGAGATGGTCATAGAATGATACAGAGTTTTAACAACGTTGTAAATGTTTTGTAATCTACATATACATAAATAATTGTCGTTGAATTTTGTAAAATATTTAAACCATCTTCAATTACAAGTAATAAAGGTGCAGCCAACTAGAGCTAAAATATATTCGTGAAGGAAATATTTTAGTATCCAGTCAACAAAAAAATGTGCCTCGATTAAAAGAATTTAATTGATGGTGGTTTGAGTATCTTACGATGGTGTGCAATCGGTTTTCATTTTTGTGTGTGAATAGACTAAATATTTTATTTATAATAAATAATAATGAAAGTGTGCACACTCGAGGTGTGGGCATTTGTGAAAGTGTCAAAAAACAACTTTTTCACCATACTTTGAATTTGTTAGCTTTGTGGTTTTATTTTTAGCCACGAGATTAACACAACCGGACTTTTGTCTTATAAATGTTTCATATATATTTATATATATGGATGTTTTATTCCAATTTCGAGATAAATTTTCTTTTAATTTTTTTTTAAATTTTTTGGTTTGGTCCTGATTAAATATCAAATTTTTTTATAAATTCTTTTGTTGTGATCAAAAATTAAAATCATATGTTTAAGTGAAAAATTTGAAATGAAATTCATTTTACACTACACATTGGTGAAAAATTCTACTCAGCTGTGTAGAATTTTGCACGCTACACTTACGTGCTGTGTTTTGTTTTTCACTTTTAAATCGTAATAAAAATGAAAAATTTGTTTACAATTTTCACTTAAACATATAATTTTGACTTTGTTTCGTTTCGTATGTATAATTTTTATTTCTTTAACTTTTAAATTTAAATTTCCAATTTTGCCAATACAAAAAAAATACTGGTAAACGGAAATGTAGTATACTAGAGTTTTCTGTGTTTTTCATAATTTTTCATTTTAATATTTTGATTTTTGATTTGTGTTTTCCTTGCATTATAATAAATTTTTGGTGATCTGATTTTTGTTGGTTTTTAGTGTAGCAAATTTTTTATTTTATTTTGAAGACGCCAATTTTCTTTTTTTGGTTAATTTATTTTGTTTATTTATAAGCGATTGTTATTTTAAAATTTTTTTTAATTTATACCATTACCAAAACATAAATAAAATTATTAACATTTAAAGCATATAACTAATAAAATAATAATAAAACAAAAATAATTTCATATTAGTCGATAAGGAGAAGGAACGAGACCGATTTTTTTGCTGAGGGGATTCAAACTACTTTTGATTACATATTAATAAACATATATGTATTGAGATTTATTTTCCACGTGTCTTAGCTCGTTTACGTCTAAAAAAGTTAATGTGACTTTATATTTAAAATCGCGACTACTTTTGAACGATCTCATCTACACAATATAAATAAAGTCATTTTCCTGGAATAAAATTCGATGTCTACAAAATGAAATCAAATCTACGTTTTTTCTAAATTTATATAAATAAATGTTTGCTACAGAAAGTCAAGCATACAGATACTGCTGTATCTGGATAGATTTGGGGATAATCTAGGTTTAAAGAGAGTTACAATAGATTCACTACTACTTTACTGGTTCATAACAAATTAGTGGTGTTTTTTTAATCGGATCGTCTTTTGGAAATAAAATTATAAGGAGATGATACCAAATAATAAACTTAGTAGCAACTATTAACAAAAACATAAACTTTACATTTAACTATTTACAATATAACAATGGTGTTTTTATAACAAAATCAAGTTGAATTATTTTTTGCGAAACATGTTTGACTGTGTTTGACGACAGGTGTTCACAAAAATTCTTCAAAAGGAATACTTAAGCAGTTCTGTTATAACAACATATATATTATTGCCAAGATGACTAATTTTGTTCCCATGTTACATACACCGTCTAAAACATTGTGCACGCATATTCACTGCACACTGTTTCCAACGTGCTTACTAGTCATCCTGTTTTGGCTTTGTTTGGAATTTTTGTTGGTTTATTGTTTAGGGAAGGGTTAGTTAATTTACAACACCAATTCAATAAAATTAAATCAAAATATACATTTTAAATACGTTAATATTAATTAGTTAATAAATGATAAACTTAATAATAAAAAAAAAAATTAAAAATTAAAATATAACAAATACATATTTACGACACAGAAAACATTTATAATTTTTTTTTTGTATAATACATTCTCGCATACTTGTATTTGTTCAAAAGGTACTTCAAATGAGAATGACTCATTGTAGTATGGATTCAAGGTGCATTTTTTGATACTTGTCTTTTTCTTCTTCAATCGTTTTCCATTCTGCATAAGAGCAATTTTAACATAAGGATCTGGAAAATATTTTTTAATTTTTTTCCATTTGTTTTTAAATTTTCTTTTTTTAAATTTTATTTTATATTATATGAAATAAATAAATTTTATGTGATACGAAAAAATTATAAAATATAAATATAAAGGAAAAATTGATTAATAAAAATAGTTTATTATTAAATATTTAAAAGAGATGAAAAATATGTTTAGTATATAAAAATGATTGTTTTTCCTTGTCTTAAAGGATCTTATTCAAACCTTTATCTGAGTGGTTATTTTATAAATATTATAGCTTTGAAAGGAAAAATTTGTTTTTTTGTTAAATTATACAATTGACAAAATTATAATAATAATACTTTTGAGATTTGATTTGAGGTTGACTTTGGTAGCTAAATTTCGAGCATAATCACATGACAGACGTACGACGATACAATTTTTATAGTGGTTAAAATATATGGTGAACATTTTACGGGCATATCTGAACCAATTTTCATTCTTCCATCTGATTTTACGTAAATCAATAACAATTATTATACGCAAAACAGCATTTGACCAAATTGGAGGAATTCTCGATTAGATGGTTGACCTGGAATTTCTTGTTGAATGGCGTTTTTATTTATTTTTACTCCAATTATCATAGTCATGATTACGTCTAGCACTGTAGTGTGTATACCTCATGCTAAACCAACGATTAAGTGAAACCGACAACCTTTTAAAGTAAATAAAACACACACTGAAAAAAATAATAGGGTAAAGTCTACAAAAAATATAAGTAAATTTAACTTAAAATCTCTGTTAAAATTGAGCCTAAGTGGCGCAAAGTATAAACGTCACAAATTTTCAAATGTGAAATTAACTTCATGCTATATATAAATATGTTAATTTTACGTATAGCAAAATAAAATACACAATATAAAATCGAGGTTAAATATTTGTTATCACATCAAGATGATGAGGCCTCACCTTGTCAAAACCAATGAGGTAATCATTTTGAATCTTTTTAATTAAAATATTCAATATCCTCATCAAAATAGTTATTAGTTTATCACTGCGAAAATAATGTTTCACATTTCATTAATTTAAATGAAGTAAACATCTATTGACCTAGCGAATTATATTGAAAAGGCAATAATAATTTAATAATAGCACAGTAAAAGTTGGTTAACTTAACAAATAATCTAGTTGACTTAAGCCTTTGCTGAAGTACCAAAACTTTTAACTTATCTGTTAAAACCATGAACCTTTCCGAAAATTATATTCTATCATCTCTCTCTCTCTCTCTCTCTGGCCTTCACATCCCATGAAGGGATTTCGCCGCCTACACTAAGGCCCTCCATCCATCTCATTCCACCGCTCTCGTCTTCCAGTTTCGACATCCTAATGATCGTAGATCTTGTTCGATGTCGTCGCGCCAGCGTAGTCGGGGTCTTCCTCTACGACGTACTCCGGCTGGTTGTTGGTGGAACACTTTATTTATCATCCGTTGTTGGGGAGACCTTGTAACGTGGCCGAGCCATCTCACTCGATTGGATTTGATGAATCCGATAATATCGCTGCCTCCGAGGAGTTGCTTTATTTCGTGATTCATACGAATCCGATATTCGTTGTTCGCAACTTTAATTGGATCAAAGATTGAACGGACAACCTTCCTTTCCAAGGTAGATAATAATCTACAATCGTTAGTGGTCATGGTCCAGCCCTCGCTTCCGAAAACCAGCACAGGTCTTATAAGTGCTTTATAAAGTGCGAGCTTGCACGACTGCGATAGATGTTTCGATCGCAATAATTTTGATTTGGCGTAGAAAACTCGTTGTCCGGCAGCGATTCGGGCTTTTATTTCTGCCTGCATATCATTCGACGATGTTATAACTGACCCGAGGTATTTAAAGTTTTCGACGCCAACAAAGTTGTGGTCGCCAATTCCGAGATTTGCCGTAGAGATGTTCCTAGGTGTTACTAAATATTTGGTTTTACTGCTGTTCACCTCCAAACCAAGTCTTCTTGCGCAGCGATCGAGCGGTATGAAACTTTCTTTGATATCGCTAGGTCTTCGGCCAAGAAGCACGATATCATCTGCATATCCAAGAATTTGGCCTGACTTATTAAATATACAGCGCGAGGTTTCGATGTTGCTTTTCCTCACTACGTACTCAAGCGCCAGATTGAACAGCAAAGGCGCGAGTGCATCGCCCTGTCGAACACCAGATGTTATTTCAAAGGGGTCTGACACAGATCCTTCAATTACGATTCTACATACAGACGCGGATGTTGTTAATTTACACAGAGAAACGAGTTTCTCTGGGATTCCCAGGCATATGAGCGCGGCCCATAGGTTGTCGCGGTTTATACTGTCATAAGCCTGTCTGAAGTCTATATATAGCTGATGTATGGTTATGTTGTACTCCCAACATTTTTCCAAGATCATCCTCATGGTGAAACACTGGTCAGTGGTTGATCGGTTGGGACGAAAACCACACTGATAGTCGCCAATGATGTTTTCGGCGAAAGGGATGAGTCTGGCAAGTACAACATTAGCCATTCTATCATCAGATTAGTAAAATTAGTATGTCTCTCATGGTTAGTTTACAAATCTATTAGTATTTTTCAAAAAATAGTTTATTTTACGAAAATTATTATTTAATTTTATCAATTTTGTTAAATTGACAAAACATACGATAAATTGTATTATAAAAATTAGGATAAATTAACTACAAAATAGGCAGTTTTCACAATTTTACTTATCGATTTGCGAAATATTTTTCTCTTCGTGCACTTTGGATAAAAATGGACACAGATTTTCCCAAAGCGTTCGATCAAGTTTCACATTTTGTTTTACTGCAAAAGCTAGCCTCTTTTAATTTTCTCTTCTAATATTCGTAAAGTTCTTTGGAACCTTATCGAATGGTTTTGAATCACATATTGGGACCCTTACTGTGTATCATTTTTGTTAATGATGTCTCGGAAGTTTTTCAGTCAAAATACTTGCTCTATGCAGATAATCTAAAGATTAATCAGTTGCCTCTTAATGTGACTAAATAGAATTGAAAATACTTACGTATTCTATTGGCAATGCCCCTTTAATTAAGGTTACAACAGTAAATGATCTAGGCAT
The DNA here is from genome assembly GCA_947310385.1 of Nephrotoma appendiculata. Classification (NCBI taxonomy): domain Eukaryota; kingdom Metazoa; phylum Arthropoda; class Insecta; order Diptera; family Tipulidae; genus Nephrotoma; species Nephrotoma appendiculata. The sequence goes on from OX371224.1 coordinate 198,779,612, forward strand.
AACATTTGACTGAAGATTGCGTTTTGATAAACATGTTGATATTATTTGGTGCAAATTATATAAGACACTGGGATACATTTTAGGCATGCCAGAGACTTTAAGAACCCTTTGATATTGGTATTACTTTTCTTCAGTTACATTAGGACCAATTTGGAATACTTATCTCAGATTTAGAACCCATTCTTCGACCTGTATTGCAACAGATGTGAAAGTGTTAAACGACGATTCTCGAAACTTTTATGTTTTAAATATATTTCTTCCAATCCAATGGTTATATGGCATATGCGATTTGTATTGAGAAGTTAAAATTGATGACACTAGAAAGCAGAAGAATGTTACTTGATGAAAGTTTTCTCTTTAAATTGATTAATGGTCTGATTGAGACACCGCTGTTATAAACTTTTATGTACCGGCCTGCAGAACACGAAATCAACAATTGTTTCTAGTAACAACTTCAAGAACAAATCTTGGTTTGGCCTCAATTATTAATCGAGTTCTATCAAACCATATTCTGTTCTTAGGTGATTTGGATCTGTTTAACATGTTACTACTAAAATTTCGAAGAAAATGTAACGTGATCCTGTGCAGTAACAGTGACGGTGTTTGTCGTGTTGATGCACTGAAGCTCGTTTTCATATATTAATATTGATATTACTTATTACGCCTCACAATCGCCACCGCCTCCAGGTTCTCATTCTTGAAAAAAGAATTGGTGAATACTCATTTCACCTAGGTGTGGAGTGGGTCATTTTAAATGGTGGTGGATGGGTCGGATCAAGGTGTTATGCGAACCGTGCCGATGATCAGCCAGGCTGGGGACGCATCTAAAAATAATTGCCCAGTCCTGAACGGAGCTCTCTGGATACCTGGCGACCTCCAGTTGTATTTAGTCTTACCCATGTATATGGATCTCTGCACGGGTAGATCATCTTTTTCTCCGATACTCGTGGGTTTGAATATAGAAAAAAATTAATAAAAAAAATAATGAAGTGGCCTGCCCTTCTCAAATGCTGGTGGAAACGGGGGGTCTGTGACTCCAGTCGTCGGTGGGGCTAACACTGGTTACGAGGCTTCCAAGCCAGGAACTAGTGGCAGCGGGAAAAAATACGTCATTGCTCCTTCAATTTAGAGATATAGGACTAGGCGTTCGGCTTTCCATGTCTTGGACAGAGTGGCTACAGTCCCGGTGAAGCAATGGACGGAGGAACAGAGGCAGTCTGTTAAGTGGGTGAAAAGTTGTATTGTTGAGGTGAGCAAAGCCCAAAAAGAGGATCTTGGGTCTAAAAGACAGAGGTCTAGCAAGGAGGAGCATGGAGGTTTGGATGCCGGAAAAAAAGGGCCGAGCTTCTGTTCCAAGATTCTGTCTACCAGTCCAGCTGTTTCAGGCTATCTGATAAAACCGGATAGCGAATGGACGATTTCTAGTAAAGAGACTTTTGAATCTAGATCTATTGATGGAAACTCACTTTCCCGGAAGTGAGGATGTGTCGACTGCGGCAAAAAAATAAAAAAAAATTAAAAAAAAAAATTTAATTATGGAAATGGTTCCGGCACTCTACTCTTGTAAAAATGCCATCGGGGAAAATGGGACTTGAAACCGGAGCTGGTGCTTTGGCTTTACACGGCAGTTGTAAGACCCGTACTGCTGTTTGAGGTGAGTGTATGGTGACCAGTTTTGAAGAAATTATCATACAGGAACATGATGGCGAAGGTGCAGAGGGCAGCCAGTTTGCTCATTAGTGGGGTGCTGAAAACGACTCCCCCACTAGTACCGTAGAGATCATGCTGTACCTTATCCCGTTGGATATTATCAGTAAGCAGATAGCGGTCAATATGTCCGCCCGTCTATCAGCGGCTTGGGGTGGATTTGCCTGCAAAAATGGCACTCAACTATAGTTAATTCTGTGAGGCATGACCTGGTGATTTTGGACTATATAACACCCCTGATGCCCTTTGGAAAGCGTTTTAAGGTAATTCTCCCCTCTAAGGAGGATTCGAAGAGTGGCCTCATCATGGAGACCGAGATAGCTAAATTCTTCACCGACGGCTCCAAGCTCGATGGCAGAGTGGGAGCTAGTGTGTTCTGTGGGGAATAAAACGTAAGTTTATCTATTCGTCTACCTGATTACTTCAACGTGTACCAGGCTGAAGTTATGGCGATTGAAGAGGTCATGAACTGGTTGAAGCATAGTGTAGTATCATTATATTACTATATCTATGTGGACAGTCGGGCGGCCATTCTTTCACAGGATTCAGTTTCCCTGGCGTCAAGGGTGGCGTTGGCTTGTCACACATCTCTTAATGAGATAAGCGAATTATTCAATATCCAGTTGGTCTGGGTTCCGGGCCATTGTGACGTTGAGGGAAATTGTAGGGCAGACAAATTAGCAAGGTACGGTACGACCCTTCAACTCGAACCAGGAAGAGAATGTGTTGGAAGGCCTATGTCTGTGCTGAAATCAGCAGCCATAGGAAACCAGTTGCTTTGGCAAATGCTAGGTGGCTCGCCAGTACGACTGGTAGGGTTGCGAAGCAAGTATGGCTAAAAATAATTTGATATTTCTGAATACGAACGTACACAATTTTTAGTTTCGTTGTGTCGGCTTTAGCGAAATTTTTGAATACAGATGCGGTATTTATGATTATTATTATTAGTGTTCTAGATTTTTATCTTAGGCAATATTATATATCTTATCAGATCCTATATCATATATAAATACTATGTTATGTATATTTTATGTCTACCATACAAAAAACGAGCGAACAAAAAATTTCTGAATCACCGAATTTTTTTTGTGTAATGATAGTGGCACATCAGAGATTTTTGTTGCATCCTTCTGAGGATAAATTGTTTGGTATCATAGTGTTTATCCTGTGAATTACCTAAATTAAATTTTTATTGTGACCCTCCGGGATTTTCACTGTGATCGTTACCATTCTTCAGGCCATTTGACGTGTAACACATTAAGTACCACTTGGTCAATTCATATATTTTATTGACGTCAGATAATATTAGCCTAAATAATTTTAATTTAAAAATCGTTTAAGAGTCGTTTAATTTAAGAGTCGTTAACTAAACATCCATCGAATAAAAATTCGTTCATGAACGTATACAAATTACGAATTCATTTTGTTAGATAAGGAAAATTTAGCAACGAATCGAGTTGGTACGAATTCATATTAGATTTGGACGGATTCGTATTCAAAAATACCAACCATACGAATTCAGAGATAAGGACCCAGTTTTGGATAGAAATAAGGTATAAATGTATATTCAAAACATCAAATGCTAACTACTAGTCCACCTCTTAGAAAATATCTTCGTTGTGAATGTATCATAGGTGGTGGTTTTGGGTTTTGGTGGAATACAAATTAAAATTATGATTATACTTCCTGTTTATTAAAATTCACCTTCATAATTGAATTTTGACCTCGATATTCAATCCTTCGCCCCCCCTCCCTTCCTTAAACTAACGCCTTCTAAAAACTTCTAATTCATTTTAAACCAATGAATTGCAATGTTTTTAACATGCTTTAATTAAAATAATTATTAATGGGGCTGATTCTCGGACAAACTTTTTATCATTTTACGTTATTTTAAATAATAAAATTGTGTTTTCGTATTCTGACGACTAAACATTTTTTATGTTATTTTATTTTTTATGTTATATACGTCAAAAATAAAATTACCAAATTAAGTCATTTTATCGAATTTTATGTGGAAAAAAACTTTGATTTTAATTTTTATTTTGAAAAAAATTTAAACAATCAAAATGCCAAATTATTTACATGTAATTTTGTTGACCCGATTACAGAGAAGAAGAAGGTTACAATACTGTTTCTAAAAACAAGGAGCAAATGTTAATTTAAATTAATTTTTTTAGGCAAAGTCACACTCTTGAATTGAGGCATCTTAGAGGTATGTGTAACCCCTATGAATTACCGGGAGCAAAATTTAAAAAGTTATTCAGGATTTCTAAACCATGCGGTCAATTTTTAATTCAAAAATTGGAAATAAACTCTCGAAAAACGAATATCTCATTTCAACTGTCTTTTCCATAAAAATGAACCGCGGTTCATTTTTATGGACACGGCCCGTATCAAGTATCGGTGGGAAGCTGCCATGTTATTGCAGTTTTACAATGAAGTGTATGTATCTCGGGCGGTTAGGGAAGTTACAACACTGACCGTCGATTACTTGATGGATGAATTTATTAAGTTTCCGCAGAGTATCTTCGGCCAAGCTGAATTTAAAAATGGATTCAATCAAAAATTCCAAATGCGTGGAATTATTGGAGCTGTATAGGTGCCATATATGAGTAGTTGCACCACCAGAGAACGATGAATTTTATAGAGGCAATTTATTTTGCAACCGTAAGGGGACCACAACATCAATGATTTAGTTTGTTGTGACGCCAACATGAAAATTGTATATGCTTACTCTTGATTTCCTGGTTCAGTTCATGAATTGGCTGGTTCAGTTCATGAAATTATCTATGCAGTTTGTACATTACATAATTTACAATTAATGAATAGAAGCAATGACGATGAAGGTAATGATTCAGATAGTGATACTGAAATTGATGACCACGAAACTCAATTTATTGAGTCAAATGTTGATCCTTTAAGTAACACAGAATCAGAAAATGATTCTGATTCTTGGTACTTATTAGGAAGCAGAGTTCGAGATTTGTACACGAGAAGATATTTCAAGAATTCAATAAATCAATAATATTAAAACATACATAAGTTGATCATATAATGTATATATTGTATTATAATTTCAAATTTAATTGTTGCCAATAAAAAACTAAAAAAAATCTCTCCTTTTAATTACATATTATATTTGTCTTTTTATTTCAATCAAAACATTTTATTATAAAATACGAAATAAAATGAACGAAATAGAATATGACAAAAATAAAAATTTTATTTTTCATTTAAAAAAATTTGTCTAACATAAAAAAATAAAATAAAATTTCAAATTGTCAGAATCGGCCCCATATTAACTAGCAATTTTATACGAAAATAACCGTATCAGTTAAACTATTTTGTGAATTGCAAAACAAATAGACCCCCCCCCCCCCCGATGGCCATTTCAATAATCCCAAGTTAGAGGAAGAAATGTCACAAAAAGCTAGTGTACCACATCGGATAAAATGTTCACAATACATTTAACCGCTCGTATATATCAACTGAATTTCACTCAATCATCAAATCTTTGTATTATGTATAGTTCAAAAACAAATAAAAAAGTTAAGAAATTGTACATCTGTTTTCCTTCTGATTGAAATATATTTGTATTAATTAATATTGTTCGTATACTTATCTTAATTACTAATCGCATTTTTTTACCTGATAATCCGCCAACGTCCATTTTTTTCAAATTTTTGGCTTCCAAAATAACAACCGTTAATTTTCCAGCAGTTGGTACATAACGTAACGAGAAGCAGATATCACCAAGCTTATTATCCTATAAATAATTCCAAAAAATTATTTATTAATTTTTATTAAAAAAATTGTATAAATAAATAAATTAAATATTTTTTTCTTGTTTAAAAAAAAAATATGTTAAATAAAAATAATTATTATAAAAATATTAATTTATTTAGTTGTAAATTTATTTATTTATTTTGTTCGATTATATTAAAAACAAATAAAAATCAAGTTAGTAATGAAAAATTAACAGAAAAACAGGGTTGTATACAATTTTTTTCAATATACGTTTTTTTTATTAGAGGCACAGGGTAACACGGGGATGTTGGTAATTTAGTATAATATATTTTTATATAGTTCTGAACATATATATAAATAATGGGGGGTGACATCTATTGGAGAAAATATTTGTAAAACTAAAATTTATATAAAATTTTTTTAATTTACATTTAGATATAAATAAATATAAATAAAAGCGGAGTAATGTTTTTGGGGAGGTATTTTAGTATTAGATTGTTTTTTGAACATAGTGGGTTTGGTCGAACGGATCACAGGAAAATGTTTTCGATAAATGGCGAGAACATTAGGTTTTCTGTTTTAGAAGTCTATACATTTACTATGTATGCATATAGTTGGTTATATATTTATTGGGTTTGCGTTCAAATTTGGGGTGCTCAGGCAAGAATTCTAATCAAATAAATAAAATAAAATATAAAATTACAGTTTATAGATTTTTAGGATACAGGTTCAAATACATTTTTGGTATACGGCAAAGTGAGTGTGGTCTGTGGGTTATGTATTATGTTGTAAATTACACAAAATCTAAAATTTGAAGGACCGCGGATTCAAATAAATTCTTCATATATGTAACGTATTTCTATTATTTTGTTATATTATAAAATATGTACTTTATTTAGCCAATTACAACTTATATAAGATAGTGTTTAGCTATACGGTGTACTATTTGTGATTTTAATTATGTGGAAAGGATTTAATTTGGAAAGTTTGGACAAATTTGGGATTAATAAAATAAAATCATAATAGAAAAAAAGAAACATAATTAAAATAAAAATTTTCACCCAACACTGTACATTTAGATGGTTTCATTTAAGAATATTTAAAAAAGTAATAATAATAAAAATAAAATAAATTACGAATAGAAAATAATCATAGAACCATAATTAAAATGGAAGTTTGAAGGAGATTATACATAATATAGTCTCTATATTATTATTTTTATATATACACAGAATATAATATTACTTTTACAGTGTGCAATACAAATGATTGTTTTTATTGTTATTCACTATGACCATTTCGATTCAAGTCTTTTCTAAATATAAATATTTTTCAACAGAAAAGCATGATCAAATTAAATAAAATACAACAATATAGATTAATGCGACATACTATCGAATAATTCGGTTAAATTAAAATAAAATAAAATTTGATCATACATTACTGGGTGTATCAAGGTGTGTATGATCAAAACTCCGTCGGCACCTTGAGAATATAAGGGGCATTATAGGAATTTTAACAGACAGAGCTTTTTCAGGAATTTTGTTAATGTATTTGTTTGTTTTTTGTTTTTAAAGGAAATATATTTAAATATTAATTTCTACATGCTGCACTTGATTATATAAAATTATGGTTCTAAGATAGTTTAAATTTATTTAAATTCCAGTTTTTTAATTGTTTATTATAAATAATATAACAAATAAAAATTTATTAATTAAAAATAAAACAAAAATTAAAATAGGAAAATATATTAAAGCTTATTGATTAATTAATTTTTCGGTTCTCTAATAAAAAAATTAGTTTATTATTTATTTATTATTATTATTATTTTTTTAATATGCGAACATCAAGTAGAAATAAACCAATATAAATAAATAAAAAAAAACATAATTAAATAAAACAAAACATCCAATTGAAATAAGTAAAATAAAGAATACACAGTGGAATGTTTATATAAGATAAATTTACATAAAGAAATAAAGATATATTTAAATTATAATCTAATTAATTAATTAATTTTAAGATTTGTTTTTATTATCGCATGGTTAATTGTAGTTTATTGTCTATATACATGACGCACGTTGTTTGAAATAGTCCATTGTTTTTTTTTTTTTTTTTTTTTATTAGTATAGCACCCAGCTCAAACCAGCTTTTTTTGTTCATTAATTAAATATATTAATTATTTTATTTTTCCTGTATTTTTCTAATTTTCCATAATTAAATATGAGATTTACAAAAAATAAATAAATAAAAATATATAAATTAATTAAAATTAAAATTTAAATGAATATAATAATTAATAATAAATACCTCGAGAGTGTTATTCGGCCATTTTTATGTATAGTTATAGGGCTATATATTTAGTTATATTACATATTTAATTAATATATAGAGGAAAAATTATATTTACTAAATTTAAAAATATATAAATTTAATATTTTAAGTATTTTGTGTTGTATTTGAAAATGTTAAAAAATGCAAAAGTAAAATTAATTAAATTTGAAGCACTTTAAAATAAAATAAGTTGTTTTGTTTTTATTTAGTTTTTGGGGGAAAGTAACGGCCAATTTGATCTCGATTAAAATTAAATTAAAATAATAAATACCCCCCAAAATATATATAAATTAAAATAATTCAATTCAATTATAAAATAATGAATATAACAATTTTTTAGTAGCTGGTTTTCTTCCGTTATAATTTTGTTTATAATTTTGAATTTAATGAAATAATTTGTTTTGAAGTATTTGTTTTTTTATTTATTTAGCTAATTAAAAATTAAAAAAACTGGTGTGTTGTGTATTGTTCTGGTGTGAGTGTATGTATATATTTACGTATGTATATATTGGTGTTTGTTTGGTGCTTCTAATATTATGTTAAATTTTATTATTATTATTATTATGTTTAAAAAAGCTTTAATTAAAATTTTCTGTATTCCTACATAGCATTTCATTACATAATTATCCCAACTCGACAATTATGTAACGATATTATTTTTAAAAGAGTGAGCTTTAGTGGATGCAATCATTCCGAGTTATTCGAATATAGCAATGCGCGTGTGTCTATGGACGTGTGAAATACAACCACTAAAACTATAAACTTCAAACCCATTTAACTAAAAGTTAATAATAAAAAAAATTAAAAAAGAATATTGAAAAAAAAAAATTGTTTGCAACTGAACATACTTATCTTCATTAATCATTTGTTATTTTCGGATATCTTTCGTTTGTTTTTTTTCTAAATGATCGCTGGGTGAGATGTTTTTCTTAAGTTTTCTTTATTTGGTTCTTTTTAATTAATTAATTAAAAAAATATAATTAAGATTTAATTAAGAAAAAATTATAAAATTATTTTAACAAGAACATTAAAAACGAAATTAAAACAAAATGTCTTCACAAAACATGCACAAATTCCAAAGAATACGTCGTGTTTTGTTTTGTAAAATACGTATACATATAAAAGCCATTCCAACAACAATAATTATATGTATTTCTTAAGAATGTGCAAGTTCTTCTTTTTATTTTTTAAGAATAGTTTGAATAAAGTATAATACAAAGCAGACAATACCTAACATTTAAAAAAAATATTAATAAAAATTCCAACTATACAAACAAAAAGCACGTGCACGATTATTATTAAATTATTATTTTTATGATAGGATAGATAAGTGATATAAAGAAGGTTCAAGTGAAATAATTTTTAAAAAGATATTTTTTTTTTATTTAAAAAAAATTCCACACGATGGCGTGTTAAATTTTTAACCAATTCGGTCGAGCTAATTTATTATGTTATGAAATCGGTTAGCCCGATACGAGAGGAGGGGAACACAAAAATTATTTGACTTAAAATCATAAAAAATAAATAAATTTTGTTTTATTTTTTGGTCAGTATTTTGGAAAATAACGAAAGTCTTGTGCATTTTTCATTATTTTCCAAAAAAAATGATTGTATTTTTTTAAAGATGTCTTGAACAATACTTACGTGAATGTTTTTTTAAAATTTTTATAATTTCAATTAATAATTTTGAATAATTGATTTTTTTTTATTGAATTTCATATTTTTTTGAAGCGACATGCAATTTTTTATATTTTTATATTTTTTTTAATAATTTAAAATATATTTTTTTAATTATTTTTATTTTTTTTGTTGAAGACACAACCATTCACAGGCGTAAGCACAGCAGAGAAAATATGAGGAAAAAAGAGAAAAAAAAATATTTTACGTCAATACAATATTTAAACAAAATTTTTCCTTTTTTTTGTAAAAATAATAAATAATAAAATTAAATTTAAAAATTTTGTAAAATTAAAAACTTTTAATCACATTTTATATATATAAAAAAATAATCACTGTTTTTCTAATTAAATTAAAAATAAAATCAAACAAAAAACAACAAAATGGCTGACATGGATGATTTGTATAATATATAATATGTATTACGTATAACTCTTATTATTTATATATATATATAAATATGTGCTGAATAAAAAAAAAATTGCTGAGTAAGAAAAAAATATATAACATATTTAAAAAACCAAAATTGTTCATCCAGTTATGTATTTATATATCAATTCAATTTAATTTTTGATCATGTGATTAAAAGCGCGCGGTTCTCTTTATTTTGTATATAAATTTTTAAAAATGTATTTTAATTAAGGTAAATATATTCTCAAGCAAGTCAATTAAAAAACAATTAAATTAAATTAATAAATTTTTTTTAGTATTGTATTATTATGTTTACTAAATAATTAATAATAAAAAATAATGTTAAAAAAATTTGTAACACAAACTCACACATTTTCTTTCTCAAAAAAATATTATTTATATAGATAAAAATTAATTTGAATATACTACTGATTATTTTAATTAAATTGAATTATTAATAAAAAAATATTATATTTTTGAAATAGATTTGTTATGCTACGATGATTTTTACATTTTTATGACGTTATTGGTATTAATATTTTCGCGATATTTTTAATCATTATCTTCGTAGCATTAGAATCTATTTTTTATAATTATTATTTCTTATAAAATGTATTAAGTGATTTAATTAGAAAAAAATGTTTAACTTGAATCCTTATATTATGGAGCTCAAAATTTTTTATGGATTATAACAAAATTTGTGTGAATTGCAATATTTATATTTATATAACATTAAAAATAAATAATAAATTATGTATTTTGGTTTTGATTCATGGGGTAAAATGTGGGTTACGTATTGAACTTACCTTTTTGTTAAATTGATTGTGAGAGATGTAATGATGGGCGCGATGTGCTGATTTATAAACAAAATGTTACTGGAACTTTTTAATTTTATGTAAATGAGTGTAATTTGCTAAGAAATTTCTATTTTATGAAAGGAGAGGGGGATCTATTTAATGTTCAACTTTTAGTGCGTACGATTCAGTTAAAATACTTTACAATTATGAAATAATATTTACATTTGGCATATGAATCAGTGTATCAACTTTTCTATATTTTATTAAGTGTTTTTTTATTTTTCAAGTCACCGTCTTATAACTGTCAAAGCTTTGGCTAACACATATTTACCGGTAAGTACACTGTTAAAATATTACTTATAGTAGTAACGCATGAAAATAAAAATATTTGTTTTTTTCTATGACAATTACAAAAAACCTCGCCGTTTTTCTTTGCGTTTCCTATTATAACCATCCCATTTTCTAGATACTGCAAGTCCATTTAAATGATTGTGATAATAAATGATTAAATTTATCAATTTAAAGAAAGAAATTAGCAAATAAAAAAGTGTGTAGATATTTTTACAGGATGATACTATTTTTAATAAAATTTTATTTTGCAGTTGTTTCGAACAGCATTCCTGTTCGTCTTCAGGGCGATATATATTACTTGCGATATATAATTATTAAAAAAAAATAAAATTACTATTATTTAAACTTACAATAACTTTTAACAACCTAAAAATTGCTTAGGACCCGTCCTAATACTGTAATAATTTAATTTTTTGTTACAAAATTATAACGCATTAGCGAAATAAATTTCTCTTCCATATTTTGATAAAGTTCGGTTGCTGTCCGCATATTGAAATACTCTTGACATTATTAAAAAGTTTTAATAATCCTTGTTGATCCAATATTTCCAATTTGTTAAATTCGTAACTATAGCAAATATAATTTCGTAATTCAAAACATTTGCCTACAATAACAATGAAATTATACAAAAATAGTATTGGTTATGTCAAAAACTATTACGAATGTGTAATAATTTGGTTTCATTCAAAATACTGTCAAAATTATTATAACAGAAATACTTATCACAGTATTCGGACTTACGTGCGTTTTCATCCGAGCTTGCTTTGAAATTATTTGCAATAGCGATTTAAAATTTCTCATTTTTATAGTACACATTCAAAAAAATTCCGTATCGGTATATACATTTTTATACACATGAAAAATTACAAAGCGATTTGCGATGCAAAGTAGCCGGACATACATCATTTTACATTGTAAATTTTGCATTTGCTCAAAAACTGGAAAATTTCCCTTATTTTATAAGGAATCTTTTCAACCCTGCATAAAACACAGCAAAACTGACAGCCATTTTTTTTTGTTTTGCAATAAGCAAAGCAACTTGTTTGTTTTTAAAGCAAACATTATTTTATAAATAATGTCAAAATGTTGTTCTAATAAATAGCCGGATGATTTTAATAGTAAAAATCTCTATTTTTCAATTATTATCTTATATTTAATATAGACAATTCTTTTAATTGGTTTAAATTGTGGCTCCCAGAATACAATGAATATTTTTAATAGCGAAGCTTATCGCGTCATCGCTTTTCCTTTTTAGATTTTAGCGTTGCTGCTGTTATTTCTAAATCGTATTGTGGCCATTAACCAAAAATCTCTTGTAAATTAGTTTTAATTATGTTGTTATTAAAACATTTGTTTTAGAAAACGTCACATATACAAATGAAAATAACTCACAAATACACCAAATGAATCAAAAATTTCCCTTTGTAATTATTTGCAATGCAGTCAGATGAGAACCAATAGTTACGTGCGTTCTCATCCGAGCTTGCTTTGAAATTATTTGCAATCGATTTAAAATTTCTCTTTTTTATAGTACACATTCAGAAAAATTCCGTATCGATATAATATACATTTAAATATATAAACATATATATTCACACATAAAAAATATATACACAGATATATACACATAAAAAATTATAAAGCGATTTGCAATCGAAAGTAGTCGGGCTTTTAACTTTTCCATTTACAAGATGAAACCAAAAATTTCCCGAAATTGTACAGGGAAATTTTCAACCCTGCAATAAACACAGCAACTTGTTTATATTTTATAAACACAAATTTCTATGTTACGTCAAAACTTTGGTAGTAAATGGATTTAGAATGATTTGCAATAACAAACATTTCTATTTTATAATTATGGTTTCATTTTTGATGCAGGAAAACTGTTTTAAATGGATTAAATCTTACTCACAGAATTGTATAAATATTTTTTATAGTGTAACTTTAACTTATTGGGCCGTTTGTATGTTTTGTACTTCTTAATTTTTCCTGCATTATTTGGAAATTTTATTCTGTGCATAGTCTAAAAATCTCTTGTCAAATAGTTTTATTAATATTGTTAATAAGCGATTGAGCTCGGAAAACGTCAAAATAATTCACATACAAATGAAAATAAGACACAAATACAACTACACGATACAAAAATTTCCGTTTGCGAATATTTGTGATGCATTCAGATGAGAACAAATAGTTAGTAAAATGAAAAATGACACGAGTATTAAATAAAAAATGAATAAATAAATTAAAATTTAAGAATACGTAATTCGATAAAAATTCTCAAATCGAATACGTTAAAATTAATAAAGATCTGATAATTTACAAAAAAAAAAAAAATAAACTGAAAGTATTTTGCTCAGAATATTATGGTTCCCTCCTAACCATAAAATGCAACCAATTTTCAGCAAACGAACTTTTTGAGTAAAATTCATTTATAGAATTATTGAAGCTAAAGTAATTTGCATTAAAAAGCCAAGTAGAGTACAAACAGATTTTTTAGTATCAAAATACCACTATAATCTAATTATTTCCACGGGCCCAACCTTTCATATGGGATGGATAACTTTGGTTTATATTTAGTCTAAAGTGTACCTCTCAACCAAATAGATGAAGGCGAAACAAAATTTAAATGAAATAATAAAATAATTAGCTAGTTACTGCTAGATGAAGTATTTTGCGAACATCGGAGATTATCATTTATTTTCCATTTAATTTCTTCAATTGATAAATTAATCTCTCACTTTACGATACCACACAATATTTAAATGAATTACTATTTTGTTTAGTTCTTATGAGAAAAAATATGATGTTACACCTTTTTCTAATGTTGGGCAGCTACGAGTAAGAGTATTTTTTTTCAATATGTACTGTGTTTAACAGTTTAAAAATTAACACTAAGTATTGCTGTTATTTCTCATCAGATGCAACATTGTCATCTAGCTGAATATTTTCTTATTTTCATTTGCGTGACCCCAATTCTCATAAAGTAGGTAGGTAGACGCAACTCTGACGGTGGCGATTTAAAAATACAGATAGTAAGTAAATTTATACTTTAGACTGTGTGCCTGAGAGCGTTTTTTTCGACTAAATTGCCGACAAAACTCATTAATTGAGTAGTTATGCTATTAATCACCAGGTTTTATCATTTAGACTCCTGCTGAGGTTGCTTGACTATTTAGTTGTCATTTTCATTTTTTGTTTTTATTATTTTTTTATCGTGTGCATACTAGTAAAAATGTTTAAAAGGAAATATTGTGATTCTTAAATTGCGATTGTAATTTATAATCACATTCAGAATAATGCGATTTCCATACCCAAATATTTGTTTTATTTTTGCTATTTCCTTGATTTTAAATAATAACAAATCGGTGTTGTAGAAAACAATATGACGTATGAAAAGTCATAATTTAGTTTAGTTGATAATCGGAGGCGCAACATATTTAAAAGATACTAGTGCCATCTTTGAAAGAATGATATGAATAAGTCATTAATTTAGTTTAGTCGAAAATTTAGTCGAAAAATCGCTCTCAGGAACACAGTATTAAATTTATAATTTAATTTTTCTTTTTTTGCATTAAAATATACTTGAATGAAATATACTATCCAAGTCGCCCGCCATTTTGGATATACTATATGTAGCTTAGTCATTGGTGTTTGACATAAGTTTCAGTCATTTATAAGCTGGCGTTACGAGTGCATCATTTACAAGAGATGGATGTCGATAAGAAACATTTAAGTTATTGCATTCCATTCTGTTTTCAAATGAAAATATGCTGCTCAAGCTATGGAATTGATTAATTCGACTTTGAGTGGACATTCTGTGAGTCATTCAACAGTAAACAAGTGGAGTGCAAGATTTCGCGATAGCAATTTTAGTCTCGAGGACGATCCACGTTCACGTGCAGTAAAACAATTTGAGACAAAGAATTTAAAATTTTACTGGATGAAAATGCGTGTCAAACCCAAAAAGAGCTTGCAGAACAGTTAGGAGTTACCTATCAAGCAATATCGCTTCGATTGCATGCAATGGGGAAAATACAGAAAGAAGGAAAATGGGTTCCTCATAAACTGACCCAAGAAAACAAAAACCGAAGAGTTGACATTGCATTAATTTGCTACCTCGGTACAAAAGAAAGAACTTTTTGCACAAAATCATTACGGGTGATGAAAAGTGGATTTTGTGCGGTAATACTAAACGTATAGAAAACCATGAGTTGATTAAGGCCAGCTATCAACATTAGGTGCAAAAATGAAAATACATGTCAAGAAAGTGTTACTGTGTGTCTGGTGGGACAGCAAAGGCCCAGTTACCAGGCCCAATTGATCAAACTAAGTGATGCTCTGGAGGCTAAAAGACCATTTACGGGCCGAGGAGGCGGAATGTGGTATTCGTCTACATACAGCAAAATCAACCCAGGAACTCATCTTCTACTTAAGGTGGGTACAGCATGCGGCATATTCTCCAGGCTTGGCTCGCTCTGATTAGCACTCATTAAGATCTGTGTCATCATATTTGAAAGACCAGCGGTTCACGAAAGTTGAAGAGGTGGAAAAATGGCTCGATGGATATTTTGCTTCGATACCACCAAGTTTCTATCGCGAAGGTTACGCTAAGCTAAGTTAAGCAAATAATTGTATTAAAAAATGAAAGAATTTATGACCTATCAAATAGTCTTATATCATATTTTCCTTACCTTTTTAAAACAGTTATTAGCGAAG
Organism: Nephrotoma appendiculata; assembly: GCA_947310385.1. Classification (NCBI taxonomy): domain Eukaryota; kingdom Metazoa; phylum Arthropoda; class Insecta; order Diptera; family Tipulidae; genus Nephrotoma; species Nephrotoma appendiculata. The sequence goes on from OX371224.1 coordinate 198,795,352, forward strand.
ACAATCTAATTCGTTATATTCTGAGCCTTTTATCTCATATAATTTAGCTAGTTCTTAGAAGCCATCTATCTTAGTCGATTATGTGAGAAAAACGTAAAAATACGTAAAAATTGTTTGTCTCCTCAAATCAACTAAAACAGCTTCACGAGATCAACATTTCTCGTCCTACTACTTCATCACGATCAATTTTAAATTAGATATTTGGGATTGGGAAGATGAAAATAAACTTCAACTACCAGGGATTATTACCTAACTATTCCTTATGAAAACAGAAATTGAAGGTCTTTAGATTTTACTTGATAGTCTTGTGTGTGGGGTTCGAAAATGTCCAAAATGTTTTCCAGTTCTAACTGGGCTTAATGAATGTGTTGAAGAACTTTCTCTAAAATACGCAATTCCAAATGTTAGGTTTTTGATTAGATTTCACTTTTTGATCAAATTTCAGTTTTTGAATTTCATGAAAGAAAAATTATCTATGTGTTGAAAAATCTGATAATTTATAACTGTACAATTCGAGAAAGTAGGTTGCACTAGAATAATATTGGCCTCATGGTTGGAAAGGGACCAAATTGGTCTTTAGAGCAAAATCGTTTTAATAACGCTAAACTAAATCTGAAAGTGCTAACTATGTAATATTTTCCGTCAATTTATACGAACATAACTGCCATATGCAGTTCAAAAAAGAAACTAACTACATAAATTTAATGATATATCAAGCAGTATTACCTGATATTTTACGGGTTGATACTCGGATTGATTGTAGTCGATTCCAGGATCTAACATGTTAAGCTTTGCCAAACACAAAATTAGAATAAACCTTTAACGATGCAGTGAATTTGGTGATTGTTATCAATCTATATAGATAATTTGTATTTACATTGTGCACATTGTAATTAGGCGAATTCATAAAACAAACTTACTTTCATTTTAACTAATCCATCGTTCCTTGCCGATGCATTTTTTTTACAGTTACATACTTCCTGCGCATGTGTTGTTTGAACACCGTTTGGCCATTTTGACTTGTCCTAAACTTTTTACTTATACACAATTAATTTTATTTATATTACATTAATATAATTTTATTTTACCCCATAAACATTAACTAGAAACCAAAACACAAAAACAAAAATTAGTAATAATAAGTCTTCTTTTGTTGTAAAACTTATACAAAATGTTTATTTGCTTTTATTTTTAGTGTTGTGTGCGATCAAATGAGTAAATTTATTGACCCTTTTAGGTTTAACACATTTTATTTAATTGAATTTAATGGCACACAAGACTAGCAACAAAAACTAGCAAAACTAATATGTATTTAAAAAAAAATGTGTGTAACTTTGTTTTTTTTGTCAATGACATGCTTGAGAATAATATATAATTAATTAATTAATTCTTTAAATAAATCAAACCAAAAATTTGAAATTGAACGAAAATAATCACAAGTAGTAACTAAAATATGAAATTAATAATTTTAAATAATAGTAAATTAGTTGTTTGATAATTATGTATAAAAAAGAAATTTTTCTTTTAAGAAATTTCCTTTTGTAGTTTTTTTGGAATTAATGAATATTATAACTGAAAATTAATAAATAAACAGAAGAAAATATTTTCATTCCAATATATATGTAAATAAAAAATATGATGAGCTTAACATTAAAAAAATTCTTTTGGGAAAATTAAAATTTTTTTGTTTATTTTTATTTATGTTTTCTTGGAATAAAATTTTTTTTTGTTTGCATTTTGCTAGGATTTGACTCTACAATAATAATTATCAAATTCGCAGACTTTGAACTGGGTGGTTGTTGATTTATTTATTTAGTTATATATAAAATATGTTGGGTTGTTTGTTTAATATATAGTAAAACATATATAAAACAAATAAATAAATGTATTAAATTATTTGGTTGGTCTCTTATTAACATTTTACCTTTTGTGTTTATTATTTTAATCTCCAGACAATCACTGAACTAAAAATTGTGTTTTTTTATTTTGTTTAAATAAATCATTTGTTTTCTAAGGGATTTTTTCGCATTAGTTTTCGTCTAATCTCACAATGTTATATATGTAGATATAACAGAAAAATTATATATATTTGATATATTTAACAAAAGAGTAGAAAAATTAAATTATTTTAAAATAAAAATAGATACATAAAATTAAACCAAAATATAATTAAGTAAAATATTTAAAAGTGTATATTATATACTATATATAATCATATAATGTATAAATATTTTTTGTTGTTGTTTTTTTGGGGGGAATTTGGAAAATTAAATTTTGTCGATGGTAAATTTTCATAAAAAATGTAAAAAAATTAATTAAAAATTCATACCTGACCACCTTCGCCTTCAACACTTTGTAATTCACGCCATTCTTCAATTGTCTGGGCCAAATCAATTTGACAAAGGGGTACCTTTACTTCGCCAATTTGGTCGTGCTTTGAGAAACGATCAAAATCAAATATGGCAAATACTAAGGTTTTATTCATTGCCTCGGCATAAGGTAAATTCTGTAAAAAAAAAAAATTTAGTTAATCAAGTCATTATATATAAATTATATTCAAAATCTTATTTTATTTTATGTTGTATAATCTATTTTTAGTGTAGCCTAGGTATTTCTTACGATATTGAACGTGTCTACGAAAACTATACCAATTTTCAATTTTATAAAAAAACACTAAAAAATGCAGCGCTATCTTCTACTACAGTTTATCATAAAAAAATTAGTTAGACCATGATACAAAAATTTCTCTGTAATAGAGAATTTTTTTTGTATCATGAGTGAGACTTTGTCTGGAATCTGGATAGGAAATAATCACACATTTTATCATTAATAATAATATCAACATAAAATTATAATATTTTAAAATCATTGTATGCTAGATTTATTTTTAAAAAATGAATAGTATTTATTTTTAAAAATTATTAAATTATGTATGTTGAATTCTTTACAAACGAAATTTTGCCCTTAGATCTAAAAATGACTGGCAATGAAAAGTTTTATCCATTATCAATTTCTCGCAATGGGTCGGAATTTTTTGATCTAAGGCGGCACTCCATACGAATTACGAGAAGAGATTAACGAGAACTTAAATAAATAAATATTTCACGTGGGAAGGACGTAATTAGTTCCATAACATTGGAGGTTTACAGCTAATTTTCATTTTTTTATTGATAATCATACTCAATAATCTTGTGTTTGACTTCCCCTTACCTTTTCTTTTGCGAATAAAATTACTCGCCTTCGCAATTTGCGTCTAGTGTGAATACTGCCTAAAAGCAAATTTTCACCCAGTAAAATCAAAAGCCCCATACCACTTTTTAGGAATTTTATGTATATTTTGTTAATCGCTTTATTTGATAGAATTTGCTTTTGGTTTCTACTCGTACTCTGTTAATACATATTGTAAATTTTACTATCGTATAATTATGCTAATCTATTTGAAAAAAGTTCCTTTTGCAAGTTTTTTTTTAAATTTTGCTACCCGAATACTATTGTAATTTCAAGCCGTTTAAATACACGATTAAACTATGTTTTGAAGAATGTCAAGCGAAAAGAGGATATATCCTAATCAAGTTGTGATTGCTATCCAGCAGATATTAGAATAGTAAAATAATGATGTTTGGTGTCAAAACACAAGACAAAAACTCTAACATTACATAGTCTACCTCAGCACTTTCAGTGGATTTAATGTCCTTTGAAGGTCAATTAATACCCCCTTTTTATTCATGCACACACCACCCATTCACCTATACTCATACAATTACAGTATACCATCCCCACATTGCAAGCTCCATGTCAACTTGCACCCTGATATGGAAGGTGGATTTGCATCCAGCCTTTGGTGGGATTCGAACCCATTACCTCCCGGTCCATGTGCTGAAGCTTTATCCTTGTCCGGTAATTTGACTGAACATACGAAATAAATGTGATGGACGTGCTTTGGATAGCCATTATGGTTAACTGTACATCTGTTATCACCATATCATAAAGAAGAAGTAACGGAGCTATTGCAGATCATGATATTCGTTTCAAGATTTCTATTAATTATTTTATTTTAGAATTAATATACGTGTTTAGGAATTGGGCTTTCGTGCCTATTGAGCATAAAATAATAACAATTTTTTTAAGTCGACTAATAAATTAGATCATTTCAGTGCGAAACTAGATTAATTAAAATATTCCCTAAGTTCATGCTCTTTATCCAAATTATTTCAAACCTCACGCAAATACTAATTAATCCATAATGCGAAATCCAAAATTTCATGAAAATCAAAAGGAACAACAACAGTAGTTTCTGGAGTAGTGATTCCTGAAATTAATGCTTTAATAATCTGAGAAATTTTCTGGAACTAGGACGTTTCTTAATTGATGGGTATGTTGGATGGAAATAAGATTCTAAAATTAATTCTAGAAATAGTTTTAGAATACGGTCACCTAGAACGGAACATACCCATTTCTAAACCGATTATGTTGGAATTGGTTAGATGGAAATGGGATTCTAAGATGAATTTTGGAAGAGTTCTGGAATATGGCCATCTGCGTCGGAACTCGGTTATTTTTCATCAATTATACTCGGATGGAAATGATATTTTAAAATGAGTGTAGAAAGAAATTCTGGAATATGTCTATCTTGGATGGATCTCAGCCATTTCTGAACTACTGATGATGGAATTGGGTATGTTGGATGGAGATGGAATTTTAAATTGAGTATGTATTGGAAAAAGTTCTAAAATATCCACCTCGTCGAGTTAACTCTGTTTAAAAAATTTCAATATAACGGGATCGATTCGAAAAACAACAACAAAAATAAAGAGAAACTAAACAAAATTGTAATTTAAATTTTTGTGCACGAGCAGTGGTATTTAAATACGACAGCATATTTTTGGCGATTTTTTCCGATTTTAATTTACTAAATCTTCGCTAAAATTAATTGCATTCATCTAGACATTTTTAACCTTGTTTGGACTCGATCCAAAGATAACTCTGTATGCAGATATAGCGTGGACTGGAAGGATGCACAGCTGTACCCGCAAAAGTAGAAATTTATCCAGCAACTGTACTCGTTCTATCAAGCACGATTGCAAATAACAACAAAGTTTTACTATATCGTTATAAATTTATTTTATTAATATTGATTGCTGCGACTACTGGTCATGTTCCTTCGATGTTTCCTCGTTGATAGCCAGAATATAAGAGACCGTAAAATTGATGTAAATTAATTAGTTTTGTCAAAACAAGAAATATTGAGCAAAGGTACTAAAATGCAGCGAATTCAAAATGTTGCGCAATTATTGATCTAGTACTAATTTACATAAATCGCACTCGTTCTCAATTAGTATTCTAGTACAAATTGATCGACATTTTTGGTTTGATTGACATTCACAATAAATGTCAGAAAGTTTACATAATAAATGGATATAAAACAAAGATAAGTATTAAAACTAATTAATAAATAATAATTATAAGATTACATAATTCTAATTCTAATTTTAGGTTAATAAATGATGTTAAGCAGCTAGAGTTCCAGGTAGAATGGTAAGTGTATGTTGTTGATCCAAATATGTTTTCTTTATTTTAGGTTTGTGATGAATCTGGAATGTCAGCTGACCCGTAGTTTATTATATCAATGACGAAAACTGGAATGTCAGCTGATCTTGTTTACTTCTTTCGATGGCCATCCACAGTTAATTGATCCGTAGTGATATATTTAAATAAATGTTAAGTGTGTATTTCTGAACCAGTGGTTTTTTATTTCAATTGGTTCAACAAACTCTCCAATATAAATACCAAAAAATTAACAACAACTTAATATGAAGATAACTATAACTTGACTCGACTCGCAATCTAAACCATATAAATACCTCTATAGTTCATTGATTTGGAGTGAAATAGATTATGATAGTTTTGTTTATATATCAAGAAATTCCCCCTCGGTTGTTATTTAGCCCAACCACACAGACAACCGAAAATTTTACATTTCCAGGTAATCATTAAGAAGTATGGGTGAATAGATTCTACTTGCAAAAATTATCGATAGATGTTCTCTACTTCGTCACACTGTTTTCACTGATATTTTATCAATTTATAGCCTTTTGTAGAAGTCCTTGAGCAAACATAAGTTTGTTGGAAGTCCGACCTGATGTACCTCAGAAGCTCTTTCTTAGTATTTGTAAAGGATTTTCTGTTACAAGAAAACTTGGCTATAAAGTGAAACACATTCACTAAAGATATGGTGATGGTCTACTATGATTTATACGAATCTATTCTTCGTCTTTGATAACGACCGCCGTCTTCATATTACTAAATTGATGATATCAGAAAAATTCACATAAATCACATACATCTTAGATTAAATCGCTCGAAGGGCGATCCACCAGAAATCAAGGTTATTATCTCGTCGCGGGATTACGCTTTGTGAAAGTAATAACATCGACAAGCACGAATTTGGAGTCGGCTTCATCGTCAGTAATCGATATCGTTTATTTTTGATTGCTTTCACACCTAACTATCTTATTTGAGTAAATATTAATGCCTCAAAATCATCTTGAGCAAAATTCAGCAACACGATGTCAAATAAATATTAGACAAATTCAATATTCAAATCTGAGGAGCTCACAAGGCATATACATACATTGTGGCACTATCGGTCACAACACATTGGGCTATTTTTTAATTAAACCCGAGCAAGCAGGCTTGCCCTGGGTATTGTATACCGAGCACAGGTTGTGCAGTGCCAATTAATCCAGTGTGCATAGAGTAATATTTTGTTTTTTACTTTGCATTCTCTTCGTACATTGGCATTCTGTTCAGAGTAAAATTTAAAGCACAGTTCACAAATAAAAACACAGTGTGCAAGGTAAAATTACTCAGGTTGAATAATAAAACACAGAGTATTTTTGACAGCGCACTGCTTGCTCAGGTTAAATTAAAAAATAAGCCCACTGTTTGTAAACTATAACCACTAAGCTAGCCATGCTATACAATTTAGTGGTTAAAGCCAAATTTATTTGACTCTGTAGCAAAATTTTCTGCGAAAAAATTTGCTGGAGAATAAAAATCGAAGAGAGAAAGAGAGAGAGCAAAAACAACCAATCAAATTAGCTAAATTGGTTATATTTTTGTAAACAAATTTTCCCTACATTTCATTTTGTAAAACTTATTGCCCTTTCGGAATAAAAATTATTTATTAATTATTTAAAATAAATTCCTAACTTCACTTCAAACTGCAGTAAATTTTTCTGCAGAAAATTTTGATACAGAGTCAAATAAATTCGGCTTGAAAGCAAATATTTTTCATATGAACGCATCCACAAAAATAAATTGAAAACAAACGACAGCGTAGTAACGAAATTTCTCCAGCATTAAAAATATCAGTATAAAACGTAGAGAATAAGAAATATTTCTGGATATGGTTCGATCCGCCTAAATTATTATAAAATCATTTTAAAATCTTATTTTCATGCAACATACCCAGTCATAACGCGATGGTAAAGAAATGGCCGAGATAGGTTAAGAAATGGCCGAGTTTCAACCCAAATGGCCATATTCCAGATCTTCTTTCAAAAGACATTTTAGTATCCCATTTCCATCCAATATAACCAATTCCATCATAATCGGTTAAGAAATGGCCAAGTCCCGTCCAAAGTGATCTTACTCCAGCAATTTTTGCAAAATTCATATTAGAATCCCATTTCCATTCAAGATACATAATACCAACATCTAACACCAACATCAGAACATCTAAATCTCATTTTCATCAAATTTCAGTCAAATAAAATCCCATTTCCATCATAATCGGTTAAAAAATAACCAAGTTTCGTCCAGGTGGCCATATTCCATAACTTCTTCCAAAATTGAATTTACCGTCCTATTTCTATCCAACAAGCTTAATTTAATCTAATTTTTAAACGACCACTTCCTATTGATTCCAAGCGACCATGTTCCAGAATTTCATCCACTTTCTCCCCAGAATCCCATTTCCGTCCAGCACAATGATCTAATTATGCTCCGCTCGGTAACTTCCCGAAAATTCATATACTTAAAATAATATTTTTTCGATTTCATCCAAGCACTAAATTCTGTTATACGAAAAACTGTTTTACGATAAATTGTTCTATGATAAATTATTAGTATACCAAAAGTAATTTCTACGTTAAGTTGGTGTACGATAAATTATTCTACGGTGAATTATTTACATTAAAATGTTCACAATGTTATAAATCCTACAAAATATGCATTTCAGAACCCGGTACGTTTGCTGCAAGTAGAGTTCATTACAAAGGTATTCAGAATAAAATATCATCATAATATTTATATACTACAACGTGCGAGGAGTCAGTCTAGGAGATGTACTATTGGAGATGGGACGCACTTTAAAATAGCGTAAACCAGCAACCTAATATGCGTTAACAGATAACAAAACACCCAATGGCATGATTGTATTGTAGCGAAAACAGAATAACCCATTAGTCAACGCCACAACAAAGCTAGAAATACATTCAACATGCTTATCTTAAGGTCGCAATGAGTTCGTTTTATCAAGAAACACAAACTTATTTAAATTTAGTTCCTGTGTAAAATTGGCGTTGCTCTAAAACATGGAGGCTCCCAGTATTTGTAAATAAATGCTTTAGATAGATTATAGTATGCTTCTGGCCAAACAAGATCACAAGCAAAGAACTTCTGAGGCAAACAAAGCAGATCGAAATTTACCGTAACATTAAGAAACGAAAGTGGAGATGGAGACAACACACTGAGGACATAACAAGAACATCGTTAGAATGGAATTACGGAAACGAGCAATGACCTGAAAGAGAAGGGTGCCAGCTTAAGCATAAACACTTGGTAAAACATGAGGAGGAACTAAAACTATAATTTTCATAGCCTTTTTAGGTCACTGTTATTAAGTTCAGGCCATGATTTAATCAAAGATAATTATAGGTCTAAAGTAATAAGCAATTGAGATGCATAAAGTTCCTTCTTTCTTTTGCTTTTCTCACGGTATAGCTAGAATATTTCCAATTTATATTACACACACCACAAACAGTATGTTACGAAGATAAAATAAAATACCACGAGGCAACAACAATTAAATGAAAATGAATTATTCACTCAGTACATGGCTCAAAGTACATAAATACCATAAACCATACTGCGTAGGTGCAACGTACACAGCATATTTATTCCTTTATTTCACAAAACTATACATAGTTAAATTTATGATTGTGCTCGTACAATAAATCAAACTGTATCTAATCGATCGTACAGCACCGTAGGGTGTGAAACTACATAAAAACTGGCTGCATGGCAACCAAGAAAGGAAAATAATAAAAACCATACCAAAAGCGGTATCCTACACACAATGTGTGATAAAATGATGATAAATTCTCCTCTTAAACCATAACTAAGACAACTAAACGTGGAAAATTAAAGTTTTTATCGATTTAATATCATTTCGTTGTTATTTTAAATCTTTATATTTTGCTTTAATTATTATAAATGTGTGTGTGTACTGCATTATGTTGCCAAGGCCAAAGTTCAGTTCTTCAAATAATAACGTTACAAACTACAATTTATTACATTTTTTAATATAATTTGACCTTTATTTAGATGTAAGATACGCACACATACGCACTACGCCAGAAAATCCTTAAAATGCAAAATTTCGTATGCTCATTATCATCAATATTTCTAAACGTAAAAGAATATGTAATAAATTTCCGTTACATATTTCTCAAGAAAACCCAGAGCAACAACAAACTGAAAGTCTACTTTCCGCTTACATACAACACAAAGGCAAAAATCTTGACAGTAAGAAAATTAAAGCTTTTCATCTTAAAAGATGATATATGGTAAAGAAAATTGATAAATAGAAATACGTCACGTATATACTAAAACATACGATTATTCGAGTGTATGTATACAGAGACCGCACACAAAGTGGATCCTTGAATATTATTTGATTTTCAACGTACATTCTATGCATTCATTTTGCCGAGAAACCGAGATATTTTGCTTCTTTGTGCGGTTGTATGCTATTTTGGAGCGGTATAGTTCTTTCTGTCTTATGTACGCAAAAATTTGAATTACAAATTAGTAAAACTAAATTTACATAAAAACTAAGTAAACTCTATAAGACGGTACACCTACTATAAAACAAATAGAGGATTTAAAAAAGGGACGCATAAGAAAAATAAGAGATTAAATCTGTTAATATAAACTTAATTATTTATGTATAAGATAATTTCTTGTGCTCCTCTAATTTAAATTTTTATACGTTACTCAAAAAACTTGAACTTTAAACTCATTGCCGATATTGTTTGTGGAAATTTAATACCTAACATACGTAATTTTATAAAATTAATAACTTTTAGTTAGTTATAACAATTAGTTTTAAACAATCCAAAACTACAGCGCGTTCCATAACAATATTTCCAATCGTTTTTTTTGATTTATTTAAGTTACTGATTAAAAAACTTTAAAAAATGTTATGTCAAAAATTAGGTAAGTCCAAAATTCAGCAAAATATAAAAAAACCGTTGCGAGATTCCTTTTTTTTAGGGAAAAACAATTTTTTTAAAACTACAAAAATCAATAAAATAGTTAAAAAGAAAATCATTATGCCGCTAGTTCTCCTTTGTTTGCTGTTATTGCCAAAAATCTATTATTCATATTTCTAACCAATGAATTGATGTTTCGGGGTGATATTTCCTCCCAGGTATGTAGAATAATAATTTTAAATCATTTATTGTCTCGAATTGTCTGTTGCCCTCGTAAATTTTCGAACTAATAGTCCCAAAATATTTTCAATTGGGTTTTGGTCTGGTGAATAAGTGGGCCAATCTATCTATGTAATGTTCTACAAACTATGATTTTGCTCTTCGACTCATGTGTACTGGAGCGTTATGCTTGCTGGTAAAGCCAGCTTCCATCTTGCTAATATACTCTTCGCTGTTTATTTTAGTGGGTAAAAAGGCTAAGGCAAGGGTGTCGGCTAAAGAGAAAATCCCATTTCATTTCACTACCACCAAAATTCCACTTAGAAAAGTAACTTGGCTCATTTTGAGATCGCCCAAATAATATTCAACACCATCTGGCCCATCTAAATTTCATCAAAAAAATCACCTATTTTAACACAATGGTTAGTTATCATAAAAGCAGAACAAGATATGTTTCAATTACCTTTAACCAGTTACGACTCATGTTTGCCCAGAAAAAATCAAGTCGCACGGCTTTGTGCCGTTGCAATAGCTTTGGTACTGACATCATTTTATTTTAGATGTCCAGCATCTTTCATAGTTCAGAAGATTGTGCTTCAATATACATTTAATTTAAGCTTGCTTTTCAAACTCCTAATACTTTTACAAGAATCACTCCCCATTTGTTGTTGTCATATTGTGAGGGCGGTTTAATTTTCTCCCGAATTGTCCTAACGAAAGACCTTTTTTGAAAAGCGCTTGAGTTTTGCGTTTTTCCATCTCTGATAAGTAATTTTCATATGTCATTGTTGTTACACAACACTTATCTATTCGGAAGATTAAATAATACTAATTTTTTTTTAAATGTATTATGTATAAGACTGAGCGAGACAAATAATCATAAGGCTACTGTGGTTATAAAGTTATGAAATAAAGCAATTTTTTTCGAAATATAATTGAAGACAGTAATTTTTGGCATTACAATTTTTTAATTAGTTAATTAAAAAAAAATCAAAAAATGATTGAATATATAATAGTTATGAAACGTACTGTATATTACAATTATGTTAGTATTTTACCACAGACAATCTTCCATACAACCGCTATGTATACGAATTAAACAAATCTAATTTGTATACTCGGTTATAATATAGTTCGATGGAATTTAGAGTAGACAGAGTGAGACACTTTAGCTAGCCTGATGATAGCCATTTTGAAAATTGGATATTGCCGATCTAAACCCTTTTATAAATTTCGAAACGAAACAGACGTATAGAAATGTTCAAAATTCAACCCATAGCTCAAGTTAGAATACAATTTCTTATCTGTAAATCCGTTTGAGTCATGATCGATTACGAAAAGCTACAGTCAATAGAGCCAACGCCTTTTAAAAAACTTCCTAATCAGCTAAGATATTAAGAATTTTATCTAAAATTTAATTTACAAATTTTATTTATTATAATTGATTAAGAAATTATTTATTAGGTCTACCGGAAAGTTCTGTCCGTTCCGGTTACAATCAGTTTCAACAAGTATGCGCATATTCATGTGACACATATTTGGCTTTCTCTTTTTTTATCGTTAACAATGGGCGCTTTCAGGTCACTCAACAGTTGGCAACACGATGAGTAAAATCACAGCCAACGTTATAGAAATTTTGAACTCTGTGAAATTTTCAAATCAACTTGGCGAAGATTTCACTAATCATGATGCCAACAGTTTGCGGACCTGAAAGCGCCCAATGTATACACATTTACGTCGCGGATGAACTAAAACGAAGATCATTCTTGTTAGTATTTAAGTGAGATGCGATCGTGTACATATGGCTACCGATAAAAGTCATTTACGCCACTGAATTTTGTACGAATTCCAACAAGGAAGAAATGCTACAGAAGCGTATAGACATTTATTGAAAGTGTTTGGTGAAGTTACAGTTTCTGATAGAATATGCAGAAGATGGTTCGAAAAATTTCAAGTAGGTGATTTCGACCTTTCTGATAAGCCACGCTCTGGCGACCATCTTTGATCGAAGACAATACTGTCAAGATCATGTTAGAGCAAGATCCTTTTTTGACAACATCGGAGATTGCGGAAAGACTTGATTCATCTCAACAAACCATTTCCGACCATATTCGGAAACTAGGGTTTGTGTGGAAGTATTCGAGATGGGTGTCACATAAGTGAAGTGAGAAGAATTTGAATGATCGAATCATCATATGCACATCTCTGCTTGCACGCAACAAAATCGAACCCTTCTTGGACCGGGTCATAACTGGGGATGAAAAGTGGATTACCTATGAAAACATCATAAGAAAAAGGGCATATTTCGAATCCGGAAAACCTGCCCCCTCCACCTCTAAACCGAAGTTGAGCCTAAACAAGAGAATGTTGTGTATATGGTGGGACATTCGAGGACCAATACATTTTGAGCTGTTGAAACCAAACGAAAGGCTAAATTCGGAGAGGTACTCTTAGCAATTGGATAAATTAAAAACCCCACTCCAAGAAAAGAGGCCGGCGATGTTCAATAGGAAGGACATCATACTGCTTCATGACAATGCCAGGCCACATGCTGCTTTGGGGACTCGTCAGAAAGTTGCAGAACTAGGCTGGGAAATTCTGTCGCACCACCATACTCCCCGGACCTAGCACCATTCGATTATCACTTGTTTCTGTTCTTACAAAATTTCTTGCAGGGCAAACAATTTAAGAACGAAGAAGATATCAGACAAGCACTGGTTCAATTTTTAGCCTCTAGAGATAAGACATTTTTAAAAATGGGATATACAAATTGCCATCACGCTGGCAAGAAGTCATAAATAATGATGGCAATTATATTATTCAATAGTTTATTCAAAGTATGAAAAAATTTATTGTTTTGTTTTATTCTAAAAACGGACAGAACTTTCCGGTACACGTAATAATATTTTTATAAACCTAGAAAAGGTTGAACAATTTTAGTTATCCAAGTTTTATTTTATGATCGGACTAATTTTATGATTGAATAGCTGTGGCTTACTTTAAAATAAGTAGAAAACAAGCCAACGAACAACGAAATTTTCAAAAAATCTTACCCTAAAATTTAGGAAATCTGTTTCAAAGCTCCGAAATCTATGAAATGAGAGTCCTATATTCTTGAAATGGGTCTAACTGCTATACTAACTCTCGCTGGCTCGCAAGAGATAATTCCGCCCTGATGGAAAAAAAATGAAAGTAATTGGATATATGTTGGGGAGGGGGGGGGGGGGGTGGGGGTTGGGGTTGGGCAATAAATATTTCTTTCTTTAATACCAGTCCTCTGTGTACCCGGTTTTTAATTGTGTAAACGAATTAAAAAAATAAAAATTTCGTGCTTTACCGATTTCGGACTATAACCGTTAATGAATGTTTCTTTGTCGATCCCGTATCCCGTTCCTATACATTCAACTGATTACAATGAAACAGGGACTAGACCCTGGGATCTAAGGGCTCCGGTACAAATTATTTTTAAAATTTCAAACTTTTAAAATTTTTTCCCGGGAATGAGTTTAGGAAAGGGATTATATGAAATTGGAGACCTGCTTGAATCCGAGAGTTCCACCCCTAAAACAAGGAGACACGAAGTTTCCACAAGATTCATCCAATCGGGCTCAAACTCTGCAAAAGGATTTAATATTAAAATGAGCTGATGTTTTCGTAATATTTTTCAAAGGGTCAGCCCCCTTGAAAAATAGGGCTCCCAAACTATTTTTTCAAAAGACAAAGAACGTAAAAGCGGGCCAAAAAAATTTGACGTTGCGGAATGGGAATACAAATTCAAAGAATGGGACATCAAACGATGGAAACCTATGTGCAAATTGTAACTATAACGACAAAAAATAAGGGGTTTCTGATGCGGATAATTATTCGATGGTGTTGCTGTGCATCTGTTATAACCTGTTGAAATAGGGTACAACCATAACTGTACAAATGTATCGATGTCAGTTGATAGATTTAAAGTAATCTCTGGCTACAAAATGGCCGGAATGGATCAAAAGGAATAATAGGATTTATTGCAACATGTCAACGCTAGGCCACACTGTTAAGAACTACTTAGATAGGCAGAACTGGGAAATATTAGCTGTATTTACCAAAGATTAAGATTTCTTCTTGTATAGGTATTTCGTCACCCAAGGTTGAGAAACGCTTCGGTTTTTATGAAAACATAAAAAGAGGACGATGACAGAATTGCGTCCAAATATCCTGGTTCTTGCTTCGAAAAATCCGTTTATTGGTGGGATGGACAATGGTTGTATTTTTTGAAGGAGCAGCATACTTTGAATAAGCCATTATCTCATACTTTCTACACAAACGAATGTCATTCATTTCACTTGAAAAGGTCGCGAATATATTTATACACTCAAAGCCTCAACATTAAGCAAACTTTGGAAGTAAGATTTTAATGCGCACGCATGTTGGTTGGTATGGATGGTATGAATGATGGTAATTTGCGGTAAGCGGAAATAGTGATATCATACTTCGTTGTACTCTTAATCTTGGCTTTTTTCCCTTGCTTATATTTCTAATTCATTTTATCAAGTTGTTACGTCATCCTGGCGAATATCTTCAGTAAGAGTATAACCACACAATTCAATGTGTTGTACCACTGAAATGTTTTGTTAATAGACTCTTTATATTTATAGAGGTTCCTATTAAGAAAATTGGAAATAGTACCTTCTAGATATTTATTCAAATCGTGGTTAATTAGCAGAACCCTAAAAATTTATTCAATAATGAGGAAAAATATTTCACAAGGAATACTTTTTCTGATAAATCTGCATAACTTCCCTGGTTTCTATACTGAATTTGTCTGAATAGACTTTTCTTGTAGAAAGAAGTTTAATTGCAAGAGGACTATCTACACCCAAATAAAATTGGCGTTAAAAAACTAACTTTCTGGTGGAGGATATGTGTATCTAGATTATTGGAGAAGGGAGAAATGCATTATATGTCACAAAGACAGATTTAATTTTGTCTTCTCACGGAGAGCCTGTTCTGAAAATACACTTCAGAATCGTCATAGATTTTATCCATCAACAGACGGTTAAATTTATTGAAAATGCATTTGTCCGAAACTATCAATATTTGGGTCTTAATTTGTACCAAAAAATCAATAGGAGCAACTAGGGTGACAAGCTAGACAGGAGCAACAATGCCCAGCATAATTTTAAAAGATTACTCGAATATTGGAAATGCCAATTAAAATGTTATTAAAAAAAAGAACAAGCGGGTCCAATCATTATAGAAACGTTAGGAAACCGAATACAGAATGCTAGAAGTGGTAAAACCTAAATAAGTACCTAGGGTGATTTGCTAAAAATTATCAATCAATTCAATGTCATAACATGAGCCCATCTTTACAGCAATTAAAGGTAACTTCTTATTAAAACGAATCCAATTATATACTATAGCTCATATTCCTTCATACTCAGTTTTGCGGTATTATACTCCAAATATATCCTCCAGAATATTAATCTGGTCACCCTAAGTGCATCAACTGATTCTAATGCAATGATTAGATTCAAAAGTAAGGTAAAAACTAGCAGGGAGCCGGAAACTTTTTTATAACTAGCATCAAAATGTATTTATTCACAAATCAATTCGAAACCTAGGGCCATCAATAATCCAGTACTCAAATGACATTATACGCATAACCGATGTTTGATGATGTAATTGCTAAAATATGGCCACTATACGCTACATAAATTTCTCTTTGCATTTCCAATATTAATACCATAAAACATGCTAACTCCTGTCCACCATAAACACCTAACACTTTCCACATATTCTTCACACCATAAACACTTTTATGTTCAATGCTTATTTAATGTGCGATTTTCATGTAAAACACATACGTTAAATAAATTTATTGTGTGCCATGTAAACCTCATATAAAAATTAAAAACACTAAAATCAACATTTTCATTTTATACGTCATTATTATTTTATAGGAGGTATGTATTGTAAAATATTTACGTCACAAATTGAATATAAAGCACCTACCTTAAATACAAATGTCTCATTGAATACAGGATTTAGCGTTTTACGGTGGACTTTTGTTTCGAATTTCTTTTTCTTGTCGGGGAGCAAGTAAACTTTAACATATGGATCGGATGTACCGCCCATATCTAGAGCGGGTAATTCTTCGGCTTGTAATACGGTTACAGCAAGACTATTTGAATTGAAGTCATATTCAAGCTGGAAATAAATTTTGATTTATTAGTAATTATTTCTTAGTGCCTATAATTATGCATGATTTTGTACCTTGTATTGTAATTTTCCTAATTTTTGTTGTTCACTTTGTTTACTATCTCCTTCGTCTGGCTCTTCGGCATTTTCTGTTAGCTCCTCCATATCGGGTTGTACCTAAAACGGTTCGTATATGAATAAAAAATACGCAATAATTTTTGTAAACCATGCACAACAAAACTGTCAAAATTGTGTTTATACCTTTTCTTTATATGCTGATCCAAGTAATTGCACCGACTTAAGATCAACACCTTTCATACCTTTTTTACCATCTTTTGATCGCCGTTTGCGACAACATCGTCGAATACAACAAAAACATATAATGAGTATAGTTAATCCTATCCCAATGAATATGGCAACGAGGCCCCATGTTGGTATTCCCATATCATGTGCTAAAGTTTTTGTTAGCTCCACACTTTTATCCATAATTATATCTGCTTCACTTTTGGCTGTTGTTGGTACTGATGTACTGTAATCATTTTCACCTGGCAAGTCTGTAGCACGTTCGTTTAACATGTAAATTAAAAAAAGAGAGACAAAACAAATTTTTATAGGTTTTAACTTAATTCGACACTATATACAACAATAATGTAAATCTTAAATTTTATACATAAAAAACTGTGGGTAAGATTTAGTATTACTGATAAGCCGTAAATAAAACCTTATGTGCGAGTGAGTACATTTGTCGCTGGTTTTCATATAGGTTATACTACTTAAACTGTATATTCTAACTCAGTCTGCCCACACATATTGAAAATATGTGTATGTATGATTAAAATGAATGTTTTCGTGACGTTATATAATAACATATCGCTTATCACGGATGGACTATGCGTTTATTATTTTACTGGTAAATTGGATAAAAATTACGAATGAACAATGGGAAAGTTTAATTTGATTCGTCCGCAAATATAAAAAATGATATTGAATATTGTCGTTTTAAGTAAAATATCTATTGAAAATATCTTATAGTGATGACCCAATAGAACGATGCGAATGCGATACTATATGGAACGATCGTAATTCTAAAAAATCGGCAACTTTGAGTTTGTAAATTGAATTGGATCAAAACCCAGCTCGTGTGCTGACGTCACATTTTGCCATGACAACATATCCACATAAACTACAACCCCTGCCAGAAATGGAATGACAGGTTTGGAATTTGAGAAAAAACCACACCACCCACAAAGACCTATCTCAAGACGACGCCATAACGACTTAATCTCGGATCATCAAAAATTACAAAAGAGTGGCACAAGTTTTGGTTATTGATGGAGCAGTTGGCGGAACCAAGAACCAAAAATGAGCTCTATACAGTGGCAGATTGAGGGATACTGGTTAGTAATCTAAGACCAAAACCGTTTGAAATGCTACCGGTTATGATAACATCATAGATGCTCTAGCGAATCTTCGTTTAAATTTAATCACAATCAACACCGAAGAAACAGTAGCAAGCCTTTGCAACAAATTTTCGAAACTAAGGCTTTCAGGTTTCAACAAAGGACCTGCGCAAAATTATTGACAAAATACTGTGTTGTTGTATCAAATATATAATATTTCAGATGTATTCTCTTTAGAAAAAAGTTAACGCAAACTTGATTAAATATATTTTATTCCATGGAAATAATTAACGGTTAGTTAAAAAGTTATTCAATCAAAATTGGCCATTTAAATATTTATACGCAAGCTAAAAATTTCCACGGAATAAAATATATTTAATCTAGTTTGCTTTGACTTTTTTCTGATTGCGAAAACCATGATACAATAATTTTCTCTGTATCAGATAAACTCACTAGAAATATATTGTCGCTAGTATACGAATTGTGGTGACCTTATATTTTTTCATTTTCGTTTGTTTTGTTTAGTATTATTTCTGATGCACAATAAATAAAACAAAAAGTATGTAAATAAATGATTTTTACTTTATTAATTTTCTCTTCGGCCAAATCCGTATTTTTCTTTTTTTTAATGTTGTTTCATTTCGCTTATAGGCGTATGAATATATAAGAAGATAATTATTTCAGCTCACCGTTTTAGTTCATTTTTTGAACGTTTCATGGTTGGTTTATCTATAAGAGAAAATTATTGTATCATGGCGAAAACAGATTTCATATAAAACATTTAACTTTTAACGTTAGTCATTTTTCTGCGCAACCGGGCATTAGACATTCATCATGCGTATCAAACGGACTGAAAAATCAAAAGAGGCAGCTGTAGACGAGCTGACAGAATAAATTGAAAATATAATTCGGAACAAGGAAATGTATTTAAAGAAATCTACTTTGTGATTTACAGGTATGATTTCAGGTTAGTAAAAATAATTGAAATGTTCCAGTTGTGCTAAAGCGACTATGTACGATGTACAAATAAATTTTAACCACATCGTCGAGCTCGAAATAATTCAAGCTCAAGGTAGAACAAGTGATTTTGACTTCTTCATTCTACGATGGGCTCTTAACGGATTGAAAATCAAAAGGACGCAGGGCTACATTGGAAACGAAACCATCACTGTGGGCATCGATTAAAGGCTATCCTGAAAAGAGCATCGATTAAAGGCTGTCCTCCAAAAATTACTCACATAAACAACGGAGCGCCACGTAGCCAATTGTTTAACTACTTTAGCTGTGTGCTAAACTTAGTTTAAAAGTCAATTTTAAGTAAATTTTTAGGTAAATTTAATTATTTTTCAAAAACTCTATGACAAGCTGATCGAGAAATCTGTCCTAGACCCGATTTTTACCGTAGTAAACGATTTACCTTAAGGGCGATGTCACATTACAATTTCTACGAATGTTTTCTGAAAACGTTAATAATTTATTTACGAATAAAGTATTGCATATATTTTATTTAAATCAATGAGATATAATGTAAACTAACTTTATTTATTAGCCAAAATAATAAATTTACAATTATTAAACAATTTTAATTGAAAAATAGTCATTTTTCTATTTTGCCGTTCCTAGAAACGTTTTTTTTTCACTCAGGAAAATTTTTCAATTAAAATTGTTCAATAATTGTAAATTTATTATTTTGGCTAATAAATAAAGTTAATTTACATTATATCTCATTCATTTAAATAAAATATATTTGCATATTATAAAATATTCGTAAATGAAATTTATTCGTAAATGAAAAAAACGTTTTTAGAAAACCTTCGTAGAAATTGTAATGTGGCATCGCCTTAAGTTTGGCACACAGCCTTTGTCGATAAACTATTATAGGTGTAGTTAATTATTTACGCATATACTCTTTTTGTGATAAAATTTATTGATTTATTAATCTGTGTTAGTTATGATTAGGTATAGGATAATTTAATTTCAACATAACTATCTATCATTCTCAGTCGTAACTGGCTGAAATAATTATTCAATCGCATCCGGGTCATTTCATCTTATGCTGATAAAGATGTTGTTATGTTACACCAAATCCTACACCATCTAACCGACGGGGAACATGTTTGTCCATTGTCAATTATTAAATTTGAATTTTGTTTTGACCTATATGGCCTACCAAAGCCATAAACTGAAAACACAAGATTGATTTAAAATGTTCGAGGGCAAAGGCACCTATGCATTACTGCAAGAGAGACCATTGCGTTAACCCTAAATAATTACTAAAAACATTTGCGATTCGAATCAAGACTAAACTACAGAACTTTTTGCTAAAAGGGTTAAATCTGCTAATTTATCGCACCAACGAACATAGCAAAGTTCATTTGCCTCCGACATCTGTGTACACAACAACGTTAGAGGTATGTAATTTTGTGTTTTAAAATAACTGGCCAAGAGAACTAAAATAACCGTTATGTTCATTGCCCCTTACTCTGGAGAAACGTGATAGCCAATTTCTGCCCAAGGTGGCGTGCAAATATCCTATTCCTGGCTCGCACTATTTAATTTACCTATTAAAAGAGCTTTTGAAGTGCATTTGTGCATTCCTCAATTATTTTAATTTATTTTTACGGGGAACCTCTTTAATAAAATAAAGACATGTCGATATAAGAGAAGAGAAACATCTTAAATTTAATTTAAGCATTATCGTTTTTCGTTGAAAACATGATAAAAAAATTATGTTCAAATATAATTTATATTTGAACATAATTTTTAAAGGTAAATGTTATTTTTTCACTATGTGTTTACTTTATAATAAATCGCTCTCTACGCTTGGCCATTTTGGGGTATGTACCTAATGCAGGCAGGACGTAGGGAGAACTTAGTATGTAGGGAGAACTTATTTTCACTTGACCATACATCCATTCCAGGGCGGTTAACAGTCTCAATACAATTTTAAATCGATACAAAACGAGTATAAAATATTTTTTTTGGTAGGGTTCAACTGCCAGAGAAGTATCTCGAAATTAAAGCTGTGTACATTATAAAAGGCATTCACAATTTGGATTGTTATCAAAATTTAATATAATTCATATATAGGTTTTACGTTCACAATGTTGACTCTCTTTACATCGAATTTTATGAAAAGGTTTCTCGTTCCTATATAGTACCTACTACTTTCGCTTGACTGCATAATGATCTGAAGCAAATAATTTTCCAATAGGAAATAGGATTATGATTTGACCATAATCCAGTTGAAATGATTCCCTAAACGCTGACATGTCCCTTGATCAAAAACCACGAATCGTTTGCTGCTTCACCGTGTAGGCTTCCACGTCCTAACACTGGCTCTCCACGTTTTAGTTCGTTTCGTTTTTTACGAAAAATGGACGGAAGCATGCCGTTGGTTTCCAAATCTTAATTAAGTAATTTAAAATGCATCAAATTCCTACGCTACTGTCGTTGCGATTCATTTAAAATTGTGTTCTTTCGAAGAACTGGTCTTCACTGGCATTTCACGAGTTCCATTTCTTCAATTTCGATTTCTTCGTGACTCCACATTTTATCATTGCCATGAATTCAGCTTGTTCCTATGATAGGCATTTGTATTTTCAACAGCAATCTGCGCCAGTTTGACTCTAGATTAAATTTAATTCGGATAAACTTTCGTGCATAGGTTTGGTGAATCTCTATTTTTTTTCACCATATGGGCCATGGGCCTTGTTTTCCCACAACTATTCCATCTAACAAACGACTTTGTTGACTTGAGGAACAACAAACAGGATCATTAGTTTCAGAAAACACGTACGTTCACCAGAGGATTATGGTTATGGAATATATGTTGTGACTCTTGTAGATTTTCATCGCCGATAAAATATATTTCTAAGATTCTACAGAATTCCACTAGATGATAAATTTGTAATTGGAAAAGAGTTCTCTTTTCAACGTACACAAGCAGGTTGTTGCTATATTACTATATAGGTCATTCGTTGTTGTAAATACTATGCAAAGTGGCCCAGACATTTAACTCCGGTTTATTTAAGGAATTCGACCAAAGATGGAACAAACTATCTTCATCTCGAGCGTTTTCAATTTACATGAAAAAACTTATTTCTCTCAGATTCCTAAAGGAATGAGCGCTGCTCAGATGTTTTTGCGGTTGGTACTGTCATATGGCTAAAGGAAGTAAGCATATAGTTGTTATAAGGTCAAAATATTTTTCCAGAGTCATCATATCATGGTGAAGCATTGGTCAATGGTTGGTCGGTTGAAACGTAACCGCATTGGTAGTCTTCACGATGGTTTTCCTATTTTATGCGGTAGTGTTTATGAGTCCAACGGACATCTCTTAATTCTGCAGCAGCGCTCAGAGGTCCCAACTGGTGACTACGAGATTTCGGTTAAATTTGATCCTAGAGTAGTGCTCTTGTACCTAATTAATTCTGTGGTAATTCCAAGTAACGACATTAATTTAAAAAACGTCATACCATCACGATTGGAAACCCATAACAAATCAAGCTTATTCATCGTATTTCGCTGAACATCTTCCACAATTGTGTAACCAACTGAAAGGGAAAACCAACACAATATTGAAGCCTCTTGAACTTTTACTGCATCCTTTTCTTTTTCTCGAAAACATTGTACATATTAAGTTTTATCGCAATGTTTTTGCTGCTTAAATTTTTGAAAGTTTGTTCATTAAAATATTTTTTAAATTCAAATCTACCTGATTTGCGTTCCCTCTATAGAGCACAAATCGAAAGTGTCAACTTTTAACATAATAAAATAAATAGTTAGACCAACCATTACGTGACATAGGTGATACAATAGGATACATTCTCGGTGATGCGTTCGGCATCATGAATCAAAGAGATGCTTCACATATAGAAAATCAACTGGAAAAGGCAGAAGATAATGAAGAATATTTATTGGCATTAATCCAAAATCAAACGTCAATCATAGACTCAACAATAAATGTATTTAAACACGACAGAGAGACGACTGCTAATCATTTTAAAATTATCGCCAAGCAGTTCTTATATCTCGATGAAAAAATCCAACAATTATCCATAGATGGTGATCATTATGACAGGGTACAATCTATTACAACATATACTATTAAAATAATGATGATCATGAGGCGAATAGCAGATAAACAACGAGTTATTATCGATGTTATTATAAATGCCCATCAAGGACATATCCATCCAGCCCTGTTAGCCCCTCAACAATTGAAAGAGGAAATCAACCGAATTAAGGATTATATTTCACCAACCATGATGATCCCTGAAGGCGATGACGATAATAGCCTTGGGCACATTTACAACCTGCTAACCGTGCAGACAAGAGTCACGAATAATCACATCCTCTTTATCATCCAGATGCCTTTAGCATATTCGGAGACGTATCAATTATTTCACATAGTACCAATCCCAAAAATCGAAAATGGTCAATTACACATAATAATGCGAACAACAGAATACCTCATAGTAAATAAGCATCGAGAACGTTTCGCTCCTCTAACTAACGATGAACTACAACAATGCGTTCAATGAGTTCTTTAATGAATAAAGAGATTGATCATGTTGAAAGGAGTAAATTATGAATTAACTAGTAGAAGCGGACAATTGAAATTGTCCGACAAGCGCTCGATAAAATAGGAAAAATGCAACAGACGGACGGACAGAGGTGTAAAACCTCTGAAACAACTAAGGTGGTAATATTTACAACAAATTAGCCCAATAGACAAAAAATGAATAGAATCTTAAACAAATCAAAAAAAAATTACAGAAACTTGTTTTGAAATAACACTCTTTTTATTATAGAAAACAATAATAATTGAATAGTAGCCTAGAATAATAATTGAAAATTTAAAAAAAAGTAGACAGCCGCATCTGTGTGACCTCTATTTTTAGAAAAAGTTGAATATCTCAAAAACTACTTGGCCTAGAGTTCCCAAATTTTAAATGTGACCTTTTTAGAGTAGTATCCATCTGTGTGCAAATTCTCAGCTCTCTGGTATGTATAGTTTTTGCTGTGATAGTGCCAACAGACAGACGGCCTAAGTCTTTGTATAAGCTTGCTCGCAAGAGCGAGTGCTAAAAATAAATTTACTATTTAATATTTCGCTCTAACAACTAATGGTTCATATCGTTAAATTCAAGGATAAAAAAATATCTCAATCAAATGAAGAGCTTAACTCGATGATATTCAAATCAATTAATGAGCAATTTTATTATACACCGCACTACATATAAACCTAAATTGACGTCATATATTCAGCTTAATCATATACTATCATTTGATACTTTCTCTTATCAATCGACGTGGGCATATAACCGAACTAAGTTTTAGCAAACAATTTCCATTTAATAGATTTTTACTGCTTCTCAAAACGCCAACAAGTCGTTGAAGAACACTTATATGTAAATTGATGACAAAGTTGAGTTTACGGGCCGAAAATATACAGAACAAATTAGTTCGTCACATTTCTTTCGTAAAAGCTTTTTTATATAAAATAAATCTTCAAAAAATTATCACAATACGAAAAATTAAATTGCTGTGCTTTCCTGCTTATTTCAATTTTCGTCGCGTTGTTCTTTGTATTACAATAATTTAATATCACATTTCAACCCCAACCATAATATCCATATTCAGTGCAAAGAATCCGAAAATCGAATAAAATTGTTCTACCAGCAGCGGTACGAGTAACATCAGTAAAATAACATTAAGAAAATTACTCGTGAACATTGCATGAAAATTTAAAACAAAATAAAATTACTACCAAATATGAAGAAAATGTTAAATCCGAGAATTTGTCTTTTCTATTTTTCAATTTTAAGTACACAAGACAATTTGCTTTTTGCGATAATATTTTTTTTATTAAATATCAAGTCAATTTACTACCATGTGATGGCAAGAAGATAAAGAAGGGAGGTTGAAACCAATGTAAATTTAAATTTCTTAGATTTTATTTGCATTTCATTTATTTATTCTCGTTTTTTGTGTGGAGTTCATCATCAAGGTTATACACAAGTAGAATAAAGCGTTGCTACCGAATTAAAAGTACAAAACCCATATGGTACTAAGAAATTTCGTTTGAATATGTATCTGGAAAATTAGGACGGCTCGTGCAGTAAGCCAAACAATAAAGAAAATTGATATTATTGATTTTTTATGCTTTGAGTTTTAATTATGCTCCTCAGTGTGTATGTATTTTTGCGAGTTCTATGAATATTTTGTTGTGCTTTATAAATTTTTCGGGGTTGATGGAAAATCAATAATTGGGCTTGGTAGTTATTAAAACAAAATTTATAAAAAACCAAAATTCGAGCGAACGTATGAATAAAAGAAAATGGTTTTTTTCGTTCTTGACAGATATTCGAGTAGGCAAACATACATAAAGATGTAATATTGTAAACGGTATGTTGAGTGAGATGACAATATAGTAGTGTATAGACAACACATAAAATTGGTGTAGGTTCTTTTTAAACCGGGTACGACAAATACGAAATCGTGCTAGTCATAATGACATGATTGAGCTTTTTGTTTGCTTATGTGAAATCTTGTGTTTTAATAGATTAGCTGATTTGTAGCTGTTGGGAAATTTATATATAGTTAAGAAGAAAAACAATAATATTTACTTTATTTTAAAATTTTGTGAAAGGTTTAGGATGATCTCAATTAAAATTAATTTATTACCTTTAAAATTTTGAATTGTAGCTTTTTATATAGAGATTTGATTTACATATTTAAACAAATCAAGACTTCGTCCGAAAACTACCAGAATAAATTAGAGTATGTAATTAGATTTAATCTCTCCTTTTTCACAGATATTGACCAACCTGTATAATGAACAAAAAAGCAGCTTATTGGAAAAATGGTAATGCTAACCTAAGCAAAGTGAAGGATTTAAGAATGATGTAGAAGCATTCGCAGAAAACCATTCCTAAATTTATTTGTAAGTTTTATGTTCTTGAATTCACCAAACTATATGGAATGTTTTATTACGAATGGTTCATTGTGTTCTATTTAACCTGGATGTATGTGACAGTAAATTAATATGTATAACTTTATTCGTTTGAAATAATCAGCTTTAAAACTCAGTTTAAGTTCACCACCACTTATACATATGTAATTCAAAACATTAGTTATTCAAATTCAAAGTTTTATATTGCAAATTACTAACGCAAATTAAAAAGCCTTTGAATTTACATTATAAAAAATGTAGAGGTCCCAGCATTGATCTTTGAGGAACCACTAATATAATAAAATATACCAGTTTTGAAGAAAGTGCCACACCCCCAATCCCAATACTTCCGCTTAACGGTATCGAATGCTTTAGTAATAAAAGATATCTTTAGGTTATTATTTAAGTTGTTGTGAACAGGCGTTAAAAATGAAACAAGAGTCGTTTCGGTTGGTGCATTTTTAATAAAATCAATTTGTTGTTCTAAAAACTTAATAATCACGTGAACCTTCTTAAAAAGTGGTTGCACATTCATTACTTTTAATTGTTGTTAGTTTATGCCAATTGTATTTACTACGTGATCCTTTTTTTAGTTGAATACTCGTACATAAATTAGTATCTGAGGTGTTATATTAATATAAATTCTAACAAGCCGATAGATGATTTAATTTAAGTTAATTTAATTTTCGAGTTACAAGTTCT
Source organism: Nephrotoma appendiculata (assembly GCA_947310385.1). NCBI lineage: Eukaryota > Metazoa > Arthropoda > Insecta > Diptera > Tipulidae > Nephrotoma > Nephrotoma appendiculata. The sequence continues at coordinate 198,822,318 of OX371224.1, forward strand.
CTTGCAGCACATCTGTTAGGCGTTACGATGTTTGCACATGTATAACTTTTTTGAGTACTGACTGACAGACTCACACGTCTTTTTTTATCTTTTATTAAAAAATAATATTCCATGCTAGTTAAAAATTTCATGTAAAATATGATTTTTTCTCTACCAAGGTAAAAATTTCTATATTTACTACGGGTTTTTATCGAGTTGGTATAGTATAAACTAGTCATACAAGATTAAGTTACTAATAGTTGTGTTGTAAAGTTTCTTCACTACATCCTGCTCTATTGAGAATAAAATATATAAGTTATCTAAGCCCTCGCCTGCTATAATTGTTTTTTAAAAACATAAATTTCATTTAAATCATTCAAATGATTGACGGAAACTTATTCAAAAGCATCTAAACTTTTTTAAATTTCTATCTAGCTGACAAGCCAAAATTTAAAATTTTTAAACAATACATACGAGTTTCAAGTCATTAAACTGGTGGGTAAAACGGATTTCATGTCCCAGCCTACAATAAGAAATGTATAAGTATTATACATTGGGCCCAAACATTTTTTTTTACAGTTTTATTAAAGCAGTAGACTGTTACAATATCAATTACCATGGTTGCGATAATATCAAAAAAAAAATGTAAAATATTGGTCTAGATTACAAATTGTACGTGCCAAATACGTAGGAAATTTGTTTCAATGTAGGCAGTAATAAAACTTTGTCAAATCAAGTTTTACCTAATATTTTTAGGGGAAAAAAAAGTGTCGAGATATCTAACGGGACACCCCCTAGAAATGTGAGGTTATGCTAAAAACCTAAACAGAAAAAATATTGGGTTGACCGAAGGTCGTTTAGAGGTCGCGACTTGAGCGCAAAGTTCGATAAAAACGGTATTTTTTTCAATTTTTCATTTTAAAATTATTTAAAAATTTTTCTCACACGTAATAAAAATTGTGGGCAATAGAGGAGATAATTACCTTTTCAAAACATCAAAGATAACGAAAATCGGTTAACAAATAGTGAGATTATTGCCAATTTTCGAAACTAAGAAAATCCCAAAAAAATAAATGTTTTTTTTTAAATCCTGGAATTTATATTCTTTTTTTTTTTTTTTTTTTATTTTTTTATTGGTAACTATGCGATCTGTTTTGGGGCTCAAGGCTCACCCTGCTCTTCCGCGGTTATGCTTTTTACGTCCTTACTTTACGCCTACCGGCCAACTCGAGGACGTACGGCTATAGGACCGATTTAAGACCATCTGCACATTGCAAGCTCCATGCCAGCCTATACCGGCATGGAAGATGGGTCGGCCCATGGGTTTTGCACACCGACAGGGGGTCATAGATGTGTTACATTTCACCACAGATCGAAATCTGTTAATGAAATTTCACTTCATCCTGCCCCTATCGGGATTCGAACCCGGTACCTCCCGATCCAAACGCCAAAGCTTTAACCACTGTGCCATTTGGTCGGTTTTGGTCGGCCATTTATATTCAAAATTACAGAAAAAATAAATAAATAAATAAAAATGAGGTATAACGAATTAACAATGGATTGTTTTATGATGTCATAACAAACCGTATGAGTCATTAGCAGTTAACATAGTTGTGTTTTATGATGTCATTATCATAAAACACAACTATGTTAAGTCCTTATGATTCGTTCGTCATTAGTTATTGTATTTCAAATTTAAATCCGCCTACCGCTTTAATTATGACCTGCTATGGCCAATATATTTCATTGTATCATAAAATATATAAACAAAATAAATGCAAATTAATTTCAGTTTAAATCCAAATCTCTCGAGAAAAGGACACAAATTTGTAATAATTAAATCTAGTCCGTTTAACAGTTTTATTAATATTTTTAAGAAAGTGCTACTACAATTGATAAACTGGCAGCTAGTTTATGGTCTACTACAGAAATTTATCTTCTTCGGCATGAGTACTGTCAAATTTTTGGTGCTAAGTTACCATCAAGAAAGCAAGTGTTGTGTCTCTTTTTACAATCACCGTACTGTAATATTAACTATTCGTGAAAGTGCAGCTTTGACAATCCAGGAAGTGCAAGAAGTGTCTATTTTTTGGTCAAAAGCACGAATTCCAGTGAAAAAGGAACAACTTTCCATTGAAAAATTAAAACAATTGAATGATGAGTGGAAAAACTTTCTAAAGAATAAAAATAAACCTTCAAAAGTTAACCGTGAAAGCAAAATAGCCTTTAATTGTAAACTAGATGATATTTTCGATATCGCACACACTAATGCCTTGTCCATGATGATCAGTGAAGGCGATAAGCGATTCCTCTTGTCACCGCGTGAGAAAGGGAGTTCCGGATATTTGGCTGGAGCCAGTCGATATGAAATTGAAAAAGAAAAACGGAAATCGGAAGGTATCAAGGCAGATAAAAATCGTAAACGAAAATATCTTGAAGAAAAAGTAAATCAATGCCAATAGACTCACAAGTATTATTTTCGTCATCGGAGAGTGACAGCGAAAGGATATATATAAGTCCACGACTTTGCACATTCTATTGATGAACTCGTTTTAAATGGAACAACAACATCAGTTACATCGACTTTCAAGTTTACAACAGGTGTAGTACATTGGGATGGAAAATTACTTCCGGAGTTGCCTGAAACGGAGACCGTGGATCATTTACCGGTGATTATTTCCCATATAGATGGAGAACAATTACTGGGCTTTCCCAAAATATCAAGATTAACTGGTTTAGAAATGGCGGAGGCTATTTTCTAATGCTTATTCGATTAGAGAGCGGCTGACAGTGTTGTGGTGGCTTGCTTCGATACAACAACTTACATACAGGGAGATAATATGAATCAGCTATTATTTTAGAGCAGAAACTGGATTGAAGCTTATTATATTTTCCTTGTCGACATCTCGACAGATTTTGTTGCCAAACACTGGCGATTTTTTAAAAATGGTTCAAGATTTCCACAGATTTTCTTATACAAGATCCGAATATGTGGCCTCAAGATGATAATTTTAAGAACGGAAGGAAGATTATCAGTCAAATAAAAGTCGCAAATGATATCGCAGAACGTGGTGTTAAATATTTTACAACAAGTCGTAAATGACAACACAAAGAAGTTTGCAACGTATAACAAAACATCCTTAATGAGTAGAAGGTCATCCTAGATTGATTATTTGTATCATAAAAATTAATTCGTAATATCATTGTATAGAAGAAACATTATGCATTAATAATAATAAAAATATAGTAAATAATTGGTCTTGTTTTTGTATTTTGGAAACTTAGCAATATTCTCGCTATTTGTTCACCGATTTTCGTTATCTTTGATGTTTTGGAAAGGTAATTATCTCCTTTGTTGAGCACAATTTTTATTACCTCTGATAAAAATTTTTAAATAATGTTTCTGTTCGTTTGAACATGAAAAGTTGAAAAAAAATACCGTTTTTATCGAACTTTGCGCTCAAGTCGCGACCTTTAATCGACCTTCGATCGACCCAATATTTTTTCTGTTTTAGTTTTTAGCATAACCTCACATTTCTAGGGGGTGTCCCGTTAGAAATTAGAACTTTCGAAATTTTGGTCCACCCTAATATATATATATATATATATATATATATATATATATATATATATATATATATATATATATACACTGTCTCGCAAAAGTAGGTTAAAAAACTATTTTATTTTTTATTTTCTCTGTTAATCAATCAGTTTTCTTAATATAAAAACATGGATTAGAACATTCGGTAATCAATAATGTTTTATTTCAATATTAAAAAAAAAAAATTAAAAATCATCTTTCTACAATTAAGAAAACTTGTAGAAAAAAAAATCAACCAATTATGCGCAGCAAAAATAGGTTTAAAAAAATCAGTAACCGCAATGTCTGCCTTTCCTTTCTGCCATCCGTGCAATACGGGTTGGTAAGGAGTGTGTATACTTCTGACACTCCACAGCGCTAATTTGAGACCAGACTTCAGTGATGACAGCTCGGAGCTGAGTTAAATTTCTTGGAGCCATCTCGGCTATGCGATATTTCAGCAAAGACCACAGGTTTTCAATGGGCGATAGGTCTGGACTTTGGGGTGGCCAAGTTAACACGTTCACATTAGATCTATTCAAATAGTTTGTGACCGATTTTGCTTTGTGTATTGGCGCATTGTCCTGCTGTACCACAAAATTCTCACCAATTAACCTCTTTCCTTCTGGTATTATAATATCCTCGAGGAGTTTAAGGTACACTGCAGCGGTGACTTTGCCTTCAAACACTTTTATTTGGCCAACACCAGCTGAACACATGCATCCCCAAAGCATGATGCCTTTTTCAAAAGACTTCAGAGTAGGTTTTGTGCACTTAAATGACAAAACATCCGCCGTATTACGCCAAACGAACATTCTGCCATGACTATGCTTCAGCCGAATCATCGATTCGTCGGTCCATAGGATTGAATCCCAATAGTTCATGGGCTTTAATACATGGTCTGTGTAAAATTGCATCCTTTTCTTCAAATTTACTTTGCTAATAAATGGAATTTTGCGTGCAACTCGACCGTGCTTATTATTTTCATGAAGTCGGCGTCGTATTGTATCGGCGGATACATTAAGTTGGGACTCCTGTCGTAACTTAGCCTGAATTTTTGGTGCAGATATTTTTGGGTCGGCATTAGAAATCGACTGTATTTTCTTATCCTGCCGTTTTGTTGTGGCTCTTGGTCGGCCTTGGCGCTTAATTGGTGCCACTCTGCCTTCCATTTTAAAAGCTTTAATTACTTTAAAAATTGACGTGATCGACTTGCCGAATAGTTTAGCGATTTCGTGCATTTTTTTCTTCTGTGTGTACAGCTTTATTATAAGCTGTCGTTCTTCTGTAGTAAAGTACTTAAATTTTCCCATTTTATGGAAGTTTCAATAACAATTTTGTTGATTTACACGCTAAATTGCATTGTATTAGTAATTCACCGGACCATTATACTTACACGTATGCTGCAGTTTTATTTTGATTGATAATAGCCTAGATGATTCAATGATTAACGAATAATTAAACAAAAATACGGTAATTTTGTCCACTGAACTCCAGAAGACTCCGCAATTGATTTTTTAACCTATTTTTGCAACGCATAAAATGTGTTTGTTTCTTATTTTATACGGTTATTTTGGTTATTTATTTTTATTTGTGTTTTTTTATGTTCATTCAGCTATAAGATAGTACAGTGCATGCTATACACGAAACACATTAAAAATATATTGGGGAATATTAGAGAAAAAATAATTAGTATATTCCAATTAATTTTTTAACCTACTTTTGCGAGACAGTGTATATATATATATATATATATATATATATATATATATTTATATATATATATATATATATATTTAGGAGTTAGGATTGGTCGTAGGGATACTGACAGGACACTGCCTTTTTGGGTAACATGCAAGAAGGCTGGGTCTACAGACGAATGACTTCTGTAGAAGTTGTTTAGACGAAGAGGAGGAAGAGACGCTAGATCACTTCCTATGCTCGTGTCTGGCATTATCATACAGAAGGCGTAAGTATTTAGGTGTGTACGGTATGGACAGCCTTTCGGAACTCGCGGGCTGTGGAATACGAGATATTTTACGCTACATAAGTAGCTCTGGATGGTTTCAGCAGGAGTAAAGGGGAGATAGGATACTGTGGTATCACAATGGGCCAATACTGGCCTAAGTGTGCGAAGGCAGCCACTCCAACCTAACCTATATATATATATATATATATATATATATATATATATATATATATATATATATATATATATAAGTTAAGCACATGATACCATCAAATTCCATTCTACCAAAGTGCATTCACCAAAGGCTCAAGTAACGTCCCACAAATCAACATGCTAACTCATCATAAATGTAAATGCGCGTGTAGGAATACATGAGCATGCAACATACTTTGTAAAATGCTTCATCAGCTATATTTTTTATTATATAAAGAAATGTAAACTTGTTATAATCTAGATTTAAGTTGGTAACTAAATAAAACGGACTTAGTCCAAAAAATATTTTTTTATTCAAAAGTACAAGTGTGTACTTAACTTATATATATATATATATATATATATATATATATATATATATATATATATATATATATATATATATATATATATATATATATATATATATATATATATATATATATATATATATATATATATATATATTTATTTATTTATTTATTTATTTATTTATTTATTTTATTTTATTTATTTATTTATTAATATTAAAATGTGTATAAACTATAAAGTTTTTGTACAACAAAGAAACAGAACAAATAACAAAAATTCCAATACAACATAACAACAATTAAACATACCATAATCTAAATTACAAGCATAATATATACAAAATATATACAATTATATATATACATATATACAACTATATATACACTGTGTACATTATTTACAAAGTCAATTTTAATCTTTTTTTTGTTAAATAGTTAAAAACCTTAGTTTTAAAAATATTAACTGAACTACGATAACACGTTTTAGTTCCAGAGGCAAGCTGTTTGATGTGATAATCAAGTTCATCAAACTAGAATGGTTATAAATATTCGTCCTATTTATAGGCAACTTGATATTACCCGTACGTAAGAACGTAGAAAAATTTAACTTTTCATATAAATATGACGGAAGTCCCGATTTAATAATACGAAATATAAAAACAGCAGTTCTGTAACAGTAAAACTCAAACAAGTCACATCTTAAAATAGAATCTTTAAAAGCTGAAATATGATCAAACTTGTGGAGGTCATGAACATATCGTGTGCAATTATTAAATGTTATCTGAAGTAAATGCCTAGCAGAATTATCACAATTATTAAATACTACATCACAATATGTAAAAATTCGTATAATTAAACTTTTAACCAGGAATATCCGCAGATTAATGGGACAAATTTTTTTAAAAAATCTCAAGTTGTTAATATCCCAAGTTGTTAATATTTGGAGCAAATGAGATTATATCATTATCCAAGAAAATTTCAGGCATCATATTAAATGAATTACTTCTAGTCAGGAATGAGCTTTACTTTTACGCGCATTAATAAACAGTGAATTATTTTTAGACCACAACGAAATATTTCGAAGGTCAGCATTAAGTTGCATAACAATCTCATTTAACCTTGAAAAGTCGCCACCAATATAAAGTTGCAAATCATCAGCATAAAGATGAAATCGACAATTTACAATATTCGAAGGAAGATCATTAATATAAATAGAAAATAGTAAAGGCCCCAATATAGAACCGTGAGGTACACCAGTGATTACCTCACACATATCAGAAACATCCTCACCATGCTTAACAAATTGTTTACGATTACTCAAATAAGAATGAAATGAACTAATGGCAGAACCCGAAAATTTATAATATAAATGTAATTTTTGAAGCAAGAGTATGTGATTAACACAATCAAGTGCTTTTGAAAAATCTAAAAGAACTAAAATAACAAATGAAATTCCCTTATCCAAAATTGTTGATAAATCATCCACAATATGCACAAGAGCGGTAGTAGTGCTATGATTAGATTTGTACCCCGATTGGTATTTGCTTAAAAAATTAAACCTGTGCAAGTGTTCATTGATTTGAATTTTCATTATCTTCTCAAGTACCTTCGATAAAGCAGGTAATATAGTTATCGGCCGAATATCATCAGTACTGCCAATAACATCCTTCTTAGGAAGAGGAATGATAGAAGTTACTTTCCAAAAATTAGGAAAAACAGATTTCGTCAAACACTGATTCAAAATGGAAGTGATTTGAGGTAAGAATAAATCAATAAATAATTTTATTAATTTGAAATTTACCTTATCAAATGCTATCAGATCCGATTTGATAGTTTGAACCTCATTCAACACCATAGATTCATCTACACAATCAAATACTAAAGCATTATTATCGGTACAAAAAAATTCAGAATGAGGTAAAGGCAGAACTTTATTGTCAGTTAATTTACGGATCCCATTCAAAATTTCTACAGCAGAAAACACAATAGGTGTTTCACTTGATTTACATGATCACCCAGTGATTTTAATTTATTCCATAATACTTTAGAGTTACTAACATTATCAAAATAAAATAATTGTTTAGCTTTCCTAATAGCTTTGTTTGTTTTATTTCTAAAATATTTAAATGAAAAAAGGTCATTCTGTAAACCAGATATCTTGAAGGATCTGCAAGAACGCTCTCTACATTTAATTAAATCCAAAATATTAGCATTTAACCAAGGAGCATTTGTTGAGAAAAGCATTTGTTAATAATTCTTTTGCGAGGAAAACAAATGGAATCCAAATATATAATATTTGAATTAAATGCACCAAGTAAATTATTTACATCGGAAAACCAGTAAAGATTTGACCAGTCTAGTGTCATGGCTGAAGACAGTCGAAAACACTCTAGCGTTCTTCGAACCAATGGTCCAAGAACAGCAATTAAAAATTTACTGGCAAGCAGTACAAAACAAAATCGAAGGCAAAGCCAAAGATATACTTTGCTTAGCCGGAAACCCTCAAACTTTCTTGGAAATCAAACAAATATTAACGGAAGCTCTTGGTGATAAACAAGAGCTATCCTTTTACAAGTCCCAACTTTGGGCAACACAGCAGTCAGACAACATGTCAATTCATGCATACTATAATAAAACAAAAGAGATTTTACAGAATATTAAAACCTTGGCGAAACAAAACCCAATTTATAATATGCCGTGGGTAGCAATCAGTGCATTTATTGAAGAGGATGCTCTCGCAGCATTTATTGCAGGATTAAAAAAGCCTCATTTCAGCTACGCTCAAGCAGCAAGACCCAAAACTCTAGAGGACACATACGCGTTTCTGTGCAAGTTTAGCGCAAATGAGACAATCTCAAATAATTCAAAAAATATAACTGAGACAAAAGCTCAGAGTCAAAATAGAAGACAGCAATATTCCTTCCTGCCGCCCCGGTGGCAAAGTGGTTAGCATGCTTGCTCCAGCGACCGGAGGTCCCGGGTTCGATTCCCGGTGGTGACAAGGAAAAAATTTCACGGCTGGTTTAGGATCAATGAATTAATCACTCATTATCCGAAATGAAAAAATGATTATGAAACCTCATATGAGGCGGCCAAATCCCTTGATGGGATATAGTGCCAGAGAGAGAGAGAAATATTCCTTCACGGGAAAGAAACCTCTGGGACCAGTTCAAGATAATTCCAAACCAATTCCAATGGACATAGATCCAACACTCAGATCGAAGAAAACCTCGAACAGCAGAATGATCTATAATCACGAAATCCCAGAACCGGCTAATACAAATTCGGAAGAGAAAAATTTTTGGGAAGAACGGGGATCAGATACAGAAGGTTAAACTTCTTACACTACCTCAAATGCTATAATAAAGTAAATAACAAAACAATATTCTTATTAATTGACACTGGGGCCAATAAAAACATAATAAGGCCTAACATCATCCCAAAAAATCTCCTAGAATCCGAAACAGCAACATTAAAAAATGTTATAGGGACACATAACCTATCAAAAAAAGGGAAGATTAATTTTCTTGGCTTCAACTTACCAAAACAAACTTATCATGAACTCTATTTTCACAATTTTTTTTCACGGCTTTCTAGGGTCCCAATCCATGGCGGCAATGAACGCAAAAATCGATTATAAATCAAATACGGTATCCTTAACTAATAAAATACTCAAATTTGACCGTTATTGCCCTACAAAAAACTTCTATAACCACACAGTAACGTTTAATACCAAAACAAATGGAGATTGGGTAGCTTATGAAAATAAAGCATTAAATGACGAAATTACAATATTGCCAGGTATATACAGGGCCGAAAATTTTCAAACTACTGTCAAAATAACGACAGACAGTCCGGAACCACCTCCAAAATTATGTAGATTAGGGTTTATTTTAATTCCTTTATTTCATTGAACATATAATTAAGTAATAGTTTACAATATTTAGAAATAATATTAATGGTAACAAACTAAACTTACAACAATTTAATAAAAGCTTCAGTCTCCCCAGTGGATTTATTGTCTTTTGAAGGGGTTTACCGAATTTAATTAAGACCATAAAATAACAGTATGTATAATAATAAAAAAAAAATAAACTATATATTTACCAAGCTAAACAATAATAAGTAGAAACGTGTAGACATTTAATGCAATTTTACAATCACCCTAGAGCAGAAAACGCGAGATATTCGAATGACAATATTCCTTAACAGCTTGTTTAAAATTATGCAAGTCTCGTATTAATTTCACCGGTTCTGGTAATTTATTATAATTTAGCGGGCCAATATATAATACCCGTTTCCTACCATATTCATTATTAAACGCTGCTCTACAAATATTATGTGCAAATTGAGTCTGATACATATGGACAGGCGTACGAAATTCCAAGTTATATAAAGTACCTCTCTCTCTCTCTCTAGCATTTACATCCCATGAAGGGATTTTGCCGCCCGCACTATGCTCCTCCATCCGTCTCGGTCCATCGCTCTCGTCCTCCAATTTCGACATCCTAATACGAGTAGGTCTTGTTCGACGTCGTCACGCCATCGCAGTCGGGGTTTTCCTCTACGACGTACTCCGGCTGGTAAGTACCGTCACTATTAATAACCGTATGAACATATGCCACAATGGATAAATTGTTCAACGCTAATACCGGAAGAACACCTTTAGCGACACTAGTATATAATTCAAAGGTAGAAAACAAAAGTGGCAATTTATATACTGCTTTAAGAGCTTTATTTTGTTGAGATTGGACCTTACATAACCAGCTGGACTTTGCCGACAGCCCGTAAGCACCAATGCCATAACTAAGCCGCGAGTGAATGAACGCAAAATAAATATTACGCAGTACTGATGTAGGTAAGGGTGTAACCAAAGGGGCTATTTTCTGGCAAATGTGATCAATATGGCTTTCCCAATTTAATTTTGAATCAAATATCAGACCTAGATATTTGTAATTGTCAACTGTTTCAATATTTATGTTGAATATACTTAAATTAAAGGTGGTATTAACAGTTTTATGTGCCGATTTAAATAACATAAATTTTGTCTTCCTTAAATTTATGGATAGCTTATTGCAATTGAAGTATTCATTTAGAACCAACAAATCAGCTTGTACCATTGCGGGAATATCCTCACATTTATTAACATTATAAAAAAGTGATGTGTCATCAGCAAATAGTCGAATTTTACCATACAAATTCAATTTACAAATGTCATTTATAAAAATTAGGAACAGTGTTGGACCCAGAACACTACCTTGCGGTACTCCAGAAGTGATTAGTTGAAGAGTACTAGAATGTCCATTAATGGAAACGTATTGCAATCGATTGGCCAGATAACTCTTCAATAAATTAAATGGAGTTCCTCTAAACCCATATTGATACAGCTTCTCAAGTAGGATAGCATGGTCAATACAATCGAACGCCTTACGTAAATCAAAAAACAAAACACCCATACATGATGAATTATTTAATGCAAGATTTATCATATCAACCGTTTCAATCAACGGAATTTCAGTACCAACACCACTACGAAAACCATATTGATATCTATAAAAGAAATTATGTTCTTTCAAAAAATTGTTGAAATATCAATATTGAAATTGGACGGTAGTTATGAACATCTAGCTTGTCACCACTTTTAAAGACAGGCACTACTTTAGCCACTTTCAAGCATTCAGGATAAATGCCACTGCATATAACTTTATTGAATAGATCTGAGAGAAGATACTTAAATTGATGAATATTTGTCTTAAGAACTGCAGCCGAAATATTATCTGGTCCAGATCCTTTACATGATTCAAGTTCATTGATTAGATTGATTATCTCAGTAGAAGTTGAAAGTTGAAAGAAGATGGAACTAGATATACTGTGAACCGTATTAAATTTATTAAAATTTGTATCACTATTAAGCGAATTGGCCAATAAAGAACCACACTCAGCAAAATATTGGTTAAATTTAGCAGCAACTTTATGAACATCATAAATCACAACATTATCATCACGGATTACTATGTCATTAGTAGTATTACTTTTGCCAAACAACGAATTTACATTTTTCCAAAAATAGTGTTAATAGTAAACAATTTCGAAGCAATCGAACCAATCCCAATCAACGTGAATACACCAGTGGATAAAACGCAATTGAAAATCTAATTCGAACGAAACATTTAAGTAAAATCGAAAAAGAAATGCTCATAGAAGCAATTCACCAAAAATCAAGTGGTACTGTTGAGACAAGGAGAAAAACTTTCATCCTCAACTGTAATCAAGCACAAAATAGTAACAAAGAACGAAAATCCAGTTCATACGAAAACATACAGATACCCCCACCATTATAAGAAGGACGTAACTGAACAAATTCAAGAATTGTTAGTACATTAAGAGTTGTCATCGATTACAGAAAATTAAATGAAAAGACAGTTAACGATAAATTTCCCATCCCTCAGATTGAGGAAATTCTCGATAGTCTTGGGAAATCTGTGTATTTCACAACCCTCGACTTAAAATCTGGATTCCATCAAATCGAGATAGACAAAAAAGATCAACCAAAAACTGCATTTTCCACAGACAAGGGCCACTTTGAGTTTACTCGGATGCCATTTGGGTTAAAAAATGGCCCAGCAACTTTTCAACGTGCAATGAACCACGTATTGAGTGGTCTAGTAGGCGACATTTGCTATGTATATCTGGATGATATCATAATTGTGGGTTGCAATCTGGAAAATCACATCGCAAACCTTTGCAAAGTCTTAGAACGACTGGCGTAATTCAACTTCAAAATTCAGTTGGACAAGTGTGAGTTCCTCAAGCGAGAAACGGAGTTCCTGGGACACCTGATCACACAAACGGGAGCAGAATCAAATCCCGATAAAGTAAAAAAAATTATAGAATGGCCGCTACCAACAACACAAAAACAAGTGAAACAGTTCCTCGGACTGGCAGGGTATTACAGACGCTTCATCAAAGACTACTCCTAAGTTACAAAACCAACGACCAAATTTTTAAGAAAAGATCAGGTTATTAATGTAAAAGTCTCTGAATATGTAAAAGCGTTCAAATCACTAAAAGAGATACTGTCCACCGACCAAATATTGGCCTATCCGGACTTCTCAAAACAATTTATATTAACGACCGACGCTTCGGACTATGCCCTTGGCGCAGTATTGTCTCAAGTACAAGACAATGTCGAAAGGCCTATTGCTTTTGCATCGGTGGAAATTCCACCGAAACTAACTACGCAACCAACGATAAAGAAGCCTTAGCTATTATTTGGGCCGGAAAGAAATACAGTCCCTACATACACGGTAATAAATTTACTCTCGTAACGGACCCCTAACTTTCATAAAAACTTCGGAGAAAAACTCCAACTAACCTTGTCGCGGACGCCTTAAGAAGAATACCCATAGTCGAACCAAAATCGGAAATAAACTTCAGAACATTAATAGACAAAATTCGAACCCGGAAAGTGCGTCAATGCAGAACAATGTACCAAGTGATTCCGACACAATTCATTCAGCAGGTACCTCAGATGAATATTTTCTTCATTTCGCGGAACGTCCTGTAAATTACTACAGGAACCAAATAATTTTCAGAATTTCATCTACACTCGACACGATCATCTCTGAAGAAGTGATCCCAAAAGTAAAAAGAGTTATAATTGTCAAGAACGATTTTAATAAAGAAGATATAACTCACTACCTTAAAATATACCATAATAACAAACAAAGCGCGATACTCGCCCTAGAATCCCTCTAAGGGAAAATACAACAATCATATAGGGAAAACTATTCGCAAAATGGTCACTTCGTGCTTGTAAGCAAGATAGTCGAAGACGTCACTCAGGAAGAAAGACAAGATGCTCTAATCACAAAAGAACATGATCGAGCACACAGAGGAATTAAGGAGGTCGAGAACCAAATCTAAAGGTCCTATTATTTTCCGATCATGATCAAAAAAATCAAAAGTTGCATTAACAGTTTTAGTATCTGCAACGTTCACAAATACGACAGGAAACCTTACAATATAAAATTATCCCCATCGATACGAAGAATACAATAGGTGTTAAAAGTGCTATAATCAAATATTTCTCTACCTTTGGAATACCCACCGAAATAATTTTGGATCATGAAACTACGTTTCAATCCATTCAGTTCAAAGAATTTCTAAGTAATATCAATGTTAAGCTCGAATACGCATCGTCATCAGAATCGAATGGGTAAGTGGAAAATACCCATTCCACCATTATAGAAATATACAACACAAATAAGCACAAAAGCCCAAATAACAGTAGCCGCGAAGTTGTAGAACTCGCGGCAGCACTCTACAACAACTCCATACATTCCTCAACCGGATTTACCCCCAATGAAGTCATCTTCAACCAATCCGACATAACAAACACAAGAATTATAAGTGAAAATGCAAAAGCAATTTATAAAGAAGTAAATAAAAAATTAGAAGGTTGTATAAATATGATGAAAAAACAAAATAAAACTAAAGAAGAACCCCCTGAGTTAACCGATCAACAATCAATATTTTTAAAACCAAATATTAGAAGTAAAACACAACCTAGGGGTATTAAAACGAAAGCAAATTTTATAACCAGAAAAACATTTAAAACCCCTAGAAATATAAAACGAAATAAAAATAAATTAAAAAGGTTGAAAAGATAAAAAAAAAGTTAATGTAATATTTTCCCATTCCAGGAATGATGTTCAAAATTTTCTTTAAATTTCTCATATTTGTAATTTTCTGTAATAATAAATGTAAAACTCAAAAACTAGAATTAAGAAACCTACATAAAGATCACCTTGTATTATTAAAACTCAGTAATTGTAAAATTCATACAGGGGTAATAAAAGTAATTCATCCAATCAATCTTCCTAACCTAGAAAATACGATAGAAGCTATTAACAATATTGTAAACGATAGAGTAGAAGACAAGCTGGAATTTTACACAATAATTAAACAAAAATGTAAAAAAACCCACGGTAACTTTCATCAAATAAAACCACCAAAATACACCCGACAAAGAAGATGGGACACGTTAGGAACAGCGTGGAAATGGTTAGCGGGTAGCCCGGACGCTGATAATTTACGTATGATAAACACCACGTTGAATGACCTTATAAATGAGAACAATCGCCAATTCAAAATAAACGACCAAATCGATAAGAGAATCCAGTTATTAACTGACACCATAAATAAAGTTGTTGCCAATACTTCAATCGCCAACCGAATTGTTCTAACCGAACTAGAACTGCTCACAATAATAATCAATATTGACACGATCAATTCAATATTAGACGATATTCAAGACTCAATCATTAGAACCAAAGTTTCACTGCCCAGCAACAAAATAATTTTATTGAAAGAAATTATTTCCATCAAAAACATACTGGTTGACCAAGGTGTTGAAATATCACTACCGGATGAAGCCTTAAAATACGTTACACCAAAAATCATAATAAACAAAGATACTCTACTGTATATCTTAGAGGTACCAAGATTGGAAGAAAACAACTCTACAATGCTGACCATCGCACAACTAGTAGTCAACGATAGTATTATTCAAAAATATCCACAATATCTAATCAAATCAAACTCAAAGTTATTCACAACATCCGATCATAACAATTTTGTACAAAGACACACGGAAATAAGTGAATTCAAGGATGAATGCATTAAACCTCTTATAATGGGGAGTCAAGCCCAATGCAATGTCACACCAAAAGCCGGAACTACAGTGCAATTCATATCAGAAGACAAGTTATTAATAAATAACGCAAACAACACACATCTTTCATCCAATTGCGGTCCTGATAATCGAACGGTTACAGGAAACTTCATGAGTAACATTCTGGAATTGTATAATTACAGTTAACTCAGAAGAATTCCAGTCATACGAATAGATAGGCTCAGACGAAGTAATCCAGGGAGCACTCCATAATTTTCAAATAACACGTCACATAATAACAACACCAGACATTGCCACAATCAACCAAGAAAATATCAGGAACAGAAAATGGCTAAACAATGTTCACCTAAGGCAAATCAACCATCAAGCATGGATATGGACGCTTTCGGGAGGAATATCACTCTCTACTGTCAGCATAATTGTAAGAACAGCCACACCTCGTCATATCAAGATCTACTAAGAAAAGCAGGCATTGGATCAAAGGTCGAGGACGCCCTTTCTCCACCCCCAGGATGAGTTATAAATTCCTAAGATCATATTGCAAGGCACAACATCAGCATAACAAGCGGGTCAACAACTCAACTTGTCATCCAACAAATCGTGGGAAATGCATGACAAGAAAACAAACAGTAATTTTCCACTCGCTTGGTTTGAAATTAGATTCCTTTAAAATAAATAGATAAATAGCGCAAAATAAGATAATTAAGTTAGTCTTAAGTATATTTTAAAAGAGTGTAAATCAAAATTGTTAAATAAAGAAAAAAGAATAAAATCAATTTAAGTTTTTTATTTTTTTATTGTTATGTGGAATTGAAATCCATAAATATATATATATATATATATATATATGTATATATATATATATATATATATATATATATGTATATATATATTATATATATATATATATATATATATATATATATATATACATGGTTTGATTTCCATTTAAAAATGGTTTGAAAAAGCATAAAATATTCATAAATAAATGAGAAAAACATGTTGATAAAGTTAGATTTTAAATATTAATCTGGAAAAAATTATAAGGTCGAAATAATCTATTCATCCATTAATTCGAACGTGTGTCAGATAAATAATAAGGGTGAGTTTATTCACCGCAGTATTCATTCAAAAAGTTTAATTTTTCGATATTCGTATACTAATTTTGTCCTTTCAAAGAAAATTTTTTTAATTCGAGTTATTCTTGACTTCATCATAAATCAATAAATATAATCAAAAGTAATAATTGAATTCAATTTATGAAAATTGAATTATTGTCTTTTTATCTGGAGTACATAGTATTTCTATAATCTAATCATTTATATGACAAGTAAAATAATTAATCAAAATATATTGTAGTTAGAAGTCTATATTATGGTAAATTTCAAACTGTGTTCTTCTCTGGTAATATCCGTTGATTTGTATTTAACAATTTTCTGTGAAACAGTCAAAATAAAAATATTTTTTTATCCTCTTCCAGTGATACTATCCGGATAGTTCCCTGGCAATTTGTAAACAATTTACATTCAATTATAATTTCTGTTTAAAATATATTTTTCTGCCATATCGAGGTAAAAGTTATTGGTGGTAAATTTTTGTGGAAACAAAATTAAATTGATAATAATTTTCGCTGTTAATTTCGACATGGAAAAATTATTCCCAATTTATAAAAATGCACATCAAAATTTTTCCCTCAGTAGAAAAAAATGTATTCAAGTAAAAGCTACGTAAAAACTTTTTCCAATTCCCTGTTCCCGGGAATTGTCTAAATAGTGGCACAGGTTGTTCAAGAAATAAGAATTGGTCCTATTTATAAATAAATTTGTAACAAATGGCATTTTACTTTAATGTGTTCATCTTACGTCATACGTTCTTTCGGTTACCTAAATAAAATATTACATTTGCTAATAAACAGCTCACACCTCACACCTGCGTTTGTAAAATGGTAAAGTAATAATATTTTAAAAATAATACTTTAACTGCCAATATTAAAATCCTGTTAAAAACTTTAATTTCTATTTTTTCTGGCCGATTTAACAATAAATTGATATAAAATTTTCATATACATTGTAAAAAATAAAATATAAAATAGATATCAACTTTTACGGACTGATAGCGGTATCTTAAAAGCGGTAAAACTAAGGCAATGCTGTTACATGTGCATAATTTGATGCGTGTGGAAGACATATGGTAGAGGTTTATCATTTATCAAATTCACTTCGGTTGTTAAGTATTTTCTGTGAAATTTGGTTTCATTTTTATTTGAAACGCCCAACTGGACAACCAGTTGGATCGTTAACCGCAGAAACATACTGTTATTTACATCATCTCTTACCATTTCACAAACAAGCAAAATTTAAGAGGTGTAGCAACAATTTTATGTGTAGTTCTTGTCCATTAACATATGCTAATAGACAAATACAAATGAGTCTTTTTAGGTTTTTTCTCGTCTATTATCGAATGGAGCATGCAACATGAAATTGGTTTTCGTTGTTATCCACCAGATTGCAACACCGTCGAGAGAAGGCAGACACAATGTAAGAAACATTTACAGTATATGCTGATATTTCGTATGCGCAAAGAAAACTATTAACAATAACATCGTCTGTGTTTATTTCAAGTTTTGACTATTACTAAAACTTGTACACAAATATAATAACAAATTTAAATTATTTTCATTAACATATAACACAATTGTTAAACATTTATAAGTAGTGACATTTACATAAATCGACTATACGGTGGCTGACTATTAAATAAGTACAATAAATCCGGGAGGTGATGGAAGACACTAATCTGTACAAAAAAAATTCACATATCCTATCTGTAACCGCCATAATGATAATCAAGGCTGTACTGTAAAATTAGTTACTTTGAATTTCACTTATAACTTAAAAACTATATTACTCACAAATTTCACAAAACAGCTTTTTCTTATCGGAAATTAATTAGTTTTCAAACACAGGGTCAATAATAAGGTAAATTGATAATAAGTACACGAATCAATAAGTACTAATCAAGTTTACTTGAATATGAAAGTTTTTCTCGTTTTCCTTACATTTTACTTAAAAAATTAAAGATTTTCACACATTTTTTGGTGTGAAGTGTACTTACCAATTTACCTTATTATTGGCCCTGTGTTTTATAAACTAATTAATTTGCGATAAGGAAACCATTATTTGAGATATTTGCGAGTAATAGTTTTCAAAACTATTCAAAGTAATTAATTTTACAGTAGAACCTTGATTATCTCTTTAACGGTTACAGATAGGACAAATGGTACATATAACTTTTTGTTCAGATTAGTGTCCTGCCTCACCTTTCCGAATTTATTTTTCTTTCTTAAGAGTCACCCTGTATACGTCCAATTATTACAGAATTTTTATTCCAACAACAAACATTATTTGCGGTTAGGTACTAATTATCAAAATTTAGACGAATTATTAAGAGGAAACCGTATTTATTATATTAAAAATAATTTAGAACTTTACAATTTACTTTTTATAAAGATTTTATAAGTTTTAGATTTTATGTTTCCTATCCAATTCGCCAAACATCGTGCACTTTCCACACAATGTGACAACACGATGCGATCTTCGTTTTTTGTCTCTGCGCCTAAACAAAATTTTAAAGTGGGAGTTTTGGCAGCACGTGTTGTATACTCCTAAAGACGCCGTTAGACTGCCTACATGACATTGGGAGTTAGTTCGGAAAAATACCACGGTAACACACAAAATAGCTGTATTTTGTTGAGAATTTACAACAACAATTGCACTTGATAATTCCCAGTAGAATAAACTAATTCCAATTTAATTCTAATTCCAAAAGTTACTTATCGTATTTGCCACCACAAAACATTTTTTTGTTTTTTATTGTTTTTAAGTTGGTGTTGTAAATTTAATGACATTTATGACAAGCGACATTTTTATTCGTATTGTGGTCGATATTTTCTTAAAATTTATATATTATATTTTGTGATATAATTAAGAATAGGAAAATACAAAATACTACCAACAGAAATAAATGTTTTGGCTGTTTTGTTGAGAATTAAATAATTCCAAAATAATTCGAAATAATTAATTCTCAACAAAATACGGCTAGAGTATTAAATCAACAAAGTTAAACATATTTCAACTACTAGGCGGGGCAAAGCATTTCACGAAATTTGATTGGTTTTGAGTTCGAGAGCGAGTATGATGCTTTTTATATAATGTCATGTACGCAGCATTATGGGTGCGTTCGTTCGTTTATTCAAACAATTTTTTTCGACCAATCATCACTTGTGCAACTAGAGCAACACCACTACAATACAGGCCGATTTATACAAAATCGGCGTTAGTGTGTGTAATATCTAGCAAAAACTGAGAAAATCATAGAAAACAAATTTTGTTTAGAAAAAATGTTATGGTTTGCTGATTTTGCCAGTAAATCGCTTGTACAATAGATTTCATAAATAAAGAAAAAAAATATTTTATCAGGGATCACTATAAATAATCAACCTTTGGTAACAATTTTCCCGAAAAATAAATTTAGTTTAAAATTTTCGAAATTTTTCGAAACAACAACTTTACTTTGCTTACGTATGGTACAATAAAGAACGAGAAAACACAAATTTTTTGTTTTCGTAAAGAGCACGTGGTTTAGGAAAAATGGGTTGTTGTTCTAATTGGAAAATTAATGAATGAAAAGTTCCTAGCAACATTTTTTTGTTTATAAATGTTAATAAAGGAGCTAAGATTAGAGAGAAAGGGGCAATAAATAGTTCACATTTCTAGCGCATTTAAAAGATACTATATAAATGATTTAGTGGACGTAAACAAGAATTTTTAAAGTTTTTTCATAATGAATATTTTCATTTGTATGCCACCAAGATAATTTTTTAATTATTACTCATGCTAACTCAGTTTTTTTAAATATAAATCGTCCTGTATTGTAGTGGTATTGGGTAGAGTTTTTGTTTTGTTTTACGTGATTAGTATGAAAATGAATTTTGTCAAAAAATAAACACAGAGGATTTTACATTTTGTTTCAATACCTACTAGATTTTTAAAATTTTATTTTTTTGTTTGTTCTATCCGTCTCGCTTATGCATTCAATATAAAATGAAAATAATTTTACACATACATGTAGACAGTGCTGTTTGAAAATACAATGTGTGGAAAGACTAATCCAACATTAGTCGTATTTTATTGAGAATTAAAATATCAGGGGCGAGATTTTGTAACATCACATTTTCGATACCTTATCGAAATTTATGTCTCGATTTCCTAAACTGAAATTGGACTCTGTTTCGTTTATAAATTATTTCTTTTCTGTTGCTATCACAGCCTACTACAATAAATGTGGCAATTGTCTCTTTCTCTAATTTCGTTGAAGTATCGTAAACAAATTATTTGGTGGTAGAAATCGAGTAGATATATCACAATTTTTTAATCTAGCAGGCTTGAAAATGATATAAAATATGAAATAGTGTTACATTTTATTCTAGAGAAGCGAGACATAATCTTCGATAAATTATCGAAAATTGTGATGTTACAAAATCCCGCCCCAGAGGTCAATTTTCGAATTAGAATTGTTTGTATCTGAATTTATCATAGCAAAAGAAATTTTTTCATCAAAGTTGGCTGCTTTATCAGTAGTTGTTATGATTCAAATTCGATTTGTTTTGAAGATTTAAATACTTTTTTGACTTACATATATAAAGCAAACCCGAATGTTACTACTACTGTTAAACATGCCAACTATGATGAACAATTTTCTTTTACTATGATAAATTAGAATACAAAAATTGCTTATTCGAAAAATGGCCTCTAATTTTTAAATTCTCAACAAAATTTGTCTATTAAAATAAAACAATTTTGTTGACAACTATACTCTGTTTTGTGTGCAGAGGCAAGTTCTTGTTAGATCTGTTAAAGACGTTTTAGTGGTTTATTAATTACGAGATAAAAAAATTGTTCATTATTACGAGATAAAAATATTATAGAAATAAAGCAAATATCAAAATTCTGTTGAAAAAGAACATGGTTAATGATTAAATTATTTTGAACTGACATCAACAATTGTGGTTCAAAGAAATGGTCATTAGTGACCAATGTTGAAGGTTTCTAAATATGTTAGTGTACCCAAAATTATCATTGCCCTTAACTATCCTTGTTAAACTTTTGGTAAGCTTTCCTTTCTTTTGTTGAGTTGTAGAGTGAAGGTTGTTTGTGTTATGAGTTTGGTAGAGCTGCAAATAATAGAATGTATGTGTATGTTGTATGTTGTAATTCTAAGGCTGCGGATAAATTCTAAGGTAAATCTGGGGTAAATTCCATTCAAATCCAAATACTGTACGAAACAGATTATAAATGTTTATATGTAAAAAAAAGGAATTGTTTTACATTAGTCCGTTTACCTACCGATTACCCTATCCCTTTATTCCAAAAAGCGCCAACTGACGTTCTTTAATTTTTTTTAACTGACGTTCTTTATTGTTTTGATAACGAACTAAACGTTATTAATGAAACAACTAATGTAACCCATTCAAATGAGAACAGCTGGTGAAATCCGGTTTGCTGACAAATGGGAATGGCAAAACTATATGATTGTTTTTGTCAACTAATCAATCATCTCATTACCATCAAATTTTTGAGTCCCGTACTACTACTGAGTTTTAGCTTGTTATAATTTTTATACTCGTAGCATGAACATTTTACTTATCACGTATTAATTTTACACACAACGTATTAATTTTAAATGGCTGTCCGTTACCACCAGAGGAAGACGTAGCAGTTGAAATAGATCCAAATTCTGATGTGGAAGGAAAGAATCTAGTAATATAGATCTGGCGAGAATTATTATTCTTGGCAGAGCAATAAGAATAAAAATAAGCTAACAAAAGAACATATTTTACTATTTTATTAGCCAAAATTACATTATATTTCAATTTTGAACAAAATCAACCAAAACACAATAAATTATTTAATTGAATACGCGCTCTACTAAAAAAAATCACCATACAAAAAATTGCTGACTTTTTTTAACAATCATTCTCAGTATTGCTTTCCAGTCATTAAATCGGAATCGGTTTTATGGTTTTCTTAGACCACTTGAATTATTTATACTATTTAAAGTCATGTATGACTTTTGTCATCATACCAGAATTTTTCTGCAGATCTTCATCAATAAAACAATGCCGTGAGGCTGCATGGGTAAAAATAAAAATAAATAAATAAATGTGTTGATACAGTTGATTCTTTGTGATCACAATCCTCGTAGATATTCCGAAAGTATATGAACTACACTTTAGCTTTGTTTAGGTAGCCTTATGTTTTACTAAAACACAACTTTAAACCTACTAGGTTCTTATTGAAATATACCTTAGTTTATTTATCAATACAGGGTGACTCTTAAATAAGTACAATAAATTCGGGAGTTGATTGAGGACACTAATATAAACAAAAAATTATGTTACAGTATACATCCTATCTGTAACCATTATAGAGATAATCAAGGTTCTACTGTAAAATTAGTTACTTTAAATTTCACTTTGAATAGTTTTGAAAACTATTACCACAAATTTTTCAAATAAATGGTTTCTTATTGCAAATTAATGAATTTATCAAAAACCAATAATAAGGGAAATAGGTACACGAATCAATAAGTACGAATCAATTTTACTAGAATAATAAAGTTTTAACCGGTTTTCTTACATTTCACGTATAAAACTATTGAAGTTTGATGTTCTAATTGCATTGTTTAGAAAATATGTAACTGACCAGTGGCACTATTCTGGTTTTCCCTGGGAATCGGGAATTGACAAAAATATTTTCATAGCATTTTTGTCTAAATTATATTTTTCTGGCCTACTGTTGGAATTAGTTTGGTGTAAATATTTTCGAAACAAAGTTGATTGGGAAACTTTTGTTCCACAAAATTTTTATAGGGAAAAATATATCCTAATATATCATTGTTTCTAAAATATTTACACCCAACTAATTCCAACAGTAGGCCAGAAAAATATAATTTAGACAAAAATGCTATGAAAATATTTTTCCCAATTCTCTATTCTACGTCTACAAGGAGGACGAGAACTGTCAAATTCATTGTTATGCCAGTTTTAATCCCCCTTGCTTCATAGCAAACTACGATTTACATTTTATTCACCAGATGTCAGCTACTTTGTTGCAAACGGCGACGCCGGCTACTTTAATCATTTTTTTAAATTTATTTCATTTTTAAATTAAGAAACCATAATTTTTCCCCCTTACTAAGCGATTCGAAATTATTTCCTTAGTAGGACAAATACTAGTAAACTTGAAAACAAATTTGAAAAAATGATTAAAGTAGCCAGCAAAAAATTCGAATAATATAGAGGATTTCAAAGCAAATTATATTCCGATTGGGGGAATTTCCACCGATCTCAAGAATACGGCCCCAGAACGATTAATACTGCAAAATTATACGGTAAATTTTCCAAATATGCAAAACATATTATTCGAAAATATGCAAAACAGATTACGTTAATAATGCATTTTAAAGAAATATTGAAAAAATAAAGATCTTCACACCTGTTTTAGTGCACTTATTATCAATTAATCTCATTATACGCCCTGTGTTTGATAAACTAATTAATCTGAGATAAGAAAACGTTCATTTGAGAAATTTGTGAGTACTAGTTTTTAAGTTATGAGTGAAATTCAAGGTGACTAATTTTACAGTAGAACCTTGATTATTTCTAAAACAGTTACAAATACCGAATTTATTGTACTTACTTAAAAGTCACCCTGTATATATAGATACGTATTCAAAAATAAATTATATAGGCTTACCAGCTTAATGTAAATTACATAAATGTTTTTCATTTCATGGAAGAAATCTAGAATCATTATGTTATAAACCAAAGTAAAATTTTAAATGTCTGAATACTAACGACGACAATGAATTAAACAAATCCCTCTTATTATCAAAAGGCCGTTTTCAAATTTGATTGTTTCTTTGTTATTGGCCCTGGATTTTTATTAGTAAGTACATATATGAGTTTTTAATAGAATTTTTTGTATATAATTTTCAAATACAACTTAAGTTTTATCATCGTTTGAAAAATATGTATTTTAATGATATCACTACAGGTGGTGACAGCTGGTGGCTAATATAATATTATTGATTACCCACAGTGACCAACGTTGGTTTGCAAAATATGGAATTCGTTGCAAATGATTTGCAACTTTAAGATTGCTGGAAAACTGTTGCCGTGTAATATGTTGTCAAATATTTGACGCCGATCCTAGACAATCTTTGATTCCCATATTAAAATAGACATATGAACAAACAAGAAAACATAAAGTCTATATTCATAATACTTTATAAAATAATATAATTTTTTTATTATGAAATCACGAAATACAGCCAAAAGCATTCTGCTTAGTTGAAAAATCGCGAATTTGCTTTTATTTCAATAAACACAGTTAAGCATTTCTAAAATGGTTTATAGACACACATTTACATTTTTTATTATTATTTCATTATTATTTGCGCCACTTTGAATTTTTTCATGTGAGTGCTTCTTACCTGTAAATAATTTACATACAAAAACGAAACAAATTTTTTTATATGCGTATTAATATATTAATAAAATATTACAAATATTCGTTCTAAATTATTCAACTCCGCAGACCCTTTATATACATACATACTTTCGTAAGTAAATCAAGTAGTATACAATCAGACAAAACAACTCGCAATATAAAAATTTTAACTGAAGACACTTTTCCCTGATACGCCAAAAATTTCTTTTGAATTTTATGTTATTATAAAATATTTCTCTTTTTGTGTTTGGATAACAAAAATGAAAAAGTCTTTCTAAGTAATTCAATATATTTGAGAGTTTGTGGAAAATGGTAAGATATCAGGCCGCCCAGCGAAGCATTTTAACTTGAAATCGAAAATATATTTGGTATTGTGTTCTTAACCATCATTATACGTAATTAAATTAAATTTTAATTTTCTTTTCATCAAGTTTTTATATTTTTATGATTGAACTGTCTCTGGGGAAAAATCAGTTATAAAGATGTCTTGAGAAAAGAAGTATCCTCGGAATTGCAAATTCAACACAAACATTTATCGGGGATCAACCAGGACTCAGCCTTACATGTAATTTTGTTACAAACAATATTACTTATATTTTCTGCACTATTCCTAATAGTGCTCATAATATACCTGCTCGATTCTAATAAGGATCTATCCCTCTCTAGACACTTAATGGCCCTTACTCTACACGTGTCGAATTAATGATTTTTCTCCTATTTTATGATTATTTATAACTAACAAAGATGGTGGGCCCCAATTATATTTAGCATTAAAATCTTACAATACTTTATCCGATAGTGAAGTTGATAACTAAGTTCAATAAGGGAATTTGTCATTTGAACTAAAATGCGCATACAAATGTATTGTCACTTGAGACACCAGACTACATTTCATAACATACATTTCATAACAGAAGCCGTAATATTATTTTTCTACTTGTAGGTAGTATGTTCTAAAAGTTTATGAGCTGCTAAAGTAAAACCCAAATACACAAAAATTGTAAAGCATACGGCATGCCTACCTAAATTGGAATGTTGAATACATTTGTGTCATTGACTTTAAAAAATATATGGGACTGCCCTGCGGTACTCCAAAATATCTCGACCTAATCAACGCGTTAGGTTAAATCAATAAAGTTAAAATTTGGACACGAGTAGAGATAAATTCGAAAGTATATAATGTTTAATTGTCAAAAAAATTTAAGTTACGATTAGTAAACACAATACTGTTATAAATATTAAAAGATATCTGATTTTAGTTTTAATAAAATATCGTCAATATTAAGGCGAAGTATTGGATTTTTGGATTAAAACCTGAGAAATATCTGAATGCAATCGTGGCTGCGCTTATCAGAAACCTAATAAGAACGAGATAATGAAATATTTTATATACTTATTGAGAATAATTAAAGTATGAAAAACGCCACCAGTGAGTAAAAATGAACGTCGCTTCAAATACACCCAAAATTATCATGATACTGTTTGTGACCCTAACTTCACTCCGTATAATAGTATGTCAAAACCGAGTGAAGAACCAAATTGAAATAAAATTGTAAATTAGTTTTGTACGTCAAAATACGCTCATAACAAATAATTTAATTCCAATTTTAAAGGGCGACGACAACCATTATTTATGACACTATTAATGAACAACAACATGTGCATTTATGCATGTACTATATATATTGAACCTTACAATTAGTGAATCTCTATTCACGTTATCAGAGATTTGCAGATGATTGTGCTAAAAACTTTCACAATTCGTTTTTAGGTGGCATTTATATGTGTAAAGGCAATAAACATTAATATGCATGTAGCATAAAATCTAAAGATTAACGATCATCATCTCGCCTAATTCGTAAATACACGAATAATTGTAACCACACAACGTGGTAACATCGTTTAATTGAGGTAAATCTCTGTTGTAGAGCAGGTAAAGAATAGGTCCCAAAACACTACCCTGCGGGACTCCTGCCGAAATCTTTTTTAGCTCGGAGTATTCATCTTCATATTTCACCCTAAAGTGGCGATTCTCTATGTATGATTTTAAAATCATATAATATTGTTTTGGTAAATCTCTATGTAGTTTGAAGAGTAGACCTCTGTGCCACACCTTATCGAAGGCCTGCGCCACATCTAAGAAGATACTAGAACAAACCTTTTTCCGCTCTAATGTATTCTCAATAACATCTGTAAGCCGGTGAACTTGCTCAATAGTTGAGTGTTTCTCTCTGAAACCAAACTGATATTCTGGGATAAGGTTTCTTTGTTCTATGGTTCTTTTCAATCTTTTGACCAACAGTCTCTCAGACAATTTCGCTAGTGTTGGTAGAAGTGAAATTGGCCGGTAAGATTTTCTATCATTTGGTAGCTTGCCCGGTTTCGGAATCATTATTACTTCTGCTACTTTCCACTGCATTGGCACATGCTTTTTCCTGAGGATCGCATTGATTCTGTGCAGTTATTTACGGGTACCTTTTTCAAACAGTTCCTTTAATGGCAAAAGCTGATAAAACATATCATGATATTTTTTATCATTTTTGCACGACTGAACACTAGGAATAAAAGCAAAAACTATACACAAAACTATTTATTATTTGATCTATCGAATGATACTCGTAAATATGAAAATAATTTTCTAGTGTTCCTTGCTGTTCATTTAAATATTAATTTACGTTGAGTTGATAACAATTTAATGTGCAAAACTCACATATATGTTAGTAAAATCGTCGTTTTTCGTCATAATAATTTTTTTAAACAAAATAGGTATGTATATATAAAAAAAAATTTGACAGCTAGAATCAAAAAATTTCTTTTTTTTTTGTGATAAATGAGTGCGTTTTACGGCAAAACATAATAAAAAATATCATGTAATGTTTTATCATTTTTGATCGACTGAACACTACGAGTAGACTGATTTATTTGACGAGGTGAAGTCTTGGCGGAAAAAGTTTCATTTAATAAAAATCGAAGAATCCTCAAATTCATACGAAAACTATATTTTGTTTTAAATATTTGAACATTTTTCAAATATTCCAGACATTCTCTTATTATTTTAATATTTCTAACTTCTAAGAAAACTCGATTTCAATCTGAAAGTATTTAATGAATAATATTACATGTTTGCATTCAAGTTTTCTTAGAAAAAGTTGCAAATTAAAATTAAATGCAAATATAAAATTTACATTGAAGGTGGCGTATTGGTATCGATTACTGTACAATCATCGGTGAAGGTGAAGGAAAAGAAGACAGAATAACTACAAAAGAATCAAAGTGTGGAATGGTGGAATGAACCTAAAATATCAGTCAGTATTGCTTGATACGTCATCAAATTTTTGCCTTCAGCTTCTTTTCTGAACTTTAGTTGGCAGTAATGTTCGAAAAAAGTTTCCGGGCTTAGAGGTTTAACCAAATGTTGAAGGCATAATTTAATTATAATAATAATTAATTATAGTATTATAATTTTTAATTGTTTTACTGCATACGTTCACTGGATACTCTCAGGATATTTGAAAATATTTTTATCTGTGTTAGAGAGTGTTTCAATTGGTTAAAAAAGCTGCACAAAAAATTAGAAAGTTAATAATTGAAGTGAATAAAAATGTTAAATTTTTATCTGCTTCAAGAGCTGATTAAATTTATATAGGAGAAAGATGGCTAACACAAAGTATTTTTGTGTCAACAGAAATTTTTCTTGTAAAAATTTTGTGCAAAATCGCAATGAAATAGTTAAAAACGGACCGTACTTAAAAGATACAAATTAATTTTCCAATAACGCAAACTAAGCGTTAATACAATTGCCAGAAAATAATTGAAACACACACTTGGTATTAGAAATCAAATCAGTTAAAAGTAGACCACTTACGCGGCTTTTACATCAAACGAACATGCATTAAATATATTTGATAGATTTTGTATGATTCTTGTGACATCTATTAGACATTGTGAATATGTACTGTGAAACTGTCAGTCGACGTCGTTCGACACGAAAGAAGACACGATTAGAAGACACGAAAACTGATTATGCCACATTAATGGCTGGACTAAGAGGATCCACTTAAATTTAAATAGAATTTTTTTTTCAAATAGAAAGATAACATCAAAACCAACCAACTAACACTCTTAGATTAAAATAACAACTGCGTAAATTGTTAGATTAAATATTACAATACCACCTTATTGCTAAAAATCTGTGAAAAATAATAAAATTAAATAAATATAATTTCTCCGCCATCCTATTTCAATATTTTGACAATCTATAATACATTCTAATAAGCGCGGGTTACTCGATATACTCACATTAAAAGTGAAATAGCCTGCTAGAAGTAATTTTAGTTTTAACGACAACCGTAACCTTTTTGTCGATTTGGCGTTTCTTTAATAAACTTTTGAGTTCGATAAGTCAATTCTTTATCGAAGTTTTTATGGAATATTAAATTCGCTAAAAATTTCATAAATCACATGGCTTTAAATTTTTCTTTATTTTTAATAGCTTAAATAAGATCAAAGTTTGTAAAAATAATCTTTGTTCATATTAAAATCAACTAAAAATATGGTTTTTCGTTAGCAAAAATGTTTATCAAACAAAAAGTTTACTTGATGTAAAAGCCGCGTTAATTGGCTTGTTTTAAAAAAAATGGAACTAAATTAAATTAGGAGTCGTAGAAGTAATTCTGAAGCAGAACAAATAAAACAATTACTGAGTAATAGAATTGTGGTTTTAATCAATTAGACTGATAAAAGCGATCAAATTGCACACTACATCGGGGAACCGCCAAACATCATTATTGTGTCCCAGATACGAAGAAACCATAGTTTATTTTGAAAGAACGGTAGTTTCATCTAACGAATAGTAGAAAAATAATAATTTCGCTATTCACAATGGGTTTTGTCATATAGAAAAATGCCGCATCGAGCTTTCCGCGTGCAGCTTGAGATTTGTTACAAACTGCAGTGTGTGGAAAGTCTAATTAGGTGAATAATGTGCTGTTCTGTTTTCTAAAAAAATCGAGCTTACTTTTCGGTGACTTTTTGATTAATTTTTATAATTTTATAACAGTGGCATTTCGTTTGACCCAGGAATTGAAATTGGTATTCCATGCAATTTTTGGTCAAAAGAAGCAACCAATGCGGAATTCTCGTGATTTGTTTTTGAAAGTTGGTAGTGTTTGACATTTTTGATTTTTTGCATAAGTCCATTATAATCGTACATGATGCCACAATTATTATTTTGTTTTATTAGTTATATGTTCTACTAAAAATGTTTAACGTAAATCATCAGTACAAAACGCTTATCAATTAATAGTATGTATCAATTTTGTAGCAAATGTAAAAAAAAAAAAAAAATCAAAATAAAATATATAAGATGGCAACATTTAGAACAAAAAAATTAATTTGGAAAACTCTAATGATAAGCACAGTAACTAAAAATAGAATTGGAATTTCAATACCATCAACTCTGTAGAAATTCAACGAATTCCAAATTGGCATTGAATACATAGCATTGTGTTGTAAATTAGCAAATGAAATATCCCTAAGGTTCGTTTTATGAACTAAATAATTTGTAAAATAATTTTTATTGATTTGTATACATATACAAGAGCATATACAAATTTTCAGTTTTAAAACAATTAATAGACTTTTTATTTTGAATTAATACGGTGTAGTTATATTGGGCGGTCCTAGCGAAAAATTAGGAAATATTGTCAAGCTAAATGAAAATTTTATACATATTTCTTGCACAAATCTGATTTAAACTCATTTCGGATGACTCTAAGCCGCCCGTTAAACTTTAAATAACTTTAAATTTGTATGATGGATTTAGGATTTCAAAATTATGTTTTGGTGAAGTTTTGGATTACGATTACGAAATGCAAATGTTTTTGTGAAGTTTTTTATAAATAGATGCATTTCAAAATAAAAATTCTGTAATAAAGCTGTAATAAATGAAATTTTTTAGGTCCAGTTAAGCAAGAAATTTGTTGTATAATGAAATTGAAATTGGCACAAGTATGATTGAATGATGATAAGTGCGAGATGTCACCTAAAATTGTGATTCTCGAACATTCCAAACACACATATCTTCCGTAGCTCGGTAGCGTACTTAACTTAAAGTGACGATTGTTTTAATAAATAATTTATTAAATTATTTTTTTCAATACAATTAATTGAATTTTAGATGTAATTATTTGAAAGTTTTTGAGAAAGTGAACATTTTATAATTGTAGGTAGATACACATTAGTATAAAATAAAGGATGTCTCAAATTTTACGAAAGATTTGAATTAAATAGAAAATTAATTAATTTCGTGTTTGCAGCCAAAAAAAGAAAACATTTTGACAGCTGACAGTTTTGGGTTAGTAAACATGCCTCCTTGTTGAACAATATTTCAAAAATAATGAAAATAATGAAAGTTTGGCTGCTACAGTTCGTAAATTTAATCCTAAGCGATGAAACTCGTTAATCGTCCAAATTGCAGCATTTGGGGTTTAGAGAACTGTGCGGTTGTGGAAAAAAGGCATCCAAAGATTTTGGGCTGGAGGCGTCATTGGATGTAATTACTGCATGAGATATTTTCTGATCGTGTACTCTCTCATTTCGGTGATCAGAATTGGCCCCTATATCATGTGATTTAACACAAATGGATTTCTTTGAATCGAGTTACTTGATGTCAAAGGTCTATGTTAAGAAGCCAACATGAACCCATGTATTGAAGGAGGAGATTCAACGGTGCATTAAAGAAATTCAGCCACATTTATGCAAAATATGGTTGTGGAAAATTTCGACAAGATTGCGTATGTGCCAGCAAAGCCGTGGAAGTCATTTGCCCGATGTGCTATTCCATACATAACCCTGTCCTATGTACTTGTACAATAAAAGAAGAATATAATTGAAACAACAGTGTTTTTATTTATTTTAAATCTTGCATAAATTTTGGCACACCCTTTATAAATATTAAAATATTTTGCAAATATATACGTATTTTATCATTTATAAAACACAATTTCAAGTTCTAGTAGTAGCTAGTAAACAAATGCTATTAACAGATCTCCAAAAAAATTTGGACGGTTGTTAAGAAAACTTTCTACAGACTAATGACTTTTGTAGAAGTTGTTTGGACGAAGAGGAGGAGGAGACGTTGGATCACTTCCTATGCTCGTGTCCGGCACTATCACGCAGAAGGCATAAGTACTTAGGTGTGTACAGTATGGACAGCCTTTCGGAACTCGCGGGCTGAAGAGTGCGAGATATATTACGCTACATAAGTAGCTCTGGATGGTTTCAACGGGAGTAAAGGGGAGATAGGATCCTGTGGTATCACAATGGGCCACTACTGGCCTAAGTGTGCGATAGCAGCCACTCTAACCTAACCTAACCTAACCTAAGAAAACTTTCGAAAACTGTTAAGAAAAAAGGATTTATACTGACGGAATAAAAATTAAGAGATCCTCTTAAAACACTATTTTACTAAAATCCTTTTAACCGTTAGTCTCTTAATAGTCTTAATATGAGAAGCATGGTTAAATAATTCTAAATTCCTCTATAAAGAGAAGGGAAATGGAACATAGTGGTCGTAATTTTTCAAAAAACAAGGTAAGTTTCAATCTCCCGGTGGAAATTATCTAGTTGCGCTCAGCCGCGAAATTTCACAAGTTCTCCTGTCGCAGAAGAATTTATTTCTCATCATCTAGGAACATCATTGGACGAATACAGCCGCGAATCGGTCAAACAATTAGTAATTGTCAAGATCGACAAAGGCTAAAAGGTACTGACGGTTGGGTTTATGTTTTTCAAACAACCAACACTACCTACAAACAACCAAACCTTTATACTCGTGTTGTTTATGCTTCTCAATCAATAAATAAAAGCCGGATGTTGTTACCAATGCGCGCTTTATCAAGTTACGATATGGATGCAAAGTAACGTAAATCCGAAGGCGGGTCAGATCGATATTATATTGTATAGCGCATTCTCAATAAGTGATTCTGAACAATTGTTATACACTTTTATGCACAGACTGTAAACTTTCACCACTGTAAATGAATCCGTAGTAAACTCGCCGCTACAATCAAAGAATTGTGAGAAGACACATTCACAAAAATAAGGATGCCTAATTTACGTCAAACATATCATTATTAAAACTGTTTGGGACATTCGTTTGTATACCTTATGTTTTAGGTCCAGCTAAGCGAGAAATTTTTTGTATGATGAAGTTAAAATTGGTATGCTAGTGAAATTTATCCAAACTAATCCAAAAATACAACAACAAAAACTTATTGTAATAGAATTGATGAAAGTAAACATTCAGGCGAATTTAAATTGTGTAATGTAGACGAGATGTGATTTTTTAATAAGCTTTAGGTACATTCCAAAGTCATTTTAAGTATTCTCTAAGCATTTACCATGGACTTCAGTAGACTGTCTACATTAGTAGACTGTCTAAGCACAAACGAGTGTCCGGTGTCCCTAGTAAATTATATGATTTTATAATGGGTCTAACAGGGTGTCCCATGAGATTTAAAAATGTAATTTTTTATTGGGCCTCAGGTACATTCCAAACACATTCAAAATATTTACTAAGCATTTAGCATGAACTTCAGTGATATTGGTAGACTGTCTAAACACAAACGAGTGTTCCTAGTAAATTATATGATTTTATAAACAATAAGTTTTTGTTGTTGTATTTTTTGGATTAGTTTGGATAAACTTCACTAACATACATTGGTATAAACATGATTTAATGATGATGAGCTTGAGATGCTTGAGCATAAAAATTGTGACCATGTTAATCGGGCGATAATTTGACCAATGAAATTTATTATTAAACGAGGTAGAATTAGAAACGATCCGAGTTCTGAACTGAATATGAAAGATAAAGTTGTTATCAAAGATTTACCGTGCGATTCTGAAAGTCAGAAAGGCCTTAACTACGAAATGTCTCATGATTAAGAGATTTGTTGTGCATAGAACGATTTTGCGTTTCTACAAGTACTGATTTTGTTCTCTTGGAAACCTCTTAACTAAATAAATTTCAAATAGATGATCTTAAACGTCGTAATATTTTTATTAAGTTTAAAACTAGAAACACAGTTTAAAACTAGAAATAAATGTTATTAAAAAGCTCGAAATTGCTTGGTTGCATATACAGTGCGGTTCAATAGATAACCGCCACTCAATCAAAACAAGCAAAAGTCAATTTCCAGCCAGTGTATGTGAGATAGAAAAAAATGACAAATAGAGAAAGAACAAGTATTTAGTACTGAATACAATAGGAACAACCAAAAATTGCAAACATCAAGATAAATGTTTTGTTTTGTTTTCAAAAATGAGTCAGAAGTTTACGACTTTATTTCGGTTCATTTGATTATCGTCACCAAACAAATTGTTGCTGTTTATGAATCTGAACAGTTTATTTTTTAAAAATTTGAAAGGGAAGTTAAAAATTAGAATTTTCGTTATGCAGTTTTTAATCAATGGGTAAGAAAAAGTGTTTAACTTTATCAGAAAGGGTTAAATATATGTGTATCATCAGGAAGGGCTTTCAGGCCATGCTATATTTCGTAGAATCGGATGACGTCACGAAACCATACTAAATTATTTCAAGGATACAAAATCTTATGGAAGTAATTATAAAGGAAGGTTTTCAACGGCACTTGCACTTGCACCTCTGGATAAACGAAAAATTGTTAGGTTAGCTTCCAATTCGGCTCTTTCTACAACAAAATTTGCCCTTCAAGCTGGTGTTAATACCAGTAAATCGACTGTCCGCCGTGCTATTTTAAATGGAAAACATCTGAAGCGGTTGAAGTTAAAGAAAAAACCACCACTGAATGATGAATGGAAGCAGAAACGATTGGAATTCGCAAAGAAATACATGACTTAGAAGTGATACAAGGTCAATATGTTAATGACACGAAAAGTCATATTTTCTGAAGAAACAAAATTTTACCTGGATGGACCAGAGAGGTATAAGTATTATTTTCACGACCTTAGGGAAAAAGAAGTGTTTTTGAATCACTATCATATAGTAGAGGAGGGGTTCAATCTCTTAGTACGGCACAATGGATTTAGTGTTTCAAAGTACAAAAATTACCGAATATAGTTACAAGATGTTACTGGAATCTGTTTTCCTCAAAATCCATGATCTTTCTACACCACTGTCATGGATTTTTCAACAAGATATCGCGCCGATTCACACAGCTCGTGTTGTAAAGTCAGCAGTTTTTTAGTACTAAATACTCCTCCTTTCTCTATTTCATAGTTTTTTCTATCTCACACACCGGCTGGAAATTGGCTTTTGCTTCTTTTGATTGAGTTGTAATCTATTGAACCGCACTGTATGTACAATTACTATTATTAATAATACAAAAAATTGATAAAATATAAAAAACATATCAGAAAATGACGATTTGGTCATAAAAAATATAAAACACATATCATCATCATAAAAACATATCAGAAAATGACATACGCTTTCATGGGTTTGGTATATAACTTAACATGAAATTTGGTAGGATAAAAGGGGACAGATTGTCACAATTGTGTAGAAATTTATAATATTACATATTTTGGTTTATTCCTATTTCTTGGGTCACAATTGTTATTAGCTAAGCTATTCTAGAGAATTTCTACAGAAACGTCGTTATTACATTTTAAATGTTGAAGTTGAATTTACACCAAATAAAAATGAAACTATAGTTTATGGCTTAAGTAAATTTTTTGAAAATTGGGACACATTCACCAAAAATGAACTGGGGTAGATACGACCGTTGAACCAAAGTAAAACGGAAATATTATATTTTTGCAAAAAATTTATCTTGGTAAACTCAAAATGCCATTGCACTACAACAAAGAAAACTATTGCTATAGTTAGACTAAAATAAATATTAAAGAAAATATGTAAATGGTCTCCGTATACATACCACCACAAAACGATAATCGTATATAATTATGGTGACGGGTAACACGTCCATTAAAGAAACCATTAAAACAAAGTCGTTACCATCAATCGTGTTAATCAAATTTGAATAAATTACTAATTTATCTATGATCCATCACCGAAAATCTTTGTATGTATTTATTTATAGAACATCATAACATTGTCCCCGTCCTTAAACCAAAAACAAATAGAAGACAATAATATATTCTCGGCGTTTACTCGAGGTACGGAGAATGATTGAAGAAGGAATATAAAAATAAATCAATTCATCATCAAATATTACCAGCACACATAATTTCCCCGGCGCACTATTAATATCGATTTAGTACCGCCCACGCGATTAAAAATAATTAAGCAATGGAAAATTATTTTAGTCTGTTAAATTTAAATTAATTAAATTAAATTATTGTTGTTGTGTCTTTCCATTTTATGATCAGGTTTTCGCTACTTCGAAAACGAACAATGTCGATACGGTGACATGACCTTTTTCTGTGTGTTCAAGTATTTTCTATTTTGATTTTCATCGTGTTTTCCACCCATCATCGAGGTAACCGAAACCTTCAATTTACTCGTTTATTATTGTTTTTTATAATAATCGTACTCACGAGTGCCTACACACTCGTGTATAACAACGAAATGTGTAAATAGGGCGGGGAAATTTAAAATAAAAATGAAAAAAATATTTTCCAATCGATATCCGACCATAATATTTTACCAGTTACAACAGAGAGTGAGATACGACAAAAGTGGAATAAAAATTAAAAGGAAAAACAAGTAATTTGATTACATTTGATCAATTTGAAAATAATAAAGCTCATAAAAACATAAATAAAAAGTTTCAAAGTTATGAATAAAATAAGGTTATTTATTCGACGCCCTCACCTACCTCAAACCATTTCTAGAGCTTTTTAGATTGTAGCTACAAAAATCGTATCATAATTTCGTTTGATAAATTCTTTTCGTCTCTTGTATCAAATTAGTCAGATACAGTAAAATAAAAACAGTTTAATGTGTATTTTCATCGTACTTTGCATCAATGTCAATCTGATAGTATTACCTTGAGGATAAACTTGAAAACGCAATTGGTCATACATATTGTGGAAACGCGTTTTACAAATTTTTGGCGATTAACTCGAAAGATTATCACATTTTTTTAAAAATCATTAGGTTTACCTTTGTTATGTTATAATTAATTCTATTTTAAGGAATTACATCACAGATCATGTTGTTCCTATACCTCCACTGCATTCTTTCATTATTGGCTGATTTTAAAGATGCAAATACATTAGTATATAAAACAATGTAGGTTCAATTGTAAGGCTTAGGCACATGTTTAATTGCTATATAATTCAATATGGTGGGCGGATTGATAAAATGCTATGTGAATTTGAATATTGCTCTACATATGAAATAAGATTACCGTGTATAGGTTGAGTTTGTGTTTTACTGCATAACTTGCATAATATATAGCAAAGCTTTTCCAAGAAATTGACCTGCTGTCATTTTATTAAGCTTCTTGGCAAAATAGACTAAAATCAAATAATTTTGAAATGTTTAGTTCTCTTAGTGAGTCCATCTTGACTAAGGGCGTTGATACTCTTTTCATTAAACATATTATTTCAAGGAACTTACTATCTCCATATTAGTAGAAATACCAAGCAAATGTTTTGACAAATGAAGATGGGGCCAGAACTTTGAACTCATTACATTTTAAACTTTAGAATCATAGTTGTCAATGTATTTACCTCAGTACGAATACAACTAGAGAAGGTATCCAGAATTATTCCAAAAGACCACAAAACTACTACACTTGAATCTTAATTATCCGGGATGAGTGAGACTTCCTGGATAATTAAAAATCCCGACTAATCAAATTATTTGTTATTATAGAGTCTTAAAAAAATCCCGGTTAATCAGATGAAATCCCGATTAACCAAAAGACTAGAAAATATCGAATGCGTAGGAAAAATCCCGGATAATCGATGTTCACGGATAATCGATGTTATTTATTCAAAGTGCTCTTGCTGTCATAAAAACTAAGCAACGCAACCTTTTGCCTGAAAAGCACTGAGCCTCAGTAATAAAACGTTATCTTTTAGAGATTTTTCACATTATTTTTCAACATAGTTTGAGTAAAATCTTCAACCACTTAACCATCTCGGTCAACCTGGTCAAACCCATCGACCAAAATTCGGACAATTTGGTCATCGTTTTAAATTGTGTTAATGAAACATTTTTTTTTAGCGGAATGTGGTTGTTTGACCTTGGTTGCGTAGAATTAATCAATCAAATAATTAAAAAACAGTCGCCATAACCTTAAAATGTGATTGTTGTGATACCGGGCGCTACGGTGCTTTTCCACCAGCCTCTACCCTTTGTTTTGACTGTTTCTTAATCTCTGGTTTGTAGTAATGTATCCATGTTTCATCAAGAGTTACATAATGGTGCAAAAGCTACTTCCAAGTATGCTTGAATAAGTCCATATTGTGTTGAGAAATATTAAGACTTTCTAACTGTTATTGGGCAGTGGGCTCGCAAGGCATTCATCGCGCAGATAGCTTTCGCGTGTTCAAATAATTATGTAAAATGTTGTGCACACGATAAATTGGGATGTTTACTAACTTAGCAATCACACGCAACTTCAATTTAGGGTGTAGGTTAGGTTTCAGTGGTTGACACTTAGGCCATTGTTGGTGATACCACGGCTTCATGACCATCATTAACCTCTTCACCTAATCACCTACTCACACAACTACAGTATACCAGCGGCACATTGTGCATGGACGGTGGGTCGCCGCTGAATTCTGTACTCAATCAGAGGGTCTTAGTTGTGTTTATTAACATCACCGATTATAATAAATGATGCAAATTTGATTTGCATCTAGCCTCTGATTTGATTTGAACCCAGTACCTCCCGGTCCAAGCGCCGAAGCTTTAACCACTGCACCACTTGTCCAGTCAAAACGATTTAGGGCGTAACCTAGAACTTCATTGATCACTTATAGTGTAGTCACTTCAATACTCCTATTTCGTGCGGAAATTGAGAGACAAGACCATAAGCTTGTGTATACATACATGATTACACAATTTTGAATAAGTCTCTCGTCATTTGTGATACAAATAAGTGTTTTTTTTGTGATCATAGGCATCAAAATTTATCGAACCGGGTGGAAACGGTTCAAATTTTTGTTGCTTCCACTTCACACATTCCCATGATATTGAGATGGGGAATTTGACTTTTCTGTTTAAATTTAAACATTTCAGTGTCAAGTGAATATATTTTCAACACGAGTTTCGTTTAGATTATATTATTGTAATTTGAAAAATGTAAATTAGAACATTTATTCACATTAATCGAATTCTGAAACTATAGAATTATTTACAATCGCGCCAAAATTATTAACCAAAAATCAAAACATTGCGTATGGTGCGCCGCACATGCACACTAATTAGACATTATTGTTACTAATACAATCGCATTTATTCAAAACTATTGCGTTCCGGGAATTTATCTCTCATACCAAAACCAAACACAATCATATTATATCATATAGAAAACGATTGTGTTTGGTTTTGCTCATACCATTATTTTTGGACCAAAATAGGAGTATTTGTATTTTTTTATTATTCTCCGTACTCCGTATTGAGTTTTTCTCCGATCTTGTACCACCAAAAACTGAACAAAACAGCAAGGTAATTTTTTTTGTCACGTTTCAACTCGACATGGAGTTATCGTACAGAAATGTTCAGTGTTATATCCGAAGATTTCACCACATAGCTAATTTGGATTAACGAATAATTTGGAAAGTTCGTTGACAGATCGTCTTACAGTGAACACGCGATAAAAAGAAAATAAATTAAAATTAACTCCAGCATCAAAAGGTAGGCAAAATTTCTTCTAGTTTACCGTTAAATTTTCTTGTGTCGTTTTTTTTGCCACAGTATAGAACTATCTCGCCTGACATAATTTTGATATAATTGATAGGTTTATAATTTAGTCCTTGATTGTGTCCTAATATGTAGGATTGAGAATCGCAAAAATAACAGCGAATATTCTATACAATATTCCATTGTCTGAAAGTTAACAGTTTTGTGCTACAAGAAAAACAATTTTGAAAAATATCCATATTTTCTATACCTCAATTCACGGTAGGATGAAAATCTTTCTCTACTGTGTGCTAGTTCTGAAGTTCATAAAGTTAATTTTAGGACAATATAACGTAATGATTAATACATAATATAGTTGGATGGTATTTCAATATTATCGCAATCCTGTTAAGACTGACAAATGCCCCGCAATGATAGTAGTAGATGCTGATGTTAGAATCAGCAAGCTGTTTCGTTTTAATTAAATATTTTATTTAGTAAAATTGACCAATTATTCAGTATGCCAATTACCAGCATTTTTATCAAACTGATTTCGCACTTCGGTTTGTTCAAAAACCCATAATCGAAGATGATACACTGATTTTTGTTACATCTAGTTTAACAATAAAAATGTGAAAAATAGTTTCGCTAAATACGTTTGCAACATGTTTTGATGCATGGTAAGCTTTGTAACAAATAGCTTATCATAAGAATTCAAAGAAATAGCATATATAATTCTAACAATTATTTGAGCATGCCAGGCCTCTTATTCGTTTTACCTGACCATAATTATCGGTAGCTAGCTCAAACTAACGTTTTATTACAATTTAATAAATATGTTAATTTGCGTGATATCAATCCCAACATGCAAAGTGCAACACTATAAATTAAAGTATTATATTTGCAGGCCTGACAAATTATTGGATTTAGCTGATAAATTATTACAGCAATGAGAACTAAACCGATGACATTCAATCATTTTTCTTTCCATCTTGGGGGTTGGATAACCTTGAAATATTTTA
Organism: Nephrotoma appendiculata; assembly: GCA_947310385.1. NCBI lineage: Eukaryota > Metazoa > Arthropoda > Insecta > Diptera > Tipulidae > Nephrotoma > Nephrotoma appendiculata. Next base: position 198,863,449 of record OX371224.1, read on the forward strand.
AAACGCGATATAAAAAAAATCCTTTACCACTTATTCGAACCAAATTGTTAATTGTGACCAAATATTAACCAATTAGATTGTGTTTACAAAATTTGGCTGATGGGGTCATGAAGGTGAATGCCTGTTAGGAATACTTTCATAAAACAAAAATGACCCGAATATGCAAATATAATATAGTAGAGACCTCCCACAATTTTCAAAAGTAGTATTTTGAGATTATCTACTGCCGACTGGAGAGGCTTTAGCCGAGAATTTTGTATCAAAATCACATAACCTATTTGTCAATTTTGTTTTTAAATTATCGGTTTAATTTCTAAATTTCTGATGGATGGTTAGTTCATTAGTTATTGGCAGTTGTCACTAATGAAAATTAAACAAAATGTGTCAGATATTTAGCTCTAAACTGCAAACTTAAACCATAGCAATTAAAATTTTCATGAAAATTAAAAATCTTACTTTTAAGTAAATTTTAAATAATAACAGTCTCGGTTTTTTAATACAACCTATGAATGATTGGTATGAACTATCCAGTATTTAGTTAATGGGAACTTTAGACAAAAAATAATATTGATAAACTTTACGATTCTTGCGACATCTATCTAAAAAACGGAAAACTGTCAGCTTTACTGACGAAATCAGTAAAGCAATGAAATACAGTTATGTGTATTAACATTTATTGAATAAAACGGAAATAATTGTAAAAATGGAAATAAAAGGAGTTTCGTTTTACTTGATTTTACTATTTATTAATAGTCACCGGAGATTCTATAGGCTACATTAAAGGCTAAAACAACAAGGGCGTAAATTGAAAAATACCATTTTACAAAATATATGTATAAAATTATAAAATTTGACAAACGAATATTTTATATTTAACCTAAGCTCTCCACTTGTCATTACTGTCGGGTTACACCATTAAGTTTGAGGCACATAGTATTCGTTTCGTACCGATTCGTTTCGTTTTCAATAAGTTTTTATAAATTCTTACGCACATAACTTCATTGCGTTTTATGTTATTTGACAGATCGATTTTTTTAGTCTCACAATACTGTTTGAATTAAACCAATTATTTATAATATCACATCAAATAATTTAATAATGAGTGAAGTGAAGACACACTGACAAAAATACGATGACCACAGACGTCAAAATAAATAATTTGAGGTTATTGTTTAAGTTTTTTTTAAATTTGATCAACTCTTTCGGTTCGGTTCCGCCCTTAACTGAACAATGTGAGAATATTTTCGGTTTTCCATACATTTTAACATATTCAACTTAATGGACAGAACGAAACGAAAACTATGTGCCTCGAGCTTTAATACCATCGAACTATTATAATCGTTACGATCATAGTATACAATATTAGCGAAGCTTGATGGTATACAATATTTTGTCATTTCGCAAAAATTAAAATGACGTCAATACAAAAAAAATACAATCTAAATGTAAATTTTATGTTTTGGTGACATTTCGATGATTTTCAAATGTCAAATGTATGTTACGTTTACTACACCCGACGCCATATTAAAAAATGTTCATACCATTTATGTTAATGCTAATGATATAAATTATATCAGGTGGAGATGCTAGGTTAGCTACTACTGCGGCATCTTCAAGTCCAGGAACCATGTTTGAACGCAGATTTTTTCTTAATTTCTTATATTGTGTATTATAAATTATTAGGCCCTCATATTTGAATATTTTGTCATGAATCAAAGTGCCAGTTACCCGATGTACTCACATTATAAGTGAAATTATCTGCTGGAGGAAACTTTAGATTTTTCAACCGCTAAATAATTCTAATTGCTGATATCTAATATTTCTATTTCTTTTTCCTAAGTAGTATAAATTAGACCAAAAACCATTTATTGATGCTTGATCTGATCCAGTCCAGTTCATGTTTCATGAGACCACGCAAATGTGATCTAAAACAAAATTTTGAGCAGGTTTTCCATATAAAATTTGAACTGATTCGGATAAATTGGTGCCAAGAAACACGGCAAATATTGTGACCATATTTATGGTTTCATACATTTTGATTTAATTTTGAATTTGAAAAAATTGTAAAAATCTGACCAAAATAAATTATTAATCAATAAATCATTATATGTTCGGGTAGACACTCGCGCTTGTAAATGAGAACTGGGTTTATAATTTAATACTAAATAAAATTTGGCTTTTTGAATCCATACTATGAATTTGTCCAGAAAGCATGTTTAAAATTTGAATAAACCTTAGTGTATAGGAGGCTACCATCATTAAGGTACTTCGAACTGCTATACATGGCAAAATGACTTCAAAACTTTATTTATAAACTAATACATGTGTTAGTCCATGCTTTTGCATAAATAAATAATAGAAGCTAGTGGATTTTTCTTATATCCCCTTCAGATATCTGGAAAGGTGCATGAAAATAGTTGGAAAAGATTGGTCCGATATTGATAAATTTAGGCGAGAAATTAAATTTTTGTTCTTGCGATTTTCGAGTAAATCACAATTTAGAGCACTTTTCAACAAATTATACCCGGCATAATAAAGTGAGTGGTGGCCGCAAACTTTAAATTTCGGTACGACTAAAAATAACAAGCGATGTAGGCTTAAATAATAAAGAAAAAAAAATTGCTGATACAAGTTTTATTTTAAAATCTCATTAAGTTAAAACAAATGTACTCAACATACCCTTCGCGTGACAGACATAGCTAAAACGACAACAACTCCTTGAGCAACCATGCTTGGGTCAATACAAATTAAGGTGAAAGCATGGGAACAGTGCAGTAGAATTAGAAGGAAAAGAAAAACACCACGCGGAGCGCCAGAATCTGGGTGTTAGTTTACGTCTTGTTTTTACGGGTAAATTGGACTCTATTTCACTTCTAAACTTACGTGTTTTCTAATGTGTTCTCAAATTGCTCGATTAAAACACCATTCTATTTATTTTCTTCGATTCTAAGACTACGATACTAGATAATTCCATTTTATTTATTACTAAATAACATTTATCAAATTGAAGAAAAGAGGCAAAATTCACAATTATATCAAGAGATTGAAATCACGATATAAAACTCATAATTGTTTACGTGAAATAGATTGTTAATTGATTCCTTGAAAAATTGAGGCATAAACTTAGTCGAAAATAGTGATGGTACAACATTCCAGCTCTGTTATGATTTTCAGTCGATATATGTCAGATTGTAAACATTAAAAAATCGAATGCTGTAGCACCGAGGATTTACTTTATCACCGACTAAACGATATAGTGGGTAAAGCTTTGGCATTTGAATCAGACCCGATAACTAGGTTCGAAATCCAATGAGAACAGGATGCAACAGGGACTTTTCATCATCTGATTACGATCGGTAATGAAAATGAATTCAACTGTGAGTCTATATCGGAGCGCAGAAGTGATGGGCCCAACCCATTTTCAATGTCAGTTTTGTAGGCTAGCACGTAACCATGCAATGTGTAGATGGTTCTACCTAAATAGGACCTATAGCCGTATATTTACTCGATGTTGCTACAAAAATGGGGCTGAAAGAATGGGAAGTACGTCGGCTCCAGAACACATCGCAATGATTAAAAATAAACAAAACAAAACTCTACTCTATCATTTATTCTTAGTAAAAGGTAATCCAATATCGCTATGTTTCTTAACTAATCCAGCTAATCGCTGAAAAACGATTTGATTTACACTTAGCTTGTCTCTGAAATCGACTTCAAAAAGATTATGCCGAATAATAAAATTAAAATTAAAAACCACAAACATATACTTTATGTAGTTTTGTTAGGCTCAAACTATTTCAAACCGCTTTTGTACGTTGTACCTAATTACTATAGATATGATTTTGGTTTTAAATAAATTGTAAGGTTTTTTTCGTATCGCATTAGTATGCGCTGTACCTTTACGTTATAAAATAATAAAAAAAGTGTTTCAGTTCAACTTTATAACTTAAATGAATACTTAAATTTATATGAGATTTTTCTAAAGTATCAGGAAATTTGCATAGCGAAATTTCGAAAGTAAACGAAGATGGGGTTCAAAGATTATTATTCTTAAATTTTAACGGAAATAGCAAGATTTTACTGTTTTTCCAAAATTAGAAACGTGGTTTGAAATGTGGTTTAAATATGTTTACTGGAACACCGACTTTCTAGTTTCATTTTGTTTTGTTTGCAAATATTTTGAAAAGTACACCATTTACGAAAACGACTAGTAGATTAAAAATTATTTTTACGCAAACTTTTTATTTTTTTTTTTTTTTCGTTTATTCGTGAGAAATAATTACTCGTACTCTTAGTATAACCAACTGAAATTTTTTACAGTTCTTTAACCGAAATAACGAGAAAATGAAATAAATATAAAACAAAACCGCCACGAAATTAATTGAGGCCCTCAGATGCCGAAGACAGCAAATATACAACGCTATCAGTCCGTTTAGCGGTCTAAGAGAAAAACAATAAAGATCAAAATATTCTTATGAATTTACAAATTTAAATTTTCAACGAAAGCGGTGCTTCTGTGTTTTCGGAAATTTTATTTACGAAATGATTTATTTTTCGCTCTAAAACCTAAAAACGAGATAAAGTTTTTTTATGGAACCAATCTGTTGGTCGATATAAAACCTAATTTCAGCCCATTCCCTATTTAAAAGAACTATAGCTAATTTAGTACCTATATTAGTATATAAGGACTCACATCTCACTACGACAAAGTTATATACATACTTGGGAAGTAAAATGTTTTAAAGTTATATATATATTCGTTACTGATTGGTTGATGCCCCCGGTTGCACAGAAAAATGACTAACGACCGGGTAGTTGTGCGCCAGTTAAATGTTTTATATGAAATATATTTTATGATTAAATATATTTTATTACGTGCAAATATTTAGGTTAGGTTTCAGTGGTTGACACTTAGGCAATTTTTTGACCCATTGTGATACAACGCATTCACGCCACATCATTAAGCCATTCACCTATTCACCTATTCACACAACTACAGTATACCACCTGCACATTGCAAGCTCCATGTCGACCTGTACATTGACATGGACGCATCGTAACAGCACTAAAGTAATGTAAAAATGTAAAGAAAAATAAGATCACTCCCTCTCCATGGCCCCTACGAGATAACGGTATAGAGATGACGTTTTTGATATGTTGAGTTTTTTATGAAACTACCTGATGACTGATGAGTTTGTTGATCCTCAAAAAGATCAGAAATTTCTTAAATTTATGATTATAATACCATTTTGAACTTTTATTTTTATCAATTTATGTTTTTTTTCAGTACGCCCTTATTTAGGCATCAACCTTTAAGAAAATAGTCACAAAACAGACCAAGGAAACTCGATAGTTAACTATATAAAAAACAATTTTCCAACAAAAACGTGGTAATTTACTTGGATAAAAATATTTCAATTTCGTATTATAAAGGGTTATCCAATTCAAGCTTGATAAAGTAAACTTAAAAAAAACACACAAAATATTCGGAATGTATTGTAATTTTTATTTCATTTTACAGATTGATCCTTGCCATTTTTTGTTAAACAAAATATCATTCAAATGTCCTCCACGGGACTTCTTACAGGCCTTGATTCTTTTGAGGTAATTTTCAATGACTTTTCGGCACATTTCGGGCGGTATCTCGGCCATTACCTTACGAATATTCGTTTTCAATTCGTCAAGAGTTTGAGGATTGTTTGCGTAAACACGATCTTTCGCGTAGCCCCACAAAAAGAAATCCAAAGGCGTTAAATCACAGGATCTTGGAGGCCAATTGACATCAGCCAATCGCGAAATCAAACGTCCAGGAAATTTCTCTTGCAAAAGATCTCGATTTGCTCGTGTTACGTGACTAGTTGCTCCATCCTGCTGGAACCACATATCGTCAAGATCATAATCTTCGATTTTCGTAAAAAAATAATCGGTTAACATGCGGCCATAGCGCTCAGAATTGACGGTAACGGTTCGTCCATGGTTGTTCTAAAAAAAATACGGCCCAATCACACCACCAGACCACAATGCGCACCAAACAGTGACTTTTTCCGGGTGTAATGGCTTCTCTACAATCAATTGTGGATTTTCTGAGCCCCAAATTCTACAGTTTTGCTTATTAACGTATCCACCAAGCGAAAAATGAGCTTCATCACTGAAGAAAATTTTGTTCGAAAAATCAGCATCAGCAGATTTAATAATTTTAACGCGTTGGTCGATTGTTAAATGCTCCATATTCTTAAATGGCAGAATGTCAACTAAATAAATGACAGCGTACTTGACGTTTATCTTTGACAGATGTCGGTATGCAGATTTCTACTTTATCAACCTCGAATTGGATAACCCTGTATTTCATTGCGATTTTAATTTGTTTCTGCAAAAAAATGACAACCCAAGCATTTGCTCTACATTTTTCAATACCGTAAACTTTACTGTGCAATGCAAAACTGTAGGTATGCATCCTACGCTTTTACATTTGGCTGTTATAATTTCCATTATTTGAGTTTAAATCTTATTTAAAATGAAATTGGTTAGAAAATTATTATATACTTTTTAGTGGACTTAAGTCTTTCTTTGAAATTGCTTTCGTTTACATGTTCATTTATTATTTTATTTTATTATTTTTATTTTCAGCAACAATGATCATTACAATTTTGGGTTCTAAACTAAAAAAATATCAGTTTTTGAAACTGAATCTTCTTCAATTTGGCTTGGGAATTCGGCAACATCAAACCTAACGTGTATGCAATAATGGCTTCTCTTGTTATGCAGCATTGAAACTCTTTTAATATCAATCAAATCTCATCCCAACTTCACGTCGATTCAGAAATATGAATTTAGGTTAAGCTGGAAACCAGTTAAATTGAATACTCCACACAAAATTCTATTTAACTCGGTCAGGGAAAGGCAACCACCTTCTTTTAAAACATTAGTTAATTATCGAAGCAATTAATATTATATTATGACATCCGACTTCCGATTAGTCAATAAATCAATATTGCAAGGATAATATACTGTTCAACTATTTGTATACTAACCTAACTGAACCCATTGGCTAATTTGAATATTTGCATCTTAGAATATTTAAAAATGATGAACAGAAAACACAAATCACATTTTCCACGGTTCAGCAAATATTTAAAAGTTTAATCAACACCAAACAATTTAATTTGTTTACGCAAATGTGACTGTTGCATAGGTTGTTACCGTTCGCCTAAATGTTTGCTATTTCAAACAAAAAAGTTTCATAACCACTTAGTGATAGCTTTTTTCGTGAAAGTGTGTCCATAAATTGTCAGTTTTTTTTTACATTTCTTTAGAAAATAATTACCAATAATTAATTAATTATATATATATATATATATATATATATATATATATATATATATATATATATATATATATATATATAAGAAGCTGCAAAACAAGGTTTGCCGGAGCAAAACTCGGCCAAATCAAAAAACAATCGAACTACGTGCCCGAGTCACGTTTGGGCAAATCACTCAAGTGGATAACAAATTGCACCGAAATTTATACAAAAAAAATTTCTATGATATTTCTCTTAGTAAAATTTTTTTTATTAAAAGGGTAAGCCACGACTTTAATACGCCTAATTTTATGCAATTCACATATGTGCCACGAACAACTAAATGAGCGTTTACAGTTTTAGTTTTAATGAATTTAGCAAAAATTTTGAGATTTTAAAGCTCTAAACATATCATAAAAGTGCATTGTCGTAAAGCTCGTTATTGATTCCTCAAGTTAAATAAAATCGTTAATGAAAATATGAAGAAAAAAACTGTGTCGAGTAGTAAAATCTAATTAAAATGTCGGATTTAATTCTTACACATAATAGTGATTTTGTACACATAATAGTGATTTTGTGTACTCATAAGTCATAACCAATGTGAGGTGTTGTTCACGAGAACGAGAGCAAGAATCTAGAGAAATGAGTGATACTTATTCCTTAAATTTGAAATTTATTGATCTTTCATTTGACAACATCAAATCTGCAAAGATTTTTCACTCTGCAAACAATTTCCATAATTCATGTTGTCATGTTAATTCTAAAATCAGTAATAGGACGGATTAGTAGTAGTAGTAGTAGTAGTGGATTTTACCTGGGATATCTTATTGTTTTAACAATAATTTGGTAGTGATATTTAAATGAATAAAATATTTGTGTGTAATGAGTTAAGGGTTAATAAGGATGTTGGGGTAAGTTAATTTAAACAAAATGAAATCCGGGAAAGATACAATTCCTTAATTTGAATATAATAAAAAATATCTTAGTTTATTTAAGGCCGATTTGCAAACTATTACGTTGAAATTTAAAAGTTTCTGAGAAAATTTATTTAAAACGTTTTACGATTGGATTATAGTATTTTAAAGCATTATGCTCAGTTGGTTGAATTTTGTAGTGGAAGATAATAACAATTGTATTATTTCAAATAGTAAATTCAAATGCTGATTTAAAAACCATTTCAAAAAATAAAAGAAAATTTATGCATATCTTTGTATATGGATTATGTTGAAAATTGTTTAGCCTCGTTCTACTTACGGTACTCACTACTAGTAAAAGAACGAGTAAGTCGCTATGTCGATTATAATTTATATGAGTGAAGACAATTTTAATTATATATGCGAGTATAAATTCTATGCATGCGGAAAATTATTAAGTTATTTAACTTTTCTTATTAATATTCCAGTTGAACTTGAATTTAAAAACAAAATTACGTGTAGGTAGGTATGGAATATTAACGATTGGGTAACGCATTTACAACATAAATCGTACGTCGTCAACTGAATAAATATAATTGAATTTTAAACTACAATACCGAATGGCGCATTCAATTTTTTAGGTCAAAAACAATACGTGACATAACCACTCCTTACCAACATCTTCCAAAAAAAAATATTCCTTATCTTTTAAATAGCAGAGTATGATATATATATCATGGTTTCATCGCATTACATTACGAGCTTTTTTATTTCCAAATGGTACTGAAGAAAAAAAAATGGAAAATCTAAAAGTTAATAATTGTATGTTTACGAGAGTTTCCGGATGTGTAGTTGAGGGTGGTGAGTAAATGTGACACTATGTACAACATAATGTACATTTATTTGGGGCACTTGAAAAAGTTTTAAAAATATTCTTTAAAAACTATATTTAGGTTATTCGTCTGCCCTATATAATCCCGTAAAATTGAAACATTACGTTTTTTATTACCGTAGCTTTGCCAAAATAAATATTCCAGTTTATGTCATAAAATAAAAATTTGGCAACAAATCAATGTTCAACCCAAAAACGAGGAAAAAATGCTGAAGCAGTGTATAAAGAAAATTGATTAGAAAAATCTTCTCTCTCAAGGCTAACAGAAATAAAAAACCCATGTTTTTGTTGTAAGAAATAATAAATGGATGGATACGAAAGGCATAAGAGATTTTTTCTTGGTGTATGTAATATAATTTATATGTGTGTACGTGTGCTTACCCGTTTCAGCATCTGGCGCTAGCGTTGTTGTGGTCGATTTATGATGTTTATGTTTGAAAATATTAAGATGGGCTTCCGTTATCGATGTACTTGGCTCATCGGTTGCGGTCTCTGTCTCCGTTTCCCTTTTCCAAAGTCTTATATTCGGCGCCATTGTGAATTTTTTTTTGGTTCGTCGAATGGAAACCGAATTTCCCTTTGAACGTTACTTAAAAGTCGTTCGTGGCTCAATAAAATTCTTAATTTGTCCTTTTTATTTTATTAAATTGTACGCTCGGCTAGATTTCAAAAACTCTGGTGACACAAAATAACGGAAAATTTAATAAAAGTGTAAACTTAAATAGTTTTGGTATAAAATCGATATTTTCTACAGATTATTTTTATCGGTAGGAAAAATCGATTTTATTTAATTCGCTTTCAAAAAAGTTAAAATTTTCTAAGTATTTATAACAAAAAAGCTCTGCATTTTCAACATTTTAAGGAAAATTTTTAACTTTTCAATAAATCAAACGGAAAATATAAAAATAGTAAATGTTCGTATTTTTGTATTGTGGAAAATTATGTAACAAAAATATGACGTCGAATTTTCCCTTCTCTGATCTCATAATTTTCACTTAACAACTTTTTTACAAAATTCACAAAATAACCAAGTTTAATAAAACTTTTGGTTTAAAACATTAAATTTTCTATTAATGTAATTTAAAAACACAAATCAAAATTTTCCACAAACAAAATTATCAAAAAAGTAATTTTTTTTATCGCACTTTGTTTTATTTTCCATTGTGTCCCATTTTCTGTGACGACGAGATAAAAGTTTTTCTTTTATCCACGACAGATTTTTAATGGAAAATGCATATGCAATGAAAATTATCCAACTAATATAATTTTCACATCAATCCCGTTTTGTGTAGATGCAAAAACGCATTACAAAAGTAATTTTAAAGAAGTTTTTTAAATTTTCCTTTATTTTATAAAATTTTAATTTTCACACGTTCAACTATCTTCACAGTCAAAACTTTTATATTTGAACTGTATGATGGCAAATGGTGGAAATGAATATGAACTTTTAATATGGAGAAAAATCAATCGATTTCGAAAAATAAAACAAAAAACCAGATTACAAGGAAAACTGCTATAGAAAATATGCTGAAATGGATAAGCTCGCATGCGCGAAATTTTGTTTTAGTTGACAAACATGCGTAGTTCGCCGAGAACTTATAGATAACTTTTCGTGCATTCGATTTTTGTTTCGAAATTCGAATTATTTGTTTTAACTGTGTAGTTCGTAATCGAAGTGTAATTTTTAGGGCTTACTGTACTGTATCTGGGTTTGCATCTTAAACTATTTAATATTAGTTTAAACAAGAACCGAAAGAGTATTCTATGAAATGTGTGACCTAGATACATAGGTCACTAACATAATTGTTAGGTAATAAAAATATGTCTTGGAATTGAAAATTGATAGTTTTAGAAGTTTTATAAAAAATTGGCTACCTAACAGAAATATGATTGATTCCTTTGTTTATAAAACCGAGTTTTAGGCGATAAAATTTCACATTATACCAAAAAACTATTTTCGCCCATTTAAATAAACGTATGTATACTGTATATTTTTAGACGCCCTGTAATTTTTATAAAATTAGTCTCGCATCCGATAAGACCCCATTGACTATTGGAAATGTAGACGAAGTACTGCCTACCGGACTAAAATAAACCTGTAATTCCATTCAAACAATGAAAACCATAGTTCACAATACGGCTGAAAAATCGTATTGCGGCAAATTTTAAAATTTGAATTTTTGACTTATAGATGGCTAGTGTGTAAGAATCACAAAAATCAGTTTCGAACAGATGAGATTATTGATTTAAAAAAATCAGTCTTCTCATCAAGTCGCGCTAGTAGTACAACTACCATGGTATTGTTCTATATAGACAATATTTCAATGTAATAATACAACATCAGTCTTCGTGACCTGATGAGAAGACTGATTTTTTCAAATCAATAATCACACCTGTTCGAAACTGATTGTTGTGATTCTTACACATTAGCCATCTATAAGTCAAAAATTCAAATTTATCCACGATCCGAAAAGTATGGGGCTGTTGGGAAGTTGATTGTGTATAAGCACAGACAAAAGACTTCTATCAGACTCCAAAACCAATGGAAAATGCATGTTTAAATCAAATTCTCGATGTCGTTACAAATGGAAAATTATTTCTAGCGGCTGTTAGTTGAAATGCTAGCTAAAACTCAAACCCTATTTTGGTCTATGTGCGCTCAATATACATATTTCTCGCTCAATATATTTTTTTAATACGCCCAATATGCAATGCCGACGGAATTCCATTTACATTCGCGTTCTAAAACCACACTGCTTCTATGGAAAGAACCAGTTAGCACACGTAAATTCGTACTACCAGCCAAAGAAAAGTGTCACAAAAATTCCGGTGTCGGTGTGAATCCCAACTAAAAAGAGAAAAAAATCACAGAAACAAAAGGCACGTGTTTGTATATATTTTCCAATTGGAATAAATAATAATTCTTATCCGAAATAAAACAAAATTTTCCATTTATAATAAAATAAATATTAATTTTTTATTCACATTATTTTTTATTTGTGTACAAAAAAACATAGAAAATTTATTTACATATTTAAATTTCATAAATTGAGTTTTGTATTGCATCTGCCACGTTGTATTGCATCCGCCACGTTGTATTGCATCCGCCACGTTGTATTGCATCCGCCAGCATATTGAGATCTTGAAAAAAAAATCATGGAAAATTTACTACGTAAATGTATTTCGCGACGACGCCATTGTGAGACAGATCTATATTACCTTTTTAGTCCAAATTTGTACATCGCGATCACTAAATAAGTTAATAATTATTATTATATATTTAAATTTAAAATTATTTACTTTAACAAATCGAAAAACAATATAATGAAACACAACACTTTAAAGTGAAAAAAACTAATTATGTAGTGCAACCGTGCACGTCGACTTGTCAGAAGAAACTGAAAATAAAAGATACAATCGAAACTTATAAAACGAAAATAATATTACCGCGAAATAGAAAGAGAACGACAATTATTTTTCTCCAAAAACCGATATTTTTGTGTCTTTGATATTTTGTAGTACGGAATTTAGAATGGAATTAAAACAGTTTTTTCCACACAGTGGAAAAATTGCATACTGGGTCGATCTTAGTGACAGCCTCGGAAGTTTGAAGATGTGAAAGCTAACCTGAAATCTACAACAGCAACAGGCATAACTCAGAAAAAACTTAATACCTAAATAAAATAATGCGTAATAATTGGATTCACCTAAGTTTTCAATTCCTAAAAATCATAAACATTTGATAGTTTAAATTCTCCTGAACTTCTGAAAATTTAAATGAATTGTAAGAAATATGTACTATGGACTTGAAGGATATAAAAATTAGCTAAATAGAGTAAAATATTTTCTGGACAGTTATTTTTCAGTAAGTATCCTCTACTGTACTAAATATTAATTTATTGTATTAATATGCCCAGTACCAAGTGAATTTTCTGAAACTGGTGATTATGTAAATGTATTTAATTAATGTGTAGTAATCCATCACCATTACTCATACATACTTTAATCGTATATGTCCAATGGGTTGTCACAGGTTTTAGTGAGGCCTCATTAAACCTTATATGAAACATGTCTTTGTTGTCGGTAAGACTTCAGTGGGCTGAACTTGCTCGACATGTTTAAAGAGTTCGTAGTATAAATATTTTTTGTATATAAAATCAATAAGGACTTCTGCCTGATGACCTATATCAAGTACAGGATCACGAACGCCGCACGGAAGTCCCAGAAAATATTCAAACCCAATTCAAACAAAATTAATTATAAACGGAACACACAATCTAAATTTAATAAAATAAAAAACATTTCGCGCTAACATAAAAGGTGTTTATTTTAGAGGTTCACAATTTAGAATTAAAATAGAACAATGAAAAATATTTTGAATATCAGTGAAACTAGCTTTATTGGATAGATAATTTTATGCTTGTTTCAGTTGTTACAACCCCAATATTGTGTAATAAAGGCAAATGAAACTCTATCATATTTTTCTTTTGACCGATGTTAAGCTACTAATAGGGAAATATCCAAGAGTAATTTTCCAACGAGCAGTACAACTGGCAAACATAAACACAGTTACTTGGGTAGCTAAAGTATTATCATTTAGGTCGCTATCTTCAACCTAGGCGTACCCAGATACTGGAACCCCTCCAAGAACACGATTAATTCGTTCCGTGTTCTTTGAAATCGTGTTGTTCGATACTACAAAAAATAAATTTAAAAAAACGTTACGTTTTATTTTTTGTTATGATATACAAAATACAAAATAAAAGAGATCCGTGTTCTTCGAAACCGTGTTCTTCGAACGCCGTGTTCTTGGAGGGTTACCTGTATTATATTGGTGTGAAAATCATACTCGCATTTTGGATGAATGTACAACTCATCCAAGCATACATTTCCAATAACGACCTCATCTGTTTCCTTTTTTGATCGGAGCAGCAACTTTAGAGTACGAAAAGATTCTGAAGTAAAACCTGGATGCCCATTTACTACTTTATACCAGTAAGCAAGTGTACGAGAGTGAGGCAAGCAGTTTTTAAATTGGTTTCGAACATATTCACAGGCCTTCGGAGAATAAAAGTTTAAATTTAAAGCAAACTTCCGTATTTCTTCTGAATATTTGCTGCCTAACTTTCGATTTTTAATTTTATTTAAAAAAATTTAATTTGGGTCAGAATGGTTTAAAAAATTATCCTTCTGGCAAGAACTAATTAAATTTTTTTCCTCAAGTTCGTTTATCAGGTGGCCCAAAATAATATGTTTTCTTCTTTATCTCATAGTTGTTTGTCGTAGGTTCCTATTATTTTGTGTTTGTTGTATTTAGTCCTTAAAGAAGTACTTCTTGAACTCGTAGAAAGATCAGCACCTGATGAGGCCATTGCTCGCTTTAACGTTATTTTATTAAATTGTTTGTATATGTAAGAAGGTTTTATACTTTTATTAACAAAATAATAAGAAGTAAGGTACCACTACGATTGCTAGCATCAAGAAGTGATTTATTTGTGATTTTTGTAATGGTTTACAAATTCGAAGGACTTTTGTTTAAATCGGATATATTATCGTCATTCAAATTTTCCATCAATTCACGATTATAAAATTTATATTAGTTCCGAATATACCATCGGTTCAGGTACTTCGTCAATTGGTGGTAAATAATCCTGGCCATGGTCTTGCTTTCAACCATTGCTTTTTCAATTCTCCATATTTTGGTAAGCTAAAAACAAATGTTTACATTATAATTTCTGTAAAAATTGTAATTGTAATCCACAAGCCTTTGCCGAAACATCATTACATCCATAGACAATCACTATTTGGTGCGCTTTATGGGCCGTCGGATTCATAGGTCTATATGTCTTCAAAAATGATGAAGGACAGAATGATACAGTGAACGGTTGATTTCTAACTTTGTTGTGCCCCAATTGGCTGCCATAAATATTGCTGATATGTGGCTGCAACAAGACGGTGCCACATGCCACACAGTGCGGAATATTTGATGAAAGACTAATTTCACGTAATCGACCTGTTAATTGGTCACCAAGATCGTGTGATCTAACTTCATTAGATTATTTTCTTTGGGGATATGTTAAGCCACTTGTCGACGCTGGTAAACCAGAGACGATTGTACACTTGGAAAACAACATCCGGCGAGTTATTAGCGAGCTACGGCCACAATTGATGCGAAAAGTGTGTGAAAATTGGACTTCCAGATTGCGCTATCTACGCGCCAGACGCTGTGGCTACATGGCCGAAATCATATTCAAGCATTAATGGCATAAAATTGTCTATCCAATAAAGCTAGTTTCACTGATATTCAAAATATTTTTCTTTGTTCTATTTTAATTCAAAATTGTGAACCTCTAAAAAACACCTTTTATGTTAGCGCGAAATGCTTTTTATTTTATTAAATTTAGATTGTGTGTTCCGTTTATAATTAATTTTGTTTGAATTGGGTTCGAATATTTTCTGGGACTTCCGTGCAGCGTTCGTGATCCTGTCCTTGATTTAGTTCATCAGGCAGGTCCTTATTGATTTTATATACAAAAAATATTTATACTACGAACTCTTTAAACATGTCGAGCAAGTTCAGCCCACTGAAGTCCTACCGAAAACAAAGACATGTTTCATATAAGGTTTAATGAGGTCTTCACTAAAATCTGTGACAACCAATTGGACTATATACGATTAAAGTATGTATGAGTAATGGTGATGGATTACTACACATTAATTAAATACATTTACATAATCACCAGTTTCAGAAAATTCACTTGGTACTGGGCATATTAATACAATAAATTAATATTTAGTACAGTAGAAGATACTTACTGAAAAATAACTGACCAGAAAATATTTTACTCTATTTAGCTAATTTTTATATCCTTCAAGTCCATAGTACATATTTCTTACAATTCGTGTACAATTTCTTACAAATGTTTATGATTTTTAGGAATTGAAAACTTAGGTGAATCCAATTATTACGCATTATTTTATTTAGGTATTAAGTTTTTTCTGAGTTATGCCTGTTGCTGTTGTAGATTTCAGGTTAGCTTTCACATCTTCAAACTTCCGAGGCTGTCACTAAGATCGAAATCACTACTTCTCTAAGGTATGTACCTATAATTATGCGGTTTATAAGACACAAGGTCGGCACCAAGAAAACTACAAATTGATCCCCGGACTCCAGAAGCATTTTTTCCTTATTGAAATTCGTATAGAATGCAATGCCGAATGTGTTGTTTATCAGTTGCAATCGTAAACTTTGCTATTCTGAGAGGTTATGTAGCTCACGTAAACTTATCGTTCGTTGTTCTGAAATCTTGCGTCCGATCCTGTAAAAACCACAAAATACCGTGAAAATATTTCTATTTTAAATATAATTTTAAGTTCGAAGCTAAAATCTGTAGAAATTTAGTCAGACACCTAATAAATAAAGTGGGTGGCTAAATAAATTTGTGTCCATGATTTAAAATTACAGCTTAACAATCGAATTGCATTTCTGATGTGGATTATAAAGCGATACCCATTATCCAATATTGAATAGTCTACTTTTGAAATTTTCAAAGAAGTGGTCATTTATTGTAGAGAAATTTGGGGTAGTTTTCATGATAAGGGGTGGTTGGTATCTGAAAAATTGCAGTATACTTTTAATGTGAGTTTGTAAATCGATTGACAATAACGAACAACGAAATATTTATTTAGTCATTTTAGAACCTTAGACAGGTTTTTACTTAGGATTAGCAGTTTAAAAATGGAATTGCAAGGATATTGTGTATATACTCATAATTCTATATACCACAACCGACATCGAAATATTAATGTTTTAGCAAATTTGGTTAAAATCAATAATTAGCTTTTATTTTCGGCATCTTAAAATGTGTGCAAAAGTTAGTCGAAACAAATCAAATACACCATGCTTCAGATAATATAGAAAAAGGACAAAAATCTGTATGCTTGACAAATTTTTTGGAGGCAAATCCAAATTCATAGTACATTTTCCCAAAGACATCTTTTCGGTGTAAGCTGATTTTATTCATTTTCTCAAAAATAAAATCATTTATAATGCTTGGTTCACGTATGCGATCAAAAAATGATTCGCGAATCAAAGGAAAATTAAATCATTGAAAACATATACAAATTTCCCCGCCCGAGATGAAATAATTTTAACTTTGGGAAAATTTTGATCGGAAGCATCCAACATAATAAAAAAAAATAACAAATTATGAGTAATAATGTGAAATAATTACGCTTAAAGATTGGCTTGTTTCGCGAATCATTTTTTGATCGCATACGTGAACCAAGCATAAAATTGTTAGGCATTTTAAAATTATTGAATTTAAATCATGCATCATCCTTAATAGTACACTTAGGGAAAATTAAATCATGAATGTATTTAATTTGGACAAACCAGTATAGATAGGCAACCTTTGAGCCGCACTCATATGCCTAGGTATTCCAGAGAAGCTTGTTTCTCTGTGTAAATTAACAACGTCTGGATCTGCATGTAGAATTGTAATTGAAGAAACTGTATCAGACTCTTTTCAAATAACATCTGGTGTTCGACAGGGAGATGCACTCGCGCCTGTGCTGTTCAATTTGGCGCTTGAGTACGTAGTGAGGAAAAGCAATATCGAAACTTCGCGCTGTATATTTAATAAGTCAGGCCAAATTCTTGGATATGCATATGATATCGTGCTCCTTGGCCGAAGACCTAGCGACATCAAGAACAGTTTCATACCTCTCAATCGCTGCGCAAGAAGACTTGGTTTGGAGGTGAACAGTACCAAAACAAAATTCTTAACAATACCCAGGAATATCTCCATGGCAAATCTCGGAATTGGTGACCATAACTTTGATAGCGTCGAAAATTTTAAATACCTCGGGTCACTTATAACATCCTTGAATGATATGCAGGCAGAAATAAAAGCCCGAATCGCTGCCGGACAACGAGTTTTCTACGCCCAATCAAAACTATTGCGATCTAAACACCTATCGCAGTCGTGCAAGCTCGCACTTTATAAAGCACTTATAAGACCTGTGCTGACTTTCGGAAGCGAGAGCTGGACCATGACCTCTAACGACTGTAGATTATTATCTGTCATCCGTTCAATTTTTGGTCCAATTAAAGTTGCGAACAATCAATATCGGATTCGCATGAACCACGAAATAAAGCAACTTCTCGGAGGTAGCGATATTATCGGCTTCATCAAATCTAATCGAGTGAGATGGCTCGGCCACGTTGCAAGGTCTCCACAACAACGAATGATTTACAAAGTGTTCCATCAACAACCAGCCGGAGTACGTCGTAGAGGAAGACCCCGACTGAGCTGGCGTGACGACGTCGAACAAAACTTACTCGTATTAGGATGTCGAAATTGGAGGACGAGAGCGATGGACCGAGAAGGATGGAGGACCATAGTTTGGGCGGCAAAATCCCTTCATGGGATGTAAATGCTAGAGAGAGAGAGAGAGAGAGAGAGAGAGAGAGTATAGATAGGCATATAAAATATACATAATGTAACCAAACACAAATATGTAATATGTATATGTAATTGTTTTCTGCGATCATTAAAAAACCATTTAATTATAATATTTTTCCCTTTCGTACATAAATTTTTGGTGTTTCTTATCATTTCCTCCAAATATTTGTTTTTTAAATTATATTTCATGCAGCTATATTTGATGCAGCACACCAAAACAATCATCGTAGCTACATACTTACATCTAAAATAGATCCTCTTTCTTTTCATGGTCACCACTCACCACGTGTTTAAATTCTATATATCTAAACAAGAAATTATCGATCGTGCACGGACATTAAGAGCGTTACACACGATCCAATTTGGTCGGCCCCGACCGTCGGTTACTAAATCGATGTTGTCTACAGATAATCCAACTTGCCACCCGATTTACTATCCAATTTTGACAATTAGGTTTAAATTTTATTTTACTTTGTGTGGCATTGTCATTGTTTTCCAAAATCTTTAATAAGCATTTTTCATTATTAAGTGTCGAGTTAAAAAGTGAAAGTTGAAATACATATTTAATTTATTTAATTGTTGCAAATAATTTGAATTAAGTTTTTGGTTTGCGGTTATCATGCCATTGACGAAAAAACAAAAAATTGGGGTGGTGGTGTTAGCAGCTTCACTAACAATCAGTATCAAAGAAAAGAAAATTTGGGCAAAGAAATGGCTGCAAAAACGAAAAGAATTTAGCCATATGATGCTATTAAAAGAGCTTAATAGTTTTAAATAGTACATATGTATACACGAGTATGTATATACATAATACGTGCGTTTTAGTTTCAGTTCATTCTGTTTTATTAAAATATAAAGGATACTTTCAAACGAAAATATAAAATAAGTTGAGTTTGTTATTTTTGCGTTTGTTTCTTTTATACTGTGCACACAAATAAAAATTTTTATTTGTCGCGTGCGTATTGAAAAAATATATTGAGCGTGAAATATGTATATTGAGCGCACATAGATCAAAATAAGGTTTGAGTTTTAACTAACATTTCTACTAACAGCCGCTTGAAATATTTTTCCATTTGTAACGACATCGAAAATTTGATTTAAACATAAATTTTCCATTGGTTTAGGAGTCTTATTCTTCTTTATCTATGGTATAAGTAAAGCAGTGTTGCTTTCAAAAGATTACAACAACAATTGCATTGTATTCAAGCCGATTGTTTTAGAATGTTAAGAAAATAATTTTTAGGATTAGGGGAAATAAAATCATTTTATGGTCATGGTGTTTACCGCAAGGCGTTATTTTTTCTATTTTTCTCAAAAAATTTATCTTGTAGAATAATTTAGCATTTGTTATTTGATAGCAAAATACCGAATTTAATTTGTTCTATTTCATAAAATAAAAAAAAATAAAATAAATATTAAGAAAATGAACCAACACAGAAAAATTAAAACGCATTAAAAAATTAAAGCCAAAAGTTGTTGCTTTCACATTTCTTAGCTAAGCTAAGCGGATTAGCGAAAGCAACACTACTTAAGTGTCGATTATCATTTCCTACGATTGTGTATTTAATTCGAGAGTGCTGAAATAGACCAATATACTTAACAATCACAATACACCATTACAAATTGAAAAAACAAAGTAAAAATTTTAAAAGTTATGTTTACATGCATAATAATGCAGAATTGTCTATAATCATGACCCGAAACGTAAATGAACCCACACGAGCATGAACGCAGTAGTTTGTTAACGTAAAGCCTTTAATTATAATTATTTTTTCTCTCTTTTAAATCAATGAGCATCACATTCTATTAAGCAACTGACCTCTGACAACATGGCGTCGAAATAAAATATTAATTGGCTGTTGTAAAATATTAATTGGCTACTCCTACTATTAAGAATGACAGAATATATATTTTACATTATATCACATGTTTGAGTTTGTCTATTTAGTAATTTGATTTATCACTTCATGTACGAAAACATAGCAAGGCATAAATTAGACCAGTTTTCTAATTAAAACAGCAAGACGCTAAATTAGGACAAAACGTCCCAAATTAGACAAACAAGTCTACAAATTGAAAAGTTATGATAACCAATAGCAGAAGCTCGGTCAAATTAGTCAAATTATGGAGACCCAACAGCTTTAAGTGAAATAAGTGAAAAATAAAGTTATAGAAAGAAGTTAAAAGTCGATTCAGAACTAAGGGTTTTTAAAGATTAGTCCGCTGTTACACCAAACTTAAAATGTTGATGTAATGGTCATCCTAGTTATCTTCTGAGTGTTTACTTTGAGCGAAATGGATTAGCCACAGTTGTTACGCAACAACCTCGCGCGATCGTACTACTCTCTCTCTCTCTCTTATAGACCAGTAAAAATAAATAGACCAACCAAATTGGATGATGCGTATGTGTTGGCATATTTTATTTTAGTTGTGTTTGTGTGTACATTTCTCTTTTTATCCGGTTATTCGAATGAAAACGACAAAATTGTGGCATATAGCATTATCTTTAATTTACGCGCATCCACAATAGAATTCCTTTTACTTTTTCCTTACAGAAAAGTATGAAAAAAAATTTGAGAAAACAAAAAAAAATTACTCAAGTTCCTTTTTCATACTTTTCTGTAAGGAAAAAGTAAAAGGAATTCTATTGGGGATGCGCGTTTAGTTTCTTCAAGTCTTCATATGGTTTTTCTATTGGTGTTTTTTTTTATTTTAAAGTGAAAGTGTTTCGATACTAATCAAGAAAGGTAACACATAACGGCGTAAGTAAGCTTTGGTACAGCTAATTTTTGATATTGAAGTGGATGAAATAGTGTATTGTCATCTAAGTGTGGTGTACATGATTTAGTTTTCTCTCGGGCATTATTGTTTTGTAGTAAAAGATACACACGTATATAATTTTTGATTTCGCGAGTGGCAATTTTACAAAATATTCGAATTTTAGAACTGTGTTTGTATGGTGCATTTTCAGTTTACGCGTATAAATTAGAATTTCGAAATTATTATATGTGAAGAAAATTAACCTTTATGATTGGAAAAGTAAAATGTTGTTCATTGTAATCAATTAGTGATGCAACTGTTTCACAATAAGTTATTTTATTTGCCCACAATTCACAATTAATTTTAATACTTATTTTATTTATATATCATTTTTATTATATTATTATTATTCAGTATGAGTATTTTCGTTAGTGTTTCTTATAATAACGTTGCCACCGTTATTAAATTAGTTCACTAAAGATGACGTACAGCGAGCGGGTATATAATAAAATTTGTAGAATTTTTTTTTTATATTTTATTTCAATTTTATTTTTGTTTTAATTCATTTAGTAAAAAAATATTTTAATATTTAAAAAATATAAAGTTTTACGATAAAAATACATCGTGTATTTTATGTGCCGACGACTAGTTGACTATGTTAAGTTAACCAATATAAGTCTTCGGTAGGCTGGTCGCTTGGAGGTCAATTGGTAAGAATGATGAATTGTACCTATAATTAAATATTTTCTTATGTTATAAATTTTTATGAACTGCAATAGCTCACATATCTTTTATTGGCATTTTTTGATATAAATACTAAATAAATGTATCTTATTCTATTCTATTTAACCAAAACTGTAGAGAAGGAGGAAAGTTCAGTAGTAAAAGAGGAATTATATTTATCATTATCCGGAAATTTAATTGTCGGAGCGCAAAATACCGAGATAAATACGCCAAATACAAGTTCGATCGAACAATCACAGTAAATCGAAATAATAACAATACCCTTCAGAACGAGTTATTGTCATTCTAATGAAGATTCTGGCAGAAACGCAAAGTTACGTAAGGAACACTTCAACAACTAAAGCATTTTAATTTAGTCATATTTAAATAAAGAAATTTCTAATTTTTGATTTTTTATCCTTCAGAAACTTCGCAACGTTCAATTAATTGACTTTAAATTAGCATACGCGCTTTTCTGGAAAACAAACGCTGATCGAATAAAACTCTCCAAAATAGTTAGAAAATTTGTTTTAGAAGAGTAAGAAATACTTAAATAATTGTATATTGAGAAAATTAATTTTATTTGTAAAATGAAATGTTATTGTAGATTGAATCGACACGATTTTATATATGTATTATATGTATTATATATATGTATTATATATTGGCCAAGATCATCTGCGATATTTTTACCTTTGAGATTCCAGACCAGTACTATACCTGTGTTATTAACTGACAAAAACCGTCAGGCAAATTGTATGACACTTACTCGAATTGCCGAAGATTGCTGTGTTCCGCTAACCTAATAAGTAGATGACAAACAACTCCACAAGCGTTCTCTCCAAGCTTAAGTTTGTATTTAGAATAAATATTCTAAAATTTTCTAAAATAAATATATTCTATAATTAGTATTTTAACGATGGAGCGTTTTTTTAAAGGAACGTCACGCTACAAAATGAGGTCAGTCAATTTCAAACAATCAAACCTCATTTTTGAAAAATTTCTATATATTTAATAAAATGTTATCCAAAGTTAATGAAAACTAAATTTTAAATTTAAGCTTATCATCTATGTAAAATATTAAATGCTAAATTATTTAAAAATATGTTTATATTTGAAAAATTCAATCATCTTATTAAATGAAGCCAAATCAGTACACGTTAACTTTACAAATCAAAATGTAAGCAAAATGTAAGTGGTTCTCAACTCACACCAAATTCCATATGCAAATACAGCTAAATACCTTGGCATGACCCTCGATGCTAAGCTAAAATGGAAAGAACACATGAAGAAGAAAAAAGAAGAGTTAAACATCAAATACAGGAAAATGTACTGGCTCATAGGCAGAAACTCTGAGCTCCCAATACACAACAAATTGCTTCTATACAGGCAAATGCTAAAACCAGTATGGACCTATGGTATCCAACTTTGGGGTTGTGCCAAGAAGACCAATGTACAAATCATACAATGCTTCCAAAATAAAGTGCTACAAGAGATTGTGAATGTCCCATGGTACATTAGGAACGGCAACTTCCATAGAGACTTGAAGACGAAATACGTCACCGATGAAATAAAAAACCAAGCAAGGAAACACGTACAGCGCTTATCTCTGCACGAAAAACCAAAAGGTTACTCATCTTAATCCGCGAAACTAATTTAAGATAGATAAATTACTAGATGATCTCTGAATCAGTTGTAATATTGTATAAAAAAAAATATTTGAAATGTTATACAGTTTTACAAAAATAGTGCTTTGCAGTTTGATATTGACGGCCGTTATTTTTTAAAATGGTTAGTATTCACACTAACCATTTTAAAAAATAACGGCCGTCAATATCAAATCTTCGTAAATTTCCAATATGGACATATGGTATTCAGTTAATGGGGATCCACCAGTGTATCAAATACAGAACTCCTGCAACGAACTCAAGCGAAAATACTCCGAAATATTGCTAATGCTGCATGGTATATCCGAAATACTAACATACATGACGATCTTGGTATTAAAACCGTTAAAGAAACAATCAAGGAATTCAGTTCGAAATACTATTCATAACTTCAGGGACATCCCAACGAATTGGCTCGGAATATACTAAAACAGCCACGATTTAAACGACTGAGAAGCGAAGATCTACTCCAGCTAATGAACCTGTAAAATCATTAAATGTGTAGATTATGCTTATAAGTAAGATCTAAATTAAATTGTGTACACTAATATTAAGTATTGACATTGGTTAAAACTTAAAACATTTAATTAGCTTAAGATTTTAACACTTCTTGTTAGTTTCTTATGTAGAAAGATTCAAGAATAAAGCCATTGGCCCCATTAAAAAAAATTGAAACAAAAAAAACTTAGGGTAATCAGACGGATTCGGTTATCTCTATGTACACCTGTGTATTTTCTGTAAACACGCCCAGGTAAGTACTACCATGATCCAACTGCCAATGGTGAAATACCCCCAGGTGAATTAGCAGAAGGAATGCTGATAAATCTACTCTATTCTAAGGTAATCCTAAGGTATTTTGAGGAGCTGCAATCATTGCTAACCCGTTTAGGCCAAGTACCAAATTACCAAGAAAACCAATACCTACAACAGATACAAAGCAAATGGAGTGCAGTTTCTTCCTCATCTTCAACTTCGTAGCTATGAAAATAATTACGTGAGAAGATAACAACACTCTTCGTGCGTTTACCTCTGAGATAGTTTCCTGTAATAGAACCAACAACTACACAATTCTTCTTCGCCTTCACCGAGATATTCGCAGTCTGATCCTTGGCAAGAAGCTCTCGGTCAGATCTGGCTAGTTATTACCAATTGATCTATCCCTCAATATTTATGATAAACAGATAAATGATGTCACTATGTGTTCACTATTGCCTCCTATAGGAGCTGATATTGTAAAACAGATTTTGCTTGATGATATCCTTGGCTCTATTGATAATGTTGCGAATTTGCCCTGTCAAATTCAGTTCGTATCACTGGATTGTAATTTTCACTTCAAATGACGGTTGTAATACGGTTTACAATAACAATTTTTTTTCTTTTTACAGAATATTGTCGAAAATACAGAAATAATCTCTGAATAATTTTCTAGTACGCAGTTGTTTAAGTGGCGCTACTTTTGTTAATTTCAAAACAATGGACAAAAAAGAATTTCGTGTGTTGTATAACACTGTGTTATGATGGGAAAAAATACCGTTTAGGCAAAGCAGTGACTTGATAATTGTTATCCGGACTCTGCACCAGAAAATGGGTCGGTTTTGATTTTGCTAAAAATCTTAAAGAAGGCTGTCCTCATTAGACTTTCATCACATATGGACCGAATTTAACAAATAATACGGCCTATCAAATAACCATAGTGCCATCAATGTGGAATTGTTTCTACTATCGCCATTTGATTTTATTATTGGTCAACTTCGATCTAAATGTGAAGAAAGTCTAATGAATTAATCTAATGAGTTAATCTAGTGCGCCGGACCCTTCAGTGAATTTCCAATATTCCAATATATTGAAAAGCGAAATATAGTCAGAAATATCCCCGAATACTCATCCCCTCATTTGAGCCATTGCTAACACGGTAATCTGGACCGCCATATCATTCGGTGGTTTTTGAATATATTGCAATAGCGACATATTGCCAAAAACACTTCCGCGTGTTTATCAGATTTTCTTTACATTTGGAGCAAACTTGACCAACAACATGACCCATCAAACGGTCATAGTGGCATCGATAAAAATTCGACTCGAAATATTATCAGACACACCCTCGTATCTTCATCAAACTGTCTTAAGCATTTTAGCCAAAGTTGACCAACATTATGCCATTTCAAATGACCATATTTTATTTTATTTTAGAAAAGTCTATACAAATTTTACTTGAGAACATACCAAATTTAAGTACAGTAAACAAAAAATAAAGACATGGCCAATTTTGTTAAAACTCGTGCTCATCATGTTCACCGGTTCGTGTTAACGAACCATTATGGCCATGAGACATTCGAATTAGATGGATGAGGTCACTGCAGTTTGTCGTATTTTGATTATTGATTATCACAATGTGTTTATTTTTTTGCTTTCATATATTTAGCACGATATTAAAACAAGCAGCAACACCGCTGCTATAAAAAAAAATAATTTTTTTTTTAATTTTTTGTAAATAAAATATTCTTTTTGTGTTTTATTACACGGGCCATGCAACTTCCATGACCCAATCACCAGCTACACGCACGATTCTGTGAACAACACCACTTGTTCACGCTTGTTTTCCTATAGCGTCGCTATCGATCATGCAACTCCCTAGCAAATTAAATCCACCTTGCAACCTCCACGATGATCCCAATCTCCATATCAAGGCTTTTTCAAGTAAACTTTGCTTTCTCTACACCAGTTTCTTGACTCGCACAATCGGTTATTCTCATCCGACTGGCTTAATAAACATTCAACCAATACCAAAAGAAAAAATGTCACAAGCGACGGATATCTTTCGGAATCTCAATCGCCCGTGATCGGCAAACTCTTAAGGTCGATTTATATTATCGGCGCGGCACAGCACAGCTCATACCAAAAAAATATTGTTACATGCATTTACTATGAGAGTATTTATATTATTAGTGCATTTCGGTGCGGTACAGTACAGCGCATATCGTATAATCCAAAAAGAATATTTGAATACGAATAGATACGAAAAAAACCACAATACATACAAATAAAATAAATACGAGTAAATACAACTCAAATATTCCATCGTAGAATGATAGATACGAACGCACACCGGAATAAATACGAACCCAATATATGAGCTGAACCGAGCTGATAATATAAATCGTTGATGCATGAGACGATGCATGACTGTGCTGAGCCGCGCCGATAATATAAATCGACCTTTATTGGTCAACTTAACGACCGACTAGGCATACAATTCGAAACTATTCACTGAGTTTTACTCTTAAGCTCACATTGAATACGAACTACTGCCTAACACTAACAAGCAAACTACTCACTACCGAAAGGATAAATGTTTTAAAGAACGGATATCTTTCTGTATCTCAACCAATCAATCACAATGATCGTGAAAACAATCTTCTTCACTGTGTGACTATCCCAAGTCTTTATGCTATGCGCTGTGAAAGGCCAGTGCTACATCCAAAAAGAGATAATTGACCATACTTTCTTATATTCAAGTATATTTTCGATTGTGTTGGGAATTCGATGTACCTTATGTATTGTTGCATAGTTTTCTCTGAAGCCAATTTTACGTGCAGCAATAACATTTCTCTCTTCTATTATTGCTCTTGAATAGTATAGTTTCTCGAATATTTTTGAAATTGTTAAACGTAAGGAAATCGACCTATGCGAATTTTTTCCTTTTAGTGGTTTGTTGGGTTTAGATATCATGATTACTTCAGTGACTTATCATTGATTTAGAACATGTTTAGGTCTGAATACTGCGTTAATTTTTTGATTTTGGAGGAGTTAACGTAGTCCTTTTTCAGGAAGAGATTTATTATTTGTCTTGTAATTAACTCACATCCAGGAGATTTATTTGTTCTTAATAGGTCAAGTTAGATTTCGTCTTTTAATTCTTGTAATGTGACAGGAGATTGTAGTTGTCCACTCTATTTACTGATGTTATGTTTTCATGTGTTGTTTTTCTAGATAGAGGCTGGACCGTGTTCTAGAGTTGAGTTCCAAAAAATAAGCTTTTTGCTTTGCACTTTAAGTCCATGTTCCATCTTCATTTTTAACTGGTGGGATTTGAAGTTTACATCGTTCTTTCGCCTTCAAAAAGAAATACTCGTATATCTTTTACCCCAGTAAGGCCACTGAGGTATTTATTTATTAACCAGCAACTTTAGTTTATTTGACAAAAAAATTTGAGTCCGACCAATTAAAAATCAGATACAGCTATACAATAAGAACTAGAACAAATCAGCGAGAGCGTACAGGAAGCGGCGTGGAGTAGTTTAAGCGAAATTTAAGTTTAAGCGAAATGTGTCTAAATGTTATATATCCTCTGGAAGTTAGGGAACAGGTTACAACAAAACGAAAAGCAAGAAAGGCCTGGTAAAGAAGTCGAGCGTCAGAATATAAAACATCTTCCGACGCTCAACTTCTTTATCAGGCCTTTTTTATTTTTCATTTTGTTGCAACCAGGTCCCTAGCTTCCAGAGGATATATTATGTTTCGGCGCATTTAGTTTGAACTTGAGGGGATACAACTCCATGCCACTTCTTGTATGCTGTCGCTGAATTGTTCTAGTTCTTCTTCTAGCTGTATCGTTATCGATTAGTCATCGAATAGCTGTGTGATCCGACATAATCCCCTCGCTGCTTTCTAGGTCTATGTAGTTTCCGTCTATACCTTTGATGAGAAAGAAGTCTTTGATATCGGGTATTTTGTTTCCCTCCGCAGACTAATAAGTTGGTTGATCTCCAGAATAAAAATCGCAATTGCATAGTTGTCCTGTTGAAAACAGCTCTCTTTCTTTTTTTAGAGGTTGCGCTTCATCCTCAGTAGGTATTTTTTGCATTAAAATCACCTCTGATAATGAGCTAGATCAGCAAGTGATTTAAATAATGTGCAGTAGTCTTAGCTAATTAAATTATACCTTTGCAATACATTACGATACACTATATTCTTTGTTGTTATTTACATATCCCATTACCGGCCTGCTCTAATAAAAATTTATTTTTGTATGTGTTTTGAACCAACTTACACATTTGTGTATTCCTTTTAAACTTATTTTCGTCCGAAAGAAAAACACTATAACTATACACACAATTGTGTGGTTGTACTTCAAATCAAGAGAAATTTTTTATCAACAACGCCATTACATACTATGTTTTTTTACTCACACATTTGTGTGATTTGGACTTTATTTGAGCCAAATTTTGTTTCTTGGTAGAAAAAGGGATATACTTATATACTTTTAAGGTGACTACTTGTATAAATTCCTCTTCAATTTTAAGATCTTTAAAGTATTTCATGTCCTTCCTGCCGGTTAAATAGCGTGCGTTATAACAGATGTAAGCCTCAACAAGTCAGGAATAAGAACTTAACAAAAAATTACGAATTTTAACGAAACCAATTGTTTTCTTTTTTTTTTTTTTTGTTGACATTCGAACCAGCCAAAAATAATAATTTTAAGTGACAGCTGTTCGTTTACAAACAGCTGTTTTTTATTGTGAAATGTCTTTTAGAGAAATTTCATATTTGTTCATGTTGTTATATAATATATTTTTATATATAAATTTCGTATTTGAAAATGTACCCATACACGAGATGTTTTTACATCACAATGAAAAAACGAAACAAACTAAACAAAATTAAAATGTACACAAAATAAATATGGCTTCCACCCGCATCAAAAATTTATCTTCTTGTGCTATGTAGAAAACACAACAACAAATCGTATTTTTAAGTTTTTCTTATTCTCGGGCGAGAAATAGCGCACACAATTGTTTTATTAAGTGACACCTAAAATTTAATGAAGGGGAAATTCGGTATCTTACATGAAAATTAAGTTTGACTGGGTAATAACATTGAAATGCCATTTATCGCATTGTTATTCTTTTAAGTTTTTATTCCTGACTGGTTCCGCTTGTATCCATATATTTTAAAATATGAAGTTGTTGCAAAATGGGTTTCCGATATTAGGCAATTATGCTGTAATTCCATAGATAAAATTTGTTGACAGCAATTTTTTTGCTGATAATACGCAAAAAAATTAAAATTTTAAAATTTCAAAAGAGTGACAAGAACAAAAATATTTTTATTTCATTTTATAGGAAAATGTTATGGTTGGCATAACCTAAAAATTTCATAAAATTTTTAATTTTTACATTTTCGCACACTTCGATTTTTTCTTATATATTTTAATTTTAATATATATATCACAAAAAACCACTAACGTTAACAAATTTCAACACAAAAAGAAAAACCAAATCGACATTTGGGTATAAAAATGGCGAACATTTTCTACACAATTTCTTATCTTTACACACATTTTTTGTAGATGTGTGAAAAATGCTGCCAATCAAAAAAAATACTCCAATTTACATTTTTTATGGCAGCATTATGGCAGTAAACCTCCCCTATCACACTTCCCCTCTCAGTAAAATTTTACTGACAGCATGTTTTGTTTCGTACACAACCAGTAATATCTATATTTTTTTCTCGCTTTTATTTTTGCTGACAGCAGATTATTTCCATGGAATAGGGCCATTATTTAGTTTTGCTGTATTTAGAAAAATTTATAATTCTGGAAAATTCCACGTTACTATTTTTCAATTCTCACAATACATTCCTTTGCGCGATGAAATATCATTGCAATTACAAAAGTTATCAAATGTATGTTCCTGAGTAGCAGACACATTTAGAAAGTGTGCATCAATGTGTTAAGAAAAAAATATATTAACTACACGTATTTTAATTTTTTTTTTTCAATGCGATGTCGAATAAATGTTTTGTTGTCGCAGAAACACAGAATTAGAAATTATATTAAAACTAAAATTAAATAAATTTGATTTTATTTTCAGCATAAAAATGTCATCAAAAAAAAACACACCACGCGCTTGGTTGCTATATCGCTTTGAAAAATGTATATTTAGATAATTCAGTTTTTAATCGAACACGGCTTTTCTCTGATTTTGTTTAATGGTGCATTTACACTTAGAAAATTGTTTTCTTCAACAAATTTTTGCAGGTAAATAAAAAGGATCCGCTATATAAAAATATTCAATGTGCCAGAAACAAATAAACATATAAAGTAATGGCGTAATTTTTTTTATAGGTTAGGTTAGAGTGGCTGCTAACGCACACTTAAGCCAATAATGGCACATTGTGATACCAAAGGATTCAATCTCTCCTTACTCCCGCTGAAACCAACCAGGGCTACTTATGTAGCGTAAAATATCTCGCACTCCACAGTCCGCGAGTTCAGAAAGACTGTCCATATCGTACACACCCAAGTATAGTAGTATTCAAATCTCACTGGAATTCTGACTGGTTCTCGCGCAGGCAAAATATGGAGGATACGCAGTGATGTATTAAGTATAATAATACCAGTTTATTGTTTACATTTTTATGTTGTATTTTTATTACTTAACTGTATAATTTAATTTTGTAAAAATCACTGACACTTTTGAAATTAATATTTAATTCGATAAGCAACGAATTAATTCATAATTCCATTAAATTGAAAACCTATTTTGCTTTTTTATGTTGTTGTGGTTTTGTTCGATATGAAAGACATTTGGTTATTTATTTTCAATATTTCGACATTGTTTCCAAAGGCGTGCAATTTTTTATAGATGTATTAATTTTCACTTGAAATATCATTGTATTAACATAAATACATGATCATTTTGAATGTTTTGTGTATTTGAATGTTTTAATTATTAAAGTAATTTAGGTTTACTATCTAAGATAAATGCGACCCATCAAAATTTTTATAATTTTTTTTTCTACATCACTGAAAGCTGCGCAGAACAATTAAAATTTTTTTTTAAGATCTGAATAGGACTATACTTATGTCTTTTGTATGTCAGTGCCGAACACGGACATAGGAAGTGATCTAACGTCTCTTCCTTCTCTTCGTCCATACAACTTTTACAAAAGTCATTCGTTTCTAGACGCAGTCTTCTCGCATGTTCCCCAAAAAGGCAGCGTCCTGTCAGTATCCCTACGACCAATCCTAACTCTCGTTTTCCCAGGGATACTGGTGCCTTGGAGTGCCGCAGGTCCAGTTTTGGCCAAACCTGTTTTGCTACCCTACACGTGAGAATGTGGATCTACCTCTCATCTGTCAAGGCTATTACCTTTTTACTAAGCGCTGATTTGAGCGCTGATATAGGCCTCCCCAGACCTGCCCTTTCCGGTTGCATCTGAAGAGTCGTGCCGTACCTAGCTAGTTCGTCTGCCCTACAGTTTCCCGTGACGTCCGAGTGCCCAGGGACCCAGATTATCTGGATACTGAAATACTCACTCATCTCATTAAGAGATGATCGGCAATCCAGCGCCACCCGTGACTTCAGAGAAACCGCCTCTAGTGACATGATTGCCGCTTGACTGTCCACATAAATCGCGATCCCTAACGTATACCACATTATGCTTCACCATGTCACGAATTCCCCTATCGCCACCACTTCAGCCTGGTACACGCAGCAGTAGCCAGGGAGACGAACAGAAATATTAACATTGAGCTTCTCACAGCTTGTGCGAAGCACAACGTTGGTTTAGTATAATCTAGATTCACCAGTTCTTCCCTTAGTGATCTAACTATCGTCGAGTGTCCCGCCTTAAGACACTTCCACTGAGAGACAGCCGAGAGCCTTGTAGCCACATTAGCTGCTCTCTGTTGACCAAAAAATCTCTGTTGACCAAAAAATTTCGATTGAAATTAGGTGGAACATAACCTATAAAGCGCGTGTAGGTGTTGTCCTAAGCGCCCCGCTTATAAGCATACAGGCCGTTCTTGGACATCACACGCACACCCCGTACATCAGCACAGGCCTTACCACTGCGGTATAGAGCCAGTGTTCCAGCTCTGGTTTCAAACCCCATCTCTTACCTAAGACGTTGCTACACCAGTAAATGGCTACTTTAGCCTTATTCACCCTTTCTAGAATATTAGGCTTCCAGCTGAGCTTACTGGCCAAGATTAAGCCCAAAATCTCGCTCTCTCAGCAAAAGCCAGTCTAACGCCGTTCACGGTAGGGGGCTAACTACCAGAATTTTATATTTCTTAATAAATCGTACTAGCTCTGTCTTGGAAGTGTTGATCCCTAATCCGCATTTGCCGGTCCATTTCGTAACGTTCACGAGTGCATCCTGCATAACATCCTTAATTGTATCGATATTTGCCTGACACAGCTACCATACAAAACTCTTACGAGTAAATTGACCTCTCAATCATGCGTACTAGATCGTGCAGAGCTGTGTCCACCGATTTTCGTCCAGAAAGGATGATAGAGTTATAGGCCTCAGGTCCTATGGATAAAGCCTGTGAGCTCTTTCCCGATTTCGGGATAAAAACCACGTACTCTTACCGGTGTCCATTTCCTGGGAATATAGACCAGTTGCAGCCAGGGGAGGATAATATTTTTTTTTTTTATTTTTTTTTATAGGATCATCATTAATTTATTTTTAATGAATTCAAATGCGAAATTTACATTTTTATCTATGGCGTCTGTTTTTATTGTGAATCCTCAACATTTATAAATGCGAAATAATTTTTTTTCTTGTTGATTTTAAAAATGTTGCCATAAAAATACTCGTATCGAATATATTTTATGGTAACATTTTATAGTGGCTTTTGCTGTATACAGTGGCTTAAAAATCTTCTGCAAAATTTTGTTGCGATATATTTCTTTTCTTGTCTCTCATGTGCAAAAAGTCAATGTTATATCTTTTTCATTTTGCAGAAGAAAAATGTTGGTCGCATGTAATTGTAATGCCCGGTTTACATAAGACCAACATTTTTCTTCTGCAAAATGAATAAGATATAACATTGACTTTTTGTACATGAGAGACAAAAAAAGCAATATATCCCAACAGAATTTTGCAGAAGAATTTTAAAATATATTCGATCCAAGTATTTTTATGGCAACATTTTTAAAATCAACAAGAAAAAAAATTATTTCGCATTTATAAATGTTGAGGATTCATAATAAAAACAGACGCCATAGATAAAAATGTAAATTTCGCATTTGAATTCATTGAAAGTAAATTAATAATGATACTATAAAAAAAATTACGCCATTACTAAATATGTTTATTTCTTTCTGGCACATTGATTATTTTTATATAGCGGATTCTTTCTTATTTACCTGCAAAAATTTGCAGAAGAAAACATTTTTCTCATGTAAACCGGGCATAAACCGTGCATAATGCCCGGTTTACACAAGACCAACATTTTTCTCCTGCAAAATGAATAAGATATAACATTCACTTTTTGCACATGAGAGACAAGAAAAGCAATATATCACGACAAAATTTTGCAGAAGAATTTTTGAGCAAAAATGACCATAAAAATGAAAATGTCGCCATAAAATATATTCGATCCGAGTATTTTTATGGCAACATTTTTAAAATCAACAAGAAAAAAAATTATTTCGCATTTATAAATGTTGAGCATTCATAATAAAAACAGACGCCATAGATAAAAATCTAAATTTCTCATTTGAATTCATTAAAAATAAAGTAATAATGATCCTATAAAAAAAATTACGCCATTACTATATATGTTTATTTCTTTCTCGCATATTGAATATTTTTATATAGCGAATTCTTTCTTATTTACCTGCAAAAATTTGCAGAAGAAAACAATTTTCTCGTGTAAACCGTGCATAAAATTACAAAATCAACGAATCAAATTTTGCTCAAAATAAAATATATCTACAAACCGGTAAATAACCGCAAAGTTTTCTTGCTCGCCGTTCTCTTTTTTATGACGTCATCGAAAGTTAGAAATATCAGACTGTCAAAATAAAGAAATTTTGTTATTGTTTATGTAGAAAAAATAAATATACATACTTAAAAGTGATAAAACTATATATTTCTACTATTAATATACATATATTTTATATATATTTGTTAATTATACATATAAAGCGAAATAATGAATGTAACAACCATAGTAAATTTGAATTCTTGCCGAATTTGTTTAACAAATCCAGGAAATATTTCGATCCACGAAGTCCGAGGAGATTCATCCATAAGTGCCATTATCATGATGTTTTCTAATGTGAATGTAACGTATTTTTTATTGTAATTCAGATAAGCTTTGATAAATAAATAATCATAATCGATATATATTTACTCCATGTTAAGATTGATCCGAACGATAATTTACCGGATTCGATATGCCAAAGTTGTGAGCTGAAAGTTGAAACGGCATACCAATTGAAACAAGAAGTGGAACGATCCGATATGCAATTACGAAATCTCTACTCACAACCCCAAATTATTGATTCTAATTATTTTAAAATTGATGTGTTAAATTCGGACATTCAAGAAGAAATTATTTTGCCTGAATATTATGAAATACGAGAGGTTAGTATGCATCACGAGGGTGTTGGAAATGAGGAATGTTTTGTGATTAGCGACAGTGACGAGACTCAAGAGGGCACAGAGGAGATTATGTTAGAATTTCATAATGAAGTGCCTGAAAAACCACCCGATTATGTAAACGACCATAGTATTACAATTTTAGACGACCAACGCGTACAGGTTGTGAAACATATACATAGAATAGAGGATGAAATTGAGGAGGGAGATGATACGCGGCTCATAAAACGGCATTACATTAAACGATGTAAAACAAATAACGGTAGTAGTTGATGCAATTTACATTTTTTTATGGTTATTACATGATTATTTTCATTTGTATTGTGAAATTAAAAATAAATAAAAGTTTATTTTTACACGATTTTAGTTTATTTGTATAGAAAATTGCCGTAGGAATATGTTTGGTTATGTTATTTATTATTGCTAAACCAGTAAAATGCCATTTTGAAACAACCAGTTGACAGATGGGGGTATAGCTCAGTGGTAGAGCATTCGACTGCAGATCGAGAGGTCCCCGGTTCAAACCCGGGTGCCCCCTCAAACGAAATTTTTATCACGATAATTTTAATCACTCTTGTTGAAATATTTATTATAGAAGTTACAATTTTAAATCATTTATAAAATAAATATACGCTACGTGGATCGTGGAAATTTGATTTTAGAAAAGAAACAAGTCACAGAATAGGTATATGTTTCGATTCAATTCGAAAAAGTGAAGTTACAACCATATCATTCAAAATTATTTAGTTTTGACGAGAAGCCGATAGCTTGGTGGTAGCACTAATAGGTATATAAACTTTATAAATGGTACTAACCGAAATAAGCTAAATCGAGTATCGCGTCTGCTGACTGAGGCTTTTAAACGAACTCAGACTTCAATTTTATTCAGTAGACTACACACAAGAAAAGGCAAAACTTCTTTTTGTTGAAGCTGTTTTTCGTCAAATAATTTTGCATAAATTCTTTTCTTAAATTATTTTTAACAATTAAAATAAATTAACGTGCTACAAGATTTGAACAAGGTTTTCCGGTTTAAACTTACATGAAATTTTGGGTTATTCTGGGTGATAGCCAAATAGTATTTTTACATCAAGGTATCATCTTACATCAAAGTAGGTCTTGGTAACGGACTTTGGAAGTTTGGTTTCGAACTAAACTTATTAACATCAAATCAAGGTGAGGTTAATACCAAATATACAAATTCCAATAGGAAGCGGGGAAATAAAATAACATAACAGAAATTTTATGCCACGAGAATCGGGCCCATTCTTTTAATTTTTAATTAGAGAAAGAACAATTTCCTAATTAGAGAAAAAAAATATAATTACATACAATTAATGTAAGTTTGAAATTTCTTAACCGCTTACAGAGTGTTATGGTTTTCAATATTCAACTTAATCAAGAATTTGGAGAAAAATGTATTCCTATGTGTACCAAAATAAACCATAGGAAAGATTTTTTAGGATAAAACCATATATTATAAAGTATGTATTATATATTCTGTGATAAAACTGCTATTAAATTTTTTCCCTAAAACAATCCTATTTTCTAAAGACACCAAAATCGACCCACTGGGCTGTATTTTTTTTATTTTAATTTAATAAAACAGAGTTTATTTCATGTGCCACGTGCTTTGCTTTTCATAATTTGTTTTTATTTTGGAATACTTACTATAAGTACAATTTTTTACCGAAAATAAAAACAACTAATGTACTATGTATATTGGAGACCAAATTTTATTTTTAAATTATTAATTTTTAAATATTATGTAACAGTTATTTTAATTTATTAAATAATTTTAACAAAAATCACGTTTTAATATTATTTAAATCTAAAGATTACACATTCAAATATTATCTCGTTAGGTTTCAGTGGTTGACACTTAGGCCATTTTGGCCCATTGCGATATAATGCATTCACGCCACATCATTAAACCCATTCACCTACTTACACAACTACAGTATACCCACCTGCACATTGCAAGCTCCATGTCAACCTGTACATTGACGTGGACAGCGGGTCGGCGCTGAATTCTGCACTCCATCAGAAGGTCTTAGTTGTGTTTATTAACATCACCGATTGTAATTGATGATGAAAATTCGGTTTGCATCTGATGGGATTCCCGGTCCAAGTGCCGAAGGTTTAACCAATGCACCACTTGTCCGGATTTTCTTGCGGAACCAAGAAGATATTTTTATGGAGAAGAGGAAAAAATTAGTACTCAGCAAAACAGTAATGTATAAAAATTTAAACATAGCAATCTAACTGCACTTTTCTTTGTTTTTTGGGAAAATAGTTTAAATTAAACGCATTTTATCAGTTCACTTGAATTAGACGCATTGTAAAATTTAAGTATTTGTGAGTAAATTTCGGTGTAAGTTATTATCTCATTGAATCCAGCAATAATTGAATATAATTCTGTACCTCAAATAGGTACGGAAATTTAAATGTCAAAACTGCTATAAATAGGAAAAATGAAATTCCTATTCCGTTTTGCCAGAATAAACGTTTAAGATAAAAAAAAATGAAATCTGCTAGATGTCAAATATTTTATCCTATTCCTATTCCTAATGAAAGCCAGAATCGACCTGCTGGTGATTTTTCGTTATTCCCTTGTTGATTGGACTATTCGGCTTGGATTATAGTTGATTTTCGGCACATATTTTATTAAATTTTTTATTTATTTTATAATTTGGACGCATTTTATCTTCAACGATAGAAATAAAAATTAAATTCCATAAAGTATAAAATATTTATTTAAATTAACTAAAGGCGGCCGCATGAAAACATTCTGCCGTGACATGACAATAGCTGCCAACATAGTAAGCTTAAAAAAATTGAAAATATTTTATCTCGTCCATGACAATTAATACCAACTTTTTTTTTTTTGGTATTGGTAATAAAGTTAATAACGTATATATTAAGAATTCAATCCGGATTGAACCCGGATCGAAATTTCAATATATACGGGATCGAGTCAACCGCGTTAACTCGATTCGATCAACCAAATTTGTAGAATCGAGTTAACTCAATCCTTAAAAACACCAATATATACGGAATCGAGTCGAAAAACAACAACAATTGTTTATAAAAATATTAATAATAAAATAACGCCATTTTTATTTCATTTACGATTATTTGCGAATGTATAATTGGTATTTAAGTATTTTAATTTTTATTTGAATTTAAATAAATTTAGAAATATGTATTTAGAATATTTTTTTTGACGTTTATCTCAACTCGGTTTCGATTCGATCCAAACATAAGTCGCCAATATGTACGCTAAAAAAGATAACTCGGTTTCAATCCAAAGTTAACTCTAAGTTGATTCGATCCGGATTGAATCTCTAATATATACGTAGTAATATATACACAATATTTCTCGAGTCACGAACATTAAATGATTTAGTTTGTGGGATCTTTGTTTTATCCCTTTAAAATTGGAGAAAACAAAAAAAAACATTCGTCAATACACAAGGTCATGGGACCTTGTTACGTAGCCGAGCCATCTCACTCGATTGGATTTGGTCTACCTTTCGAAGGTAGATAATAATAATCTACACTCGTTAGAGGTCATGGTCCAGCTCTCGCTTCCGAAAGCCAGCACAGCTCTTATGAGTACTTTATAAAGTGCGAGCTTGCATTAACGATCGTGATGTTAAATTTCTTAGTGCGAAGTCTGACGGTGCATTATCCGCATGTTGATAGGACGGAAATCGATAATATGATGCTTCACGCGCCGATGGATGAGGAAACCAACTCTAAATTCTCCTCCGTTCTGATGGCCGCTGTAATGTAGAGTGTAACCATTGGTGGTGTCACGAATCTAACTCCCAGACCATCTAAGCTCTTGTAGTGCAAGTACGTCTAATGTGTAACTCTTTGCTTGGTTCGAAAGATTCTGGAGATCTCCAAGTGCACGTTCTATGTTCCCAATTTTAAAGCGTTGTCCGTGTACAATTTCCGAGGTCGAGTTTGTGATATGGTAATCCGACGCCTTTGATTAGGGTTCATAACTTAATTGTTTTTATAAGGGAAATTTGTTGGCCTGCCGCTCAACCCGCTTGTTATACGTGTGTGGGTCACGTACTGTTGAGAACCTTTAGGCATCCAGTCCTACTTTTAACACATTTATATAGCAAGCCGCTTGATACAAGACAGACGCCCGTTTCAGACGCTCCTAACCTGGAGAACAGACGCTGATTTGGTATTGATTTTAGGGCGCCAATGACTGGCGCTGATAGGTAGTATCCATGACTATAAACAGGATTTCCCCTGCTCGTCTCCACTACACCGCCTGATTCATCTCGAGTTACCCAAAGAGCATCGCAAGGAGGGATGTATATTACATGTAAAGGTTTGTAAAACAATATTCGCTCGTTTAAAATTTTAGTACAATATTTATGGGTAGCGATATTAGACTTTATTAGGAAAATAAACACGTAATAATTAAATATTTATGTATATTTTTTAAAAAAATGATTAGTCCAAATTTTAGGTATTGCGTACCAGCATCAGGAACTTAAACTTAAACAATTTAGTTGATTATTTCAACTATTAAAATATTTATTTAAATATTAATTATCTTGATTTATTTTCAAATGGTTTCATTGTTTTATGGATGTTGAAAAATATTGAAATAAGCAGCAAGCTAAATAAATTCTCATATTAAACAAGGGGATGTAGCTCAGTGGTAGAGCGTTCGCTTTGCATGTGAAAGGCCCCGGGTTCGATCCCCGGCATCTCCAAATTTTTATTGTTCAACAAGTCAACAAGATTGCCTGTGCATCAAAAAAAAATCATAACATTACTCATCAGACTCTACGAATTAATTCGTCGTGGTATGTACGAAATTATTCTTAATAATGTATTGGCCCTCCCTTAGATCCTATAACTTGTGTGTGAATTCGTGTGGTACTCGGGGTATTTTTGAAGTTGGCTCTCTAGATATGCCCACAGATGTTCAATAGGATTAATGTCAGGACTTTGTGGAGGAATGAGTATTTGCTTGGGCCTGTTACACATACAGCAACCATTCTCGAACAACTAGCGCTGTGTTTGGGGTCGTTATCTTGCTGGAAGATCCAATTTGCGGCCATTCTAATTTCTCCACTGATGCTTGTAAATTTTAAAATATTCAGATACTGCCATTTGCCCATATTTCCGTCAATAAACATCAAATTGACGACACCAGTCGTCGCCATCCACCCCAAACAATTACGTTGCCACCACCGTGCTTAACCTTCAACATATTGTATTTATTTTCATCTGTAAATATTACTCCGTTCCAGAATGAAATGTCTTTCTCCATGTAAAAATTTGCTAATTCCAGACGTTTCTTCTTATTTACATCACTGATAAGTGGATTTTTTCTGGTTGTTCTAGAGAAAAATCCGTGCCGATTTAAAGTTTTTTGAACTGTACTCGAAAACACATTTATTCCATAATCTTGGTGTAGCATCGATTTAATTTTTGCGCTACACTTTCTGGGTTTTCTTTACAGTTCGCACTACCATTCCTTCTCCCTTTCTACTAAGAACACGTGGGCGACCAGTTTTAAATATTCAACACTTCCTGTATATTTAAAAGTTTGCACAATGTACTGAATAGTAGAGTTTGGTTTTTTCATAGTTTTTGCTTCTAAATGCACGTTTTTTACAACTTCGCGGAAATCAGCGCTGGTTTCTCTTCGTGAAGACCAAGACAGACGAGAAGTAAAATTCACTCAATTAATTAATCATTCTAATAGCTTTGATGACAAAGGAGATACTGCACTAAATTATCATACAACCATTGGAAAAAACAAAGCTTGTACCAATTTTAAATACATAGTCGCTACAATAACTGTACGATGAATGTGTTCGTAAAAGCGTTGCCACATACACATCTAATAACAGACGATTCGTGCGTAAATTTATATTGCCTCGCCACATACCAAAAAAAATACAGACGATTTTTACAACAACAATTCTTTATATTTTGTTTTGAGCTGAATATTTATACCGCCATTTCTGTCCAAAGTGTATATATTTATATAAGTGTATATATTTATATTAAAGGCGATGCCACATACACATTTCTACGGACGACATCTAAAAACAGATTTCGCATTTACGAATTAATTAGAGCATATTTTTGACTCAAATCAATGAGATAATATGTAAAATATCTCAAGTTAGTAGCTAAAATAATAAATTTGGAATTATTTAATAATTTTAATTTAAAAATTATCAATTTTCTATTTACCCGTTCCTAGAAACGATTTTTTCTCTGAATGGTATAATTTTACACGTGAACGAACGCACAAAAATCTAAAACGATTTCCGAACTCATCAAAAAATTTTAAACGATTTTTTTCTCTGTTGTCTGTGAACCACAACAAATGTCAAAAAATTCCAAAACAAAATATATATTAATATA
The DNA here is from genome assembly GCA_947310385.1 of Nephrotoma appendiculata. Taxonomy (NCBI): domain Eukaryota; kingdom Metazoa; phylum Arthropoda; class Insecta; order Diptera; family Tipulidae; genus Nephrotoma; species Nephrotoma appendiculata. The sequence goes on from OX371224.1 coordinate 198,904,995, forward strand.
AATATATACACTTATATAAATATATACACTTTGGATAGAAATGGCGGTATAAACATTCAGCTCAAAACAAAATATAAAGAATTGTTGTTGTAAAAATCGTCTCTATTTTTTTTTGGTATGTGGCGAGGCAAAATAAATTTACGCACGAATCGTCTGTTATTAGATGTGTATGTGGCAACGCTTTAATATATATTTTGTTTTGGAATTTTTTGACATTTGTTGAAGTTCACAGACAACAGAGAGAAAAATCGTTTAAAATTTTTTGATGAGTTCGGAAATCGTTTTAGATTTTTGTGCGTTCGTTCACGTGTAAAATTAGACCATTCAGAGAAAAGATCGTTTCTAGGAACGGGTAAATAGAAAATTGATAATTTTTCAATTAAAATTATTAAATAATTCCAAATTTATTATTTTAGCTACTAACTTGAGATATTTTACATATTATCTCATTGATTTGAGTCAAAAATATGCTCTAATTAATTCGTAAATGCGAAATCTGTTTTTAGATGTCGTCCGTAGAAATGGGTATGTGGCATCGCCTTAAACAATTGCATACAAATTGAAATTTTTATTATTTTTTAGATTAAACCCGGTTTTAATAAAATGGATTAACATTTTGGTTTCATTTTTTGTCTTTTTTAATTTACAGCACACTACGATTTCATTTATTTCAAAGGACAATTAGCAAATTCATTTTTTAAAGCGTACGAAGAACTAATTCGTAGTGTACAATTTTTATAATTTCATTCAAATTATTTCATAGCTATCAAGACCCAAAAAATAGAACATTAGATAAATTATTTTAAGAATTTGTAAGTTATAAAGGAACTGCGAAAGAATTATATTCGATATCAATTATCCAAAGCAAAAAATTCTCACTACAAGAAATATTTACAATATTGGCTAGTTAAGAACAGAAGTGATCCAAGTAGCATTTTGTTATTATAGAGATAATGAGCAAACCGTGTTTTCATGATTATCAAAATTGAGGCTAATGTATTTTTGTTACAATACGTTAAATTATGATAGGTACTAACTTTAGTCTTTACTAGAAGATAATTAATATGATGAGAAAGTTCAAAAGCATAACTGTTTTTGTAAAAAATTTACTTGGATCACTTATTCTTAAGTAGCCAATTGTTTCATTATTTGAGGGAGCATAGGTAGAACGCTTGGCTATTATTGCAATTAACTTTATTTTTGAATTTTGAATCGTATCTTATCTTATATGTCAATCATATCTTTTTTTCATTACACGATATTTTTTTAAACTATACAATGCTTCTAGTTCCTTGCATATGTATTCACCTTTAAGAACTAATTTCTTTATTTCTTTGGCATCGGTGACCTCGCGATTACGATAGAAGGCATCATGACATTTCTGTCGAAATTCTGCTGGTCCTCCGGGATATTCACGTCCAAGATATATAAGCTAGGAATAACAAATATAATTTTGTAATTTTCTGTTACAATGTAATTTTGTAATTTGTTTACTCGTTTGTAGAGCTGTATTACGCGAAACTTTAATTGCTGTTGTACCATTTTTTAATATTGTCAATTTGACATTCCATCCCGTTATCGTTGGAGTAGTATTCTGTATAAAACTGTTATACGCATTTTTTGTACATATAAAGGTCTATATGTATACGGCCATTTCACACAGCCAGGGCTGGGACTTTGTTAACACGAAAAAAACGTTAAAACGAAAAAAAACATTAACACGATAAAAACTTTCATACAAATGTTATGGAAGTTCTTTTTTGTAGTTTTTTTTTTAATACAGAATTCTTTTGAAGAAAAATGATCAAAAAAAATTGATTATGATCAAAAAATTTTGATCAGAAATACCTAATCATGTTCTTTTGAAGCAAATAATTGATTTTTTTTTTTGATCAGTGATCAAATTTCGAAATCCTAATTTTTTGGAGGATTTGTTTTGTGATCAAAAAAAAAGAAAAACGTCAGTGTCAAAAACAAAGAAACAAAAAACGCGCCATTTTCATTATCGGCATTATAATTTGGTGTTTATATTTTTTCGTGCGTTATAAGTGTTTATTTAAATTAAATATTATAAGTAATATTAATTTTTGTGTAATTTAAAGTGAATTTGGTGTAATAAAAAGTGTTTTTCTTGTTACGTGTTAAATATTTTTTGTTGTTTGATTTCCCTTTAAACAAATGTAAACAAACCATTTTTTTCTTTTTTCGTGTTCTTTGGAGCAAAAAATAATTGATTTTTTTTCATTTTTTCAAAAGAATTTGGTATAACTTTATTTATATGTACTCTAAGAACCCGTCAAACCAGTTTTTGTTGTTGTACGAAGTGACATTTTAATTTTGCGCTGTAAAATTATAAATTATAAATTTTTAAAATTATCAATTAAAATACATAAAAACCTTATCAAATAGTTATTTGTTTATGTAGTGGTGCATTATATGTTAACAAAAAATACAGAATTTTGTGCAAAATGAAGTTCTTATAGATTTTGTTGTTGTTGTAATTCCGTTGATTTAGATGCTTTCTCTTTTACCTTCCGAATTTGTGACACTTGACTGTTGCTTACACTCACCCTGTACTTTTAACTTCTTTGGAATTTACATATGCCAACAAGATTATAACAAGATATGGCCTGTTATTGTAGTGGTATTGACCATATATAAAATAGCTTCTCTTTAATATTTTGTAGAACGTAGTAGAGAAAAAAAAATTGTGACTGAACTTTGTTACATTCAATCCCCCGTAACCCATTCCACACTTTGACTCTTTCATCGTAATTAATAATTTAAACATACGGGTCATACAATTCATCGAAAATTAGATTATTATTAGATTAATTGTAATTTTAACATTTGACCAATAAAATTTGCCGAGAAAATTATTTTAGGTTATATCCCTATTCAAAATATTTTCGATACGAAAATTGCCATAAACCTTGAATTAACCGTTATTGTTTATATAAAAATTATAATCTAGTTAAAATATATATATTATACTGTTTATAATGGAGGTTGAACCCAGGTCGAGTCAACTTGTAGTTATCTTTAGGTTAACCTGAAGTTAACTTCTAGTGTTTAGATTTTAGAGTTATCTTGAGGCTGAGTCGAAACCAGGTTATAAATGTCAAAATCATTCAATTTTTTTTCTTTCAAAAAATCATTCTAACTTTTTCTCTCGAACTTTTGGAAAATAAAAAATCGCAAAAATCACAAAAATATGCTGCCGAATTTAGACACAGACGCGCTCGTACAAGAAAAATATGAAAAATCGCCATTTTTATTTTTTTATTTTACTGATTATTTTTTGTTGTTGTTTTTCGACTCAAATTTTTTGAATTGAGTCGAGTTAAATCCATGTTAACTTTTATTGTTTATATTGAAGGTTCAACCCCGGTTGAACCTAGGCTCAACCTCCAACATAAACAGTATATATGTAGCTAAAATATTTTATTGAATTGAAAATACTAAATAAAGCTTTACTTGATCGTAGCATACATTGGTTTACATGAATTTAGTTCAGTTTATACAATTTTTCACCGTATCACAAATTATTAAAAGTTGTCACAGAATCTGAAAATATATTAAAATGATTTTAATTAATAATTAAGTAGCAAACAAAAAAATTAATAAAAATAAAAATGACTTCCTATCGCATCAACAATTTTTCTTCTTCTGCTTCTGCACATAAAAAACAACATTAAATCGTATATTTAAGTTTTTATTATTTTCGAGCGAGAAATCGCGTACACTATTTTCTTCTTAAGTGACAGCTAAATTTAACGAAGGATTCGTTGGATTTCTTAAGTAAAAATTAAGTTTGGCGCTACATATTTATCGCTCGAAAATATGAAAAAATACGATTTGTTGTTGTTTTATACACAGCAAAAGAAGATAAATTTTTGATGCGGGTAGAAGCCATATTGCCGCGCCGGTGGCTAAGTGGTCAGTATGCTTGCTCCAGCAACCGGAGGTCCCGGGTTCGATTCCCGGTGGCAACAGGAAAAAATTCACGGTTAGTTTAGGATCAATGAATTAATCACTCATTATTCGAAATGAAAATATGATTATGAAACCTCATTTGAGGCGGTTCCCTTGATGGGATATAGTGCCAGAGAGAGAGAAGCCATGTTTATTTTGTGTACATTAAAAAAAAAAAACAATTGGTTTCGTTAAAATTCTTATTTTTTTTTGTTAAGTTTTTATTCTAGACTGGAGTCAATTCGCGTTCCGTTAAATAATGAAAATGAAAAGTTTTTTTTTATTGTATTAGCAATCAAGTAAGTTTGCATTCCCCATAAGAAATTTTGATTTCACACAGTAAAATTTAAAATTACGTGCACACGATTCATACTACTAGATTGCCAATGAAAAAAACTTTTCATTTTCATTATTTCACGGAACGCGAATTGACCCTCTGGGTTGGCCTATATTTTTTATTAAAAGTGGAACCAGTCAGGAATAAAAACTAAACTTAATTAAAAAACAAGAATGCGATAAATGGCATTTCAATGTTACCCAGTTAAACTTAATTTTCATGTAAGAAACCCAACGAAACCTTCGTTATATTTTAGCTGTCACTTTATAAAAAAATAGTGCGGGCTATTTATAGCTCGAAAATAAGAAAAACTTAAAAATACGATTTGTTGTTGTGTTTATACACAGCGAAAGAAGATAAAATTTTGATTTGGGTGGAAGCGACATTTATTTTGTGTACATTTTGTTGTTACTATTTTATTTATTAAATAAAATTATTTTAATATTTTTTTATATTATGTGATAAGTTTTAATAATTTGTGATCAAGTAAAAATAGTGTTTTAGTGAGTTTTGTTAAAAATTAATTTTCTAACGGTATGATATTATAGGTGGTGTAAACATTATTTTATTACTATAATTCTATTTCCTTTTTCCATTGTGATGTAAAAGCATTTCGTGTGTGTACATTTTGAAATATGAAACATATATATACATATAAAAATATATAACAATATGAAATTTCTCTAAAAGACATTTCACAATAAAAACAGCTGTTTTTAAACAAACAGCTGTCACTTAAGATTATTATTATTTTTGGATGGATGGAATGTCAAAAAAAGAAAAACAATTGATATCGTCAAAAATTCTTATTTTTTTATTAAGTTTTTATTAATGACTGGTTGGGCCATAAGTGACAGCTAGAATTTAACGAAGGTTTCGTTGGGTTTCTTACATGAAAATTAATTTTGACTGGGTAATAACATTGAAATGTCATTTATCGCATTCTTATTTTTTATTAAGTTAAGTTTTTAATCCTGAGTGGTTCCTCTTTTATATGAAAATTAAGTTTGGCTGGGTAATAGCACTGAAATGCCATTTATCGCATTCTCGGACCAGAATCTACTTAAATATAAGTCTTGTTTACTCTTCTCATTGACATATACCTATTCAAAAAAAACTAACAAAGAGTGTGTTGGTGTTGGTTACACTAACAATGCAACGTAAATTTGAATTTTTCTTCTTCATTTTTTTTGTTTCTGCACTAATACACTTATACTTAGTTATTCAAAAAAAAAAAAATACTATGGAAAAAAATGTCCAATATATCTTTACATAATAATTATTTTTTATTTCATATGTGTGGAGTTAGCAGGAATCCCCGTTTACGCCAGTAGAATAAAAGTATGTAGCAAAAAAGTATGTTGGTGTAAACTCAAACTAAAATACTTCAAAAAAGTATTGGTATTATAGTCGTGGTTTAAGCTCTATTTTAATATTATAATACTTTAATTTTGTTTATTTTTTTCAGAAGTGCCCAGTAACAGTTTTTTTTCACCAGCTGTGTTGATTTTCGAATTTTTTTCGAACTTGTACTAAAACACCTAACTTCACTCTTATCTTTTAGAAAAAAAATTTTGGAACACGATTTTACATGGCAGTGTCTTATATTGATACTATTTAATATTTGGTTTAACACAAATTTCACAAGAGCAACATCAGTTTGATCAAAATGGGAAGACAAAGAGGCCAAACATCCGTCGAGGCACGACAATTGATCATTAGACATTACCAAGAAGGCAAATCAGTTCGAGAAGTATCTAAAATTGTCAATAGAAGTAGAAGCCCCCCCGTTAATCTATTGTCTAGTTTTATATTACAAAAAGGAAATTCATAAGTTATATATTAAATCACATTTTAAATATATTTAAGTATTACGATAATTAATATAATACAATCCAAAAACGATTTTATGTTTTTTTACATACCGAATAATTGTTATTTTTCTCTGTTGAAATTTCGCACAACTGACTTAAAATCGTCCGACAACACACCATCCGATTCATTTGATTGGTCGGAAACTCGGAAGAGAGATGGAATTTTAATCCGACACATCCAACTTAATTTTATCGGATCGATATGCATACTTAGCATACACACTATCCGATTTTCTATTCAATCCGACCAAATCTGCGCGACCGTCCGACCAAGTCGGATCGTCTGTAGCGCTCTTTATTATGAATAAAACAAGAAATAGTTCGCTCTACCCCAGAATACGAAGATAACCAGAACAGACATTGCGTAGACAAAGCAATTTTTTTCCTACCTTAAATTTTTATAGGATGGAACTGTGGTGATTTTATCTTAACTATTTCTTGTTGAAATATACAGTCAAAACCTCTTTATGAGTCTGTAGACTGTAATTGTTTAAAAAACTTCTCCTGGATTAAGCCTATATATTTATATTTATTGTGTTATCATTTATAGCAACAAATCGCCGACGTTTCGAATATTATTTATATCCATTTTCAAGACGAATAATATGCGAAACGTCGGTGATTTGTTGTTGTAATTGTATTTAAAAGAAGCCTAATAACCAAGATTTGTAATTGTTTATTTGAAATAAAAATATTCAAAGATAACGAATTTTTTCCTACCTTAAGTGAGCCAAGGTCAAAAAAATGAGCCAATATTTATCCATACAAAAACTGCGTTATGCCGTTTGTTCATTACAAATTTTGTTCATTTTATTAAGTTAACTTATTATAAATAATTATCACATTTATCCCATATTTAATAACAAAATTACTGCTAAACATAGAGAAATAATAAAAAGAGTATAAAAAAGTCAGAACTCATGGTAAGTACATAAATAACTTAAAATTATATTATTTTAGGCGAGCTCCAATCCAAACACATCTTCCAACGTGTAACCAAATAATTTAAAATCATCTTCGTATACTTTGTATAGATTTCGAGTTATCTTCATTGGGAATGGATCAAAATATTTTGTCATCAACTCCGATGTGCCTGAGGTTTTTTGACTAGCCGGGAATGTTATATTGTCGGCACCGACAATATGTAGCGCCAGTGCAGAATCGTCGATTAACGTTTCATACTTGCCGATCACGTTGTAACGTATTATGCAAGGATTACAAAGATCGGATATAGGTTTCCAATGTTCATTAAACGTTTTATTCACATTTAATTCGGGTGCTAGCAAATACTGTACAAATTCTGTAAATGTAACGTCATGGCCGTATAAGAGAGATTCATTCGACGGGTTCGAACGAAATTCTTTGATTATTTGTCTTCCAATACGTGATTGAAAGTAACGTGAACTCGGCAAATTACCTTCTAATTTATTACGATACGCAGATAGTAACCGTTCAAATGGATGTCGCACAATAACAAACTTTGTATAATTGGCCAGCACTTCGTCTCGTTCTGCATACGCAAGATCGGAGAATTTTATAAACCTATAATGAAAAAAATACGTAATTAGAGAAACATTTAACTAAAATTAGTATTCAATTTAATTACATTCCCGCGGAATGTGCTAATGATGCAGTTATCTGTAGTGGGTCGGTTCCATTCCATTGGTCAGTCATCATCATGAGGACACGTTTCCAATTTGTGCAAGCTACCTGGAAGTGATTAAATTTTATTCAAAGACATAGTATTAAATGTACGATGAACCAATATAATATTAATAGCACGTTTTGTAACACTAGAACCTAACATGCGTATCGAATTTGTAATTAAAGTAGATTAATATTAAAGAGTTATTAACACCCAAGGGGAAAATTCCATTGATATATAACATAGAAAATTTAAAAATTTCGTAATATCAAACCATTGACCGTTGCAAAGTGCAATTTTTAGGAAACCAGAAGTCTCTGCAATTAAGCAGGTTACCTACAGTTGCTACCCAGTCTTCTATTAACTCAGTATCGGTATCAATTATCCGTAAAGGTATGCTAAGTCTTTGTGATGAAATAAATGTCGACTATTCCTTAATTCAGTATGCGTAATTCGATGTTAGTTCATCATTCTTGTGATATCAATATAGATTATCACGCGTGCTTACTACAATCCAAATCCACCACGCAAGAATTATAATAGAAATCCGTTAGTCCGCTTAATCTAAAAAATGGAGTAATTTTTTGTTGTTCTGTTTCTCACATTTCGTCTTATCGCTTAAACACCACAAAAGTAAGAAAAACGTGTATCGTATTATTATCGCACATCACTAACCATAATCCTCTTATATCATTGCACTACCGTATTCTTTCTGACGAAATTTTACAAGCAGTTCAAATATCAAGTATCACTTATCTATGAGTACACCCGCCGTCAAAAGTTTGTGGATGATAATAAATTTAGACTTCAAACTTAATTAGAATTACACATCGGAAAATTGGGCCAGTAATATGATACCAACAAATGATCAAGTGTTATCGAACGAATCGAACAATTTTATCGGAGTTCTCCGGCTATAAATTATATTCACAATCTTGTTGAGTGCTTTGGCTATATTCGGCATCAGATTATGATTCGTTAATACTTTTTTTTAATAATTTCGAACCGCGTTATCAATAATATTAAATAATTTTGCTTATCTATCGGGTGATTTCTCTACGCCTAAGTTAAAATTAATACGAAACAAATACGTCATAAAGACAACCCACCAAATTCGTCACTTACCTTTGGCACATAACAATATAAAAATTGATGTTTCTTATCAATAAGTAAATGTTCCATTTGTTCCTCATTCAAATTGTCGTGTGATGTATTGGTATAGCCCATGGTCTGGCACATTTTGTTCAGTTGTTCGATTCGTTGCACGTTCACCGATTGCGTTAAATCATTTTCGTGATACGAGTACAATTTATTGCCGGCACACAAATAAATTAAACATATCGGTATTACCAAAATTATAATTAAATTTTTATTTTTAAGTAATATACTAATTTTTAATTGTTGAGTCATTATGGCGCTGCTGCTACTGTAGCGTTTTTAGTCTTAATTTTTCTAATGGCTTAATACCAATTTGCGTTAGCAATTTCGTTTTCTTTTCTTTTTGCGAATCTTTACAAATTTTAGGATTGCGTTATCGTATAGTCCATAATCGGCCACAAGTAAACGACTATTATCGACAAGTTGAGTCTCATTGAATTGTAATGCGTACGTTCGCCAAATGTATCTCCAAGAAATTTTCTTATTCAAATAAGAATTTTCAATGGTCGATTCTTTTGATATAGATTTATGGGAATTTGTTTGTTTTTCATATTCACGTTGTAAAGATTTTTTCAAATCTGATAATGTCCCACATTCCTTGTCAATCTGTAATTAAAAAAAAAAACAAATAAAATATGTATGTAATGCATAATGTTGTATTTATGTCAAATCAAGTTTCTGCTTAACATGAACAATCTTTTATATTATATTATGAAACTTTAATTTTATCATCGTGTTTTTGAGTTAGTCAGCCGTTTATACTATACACAAAAAAAGTTTGATAAAAAAAGAAATGAAATTTTTACAAAAATTGTTTATTTGAATAATTTTCAATATCACGTCGAACACTTTTAAAATATGAGTTTCTCTTCTTTTATATCATTAAGATTTACCTGCTGGAAATGGGTCAAGATGCATTTGAATCAAAGCATTAATACAAACAAACAATTTCATTTTCAATCTGCATTGTACAAATATATGAAAGGGGAAAGATATTTTTTGTCGCCAATTGTTTACATATGCTGCCGGATGTTGACTAATTGATGATTGGCCATATATTTTTCTCATTATCACAAGCCGTTTAATTTAACAAGTAGGCCGGATATTGGGCCAAGTCTACAAAGAATAGTTTCTTTTTCTAAACTTTGAATGGCATATACTCGATCGTTCTCTTTTTATACGGCATATGCTGCGTTTATACCACAACTAAAATAGCAATGCGAAATGCAAATGACAGCTGCAGCAATGGTATAACACGACATACTCGACATAGCTCTAGTTAGCTAAAATAGCACTGCTATTTAGCATTGCTACGTAGCTAGCAATGCTCACGTAGAGCTACGATATAAACAAGCGACATTGCTACACACGTCAAAATGGAAGTTTTTATTTTACTGTTTACAAAAAAGTTTGAATAAATTTACATATTTTGTAGCTGAAAATGATTTAAAGTTTTTGTTCTTTCGGAAAATTTAGAAAAAAAATAACAAAACCCAAAAATGAAAAAAGGCGAAAAACGTGCAAAGTGAAATGGCGTGAAATTTTCTGTGTTTGACATTTATATCAACATACGGTATTATTTAGGGTGGCCCATTGTGGTACCACGCATTCACGCCACATCATTAACCCATTTACCTATTCACCTACTCACACAACTACAGAATACGTGCGCATTGCAAGCTCCATGTCAACCTGTACATTGACATGGACGGTGAGTTGGCGCCGAATTCTGCACTCCATCAGAGGGTCTTAGTTGTGTTTATTAACATCACCGATTGTAATCGATGATGAAAATTTGATTTGCATCTAGCCTCTGATGGGATTCGAGCCCAGTACGTCCCGGTCCAAGTGCTGAAGCTTTAACCACTGCACCACTTGTCCGGTCATAAACATATGGTATGAACGCAAGCTAAATAATATTGACATCTGTAGCATTGCTATTTTAGCTGCGGTATAAACGCAGCAATAGATAAAAGCTCAAGGAAATAAAAAATACGCATTTTATTTCAAGTCTGACTCAAGGGGAAAAATCATATTTATTTACTTTAGTTTATATTTTTCCTTACGATAAATGTGGATTAAGAATCAAACAAGTTTGCCGAATTGGTAAGTAAACGTTTTTCAATTACAGTTTATTATTAATAATTGGACAAAACCATATTTATATCCCTTTTGTGTTTTACTAACACAATTGTGCGAGTAGGGCAAAAGTACCATGTCAAAAATTTAGTTTTGTATGTTTTTTGAACCAAGTTACACATTTGTGAATTCCATTTTAACTTATTTTCGTCCGAAAAAAAACACTATATCTATACACGCAATTGTGTTGGTTTTACTTCAAATCAAGCGAAATTTTTTTATCAACAACGCCATTACATACTATGATTTCTTACTCACACATTTGTGTGGGTTGGACTAAAATTGAGCCAATTTTTCTATTTTCTTGGTTGAAAAAGGGATATTTGTTTTCATGTTGGGCAAAAATATATAACTTGGCAAAGTGCGGCCATTTTTATTCCAGTAGAGTAATATTATGCCGAGCCAGTGCCGTGTGTTTATGAAACACTGTTTTTTGATGGGAAAAATACCGTTCGAGCAAAGCAGTGGCTCGATAAGTGTTATCCGACCTCTGCACCAGGAAATCATTGACTGGTATGTTGAATTTAAACGTGGTCGTACAACCACCGATGATGCACCACGCTCTGGACGTCCAAATGAGATTATGACTCCAGAAAACATAAAAAAAAATCCACGAATTTGTTTTGAAAGATCGTAAAGTGAAGTTCCATGAGATTGCTGACATTGTAAAGATATCAATGGCACGTGTTGGTCATATTTTGCACAAACATTTTGTCCATGAAAAAGCTGTGTCCGAAGTGAGTACGTTTGCGTGCGTTTGCTCACATAATGGATCAAAAACGGCAACGCTTTGCACATTGAATTGGTTCCGCATCCACCGTATTCGCCAGATTTATTACTTGTTATTACATGCTTGCAGACCTCAAAAAATACTTCAGGTAAAGCTGGAAGTGAATGCAAGTTGGAAGTTTCCAATGAAGAAGTGATTACCGAAACTGAAGTTTATTTTGAAGACAAAGATAAATCGTTCTATAAAACAGCATCGAAATGTTAGAGAAGCGTTGGACTGATTGTATCACTCTAGAAGGAAATTATGTTGTTGAATAAAATGTAATTTTCCCAAAAGTATTTTGTTTTCTTTGTTAGAAACGGAACTTTTCAGGCGATGTGTTATGTCTAGTACTTATACCTCTAACTGGCAGCACCTGGGAAATGATATAAAAAATCAGCTTGAAAAACTGAGTGGATATAAGTCACAGAAACAGAATAATATCGTCTCCGGACTAAGTGAAATTATACTATTATACCATAACATGGTATCAATAGCCATGCTTCACACTAATGAAATCCATTCATACGATAAAGGCTCAGCATACTTTTTTCATATTCGAGTTGAATACTTTTCAACTTACGAAATTAGAAAAGAGTGATCGAATACCATGGTACTCATTCAGCTCACTCTCCCGATGGTATAAATGCTGTCTGACGAAAGGAAATTATACTAAATCTTGAAGAAGTGGACACTTACGGGAAGGGAGAAAAATATTAAATAAACACAGGCCTTGTACACTTTTAAAGCGATGCCACATACACAGATCTAAGGACGGCTTCTAAAACCAGATTTGGCATTTATGGATTAATTACAGCATATTTTTATCTTAACTTATTGAGTTAATTTGTAAAATATTATCTCAAATTAGTAGCCAAAATATTAAATTTGCAATTATTTAATAATTTTAATTGAAAATCATTTTTCTATTTAGCCGTTTCTAGAAACGAGTTTTGCTCTGAATGGAATAATTATACACGTAAGCGAATGCCGAAAATCTAAGGACGAATTCCGAACTCACCAAAAATTTTACGACTTTTGTCTCTGTTGTTTTTAACCTCACTTCGTTGATTTTTGGTACTTCAAACCAAATTTCAATCCGCTGTTCCACACTTTGATTCTTTCGTAGTGATTTAAGTAACAACAGTGTGTGTTTGTTGGTGAAGGGGAAGGAAACGAGGAAATAATCACGACGAAAGAATCAAACGTGGAACGGCGGAATGTTTGAAACTATGATTGGACGTATGTTTAAAAGTTTTCGTTTTGACACCTTGAATAGAAACGGCAGTATAAACCTCATGAGCCAGGCCAAAACAAAATATAAAGAATTATTTTTGTAAGAATCGTCTGTATTTTTTTCTTGTATATGGCGGGGCAAAACAAATTTGAGCACGAATTGTCTGTATAGTTAGATGTGTATGTTGCATCGCGTTTAAAACAAACAGACTAATTAAACCAATCCAAGGGGTAAGGGTAAAATATCCACAGAAAAAATAATTAATTATTATTTAATCCAAAAGCAAAAATTTTTAATCTGTATGTCTGGAAATCAATTAAGATAAAAAGACTAACGGGAACCTCTCAACATGTACAAGTCTGTTGAGTATATATGTCCTTTTCGGGTTTTATGTAATACTGTTAGATTGTGGTCAAAGTTTGTGAATTGATGTTTTTCTGTTTTGATGTGTTGAGTTCGATTTTGGATCTGTCGCGTTTATGTCTATGGTGTGTTCTTTAAAACGTGTTAGAAATGATCTTCCTGTTTGTCCTATGTAAAATCTGTTGCAATCATTACATGATAGTTTGTATACGCCTGAATCTAAGAATTGTTTATGTGGTTTGTTTTTAGTTTTTATTGTAATTTGTTCTTATTTCTAAACGCTATTTTGTTATCGAGTCTATTGAAGGTTTTTTGTATGGTTTTGTAGGTTGTTTTGTTGAATTCTACGCTCACGTATTTTGGAGTAGTTCTATCAGTTCCTATGCTAGTGTTGTCATGTTTTGTAGTTTTGTTTTCGCTTTGTATTTGAGGCTAATTCCATTGGTTTATGTTGTATCATATCTGTTTTTGTTGTGCTTGATGATGTTTAATTCTTCAGTGTAAATTGTAATCTTCAGTAGTGTTCATCGGTATATTGTTTGTCGGTATCTGTTGATCATGTGATTGTATGCTGATATTTTGTGCTGGTATGGATGGTGTGAGTCATTAGGGATTGTGTGATCTGTATCGGTGGGTTTTCTGTATATTTTGAAAGCTGTTTATGGATGTCGTTGACTATCATGAGATCTAAGAAGTTGATTTTATTGTATTTTTCTGTTGATCGTTGATCTTATACACTATGGTTATTCATAAATTTTGACTCCTCCTTTCTGTGTTTTTATTATTAGGTCATAAATTTTATTGATTTTGCGGTGACGTTAAGTAAGTTGTTATTGTTTTTTTGTTTATGCATTTCAAGTTCTTCGAGTCCGTATAATGGTTGTCATTTTCTAATTTTGTGTAATATTGTTGAGCTTGTGTTTGTGTCAGCGTATTTGTGATTTTCATTTTTCATGTTATGCTTAATTTGATTTTGGTTCCGTTTTTGTTATGTCGGTGATATGTTTTTTTGGATCTTTCTGGAAAGCTTCTACCTGTTTGTCCAATGTAAAAATTTAGGCATTCGTTACATGTTAGTTTGTATACTTGTGTGTCTATTTTTGGGGTGTTTCTTTAGTTTTGAGTTTTTAAATATTTCTGATCAGCAGCTTATTGTCATTTTTTACAATTGATTGAATTCTTGTGAAGTGAAGAGCAATTCTTTTCACTTGAACCGATTGCACCAACAATTATGAGCAACATTTACAACTTTCAGTTTCAACTTTCGAAACCAAAATCAGTGCACAATAATTAATGAAATATTTTAAGCAGCTCCAGTCCACTAAGGTCTCTCTAAAAACAAAGAAAGGTTTCAAATAAAATGTGCACTCACACTATAATGTTTGCTATTTAATTTTTTCATTGCGCAAGTGTCAATTTAAAATTTTTTGTTTTTTGAAAAGTAGAGTTTTTGTCAAACAAAATAAACTAGTGTCATTTTCGTTTGTTTGTGACAGAAGTAAAAATGGAATATCAAAGAGTTGTTCGAATAAAAATTGTGCATGAATGGCAGAAAATAAACAAACTTCGTATTCCGAGATCGCAAAAAATTGCAAAACAACAAAATCAAATGTTTGCAAGAGGATAAATCGATTTCTCAATGAAGGCACATTAAAATCCAAATCAAAAAGTGGGCGACCGAGAGGAACGCGAAACAAGAAGTTAGAATTAAACGTTTTAAAGACATTAAAAAATATTCCCTCTAAATCAGTTTGGGATATTGCAGAGAAACATAGAACAACAAAATATATGGTTCAGTGAATCAAGAAAAATCATGGACTAAAAACTTACAAGAAGCAGAAAATTTCTAAGCGATCGAAAAAGCAAACAAATATTGCGTCAACACGAGCAAAATTGCTCTACAAGTATCTCATTATCATATCTCCGAACTGTTTAATTATGGACGACGAAACGTACCTAAAAATGTATTTTTCAACATTATCTGGTCCACAATTTTATACAGCAAAACCTAAAGAAGTACTGGATGAATCGATCACTGCAATACGACAAGAGAAATTTGGAGAAAAGCTGTTGGTCTGGCAGGTGATCTGTCAATGTGGTTTTAAAAGCATCCCGTTTTTCACAAAATCTACAATAAATACCGATAACTATATACAGGAGTGCCTGAGAAAACGTCTTTTACCTCTTGTAAGAAAGCAAAACAATTTCACATTATTCTGGCCGGATTTGGCTTCGGCGCATTACGCGGAAAAAACTTTTGAGTGGCTAGCTGCGAACAATGTGAATTTCGTACGAAGGGAGATGAATCTTCTGAATACTCCAGAATTGCGCCCAATCGAGAGATTTTGAGCAATTATGAAACGGAATTTGAGAAACGATGGCCGAACTGTGAAATCAGTTGAATAATTGAAAACAATTTATCGATCTACTCAAAGAAAAATGGATGGAAGCGCCGTACGAGCCCTTATGGCAAACATCAAAGGAAAAATTCGTGAATTTCAGAGGCATCCTCTTTTGGATTAAATTAAATATTTTTTTGTAAAGCTTTATCAATATGAAATTAAAATAAAATTTAATTTCAATAATTTTTTTTGTAAATGATTCAGTACAGCTGTTTAAAATGGTTTCCGTACTTTACGCGACAGACCTTAGTCGGCCTGCATAGTAACGTTCTAAGATTGTAAATATTCAATTTGATTAAAAACACTTCCAGGGGCCAATTATGAAGCTTCTTGTTTATTTATAAAATAGGACCCAACTTATCGCACCTAAAACTTTCGTCTAATTTACTTTATCGCCAACCAGTCACTGCAAATAAAATGTATAAACGATGTTGATATTGAATTGAGTGTCACAGTATAAGAATACTGATAGGCCAATAGGTATTACAGCATGTAATATATCATTTTGTAACCACTACCACACCTGTACACATGGCATCGAAATTTCTAATTTACTGGTAATAATCTCGATACTAATCCATTGATTAATTTAGCTGCACGTTAATGGCTTCCTATATGTTTGAGGGCAAGTTGGTTGTAATTTATAATAAATCGGACAATAAATAGAAAATAAAAAGCACCAAGAACGACCCTGGGTTATTCACGAGTTATAACTTTTTGTATTACCTCTTCATTCCACACGAATCATAATAGTCTTAATAAAGCAACGTTATATGAAAGAAAGATAAAATTAAAATAAACATTGTAATTGATGAAACGAGTTTCTTGGCTGTTCAAAAAATTTAATAAGAAGTGTAAGATTTTTGGATTCTTGTTTTAAAACACAAAATACCTAAAATGAAAAAAATGCAAAAACCGAAAGAGGAACATTCCAATTGTCTTTAGCTTTGTAGTCACAATTTTCTGTTAACCTAAAATGTCTCAAGTAACAACATTCATTAAAGCAAACTAACATACATATATCTGTATACATTTATGGTTGTCACACTCATAAGATTAAATGTCTGTTAACAAAATCGCATAAATATTTAATAATTGATATAATTTTTCTTATGTTATCGATTCGTTTGCTCGGCTACTTGTTTATATGTAGTTAGATTACTACTATTTATTAAAAACACATCTACATGTGCTTCGATTCATACTTTATACAAAGAGTAATATAAATTATGATGGACTAATTATCAAGAAATTTGTTTCCATTTAACAAAATTTTCTTTCGCTGAGTTTTCACACCTCACCAAATTGAAAATGTAAACAATTCATTTTGTATTAATAAACTGCATGTTGCAATATTTCCTTCAGCACTCGGGGTCTAGAAAATATTGAACATATTAATAATAATTGATTGGTGGAATTTTAGTTAGCAAATTTTATATACAACCTAATTCTTATATATGTGGCAACAACTGACAAGGTCAATATTCCCGTCAATTGCTTTCAGTTCCTTATTTATTTAACTTTAGTTTATTTAACTTTTGACTTCTACATTACCCTAGTGAACTGTTTAGGTTCAGAGTTTTGGTCTACTATGTACTACTTAGACAGATAAGATAACATTTACTATACTTTTTATAATACATAACCGGTGCTAAGCCCTATAAAATACTTATGGTTTCTGTTTACCGTGTGGACAGGAAATTAGTTTGCATGATTTTCGTATTTCTAAGAAACTAACCTACGCGTGTTCAGTTCGGAATTCTCAAAGCGAAATCTCATCAAAATTTTATGTATAGAAATTGCTCGTATATAAATAATATATTTAATTTTTACACAGAGAACGAACATGTGGCGTTATTCAACCTGTGGTTTTTGTAAATTTTAGTGTGATCCATCCCTGGGTTGGTACGATATTTTATATTAATACATTCGTATGTAGACATTAGTTCAAAGTACCATTCGTATTACTTTTATTTGCAAATGAGTAATATAACTGCTTGATTTATTATTCAATATTAAATCGCACTGCCCATTCAAAATATCTCAAATAAGGATCTTTCCGAAAGGCTACTTATTTACCGCTATCTTAAATAAGTATGCCATTCGATTTGATTTTACATATCTACTGATTTGTTTTTTCTGCACGTTGGTCGTATGCTCCCAGATTCACGGTAAACATTTCTGATTTTTTTGTGTAGACCGCATACAAAATTTAAAAGTTAAAAACTGAGGAGAATAAAAATGTCAAACTTTTTATCTGATTCAAGAGCTGATAAAATTTTTATATGATAAACATTTGGCTGCCCAAAATATTTCTGTGTAAACAAAAGTTTGTTATGTACAAGATCGGCGTGAAATAGTTATAAAGAGACCGTGGAATTGAAAGATATACATTATGTATATTATGAAATATTATTAATTTGACATATTTTACATATTCAAGTAAATTAAGCAATCATACAATTGTCAAAAAATGTTAACCTAGAGA
Organism: Nephrotoma appendiculata; assembly: GCA_947310385.1. Lineage (NCBI taxonomy): Eukaryota > Metazoa > Arthropoda > Insecta > Diptera > Tipulidae > Nephrotoma > Nephrotoma appendiculata. The sequence continues at coordinate 198,923,382 of OX371224.1, forward strand.
AACAGATAAAAAGTTTAAAAAAATCTTAACGAATAAATTTTTAACTTTCTATCTTTTTACGCGGAATTTTTACTAGTTGAAATATACTCTAAGTGACCTCGCGAGCATACTTATTTGAATAAGTAGTCTACACGAAAAATGTTCGTTAAACAATTGTAAATGTTAATTCTTCGTGTGAATGTAATAGCATACGTCCAACGTGCCAAAAACTGATTATTTCCAACAATTCCTATTATTTTGACATTTAAAAGCACATACATATGCCAAATCAATTCAAAGAGCTTTGCATACTTATACGGCGACCAATAAGTTAAGTATACTATAAGTATCCGTTTCGGAAAGGACTTTTTAAGGGCCAATCATAAAAAACATATAAAATTAACAAAATCAAACAATTTTACGACACTAATTTTAAATATTTACCGGACGGAAATTTACCGAACAAGTGGTGCAGTGGTTAAAGATTCGGCACTTGGACCGGGAGGTACTGGGTTCGAATCCCATCAGAGGCTGGATGCAAAGCGAATTTTCGTCATCGATTACGATCGGTAATGTTAATAAACACAACTAAGACCCTCTGTTGGAGTACAGAATTCAGCGCCGACCCACCGTCCATGTCAGTTTACAGGTTGACATGGAGCTTGCAATGTGAAGGTGGTGGTATACTGTAATTGTGTGAATGGGTGGTCTGTGCGTGAATGAAAGGGGGGTATTAATTGACCTTCAAAGGACATTAAATTCACTGGACAATTAATAAATACTTCCTTTTAAGAAAAAAAAAAAAAAAAAAAAAAATGACGTTCCAGCCATATTAGTCGTATCGAGTAGTATGCCGTAAATATTGTTGAATATTGAATGACAGCTATTTGTTATAATGACAGCTATTTATTGTTTGTTGTTTTTTTAGATAGCACGATACATATTTTAATTTGTTTAAGTTTGGACGCAAAATTTCGCTTCTATAATTTTTATTAAGTGACAATTCATATTTAACGAAGCTTCGTTAAAATTTTTAATTTAAATTAATTCCTTCATGGGCGAAAGTACAGAAACGCCATTTGTCGCAATTGTTTACGTTTATATTTTTTTTAATTTTTATATGGTTACCTTTTTAGTCTAAAATATAATTTTTCCGAAAATTAAATTTTTCCGAACCCCGATTAACATATTATACCGGGAGGTTACGTGAAAAAAAAATCTAATATGTTACATCGATAAAGATTGCTGCAGAGATTTTTAAAATGCAATAATTAAAAAACACCAACTATTACTTATAGTTATTTTGAACGGATAGTGCGGTTATTGATTTTTAGAAAGTAACAAAACAACACGTTTATAGAAATTTTTAAAGAAAATCGGCAGAGCAAATTATCGGGTTTCAATGAAATTTAAAAACTTAGAAGCATCAAACTGTGTTTCATAATGGTTTCAATATCCTAAAAGTAAAAATGATAGAGGGCTGAAAAGTTATAGGCTGAGGCTTCAGCCTCACGGTAATCAGAACTTTGGTTTGAAAATTGACAAACCCAGAAGAAGAACAAAATTTCCATTAAAAATTTCGCCACAAAAAGACTCAGTAAAATATTCTGGTTCTTCAATGATTTCGTAATTTTTTTTTTATAATTATGTTATTATTATGTGTATCGCTATATCCATGGATTAATTTGTCACCTGCGCCAAACCAGCGAATATGTGAAATAAAGTGCTGGTAAGAAAATTGTTGCATGACCCAAGAGATTTTAGACGATATGCCACATGGTTTTACCGGAACGAGGAAACACGTATCCCGCTTCAGCTAATTTATGCCACAAGTATATATATATATATATATATATATATATATATATATATATATATATATATATATATATATATATATATATATATATATATATATCAAAGGAATAATTCCCAACCAGTACCAGCTCGAGGGATTTGTGATTTAAAGTGATGATGACAAAGTTTTTGTTTCGTATAAAAAACCATTAAAACAATATGCCACATGATTATATCAGAATGGGGAAAAATGTACCTTTTACAGCATCACCATGGTAATTTGGTGTAATAAGGTGCTCCAGATAAATTTACCACATTCTTCGTTTTCAAGGATACGGCACACTTCTATATTCTATAAAAAATTAACAATTAGCTACCAGCGTTAAAACTGCGGATTTATTAATTAAAGTAAAGATTAATTAAAATTAATTAAAGTAAAGATAAATTAAAGTAAAGATTAAGAATGAGAAAAATGCACCTGCTCCTAGCGCCACAACAGTAATTTTGGTTATTATGTTGATCACCTAAATATGTGACATTCTTCGAGACCTTTTCAATGATATGCTGCATATATACATATTCTATTTCTTTCAAATGGTATGCCTAATGATTATATTAGAATAGGAAAATTTGTAACAGCCTTCAACGCCACAAACAGTAGTTTAATACAACAACAGTAGTTTTTTAAGTGCCTCAGCAAAATTTACGGCATTCTTCAAGATTTTTTCAACGATCTACGGCAAGTTTTTATTCTATAATAAAATAAAAATAAAATACCAACGCCAAACCGGTGGATTTATGAACTAAAGTGGCGTCGTTAATATTTTTCGTTAATAATTTAATAACGTGAAATCTATTTTGGAACGTGGTATCGTGTGGCATTAACAGTCATACAAATTCATCTCATGTATTTGTTGCACTTTGCAATAAAACTAATATAGTTTATCCCTTTTCCAACCAAGCAACAAACAAAATTGGCTCAAATAAAGTCCAAACCACACAAATGTGTGAGTAAAAAAACATAGTATGTAATGGCGTTGTTGATAAAAAAATTTCGCTTCATTTGAAGAACAACCAACGCAATTGTCTGTATAGTTATAGTGTTTTTTCTGACGAAAATAAGTTTAAAAGGAATACACAAACGTGTAACTTGGGTCAAAACACATACAAAAATAAATTTTTGGCATGATTCGTTTGCCTTACCCACACAATTGTGTGTGCAGGTCGGTAATAGGATATTAGTGGAAATGCATTGTTTGGTTTTTATGTTGGGATTTGTACGTAAATATTAATAACAAAAATTAGCAGTTTATATTTCACAAAATGTTTTGTTTAAAATGTATCATGTTTGGTGTCAAAATGAAGCTAACAATTCAGAACTCGAAAGTGTGCAATTCACGACATCCTGGCGGTAGAAGCACACTTTTGTTATTACAACAGTTAAAAAGTTATTTATCAAATTTTTAAATTATCTAGAATAAATGTCAAAGTGCTATTTTTGAAAATACTACAATTACTTAAAACAATTGAAAAGATAACAAGGATCAGTCTTGTGTCTTGAATTCTCATTTAGAATATATAATTCCGAAATTGTAGTTACAAAACCAATAGTTAGCTCGAAGCAGCATTTATATGCTAATCGACCCACAATTTCGTATATTGCAATATAAACTTATTTTACTAGTTCCTTAAAGTAACCAATCTTGCTGTTTTTAATTTCGCTCTGGAATTAACTGTGATAAAGAACGGTCGAATAACACAAACACTGGATTGAAAAACGCTTGCAACGTGTTGTTAAGTTTGCGAATTGTTTAAAATGTTTGATCAAAATACAAAAGCATATAAATTAACAATATAAAGGCTTAATTGGAGAATTTAAATTAACAAAATATGGAAGCGAATTTCATCCAAGATGCTTAATATCAGATTTTGGTTTTTAGTGTGCGTTTTAGCAGCCTCAACGATCAGTGGTGATCATCCGCAATGATAGTTAACGGAATTAATAATATAATACACAGCTGTGGTTCAAACTTTAATATATGTATTAGAAATTTACGACTTCTTAGAAAAATAGAAAGTAATCAGTTACGAGACAAGCTCTATTTCTAGCTCATAAAAATCGAGTTTAGAAAGTAAATGATACAATTAGTGGCGATGTGACCAAGGAAATTTCAATTTCAATGTATGTATATTTTAATCATAGAGAACTGGTACTGGTTACCAAGAATAGTTTTGAAGAGATATTGGGGGAAGATTAACTTATTGATATCAAGAAAAAAAATAATAAATTAGAAACCTAAATCTTCTTGTATTGGGATTATCAGAGGGTAGTGGGTAAACCTTTTATTTAAAAATAAAAGTAAGATTGATAGAAATAGTGACAATATTATTCGAAAGTTTCCTCGAAATTCTAAAATCTATTCATAATAACAATTTAGAAGTTATAAATTAGCCAAAACTAACAGAAGCTTTGAATTTCTAATCAAATCTAGCTTGTATTGTAGGTGAACCGTTGGACTACTATAGGAATTACCTTGTCAACGGACTGCGATTTAGTATAGCAGGATCTGCAATCGATGAGATGACCTGAAATGCTACAAAATATTTTGTGATATACAAAATTGCCACCTATTTAATTTTCGGTGATTTTATATTTTCTTATAAAATCAATGTGCATACAATTTACAAATAAAAATTAAAATTCTAATTAAATTAGGCATGCAAATTTTTATAACAACCAAGATATTCATTTAAATATATAGACCTCACTATTTTTCGTGACCGAAATTACGGGTTCGTCTTATCGTGGAAGAAGTCAAAAAATATTAAGATTTTGGATGCAAAATAAAGGGGTGAACATGATGGGGCCAACACCGACTTTCTTTAACCTATTGCGCTATCAATTAGTTAGAAAAAATGTGTGCCCATCCACTCAAAGAAATTTCAAATGAACTCCTCCTAAACGGCTGGACTGATTTTAATGAAATTTTGTCTGTGTGTGTGTTTGAGTGGGTTTCTGAATGGTTAAGATTCACAATTGGACCCGGTAGGTGGCACTGCAATCGGGTTCTAGGAATTTTTTGTTTTTTGACGTAATTTTTTTTTTATTTTTGTTTTAGATTTTTCGCATATCCGAATATATAACCCCACAATTTCACCACCACACATTCTTTATATATATAGTATATATAATTTTTGTGTACGTGTGCTCTAATTTAAAATTTATTATTTAGTTTATTTATATTTTTCGACTTTCTTCCAAAGTTGTTTATGTTTTATATGGATTTTATTTTCCTTTCTTTTTGAAAAAAAAAATTGTTTACTATTTTTCTGCTCTCTTTCAGAATCCACGATATTTGTTTTATTTCTATTCGGTGAGCAAGGAAAGAAAAAAGTTAAAATTTAAATTCTTTCTTTTGGAAATGTAAAACTAACAAAGTCAAATTCGCTCGTAGACCTACGATGTACGTCATTTTCGGTATAGACAAAAATTAACAATGACTTACATTGTACGTCAAAATAGCGCAAGAGGTTAATCACTAATGTATACATGAATACACCGCACTCTTGATTCCTAAAGGAAAATATTCAACTTACCGGACTTTTAGTAAGACTGTCTTGTATAGTCAAAAAATATTATTCCTACCCGCCTAAATTTCTGAAAACCAACAAGGTCAACTCTTGTTGAAATTGAAATTTTTAAATTTATTTTATCTTATAATTCTTGGCCGTTTTTGCAAATGCTAAGCTTTCCAACATCATTGCAAAAATTGAAATAGCTCCCACGGAAGCTGTCACTTCCGATACACAGATTTGCACCAAATTTCGCAAGGATCTCCCAATTAATGGAAAACGTTTTACTATAAAGTTTATTTATTATCAAGTTCATTCGAAATAAAGTTGTTTTTATCAAAACTCGTCATTTCCGATAAAATTTAAAAATGATCAACAATCTTTTTTGTTTTTAAACGTTTTCTCGTAAAAGCTATAAACTCTTCAAAATATTTGCAAGAGATGAAAAAGCTTCTATAGAAGCTGCTACTTCCGGTGGACCAATCCGTCTGTGCTCTACAGTGGCCGATTTTTTGTTGCAAATCAGTGTTTTGTCGAAAATCATTATTTCCGCTTAAATTTTAAAGAACTGTAATAGTCATTAAAGAACTGTCATAGTAATTTTTCGTGCAAATTATTCACTTTTCAACAGATTTGTAAAACACGGAATTATGGAAGCTGCTACTTCCCTGTTGACCAATTTTGGCCAAGAATCACTGGGATTTCTTAATTTATGGAAAAAGCTTGAGTATGAAGTTTCACACGATCAGTACAAATAATTGTTTTAATTAGACAAAACAGTGTATTAAAAGTCCGGTAAGTTTAATTTTTCACTTTAGAAATCAAAAGTGGTGTATTCGAGATTTATTTATGCATTCGTGGTAAAAGAAAATCGGGTGTTGGCCACAACATATTCATCGCTCTATTTTTTATATTGATTACAATACTGTAAGAATTAAATATTTATCCTTACTTATGATGTGCAATGTATCATAAAAAGATATTAAAATAAAAATAAATAGAGACAGTTAAAAATTTTGTTTAGATAGGGAACCCAGAGGTTGAGATTTTTAATAAGGTCACTTAGTATTCTTGATGGAATGTTCTAGAAAATCTAAAAACTTTTAATAAAATGTACGTTTCTATTTTAAAAGTTAGACGTCCTGAAATTATTATCACTTCCATTATCTAAGGAAAAGAGTCACAGAAATAAATTGTATTTGCAATAAAAGTAATAATAAGTGAAAATAAATAACACATTTTGAAAAAAATTTCCACGCCAATCTCTAATTATGTACCTCAGTGGATGAAGGTTATAAATAAACGACTTACACAAAGTTCATAAAAGTTAAACAAGGTTATAAAATAACAATTTTATTAAGAAAAACCCCAGACTTCTCAGAAAGTGAGATTATCGAACCGCAGAGAAAAATCCCAGAAAAATCGGAACTGTCTATAACTCTTTCACAAATAACATTAGACTGTGATTTACTTAGATTTACAATAATCCTATTAGATACTGACCAATTATATTACTTTCTAAATCATCATTAATAAGGGAAATGACAATGGAATCGTTGTCTAGGCGACTACTAGGTAGTTTATGTTTGCGCTATGATAGAATTATAAATTTTATAAAAATTATGTTGTTTAATTTTGTTGTATTATTAAAAAACCATCAGCGTATATAAACCTGTTTGTATAGGATGTTATAAGTCAAAGGAGAAAGTTAAAGTTATACACTTATTGTATATCTATGAGATCATCGAATAATCAGCAATTTTAAGTTTGATAATTTAAAGCACATACTATATTTTTTAAGACCATGCGATTCACGTTCGTTGGAAACAATTCTTTGTTTACCGTAATCTTCAATACAAATTGCTATTTATATTCAAACACCATAAGATTATTTATACTCCCCCAGCTCAGACCAAAATCCCATACTAACCACTTATCAAATCTTCACTGTCAAACAATCATAATTTATCGTTTATTTAAATTATACGCGATCGATTAAACTTAATTTTTTATATTGTTTCGCGCTCTCCAACATAATTGATGTAAGACAATTGTTTTGGATAATATCAATATTATTTATCTAAAACTAGGCGAGGAATACATTCTATGATTTCTTTGTTCAAATTGATGGTAATTAAAATATACAAAGGAAAATTTATTGGAAAATGCATATTCTGTTGCGAAAATTTATTTTAAACTCTAAACAAACGATAAATAAATTTGTGCTTACAAATCGACAGTGACAATCCGATCCTATTATATTATATCTATGAGGTACGTAGTAAATGCATATAACTCGAGTATACAGCTAAAAAAACGTATATGCCAATTTAAAAAAAACATTTGACCCTAATGTCAATTTTTATCTTCCCAGTTAATAAAACGCAATGCTACGAGTTATGAGAAAGTCTTAAAAATATATTGCAGAGCCCAATAGCACATCTTGGATACAATAGTAACTAGTGTCGTAACTAGTTTTATTAATCCAAACATTACTTGCTGACCTTGGCGCATCCGTCTACTTATTTTAGAATTTTTCATCATAAACCGAATATAGCCTTAAAATACTAATAACAATTGAGTATTCTTATAACGAAATAAGAACGTACATACATGAAATGTATAATTAAATATATCGAAATGGCATTCATTTCATTTAATTAAAGGCAATTAAATATGATTGATTGCTAAATATTACATCATTCAGCCAGACGTTCATTTGGTAACCATGCTAAGCATTCCGTTTCCGCTCACATAATTACCGCTTATATCAACCCGTCATCCAAAACTGGATTCATATTCGCACATATCTTACTGTTATAAACTATTAAACTTTACTTATTGGTTATTATTATTAACTTACCGCAACTTTAAACGAATTATTATCATCGCCCCGATCAACTTCAATTAAGATTTTCTTCTCTGTAAGTAATCCAATCTGTAATTCACAAAGAACACGAAGAACAATAAAAATTCAGTTCACACACAAATTATTTAAAAAATAATTAAATTAAATAAAACTAAACCAAAATAAACAAATAAAATAATATTGTTGTTTCTGTTAATAGTTCTTGTTTATCAGGAAATTAAAAAAAATCACATCACAAAATATATTTTTTTTTATTCACAACTTCTAATCGCGAGTCCGCACATTTCAATACTGAATACTGATTAAAATAAAAATATAATTTTATTTTACTTTTCAAAGTCTAATGTCTTGTCGGTTGTCGTATTTACTTTACTTTTTAAAGTTTATAAATTCTCATTACTACGATTACACTTCTCGCAGCAGTAAGTCAATTACACTTTTATTTTGGTTTGGTTTTTGTATTATATACTCGTATGTTGGTGGCTTATGAGGTGTATGGTGTACGTCTATCGACAAAAGTTTGTATCGTGTATTGAATGTAAATAGACGAAACAGAATTTTACATACAATTTCAAATATATTAAATGGTGCTAGTTTAGTACATTACAATTTATACTGATAAATAAGAATTTATTGAAAGTTTATTTGTGGGCAAATTAATTAATGGTGGGGTTATGGAAGATAAGGTTTATTAGTAGTTTATTGCAGAAAGGTGGGGGCCACGTACAGATAGCCTTAAATTATAAGGTCAATCGAATTATAATTTGGACACGGTATTTTAACCGTACGTAAAGCGGGCGGTCTATGCAGAAAGAAATTATAAAACTGGTTATGACAATCTACCAGACACGAAGGATATAAGGTCGGCCGCCTTCGCGCTCCCTTCACAACGTTTTGACAAGAACGTATGAACATAATTTTTATAATTAAAATGTATACTAGTGAACGAAGGCAAATGTAATGCATTAATAAAACGAGGTAATAAATATTTGAATAGTTATTTATTCGAAGCCCTCTGGTCTCCACCGGTTGCTACGAAGCCCTAATGTAGTACTACAATTTTTTATAAATTTAGATCATTTTATTCTTTGAGAGCATATTATTACGTATTTATAATTTCAGACCAAAAATTAATATTAAGGGTACGGACGAATAGTCGGATAAATCATTAACTGTCGGTAAAATGGATTTTAAATCAGATTTTATGTTTTTTGAAAAAATCATTGGATTTACTTTGAATCAAAGTAAATGTGGATTTTTATCTGAGAATCCGCACGCACTCTAAGAACATTTAACCAAACCATACGGAAAGATACAATCGGCAAGTTATAGGTTTTGGTGTAATGTGATTAAGTTTTGTTGATTGATTGATTGATTCTGAATGCACGACCAAGTTCTTACACAGGAGCTCCCGGGTGACGCCGGGCCCACCGTACACTCTTTTTTACATATAACAAAACCGAAGGATTGGATAGGTTAGTTAAGTGGGACAGAATCGGCCCGGTTACAGACACCTAGGTATAGCCGATAGTTAGTAACACAAAGACAGCACAATACTAATCTACTAAGGAAGGATATAGGTTTAATAGGTTTAATGGATAACGATGGTATTGGTCTTCAATAATTGCTTCTCTAAATCAGCAACCTGAGAAAAAATTTGTATTATTTCACGTACATCTGGAAATTTCCTGAAATGTAATTGTAAATTAATGCAAAATTTAATTGATTAAATCGGCCCAGTTGCAGACCCCTAAATAAAGTCGATAGTTATTAATGCAGTGACAACACCATTCTTCACCAATCAACAATTAATATTTCAAAGAAATATTATTTCACGTCTGTAGATTTTCTGAAATTTAATTCTAAATTAATATTTTCCGGCTTCCTAAATATAATATAAACATTTATTAATTTAATCCTCCTGCAATTACACGACTTACAATAGGATTTCCTGAAACCATAATTATTTAAATTATATCAAACTTAGTCTAAAATTCGATAGTATTTAACCCTTAAATCGAAAAAAAAAAAAAAAAAAAAAATAATAATAATAATAATAATAAAAAAAAAAATAAAAAAAATAAAAAAAAAAATATATATATAAAAAAAAACAAAAAATTTCATATGTAAGGCATCCCAAAGGCAATGGTTCCCGGAAAAATATCAATGTTATTCAATACCAGATTAACTACCTGATAGGATATTTCAAACAATTTTAATTTAATTCGCAAAAATTTCAAATATTTTATTAGTTTTGTTCACCAAAGAAGAGAATATTCGATTAATTACCAAGTATAATTATAGTGCACAGGATATTTATATTATGCTCAATGGAACTTTACTATTCCTCAACCAATAACTGTTAAATATGGTACGCAGAATTGGATTGGCACTCTAGCATGTTCAATGGAACTAAGCAAACTCAAAACAAATGATGATCAAATTCGGGGTGCAAAGCCGAATTTGACGAAATTTTCGGATTCAGCTATAATGAATGAAATAGGCCGTTTCCAACCGAAATTTTCCAGTTCAGATTGTAGAGCTGGGCTAGGATTCTAATAAATTAGGATCAACTTGTATTGGGATTTTAATGTGTCTTTTTGATAAAGTTCTAAAATTCGATAATTCTGAATGGAACTTGGCCATACCTCGACCAATTATTGTCAAATCAGGTAAGCAGAATTAAATGTGAATGTAAAAATGGATTTTAGAGAAGTTCTGGAGTTCGGCCGTGCTAAGCAATGTCTTAACTAATCATGTTCGAATGTGATATGTTGAGCTGAACCGGGATTTCAACATAAATCCCGGGTGAAGTGCTGGATTTTCAACAAACAAATCCGAAAATAATCGGCCAAGAAATTTTCCTATTCCTCCATTTACACGTCAAAACAACCAGTTGACAGATGACCCAGCCGAATTAAGCCTCTCCCAAATTAATGCTAATTGCTAGAATTGCGATTTGCTAGAATTCCAATTAAGCCCAAAAATGATTTTATGCATCTTCTCTTCCGCAGTATACTGTCTAAATCAAACAAAAACGATCATGATTTATGTGAGGTGATGACACGAACGGCAGATAGAACCACGCGGAAGGCTTTTTACACAATTGGTGCATGAGCAGGTCGTTGATTAGGATTTAGAATCCAAATCAATCGATATTCGTATATATCATTCCCATGCAAAGACGAACCTGTTTCAAGAAATATTATCGAGCCAGAAATTCTTTTAGATAAAATAGTGCCAGCAGTAAGCAATTTAAAAAAAAAAAAACAGTCAACATTAAAAGGCCGAAGGATATCACATCAAAGATTTAATTGTCATTACAAATAGAAATAAAAAATTAAAAACCATTTTCCCTTTGCCATGCCGTACCACATATGAGGTTTCATCCCTTTAAATCAATCTACAAAAAAGTCATGAATATTTATATATACATATATATATATATACACATATACATACATATATACACACATACACACACATATACACATATACATGCATATACATATATACACACATACATACATACACACATACATACATACATATACATATATACACATACACACATACATACATATATACACATACATTTACATACATACACATTTAAAATATTAATATTTTAAAATATTAAAATGATTATAAAAAGGTAAAAACATTCAATCATATTATATAAATATACGCATGCGTATATATAACTAAACATATACATAAGTATAAATACATATGAATCTACACACACATGCATATGCACACAAATCCACACATACGCCTATATCAGGGTTTAAAAAAGTCGCTCGTTAAAATGTATTGTTCACTCTACACCGATCGAACAGTGTCATGTTCCTATTCCATAGGAAAAATCTGCTGTCAGTAAAAATAAAAGCGAGTAAAAAAATATAGATTTTAATGGTTGTGTACGAAACAAAACATGTTGTCAGTAAAATTTTACTGAGAGAATAGTTGCGATGGTGGTAGTTTACTAGCATAATACTGCCATAAAAATGTAAATTGGACTTTTTTTATGGCAGTATTTTTCACATACATATGTACAAAAAATGTATGTAAAGATAAGAAATTTTTGTCACACTCATACAAAATAAGTCGTCCGCCATTTTTATACTCAGATGTCGATTTGTTTTTTTTGTGTTGAAATTTGTTAACGTTAGAGGTTTTTAGTGGTATAGGATATTAAAATTAAAATATATAAAAAACAAAAATCGAATTGTACGAAATAATGTACAAATTAAAAATTTTAAGAAATTTGTAGGTTATGCGAAAATGTAAAACCATAAAATTTTACTATAAAATGAAAATAAAAAATATTTCTGTTCTTTATCACTCTTATGAAATTTTAAAGTTTTTTTTTTGCGTATTATCAGTAAAAAAATTGCTGTCAGCAAATCTTTCCACGGAATTAATGCATTATTTGTAAAACTGATCTCAACAAGAAATATGTAAAGGAACAAAAAATATTTTGTTTTACTATTCACTTATCAAGAATAAAGTAGAAAGAAATGATATGTATCATCTATTCGATCGTTCAATACAGGCAACAATACATTTTATCCAATCAGTACTACAATGAATTTTCGCTTGCTTATTAGAATAGAAAAGTAAAACCAAAAGAGCAGTAGATGCCGTACGCTAACACAAAAAATAAGATCAACCTTTTTAGTTTCTCATTATTCGCTCACTAGACACTATTCATTTTTTACTGCATAACATTTCTGAAAATTCATTTTACTATTCAAGAGCGAAGAGAAATTAGCATAAAAAAATTCATATGAAAATGAACGGAAAATGAATGATAAGCAACTGAAGAGTATTTTTATTTTCATCCTTTTTGTCTTATTTGTCTTTAAACTAGACTGCGTTATATTTGACTGCGTGAATGTATGTACATATACATCCCTTTTTCTACCACAATAATTAAAAATTTCGCTTGATTTGAAGTACAACCAACACAATTGTGTGTTTAGTCATAGTGTTTTTTCAGAACGAAAATCAGTTTGAAAGGAATGCACAAATGTGTAGGTTGGTCCAAAACACATACAAAAATAAATTTTTGACATGGTTTTCCTGCCTTACCGACAGAGTTGTGTGGGCAGGCAGGAAAAGGGATATAAAAACTAATGTTGCTGTGCACACATACACATACACACACACACACCGTAAACCATACCACAACATTACTACGACACATATTACAAATGCAAATAGTAAAACATATTTATATTAATAAAATTAAAATTTAGATAGATTTTTATAAAAAATATAAATTAAACAAAATATAAATAAAAAATATGAAAAACAAAAAACACTTAGCTTATGATGTTCATCATTGCTGCGTCACTGCGTCACACAAATTATTTTATTTATATGTATATTGACATATTTTCACATTAATTTAATTTTAATTTTAATTCACTAATATTTATTTAATAACACTTTATATTATATATTTTATTTAATTTAATTAATAACTTTTATATATAACATATTATTTATTTATTTATTTATTTAAATCACATAAAATTTAAGTTTTAATTTTTCTATACAGAGAAAGACAAAAACGCGTCTTTCTCGTACGACGATCGATCGCCGACCGGTGTAATGTGATTAATGCGGGAACTATAGATAGAATAATAAAAATAAAAAAAATAACGTAAGAGAGCGAGAGATAGGATTTATATGTATTCGACCATACTCAGAATAAGAAAAATAAAAACTATAAGAAAAATTGCGTTTTATTTTGCTGTCATTTAAAAAGAATAACCGAGCGAAAATTTTCGTCCAAGAATAAAAAACTTAACAAATACAACAACAAAACTCGAACAAATTTTTGTGCGTTGAATGTAATATGCATGTTTATTATTTTATGTATGGTAATTTTGAATTGTCCGTGTATATTATCTTTTCTATTTATAAAATATTCATGCACACATATACAAATATGAATATAAAATCACAAATAATTTTCACTACACTGTAGAATTGTATTTTTCTAAACCTAACCTAAAAAAATAATTTATCGAATTGCGGTAATTCAAACCGCATATAAATATTTTTTATAATTTTAAACACATATATTTGTTGATATGTAATACATTTATACTCAAAACTATTGTAGTTTCACTCAAGATTTTAGGAAATACATGAAAAAAATATTACATGAAAAATATGAATGAACTTAATATTTTAAGTAATCTATAGCCGAAAAGTCAAATTGGAAAATAATTTTTTGTCTTCGTTTTTTACGTTATTTCTGTTATTTTTTTTATTCCACCTATAGTTGACCCATAAGTTTTGTAACACAAAAATGACAATTCAGGCTATGTATTTTGTATGCTTTTCTCTTGAAAATCTCATGAAAATTTGTATATACGTATACAGTGTATAATATACGCTTTTAATATGTGTGCTGTCATTTTTTATCTTTGTGTGCGTGTCAAATTCTCATGAAGTTTCGCCTAAATGTTTACCCGATTTTATAAATGTGCACTATAGTTTGAGAAAAATACATCATGAGAATTTTTCTACTGCTCGTAATCAGTGGAATAAATGACAGATGATAATAAAAATCAAAGATGATACGAAAATAGTTGCGATTGCAATTTTTTGTGAATTTTTCATTTATATTTAGATAAAGCTTAAACAAAATAAATTTTATTAATGTTTTTTAGTAAATTTAATATTCCCCAGTTTAATTATTCATTTATCTATATTTTTATGTGTTATTTATGGAAAAAATATTGAGCAGAAAATAGAGTGAGATTAATAAATTATAAAGTGGATTAACTGACGGAATATGAATGATAATGAAATTACTTTCAAATTTATTTACTAAGAATTAGATTAAACTATTTAGGGAATTAACACAACACTTTTTTAATTTAAATGGCATTTTGAAATTTAATAAATTCACAAATTACGTATACCTAACATATTATTTTGTGTTCTTAAATGACGTCAAAAACCCAAAACAAAACACGTACCCCAATATGTATACCAATACTATGACATTCCGGTAAATTCCCAGTGGAATGAAAAAAAGCATACAAAATCCATAGCCGAAAAAAATGTAATCAAATTTATGAAGAGAGGAAACATACCCCATTCCCACGTAGGAATTAAACAATAATTTAAGTTTAACTATATGCTATACTCGTTAGTTGTGTAATTGTATTAGTTCCATAAATTGTAAATACAACAAATAAATCCAATATTTTTTTTTTTTTTTTTTAATGTATTAATCTATGCAATCTGTTCTGGGGCCGAAGCACTCCCAACTCTTTCGCAGTTTACTTTTACCCCGTCCTACTTTACGCATTGCTTGCCAAATCGAGGACGTACGGCTATAGGTCCGATTTACGTAGAACCATCTGCACATTGCATTGCTCCATGCCAGCCTATAGTACTGACATGGAAGATGGGTCGGCCCATGAGTTGCGCACTCCGACAGGGGGTCATATAGTTGTGTTCATTTCCATCATCGATCGTAATCAAATGATGAAAAATCACTTTTGCATCCTGCCCCTATCGGGATTCGAACCCGGTACCTCCCGATCCAAACGCCAAAGCTTTAACCACTGTGCCATTTGGTTTAATCCAATATTTAATTTAATATAATTTCATAAATACTTTATGTATTCACAACGATATTCGACAAGAAATGACGTAAATTTTCGATGGCAAAAGTAAGTTATATAAAAGGTGAGCTTTAAAGGTGAAAATCAAAAGACCGGTTATATACTTTTGTATAATAAATTCGAATATCATCTGTTCGCTTTTGAACATTTGACTTCATGACTTTTACAATACAATTACTTATATACTTTGTCTATTTCCTCCCTAATATCCATATTTCATCGTACCGCGTACGTATATCCACATTTCATTTCGACCAAAGACCGGTCATTTGACCAGCTATGGTAGAAATAGGTATGTATAGTGTTGGTATGTTTAGTGTTAAAAAACCAAAAAACACAACAACAAATAATTTCCACAATTATTTATTAATACATTTTACACGACTGATTTGCGTACTCGTCGAATGTTAGCCAACGTGAGCGATGTGTGAACATTGGTCCAACATTGACAATCGTTGTATTCACACAACAAATGTTGATTGTACAAATAATCACTAAATTGATTGATTGATTAGAATGTACGGCCAAGACTAAGCAAGGATCCCGGATACGCCGGGCCTACCGTACACCCCTTTTACATATAACAAGATGGAGGGAGAGGAAAGGTTGTTAGGTATGATAGACTTGACCCGGTTACAGACACCTAAGTAGTCAATAGTTAGTAAAGCACAAGACGGCACAATTATTTTTGTTTTCGGGATATAAATAATCAGGATATAAATAAAACATCCTAAAAAGTTATTGATTAATTAGTAAATGTCCTGAAATAAAATTTCATTATTATGAGGGATTAAATTTTATTTAATACCATTTCCTCCGCCATCCCCTCCTAAAAAAAAAAAAAAAAAAAAAAAAAAAAAAAATGGAGCAATAAATGTCGCGACGCCGGGCCCGCCACACCTCTTTATTATAGCTTATTATAGTTGATTATTATTTATTATAGTTGATTGTACAAATAATCACTAAAGTGCACAAAATGCGAATTATTTTAGTATCCCGTAAAAATTATTATTTTAATAGTTTGATAAAATGTTTTAAAACTAATTCTTGTTTTTTTAAACCTTGATATACATAAAAATTATTTTGTGTGTGCAATATAATAGGTAATTTTATGAAATATTTAAATAACTTTTTTTTTACAAAATCATCAATATCAAAAATTGGAAGATGGTTTTTTAAATTGTCAGTCTCTTCTAAAAAACAAAACATTTATTACAATATCACTTTATATTGTGATCACCGATCGTTTTACAGTAGTTCAATTTTAATTCATTTACGCCATCCGTGCAAATAAATAGGGAAATTTAAGCAATCATGTTTAAAAATATTTATTTATCGGAAATAACTGATTTTTTACATAAAGATTTAATATTTGGTGCTGAATACGTTATTTTTAAGCACCGTATTACATCGATCCATAGAATCTACCGGTGATTGACATCTTTCAACTGAGATGCTACACCAAGCGTTTTGAACGTTTCCCCAAAGTTTTATTTTTTGACCTCGGCAATTTATTTAACCTACGGTTTTCTATTGGAATTAGATCGGGAGATTGAGCTGGTAATTTCATTACATTGATTTTATTTGAAGAAAACCAGTCTTTTACAACCTTCGCCGTGTGTTTCGAATCATTGTCTTGCTCAAACACCCACCGCAGGAGCAGGTTTTCTTCGACATACGGAAGCATGGTATCCCTTAAAACGTCTTCCATATAAATTTTTTATCAAGATTTTCGTAAACACAACATATAGGCCCTATCTACACTATTATAACACTACACTTAAAATTCATTATTTAAATGTGTCATAAAATTACCTATTATATTGCACACAACTGTATATCAGTTTATTATTTGTATGACTTATAAAAACCAAAAAAATCAATAACAAACAATTTTCATAATTATTTATTAATACATTTTACACCATTTAAAATTATTTTTAATCACAACGTTAATATCACTCCAACACCACATATAATTTTCCCGCTACTGACTTTCGCTTTTAAACTATCGCGTACCACTTCTTAACTAAGACTAACTTAAGCTGAACATTCCAGATGCTACACGAATACTCGGTTCTGTTCAACACTAATCTGCTATAAAACTACTACTATTGTTTAAACCTAGACTGTCACTAATTTCATAAATTTCAATCCTTAATTCTCCATTAGCCAATTTACTCTGAATTACAGACCCGCCCAGTTGCCAATCTACGCAGAACCGACGCCCAACTAAACCAATAGACGAGATCGGTATAATATAGATTTATGTATGTCAACAAATCATAAGTTTGTCCTTGTTGCACTCTTTGGTAAATGAACTTCAGTACCACGACTGTAGGATTATAGTGCGTCTATTCTGTCTTTCCCTGGGAATTAGGAAAAAGATATTTGTACCACTTTTTCTCAATTTTTCCCCCTAATTTTCTATAAGTATATTCCTGCAGTGTTGGGAATAAATTTTTGAGGGAAAGAAATTTAGTTTAAGTGTCAGTCATCCACGGTGTTTTAAAAATTATTTTAAAGTTGTCAAAAAATTATCAACGACATTTTTGATATTTTTTTTGTTATAAAATACGAGTAATCGCATCATTTTGAGGTTTTTGTATGAAGATGAATTCGAAATATTAAAACTTCGTATTATTTTTAATATATCCCTTTTTCAACCAAGCAAACAAAAAAATCGGCTCAGTTTTAGTCCAACCCACACAAATGTGTGAGTAAAAAACCATAGTATGTAATGGCGTTGTTGATAAAAAATTTCGCTTGCTTTGAAGTAAAACTAACACAATTGTGTGTATAGATATAGTGTTTTTTTTCGGACGAAAATAAGTTAAAAAGGAATTCACAAATGTGTAAGTTGGTTCAAAAAACATACAAAACTAAATTTTTGACATGGTACTTTTGCCCTACCCGCATAATTGTGTTAGTAAATCACTAAAGGGATATAATTTTTATTAAGTTATATTTTTTAAATAACATTATGATTAATATTTTTTATTTAAATGATCGATGTTCGATTCAGTTAAAATTTTAAATTGAAAAGGGAAAGCTTAAATTACAATAAAAATATAAAATAGTGCTAAATAACCGATACGTTAACTTTTGAAAGGGAAGTTTTATTTTTTATTTATCCCGTAAACGACGGGTACACAAATGTTAGTAAATAAAATCTGTTTAAACCATTTTTTATTGTTTTGATTTTTATCATTTGGCTGCAAGGCTGACACATTAAATTATTTTGTTCATGATATGATTAAATGTGTAAATAAAATGCATTCCAATTCGATATTTTATTTATTTTATTAGAATTATAGAAAACAACGTACGCCATAATAATCAATTTAAAAAATCTTTCCTCGTAGTATTTCATAATTCCCACAAAAAAAAAATGGGAAAAATATTTGTGAAAACTGGAATAATTAGAAAAAAAATATATTACTAAAAAATATTGCCCATGTGATGTTCCTCAATTTTCTAAATCTTTGGAACTGGATTTCCCTCTTTAAATTTTACATGGATTCACATCCTTCACATCTTTTCATCATATTTAGGTTGAGATACACTATTAAGTTTATGAAAGAATAACAATAATTGAAGATTATTGCTTGGCATATACAGACCATCGTGAAGGATCATGTGATCTATTTATTAGATTTTATTGGAAAAAATCACAAAAAAAAAATAAACCGTATTTGGTTTTTATTAGATCTCTCAATACTACCCAATAAACAATACCAACAGAATTCCGTTTACATTCGCGTGCAAAAACCACCTCAGTGGCCAGAATAGTACCAGAATAGATAATTCCCGAGGAATGGAAATTTTAAATTTTGTAGCAGTTTTATTCCTTTTTCCCCAAAAGTGTATTCTGGCTTTAGGGGAATTTTTTTTTTGTGAAAAATTATTCCCCATTATAGCAGTTTTGACGTTTATTATTCCATACCTATTTTAGGAAAGAGTTAACTGGGAATAGAATTTACCAGAAATTTATTGTATTTTATACTTATACCATTATTATGGCTTGGAAATATAAATATCTAATTTTTTACTTTAATAAACAAAATTATTTTTTAAGTAAAATTGATTAAAATGTCAACAAAAACCAATTAAACGTAATAAAGTATTTTTAGACTTTTGCTTTCTTCTTTTATTGCGATCGCGTGTCGACCGCAAATAATTAAATTATTTTCCCGTAAATTTATTCCCCAATCGCCAGAATTAACTTTTGGAAAACAGGGAATTGGGAAAAATGTCTGGGGAATAGCTGCTACAAAAACAAATTATTCCCTATTCCCGGGGAATTACCAGAATAGTGCCATAGTATGCAATATTCCACTGTGTGGAAAAAAACGCTCTATTTCCATACTGAATTCCCTACTACAAAATTTTCAATTTTGTCCGAAAATAATTTTCTTGCTCTTTCTGTTACATGGTTTTGTTTTATATTTATAAGGTTTTTATTTTGAATCTCCTGTTTCATGTGACAGGTTGGCGGATAAATACGCACACGGCGCTGCATGCAATTGCAATAATTTCCTATTGTTTTTATCATAAAGCTTTAATTATTAAAGTGAATTTTTATAAATTCTCAGTGTAAAATGAGTGATCAAAGTTATTATGCTAAGAGCAATATGCTGAAGTTGAAGAACTAAAATCGGGTGTTGCATTTTAAGATGAAAATACCATAAAAAATGCTTGATGTATTTATTTAAATAAAAAATAATATTTTTAAAAACAAATAACAAAAAATCTTTCATTTCAAAAGAAAATTATTACCAATTCGAAAGTATGTACTAAGGAAATCAGCTTTATTTGTACATAGATAGTGTTAGAAATCAGTATGGGAAAGTGTATGGAACCAACTAGAGTTTCCAGCAAAATTCATCTTCTTTCCAATTTGATTTTTTCTCTATTTGGTCGAGAATTCACTTTTCTTTAGTGAGTAGTATGGATTGTCGTGTACTTTGATCATTCTTTCCATAGAAAGTGTGGTTTCTGAACGCGAATGTAAACGGAACACCGTTGGCATTCCATATGTTATGTTGTATGAATATAGCGACGCCATTGTAAAATAGTTTTTATTACCTTTCTAGTGATTTCTGATGTATCACTTATTTTACACTTAGAATTTATAAAAATTTACTTTAATAATTAAAAGCTTAATGATAAGAACAATAAAAATAACAAAAAAATTGCACGCACAGCTGTGTGCTTATTTATCGGCCAAAGGCCGTGCCACACTATACTTCTTGAAGCTGCTTCATCTTTGTTTCTCTCCTCGTTTACCTAAAAAACCGGTATTAATTGCGACTCATTTTTCAAAAAATATTTTTTTGGTAAAGCAGCACTAACACAAACAAAAATGAAATAAAAAAAATTCTAGGCTTCTTTTAATTTTAAAATTGACTAATGGTACTCTCTATTGGACATGTAAGTCCAAACCATTCAATTATTGCAACTAATGCTTTGATAAATGAAAATATAAAACAAATTTAAATTTACAAATTGACATGACTTAAAAAAAGTCTCATTTTTTCATATAAAAACACCATTTTTAAGTCAACCTTTTTAATTTCAGCCTTTTTTAGTTCAAGGAGTTATAATACATGTAGATTTTAGTTTTTTCGAGAGAGCAGAATAAAACAATACAAAAAATTTTGTGTTTAAATATAAAATAAGGCTTTAAAGTAGCAATAAAAAAATTGCCCAATACATTGGCATGTGTTGTGATAAAACAATTAAATTAAATTATATCACAATTTTTATTGTGATATACATAAGTATGTATGTATAAAATAAACGTTTCAAAGACGTAAAAATTTCAAGTACATTTTTGGCTTGTTATTATTATATGATGGATATGATTATAAACTACCCAACTCGGCATAACATAACTGTCATTTTTTTCAAATTTCTAGTTGTAAATGAAGTAAGGAACAATCAAAAAATTGTGTACTACAAAAATTTCCCTATTCCCTGTTCCAATTCAGGAATTATTAAGTTTTTTGATGAACTTTGTTGTTGAACCTATTTTAAGAAAGAATTAAATGGGAATATAATTTAACGGAAATTTATTGTATTTACTTATAGCAATATTATGGCTGTAAATTTATACTGAAAACGGGTAATATCAATTAGAAATATCAATATGCCATTTTTCACTTTAATAAACAAAATTTACTTTTTAAGTAAAATTCGATTAAAATATCAACAAAAACCAATTAAACGTAGTAAACTATTTTTCGACATTTATTTTCTTATTTTATTGCGATCCGTAAATTTATTCCTCAATCGACAGAATTAACTTTTGGAAAACGGGGAAAATGTCTTGGGAATAGCTGCTACAAAAAAAATACTCACTGGCCTGTATTATAGAAATTCTTTTGACCCGCGTTCCATTGGGGAGAGCAAGCTACTTATGCGATTAACTTGAGAGTAGATGCTCAATTTCTATTAAAGTGAGTTGGAAGTTTGTTAATCAGCAGCAAAAAATAAGTAAATAAAATATTTGGTTGAGTAGTTGTGAGTAGTAGTAGTTGTGATATGCAGGCAGAAATAACAGCCCGAATCGCTGGCGGACAACGAGTTTTCTACGCCCAATCAAAATTATTGTGATCTCAACACCTATCGCAGTCGTGCAAGCTCGCTTTTTATAAAGCACTCATAAGACCTGTGCTGACTTTCGGAAGCGAGAGCTAGACCTCTAACGACTGTAGATTATTATCTACCTTCGAAAGGAAGGTCATCCGTTCAGTTTTTGGTCCTATTAAAGTTGCGAGCAATGAACATCGGATTCACATGAACCACGAAATAAACCAACTTCTCGGAGGTAGCGGTATGATTTACAAAGTGTTCCATCAACACCCAGCCGGAGTGCGTCGTAGAGGAAGACGGTCGGGCGCTGGTGTAACGACGTCGAATAAGACCTACTCGTATTAGGATGTCGAAATTGGAGGACGAGACCGATGAACCGAGACGGATGGAGGACCATAGTGGGGCCGGCAAAATCCCTTCATGGGTTGTAAAAGCTAGAGAGAGAGAGAGTTGTGAGTAGCCCAAGTATTTGCGAGACGCCAAAAGAATCTGACTATTGAGTATTGAATTGAAACTTTATTGTATAATTTATATACATATCAATAGATAAATCACCTAAGTAGACTGATTCGGAGCAGTCCAGCTTTTATCAAATTTATTATTACTGTGAAGTTTTGTGGTTTTTGGTCAACAACGATAAGGCAAAAACCACAAAACTTAAAAATTCACGCATATAATTGAATGTAATAAAAATTTATTCAGCACTGAAACCACATAGATTCATTTAAAAACTCCCAACTGACCTTCATTCATCATAAAAATTAAAGTTGATTGATTTAATTCAAAATTTTATACCTAATCCGATTTCATGCATTATTAAAATTTATATTAAAATAAAATCAAACATAAAAAATGTTTGTTTTCCTTTACCATCGGAAAGTGGAAGTCGAATTAATATGCACCTTCAATTCGTTCTTCTGTACCGCCCCACGTGTATATTAAGAAAAGAAACCGAAATTAGAAATTATTTAAATTATAAAAATAGAAAGATAAAATAATAAACAAAAGCAGCAAGTAAAATCATAAAAATTACAGAAAAATATTAACCTCAATTCGGAGAATGCCGGATTTGTTACAAGAAAGCAAAATACGAGTTCTTACCTTATTTAAAATATCTTCAAGCGTTGGTACACCACGTCCACAAGGAAGGTCACTTAAATACGGATCATTTTCAATTAAATTACAAATAGTTTGGTCACAGGTTTTCATTAATTCATTATTCGTTTTGTCGAGTGAACGAAACATAATCTATTTAATTAACAACTTTTTATTTTTTTAAAGTTTTAAAACTTTACCACGACATCACAAATTCATCATTCACTCTATCCAATGTTTACGTGATTGATAACAAATTTATTTTAATTGAATCATAATTTTACTAAATTGTGTGAGAAAAAATATATGGAATATTATTATTACAGTAGAGTAACAAATTAAATAGTTTTTAATTGATATTTAGCGAAATCGTACTAAATGATATGTGACCGACTTATGAAAAAATAAAATTAAATCAAATAAACTATTAAACGCAAGGCGGTAATACGTGAAACGTCAAAATCAGATAATTCAACTGGAATACAATATTCTGTTATAAATCGAAATGAGTGTGTCTAATACTCTACACTATGTTTAATACCCTCGCTCCGTTTATGTGCACGCTACTGCAAATGAATAAACATTTAAAATTTATAAGTTCAAAGGTCAATGTTTATCAATGTGATAACAAAACGTAACGGTATTAGTTAGTCATAAGTAAAGCTTCTTCCGAATCAGTTCTAGTAAATATTGTAAAATATATAATACAAACCAACTAGTGTACCGTCCCATATTTAAATCTGTAAGTGGCATCTCTTATTGAATATATGTACTAACCATTGTGTATTTCTGTTATAAAAAATGTAATTACTGCCCTCTTTTTAATAATTTCTTAAATTGATTAATTTTATAATTCCAGTAATTTCAATTGTAACTACTTAACGTATTTAGAAAATAAAACTTGTTTTAGACTATAGATATGTAAATGTAAAATATAGAGGAGTTTTTTGCCAAATAAAAACAAACTATAATTACTTATGTTATAATCAATAAGATAATGTGTAAATATAAAATCTTGTCATTCGCTAGACCGTAATCGGGATCAACACGTGGATTTTTCATTGTATGACGTCATGAATTTTATGTTTATTATAAGAAACAATAAATATTAATTTCAATAAAAGAAAACGAAAATTCCACAAATATATAATGTACATATATCTAAAAAAAATTATATAAAGCGAAGCGAATGAACATTTGGAGATTATCCAACAGCGTGTGCTAAATATATAAAGTATAGATAAAAAAACAGAGTTAAATGAAAATAATTTGTTAAATGTATGTTTCTTGATAATATTTTTGATTTCCTTTCACGTTTCGGAACTGTATCGCATCTAATTTATAATAATATATGTAAATTTTAACACACAAAATATAGAGAAGACTAAAAGCGTACAATACGTACAACAGAGCCACCGCCTGCCTAACCCGAATTTAGTTCTGCTATGCTGATGTATTTAATTAATTGACCTTCACCTGAGATAATAGTAACTAATTTGATCAGCACCATTCTTACTCTCGCGTTCTTATTAATTAAACACTAACTCTTTGGAAAATGACTACCCAATTAAAATAAAATGGATGGATTGAAAAATAAATACGAATACATAATTTTAAAATTTCATTCAATTCAAAATAAAACTTGATGATTTTTACGAAAAATATTAATGAGTAAAAAATGAATATACGCCAAAAAATTAGGTGAGAAAATATTTGATAAATTCTTGATGAGTTCTATATTGTGATGATAATTATGTTCAAAATATTTAGAGCTATTAAATTATAATAAAGGACAAAAGATATAGTTAATCTTAAAATTATAATTGAATTGTACGTAATCTACTATTGTTTAACTTATTATACATTCATTCATAGTATATAGACACAAATATTATTATCTTTAAAAGTTTTCTTGTATTAGTCAGAAATAACAAAGAATTTAAAGTTTTTATTATTGCTTATCGTTAAAATGCTGGCTTATCATGTGAAATAGAAATTGAGTTTAACTTCCTTTCCTGTATTGGTACTATAACATATTTTTGCATTCCATCGTTTGAAACGGGCATAAGCACGTAACCCTGTATTTACACAAAAACTTACATTTTAAAATCATTTTATCGTTAGATATTTTATTGTGATTCGCTTTCTGACGACAGCGGCATCATTTTTGGGTTGACACAAAATCTCCAAAACCTGTCTGGAAAGCTCCTGCTTAAAAATTTATTGCATGTTCAACCATCGGAGCATTAGACAAAATATGGGAAATCAATTTATTGGCAATTTAAAATAGTTTTAGAATTAATTTAGATGTTAAAAACAACTGGATTCGCTCCATCGCTCTTTGTTTTAATCGCCCATCTTAAAAACCTAAAAACGACTTAAAAATCGTTTGCATGGTTGGTTGCTACACATTACAGCCAACAAGCTTCCCATTTTTTTTTAACATTAAAGATATTAAGGCGAAACGCGGTGCCAACAAAGACTCTGACCACTTTCTCGATTCCAGCGAATCTCACGTTGGAATATTGAAACTTTGAACCAAATACAGCTAAAGGAGATTTTTCATTTTAACTAAAAACTAAAACAAAATTATTTCTGATAGTTCCAATGTCATCGTCTGCCATTTTTTTGATTGTGTGCACCTATTCAGAGAAATGTATACGCAGCTTAACTTTTACGTTTAGAAAGGATGAAAGGTTCTCTCTGATTGAACAATAAAATTATCCGGGCTAACTTCGAGGCTAGCAGATCGAAAGTCCTCGACAGCCAATGATCTAACCACTACCCCATTCAGTGGAAGAACAATAGAACATAATAAAATCGGCAATAACAAATGTTGCCACGGTAAATCTAGGTAAATAATACATTTAACCCTAGGAAAACATGGCTGGATCAAATT
Source organism: Nephrotoma appendiculata (assembly GCA_947310385.1). NCBI lineage: Eukaryota > Metazoa > Arthropoda > Insecta > Diptera > Tipulidae > Nephrotoma > Nephrotoma appendiculata. The sequence continues at coordinate 198,949,849 of OX371224.1, forward strand.
TTTTTAGCTACAACTATCTAGCTACAACTAGATATAAGCACAGTCTTAAAAGTGCAGCTTTCCCGATACTATTAAATAGACAGACGCTATTCGGTAGCAAGCAACCAATATCAATGCATCAATCTGATATCAATGTAGAAATAGCCCACCACCACCACTTGCCCCATTTTACGATGAAGTGCGAAGCATCATATCAAACCTGAAAGCAACCAATATCAATGCATCAATCTGATATCAATGTAGGAATAGCCCACCACCACCACCTACCCCATTTTACGATGAAGTGCGAAGCATCATATCAATCGACCTCCAGAAATTCTCTCAATAGCCAACATATATAAAGTTCAGTTACTGACATATTAAGCGAACACGATAAGAATTTATGAACGTTTATATCATTATACATCACTAAATTTGAATGGCAATTTGTAGGACAGCAGACTTTATAAAATTTAACGCATTAAATTAATCACTTATTATATGAAAAGATCTACGGCCTAGGGACCTGTATGTAGGGAAACATGTGACGAAATACGGGATTTTTTTTTTGATTTTTTCACAAATGTGTATGTAAACAACCACAGTTTGTAATGCCGGTTTTAATACAAATTTCACTTGATTTTAAATTCAACATACACAATTGTTTCTTTTACTGTTATGGCGCTGACGTTTAAGGTAGGAAATAATTCTTTATTTTTGAAAATTTTTATTTCAAATAAATAATTACGGACTCACAAAGAAGTTTTGACAGCATATTTCAACAAATAAAAGTTATTTAAGATAAAATCACCACAGTAACTATAATATTTAAAAGGAATGCTTCTTATAAAAAATGTATGGTAGAAAAAAATGTCTTGGTCTACGCAATGTGTGTTCTGGTTATATTTGTAATATGTGACTAAATGCTAACTTTTTGTGTGAATGGGCGCTTTCCGCTCCCCCAAAATGATGTTTTTACTATTCGGCTTCACAACAATTCGGTTTTACAGACATTTACCAACAATGTTTCTCTTATTTGAGTTATGGGAACCAAAACGGGAATCTGTGAAATGAAAACATAACTCAAGTGTGCAATGGGCCTAAGTGTATCATCATAAAAACTCTAAAATGTCAAAAATGATATTTAACTTTTCAGTGCTGCCATATTTTCTGCCATGTCATAACAAAGAATTTGACAATTCTCGTCCGCTTGTAGACGTAAAAACCAACGCATCTATATTCGATGAAAATCGCCAATAACAAATTCAGGTTTTTAATAAAGCAAACTCATGGCAAACTCACATAGCGTCAAATCTTAGAAATTTTCTGAAACCACCTGAGGTACCCGTTTCGGGTACTCCCCGGTGGAATTTTTTCGACTTTTCTACCTTATGCACAGCGCAATATTTATGTCGACCTACCCTGAAAAAATCTAACGGATCGGATCATGTTTATGGGTCATTTTAGGGTTTAATTTGATAAAATTAAGAGTATTAATATAATAGAAGATAGAATAGATGGTCTCAATTTCTTCCGGGTTCTTTTCGGAGGAACTAAGTCAAGTAAACTGATAAAAACGACAAAAAATTGGTTTTAGTACAAATTTTTCATAGTTTAGTTGAGCATCAACATCTCACAAAATGTTGGAAAATAACTTCAATGGCAAATCTAAAGAGGCCGTTCTAACCAATAATATTACGCAGATATGATCACCAAAATACAAGTGGATAAACACTATATGGCAAATTTTTCTATAAAAAGAATTCTTTGTAGAAAAAATTCTTTTTTATAGAAAAATTTGCTCTCATATCAAAAAAATTCAGTGCCATTGCGATACATTTATATTAATAAAATGTAGATGCAGTGTTAGTTGTTTAACCTTAGATCCGTGCACATACAAAAAAACATATGTCCGTGTTTAGGGCATTCAGCACCCCTACATGTACTTCATACTATTTCTATTAGGAACTCGTTCAAATGTGTAAATTCATTGTAATTATAATAATTAAAGAATACAAAATAAATTTTTAAATAAAATTTAAAAAAATTATAATAATTAGGAGAATGTATTCGTTGGCGTTTGGTCGGAGGTAAATCAGATCACGTTGATGGCACCACACTGAACAGTTCTTCTACTTCCTCGTCGATGGCTACTGCCTCTGCATTTGCCTGGTAGAATTTTTGGCAAACCCGAATATAATGTTTTGAACAGGTCGGCTTGATGCAAACATCGCACACTACAGTTGTTTTTGTATCTCCCTTCGTGCCTTTACTTTACAATCTTCACACCGTTTTGATGTTTTATTATTTTCTTGAATTGGTGCAGAAATATTTATAGTAGCGACAGTATAACCACACAATTTTATGGCTATCATTGCAGAACCTTTAAGGTTACCTTCTTCTATACGATTTTTGATATGGCAATCAGCAAGTTCCACCGATAAGGCCTTAAGGAAAATCTTTCGTCTACTCGATCCAGCCTGAGACCACGACGGATTTGTCAAATTAAATAAATGATATGCTGCTAAAGCTGCTGTGTCGATAATGTTAGAAAACAATACCATCGGCCAGCGATTTATTTTTCTCTTAAACGTGAACGATTTCACCATCTTATCGAATGTATCGACGCCGCCTTTATTTTTGTTATAGTCCAGAATTATTTTACGTTTACGTTTGGTTTCATCAATCTCTCGCGTGACATGCACCGTTGAAAGCAGTAATACATTCTTTTTTGCGTTACTTGTGTAGCTAACAAGGCGAGGTGGGTCTGAAAAGCAAAATATTAAGCTAAATGGGCCTCGCGTTTTTGCTACATCAGCGTTTGCGAAATCATGTGCGGCAGTTCCGGTTTGTTTGATTTTACTGTTCCCACTATAGTAGTATTTTTTTTAACAAGTCCCTCGGCTAGCTGAATGGTGGTGAAAAAATTGTTCATTGTTATATTATATTCGCCATTCAAATAATTATCCGACAAACGCAAGACCAGGTCAGTTGCTACGTGTTTGTTGCCTGGTTTACTCGGGATATATTGGCGAAATGAGCAGCGGCCTGTAGTAGCAACTAGCTGTTCATCAATAGTTAGTTCTAGAGATGGTTTATACAATCCCTGCAAGTTATCTAAGAACAATTTCCATACGTACCGGAATGCAGCTAATTTGTCGTCTTTCAGACGCATGGGTCGTTCTAACGACATTACAGCACGATAGAATGGCATATTTGTTTTATGAAATAAGTCTTTTGCTGGTACCGTTGATGATTTTTCAGAACCGGCATAAAGAAGAACAGCAATGTAAGCATATACCTCATCCTCATTTGTGTCATGCCACTTTCTTGCGTTCGGAGTACATGATTGGTAGAATCGCCTTGCTTGCGATTTGTTTCAATCACCACGTTCGAAATAATATTTGGTGTTAGTAAACATTTAAATGTATTAGCTTTTGAATCGAACGTTTGCTTTACAATTGGAAGCCTGTGTTGCTTGCGTTTTTGTTCTGCTGCAGCAGTACGCTGCTCTTCAGATTCACTCGCTAATGCCCACCACACATGAGGATTATTTTTGTTTTGTTTGTGTCACATACCTTTTTATTGGTCCAAATATCTGAGCCGATGTCAAATTATTATCCGCTATACCACTACTTCCTTCTCATTGACCGCTGCCTCTTGTAAATCTTCGGCTGAATCCAATATTCGTGGGTCTATAAGGGTATGTCCTACCGTTGCTGGACCATCCATATGCGAATCACCATTTGCTTGGCCAAAATCTTCATCGTTACTATCAGAATCACTATCGCCTACTGCAGTGTCGCCGATATTCTCTTGGCCGTTACTAACGTTTTCATCAACGGCTAATAAATTGGTTAGTTGTTCTTCTTCCTCTGCAGAAAATTCTATTCTCATTTGCAGGTTCAATAATTTTATAATCTCATTGATACTGTTTTGGTTTTCCATTTTACGGCACTACTCGTATGATTTACTTACGAAATAAACGATGTAATCTATCGTATAAAATAAACTACAAAACTAAATAATGAATAACGTACAAGTATTTATATATGAATATCGAGTTCCGTTATAAACGATGGAAAAAAACAATTTATTTATGGAAAAAACCAATTTATTTTTTGGTTTAGTACCGTTTTCTGATAGTGCAAAATATATGGGAAAAATTAGGGGCTCTATATGCCCCATAACACGGTTATGCAAGAAATTTAAGTGTTTACCAAATACTACAACAATCAAGAGAATGTGTATTATGTATTTCCAAAACGCTAAAGTAACGATGTATGACTTTCATAGTACTTGTTTCAATACAAATCCACTGTAAAATCAATTTATTTTCATTCAAAAATCGATTGGGGCACTGAATGCACCAAACGCGGATTTAAGGTTAATCACATTTTAAATATTTTACTTACGTCTCAGTGAATGATTTTTAGCCGGAAAAAATTGATGAGCTACCTCGTTTGCAAGAAAATCATTTTTTACCTATAACGAGCTCAAAACTATTTTAAATCTTTATATATTTTGACAAACTGCTGATTCATTAGTACTATTGATCTTTCGATCTGGAAAACTGTTAATGTTTATCCAGTACCTAAAATGGTAGCATCTGATTACTCAACTCGTCGCCAGAAGTATCGGCTCGCTTTAAGGTTTTAAAAGATTACAGTCAATTTTGCATTCATAAATATGGTATTTCAACAATGTTTCCCACAAAATGACCATAGGCGACCAAATAGCACAAAGAGAAACAAGCAACCGTTGCAATGGTTGATAGATACAAGACTGCACGAACGCATGGGAACTCAAAGAAGAATCTATATCCCTTTACCGGCCTGCCCACACAATTGTGTGGGTAAGGCAAACGAATCATGTGAAACATTTATGGTTGTATGTGTTTTGAACCAACTTACACATTTGTGTATTCCTTTTTAACTTATTTTCGTCCGAAAAAAAAACACTATAACTATACACACAATTGTGTTAGTTGTACGTCAAATCATGCGAAATTTTTTATTAACAACACCATTACATACTATGTTTTTTATTCACACAGACTTTTGTTTTATGACTTCAAGTCGCGGAATTCTAGTTTTATGGTATTATGACACTGGCTATTTTTCAGTATCTGAAAAATCCAATTGGAGGGAGAAAAATAACAGTTATACAAATTTTAATGAATGTGAGTGTATACACAGTAGCCATGACAAAAAAAATAAATCAGAAAAAAGTTGTTGCTCAATATTTTCTAGCAGTTAATCGAGCAAAAAGAATCCAATTTTAATTCTTTTTTTTTTTGACATATCCGACTTTTTTTATCAAATACAGTCAAAACGAATATTTTTACGCAAATTAAACAAAAATATTGTATTCTAAAACTATTTGAAGTGATTTGATAACCGTTTCAGATAATTTTTAAAATTTTTATTGGTACACGAAATGTTTGTTTACCAACAAAATGAACATGACATTTGAAAAATTGTGTTATCTCATTCGTTTTAGTTGTTTCTGTCCTAGTCACCGTTTACTTTTTTTACTGCACTTTTTTCAAGCCAGTGTCAAGCTTTGTTCACAAGTCGGATGGAAATCCGGGATTTATAATCCCACTATTTTAACCAATAAAATGTCAAAAATTATACAAAATACACGCCCCCTTTCATCACAAAAAGTAGAAAAATTGCAACTTTTGAGCAAAAATCCTGCAGACGACCAATTTAACAATTCAAAAATAATTATTCAGCTACATTTTGTAGATCAATATACTTTTTTGCTCATTTTTGTGTGTGTTGTAATGAGTACTTCTTAATGACATTTCGATTTTTTGTATTGTGTTGTAACACAGTGTCATTGTGTTATTTAAGTTTTTGTTCTTAAACTGTATATTAATTCGCATTATCAATTATAAATTGAATTTTTATAGATACATTAAAATATTAATCAAACGGTATGTACATATTAAATTAAATAATACAAATGTATTACATTAATTAATACAAACATTTTATTTTTTCAGAAATGGGGACACGGGAACGCGACGAGCAAATGTTGGAGGAGATAAAGAAACCTGGACGGGAGCCCTTGTACGATATGTCGCACGTGAATTACAAAAATATATCATTGAAAAGGATATTATGGGACGAAATTGCTTCGATTGTAGGGTACAGCGTTGAGGAATATAAAAAAACGGTGGAAAGTTCTAAGAAGCCGATATGTAAACCAAAAAAAGCCGGCGAGAAGCGGAAGCGCCGCACTCCCGAAGAAAGATGCGTGGCTTGATAGAACGATGAGCTTCTTGGAGGACATCATAATCCCAGAGTTAGTTTTTTATATACATATATATATATATATATATATATATATAATATAATTAAATAATTTTTTAACGAAAAATTTTCATAAGCAGATTTTTCCTCATAATTATCGATTTCGTATTGTAAATACAATACAAGTACGGCATTTAAAATGAACAAATCCCCACTTAACAAATCGACTATTGTTTGTCTTGAAAAAGACATTTTTTATAACTTAATCACCGATTAAAATACCCGAAACTAATATAAAATATTTAAAAGAAAAAAAATTGCAAAACTAAAACAAAATGACGCGAAATTTATATCGAAAAATTTATGAATATAAAAATGAATTTAATAAAAACTGAGAAACTATAATGGCGGGAAATTTATGAAAAATGAATGAAAAGCAAAAAGAATTTATTAAAAACTGAATAACTAATATGATGAACGAAACGATTTTTTATTTATAATGCCAGAAAATTTTATTAAACACAAAAATACGAAAAAGACGATAATCACTGTAATTAAGATAAGCGTAATTAAAAATAAATTTATATTTTGACAGCTATGTCACAAAAAATAGACCAAATATATAGAGCAAAAAACATAACAAAAATTAAAAAAATCTCGGATGTGGGATTTTGGGATTTCCATCCGACTTGTGAACACAGCTTCATAATACCATTAGTATTATGATTCTCGCCGTGAAAGTGCGGTAAGTGAGAGTAATTTCAAAATTGCTCACATAAAATTTTCAAGTGACTTTATAGTAAATGTTTTTTTAGTAGGTAAATACAAACCAAAATAAAGATTATACGCACGAGTTTTTTTATCAATTTATATTTTATATTGTATATAATAATTAAAAATTGTTTATTACAAAACTATTATGAAATAATTATTATTATAAACAACAACAATCATAAACAATTCACCAAATTGGTGGAAATTATGGAGGAAAATCCAGATTTAGCCCGAGGATTCCCAAATAAATATATCTAATTATTGTTTAGATAAACTAATAATTATTGACACAAAATTATTGACCGTCCAAACTAAATGTAAAATGTACTAAATGTAGTAAAAATAATGGTATTTCCAACATGAAAATTAATGGAAATTGCCTAATACATAAAACTACAGCGCACAACTCTCACCAAACTAAAAGTGACAGCGCATCCCCAATAGAATTTCTTTTTCGTTACAGAAAAGTTAAAAGTATGAAAAAAAATTTGAGAAAAAAAAATTGATTTTCTCAATTTTTTTTCATACTTTATGCGCTATGAGAAACGTATTACGTATAAATACTCGGGCGAGTTGTCACTGAGGTGAGAATTATAATAGGGGTATTAATCCTGTGTTTGTCTGGTAGAATGACCTACCAGATCTGGTCTCATATTTGTTAACGCTTCGTTATACAAAGAGCCTCGTTTACTTACGACTATGTAGATTCTAGTTTTTGAAGCGAAGGAATTATCAATAACGTTCTAAAATAACTTCCGACAATAACTGTCGATGTACATACGTAAAAATCAGTGTAATGAAGTTTGACTTCTAAACCCCAAATAAACCATGAGGGGGTTTAGTTTACTCAACTAGTTTATAAGAGCTACAGTGTGTATAGTGTACAGTACTCGAGTAAAGACATACAAGTATAAGAATGAATGTACTTTAAAAAAAATCTCACAAAATCTCGTCACAATGATAATAGCCTTCCAATAACGTAAAAAATGTTTTTTGTTAATGATAAAGGGGAAAGAAAAAATTAGGTCATGGTCAATACCATGATGTAAGATCAACAAAGAAATATCACATACCATTTTAATTCACAACCATTGCAATTTACCTTTTCTGACAAAATACAATCTTTTGTTGTAAAACGCACATGCTAGACTATCTAGACTAAGTAGTTATGTTTGTGTTTTACATTTTTAAATTCAAAAACTATTCGGTTTACCTTTGAAACTAGTTTTGCGGCGCTTTCCAATTATTAATTATGTAATAATAGCTAATCTTGGTCATTGCACTTTATTTATACTTTCCGTTTTTATTTATTTATAGCTAAAGACCTTGAAGTGAAAGACTGTGTGACACAATTCGGAGGTATTTTTCAATTAATTGTAATTATCGTATAAGCTATCATTGGGTTAATCATTACCTAATCGGATATAAAAGTATTCGCGTCGAACATATACAATCAACATAAAAAATAACCAACATAAAAGTGGGGGAAACTTTAAAAAACTATCGATTGATACTAACGAGTTTAAAAAAAAAATTAAAATATTTATTTTCATTTCAGTCTCAGTAATTCAGTTTTTGGATTAAGCTCAGTCTGTAATGAAGACGATTCGAAATGGATTTTTCAAGTAGCTTAGACATTATAATAATGCTGTTGTCGTTGCTTGGTTTGTACGCGGGGGCATTATGGGCCTTCGACAATTTTAAGTCTATCGTACAAGTTAGTGTAAGTTTAATGCGACCATTTTTCCAACCAAATGAAAAGAAAAGTCTAGCGGATCGTTTCGGGAAATGGGCGGGTAAGTTACATTGATAATTATGTATCATTTACGGAACATGTGGAATTATATGCTGTGTCGTTAACATTTAATTTTCCGGTTGTTAATTTTTGAGTTAATTACAAATTGTGTTATTGTCATTGTTTAGTGTTCATTAAAAAATATATTGTTATACAATTAGTTGGTATGTTGAGTTTTTGGTTAACGCACGTCGATATAAACTGTTTAATTGATATGTAAATTTATTACATTATTTAAATCATTTCTTTGGTTTAATATATACCCATTTAGTATATTAGAATATTTTAAAATAACTGTAGGGTTGCGTAACGCTGTCTGCGATTAAATGTCAAATATTTGTCAATTTTATTATATGCCCAACATTTTTGAAATATTTTACAACTATTGTTATTATTAACATAATGTACCACACTTTATAATCTTATAAGAGAAAATCGTGAAGGCCAACCAGCTAAGTTTAATGTGCTTTTATATTATTTTCCTGTGGTTTAGAAATTTTGGAGATGGTAGGATATTAGCTTATAAGTTCATTAAATATATGAATTAAAAATTGTTACAAAATATATTTTGAAAGCTATTTTCAGTACACTCATACAGATTTTTCTCATTACAACATGCATACATTACATAGCTATATATTCAATTTTTTGTAAACAACTTTCTCTTTGCCATAAATAAAACAATATGAAAAGACGCTATCTTAACTCATTCAAGCCAGTGTTTACGTTACGTTACGTTACACACACATCTTTAACATATCATCTCAAAATAATCAATGTTGTTGGCTTGGTGTTCCTATATTTAAAGATTTTTTTTTAAATAAACAATTAATTAAGTAAGTTAAATATTTGATAATGACTTAAAACCAAAATGTAAATAGATGGTTTAATGACAAACAAATATATAAAAGTATGTATACATACTTCTGTTTTAGTGACTATACTTGTTAGCTTAGGTGAGAAATATGTAGTGATTATTTATAAGAAAAATATCAGGGCCATTAATTTTAAATTCAACACTACTAATTTCATTTGTTCTTTAAATCAATATCTTCTGCTTTCACAGAAACCATTAATATTCTCAACAATTTTTGTTACTCTATTTTCAGTTATAACCGGCGCAACAGATGGCATTGGGAAACAATATGCACTAGAGTTGGCACGCCAACATATTAACATATGTTTAATCTCGCGCAGCAAGGATAAACTTGTACATGTTGCCAATGAAATACAAACACAATTCCCAGTAAAAACCCATTGGATTGAAGCGGATTTTAGTAAGGGCGATGAAATCTATAAACACATTGAAAACGAACTAAAAGGGATTCCGGTTGGCATATTAATCAACAATGTGGGTCGCATGTATGACTACCCCGATGAATTTGGTAACGTTCCGGAAAAATTACTGTCCGATCTACTAAATATTAACATGCGTTCGGTCACTATGATGACCCGTATGGTCATAAACGATATGAAAAATAATCGTAAAGGCGCCATTATTAATATATCGTCGGGAAGTGAACTTCAACCACTACCGTATACATGTTTATATGGTGCTAGTAAAGTTTTTGTACGTAATTTAACATTGGCACTGCAACAAGAATACTCCAAATATGGGCTAGTAATTCAACTCGTCACTCCATTGTTTGTGAGTACAAAAATGAATGAATATTCATCAACTCTGATGCGGGGAAATATATTAATTCCGAGTGCTCAACAATACACCAAATCTGCACTTTTTACATTGGGGAAAACATCAAGAACTACCGGTTATTGGTCACATGGAATACAATATGGTATTTTTAAAATGGTACCCGAATGGATTCGCACTATTATTGGTGGCAGAATGAATTTAAAGTTCCGTAAAGAGCATGACCAGCAGTTGCTGTTAAAAAGTGCAAATATGTAAATTTTAGTATATACCATAAGTGTACGTAAATGTTAAGATAAGTTTAGTGTTAAAATAAATATAGTTTTAAAGAAATGTATAATGTATCTGTGCCATTTTGAAATGATGAAAAGTTTTATTTATTTAAATTCCTTGTGCTTAAAGTTAATATTTAAAAAATAGCACGTTGATCAACATAATAATCGTAAAATAAGGATTGAAATGTTAATCTAGGTTATAGTTTGATCAATATTATAGGAAGAACAAATGAAAATTTTCATTTTAGAGGCATCACATCTGTAAAATAAAGGTATGGTAAGTTGCTAACCGCTGACATTGATAAAATCGATATATAGACGATTAATAATTTCAAGATTAATTTTAAAATCAATCCAAAATTTTTATAAATAACACATACATATTTAAAATTTACATTATGTACATATTGTAATATTATGCCTTTGCGCATAATATTACTTTATCTGTTTTACAGGTTATAGGGATCATGAAAAATATACGAGTATTATTTATACACTACACGATGTTCAAACGCTCAATTTAGTCGAAATGACTACTTTTATATGTTTAAATTTAATTTTGTTTGAAAATTAAACAGTTTCCCGGCGTCCGGATTTTGAACAGGTAAAATACTATTAAACAATAATAGATACATCCGATTTGCCTCAAACAAATGTATTACGTTTTATTTTGGTATTTTTAGACGACCATAATTACCAGTTAGAAGTGCAGATTGAAGTTGTATATTTTAATTTGTTAGTTGTATATTTTTGATCCCCCTTTTCCAATATATCTGCGTATGGTTCAAACCGTGACATTTCGTGCATTGTGGTATTACACCACAGTTTCTTTTCAATGGCTCTATATCAATACTCGCATGTTGTCTTGATATTATAGACCTCTTCCATTTGTTGTTTGTTATTCAAAGTTTGCATAAATAGTAGAAGCCCTCTTTTGTTGATTTAAAACCTTTGCTCAGTTTCGTTTTTTTTCGAATCAATTATGTTCACAGCATTTTCTATTTGATGGTCCAATAATTTTCTCTTTTGCGCAGTTTAGATAAAAACCTCGTGCCGTAACTTTGATTAGATCGTGATTCTTGTCCTCATACATAGATACACCATTGATACCCATCGGAAGATTTGTAGCCAAATCAGACCGCATTATTTAAAGTTAGACGAGTTTTAAGTCGGCTATCGCAACCAATTTCAATATCGTATCGTGTATATAGTGGAATACAGGAAACCCTCCAAGAACACAATTACTTGATTTCGAGTTCTTTGAAACCGTGTTGTTCGAGACTACAAAACACGAGAGTGTGAAATAATAAAAAAAACGTTACGTTGTTCTTCAAGTACCGTATACCCTCTTGGTGGGTTACCTGTAATTTGATATTCCAACGACTTTAATCGAAGGATTAGTTTTCTCTTTTGGTTTAGATGGTTGTCGTTCTGCAACTAGTAGTTTTTTGATGATTAATGGCCCTATTCCATTCAAAAATACGAAATTTTGTACAAAATTTAAAAGAGACAAGAATAAAATATCTTCATGAGAGTGACTGAGACACATTTTTGTTTTTTATAGTAGAAAATATAGGGGAATTTTTCGACTACGATACAAACATAACCTAAAAATTATTTAAATACAATGAAAAGTCGTAGTTTTTAGTAATTAACGACGTCTTTTACACCCCCTATAAATTATTTAAAAAAATAAATATTATTTTTGAAATGGCGGAAATAGTTTTGTTTTATTTTAGTTTTATTAATTTGGAGAAATACGTAAAAAGTACTTGCTATAAAATATGTGAGGAGAAAATTTTGACAAATTCCGCTATAACCTAAAAAATCAAAAAATTTGGAAATAATAAACCAAAATGGCCACAACAGATAAACCTAAAGTGAAGATAATTTTTTTAAAATAAAACGTATTTTTTAATAATCATAAACTAAATATTTGTGTAAATTATAATATAGTGGATTTGTTACCGTTTAAACAATAAATATAAATTAAAATTAAGTGTAAATTCAATACAATTAACAATTTTCGATTGTGGGGCGTCAAAATCAGCTGTTTCACATTATACTGGGAATCACAAGTTTTATTGTTAACTTTATTATTTTTAATATCGAATTTTATTAATTCGATTACGTTTTAATTTCTTAAGAAATATTCAAAAAGTCGAGTAATGTTTAGGAATTAATTTGCTGAATTGGAAACTGCACAATAATATTAAGCTGAATGAAAACTCATTGCGCAAAGTTAAAAGTTCATATCGCCACTGGGTTGACCTCCTGTAGTTGTGGTGCAAGGTTTAATGCAAGTCATAAATACACGTAAGTTCCCAGAGTTATAATCCTGGATTACATTTCTATTTCAATGTATTTTTTTTGTCCTTTCTATATTCAATTTAAATACAACGTTTATTTATTTTAATTCTAGATTATTATATATATTTGGATGAAGAAGCATACGCGATTCTTTGAATTTTAAAGGCTTAATTGAGACAACATGCACTTCACATTGAAGAAACATAAGGGAGCTCCTAACACAATGTCAAGAATCTCGAAATATTAATTCTTCAACGGCAATAGCGATTATCACATCGAATGATGAACCCATTTCCGAACCGCCGTGTAATTGCGTTGCTTGATTTCAATATGTACCTACTTTTCTATTTTAATCGGATAAAACATTTTGGAAAAATTTAAAGTATTGGCAAACGAAATTAATTAGTTTACATATAAGTGTGGCAACATGACAAGATCATATGTTTTTGCTGTTTCATATGCATACTTAGATCTTCGAGAGGAACACCTATCTGCATGGCATCTATGAGTTAAATTCCACATTTATTTACAGACCTTAGAACACCTTTTTCGAGTAATCCTTCTTACCAATTAAACAGCGTAATGAATTTCTGAAACAGCTAAAGCTGGAACATGTTATTCACTCTGTGAAAGATGATGTTTGGACAATTATTGATTCGGATGACGAAGAAGGCATTACAACAAATAGTGAATGCGTAAGCAGCATTACTTAATCAAATTCCATTTGAAAATTTAATGCACATATTAATGCAAGCCACAATAAAAAATTCTGAATACTATATCGACGAAAAACTTTTCTTCACAGCGTAACTTATTAAAGTTGTTTGCATTTCCTATGAGTTTAGTTAAAATTTTGGGCAAAGATCTGTTGACCTACAACACAGAAAGATAACGTCATTATACAAAATGTTTGGGGCGATTAGTTCATGTTGTTTTATACATAACCGATACCCACGAATTTCACGTAAGTGTCACGAATTTATTCTGATTTGGCATACAAATAAAACATTAATTTTGCCTAATTTCAGATACCAACCGAATAAAATGAATGATGTGGAACTAGGAACTTGTATATCGAATTCAAATTCAATATATCTCGTTTATATTTCGAACTTGCCACTATATGTACAATTCGCGACGTCTTGATACATGGCAATATTTAGTCGATTCACCATTTTCTACTTTAGATAAGCGCACATTATGAATTTTATGCTATTGCTTGATTGGGTTTCGCGACAATTTTCTCTATTTAAACTATGAAGTTACTGAACCAAATCAATAATCAAAATTTAGTAAGCAAGTTCAATGATGTTACAACTGAAATTTCAACGAATAGATGACAGCTAATAGATGACATTATTTGTTGCAAACATTTTGTAATATGATTTTACCGAGAGAACAGTCTGACCGGGAATTCATAAGGACTGTATAAAAGATATTTGAGGTAGAAATTTAAATTGCTTCTTAGTTCCTTCCTATTCCTACTAATTAAATTTTCTATTATTTTTTTCTTAGATTGGATTCATTAATCAGCCGACCAAAGATATATGCTATAAAATAGTTCGTGATATAATATTTTATAATATTTCGGATAAATATCCTGAATTGATGTCCAATATTTTATGGCGTGTTAAAGTATCCTTTGCCGAGATTAAACCATTAGCATCCTATTTATTTAAATTGCTTCCGCTGCAGGGGGGAAGCTATCTATTGATGATTTTGAAATTTTATTAGCGTGGCTTCTAAATTTTAATATTGATTCAAATGAAAGCTCCACAGCTCGGGTTGTGATAAGTCATATAAATTGGAGATTTGATGAATATTATTAATGCTTGCTCTTTTTTGTTAATCTATGGAATGTATGAATGATTTTTAATAAAATATGTATCTGCCAATTGTGTAATATTTTGTTTAAAGCGCAATGTGAACTGGGGTAGGGTGTTTCTTTGTAGTACTTTCTTCTTTGTACTACTTAAAGCAACGAAGTCACCATAAAAATAATAATTTTCAAAATTTTTCAAATTTAAAATTGAGGAAATTTTAACGAAAACGTACAACCGGTGTAATGAACTTTCAATCGGTACAACCGGTAGAAATTAATTTTTTTTAATTTCCTTATTTCTAAATTTTTATATTTAATCACAGTAAAATGCACCACCACACGAATCTATTTATTAAAGTTATTTTCTAAAAGCACGGCATCATAAAAAATTGAAGTTCTAAAGTCACGTCGTCGTATATCTGTACACCATAAAAATGTTCAAAAAATAAATTAAAAAGAGAATGGGGGATTTTTATTTTTGATTTTTATATTTGGTGCCATAAAAAATACTCAGCTTGATATTTTTCAAGGAAAAATTATAGCAACTCAACAAAAACAAAAAAAATCGGAAACACTTTTCTCACAAATAGAAATGGTTTATTTCCGTTTCTTTTTAATTTTGTACAAAATCTCGTATTTTTGAATGGAATAGGGCTATAACAAGCTTCTATAGAAATCTTTTTTGACGTTGACAGTAAAGTTTCGTCCATTTATGGAGAGTGTTGAGCCTGTTTTTCTTGATCTGTTTTTTCTGGTCCAGGAGTTAATTTGTTTCTGTTTCTAATTCCTCTTCATCCGTATTAGGTTCATCGATTGCCAAGGTTTAGATGTCGTCTCAGGTGCTGCATTTATATTAGCTGCTGTTTCTTTAAAATTACTGTCAATTCTTCTTTCAACTTAACTGTAAGTTATATGCTTTCATTTCTTTCAATTGTTTGCGGAATTCAAATTTTTCTTTTTCGTATTGACAGATATTTTCAGTTAAAATATTAATGATCTTGATTATGTGGAGTTTCGTCCAAATGGGTTAAGCATGATTGGTCCACCCAAAAGTTCTATGGGTCAGAAGAGTGTGGATTTTTCAACATCTCTCCTTTAGAGTAGCAATGTAATATGGAGGTTATTGCGTTTTGGTTTCTATCTCAACATCATCTTGATTAACAAACATCGGAAACTGTTTTTTCGTTGGTTGTTAAAAATTTGATTTTTCATCGCAACAAATTCACAGGCTATATTGTTTCATCCGGTAGTATAAAAGAGCAGAATAAAATAAGAACATATTTATTTAATAAAGCTTTTCGCAATTATTAAACCAATTATTATGTGTACTCGGCCTGGGTTAATAGATTATGGAGATCTCCTGAATCTGAGAATAACGCTACACGAGCGAATTGGATTGAAATAAAAAAAAAAATTGTGACATTTTTCTATTATTGTTTTACAGTAGCAACTATGATGGTGAATATTTTACGACGATAAGTTTTATTTACGGCAACCGTACGGTTATAATTAAAAATACATATTAGAGTGTATTTCAATTGGTTAAAAAGTTAAAAAGTTGAAAATTTATTCGTGGTAGATTTTTTTGATTTTTTAACTTTTTCAATTGGCTAAAATTTTTTGACCATTGTATTTAATACAATTACGAACGTATAAAAGATAAAAATTGGAAAATAATTAAAATTAATACTATTTTAAAATATTTCTTTCAATTACGGTCAGTTTATAATTAAAAATTACGATTTTTATCAAATTCAAAGTTCTATTTACAAACAACTATTTTGTGTCAGCCAAATGTTTCGTATATACAAATTTTATCAGCTCTTGAAGCAGATAAAAAGTTTGACATTTTTATTCACCTCAATTTTTAACTTTTTAACTTTTTATGCAGTGTTTAACCCAAATGAAACACACCGTTATAAATAAAAATTATAATTGTTTTGAGTTTTATTAATTATGTTAAATTATTATAATTAATAATGGTTTATTTTCGTAAATAGTTGTTTAGTTATTTTATTATTTTCTGTAATTTCAAGTAAATTTATTATAGAGAAATCTGTAAACGGATTTTGAAATTACAGAAATCTCGGTTTTGCAATCGCATAAAATTGAATTTTTCTACGTTTTGTTGTTTTTGTAATAGGGGTCGATTCCAGGATCTAAAATTTTATGTTATGTTATGTTATTTTTGTTTTTTCAATACCAATTCCAATAGGAAGCGGGGGAAAAAAATAACATAACAACAATTTTATGCCACGAGAATCAGGCTCAATAACACTGTGCTTGAATCGTAAACTTTTATTTTATGACAAGCTGGGCACCCAGGATAAACCTAATTCGAGTACGCTGAATTCAATGGTGCTAGTCCTATTTCAAAGTTAGTCCTCATTTTTAAAATATCGCTTTCGACATGTTTTGGCTCTGAGTCAAAAATTTGTCAAAACATTCATTCATATTCACGTTGATAGATCTTGAACCATTAAGATTTTCGTTATGCTTTTTTCAGCAAAGTTGTTGCTTAAGCCAAGACAAACAGCTTTGCCGAACATATTAAGACCTTAAAACCACATCTACATTGACATTTTTGTGTTATTTTTTTGCTTTTCATTTCGACGAAAAACACTTTTCTTACCATTTTTTGTCCATTTATTGAATATAAATCGATTGAAATCGATAATAGTTGGTACATTTTATTCGTTTTTGTGTTGATTTTGTCGCAGTAAATTGCTGGTGTTTTTGTTTTTGTATATTTTCAGGATGTGAATTTTGGCCGTAATTTGACTTATGAGAAATTTGTATACGTACAGTATACAAATGTCTCATGAGTCAAATTGTACCCAAAATTTATACCCTTGGCATTGGTCTTCTAACCTGTCTAATTTCAGTCCTTTATTGATTCTGTGCAAAATGGTTACATGTTTATTGAATTTAGTGTGCCTATGATTTTCAGTTTTTATGTGTTGTGCGAAACTTGATTTTATGTATTTTTTTTAAATTTGGTTATGTCATTGATGTGTTCTTTGTATCTTATCTGAAATGAGCGCCCTATTTGGCCTAAGTATGCCGACTTCCTGTTGTATTTAGCCTTAAATGTGTACCCATGTTTCTCTAGATGGCAAGGTAGGTGCCGGAGTCTTCTGTGAGAAGCTTTTGCCAAAACTGACAAAACCCTTCCTTTTTGGGGAACATGCGAGAAGGCTGAGTCTATACAGACGAATGACTTTGTAGAAGTTGCATGGACGAAGATATCAGATATCGCTGACTGTGGAGTGCGAATTATTTTGCGCTACGTAAGTAGCTCCGAATGGTTTTGAACAGGGGTAAAGGAGAAATAAGCGCCTGTGGTATCACAACGAACAACTATTGGTCTAAGTGTGCGGAAGCAGCCACTCCAACCTAACCTTGGCCTAAGTAAAACACACATATATGGTGGATGTGGTTTTTCGGTCTTGATATGTTCAACGCCAACCAAAGTTGTTGGTTTTGACTTGCACAACAACTTTGCTGGAGAAAGCATAATGAAAATCTTAATGGTTCAGGAGCTATCAACGTGAAAATGAGGGTATATTTTGACACAGAGCCAAAACATGTCGAAAGCGATATCTCAAAAATGGGAACTAACTTTGAAATGGGACTGGCACCATTGAATTCACCGTACTCGAATTAGGTTTACCCCCTGGGTGCCCAGCTTGTCACATTTTTCAACTAGCACAGTGTTATAGATTAACTTGCTATTTATGATAAAAGGTTCTACTTACTCACATATGTTAGATACAACTTTTTGACAAACATTATTTCATTTTGTGTTCCGATATAACTTTATTTTATTTTATAATCGGTTACATCGAGATGTGTTTCACTAAGATGTGATTTTCTTAATCTCTTTTAGAATTCCCAAGTATAACGAGATTCGACTTTTTTGTCATATGTATTTCGAAGTAAAAACTTATATTTAGTTTCGACTTTGACATAGTTTTGCTTTCGACTTAGAATAAGATCCTGAATGAAAAGTATCGCGATTATTCGAAACTGGACGAAACTCAATAAATAGAATTGTATACATGTATGTGTGAACAATAACAACAAAAAACAATATGGCGGGAATGATCTTGTGCAACGACATACATATGTAAAAGGCTATAATTGAAAATACATATTAGAGGAAAAAGATGGCGTCCATATGTAAAGCAAAACAAAAACAAATTTAGGTTTAGAATAATGAATATTTTATTGTATAAAAAAAATATATACATACAGGGTTATCCAATTCGAGGTTGATAAAGTAGAAATCTGTATACCGACATCTGTCAAAGATAAACGTCAAGTACGCTGTCATTTATTTAGTTGACATTCTGCCATTTAAGAATATGGAGCATTTAACAATCGACCAACGCGTTAAAATTTGGTGTTGGAAAAACAGGCCGTCGATGCTGGTTTTTCGAACAAAATTTTCTTCAGTGATGAAGCTCATTTTTCGCTTGGTGGATACGTTAATAAGCAAAACTGTAGAATTTGGGGCTCAGAAAATCCACAATTGATTGTAGAGAAGCCATTACACCCGGAAAAAGTCACTGTTTGGTGCGCATTGTGGTCTGGTGGTGTGATTGGGCCGTATTTTTTTGAGAACAACCATGGACGAACCGTTACCGTCAATTCTGAGCGCTATGGCCGCATGTTAACCGATTATTTTTTTACGAAAATCGAAGATTATGATCTTGACGATATGTGGTTCCAGCAGGATGGAGCAACCAGTCACGTAACACGAGCAAATCGAGATCTTTTGCAAGAGAAATTTCCTGGACGTTTGATTTCGCGATTGGCTGATGTCAATTGGCCTCCAAGATCCTGTGATTTAACGCCTTTGGATTTCTTTTTGTGGGGCTACGCGAAAGATCGTGTTTACGCAAACAATCCTCAAACTCTTGACGAATTGAAAACTAATATTCGTAAGGTAATGGCCGAGATACCGCCCGAAATGTGCCGAAAAGTCATTGAAAATTACCTCAAAAGAATCAAGGCCTGAAAGAAGTCCCGTGGAGGACATTTGAATGATATCTTGTTTAACTAAAAATGGCAAGGATCAATCTGTAAAATGAAATAAAAATTACAATACATTCCGAATATTTTGTGTGTTTTTTTTAAGTTTACTTTATCAAGCTTGAATTGGATAACCCTTTATATGTATATACATCTAAATTATATTATAATTAATTTTTTAATTATTTTTTATTATTAAACAATGATTTGATGATATTATTCCTTGATTGTAATATTAAAAATTTAAATATTTTCCATATACTCGTAGCTCATATCAAGTTTATTATTTCGCATTTGTTTTCCACTTAATAATTTTAAAACTGAACTAGAAATTAATTAATTTATACAAAAAAAAAATTGAATTGATATAAAAATATATTTTGGTGTAATTTTATTTAAATTAACGCACATCTTTAAATTTTTTTAAGAAAATCACTTTTATAAAATTACCAGACTCATGTCGTGAACATGTAAAATAAATACGATACGTAGCTCTATTTTGTTTCATCTTGTTATACTTGGGACAGTATACATATACGCACCAATACTAAAGTATTGATTCTTCGACTTTTTTCTAATATTTCGAAGGCAAATACGATAGATCAATTTTGAGATTCGTTTTGTTATACTTGGGTTATGTGTATACTTATTAAAATCTGTCGGAGGTATGTACCTTTACGGGTTGCTATATATTTGCTATATCCCAAGTATAACAAGACGAAACTCAAAATTGAGCTATCGTATTTGCCTTCGAAATATTAGAAAAAAGTCGAAGAATCAATACTTTAGTGTTGGTGCGTATATGTATACTGTCCCAAGTATAACAAGATGAAACAAAATAGAGCTACGTATCGTATTTATTTTACATGTTCACGACATGAGTTTGGTAATTTTATAAAAGTGATTTTCTTAAAAAAATTTAAAGATGTGCGTTAATTTAAATAAAATTACACCAAAATATATTTCTATATCAATTCAAATTTTTTTTTTTGTATAAATTAATTAATTTATAGTTCAGTTTTAAATTATTAAGTGGAAAACAAATGCGAAATAATAAACTTGATATGAGCTCTATGGAAAATATTTAAACTTTTAATATTACAATCAAGGAATAATATCAAATCATTATTTAATAATAAAAAATAATTAAAAAATTAATTACAATATAATTTAGATGTGTATAATATATATATGTATATATTTATTTTATACAATAAAATATTCATTTTTTTTTTTTTTTTTTTTTTTTTTTTTATTGGTAACTATGCGATCTGTTTTGGGGCTCAAGGCTCACCCTGCTCTTCCGCGGTTATGCTTTTTACGTCCTTACTTTACGCCTTCCGGCCAACTCGAGGACGTACGGCTATAGGACCGATTTAAGACCATCTGCACATTGCAAGCTCCATGCCAGCCTATACCGGCATGGAAGATGGGTCGGCCCATGGGTTTTGCACACCGACAGGGGGTCATAGATGTGTTACATTTCACCACAGATCGAAATCTGTTGATGAAATTTCACTTTGCATCCTGCCCCTATCGGGATTCGAACCCGGTACCTCCCGATCCAAACGCCAAAGCTTTAACCACTGTGCCATTTGGTCGGTAAAATATTCATTGTTCAAAATTTAAATTTTTTGTTTTGCTTAACATTTGGACGCCATCTTTTCAAATGTATTTTCAATTATAGCCTTTTACATAATATGTCGTTGCACAAGATAGTTTCCGCCATATTGTTTCTTGTCTTCAGCTCACACATACATGTATGCAATTCTATTTATTGAGTTTCGTCCAGTTTCGAATAATCGCGACACTTTTCATACAGGATCTTATTCTAAGTCGTAAGCAAAACGGCGCTCCTTCAAAAGTTAACTCAATTTTAGAATCAAAAAAAAATCTATTTTGCTTGCCAAATCCCGTTTTTTATTTTCTTTTTCTTTTTTCTGTTTTTTTGTTTCTAGAATTTTTGGAATTGGGCCTGCTCAATTGAATTTGACCATTTCACAATCAATAATTGTAAAATTTAATTTTCAAAATTGGAATTATATAAATACGTTCTTTTAATAAAATATATTTTTGGTCGTCCTGAAAAGAACGTTTGGGTTTTTGACGTCATTAATAGATTCTATATAATCCGCTCCTACGTGCGGCACGCAGTGCGACATGTTTGCTGATCCCGGCTCCTACGTCCCCCGAAGTTCAAATCTAAAGCCCCTCGGAGGGCTAAGCGGGGGGGAGCGCAGCGACCTCCCGCGTGCCCGTGAGAGTTATCGAAGCCGTTAGCCTCTACAATTATTGCATTTCAAAATGTTGTGCATTTCAAAACCTTGTCGAATGATTGACAATAATGTGTGTTAATAATACATAATTAACAAAAACTAACTAATACAACTATAGCAAAAAAATAATCTCTAAACAAACAAAAAACACCACCATAAAAAAGAAGAGAAAAAAATTTCCTTTACTTCATAAACAAACTCAAAAAAAAAATACGAAAACAATGTAACGTGTGCTAATGATAATAAAACGAAGTTTGGCAAGCAAAATAGATTTTTTTTTTGTTTTTGAAATTGAGTTAACTTTTGAAGGAGCGCCAGCAAAACTATGTCAAAGTCGAAACTAAATATAAGTTTTTACTTCGAAATATGACAAAAAAGTCGAATCTTGTTATACTTGGGATATAAAGCTGATCTTAAAATTATTATTATCATTTGCCATAATTGTAAATAAATTTAACGGAAATGTCCTTTGAATTACAAGAAGTTCAAGATAACCTCAAATTTCGGAAGCATGAATATTGATGATCCAGAAATGATAGGCTTGTTGTTAACATACAGTTCCCAATATCGATGAAATTGATATACCATCAAAAAATGGAATCATATTTAGAACTGGAAAGTTAAATTCCAAAGTTGAAGATGAGCCTTCGTTATTTAGTTTTAATGCTCAGGTAAGAAGTTAACTCATGTTCTTAGGTTAATTTGCGGAAATAACAACGTGAAAAATTGATAAACGGCGTGTAAACTTCAGTGTCCAATTCACAATACAGATGCTAACCATGTAGGTATTTTTTAAAACCACTATTCATTGGATCCAGCTGGAAAGTATAGCTTCATTGCATCAACAGAGAAAAACCAAAATCTTAAAAAGCCAGTTAGTACAATTGCTATTTTCTTAAGGTCGATTGGAGGCGAATGTCGATGGAAACGAAAAACGAAAGCAAGACCTCATGAACAATTGCAAATGATCGACAAGATTTTGTTGTAACGCACAAGCTTCTAATCTTCCCGTGTACTGATTCAAAATATTGCAGGGAGGAAACAAAAAATATTTGTAATCCAATTTAAACGCAATGAAAATGTAAGATTTGTATCTTACTAAATACATTGAGTTGAATGTGGACCCAGTCGCAGAGCGAATTTACAGGAATATTTTTTTAACACACGGTTTAATCTCGAAGTTTTAAACCAATGTCAGTTCATTGCAATGTGTGTGACTTAACCGTGTGAGTCCCAGGGGGTATGGAAAAAACACTATCGAAGAATCCCAAACAGCACAACCACGCTTCCTCTAAATGAGAGAGGATGATGAAATGAATGAAATGAAAAGGTAATCTATTGTAAAATGTACTACATACTAATTTACATTAAAAGAAGCTGTGTGATGTACTTGCTCCAGTAAATCTGTTATCGACAATGTTCGAAATGTGGTGGGTTTTCTCGACATAAATTTTCAAACGGTTAAATAAAATTGATTCGTAACAGTTAAAAGAATTAGAATTCGACAATCACAAAACTATGAGTCATTTGACTATACACATTTATTTATCCACAATTCACATTCAAAACGTAGGAAAAAAAATCCTTATTTTTGAATATTTTGTATTTCAAATAAAAAATAATGGACTCACTCATAATGAAGCTTTGACAGTATATTTCAACAAAAATCAATTAATTAACATAAAATCATCACTCTAATTATGAAATATTCATATTTAAAAGTTATGTTTCCTATAAAAAATTTTAGGTAGGAAAAAATTTCTTGGTCTACGCAATGTCTCTTCTGGTTATATTTGTATCCTGCGGTTCAGCGATAATAATAAACATTCTTCATGTCATACGCCGGTAAATATTTTTTGCAGAAGCATCCGCACATATTGTCAATTGACATTAAGCATTCGTTACCAGCGTATTTTCTGACATTGTGCTTTAATTTGTTTGGAAGCCATCTTTCGGTTTTCTATTGAATTTCAGTTGTTGCAAGAAATAATTTTGAATTATATTTATTAAAATTCGATAGTGTTTTCAATACACAATATATACAGGCGGTTTGATAGGATTGGCACCCTAAATGCCTCAACTTAGCGATAAGAATTGAGCATAATCAGAATTCAATAAGATTCGTAACAATAGACCTCTCTGAATAAAAACCGTGCTGTATATACTTAACCGTAAATTTATTAAGAATCGGAAAAGAGCGTACGTCAGTTTTATTAACATCAATTTGAAGCATGCAATTAAGAACTTCCTGTTCCTTGAAGCTTGATTAACTTGATAAAGTTAAATCCTTCAAAGACGTCAGAATGGTTCGGTATTGTAGATATAGAATCGAATCTGATTCATAAAGAGAAGCAAAACATCCCGCTAACACACAAATATCCGAGGGGTGACTAGCGACCGAACTGTATAGTAGGTAATTGGAGATGGTAAACCAACTATTATTTTCCTCGAATTCATGAAATTCCAGAAGTGTTTTGGCCATGATATCAACTCGTCTTCAATTCGCACTATATAAATTCTATACAAAAACTAATTAATCGATACCGTGCAGTTTGAACAATCTACATATGTGCCTTGTTGCGACTTTTCCCCAGTTTCACTATAATTCTTCATTATACGAGAGCTCGCGAAAGCCAGTTTTCTTTTTAATCAAGGAAACGTGTCTTTCGATGCCATTTCTGAGTATGTCATTAAACATGCATAGTTAGCGTTTCTGAAATTAAAATAAGAATTAGATAATAATGGCTTAGACTCACATTTTTCATGAAAATTATTTATCGCAAAATCGGTGTATGATGAATGCTGGAGCAGCCGGCGAAATTCACACAAGAAGAAACCTCGGAATAGAAAGCATCATTAGCAAAAAGCAGATCCAGGAATTTACCTTGGCTGTTGCTAGTACGATTAAGTTGAGTTGTTGGAATGCTAGCATAGTAATCTATAATTGGTAATGCTCTTGCGTCCGTATAATATATGGTGTAAAGGTGCCGTCAACATCTATCCAGTAAATATCGGGCAAAGTAAAATCATCTATAATGATAAGCTGGTCGTTGAATCGTAGTACAGGTATAATACAGCGGAATCGTTGCAACTGTTAGTTAGTTGCGTACAGCAGTGACGTCTAGACAAGGGTGACAGACTATACAATCTCATTAGGTAGTGAATCTCTTATTTGTAATCAGTACCCCGTTCGCTCTACGGTTGGTATCATAATTATATCTGTCGTTCCTGTGAATGACATAGTCAGATGGGAAGTATTCTGCACAGTGCATACTGTCGCTACGTCAAGTCTCCCAGATAATTATTATATCGTAATTGGTTATTATGCATTACTTGGGTGTTGTAACTCGGGCACTTCGTCTTGTTGGTTGAATATGGCCCAAATGATGCTAACGAAAATATTTATTGTTAAATAGTCTCACACATACACACACATTATTATGCCAATTTTCCGTGGACATAACCGTCCGTAACGTCAGCGTTGACTCCAACTTTAAAGCGAACATATTTCATACCCGCTAGTTCACGCCCATTTGGAATCAGTTTGGTTATTACACCATTCGATATGTTGTTATGTCATTCACAAAAGTGACGATGTCAGTTTCGAACGCTATTTAACCTCACATTCGTGCAATTGAACAAAAGAAATAAAAAATGGTTAAAAGGTGCACACAATAATTTAGGTTTACGCGATTGTGGAAAGGAGTTCGTCTCGTCACCTTGCTAATGTAAACAATATTTTTTATATAAAAAAATCTAAACATCATTAAATAAAACAGAATTAATTTAGATTTCAACCAAGCAATTGCTCTCACTCTAGTATAGACCTCACCACGAAGTAATCCAATAGTTTATTAAAAGTATAATAAATTGCAGAATTATTCTCCACAGAAGTTAGCTTACCATAAGTAAGCGGTACAACTTCATCTATTCTTGAATCTTAATTCTTTTTTTAAGATATTATTAATGAGTTGCGGTGCCTCCTAAATCACTACATCAATCGTATTTTTGCTCACCTGTTTACTACAGGCTGATGTTTTTTTTTGGAATTTTTAATATTTTGATGATTTTATAAAAATTTTGTGAAAAGTTACGATCTTCTATATATTTTTAGAATATCTAGGATTAAAATATGAACAGCAAAAAATTACAAATTTGCGCTTTTTTATTATATTTTTCTGAATGTATTGCGAAAAGATTTCGAAATTTATAGAGTGCGAATGGGTTATCACCGTAATTTTGATTATATTTATTACCTACATGTATATATAGTTAGAAACAGCCCAAATTGCAATCTGAGTTCGTATGGATCACGTGTATTGTAATTGAACATCTACGTATGAAGTACATATATAGTATATACCTAATGCTTTTTTAAGCAACCAGAAAGTTATTTACTTCACAGGTAGACAGCATGTAAATTAATCAAATGTTTTTCGACACTTCAGAACTCATTTACTATGTATTGTCGAGATCAATGGACCATAAATTCTTTAATTTTAGTCATCGATCGAGTCTTATGTATTTTTAGCTTATATTTTCATTATACTCGTACAACAAATGGCTCTTTTATTGTTTTTATTTTATTTTATTTTTTAACGGAGGAAAATATTAATTAATGTTAAAAATGTCCAATCAGTTTTGCAAACAAAATTTTATTTTTAACAAAAATATTTAAATTTAATTTTTTTTTGTAATTTTCAATTTTCTTTTTATTTTTTTTTTATTTTTTATTATTTTTTATATTATTTTGAAAAAGAGCGACAGTAAAAAAATAAATTGAACACAGTAAGACATTGGCTCTTTGAATAAGAACACAACTTTCATTGTTATTGAAAGATTTATCGCCAAACTAATCATACACAAATTTTTGGATTACATTGTAAAAAAGTTTTGTGAGTGAAAAATATTTATTCATTTTTGTAAAAATAAAAATCAGCAATTTCTCTTTTGGATTTATTTTACTGTTGACTACCCAAAATATAATACTAAAGTGGTTTTTTTTCTTGTTGTTTCGTTTTATTGATACTTAGGAAGCACACAACACTCCAAAATGAATGAGACGAGAAATTTAGTAACAACATACTTAATCTTAATCATTTTATTACTGGCGCTATGGATAATTTACGCCGGATTCTTTTAAATGCAGAAGCATGTAATCCTTCCTATACTTTTAGTCTGCAACATCCAAAAAGGTAAGCGAAGAAAATATAATTTTTTTCTATTTGTCATAATATTTATTATGGTATCAAGAAAATTTTGGTAAATTGCCAAATCAATTAATATTTATACGTATAAATGAAAAACAATTTACTGGCTATTATTAAATTTACACAAAGCATCTGGATTATTAAATAAAATAAAATATAATCTTTAAGAGATGTGTGCAAGGTTTCCAAGTTTCGTTTTGGTTAATTTAGTGGTCAACGTAATATTTTTGTACTGTTTATGCAAAACCTTGGCCAAGTATACAAAACTGTCCTAGACCTCTAGTTAAAATAATTTATTTGTTTGTATGTGGAGAATTCATTGTGTTACAAAGTAGGCTTTTGACTTTGGTAAGCGATTCTTTTTACCACATCAAATCAATCGAAACGAGTCCTTTTAAATCAATTCGTGAACGATCAATTGGTTTTCGGACAAAAATTTAAGTAAAACGCGATTATCTACAGATAATTAACCTGCGCCATCTACATTTCGTGTGATTGCGTAACATTCAAATAATCTATCAACATCTCATCAACTCTGTCTGACTCTAAAAAATTTATTTATTCGTATGAATTTTTATGTTTATGCCAAAAACTTGTTTGCAATTTAATTATGTGTTATGAAAATCATTGAACCCATGTCACTTGTTCATGGTGTTTGTGGCGCTTAATAAATGTATGTGTAGTTTACAGTTCAAATAATAAAATCTTGCTAAAATTGTTTATCTTTCAAAAATAAATATTAATTTACAGAAAGTCCATCCTGGTAAAATTACATATGTAAAATTCTATCGAAGAATTAACGGTAGAAACAGACGTGAAGAGTTAAGCAAAAAGCCAAAATTAGCATTATGTTTTATATACTTTAAAGGGGTGGGAATTCAACTGTTCCTGAGTTCTACTAAGCTTAAGTTTAAGTTATATTTTTAAACTATTTTGAAACGTATTTTCTCCTAATGAATAAATAATTCTTCTTGATTCAATTAAATTTAATAATTTACAATTTGAACTAGTGGAGTTCAACCTGACGTTAAATATCGTTAAGAGGCGCCTCCGATTTGGCAACTTTTGACTTTAAAAAAATACTTTAAGGCAAGTTGGGTTAAATAAAACCATTTTATTCCACATATGGAATAAAATGGTTTTATTTTCACAAATTTCAAATTCCCGATTTTGACCGCGGCGTGATGCTACTTCATAATTTATTATTTTATTTTATCATTGCAGTCTCGAGCGCGGAACGCATTGATTCATAAACAACTTCATTGCTATATGTATTTTGCTAACTTTTTCTTCTTGTTTCACAAAGTCGAATCAAATTATGCTTGTTAAAATTGAATTTTTGGACAAATTGTTTACTTTTAAAGCTCAAAGCTAAGGCATCCGGTACGTAAAGCCTAGTTTTCGGAAACCTGGAATGCTCGGGAAGGATTAACTTGATTAAATTTTTTATAATTTTGAATGTTCCAGGTGTAATAAAATATGTTCTACGTATA
Organism: Nephrotoma appendiculata; assembly: GCA_947310385.1. Classification (NCBI taxonomy): domain Eukaryota; kingdom Metazoa; phylum Arthropoda; class Insecta; order Diptera; family Tipulidae; genus Nephrotoma; species Nephrotoma appendiculata. The sequence goes on from OX371224.1 coordinate 198,978,734, forward strand.
AGATATACATAAAGGGATATGATGTATAAACTTCAAATAATCTGAAAGAGATCCAGCTGTTGTGATATGTTGCTTTCAATAAGTCAAATCAGCATGCAAACTGTTCTGCTCGGTCTGAATTATAAATAGTTCATTAAAGATGTCCATACACGTGCAAGCTTAATATACAAGCGAGCTCACCAAGCTTGTTTGATACGTCCCACGGGCTATATAGCCCCAAAGTGCAATTGCGTAATTGAGACGTCAAGTTAAGTTATTTATTATTTAATCTGAGAGACTCGATGCCAAGAATTTAAAAATAATAGCAGCTGGCATACGCTCGCAATAATGATTACGAGACAGATTACGGGGGAAAACACAAACATTAGATTTAATCAATCAAGTGTATAGGATAGAAGTGCTTGTAGATCTTCGAAATGATTGTGGAAACACAATTGTACCTTTACGTTGTATAAATACTGGAGGTTAACTTTACAGTGATTCTATTGTCGATTGCGATTGATAATAAAATGTTACACTGAGTGTAAAAATGGTACTCAAACTTTTAGGGTAATTTTTTGCTACACCCAGAGTAATATTTTGTACTCTAGGTTTTTTGGTAGAGTATACTAAATTTTTGGAGATTATGAGTTAAAGATAACAAATCCAATATATTGTGACATATAACATAGTGCGTTTCACTTTTCTGTTCCATTGATTTATAAAATGACTGTACTATTTTCGGAGTACAATTCGGAGATTTTTAATTTTATCAGAGCGATTTTTTATTAGTGTATCACCATTTTTCGGATTTCAAAATAAACCAATTTGCTTTTGGCAATTTTCTTTTTACTTTCTCCCAGTTCAAGCGGTTTTCAATTATTCTATTTGAAGACAATTACGTTCCCAGACTCTGTAACATATGTACACAACCAAAAAATTAACTCTAAAATATGATCCGAAGTAAACTTTGAAGGACTTACCAGCTTCGTCGACTTCAGACTTTAAAATTAATTTTTAACTATTTAATTAAGGTAAACTGTTTTTCAGGGATAATTTGAAAAATTTAAAAATACAAACAATGAAGTTTTCTGTGAAACAATTGACAAACCAGTTTTCGAGGAGGAGTTAAAAAATGTAACTCAAAACAGCCGGTTTCATTTGATTTGTAACAAACATTAGGCAATTGAAGCGTGCAACATAAAAAATCTACTATTTTGATAAAGTTACACGAGTATAATTGCTGTATCATGAAATCATACATAAGTTTTTACTTTTGGGTCACGTCGTCCTCATCGTGTACAATCAGGGTCATCCTGAATATTCGGCCACAATCATTTACGTTTATTTTCATATGAACAACCGAAAAACTAGTGTTTCTGTCACTAAACTGTTCAATTGAATACATTTTGCTAGACATATAATATTTAACCATGTACGAAATCAGCCTAAGGACACCTCAACAGCACTACATTCCAAGAAATCAATTTATCTTCGGATGAATAAGTGATTAGTCCAATCCTATCCATGTTCCCGAACTACTGGATGAAATATGCTTGTAGGCAGGGAGAGGGGATGTTCCCGTTTCCTGCGATTTTTCAATTTTACCTTATGCTAGTCCGATGCGGTAACCCAAATTTTTATTAAACCAAGCTAATGTTGGTAGGTAAGGTACAATTGCAAAATTTACAAGTATTCTACAATATAAAACATATAAACAAATATTAAAACTAAATTAATTCATAAATTTACTTTGGAATACTCCAATTGCGCCAATAAAAGCTTTTACGCTGGTTCTAACAAAACCGTTATGATATTTTTTCTGTGAGATTATTTTTCACATTGAACCATAAAATTGATACAGATAAAAATTTAGTTTAATTACGTTTTTTTGCAAAACCAATAAAATTTAATATAAAAGTCATCTATTTTATGTTGTATTTTTTAAATTACAACGTAAATTGCTGTTAATCAAAAGTTTAACAAAAAAAAACACTCAATCTTTACTGCCGCTACGTCTGCCTAAGTTTTTAGTTACCATTGATGATGATATAAAAATATTAGAACAAAATCTGCGGATTGTCGTCTTTTTTCGTTTTTGTTTTTATTGCAGGAAAATTAATCTGTTATAAATATTTGTGCTGTCTTGTACTAACCGCCTTACATTACTTTTTATTAAAATAACAACTTACTAACTATTGACTATACTTAGGTGTCTAAAACCGAGTCAATGTCATAATAACTAACAAACCTGTCCTATTCCTCCATCTTGTTATATGTAAAAGGGTGTGCGGATGGGCTCAGCGTCCACGGGGAATCTTATTTAGTTTTAATCGCACACTTCGATCAATCAATCAATTACAGAAAAAATATTCTGTGTTGGCAATTGAGACTTGTACCCTTGTACCCTGTGGTCTCGAGGAAACTTACTTGTTACTACGAAAACGAGACCAGGCCATTTTTGTTACTGGTGGCGTTTGTAATACTTTTTCTAGTCTTAATAATTTTTCTATAATAAAAAAAATTCCTGTTTATTATTTAAATTGTAAGTCAAGGGCACGTTCATATATGATCAGCTAAATTATTAAAGAGACTACTATGTGTATTTGGAAATTATTTAAAAATTAATAAATAAAAATTCAAAAATACTAAAATACGCAAGGGGAATGCCAATTTCTTTATTGGTAAAACAACATTCAATTAGCCGGTTAACACGCTGCATTTTGAAATAAAAATCAAGCAGCACTTACCTCCACTCAAAATGCAAATACCGTATTTGTCTATGTATGTGTAAAATTATGTTCGTTTTATATTGATTGCTTGAGTGTATAGGAAAACCAAAATTTAATGTGGTATAAATATGAAACAAAGAAAAAGCCACGTTGGTGCAGCACTGTGTGAACCGGCATATAGCATATCCAGCGCACTGAGATATCACTGTATTAAGTAAGGGCTCATCAAATTGTATGTATATGAAACGTTTCGTTGTTTTTAGTGAGACATCTCAGTACACTGGATATACCCATTGTTTTTTAATGTTCAAATTAGTAGGCTAGAAAATTGAATTTTGCACGATTTACAGGTTCCAATTTTCTTTTCCCAACAAATTTTTTACTGAAAAATAGAGCTGCACGCATATAAAAAAAGTTACTAGTAAGAAAGAGTCAGCAATATAAACAAATAAGGCAATGCTATAATTTTTTTGTATGTCCCATAAATTTTGACAGTTCGAACAGCTTGCGTTTAAATTAGATAACGAACAACATCGAATTGCAAGTAAAATTAAAATATTTAATTACCGCTCATGTTTGCTCGTTTTGTTTGAATGATGTTTATTTGAAACTTTTTTGAATTTTTTTTATTTTACTGCTATAAAAATACTCATAGAAACTATATTTTATGGCAACATTCCCAGTTTTATGCATGTATTCCACAGTGAAACAATTTTTTTCAGTAAAAAATACTGAGAAACCGAAAAGAGGAGTGTATACATATTAAAATTACGTTAGAGTGACAAAGACAACAAATGTTGCCATAAAAAGTATTGAGTTTCATACTTTTTATGGCAATATTGTCCCCAGTAAATTTTACTGAATTTCTTTTGTTTGTTTCCTTCTAACAACTAAAGGATTTATATTTGTATCTCGTATTAATTTTACTGAAAAAAATTGTTTCATTGTGGAATACCAGCATTGCCAACATTTGAACAAATTAAAAAGAAAAAATCCAATTTTATTTACTGGACTTGTTTCGTGCTCCTCACGCAAACGAAAATCGTAATATACTTAACCTTTCATTTTTTACTGGAAAAAAATTGGAGCATGTAAATCGTGCATTTAAAAACAAACATTTATTTAGATAGTGCTTTTTACTTTAGATAGTGCTTCGTTTAGTGCTTACTTTAGAAAAAAAAATCACTAAAGTTAAAAACCCGGTATAAAACTTTACTAGTAGTAGTTTTTCTCTAATACTGAGAAAAGCGACTCATACAAATATAAAATTTCACGACATAAAATATCAGTAACTTTGCATTGTGAAGACCGTAGGTTAATGCATGTATTCCACAGTGAAACAATTTTTTCAGTAAAAAATACTGAGAAACCGAAAAGAGGAGAGTATACATATTAAAATTACGTTAGAATGACAAAGAAACCAAATGTTGCCATAAAAAGTATTGAGTTTCATATTTTTTATGGCAACATTTTCCCCAGTAAATTTTACTGAATTTTTTCTTTGTTTCCTTCTAACAACTAAAGGTATTATATTTGTATCTCGTATTAATTTTACTGAAAAAAATTGTTTCATTGTGGAATACCAGCATTATGCACGTATTCCACAGTGAAACAATTTTTTTCAGTAAAAAATACTGAGAAACCGAAAAGAGGAGAGTATACATATTAAAATTACGTTAGAGTGACAAAGAAAACAAATGTTGCCATAAAAAGTATTGAGTTTCATACTTTTTGTGGCAACATTTTCCCCAGTAAATTTTACTGAATTTTTTCTTTGTTTCCTTCTAACAACTAAAGGTATTATATTTGTATCTCGTATTAATTTTACTGAAAAAAATTGTTTCATTGTGGAATACCAGCATAAACCATATTTGGGCATATGCTGCTCCATACTAATATGGTGTTGTTAGCATTATACTGCAATTTTGGAACATTTTATTATTTGCTTTACGCGTGTACACTATGCAAATATTCTGATATTTTATGTCATTCAAAAACGAAATTAACACATATTGCTACTATAAGGAATAAATTATAAATTATTTCAATTAGTTATTAAATTTCAAAGTAACAAAAGTTAAAAAACAGTGAAAATGGAACCAAAACATTTCCAGAATTATTTTGAATACTTAATATCTTCATCATTGGTTTCCAATCAGAAAAATATTGTATAAACAGGAGCTTATACCTGCAAATCGCCTAGTCTTCAAGTATTAACGAAAAATTACGACTTGTTAACGTTCATAATGGGTATTTAACTGGCATGAAAATGTCTACAAACGTTAAACAAAATTTCTAAATTATCAAAATGAATGAATGGAAATTCAGTTGTATTTTTAGCATCCTAATTTAAAATAAAGTAGATGAAACAGAATATTCATAGTCTAGTTCCAAATGATATTTCATGAGAAATTTTAGCTAAATTCTCATGAAATATCGTTTGAGGAAGATTGCTGCTGCAAAAGACAAAATTTAATAAATATATCAGCACATGGGTTTTATTTTCAATTGATATTATTCTTCTTTTGTGATGATTAGCAAATATATAAAATAAATTATTTTGACATTTAATTATTATTTTTTACTATGTTTTCTATCATCGATTGACGATCATTAATAATAGACAACAATTATCAAACCTTACATTTTGACAGCTTTGATCCCTCTCGCTTCTTACTTCTTACAGTACATCTCTCTCTCTCTCTATCTCTCTCTCTCTCTCTCTCTCTGTTTCTCTCTCTCTCTCTCTCTCTGGCACTATATCCCATCAAGGGATTTGGCCGCCTCAAAATGTGGTTTCATAATCATATTTTTATTTCGGATAATGAGTGATTAATTCATTGATCCTAAACCAGCCGCGAAATGTTTTCCTTGTCATCACCGGGAACCAAACCCGGGACCTCCGCTCGCTGGAGCAAGCATGCTGACCAATTTGCCACCTTTGCTGACCACTTGGGCACCCCCAATGCAAAAAAACTTCGCATCCCCAATACAAAAAAAAATTACCTTAAACTTTTTCCTTATGAAGAGCATACCCAATAGAAACTTATGGAAAGAATAAAATTCGAACTGAACCATACTTCATTATTATTTCTTTGTTTCCAAAATTTTGACTTATTAAGTTTTAACCTCCAAATGTTTCCCAAAATTAATTATTAAAACCCCAAATACATTAAAACTCAAATACATATACATATTCAAATATAATTTTACAAAATTATATTACGCAACAAAAAGGTGTTGTTAGTCAGAATTTTATATTTTATGTATCAAGACGTATTGATTTTGATGTCGATTTGTTTGCATCATAAAGGTGCATCCATAGACGATAATGTTGACGGTACCACTACTTGAGTGGTATTCATTCTACCAAGTAATGTTTCACCAAATTGAAGTTGATAAATCTCCTGATTTTCACAACGCTCAAGAAACCAAACACTGAGCTCTATTTTATTTGTAATCTGTTTATCTGTATTATTGAATCACTACTATACACCGTGCACACTCTAAAAACTTCAAAATATTTTACTATTTATAGGAATTGTAAAAATATTTGCGCTTTTCTTAAATTTGTAGTTTAAATTGACGAGTTCCAGTGTATTGTCCATCGGAAAAAATTGAACTACCGGCTTCTATTAAGTTTGACAGCTGAGTATTTTTTTTTGTATGAAATTGTTCGAAAATTTCAAAACAACTAAAAATTGCTAGTGTTTATATAAAAACATAAGTGCTAATAAAATAAATGATTAAAATTAATGTTTTATAAATATCTACAATGGAACAATTTGAAATGGAAAATAGTTCTACAAAAGAATTTTCTAAAACAATTTTTAATTTGTAGCATATTATACATTTTAATGATTCGGATTTATTCACGCCAATACATAGAATTTCAAAATCTGGTAAAAAACCGTAAAATGATAAAATGATTGCATTTTTCTCCAACATTTGCTTTACAAGTGCAAGAACATTGTCAGTATGTATTGTAATTTGTCTTCTATGTTGTATAGATTGACCTGGTGCAGACTGCTGGTCATTGCTGATGTTTGAATTACCAAACCTACAATACACTGTGATGGTGGCGGAGCTATCCCAACAGCATAAATAACATCTACCAGCTTGTATAGATCGTTTACCACTTCCAAAATAGTCTATTATTTCGTGGATTTTGTTTACGATTCTACTTTCATGCTCTTCATTTATTTCAAGTTGGTCGGAAGACATTTCTATAGTACGTTATAATAAAAAATTAAATTAGCTTGTAAAAACAACAAAGTTTGAGTTAAATAATTTGTTCGACACAAACTGCCAAACTTCCATCACTTCTAACTCAAATTTTATCACAATCATTTAAGATAAACATTATAAATACTACACATACACAATAGCTATAAATTCTAAAATATATAGAACATAAATATACTTAATAATAAAGTAAATTTCTTATAATTTTATTAACGTTACCTGAAACTATTTCGCGCTATTTAATATGTCGATTTTCTTTGTTATAGAAGTCTGGTGGTTCATAATATTTCCGCGAGATAGCTCTTTTTCAAGTTTGGCATTCGTCTATTGAGACTTGTACTCCTGTGCTCTCGCGGAAAAATGTATTACTACGAAAAAGAGTTTAGTCACGCTTTTTTATGAATTATCTATCTATTATTTCATGAATTAGTCTCAATTGAGACTAGGGAAAGTAGAGAAAACGCTACCAGTGGAAAAAATAAAGCTTGCTCAGATACACCCGAGACACTTTTTCCATTTTTAAATTGATAATTGTAATATTAATTGTAAATAAATTTATAGTTTTTATATTTTAATGCAATATACAAATAATATTAAACTTTCCAAGATCACTTTTCATAATAATAAATATATAATAATATTTTCATAATAATTCATAGAAAAGCCTGACTAAACTCTTTTTCGTAGTAATACATTTTTCCGCGAGAGCACAGTGGTACAAGTCTCAATTGAGAACAATATTTTCATAGCATTTTTATCAAAATTGTATTTTTCTGGCCTACTGATGGAATTAGTTTAGTGTATATATTTCCGAAAGCAGGTTAAACGGGAAATTATTTTTTCTATAAAAAATTTGTGGAACAATAGTTTCCCAATCAACTTTGCAAACTAACTCCATCAGTGGGCACCCGTGTCAGATAGCTAATTTTGATGAATGTGATATGAAAGCATTTTCCCAATTCCATATTTCAAGGAAAGCTAGAAAAATGACTAATTTGCTTGGGAAAAGGCAATTTTCGATAGTTAAATTATCACATAAAATGTAAATGGTTTCACAACTTAACCATTTATAAAAGTTGTAACATATTCAAGTACATCTCATTTTGTACTCACACCACAAAAATATCGAGAAAAGAAATACAATTATCACTTAAATAATATCTTTGCCCAAGCTTTAAACACGTCGATTATAGAATCCGGGGGGTGCGGATCGATTGCGGATTGAAAAATGCATATAAATAAGATGGAAAACAATTGCTATAAATCAAAGTAGCCAAGAAAATTTGTACTGATTTCCATACAAATCGTTTTTTACGATTCTCCGTTCAAACGCAATAAAATATTTGCGGATCTAAAACAAATTTTTCTTTACTATAATTGTATAAAAATCGATAGGAATTTATATGATACTATGATTTAAAATTTTGTTTTTGTTTTTTTTTTATATGCAGTTTTCAAGCCGCAAACGATCCGCTCAGCACGTTGAGATCTACTTGTTAGATAAATGGTCTCACTTGTATACTATCTACATGTGCTGGATTAAAAATCTATATTTAAAGTTGGGTTTGTGTCTTAACTAATCTGTCATTTATTGGTTTTTAAATTATAGTTTCAAAATCGAGAAACATATAACCGTCAAACATATAACTCTCGTGTACATATCTATTTTAAGTTAATTCCGATTTTCTTTTATCGCTGACAAATACAAATTATAATGTTCTTTTCACAAAAACAAATTATGTTGTGTCAAAACATAGTAAAGATTCCATCTAAAAAAGTCTGCGCAAACCTAGACATAAAAAAATCGCCTAACAAAAACAGTGAGATATCTACATTTTTAGTAAGAAACTTTCCATCCAGCACATGAGATGTGTGAGGTCTGCACTTTTCTAGATCTCAAATAATGCTGTTGCATTATTTATAAAGGGTGGTTAAATTTTAAGGGCCGATGTTGATTTTGAATAAAATACAAATTATTTAGGAAATTATTGTCAATTCTTTTTATTATGATAATATGGTATGGTTCAATTATGTATGGAGCAAAATATCGGCCAATTGGCCGCCGCGACCTCGGCGGCACACCTCCACCCGATGGTCCAAATTTTCGATGACGCTTAGGCATAATTGAGGTTCTATGCCGTTAATGTGTCGAATTATCTCATCCTTTAGCTCTTGAATTGTTGCTGGCTTATCGACGTACACCTTTTCTTTCAAATAACCCCAAAGAAAGAAGTCCAACGGTGTCAAATCACATGATCTTGGCGGCCAATTGACATCGCCACCACGTGAGATAACACGGCCATTGAATTTGTCGCGCAAAAGAGCCATTGTTTCGTTAGCTGTGTGGCAACTGGCACCGTCCTGTTGAAACCACATATCGTCCACATCCATATCTTCCAATTCGGGCCATAAAAAGTTCGTTATCATCTCACGATAGCGAACACCATTCACAGTAACTGCTTGACCGGCCTCATTTTGGAAAAAATACGGCCCGATGATGCCGCTAGCCCATAAACCGCACCAAACAGTCACTATTTGTGGGTGCATTGGTTTTTCGACAATCACTCTTGGATTATGATTCGCCCAAATGCGGCAATTCTGCTTATTGACGAATCCACTGAGGTGAAAATGTGCCTCATCACTGAAGATGATTTTCTTCGAAAATTGATCATCCACTGTTGCCATTTCTTGCCACCATTCTGACCATTGACGACGTTTGAAATGGTCAAGAGGCTTTAGTTCTTGAGTCACTTGCACCTTATAAGCGTGTAAATGCAAGTCTTTATGCATAATGTTCATCAACGACGAGCTCATCAACTACGAGCGTGAGGGGTGCAATTGTTGGGCACGACGACGAGTTGAGGTGGACGGCTCTTCAGCCACACTATCGCGAACAGCAGCAATATTTTCTGCAGTACGAGCTGTACGAGCATGCACTGGTGTTTTAAAATCTCTTACAGACCCGGTTTGCTCAACTTTTTGCACGATTTTTCCGATTGTACGCACATTTGGACGATTAATTTGACCGAAAAAATCACGAAGTGCACGAAATGCATTTTGATTTGAACGTCCATTTTCATAATATGCCTGAATAACTTTAATGCGTTGCTCGATTGTGTATCTTTCCATAGTTCAAATTGAGTTAGTCTGAAATTGAGAAATGTCAAATTAAATGCAGAAAAAAACTTGACGTTTAGGTGTGGTTCACATTCAACGTCGGCCCTTAAAATTTAACCACCCTTTATAGCTGTTTAATATTTTTACGATATTTTTTAACTTTATTTGAATTGCCAGGTATAATAATATAATAATCCCGAATTGCTGACAGCTGAATTCCTTTCACGAAATGTCTAATTGTAATTTTTGACATTTCAGAAAAAATACAACATTTTTTTATAATACTTACAAACATTAAATATATGAAATACTGATTTGTTTTTAAATAAAAAATTAACAGATTAATCAAAAACTATCGTATATCCAACACCATTTCTATACAGATAAACTTTATACAGAACAAATTTACCATTGTAACTGTACATAAGTTATCACAGTTTAACGCAACTTCTAAATAAGATTGTTCCAGCTCACAATCAAAAGTTTAACCTCATAATCGGTATAATTTTAATAAACCTAAAATTTAATTTTGATTTCAATCCCGACATTGGTATATTGCTATATTAGCACAATGCTCTTGCAAAAACAAAAAATGACATTAAAGTCATGACAAAAAGTGCTGTATGTATTAGACGATGTTTGGTGCAAATGTAAATATTAGGTGCAATTTTATTAGATGCAATTCAATAATTATGTAACCTAATATACTTATATTAACGCATTGCCGCTGATATGTACGATATATACTGATTAATGTATGAGTAATAGATATAATATTGACTTTATTTTATATCATTATTTATCGTTAAAAAGACCATTTTTCCATATAAAGCATTAGTTTTGGTACCCATAATGAAAGCTCGATGATTTTTTGTTTGTATTCAAACCAGGCCTGTATTTCTTTGGCCTTGCTGAAAGATAACCTTTTGACCACTGGGACCATCTTATGGTCATCTAAGTACATTACATCAATTTGAGTTATACATTGTTTACTATTAAATTAGTGAACATGTTTTTCGTGTTAATTAAAAATAAGTTTTGTTTATTAATAAACCATTAGATGTTAAGATGTTTTGTTGATAATTACTATTTACGCATTACCTCGTTTTAGTATAAAATGATAATAAAATTAATGCTGTTAAGAAATATGCTTTTTGTTTATGGGATTTATTTTTATTACAAACATAGTCATTTGTATGTAAGTACAACGCTTTACTTACATCGAAACTTATAATCAATTATACAGTTTTCATATAGAGATCAAATATATGTAATTGTAAAAACAGAGTAATTTAAAATAATTTTGTTCAGCATTCAGTTTTGATTTGGTTATATCGCGACCTGATTTGAATTCGTTCCGCATGCCTGTGCTACATAAAAGGAGGAACGAAAAGAAATTGGGCACCTAAAGATGTGGTATTTTGTCGATGTTGTAGTAGACGTATTTGTATGTAAGAATAGTATCCAGTCATCCATTTTCCGGTGTATATCCGATTCCCAGTGCGTGCTGCCTATTCTGTACTGTTACCGTCCCTGATTCTTGGAGGGCATACTCATCTACTATCGGCGCATACTTCGTTCTCTGTCTAATTGAACACATTCATATCTTCACACCCAGTGTCGTCTAAATTAAAATAAATATAAATAATAATAATTTGCAAGATTTAGTTGCATTACTATAAGGGTTTGCGGTTTCACCAAGGCTTTTCACTCTTATAGCCTCTTTAAAATGCTGTAGGATTATCCCTTACGTCAAAATTTAAAATGTGTAAAATATTTAAAATGAATTAAAATCTCTATTCGTTATAAACCTGGCATTGTAAATCAAAAACTTTTAAAGATTTGAGATTAACAGCTGAGTTTACCTTACAACGGTGTCGTGTCCGTCCGTCTCGCGTTTAAAATCTCACAGAGTTTCTTAAACGCACTACGCATTTTTCGTGTCTCGATAGCATTTGCATAAACGGAGCACTGACGGAAAATTTATTCTCCAGTCTATGTGCTATAATAGGCATGTACATATATCTATAAGTTGTTCTACCCATTGGTTCCATCTATCTAGCCAAGTTGCGATGGACAATTTTCGAATATCCCTCTTGAGCTTATTCAAGATATTCGGTCTTATTTGATTGAAGAATTTGAACATTCCATAACTAACATCTTGTCCTGTCCTTATTTTGTAACTATAGTCAATTCGTGCATTCAACAATATATCGATTGGGGTGACTCCAGCTGGGACAGTAACCACTAATAAGTTGACAGAAACCATGACTTTTTCCTTATCGTTCAGTTTTAAATTGCCGGCAAAGAGCATAACAATGCTGTTCACGAATGCTTCTGTTTGAACATCATGTAAGATTGAACTTTGTGGACAACTTTTGTTTACGCTTTTAGAAACCTCACTGCTCACTTGTGTCTGTTTGCTCGCAATCATACGACAAGAGAGTATTCAGTATACATTGTCTTCCCAACACGTAGCGTCTTGACCACCACCGTCTACCAATGTACTAAGTACATCAATGTTTTGAGTTTTCCAGTGCTGAATTTGTACACGAAGCCCCACGGTTCTACATTAACACATTCCGTATTCAATAAGGAACAACACAGAGTGTCGTTTAATTAATTAACTAACTAATTACTAAAAACTTCGACCTGAATTTTTTTTCATAATTTCGACTTGGAGCCAAATATACATTGAGTGCGTTAAAACTGACCGAAAAATATACTATAAGTTGAAATGAAGTTAGACTGTTGTCGTACCAATCACATCATATACCAGTTATTAGTAATGGGGTCAAAATTTGTTACGAAATAAATATGGTTTTATTCAAAGGAGAACGAAATAAAATAATAAGAGTTGTTTGTTTATTAAACAAAATAACTTGGTTGGTTAGTTTTTACTACCTTTTAACAGGTAATTTTGACGCATATTGATATAAATTAAGCTTGGGGGAAAAATTAGTTCCACAGGCTATGTACGTACCTACATATTAGGTTGTTCAGTAAGTTTTGTCGTTCGATAAGAGATACTGCTATTAGGTTCATCGTTCTAATTTTCTAAAAGTGGTACTACTTTATTATGATTACGTGTGAAGTTTTATGTAGATCTGTCAACGCATTCGTATATTAACAGCTGTTCAAAGTTGACCGGTCACAGTATTTTTTTACAATGGAAAAAACTAAATAACGTGCGTTGGTAAAATTTTACTGTTCTACTGTTCTAATTGAAGGTGTCTTCACCTTCAAATAGAAAAGTAGAATTTTATTACTGCACGATATTCAGTTTTTTTCCATTATAAAAAAATACTATGACACGTCAACTTTGAACAGCTGATAATATACGAATGAGGTGACAGATCTATATGAGTGATCATAGTAAAGTAATACCATTTGTAGAAATAAAACAACGAAGCTAATAGCGCTATCTCTTATCGAACGACAGAACTTACTGAACAACCTACCTGCCTACTGAACAACCTACTATAAGTCAAATTATTTCTATCCGTATTTTAAACAACATACAAGCCAAATTTGTTTTAGAAAGTGCATAAAACTTGTACGAAAAAATTTACCGCACGCTTGAAGTAATGTTAGGTGACTGTTTCGCAAAAACCATATAGTTTTTAGTGAATTGGCATACATGGATCAAAAGTTAGCTAAAAACATTTTTTAATTCAATTGGAAGTACCAAGCAAAATATGAAGTGAAAGTGTGTTTGCCAAATAAAAGATTTTAGTTGATTGGGTTTACGGACTTTTAATACTCTCAGTAAAATTTGGCCGGACAATTTTGACCTAGTTAACATAAATTCGTAAACTACATAAGGATGTAATTTACGAAACATTTTCTCATTTTAACTCATTTTCTGACAAACGATAAAGATATTTGCCGTGAGTTCTTTTCCGGTTAACAAAAAAATTAGGTTTTTATGCCCATAAAAGTTTTATGTAAGTCGTAGTTTGAAAACTAAAAATAATAAAACCTTAGTCTTACCAAAAATGAAGGTAATAATGAACGACGCTGTTTGTTATAATTGATATTTATTCTTTATTGTTATTATAGTATTAGATATGGAGGTGTTGGAAAAATCTTTTAGAAAACCATTTTTTTTTAAAATTGACCCAGATCATATCAAAAAATAAAATATTATTTTGTGTGCGAGATAATCTTTTTCTTCTGGATCAAGTACATAATTTCATGTGGAAAGAATTCCACAGCATCCGAATAAACATCCGAGTAAAGTTTGAGCTTTTCCATAATTTAAAAGTTTTATTGATTTTTGGTCGATTATGGAGGGTGAAAGACCGCCTTTTCGATTTTAAATATTTTGAAAAGTGTTTTACATTTATGAGTAAAAAGACTATGTACAAGACGGTTCAAAATTAAATAAGCAACAATATAAGAAGAAATCAGTTTTATACTGTTGACGTTCACACAAAGTTTCTCAAGTTGGCGTCCAAAATTAAGACAAACCATTAAAGAAAGTTTTAGAACTTCTACTACTCTAGCTCAGATCAATCTTAACGAATTGTCACCCTTAGGTTACCACACCGCTTGTGTCTCAAAACAATAAAAGAAAAATATATTGCTTTTTAAATACCACTTATTCAACAAAAATAGTATAATACTACAACTTGACACCAAGACTGTGGAAAGTTCTGTAGTCCTAAAATCATCTATGATTTGCATTTACATTATTGTAGTTATTATTAAACTCGTGTGCCAATTAAAAGAATACGTTCATTTCCAATAAGGATAAGATAAATTTTCCAAGATAAATTTTCGATTTTCTATTAATTATGTAACCTTTTGTTTATTATTTGGCATGAGTTCAAAAACAATTTACATATAATTTATTAGAAATTGCAAATATTTCCAATTTTCAAAATATACAAAAAAATTATTTGAAAATCAAAAACATCATAAAACAGAGAGCAATTTATCATTTCAACTCGCATTTTTCGAGAAAAGGTCAAATTGAATTTACTACAATGATTCATAGATCATAAGCAACCGTGTTGATGATGATGATGATGATGATCATTATGATCATCGCTATTCCATCTTTCATTTTTAATATTTTTAATTCGTTAAATGTTTCATGTAGAATTTGGGTATTTGGTGGGGGGATAACTAAACACATCTACAATTCGGATAAAAAAAGATCTCTGGACCACAAAAATATAAATGTATATAGTATATGTTATCGTTCTCCGAAAAATTTTCAAAAATTTTCCCTTAGTTATTTTTCTGATTTCGCTGGAAGCGCATGAAAATTAAAGTGTAAAAATTAAAATAAGAACTTTGTGGTTACATATTCGAATCGATCCTTTCGCGTTCACTAAATACGTGATACGTGCGCAAAGTTGAGTGCAAGTGATTATAAATTTGATTTGATTTGTGAAAGAAAGGAAATTAAAAAAAATAATTCAAAATGCATGAAACAAAGAATCTAATGACCACATTCTTAATTCTTATCGTTCTGTTGCTGCTTCTTTGGATTATGTACTACAGTGTTGTACACTAAATGGCTGGCCCATTTGTATTAAACAAAAATGGAATATTCATTCCAGGTAAATTATAAATAAATTACGTATATTCTGTGATATTGAATTGTGGATTCCGTTTTAGCATTGAAGTTGTCTAATCAACTATAGAAATTTCGTTTCGTTTGATCTACTCGTAAATATGATGTTTTCATATCCACTGTCATAATTTTATTTTAGTAGAACATCCAAACTTATGAAATATTTAAAAATATTTTTATTTTAGTATCAACCTTGAAATCCCTAATTTTCCACGATGAGTATACATAAATATAGACAGGAGACACATAATTGAAATGAAACATCGCGTATAACGGTTGAATTAATTATTTTTAACCGAATGATGTTGTCGATTACCAATTTCACACTATAAATTTTCTATTTTCCTCTGTGTGTGCATATTTTGTGTGATTGACAGTTGAGATTAAATGAGGGTTTAAAAGTTGTTCTAACTATTATGAAAATACAATTCAAAAATGAAAAAAAAAAAAATTTCAATTCTCTGGCACACTTCCAAGTTAACAACAATAATAACAACAACAACAACTTAACGTTTTTATCTCTCACACAATTTTCAATTTCATTTTCAAATTTGAATTTATGATTTAATGTTATTAAAAATAATTTTTGAAATTCTGTTATTTTAAGAATGTGGGGTCTGGGATTCTTAAGTAATACTGTTGCCAGTTGCCGCACATGATTTTCTATGTATGTATAGGGTAATTGTGATGACGCATTAAATTTTATAGATTGATTTTAACCTGGGAAAATTCTGCTCTCCATAACTCTATTTTTGGCTGGAAAGACCACCCACATTAAGAGAGCGAAGTCATGTGATTTGCTTCATGATAAAATATTAGATACTTAAATTTTTTCGATAAACAAAACCATTTGTTTTAATTTCTTCGACACTTACAAGTGTATTTTTCAAATAATTGAAAATAAAATTGCTTTGATGTTTTTCTAATAAATGAAAATATTTATGCTTAAATTTTCTTAATCGCTTTTTTATGAGTATGTATAATATTTTTACCGAGACAATGATCTTCCATAAACCAAACTCCAAGTGCAGCAATAAGCATATAATGCATAAACTAACTCCAAGTAGGTTTACTGTGATCGCCAAACTCAACAGCCACCATAATAACTTATACATTGCATTTTTCATAAAAGAAATCATAAATTTTCAGTTGAGCAGCACGAAATTTTTCATAAAATTATATTTTCTCGTGGCAAACGTGGGCGAAAACAAAATATTTTTTCTATTTCTTTTTATATTTGATTTTTCTATTTGACGAACAAAAAATGTAGCTTCTATACAGCAAACAAAACACCGACCGGATGGAGGACACGAATGCCGGCAATAAAATTTAACAACACACACCGTACTGAAACTATTTTTGGCCTCCACATTGTACACGAAAATCTATACAAAAATAAAATTAAATAAAAAACCATCATAAGAGGAAATTATGGAGCACCCAGAGATAAAATATTTACAGTTACGGTGTCATGAATATTTTTAGCAGATGAGTCAGCAGATGCCGTTAAAATCCACTTAAAATCTATTACTTTCCAATTAATAAATTTCTAATTAGCAGAAATGCACATCTAATTACCCTCGATATACAGAAAATTCAAAGTCAAAAAGTAAAAACTAAAAACAAATCAATCAAACAAAAACCGTTCGTTATTGATTACATCCCGCTCTCAAAATTCAAACCAGATGTTTACACAAAAAATCTTAAGATTTAAAAAATATTTTCGGTTTGCGTCAATTGGAAAAAATTAGTTGCTTTCATTTTGTGTATTATATTTACAAATTTGTTTGTTGCTTAAATTTACAATGGGCTAAGTTATGTGTATAATATACTATTAGAAACGTTCTCGAAATATGCGCTAATCAAAATTATTATCTAAATTTAAGTCGGCATAATTCTATTTTGCCAATTAAATGTGACACTATACAATTTTTATAGCTCAAACTCAATAAAATTAATTAAAAGAGTTAAACACAAAAATTTTTATTTGTAGCCTTTAGATTAATGAAGTGAAGTTGACACGATTGATCGAGTTTGTCTGTTTTTAATGTAGGCGGGCATCGTGATATTCGTAGGCGTACACAGGCGAAAGAGTTAACAAATTATGTACTTAATAAATTATATTGCAATTTATATTTACCGATGGATCATAGATAATAAATTTAAAGTATAATGTTGAATTGCATAATTAATTCTTTTACTGTACTTTGTAGACTATGTTTGTCGATTGATATTATTTTATTAAATACAAAATTAATAATCATGCTTGCTTTAAATAGCCAAATATTTTTGTAATTTACTTCATCCATTAAATATAAATCTGCAAACGACTCGATATATAAATACTGTAATGTCTGTAATTCGTACCATGTTTCTAGTAGATGAAAAATCCAATTTTGATATTGACTTGACACAACTAATTCTTGTTTTTATTTGTTTTCATTTCAGAATTTTCCATCAAAAATGACATTTTCTATAATTCTAATAGAAAAATACCGAGATCAGATTTGAATTGAATCTTCCCACAGTGTTGATCCATTCATCATACATATATATTCATTATCACATAATTATTATTTCATTATAAATGTATTAATTTTTCCAGCTTAGTGTATAGCCTTACCCTATATCCTTAACAGAAATCCCTGTTCCCAATCCCTTGTGTATTTTTAAAATAACATCCCAATAATGATTTAAACGCACTTTTCGCAGTAATTATAAATACGGGAGTTAATTTTATTTTTACGCATATATACCTAATTAAAATTTAATTTATTTTCATTTTTTTATGTCATAATCAATTACATATTTTATTCGCATTTAGCAACTGTGGTTTTTTCGAAAAACAAAAACACTTTGAATTTCTTAAAGATGTTGAAAATATAAATTATTTTTTAAATATATTATTTTATATTATATTATCAATATTACTATTATTATTATCTATGTAAAATAAATATTATAAATATATTTTGAATATAAATAAAATGAAATACTAAAAAAATAAATTCACAAATTTATTCTGTTATTTTATGTTCTGAAATGCGGTAAACCCAGTCTGTAAAATAAAATTTAAAAAAAATCCGGGAAAAACTCGTATGGTTGTATAGTTGTATGGTAGTTGATGAAATGGTTCTAGTAGTTTTTAAAAACGACACATACTTTAAAAAATTAAAACACTGAAAAACAATTATCATTTTAAATTAATCACAAAAATTGTTTTCAAAGCAAAACCAAGCTCTCCAAATTGATGATGGATTGAATCGTCAAATTGAATTTATTCAAACAGAATTGACCACAACTTTAACTCCCGAAAACGATAAGAACACAAAAGTTACTAGAATCGGAAAATCTAAAAACTGTAATACTTACGGATGAAATTTATTCAAACTTATCCTAAAAGACACAACCCAACAAATTTATTATGGTAGTATTAGTATGATAATAGTATTAGTATTCTTGGTAAATAAAAGTAAACATTCAGGCAAATATCTCCACTAAAATTTCTATCAGTGTACAGTACTAATTGTTCAACAATAGGCGTTTTCGAAAATATCCCATGGTAACTTTTGGGTAACTTGCTGACAAAAAATTACCAAATCTATTGCCGAACATGTAGAGAAAATTTAGGGTAATTTACTGTTAGTTGATTTTTAATTTCTGTCTTTCTGACAATTTGTATTAAATTAGTAGTGTCAGAAAAATTAAAGCACAAACTTTCCAAGCATAACTATTAAAAAAATACAACAAAAATGTGCATATCTGTTAAAACACGTAATTGCATTTTGTTGAATATACATATTACCACGCGAATTACTCAAAAGTTACCATGAGGTATTTCTGAAAACGGCTAATATTGTACAATTACAAACTTAGTATTTTAAGGCATTTAGTGATTTACTGTCAGTTTATCGTGAAAAAGTCATCGTAGCACAATTTACTGTAGAAGAATTTATCGTGGAATTAATTTATAGTGAAATCAATTTATCGTAGAACAATTTATTGTGGAACAATTTATTGTAGAATAATTTATCGCAGAACAGTTTACCGTGTGGACAGAATAGAATTATATACTTAGAATGGATGTTAAGATTTTACCCATATAAAATTTGCTATTTCATCTGTCACACGTCAGAGCAGGATGGTTATATAAAAAATGCATATAGCGGTCTCATATGTCAAAGAAAAAGCCATCCAAACAACTTTTTGTTTTTGTAAAAAGTGACGCGCTAAATTTTGTGATCTTAAAAAATCGTTATATTATTAATTAAAATAAATAAAATATTATAAAACAGTTAGTGAAGCTAACTGAAACATTGAAACATTGAAATGAAGTGTCTTGTGATTTGTCATAAAATTATCCATATTTTAATTTAGATATCAGTAAAAACTAATTAAACAATTTTGATTGTTGTTAGACTTTTTTTTTTGTAAACATATGCAAACATACGTTATATCTATTACAGTGTCTCATTTTTTTTATTCTACGTACTTTTCTTTTCATAATTATCTCCGAATTTAACTCATTTGACAGCTGCTTACATTCATTCTATTAATTTAATTCAGTGCTATGGTGGGCAGTTTATCATATAACAATAACACATTTGGTGTTTTGGATTGAAGTATACATATAAAAATAAAACAATTTATCAATATGTATTTCGCAAATGAACTCGGCCATTTTTTAACTGATCATGATAAATTTGGGCATTTTTGATGGAAAAAAAAGCACCTAAAATAGTTTTTTGAAGAATTTCTGGAATATGGCCACCCTTTAAAGATTATGATGGGATTAAGTATGTTAGATGGAAATGGGATTCTATATTATGGCCATCTGCGACGGAACTTGGCCATTTCTTAACAGGTTATGATGGGATTCTGTATGTTGTATGGAAATGGGGTTCTAAAATGATTTTTGGTAGAATTTCTGGAATATAGCACCTAGGACGGAACTCGGCTATTTCTTAACTGATTAGGATGGGATTGTGATGGAAATAGAATTATAAAATATGGAAAGGGGTCTAAAATAATTTAAAGGACATGTTCTGGAATATGGCCACCTAAGAGTGAACTCGGTTATTTCTTAACAGAAAATGATGGGATTGGGTATGTTGGATATTTAGGAAGAAGTTCTGGAATATGGCCACCTGGTACCAAACTAGGCATGACATGTAGTGTTAATGAACATAAGCAAAACTTCCCTCTCGCTTTATTTATTGAGAGTTACCTAGCGAGCAATGCGAGGAGGTATAAATCTAGAACTTAACCCACTCAACCGGCAAATATAATTTAAAAAGATTTACGATATTTAACTGAAAAAGTTAAAATTTTAAAGAATTAGTGAAATGCAATGCAACGTATTAAAACTTAGTAACGAATAACAAGTTTATTTGTTGTTTGAACACAATAGTCTATACTGAAAAGGTAAGTGAAAAATGAATTAAAGATGAATATTTGAAAATGAAACAATCGAAACATAAACCTACCTCTGGTCCCTCTACACAACTTAAATCGAGCGGAAAACTCCTAAGTCTCTGAACAAGCATCTCAATACATACTTGATATTTTAGCACTACAAACAACGGAAACAACGTTAATTGGCAATAACATTGTCGATTATAGACGCCATAGAACAGCTCTGTAAAAGTTAATTAGCTCAAATTTGGAGACCGGTAACAGAGCATACCCAATAGAATTCCTTATGACTTTTTACTTACAGAAAAGTATGAAAAAAAAACTTGAGAAAAAAAATTTGTCAAGTTTTTTTTTCATACTTTTCTGTAAGTAAAAAGTCATAAGGAATTCTATTGGGTATGCTCTGTTACTCATCACTAACCGAATTCGTAAATTCTGTGATTGTCTTCACACCTAATTGGAAACCGTATTTGTGTAGCCAGGTTTCACGGGCGTTACTTGGACATTTCGTTTGGCAGTATCCAAGCCTCAAGTGAAGATAAACTCGATTAAACAACATCATTGAATTGTCTTGAGCAAAATGCTACAATACGAAGTCTAGTGTGTGTGATTCAAATATTCACGGTATATCGCGGCACCATCAGTTTAAACTCTGTACGCTCTGTTTGGGATCGGCTCAAAATCCCGAATCACAAACCCCGAACTATCAAAATCCCGACAAAAAAAAATCCCGATTTTCAAAATCCTGACTTTCAAAATCCCAAAATCCCGACAAATGTCAGGATTTTTGTAAAAATATTAAATATTGTTTTATTACCTTCACTTTTATTAAGAACCGATTTTTATTAAGAAGATTTAAAAAAAAATTAATTTGAGCGCCCGTGGGTCGGCCGGGTGGCCCGCGGGCGCCCGAATTCAATTTTTTTTAAATCGGGCTTTTGAAAATCGGGATTATGAATATCGGGATTTTGAAAGTCGGGATTTTGAAATTCGGGATTTTGAAAGTCGTTGTTTTGAAATTCGGGATTTTGAGCGTCGGAATTTTGTGATTCGGAATTTTTATTTTGGGATTTTTAAATTCAGGAAAATGAGCCCAACCCGCTCTGTTTTAAACAATAAAGAGACATGAACCATTATCCTATTCCACAAAAGGTTTCTGCGGTAACTGGTATTTTTTTCAAGGCCAACTAGTCGTAATACATAATGTATATGTATGTGTAACAAAATTGACAAAAAAATAATTTTGAAAATCTCTTCGCATAGTTCGCATGGTATGCAATATAATTTGTTGAAAATAATTAACACAAATATGTTAATTTTTACACATATTATAAATAAAAATAAATAATTATTAATTTATACATTATTTATATTATAAATAAAATAATTAATTATTTAATTATAATATAAATAAGCCAAAAATGCACACCAGAATCTTTTCTTCTTTCATTTCGTTTCAACGTTTATTTTTACCTTTGACTATACATAGTCAAAGATTTTTACAAATCTATTTGTCAAATCTATAGTCAAAGATTTTTACATATCACACAAAAATTTGTTTCATAATCGTACACGAGAAAATAAAAGCAAATGGCTATAGTAAAGAAAAAGGGGGTACCAAAAAATTCGTTCGGATTGTTTTGTTTGTTTATGATTAAAATTAGAAATAAAAATGATAATTTAAAATATAATTTATATTTAATTTAATTAATAATTTATATAATTTAAAATGATAAAATCAAATTACTCAAATTAAATTGAATAATTCCAATACCACTACATAACAGACCTTATTTCTATATAGAAAAATTACATGGCTTGGTATAGCCCTTTATCAACCAAGAAAACAAAAAAATTGACTCAGTTTTAGTCCAACTCACACAAATGTGTGAGTAAAAAACCATAGTATGTAATGACGTTGTTGATAAAAAATTTCGCTTTATTTGAAGTAAAACCAACACAATTGTGTGTATAGATATAGTTTTTTTCGGACGGAAATAAGTTTAAAAGGAATTCACAAATGTGTAAGTTGGTTCAAAAAACATACAACACTAAATTTTTAGCATGGTACTTTTTCCCTACCCTCACAATTGTGTTAGTAAGTCACTAAAGGGATAGGTAAATCCAAACAAAAACGCAGGCGTCATACGAACAACACAAAATTACATGGGATAAAAAAAAAATTCTCCATTTGTCCCAATAAATCTGCTTTATTATCCACAAACATAATTTATCTGATCACGATAAATATTGATATTTTGAAAAACATTTCAAATAAAAATATTTCCCTATTGAGTAAGTTTTCATTTAGCAACTTACTGATAAAAGCAACCACACAATTTTTCAATGACACGTGCGCGTATAAGATTTTTAATTTCTCTTCGCTCTCGCATTGGTATTATTTGTTTTGGTTTTGTTTCACGACATACAGTACCGAAGAAAAATAATGAACTTAATTTCACACATTTTATTTGTGTAATGAACTTTAGATTAAAGGGTATAACATTTTATTTATATTCGTTTGTGTTTTGTATATTATTTGAGTAACCTGCTATGTAATGTAATGTAAAACATAGGAAGATTTTGCCACAATACACATAATACACAAAATTATTATGTGTGATATTTTACCTTCTCAAGTTTCAATATCGTGGATAAACCGTATCCGAATTTTAATTCTTTACTGTAAATTTTACACAAGCCACAATAGTGTACATCGATAGTATCGATAGTACAATCGATAGTATCGATTGTAAAACTATCGATTGTTTTTACGAAAAACTATCGCTACTATCGATAGTATCGATAATTTTAAAATGTCTAGGGAGGGAAAATTAAATAAATAAAACATACTATTATAGCACTATTAATTTTATATTTCGGACAAATCAAGGCTAGTACTATAATATTCATTTACAAATAGTAAACAATCGATAGTTTTACAATCGATACTATCGATTGAACTATCGATACTATCAGTGTTTAACGTACACTAAGCCCCAAAATAAAATCCAATTGTCGATCAAATTGGATTTTTTTTCTTAGTCTTTATTTTTATGTACAACCAACTAAATCACACATTTGGGCTTATCATTAGTATTGATTGATTAAAATGTATTTTGGTTTATTACACCATATTAATTAAAAGTCAAGTTTTATTTAAACAAAAATAAAAAACAAAATATTTTGTTGTCATATGCAAAGACGTACACCCATTCCCTTCAACATATTTTGGTTTACTAAAAAAAGTAAAAAAGCATGCTAGAGCGGCAGTAAAAAATCTCGTGTATTTTTGTTTTTATTTTATTTGTTGTTACGGTGTAAAAATAATGGGCCAACTATAGGTGGAATAAAAAAAATAACAGAAATACGTAAGAAACGAAGACGCGGATAAAATTTGCTGACAGCAATTTTTTTGCTGATAATACGGAAAAAAAAAATTTAAATTTCATGAGAGTGGCAAAGAACAGAAATATTTTTTATTTCATTTTATAGTAAAATTTTATGGTTTTACATTTTACAAAAATTTCTTATCTTTACACACATTTTTTGTAGATGTGTGAAAAATGCTGCCATAAAAAATACTCCAATTTACATTTTTTATGGCAGCATTATGGCAGTAAACTTCTCCTATCACACTTCCCCTCTCAGTAAAATTTTACTGACAACATGTTTTGTTTCGTACACAACCAGTAATATCTATAATTTTTTCTCGCTTTAATTTTTGCTGACAGTAGATTATTTCCATGGAATAGGGCCATTAGTCAAATTATTGCGTACGTGAGAATAGAGGGAAGGGCGGGGTCTGTAATTGGTGAGAACCGGATTTCTCTCTGTTCGTTAAGGATATTTTGGTTAAGAAATATTGATTTCGAATTTCGTAAGATTCTAAAGTAGTGTTGCTTTCGCAAATCCGCTTAGCTTAGCTAAGAAATGTGAAAGCAACAACTTTTGGATTTTATTTTATAATGCGTTTTAATTTTTCTGTGTTGGTTCATTTTATTAATATTTATTTTAGTTTTTTTTATTTTATGATAGAGCAAATTAAATTCGGTATTTTGCTATCAAACAACAAATGCCAAATTTTACTACAAGATAAATTTTCAAAAAAAATAGAAAAAATAATGCCTTGCGGTAAACACCATAACCATAAAAAGATTTTATTTCCCCTAATCCTAACAATTTTTTTCTTAACATTCTAAGACAATCGTCTTGAATACAATGCAATTGTTGTTGTAACCTTTTGAAAGCAACACAGCTGTTCAAGCTAGCTGTGTGATTTTCTGAAGTTAAATGGTTATGGAAAGTTGATTGGTTACAACCAGAAAAATGTTCTTTAGCTCTAACTCCAAAATTGCGCCCAGTCTGACCATTATAGGAGAAACTACAATCATTGCAATTGAACCTATAAACACCAGACTTGGAAAGGCGATCAACTCTAGGTTTATTGTTAAAAATCATTTTCTTTATTGTGTTATTATTATAAAAAGCAAAAATAATATTGGTATAATTGGACACGATGTTGCTAATCCGTTGGCCCGTTTTTCCTATATACTCTAAACGACGCCAATTTTCCCGCGTAGGACTATCCGGTGGATAAATACCTGCTAGAGTTTTACGCTTTAGCTTTTTATTTAATAACTTTAATATAGTCCTAGTTGCATATCCGTTATTCGTTGCTATTTGTAAAATTATATTAAGCTCAGTGTTATAATTTGAATTTGTCAAAGGAATGTTTATTAGTCTATATATGAGTGAGTGGAAAGCTGACATTTTAATATTATGGAGGTGGTTTGAAGAACTAGGGATAACAGCGTCTGTATACGTGGGTTTCCACGCTGTTATCCCTAGTTCTTCAAACCATCCCCATAATATTAAATGTTGTATTGTTTTGTTATTGCTCTCTCGAAAATGAAATTTAAACTAAAATGTATGAGTCAAAAATGGCCGTGAAATATTTTTAATTTAATTTATGTTTATGTTCGTGTGGTTGCACCGAAAATTTGTTTAAGTCGCAATTAAAACCTGTATCTGTATGCGGTATCATAGGTAAACGGGGAAAGAAACGAAGAAAAAAACAGTTTCTGTGAGACCTAATGTGGCATTATCCATTGTGCTAGTCATGTTCTTCAATTCGTTGGTTGCAAGCACATATGTCCTATATAAACGCAACCATAAATCTTAAAAAAAAAAATTTAAGGACTGTTTTTTAGCACTGCCTAAAGGTAATCGTTTAACTGACGCAGAGCAGTTATCGATAAAAATATATAAGGAGGAAAGATATTCCAACCGGCAAACTACAAGAAAAATTGGGCGATGTGAAAGCGTCATACGCAATTTTTTTTAAAAAGGCCCAAATTATGGTGTAAAAGCTCCAACAAAAGGCCGTACAGAGATCTCAGCACGGTAAACTGGTCAAATTCGACATGAGACTACTCGAAATCGGCTATCATTTAAAGATATAAAGGAGAAATTGGACCTTCCTGCGACGACTCGATACATTGCCCGTATTTTGAGAAGCTCACTAAACATTAAATAGACTAAATTGAGAAGTAAACCGTATTTAACTGCCGTGCATAAGGAGAGTCGCCTCAAATTTGCTCGTAAATACATGTCGTGGACAACGGATTGACGGAAGGTGATTTTTCTGACGAGAAAAAGTTTAACCTCGATGGTCCTGACTGCTATAGTTGCTACTGGCATAATTTGAAAGAACGTGGCGTCATCAGGTCGAAACGTAACTTTGGTGGAGGGAGCCTAATGATATGGGGAGCCTTTTCTTACTACGCAAAGCTTCCCATCTGCTTCATAACGAATCGGATGAACTCCCGTATGTAGATAGATCTTTTGGATAGATAGATCTTCTTACATTGATGGTACTGATCACAAGAAATGCACATTCCAGCAGGAAAATGCGTCTATCCATATGTCAAATAAATCCAAACAGTGGTTTCGGGAGAAAAACACCCCTCTCCTTGAATGACCAGTTTGCAGTCCAGACTGCAATCCTATCGATAACCTTTGGGGTATCCTGGCTGACAAAGTCTATGGAAATGGTCGGCAATTTGATAATGTTAATGACTTAAGAAGTGCAATCCATGATTGTTGGGCGAAAATTGATCATGCCAAATCGAGTTTTCGATGTAATACAAAATGGTGGAGGTCATACAAAGGCTGCAGGCTAATAGTTGGGTAAATCATTTACTATAGTTAAAATCGAATTTAGAACAGATTATTCGATCAGTTTGTCATAGAAATTTTGAAAAATAAATGAATTTACCGAAAAATTTACTTAAAATTGACTTTTACCCAACTATTGGCCCGCAGCCAAAATATTAAATAAATCAAAACCAAATTTTTTCTTACTGTGGGTCTATTCTGTCTTTCCCTGGGAATTAGGAAATGAAAAGAATTGACAGTATTGTTGCAGTTAGGAATTATTTCCTTAAAAGTGTATTCTGGCGACAAGGAAAATATTTGTTTAGCAATATTTTTTTTCCTAATTATTGCAGTTTGTGCAAATATTTTTCCCAAATATTTTTTTTAGGAATTATGAAATACCACAGGGAAAGATTATTTAAATTGATTTCTATGGCGTTATGTTGTATTTATAATTCTAATAAAATAAATAAAATAACAAATTAGAATGCATTTAACATAGAAAGGTAATTATTAAAAAATTGTAGCGGCTGATTTCTTCAATTACATAAATTAGCAAATAGAAAATACAACAACAACAACTATGAGTAATGTAACGGATAATATGATGAGCAATGTATCACGGTTAATGTAATGCGGCAGCCAAATAATAAAAATAAAAACAATAAAAATGGTTTAAACCAGATTTTTATTCATTTGTGTACGCATTTAGTCGTTTACGGGATAAACAAAAAATAAAACTACCTTTTTCAATTTAGAATTTTAACAGAATAACATCGGTCATTTATATAAAAAATATAATCATAATTTTATTTAAAAAATATAACTTAATTTCAATTTTATTAATTTTTATTTTTTACACATAAGATTAACACTAATATTTGTGTGAGTCGGGGTAATCCTACAAACTCACTTTCTATTATATCAAATGGATCTGATGCGCGTAATCAGATTCGCAGCAAACGAATAACTGTTTTCTTTCGAATTCATCGCCATTCAAAACTCTCAAAATTATGCGATTACTCATATTTTATAACAAAGGAAAATATCGAAAATGTCGTTAATAATTTTTGACATCTTTAAAATAATTTTTAAAACACCGTGGGTGACCGACACTTAAACTAAATTTCTTTTCCTCAAAAATTTATTCTCAACACTGCCAGAATACACTTTTAGAAAATTGGGGGAAAAAATTGGGAAAAAGTGCTACAAACATTTATTTTTTCCTAATTCCCAATTCCTAATTCCCAGGGACAGACAGAATAGACCCACTGGTGTTTTAATTATCCCGAGTGCGTTTATATGAATGTCTAGCTACATTTTAGGTTTTTCATTTTTATTAAACTCAAATATTATAATTCTCATTAATTTGTTATCTTAACTATTTATCTTAGATGAAGTAGACAATTTAAGTTAAGGGGACATAGCACCTTCAAAATTGAAAAAAAAAAAAATTCAAAGATTTTTTTTTAATTTTGATTGATTGATTGATTAGAATGTACGGCCAAGACTAAGCAAGGATCCCGGATACGCCGGGCCAACCGTACACCCCTTTTACATATAACAAGATGGAGGGATAGGAAAGGTTGTTAGGTATGATAGACTTGACCCGGTTACAGACACCTAAGTAGTCAATAGTTAGTAAAGCACAAGACGGCACAATTATTTTTGTTCTTCGGGATATAAATAATCAGCAATCAAGATCCTAAAAAGTAATTGATTAATTAGTAAATATCCTGAAATAAAATTTCATTATTATGAGTGATGAAATTTTATTTAATACCATTTCCTCATATCAATTTACAATAACGCGACGCCTTTATTATGGCATCTTAAAAAAATTGATAATCAATAATGTGGGCATCTTAATGGTAAATTTCCTGAAATAAAATGTTATTATTATGCGTTAGAGAATCATTATTTTGTACGATATAATTTAATTATTCTTGAATAGAATAAATGTAATGATTATTATAACTAAATTAATTATAATTTGATTGTCGTAAAACAAATAAAATAAAATAAATCAAATCTAAATATTGTAGTATCAAACGGATGGATCCCCTCTTCAACGGATAACCTTACAATCCCTAATAAACCAATAAGTTTATTAACAAAAATAAAAGTGAAACAAAGACATCTGGTTTCAAAAATAGCTAATCTGGAATCTATAAGGTAATATATCAATAATGAATATGTATAATTAACCCATTACAAATTATTCCCAATCAGAATTAAATAAAACTATTAAGCTAATCAGGAATCTGTAAGATGACAGAATTAGTAATAAGTAGCTATTAGAAAATTAAAGAAGTGCCATTGATCCCAAAAATACAAAAAACATCTATGAATCAATATTTGTCTGATTATAAATTTTATTGTATAGCCTCCAAGCCAAAAAATAAGTCAACCCATAAAGTTTCCCTCCACCGACACTTCAATGTTACGTATAGCCATAGTCATTTAATCTATTAAAATAAAACCAATTGTTGTGAGACAAATTAAATCTTAAATATACAATTAAATTAAATTAAAATAAGAAATAAAATTTCATTAGTATTAACAATGATTAAATATTATTTTAAACCAACCAGCCTTATTTGTTATGAGGCTTAAAACACTCAGCTTCCACTTCCATCTATATCTGAACCTCCAGATTCTTTTATTATATAAAATTATAGTTAATGAATTAAATAATCGATGACTCTTTTTAATTAGTGGAAATTTTGCTTCAATTTACCGTAATTATCTTACTCTAAAAGCAATGCTACACAACAATAATTCCCTTTAGCTAAATGGAAAAATGTCAATAATAGCAAAAAATCATATATATTAGCTGTTCAGGCAAAAAATTATTTATCCCAAGAGTATTTATTCCTCGACGCTTACAAAATAGTAATGCTGCAAATAATAAAAAAGTAGTCATTACGGCTTCAAAATTCTTCTGTAATCAAAAATGTTCATTAGAACTAAATAAATTAGCTTAATCAGGAACTGCAATGAATAATATAGTATTAATAATAAACACCTGATAAAGGGGTTCCGAACTAAAATAGTCCGAATCAAGAAAGTTCTCCAAAAATGAAGCAAAAAACATGATTCTTGTATGAACACCAGCGACTTATTTTAATTCATATTTTTAACTTAAAATTATGAATTAAAAAAAGCGATTTAGAAAAAGGAGAAAACTCAGAAATGAATTAACAAAGGCTTATACATACTATTTCATTTTTAAAACACGTACCCTAACTCACCGTCAAAATAAATTAAAAAAGGCACATTTTATTTAAAATTTAAATTTAAATTCCAAAAAATTTTCATTAATGAGTTGCATGGGTTTACATTGATTAGTTATAAAATATAAATATAAATAAAACAGGCTTATATTATTTCATTCTATAAACATTTATATTAATTCATTTTAAAAATGAATCAAGAAATGCCCCGCCCAAATTCACATTATCGAGCTCTTTCATTTCTTCTTCAACTCCGATTTTAATTCATCCCCAAAGCGAATCAAAAACACTTATTTTAATTCAGAAAAAAAACCTTCAATTCAGACCCCTTTAATTCATGCAGCCCCTGATAAACCTTGATAACTCTAAATTGCTCATCATATAAAACATAATAAATATAACAATTTAATACTCAAACGGTGAATAATTGGAGGTAGGAATTAGTAAAATTAGTTAATTTCTGAAATCAAAATGTGGAAAGAATCATTTTCATAAATAATCTTAGTAAAATGTGCCAAGAAAAATATGTAATGTAGATCCAGGAGTGCTCGCTACCCGCTTCTCTAGAATAAAAAACCAACACACTGCAACCCATAAAGTTATTTCCCAATCCCAACAGATGGAAACTCAGCGATCGCCCGTTAACGTCAATATAAAAGAAAATTTATCGCAATACACATCCACCGTATCCTCGCCGCCCCTGTGTAAATTCATCACACAAAATGAAATGAAAAAGCAAAAAATCAATGATTGAATCATTTTTTTTCATATAGAAAAACATTTACACTACCAAGCACAAAAAGTAAAAATATAATAATTATGTAATGACACAAATAAAACAAAAGTCCTCTGATCTTGTATATTTTTCGTTCGTAATCAATACATACACATCCATACAAAGCACAGCCGAAAGCATATAACAAGCTTTGTATATACATTGCAAAACCACATTTTCGGTGGTATTGAAATGTACATTATATCCCTCTATACACCTCCAATACTAAATTCCATACAAAATATAATGTACGTCGTACGAGTAAATAAAAATAAAAAACAAAAGTTAAAATTCAAAAGTACCAACGAAAAACAATCGTCGCAAAAAGAACAACAAAAATTGTTATGGAGTGTAACAAAACAGAATAACAGAATTGAAAAACACTTTCTGGCACAAACAATACTCAAACAATACTACCACCATGAGAATGCTAGTACTCTACACCTTTATGAGTTATATAATACAGTAATCATTTTATTATATACTTAAAATTTATTTGGAAAAATATATGTTAATAATTAATATTGTTACGGTGACACCTAGAATAGAATAGAATAAGTTAATTTCATTAATTATTCAATGACATTTATAATTTATACTCAACATGTAGGCATATTTCTATACTAACATATTTGCTGCGCATTTAGGATTATTCTAGAAACAAATATTTTGGTATATAAAGGCGCGCGTTGACGTGTATTGCTGAGTATTATTTTAAACGTGATACAGTGAAGGTTAAATAGAAAGATTATTAAAGTGATTATTAAAGCGATTATTAAAGTGATAATTAAAAAGTGTGTTATAATTATAATAATTAATTGTGAATTTTGTGTTGTATAATAAATTGTGTTGTGTATAATAAGTTGTGTTGTGTAAATAAATTGTGTAAGTTCAAATTTGAAGCAGTTGTATTTATTCACAATCCAGTGATTCGAACCTTGATTGACAAGGCAAAATCGTAACAATTGGTGACAGCGGTGGGATTGTGAATAATAAGGAAAATGATTCTCTACGGACTAAAGCTTGCGCAATTAAAGGAGCAACTGACACGGCGAGGTTTGGCCAGTGAAGGCACAAAAGCTAGTTTGGTGGAGCGACTACGTGAGGCCATGGAGAAGGAAGGTTTAGATCCAGACGTGTATGATTTCGAGGATGAAAAAACGGATGAGATCAGTATGGATAAGAAACAAAAGGACGTACAAACGGTGGTCGAAACAACGCAAAACCCATCTGGAAGTTTCGATTTTTCGCAGTTGATGGCTGCTATGAATCAAATGATGGGACAACAGTTGGAGGGAATAAAACAATCGAACGAGGGAATGAAACAACAGATGTTACAAGTGGAGCAACAAGGAGCGGACATTAAACATCAAATGAAATTGTCGAACCAGGACATGAAACAGCAGGTGGAGCAACAAGGGGCGGACATTAAACAATTGAACCAGGAAATGAAACAGCAGGTGGAGCAACAAGGGGCGGACATTAAACAATTGAACCAGGAAATGAAACAGCAGATGGAGCAACAAGGGGCGGACATTAAACAATCGAACCAGGACATTAAAAACCAAATAGAAGATGGCCAAAAGAAAATGGACGAGAGGTTTCTGGAGTTATCTTCTACACTACACGGTAAAGTGGAAAAACTGCAAACAGAAGTACACGCAGAAATTCAAAATGTTAAAGGGACGGTTCAACAAAAATTTGAGTCGGTTGAACAAGATTTTAAACGTCTCGAGAAGGAGCTCAAAGATGTCAAGGCGAATGGAACGACACAGCAAGTGATTCAGACGGTTAATGCAGTTAAGATAAAACCACCAACATTTGATGGAACAACATCCTTCAGTATTTTTAAGTTCCAATTCGAAACGGCCATTAAGCAAAATCAGTGGACTGAAGAACAATGTGTTGCAGCGTTAATTGTGGCTCTTAAAGGCGAAGCGGCGGAAACACTACAAATCATTCCCGAGCAGGAACGGAACGTTTACATGGGAATTATGAAGGCGTTGGATCGAAAATACGGAAGTGACCACAAACGAGAAATCTATCGCATGGAATTGAAGGGTCGGTACCAAAGAGCAGGAGAATCGCTACAGGAATTTTCATCGGCAATTGAGCGGCTCGCGCATTTAGTACATTCAAATATGTCGGCCGATTACATGGAGCGAATTAAAATGGATGCATTCATTGACGGTATTCGAGATCCTGAGACGCGCAGAGCGGTGATGTTGTCACCTAAGGCAACTTTTACGGAAACCATCGCTTGTGCGTTAACAAACGAAACTGCGCAAACCATCATCAAACCAGCAATGAAAATTCGTCGAGTGGAGATTGATTCCAGTTTAGACACCGCACGGGCTACGCCAAGGTTCAGAGATGGAAGTGGCAGGATTAAATGCTGGGTATGTGATAGAATGGGCCACATCTCACGGGACTGTTGGGAGATTAAGAAGAAACGAGCAAGGTCGCCATCTCCTATGAAGCGTAGACCAAACGAAGAGCAGATAGAATCCAGAAAGGAGCGTCAGACGACAGTGGAGTCGTTAAACTAAAAAGAGTCAGCTTGAAGGGGCAGAAGCTGACTCCCACAACCGATTGCCCCATAACCTCCATCCATGTTTCGAGAATAGCAAGGAGCGGTGATAGCTTAACAATTGAAGCCGATATTGATGGGAAGAAATGCATGATCACGCTGGATACGGGAGCAACTCATACGATTGTTCGTGAGGATATTATCTATGGAGTTATGGAACCAGCTAATGGAATGAAGTTACGAACGGCGACTGGAGAAAATTCAGCAATAAAAGGGAAAAAGGTCGTAAAAATAAGGATTGGGCGAAATTACTTTCAACACGAGGTGCTGGTTGCAGATATTGTAGACGAAGTCATCTTGGGGATGGACTTCATGAGAACGAATGGCTTCGTGGTGGATGTTGGACGGGGTGTATTAACCTACGATAATATCGAGTTGCCACTTCACGTTAGCGCCGCTATAGGAGAAACGACCAGGCAAATTATAATGGATCATCGGGAGAAGTTGCCACCGAACTCGGAAACAGTAGTATGGGCAAGATTGGATGGAGATTCTGGGTCACCCAGGTTGTGGGTTGTTGAAGCCAATGAAGCGGAGAGCGGAGCCAGAGAAATTATGATCGGGAAAGTCCTAGTGAAACCAGACAGCGATAATAGAGTACCAATTAGGACTCTAAATCTCTCGGATAAGACGAAAACCATCAAGAAAGGGACAATAATCGGAAAATGTGAAGAAATATCTGCGATAGTGAAGTGCGAGCAGAAAAATCCGATTAATACGAGTAACTCGCAAGGGCAGAAAGAAGTTGTAGAACAATTCATGGAGAAATGGACCGAAGATCTTACCAACGAACAGAAAAATATGGCAAAACAATTGCTCGAGCGGTACATGCCAATATTCTGCAGTACACCGGACAATAATGGGAGAACTACAATGGTAAAACATCGAATAGATACAGGAGCAGAAATGCCGATTCGCCAACCACCCAGGAGATTACCATTGGCAAAGCAAGGAGAAGTGGATCGAATGGTAAAAGATATGCAAGCAGCAGGGGTAATCGAAACATCAAGCAGTCCATGGAGTTCACCAGTGGTGTTAGTCGAGAAAAAGGATGGTAGCATGAGATTCTGCGTGGATTACCGAAAATTAAATGCTGTGACGAAAAAGGATAGTTACCCATTGCCAAGGATCGATGACACGTTAGACACATTATCGGGTGCTCGAATATTTTCAACATTAGATCTGCAAAGCGGCTATTGGCAAGTGGAAGTCCAGGAAGAAGATCGCGAGAAAACGGCATTCAGTGTGGGTAACGGATTATGGCAATTTAACGTTATGCCATTCGGATTATGTAATGCCCCAGCGACTTTTGAACGGCTAATGGAGCGCGTGCTAAAGGGATTACATTGGAGGACGTGCCTCGTATATTTGGACGACATCATCGTTATGGGCAAGGATTTCGACGAGCATTTAAGGAATTTGGCAGAGGTTTTGGATCGGATACAAGCCGCCGGATTGAAGCTAAGCCCAAAGAAATGCAAACTATTTAGAACGGAAGTAAAATATTTGGGTCATAAGGTAACAACCAATGGAATCCATACCGATGAAGACAAGATCGCAGCAGTGAAGGAATGGCCACGACCTAAAAACTTACATGAATTACGGAGCTTCCTTGGATTGTGTACCTATTATAGACGATTCGTGCCAGGATTCGCCAATATTGCAAAGAGTTTACACGAGTTAACCAGGAAGAACAAGGCATTCGAATGGAAGGATGATCAAGAAGAGGCATTTGTGGAACTAAGACGTCGATTATGCGAAGCACCAATCCTCGCATACCCTATACCCAACGTTAAATTCATTTTGGACACCGATGCAAGTAATGATGGTATAGGAGGAGTATTATTACAGGCAACAAATGGTGAGGAGCGAGTTATTGCATATTACTCCAAGATGTTATCAAAACCGGAACGGAATTATTGTGTAACACGGAAAGAGTTGTTGGCTATAGTGGAATGTGTTAAGCACTTCCATAAGTACCTCTATGGCCAAAAATTTCTTCTACGGACGGATCATGGAGCTTTGCGCTGGTTGTTACAATTCAAAAATCCAGAGGGACAAGTAGCACGTTGGATCGAACGTTTGCAAAGCTACGATTTCCAAATTGAACATCGGAAGGGAACCGCACATGGAAATGCCGACGCATTATCAAGAAGGCCATGTCCCGTGGAATGCAAGCATTGTGGGCGTGTGGAGGGTAAGGAAAACATCATCGATATTCGGCTTATGCAAGTGCTACCTGATGAGGAATGGACTGATGAAATGATCAAGAAGGAGCAATTATGGGATGCTGACCTGTCATTCATCATGAAACATAAGGAAAAGGAACACCGGCCCACATGGAGTGAGATAGCTGACAAAGCTCCCATTGTTAAAGCATATTGGGCTCAATGGGATAGCCTCCACATAGAAAATGGATGTTTAAAACGAAAGTGGGAAAGCACGGATGGTAAAGTAAAACAATTGTTGGTAGTGGTGCCAAAAGATCGGATAGCGGAAATCCTCAAGGAGTATCACGGAGGAGCAAGTGGAGGTCACCTAGGGATTAATGAAACATTGGCCAAAATTCGACAACGTTTCTACTGGTCCGGATGTAGACAGTCAGTAGTAGAATGGTGTCGAAGATGTGACCAATGTGCGGCAGTAAAGGGACCAGCACGAAAAAGCCGCGGAACCATGAAACAATATAATGTCGGGGCACCATTTGAGAGAATTGCAATGGATGTGGCGGGGCCATTTCCGACCACCGAGAGCGGAAATAAATATGTGCTAGTAATAATGGATTATTTTAGCAAATGGCCGGAGGTGTACCCCATACCCAATCAGGAGACAACAACAATAGCTGATGCCGTGGTTAACAATTGGATTAGCAGATTTGGTGTACCTATGGAAATTCACACGGATCAAGGAAGGAATTTCGAATCGGTGGTATTTCAGGAGATATGTCAGATGCTTGGAATCAATAAAACAAGAACGACGCCTTTACACCCACAATCGGACGGTATGGTGGAAAGATTCAATGGTACATTGGAGGAATATCTAGCAAAAGTTGTGGAAAGGAACCAACGCAACTGGGATCGACATATACCAATGTTCCTGATGGCCTACCGATCAGCGGTACATGACACAACAGGAGTGACACCAGCTAAAACCATATTTGGGAACAATCTGCGATTACCAGGAGATTTAAAATTTGGGGCTGTTCCATCAGCAGCTCTATGCGGACAGGATTACGTCGACCGAATGAAAGAGGAACTTAATGAAATACATCAATTTGTACGGGAGAAAATTCGAATATCAAGTGATCGAATGAAAGCTCGATATGACATACGAGCAAATAATCAAGGCTTCGAGGAAGGGCAATTGGTATGGCTTCACAACCCGCAACGGCACAAGGGATTATCACCGAAGTTGCAACCCATATGGGAAGGACCTTACACTGTCATTAAAAAGTTGAACGACGTGGTTTATCGCATACAGAAAGGACGGAAAGGTAAACCAAAGGTGGTGCATTTAGAGCGTTTGGCGCTCTACAGAGGAGGTGATCTGGATCCTGTTCGGGACGAACAGGCTTAGGTGGGGGGTAGTGTTACGGTGACACCTAGAATAGAATAGAATAAGTTAATTTCATTAATTATTCAATGACATTTATAATTTATACTCAACATGTAGGCATATTTCTATACTAACATATTTGCTGCGCATTTAGGATTATTCTAGAAACAAATATTTTGGTATATAAAGGCGCGCGTTGACGTGTATTGCTGAGTATTATTTTAAACGTGATACAGTGAAGGTTAAATAGAAAGATTATTAAAGTGATTATTAAAGCGATTATTAAAGTGATAATTAAAAAGTGTGTTATAATTATAATAATTAATTGTGAATTTTGTGTTGTATAATAAATTGTGTTGTGTATAATAAGTTGTGTTGTGTAAATAAATTGTGTAAGTTCAAATTTGAAGCAGTTGTATTTATTCACAATCCAGTGATTCGAACCTTGATTGACAAGGCAAAATCGTAACAATATGTATTAAAACGTGTTAAAACAATGGAAAAAATGAGAAAACACTTATCTTATTCATCCTCTGGAATCATAAAAGTCCTATACATATTGAAAAATTACAATACAATGCGTATGATGCATTCAAACAACGGTATCAAAATACATATAAACGAAATTGTAATATACATATTCTACGCCATTGCAAGCGCATCACACACAAATTAATATAATATAACTAATCAATATGTATCTTATTACGGCTTCAAAATTTTTTAAATCACACAATATATTATTTATGTCTATGAACACTTAGATATATATTGTTTAATTAATTAGTTAATTAAAACACATTTAAACTATTTATTTTTAATTATTTAGAGGAAAGACAAAAAACACGTCTTTCCTCTACGACGTTCAATTGCCGACCTTTCAAAGATTTTTTTTTAATGGAATAAAAAGAGATATCTTTTAATGAAACTTTCCATTGACATTTTATTTAACTTGATTAAACATTTTATTTAACTTGATTTTTTTTAGCCCAAGGTCGTCTACTACAAGGGTTTTCCAAAAACACTGAAAATTCGAGGCGTGCATCATAACTACTCTCAGAAACCTCTGAAAAAAGAACGGGGGTTTATTCAGCATTAAATCACCCTTGGAATGAACTAAAAGGAAAAAAATTGGTTCAAAAATAAAAAAGTGGCGGCATTTTTTCGAAAATGCAGCTTTTTTATGATGGGAAATGATGCGATTATTAAACTCTTTCGATATACATATGTACAATATACATACATGATAAAAAGTAAGATGATTTTAGTTTTAATTTCAATAAATTTTTATGAATATAATTTCCATTATTTATTAGGTTTAAAGAGATGTAACCTTCCAATTAAATCTAAATGAAATTTTCATGTTGTATATACACACCATAAGTCATTGTGTTTTTTCGAAAAATAAATAAAATTAAATATGTATTTTTAAATAAAATTTATTTTACTTAACATAACTCGTCCCTACGCATTGTAGCTTGGAACGCTAATGGGCTCAACCAACGAGCCCAAGAACTGGAAATATTTCTCCATACAAACAATAATCTGTACTGTCCTCCACGGCATACACCAAAGAAGTTACAATTTAATAACGTCTTCAATAAGCTCGGTCCAAGATTTATTATTGGTAGGGACTACAATATAAAACATACAGCTTGGGGTTCCAGGTTTATTTCTCCTGGGAAAGGAAACAACTTGTTCAATGCCATTCATGAAAACAAATGCGAATATCTGTCCCCAGGGGGGCCAACGTATTGGAAAACGGATACAGGAAAAATACCAGATCTACTGGATTTCTTCATCATAAAAGGTATTCCTCTAAGTTACACTAAAGTCGAAGGAATTAACGACCTAACATATGACCACATTCCTGTACTGTTGTCAGTAAGCGCTATAGTAATAAAGAAACAGAAAAAGCAAAACCTTACTAATAGATTCACGGATTGGGACATCTTCAGAGAAAAATTGGAAGAGCTAGTTGAATTAAAAGTTAGTATTAAAAGCAACGAAGAATTGGAACAACAAACAAACAATTTCATTGAATACACTCGAATGGCTGCCAGATTAGCAACTCCTGAATTAAAGGACAAAGCGGAGATTGAAGTCAAATACCCGGCTGAAATCAGGGAACAAATCAAGGCAAGAAGAAGGGCGAGGAGAATATGGCATCTCACCAGAAATCCCGCTGATAAGACAACTTTTAATCGAATAAGTAACAAAGTCAATAGGCTAATCAAAAATTTCAAACAGAATTGCCTCGACAACTACTTAAGCGAGCTAGGTCCAGAAATGGATAAGGACTACTCGTTATGGAAAGCAACCAGAAGATTTAAACGACGTTTAGTTCGAGTACCACCTTTAAGGAATGCTGAAGGCAGTTGGGTTCGACAAGACAAAGAAAAAGCGGAACTCTTTGCTCAACACCTAGCAGCAGTATTCCAACCCCATGACATTCAATCCAACATAGATGTAACACCTGTTTATCAACCGAATCAGGACTTTAAGAGGGTCACGCCAATGGAAATTGCTGAAGAAATCGATAAAAATCTTAATCATAAAAAAGCACCAGGAATTGATGAAATATCGCCGGGTCTATTCAAGGAAATTTTACGTAAAGCAATCATCTTGATCACATACTTATTTAATGCCTGTATGAGATTGAAGTATGTACCTAAATGCTTCAAAATGGCCCAAATAATTATGTTAAAGAAACCAGGTAAACCAGATGAAGAAGTAACGTCCTACAGACCAATCTCACTGCTTCCGACCTTATCAAAGCTGTTCGAGAAATTACTACTAAAATATCTAAAGCCAATGGTAAACGTTCCTGATTTTCAATTTGGATTCAGGAATAACCACTCCACAATACATCAAGTCCATCGAATAACTGCGGTAATAGAGCAAGCGTTAGAAGAAAAGAAATATTGCCCCGCCGTATTTCTGGATGTATCCCAGGCCTTTGATAGGGTTTGGCATGAGGGATTGACATTCAAGATGAGCAAAATGCTACCACAAAACTATTGCCAGCTGCTTGAATCATACCTCTCTGATCGCCAATTCAGAGTCATTCATGAAGAAACATGTTCGGAGTTTTATCCAGCGATTGCGGGAGTTCCGCAGGGAAACGTATTGGGTCCCCTTCTCTACCTTCTTTATACTGCGGACATACCTACGACGAATAAAAAATTCATCGGCACGTTCGCTGACGACACTGTAATTATGTCAGTAGACGAATCTCAACCAAGAACAGTGGAAAATCTTCAACGAGCAATGGACAACGTTACTAAATGGACCATTGACTGGAAAATCACACTGAATGAGCTCAAATCAACCTATGTGACATTTACGCTTCGACATAAAAATAACACTCTTAATATATACCTTAATGGGGTGCAAGTGCCGCAGGCTGAATCGGCAAAATACCTTGGTCTGCATTTAGATTCAAGGCTCAACTGGAAACATCACGTGAGACAAAAAGCTGAACAGATACGATTGAAACAACGTCAAATGTACTGGTTAATTGGACATCATTCCAAAATGAACCTGTATTGCAAAAGACTGGTATACCAGACTTTCTTCAAACCAATATGGATGTATGGTGCGCAGCTATGGGATTGTACACATAAATCCAATAGAGACATTATACAACGAAGCCAAAATAAATTTCTTCGAATGGTCACCAACGCCTACCGATTTGTGACTAACAAGGAAATCCACAATGATTTAGAAATACAATTGATAGACGACGTTATCCGGGAATGTGCCATAAAAACTTCGTGAAATGAGACTTCTTACCCACACCAATCTTGAGGCCGTACAACTACTGGACAGTACAAACGAAGTAAGGCGGCTCAAACGAATCAAACCACATGAGCTAACCGTATGAAAATTATAAACCAAGGAACTGGACACTGGTCCAGAAGACCCACACAAGTTTATGCTTATCTCATAAGTACTAATGTCAACCTTACTAATGAATTAATAATGTTTAAGATTGTAGTAGCCATATCAATAAAGTTGTTATAAAAAAAAAAAAAAAAAAACTTAACATATCGAGTTTTTATTTTTTTATCTGTAATATGTACCCAACCCAAGTATAACAAGACGAAACTCAAAATTGAGCTATCGTATTTGCCTTCGAAATATTAGAAATAAGTCGAAGAATCAATACTTTAGTATATGTATACTGTCCCAAGTATAACAAGACGAAACAAAATAGAGTTACGTATTGTATTTATTTTACATGTTCACGACCTGAGTTTGGTAATTTTATAAAAGTGATTTTCTTAAAAAAATTTAAAGATGTGCAATTAATTAATAAAATTACACCAAAATATATTTTTATATCTATTCAAAAACTGTTTGTACAAATTAATTAATTTCTAGTTCAGTTTTAAATTATTAAGTGGAAAACAAATGCGAAATAATAAACTTGATATGAGCTATATGGAAAATATTTAAACTTTAAAAATTACAATCAAAGAATAATATCGAATCATTGTTTAATAATAAAAAATAATTAAAAAATTAATTATAATATAATTTAGATATATTATGTCCATATTTTTTTTATACCTCAAGTTTAATAAAATATTCATTGTTCTAAACCTAAATTTTTTGTTTTGCTGTACAACATTTCTACGCCATTTTTTCCCTCATATGTATTTTCAATTATAGTCTTTTACATATGTCGTTACACAAGATCATTCGCGCCATATTGTTTTTTGTCTTCAGTTCACATATACATGTATATCCCTTTTTCAACCAAGAAAACAAAAAAGGCTCAGTTTTAATCCAACCCACACAAATGTGTGAGTAAAAAACCATAGTATGTAATGGCGTTGTTGATAATTGAATCTTTACTTGAAGTAAAACCCACACAATTGTGTGTATAGATATTAGTGTTTTTTTTCGGACGAAAATAAGTTAAAACGGAATTCACAAATGTGTAAGTTGGTTCAAAAAATATACAAAACTAAATTTTTGACATGGTACTTTTGCCCTAGCCGCACAATTTTGTTAGTAAATCACTAAAGGGATATAATTCTATTTATTGAGTTGCGTCCAGTTTCGAATAATCGCAACACTTTTCACATAGGATCTTATTCTAAGTCGAAAGCAAAACTATGTCAAAGTCGAAACTAAATACATATACGTTTTTACTTCGAAAAATGACGAAAAAGTCGAATTTTGTTATATTTGGGTACTGATAAAATGTTGTCTAATTTTATTAAGTTTTTATATTGGTTGCATACACAAAATTTGTATAGCAGTTTGGTTGCATTCAGTTATTTTAATTTAATCGATAAAAAAATTATATCTAGTTTTTTTCGCTAAAATCTGCGCATGGTTCCTATACTGTATAGGAATCATGGGCAGATTTCAGTGAAAAAAAAACTAGATATAATTTTTTTGTCGATTAAATTAAAATAATTGAATGCAACCAAACTGCGATAAAAATTTTGTGCATGCAACCAACAATAAAACTAGATAA
The DNA here is from genome assembly GCA_947310385.1 of Nephrotoma appendiculata. Classification (NCBI taxonomy): domain Eukaryota; kingdom Metazoa; phylum Arthropoda; class Insecta; order Diptera; family Tipulidae; genus Nephrotoma; species Nephrotoma appendiculata. The sequence continues at coordinate 199,021,618 of OX371224.1, forward strand.
ATTTATACCCCGTTTACATCAGTAGAATAAAAGTATGTAGCAAAAAAGTATGTTGGTGTAAACTCAAACTAAAATACTTTAATACTTCATCACGTACTATTTTGCTATTAAAGTATAATAGCTATCAAAAAAATATTGTTATTATAGTCGTGGTTTAAACTCTACTTTAATATTATAATACTTTAAATTTCGTTTATTTTTTTTTTTTCAAGTGGCCGGTAAGGACATTATTGTTTGGATATACATTTCCATTTGTGGTATTAAAAAAAAATAATATTTGTTAAACCAAAAAGTAATATAGTATTATAGTATGGGTTTACACTTCTTGTGATGTAAACTGGCCGGGTATTATACTTTATCAGCAAAAAAGTATTATACTATTAAAGTAGCTCTGGTGTAAACCCAGATTAGACAAAATTTTATCAATACATATGAAGGGTACATATAAAAAAAATTTCGTTATTTTGAAATAATTTTTTTTTTTCTAAACGAAATAAACGGGTTTGTTTGATTTATTTATTTTACTTCAATTGTAAAGAAAAATTTGCATTAGAAAATGGTTTGTATATATATAATATTAATTAATCTATTTGTTTGAGTATGTTAATATGATTTATAAACTAAACGACTGCTTTTATTATAGTCGAGACAACCGTCGGTAATCTGTAAAATATCATAATAAATTCAAATATATATTTCATATAAACACAACTTTCCATAAAATATTGGTTGTAGAAATATAATTAAAAAACATAGTGCGTTTATACGAATGTTTATAACTGTATGTTATGTAATACATGTTATCAAATTATACCGTTTTTTAGTTTTTTAAATAATTCCGATTTAACTAAGATCCGTTAAAATCCAAAAGATATTACAACCTGTGTTTTTTACACACTCAATTGTGTGGGTTTTGTCTGGCAGGAAAAAGGATGCGCATCGAACAATGAATTATTAGGAATTTCTTGATGTCATGCACCACGCTTATGTATCTACCCAGCAAACGTGTCTTGCAAGACAATTAAAAGACGACTCAGCAACAAGGCATCCAAATGTTACAGAGCAAAACAAAAATTTAGGTTTAAAATTAATATTTTTATTTTATTAAATTTGCGGTATAAAAATATACATACATATATACATATATACGAATCTAAATTATATTTTAGTTAATTTTTTAATTATTTTTTATTTTACAAAGTAAAGTAAACTTTAAAAGTGTAAATAATTTTCCAAATAGCTACTATGATTATTGCACATCGTTTATTATTTTCACATTTGTTTTCTACCTAAAAATGTAAAACTGAACTAGAAATTAATTAATTTATGAAAACAGTTTTTAAATAGATATAAAATATATTTTGATATAATTTTATTTAAACTAACGCACATCTTTAAATTTTTTTAACAAAATCTCTTTAATAAAATTATCAAATTCAAGTCGTGAACATGAAAAATAAAAACAAACCATGTACATGCTACACACATTACTACGGAGGATAAATTGCGGTAACACGGTATGCAGTAGCAATGCCTTCTAAACTACTGGCCTTTTACTACTCTCATTTTTCGCACATGACGTCAATTTAAGTCTAAACCGAGACTGCGCAATAACACTTTTAACATATTTACACTAATAAAGCAACTAGAGAAAGCTACAACAACGTCGACTTAGCGTGTCGTCATCATTTGGTGTAAGCGGCCAGTAGTTTAGAAGGCTGGCAGTAGAAACAACACAGTATACATATACGCACCACTATTAAAGTATTAATTCTTCCACTTTTTTCTAATATTTCAAAGGCAGATACGATAGCTCAATTTTGAGTTTCGTCTTGTTATACTTGGGACTTGTTGTTTGGTGTTCTTTGGAAACCTATATATATACATGTTTTTTATTTATTCATAATATTTCAGCCAAAATTAAATTTGTTTTTTTTCGAAAATTCAAAAATTTAAGAACCTATAGTGTTATTTTGTTTTTCATTCTTTGATAAATTGATAAAATTAATGATTTCAAAATTAAAATAAAAAAGATAAATATAAATTCGAGAAATAGGATATAATTAGATTTGAATAATGAAATAACGACATATTATGCGACAACTTATTGGTCAGTTGGTTTCCGTTTCCGTTTCCTATCTTTGCGTATTGAAACCACACCTTTTCATAATGTCAATAATGTCTCTGCTAATAATGCTTCAGGCTGTTGAAAATTTTAATATGATTTAATATGAATTTTTAATATGATTTTACAGATATATTATCATTGTGCCCAAACCACGAAAATTTAGATGCTACTTCATCGATTATTATAGCTCTAAGGCATGTTTGTACATATTTATCAACTGCATACACCAAACTTATTAAATGGGTTTGTCTGTAACAAAAACTGAAGAGTTATGTAATTTTGTTGGTGTGAATGTTAAACTTATTAAAATGGTTAAAGAATTAAGTAAAACACGTTTTTATAGAATCAAAATACTCGTTTATGTTCTCGGCTTGAAAGATCGTTTATAACTGGTATGGTACAAAAGAAAACTTATAATATAGTCGCATTCATATTGCTTATTGGGTAACTGTCAAATTACATATTCTGTCACCGCCTCTTAATTTGATCCGTTAACATAATTTGAATTTAAATACAAAAAAAAAAATAAAAACCAGTAAAAATTTAGTTTTAATTATGAACTCTACGTTAAACATGTACTCTAATAAATGAAAACAATTAATGATAGCATAAATTTAAACGATTACGATGTTTTTGAAATAAAATTCTTCCAAGTCCTTTTGTCATAATATCCGCAACTTGATCGTTGGTTGAAATGTATTGCAACTTGATTTCCTTGTTGGCGACAGCTTCTCGAATGAAATTATATTTCACATCAATATGCTTCATACGTTTATGTTCTCGTGGCTCTTCTGCCACTTTAATGCACGACTGATTATCTTCGAATATCGTTGTTGATGACATGCAACGATGACCAAGTTCGTTTAATAAACAGCGTAACCATTTTGCTTCACAAATGCATTTTGCCAATGCCAAATATTCAGCTTCAGTTGACGAAAGACTAACGGTCGGTTGTGTTTGTGATAGCCAACTTACTGTATTGCCAAATACCATGAATACATATCCCGATGTTGATTTACGGTCGTTCTTATCACCAGCCCAATCAGAGTCCGCGTATCCAGTCAAAATATCAGCTGTAGCATTTCGATGATAAACCATTCTCAATTCAGACGTTCCATGAATGTATCGCAAAATACGTTTTGCATACATAAAGTGTTCATCAGTACAGCAGCTTTGAAATCGACTAAAAAAATTCGTTGATGCACACAAATCTGGTCGAGTTGTTTGAGTGGCATACGTCAAACATCCAATTAATTCTCTATACGGCTTATCAGTCAAGTTATTTTTATCACCATTTGGTAAACTCAAACCATTTTCAATCGGTGTTGTCGCCGATTTACAGTTGTTCATTTCAAATTTCATTAAAACATTTTTCAAATAACGTGACTGACTCAAGGCAATCGAATTATCACTTGAATTCCGATCAACATGAATTCCCAAAAATGAATTAATTTTTCCAACATCCGTCATTTCAAACTCTCTTGCTAACTTTGCTTTAATATCGTTGACCATTTGCACATTGTTGGAAATAATTGCCAAGTCGTCGACATACAGGAGAATATAACAAACGATGTCTTTTCCAAATTTGATGTACAAGCATTGATCCGATTCGCAACGATTGAAACCAATTTCAATAATGAATTGATTAAATCGCTCATTCCACACCCGTGAAGCTTGTTTTAATCCGTATAATGATTTATTCAACTTGCAAACCATCGTCTTGTCTTTCACAAACCCTTCTGGTTGTGTCATGTAAATATCTTCCTTCAATTGTCCATTCAGAAAGGCACATTTCACATCCATCTGATACATTTCATATCCAAAATGATTGGCGATTGACAATAAAACACGAAAAGTTGTTAGCTTGGCCGTTGGTGAATACGTTTCATTGTAGTCGAAACCTTTTTCTTGCGAAAAACCACGAGCCACAAGTCTTGCTTTGTACTTGTCAACATCGCCATTTGGTTTATGTTTCATCTTAAACACCCATTTGCATGTAATAGCTTTACGACCAATTGGTAACTTACACAAAGACCAAGTGTCATTTTTTAACAATGATGAAAATTCATCATTAATTGCCATCTCCCATTTTGGCCAATCAGCACGTTTCCTTGCATCGTTCATAGTAACCGGATCATTTTGCACAAATTCCTCAGCTGAAAATGCATAACCAGCGAACCAAGTTCCCGGTTCATATCCGTACCGATCTGGTTTTCTTTTTAAACGATCACCGCGGCATAATTCATTGTTGTCATCCATGCTACTCGAAGTACTGTGAACATTACCATTTATGTTACTGATGCGATCTAAAGTTGCATCGTCTTGATTTTCACGTTCGTCATCAACGTTATCGCCTGCCGCCTCTGAATTAAATATATTGACATAATTCAAATTATCGAAAATTGATTTCTCGTTGAATGTCACATTACGGCCCATGATAAGTTTGTCATTTTCAATGTCCCATAATCGATACGTATGTGATGACAAACCATATCCAAGCATGTAACACTTTGATGATTTAGCATCCAACTTTGTACGGTTTTCTTCCGGCACATAATTATAACAAATCGAACCAAACACGCGAAGATGCGACAAATCCGGCTTTCTACCATACCAAATTTCAGCAGGTGTCTTGCTTACAAACTGTTTACCAACGGCACTTGTTGGTGAACGATTCTTTATATAATTTGCACACAAAACAGCTTCGTTCCAGAATCGACGACTTAGACCACTCGACAAAAGCATTGTCCTTGCTTTTTCAACCACAGTACGATTAAAACGTTCCGATACTGCATTCATTTCCGGATTGTAAGGTACCGTGAAATTCAACCGAATACCTTTATTGACACAAAAAGATTTAAATTCTTTTGAGCAATACTCACCGCCATTGTCCAATTGTAATTTCGCAACTCTTTCCCCATGTTGCGTTTCAGCCATAGCAACATATTGCTGGAATTTATCGAAAACCTCACTTTTCTGCTTCATGCAATATACCATGGATGTACGTGAAAAATCATCAGTAAAGGCAACAAAAAATCTCGAACCGTCATGCGCCATTTCACTCATTGGACCACTGACGTCGGTGTGAATCAATTCTAAAACTCGTTTAGAACGGATTTCCTTTCTGGGTGGATATGGTAAACGCGTTTGCTTACCAATTACACACGATTCACAAAACTTTTCGTCGATGTTCACCTTAAGTTTGTCCAATCCAATCGCCATGTTTTGATTCACCATCTTTTTCATGTCGCTGACATTCAAATGAGCCAGACGAAAATGCCATAAATTTTGTGATGCCTTATTTAATTGCTCCTCTCCAGCAATCCCCGCAAACACACTTCGTTCAATATAAAAAATCGTCTGGTATAGCTGACCATTACGGCGGGCAGTGAACATATTTTTACCGTTCTTTGAAATAAATGCATCATCACCATTAAAAGTGATTTTGTAACCTTTGTCAGTCAATTGACGAATTGACAGCAAATTGCATTTAAGATTCTCAACAAATAAAACGTTTCGAATCGTTTTCGTTGAATTATCCCCATTGAAAAATGTCTTAATGGAAATGTCACCTTTTTTCTTTGCTACTAATGATGCGCCAGCTTTTGCCGTTGAAATACTTATCGGTTCAATTCCATGCATACTATTGAAAAATATCTTATCGTTAACGATATGATGTGTTGCACCCGAATCAAGGACAAAGTTTATCTTCTTAAAACCATCACTGCCTTTCTTTGATGTTTTGGCACCCATGCAACATGACGCAATATCATCGTTATTCCCTACTGACTCACTAATGACATCCTGTTGTTCACAAAGCAAAAACTCTGGATTGTCATCTTTATCAGCACAATTTGCACCAACACTTTTCTTATCGTTAACAACATTTTTCTTTGCCAATTTTACTCTGCAATTCACTTTTATATGCCCTGGCTTTTTACATCTGTGACAAATAACCTTTGAACGATCTGCTTGCATTGCTATCGAATCATTTGATCTACCGCTACGTCCATTTCCACATGCAGCACGCTTTCCACACTCGTCCAATAGACGACTTTTAACAAATTCGATTGTTATCTTTGTTGTATCCATTGTTTCCAGCGCTGTTACCAAGCCATCGAAACTTTTTGGCAATGTTAAAATCAGGTGACAGATAACGTCGAGTTCTTCCAATGTGGCGCCAATCGATTTTAGTTCACGCACGGTATGATCGAATTGCAAAAAATATTCGTTGATATCATCACCATCTTTGTATCGCATTGTCAATAGCTGTTTTCGCAACAACAACTGACCGGCAACACTTTTGCGCTCAAACACACCAATTAATGCATCATATATATCCTTCGCGAACTGTTTGTCTTTAATATACTCCAGCTGAGAATCACCAATACATTGCACCAGAATTGATTTACACTTTTTCTCATCACATTTCAACGTGTCTCTGATCTTTTCATTTTTAACTTCATCATTCACACCAACTGGAACATCTTTCAATAGCGTGTCCAATGAACTCGTTAAAAACTTTTCTAAATTCTTTTCTTCCAGTAATGTTTTAACTCGAAATTTCCAATTCGAGAAATTCGAACCATCGAATGGTTTTACTTTTTGCATGTTTGATTCCATATTTCTTTAATTTGCCCAATATTATGAAATCAATTAACCAAAAAATGTTCTATGCACGAGGCAACCGATGAACAACAACAACAAAAAAAAAAAACTATTTCACAATACACAAAACGCCACGCGCTTAACCTTCAAAATTTTACTTTGAGTACGATTTTTAGAATTAAAAAAAAAAATATTTTAAAACTATCATTAAACCGACTCTGGGCCCATAACCTATTAAAATGGTTAAAGAATTAAGTAAAACACGTTTTTATAGAATCAAAATACTCGTTTATGTTCTCGGCTTGAAAGATCGTTTATAACTGGTATGGTACAAAAGAAAACTTATAATATAGTCGCATTCATATTGCTTATTGGGTAACTGTCAAATTACATATTCTGTCAAAACTTAATTTATTGATATATCTCACCAGGGTCTCCTCGTACTCCGATGCTTTGACCATTTCTTCCAGATCTTTGAATGAGCCTACTGTGGTTCTAGGGATGTCTAGTTGTTTTGTTGCTATATTTGTCCGTTTCTGCATTTCCGTGGATTGTTGATGTTCACGGCGTAGATATTTGACTTCTGTAATTGACTGGTCTGAATCTGTTTGGCAACTGGTTTTATTGGTCCCTGTTGTAATAATTTTGGTAACTTTGGCTGAAGTAGGTATGGGGGGCAAAGTCCTAGATTCATACCTCCTCGCCGGTGCTCCCTGGGTAACGCTAAATGAATCAGGCGGTGTAGTGGAGACGAGCAGACTAAATCTTGTTTATAGTCATGGACACTACATGTCAAGGCGGGCCATTGGCGCCTCAAAACCAATACCAAACCAGCGTCTGATCTCCAGGTTAGGAGCGGCTGAAGCGGGCGTATGTCTTGTATCAAGCGGCTCGCTATATAAATGTGTTTCAAGGTAGGACTGGATGCCTTAAGATTCTCACCAGTACGTGACCCACACACGTAATAAGCGGGTTGAGCGGCAGGCCAACAACCTTCCTTCATAAAAACATTTAAGTTATGAACCCTAAACAAAGGCCTCAGATTACCATATCGGATTCATCACAAACTCGACCTCGGAAATTGTACACGGACAACGCTTTTAAAATGGGAACATGGAACGTGCTTAGCCTCTTAAGACCTGGAGATCTCCGGAACTTTTCGAACCAAGCAAAGAGTTACACATTAGACGTACTTGCATTACAAGAGCTTAGATGGTCTGGGAGTGGGATCCATGACACCACCAATGGTTACACTCTTCACTACAGCGGCCATCAGAACGGAGGAGAATTTGGAGTTGGCTTCCTCATCCATCGGCGCGTGAAGCACCATATCATCGATTTCCGCCCTATCAATATGCGGATATGCACGGTCAGACTTCGCACTAAGAAATTTAACATCACGATCGTTAATGTGCATGCACCCACCGAAGATAAATCAGATGACATCAAAGATCTCTTCTTTGTCGAGCTCGAGGAAGTCATCAACAACATACCGCACCACGACATTAAAATCATCGTGGGCGACTTTAATGCAAAAATCGTTAGGAGTGCAGAAAATACATCGCACATCGGTCCCAACAGCCTGCATCTAACTAGTAACAACAACGGCCAACGCGTCACCGACCTGGCAATAACGTACAACTTAGTTGTATCAAGTACGTTTTTCCCACATAAGAGAATCCACAAAGTAACGTGGAGGTCGAATGATGGAAGAACTGAAAACCAAATCGATCACGTCATGGTGTCCAAGAGACACTCCACCAGCATATCTGACGTTAGATCCTACAGAGGTGCAGACATGGACAGCGATCACATGCTTGTCATATTTATGTATAAGTGCAAACTGTCATCTACGTTTAACAGACAAGCACAAAAGACCGTTCGATGGAATATCGATGCTCTAAAAGACCAAGCGTCACTGCAGAGTTACTAATCAGCTGTCACTAATTATTTAGACCGGCCCCATAACAATGAAGAAGCTCCTCCTAACATCCAGGAGCAGTGGCACGCTATACAGTCAGCCATAACAACCTCGGCGCAAAATACCATCGGAAGAAGACCTCCGAGGCCCCGCAACGATTGGTTCGATGATCAATGCCGAAGGATCGCCGATAATAAACGAACGCTTCGTGAAAAATAGTTGGCTCGCAAAACCAGAAGCACTCTAGCAGAATATCTCCGCGCTAGGAAAGCCACGACTTAATTCCTTCGACAAAAGAATCGCGAACATATGAGATTATGCATCGAAAACATCAGCTTCCAAGCGGAACTAGGAAACTCAAGGGACTGTTTTGCTAGCGCCAGGAATCTCACTAAAGATTTCCACCCAAGAAGTACAGCCATCAAAGACGGGAATGGAGAGCTGAGAACAAACGTGGCTGATGTTCTCTCAGTATGGCAGTCCTACTTTCAAAATCTGCTAAATCGGAATGACGAAGTTACCCCCATTAGAGCAATAGCTCCGCCAGGTGAAGAGGTCTTTGTCGAATATCCCACAGTAGAGGAAGTAGACGCAGCTATTAGTCGATTGAAAAACGGCAAGGCACCCGGTCTCGATGGAATCCCCGCAGAACTAATTAAACTCGGAGGCGCTACTCTTGCAACAAGTTTATACGATCTCGTCGTTTGTATTTGGGACCAAGAAGAGTTGCCGGAGAATTGGAAGACCGCACTCATATGTCCGTTGCATAAAAAAGGCGACCGTCTTAAATGTGAAAACTTTCGTGGCATAGCTCTATTGAACACTGCTTACAAAGTGTTGGCTAATGTTGTACTTGCCAGACTCATCCCTTTCGCCGAAAACATCATTGGCGACTATCAGTGTGGTTTTCGTCCCAACCAATCAACCACTGACCAGTGTTTCACCATGAGGATGATCTTGGAAAAATGTTGGGAGTACAACATAACCATATATCAGCTATATATAGACTTCAGACAGGCGTATGACAGTATAAACCGTGACAACCTATGGGCCGCGCTCATATGCCTGGGAATCCCAGAGAAACTCGTTTCTCTGTGTAAATTAACAACATCCGGGTCTGTATGTAGAATCGTAATTGAAGGATCTGTGTCAGACCCCTTTGAAATAACATCTGGTGTTCGACAGGGCGATGCACTCGCGCCTTTGCTGTTCAATCTGGCGCTTGAGTACGTAGTGAGGAAAAGCAACATCGAAACCTCGCGCTGTATATTTAATAAGTCAGGCCAAATTCTTGGATATGCAGATGATATCGTGCTTCTTGGCCGAAGACCTAGCGATATCAAAGACAGTTTCATACCGCTCGATCGCTGCGCAAGAAGACTTGGTTTGGAGGTGAATAGCAGTAAAACCAAATATTTAGTAACACCTAGGAACATCTCTACGGCAAATCTCGGAATTGGCGACCACAACTTTGATAGCGTCGAAAACTTTAAATACCTCGGGTCAGTTATAACATCGTCGAATGATATGCAGGCAGAAATAAAAGCCCGAATCGCTGCCGGACAACGAGTTTTCTACGCCAAATCAAAATTATTGCGATCGAAACATCTATCGCAGTCGTGCAAGCTCGCACTTTATAAAGCACTTATAAGACCTGTGCTGGTTTTCGGAAGCGAGAGCTGGACCATGACCACTAACGATCGTAGATTATTATCTACCTTCGAAAGGAAGGTTGTCCGTTCAATCTTTGGTCCAATTAAAGTTGCGAACAACGAATATCGGATTCGTATGAATCACGAAATAAAGCAACTCCTCGGAGGCAGCGATATTATCGGATTCATCAAATCCAATCGAGTGAGATGGCTCGGCCACGTTACAAGGTCTCCCCAACAACGGATGATAAACAAAGTGTTCCACCAACAACCAGCCGGAGTACGTCGTAGAGGAAGACCCCGACTACGCTGGCGCGACGACATCGAACAAGATCTACGAACATTAGGATGTCGGAACTGGAGGACGAGAGCGGTGGATCGAGATGGATGGAGGGCCTTAGTGCAGGCGGCGAAATCCCTTCATGGGATGTGAAGGCCAGAGAGAGAGAGAGAAAAAAGGTATGGATGCTGTTGATTGCCTGAGACTATTGGTACTAGTATCGTAGTTAAATTTTTTCTTATAAATCTTTTGTGTGCTAGTAGTGGGTTGTATATATGGGCTTACTTTTAAAAATTCAACGTAGTTGGAATTTTCGTCCGAACCAAACTCATCGTCGTAGGGCTCAGAAGTTTAGGCTTTCATATGTGGAGAAATCAAAAAATTAAAATAAGAGCAATATTATATAATATTTATATGTATATTTATATGTATATATATGTATATATAAAATAAAATTATATTTACCATAAACTTCAATTTCATTGTTTGAATTCATCATCGTAATATGCTTAACTGCAAGTAATAAAGAATGTTGTGATTATAAATGTTGCAATGGTATGTAGATATTATTTAAACTGTTTTTTAATTTAACTATTTTATGTTTAATATTAATGACATTATAAAGTTTCAATTCATTGCTCAAATGTTCTGTGGGGCCACTGCTACAATAAATTGATAAGATCGTTTGCTTCTCGCCAAAGGTACGCCATCAATCCCTATATCAATGAGAATTAAATTTTTCTCGTATGCATTATTTTTTAGAAATGTTTCTAAGCCTTTACGAAGTCCGATGTGGGAATAAAATCATGACCTATAATGCTACAATATTGTGTGATGTAAGGTTTGGTGCCTTTTTCATAATTTTGATATTTTTTGGCAGGTTTTGATGTTACTTTCTTAAGATTTTAAGTAAGCCATCTCCAGCTACTTCCGAAATATTTAATTCAATACGCCAATTAGTTAATTCATTGTAAATATTAGCACCTCGAAATTCTTCAAAAACTTTCTCGTCGTTACTATCAAACTCTTCGAAAAACTCTTCCTCGGTAGAATCCAAAGGGAAATTTTCGTCGAATTCAGCGTAATTACTATTATCATTGGAAAACTGATTTTGAAATACTGGTTGATCGATGGTTTTAGGAATATTTTCATCTACACACATTTCTTCACAGAAAGCATTGTGATTTAAATTACTTCTACTATCATTACTATAAATCGCACAAAGATTTTCAATTTCTTTGTGAATATCGTAATATACTTTGTTGTTCATTTTCTTTATTTTCCTTGCACAAAATTTACATAAATGTACTATAAAAACATTATTATTTTTGGATGCCACTTTTTGTTTAATTCCACAGATATAACACTACTACTTTCACATTAAAATACAAACATAAGCAAACATAAACAAAATCCTATTTACTTACAAAAGAAAAAATGGCTGCCTACACAATAATTCGTACGTCCGTTCTGTAACAATGACAATAAAAGAATAAAATAACAAAAAAAAACTCGTTATTGTTTTTTTAGTGATATTTACATGTGCTTGTGTTGGTAAAATGGCGTTAAGCAAACATTTCGTTTTCATTTCGCTCAAAGCGAATTCGCATATTTTCAAAGCGAATTCGCATATTTATGTAGTCTTTGGTAACAAATATAGCAGTGGTCTTTGGTGACATGTCTGATGGTTGTCGTTAGTAATATGTATGGTGGTGGTCTTTGGTAACAAATATGGCAATGGTCTTTTGCAACATGTCTGATTGTCGTCTTTGTGTTGGTTTAATATAGAGAAATAAAACGTACAATAATATTATATTGTTTTAAATTTTAATTTGTTTATTTAAAGTAAATCTAACATTAACTAATTATATTCATTATTTAGAATATATAAAAGAATTCATTTTATAAACTAATTCAAACATAAATAATTAAGTTATTAATTATTAATTCAATTCAAATATCAATCATAAAAAAAAATTTTACATATTATATAATACATAAATATAAACATTATTAGTTTGAAAACCGTAATCGACTGTTACGTCTATTTTCACGATTATGGGAATCAAATATTTGTTTTTTAATTTTTTTTTCAAAATCGGCGTAGGATGAGAATTTATCCTTCCAAGCATCTGTAATTAAAATAGAATTGATTAATATAAGACATTTAGTTGTAATTAAATAATTCTCGAAGTACCAAAGAGAATCTTATTAAAAAGCGAAATGCTTTTTAATGTTAACTTTGAATTTATCCCCTCCCAATTATAATCTTTTAATAATCTATCGCTGATTATTTTGCTAAGACCGGTAGAATGATGTTTACCATCTACTGGTACATAAGGTGTTAAATATTTAACCTGGAAATAAAAAGAATAAATAAAACGTTTTAAAATAATTGTGTGTAAACAAATGATGAGTTAGCGTATGACAGCGTGAATTATCTTAATTAATTCAGTAATATTACACGGTGATTCCCACGTGGATTGAGTAACACATGCAAGACAAATCAAAAACAAGTAATAGTAACAAGCCTCAGACAGTCAAAAGACAACTATGTACATGTAACACTGCATCCCCAATGCAAAATAATTTTTCCTTTAACTTTTTCCTTTAACTTTTTCCTTATGAAGAGCATACCCAATGAATAGGGAAAAGTCAAAGTAAAGCTAACTTCATTTTACAAAATTATTTTTTGTTTACCTGTTATTTTATATTATTATATTATATATTATTTATTACTTTTTCACAGGACACAAAATACAACACTAATTGTTAAAAGACAAATATGCATTGAATATTTTTTAATTTGTGACAAGCAGAAAAACAACAACAACAACAACCAATTTTGCAAATGCGGTTTACTTCATTGTATTTCTCATAAGGAAAAAGTTAAAAGTTTGATAACATTTTTCATAAGGAAATCACCAACCTAACAAAAAAAAAATTTTTTTTTCTCAAAATTTTTTTCATACTTTTCTGTAAGGAAAAAGTTAAAGGAATTTCATTGGGGATGCAGTGTAATTGGGACGAGGAGTCCTCAAAGACATGTCTGGTGTATATAGAAATAATTCAATACCGTTGGGTCCTGGATGAATTCATTATTTCTAACTCTGAATATTTTGTCGAAAAACTAAGCCTACACAACTCAAAATTCACAATTCCGAAGAAAAAGATAAAGCACGCGCAACAATAATTACGAATTTAATATAAACTTAAACACCAATAAAAAATACATATAAAACTAAAATAATACTTTACTCACAGTATTTAGATATATTGTTAATAAATCTTTGTTTTAAAGTTTGTTTTAATTTATTTACACAAAAAAAAATCACCTGTATGAAAATTGAACTACACCAAACGCCTTATGAAATGGAATGATGCGAACACAACATCGAAACACAAAATTCAAAATGGCGATTTCATTAAATCAGGCGCCCTTTCAACGAAAGATTTTATTTTAAACGAATGTCGCCAGTAACAGTTGCAAGACAACCACAAGACATGTTAAATTTATTTTAAAATTCCACCGATTGGAACGCTGTATGTCATGCTAAGACATGTTCCTAGTGTTCACTCATGTACAAGAGGAAAAAAATATCCGGTTTTTTTTGAGCTACAAACCGAGCGCACCCTATAAATCGGTATATTTTTAACTCCACTTTGTTTTGGATTTTTTCGGGGTTTTTTTGACATCTGAGTTTTGTTTTGAAAAAACTCAATTTTCAATAGCTGGCTAAACTTGATTCAATCATAAACATTTTCGTTAACATTTTATTAAAATTTAAACAATACTTTAGGAAATATATTAAATTCAGTTGTAAAGGAAACTTACGTTTAAAATACTGAACGGTCAAATTTATATGCCAAAGCCAAAAATAAACGCGTTCACTCGTGTAATAAAAAATAATTGGGATATTTTACTGAAGCAAAGCTTGCCGGGTAAAATATGTCAAAAATATACCGATTTTTTATGTCAGAAAAACATCAGTGAACATGCTCGTTGTTAGATTATTACCAAAGACTACCTAAAGTCATGTTGCATTTATGTTATTAATGTTGTTTGTCCCTTTTGCACATCAGAAAAATCGTATATTTTTCTTTTTCCCAGACGATGGCAAGACAAGTTTCTAAAGACAAAAAATTTGCTGGGTAGTCCTTAACCCCCAGTGCACCTAGAAGACTATAAAGGTACATTGTTAACCCAGCAGGAAAATCGTTCGAGAATATACAGTGACTCACAGCTTATTTGATCCAGTCGCATTTTATGAACAAAATTGTAAATACCTCGTGATGTCTTATTTTTTCGAAAAAAACTAAATGTAATATGAAAGCTATATTTATTTTCATTATAAAACACAAAAAATAAAATAAAAATTCTAATGCATATCAAAATTACATTAAAAAGTTCATTATTTCAACCCAAAACCAACTCACAGCTTAAATGATCCACTGCCACAAACATACTAATACCATCAAATTTCGTCAAATTACTTTTGTTAGTATTGCGTGTTTATGGCATTTGGCATTATTGTTGTTGGTATCGATATAGTGCATAGGAAACAAAACGTAGTAAAACAAAACAAAAATAAAAACCAAGAAGAATATTTCCACTACGAGTACAACAAAAATAACAAATTTTGGTTTCACGATACATTTAAACAAATTGCATACAGTGTGCAAGGAAAGTTTCTGAGCATCCGTCGCTAAATGTGCTAATGGTGATATAGGTAGTCAATGCTTCCAATTTATCGAAATTGTTGTGCGAACCTCCATCATATTCCTAGTCATACACAAACGACTTTGATGCTAAAAAATCTTGCGAGGTAACACAATAATGCGATTACACTCTAATGCGATTACACCCTGCAATCGAAGTTCCTATATTTTCTAAATTTGTATTTGTTGATTAGTTCCGAATAACAAAAAACAAGAAAAAAAGAAAAACCATCAAAATAAGATATCGCGAAATATTTACAATTGTGTTCATAAAATGCGACTGGATCAAATAAGCTGTGAGCGTAAAGCAAAATATATATTTATTGCTCGATGGCTGTGAGTCACTGTAATTAAACTGTACCATCTATTGGCCAGTTACAGAAGTGATGGCAGATGAATTCCCGTACTCACTCAGATTTTAAAACCACTTACTTCAGCCGTCAAATCTCTTGAACACGGCATGAAAAGATAATGGGCTGTGTATTTTAGAGCTGTCCTTAATGCTTGTTAAATTAAAAAAAAATAATAATCTCCGTTTTAATATAACGTAATTTCATGGTGTTTTTATTATTAAAAAGATTCTTATATTAACGTAAATAATCAGATAGTGTTTGTGTTTGGTAAGCGAATAAATAATTTCGACATACAAATGGATATCCCCGTTGTTGATGGCAACGTATTCCGATGTAAAGTGCCCAATTGTACTGGTAATTTGATAATTAACTTCCCTGTGGAAGTTAAATTAATAGGTTGCCCACGATGTGGAGTATTTAATTGTCGCAATTGTAACGCTGTGCACACGGGATTGACATGTCGCCAGTATCTAGAAAGAGCAGGCCAAGCCGTACAACCATTAATTCAAGTACCTCAAATGGAACGGAACCCAGCACCTATAATTCAAGGACCCGTTGCAAATGAACCACGGCTAGTTGTGAATGAACAAAGACCATTAGCAATTCCGGTGCGACGTATACAACAACTACCACTTGATAATCCACAGCAACAACGTGCAATTACACCTCCTCGACCTATTGCAGTACCACAACCTGCTGCACCAAGAAAAATACAGGCTAATATTTTAGATGGAATTCATTTTAATTGTAAGAATGGAACTTGTCAGGGATATTTAAATTTACGAAACATCGAGAACATTAAATTAATCGCCTGTCCCATTTGTGGCATATTTAATTGCTACCCGTGCCAAGCAATTCACACTGGTATGAACTGCCGACAATATCGCGCCAAAATGGGTCTTCCGCCTGATGACATTGTTTTACCTGTAATTCAAAATCAGCAAAATGTTGTACTACCACCCAAAGCAGCCGCTCGCCCTACGTTTACCATCGCCGAACTCCAAGCTATAGACGATGTAAACTTGATTATTAATGTATTAACTTTTGATTGTTCCGTATGTATGGACGAAATTGTTCCAGGCAATGGTGTTATTATACGTAGTTGTGGGCATGAATGCTGCAAAATTTGCTTGGCTGACATGATTGCAAATAATGATCGTGCCGTAATTCCTTGTATTTTACCTGGTTGTAGTGGGACATTACAAGTGAGTAATACGATGTGGCAAAATGCTTTACATTTATTTAATTAAAAATCTTTACAGGATCGTGAAATTCGAGAGCTTGTTACACCGGAAATTTTCGATCGGTACACAACGCGTTCTTTACTAGAAGCACAGAAGTGTATCCCTGGTTTATTTAGATGCCGGACTCCTGATTGCGGTGGAATGTGGTGTGTCGATGAAGATGATAACTTACCGAATTATCGATGTGGCATGTGCAATCAGTTAAATTGTCACAAATGTAAAGCAGTTCACGAGGAAATTACATGTGCCGTTTTTCAAGCGAATTTTGCAAACCAAAATGATCCAAATGTAATGGCTAATTTAAGGGTTATCGAAGAACAATTAAAGCGAGGTGAAATCATGCATTGCCCTGGGTGTCAAACGATTGTTGAACGTGATGAAGGTTGCTCGTGGATTAAATGCGCCATGTGCAAAACGGAGATATGTTGGGCAACACGGGGGCCACGTTGGGGACCAAAAGGATTAAATGATACAAGTGGTGGATGCAAATGCGATTATCGTAATGGAAATAAATGCCATCCCGACTGTAAATATTGCCATTAGAATTCAAAATTGTTTATTTATAATATTAAAATAAAAAAATGAAAAATTTAATTCAAAAAATCTATAAGTTCTCGGTATCCAGCGGAATCATGTGCAACTGGCTGATTATCTTTCGTATCGATAATATTGATTGGTTTTAATTTGGGAGGTGCAGCCGAACTTATTTGTTCAAAGTATGTTAAATCCGATTGTGATAACGAGATTGTCTTGGTGTTTGAATTCCTAAGTTGCCCGCCAGAAAACCCTGCACTATCTAAAGAAACGTCATGGCTTTTGATTTCTTCCGGTTTATTGGCCCGACCATACTGCCGGTTGTTTCGTTTTGGTTTTTTACGATGATACACCTTGGCCTCCGAAGGTGGCGGCGCTGTAAAATTCATAATTAAATGATTTTTTTTGTAACATAATTAAAACCTACCGTCTTGGGAGCTTAGCTTTTCCTTTAATGCTTTCTCCTTTAGTTGTAATTCTAAAAGTTCAATTTTTTTTCTTAATTCTTCTATTTCTGAATCCTTTTCCGGCTCTTCTATTTCTTTACAACTTTCATGCGATTTAGAGGGTTTCGGTTTTCGTTTGTTGGAATCTTCTGGTATTGCAGTACTAGTAGATGGTTGTACACTATCTGACAATTCCTTAGGCGTTTCAGTATTATTTTTAATCCTGTTATTATCCCCTCGGCCTCCCATTGCTCTATTTCTTGTCATTTCAAATGAGGGGTTTATGAAACAATCTGCAGCCCTTATAAATCCTCTTGAATTATCACATTTACAATATCGATATACTAGATTATTTCTTGGCGTTATTCTTTCATTGGGATCACAGAGTTCAAAGCCATAAAAAACGCCAGGACCAATTTCTGGTACATGCCCTATGTATTTTATGAAACAGGGTAAATCGTGGTTCCGATTGAAAACTGTCCTGGCTATTGTTATTTTACTCCCGACACGAATACCGAGTAAAAAATTTGTAAACCCTTTACCATTCTTCATGATCCTTGTTCTTGCATCAGGATGTTTTACTGCTAGTAGTATTTCCCATAATTTTACAGACACGGGTATAATGTTAGATTTTGTGGTCGTAAACAAGTCTGTACTCCAAAGTAAAGTTCCAGCTTGTAAAGAAAATATTTTGATTGTTACGTGCTCTCCATTCTCATGTGTAACTTGTACTAAGTTTCCACCACCAATTTCAATAGGCACATTATCTTGTTGTTTGTATATGGCTACTTTTTTATCCAGAATACCATAAAATTCTCTAGTTATCGGCACATTCATTTTTTTAATGGGAAAACACCAACATAAAATTATGAAATAATAGTTTCTGATTATCTGAAAATGACATACCAGAACAACACACAAAAATCACAGTAGCAACACTATTAAAATTGTAAATATATTTATAAGCAGTATAAAGTGCTGCCAGCCATTGTAATATTTGTGTATATGGTACTACTCCATGGAGAAATCAGAAAATATTTGCTGAACCTGAACATCTGACAACACAAGAATTAAAATTTACATTAGAGCGACTGAAACATTTTTATATCAAATTCTTTCGAAGAAAAATGATCAAAAAAATTGATTATGATCAAAAAATTTTGATCAGAAATACCTGATCATGTTCTTTGGAAGCAAATAATTGATTTTTTTTTTGATCAGTGATCAAATTTCGAAAACAGAATTCTTTTGAAGAAAAATGATCAAAAAAAATTGATTATGATCAAAAAATTTTGATCAGAAATACCTGATCATGTTCTTTTGAAGCAAATAATTGATTTTTTTTTTTGATCAGTGATCAAATTTCGAAATCCTAATTTTTTGGAGGATTTGTTTTGTGATCAAAAAAAAAGAAAAACGTCAGTGTCAAAAACAAAGAAACAAGAAACGCGCCATTTTCATTATCGGCATTATAATTTGGTGTTTATATTTTTTCGTGCGTTATAATATCAAATTCTTTCGAAGAAAAATGATCAAAAAAAATTGATTATGATCAAAAAATTTTGATCAGAAATACCTGATCATGTTCTTTGGAAGCAAATAATTGATTTTTTTTTTGATCAGTGATCAAATTTCGAAATCCTAATTTTTTGAAGGATTTGTTTTGTGATCAAAAAAAAAGAAAAACGTCAGTGTCAAAAACAAAGAAACAAAAAACGCGCCATTTTCATTATCGGCATTATAATTTGGTGTTTATATTTTTTCGTGCGTTATAAGTGTTTATGTAAATTAAATATTATAAGTAATATTAATTTTTGTGTAATTTAAAGTGAATTTGGTGTAATAAAAAGTGTTTTTACGTGTACAACAAAAACAAAGAAACTAAAAACGCGCCATTTTCATTATCGGCATTATAATTTGGTGTTCATATTTTAACGTGTGTTATAAGTGTTTATTTAAACTAAATTTTATAAATAATATCATTTTTTTTGTAATTTAAAGTAGATTTGGTGTAATTAAAAGTGTTTTTCTTGTTACGTGTTAAATATTTTTTGTTGTTTGTTTTGATTTCCCTTTAAACAAATGTAAACAAACCATTTTTTCTTTTTTCGTGTTCTTTGGAGCAAAAAATAATTGATTTCTTTTCATTTTTTCCAAAGAATTTGACATTATTTTATGATAAAAAAAATTGGAGAAACTTTGACATCAACAAAATGTAACCTATAAATTATTTAAAATACATAAAATATATTCCGTGGTTATATTCCAAAATTTACTAAAAAATATAACATTTTTGAGACGAACAATCATGTGATTTCAATATTTGTTTTAATTTTCGAAAATTTATATAAAAAATGCTCTACCATAAATTTGTAAGGAGAAAATTTTAGCATCAACAAAATTAAAAAAAAATTGAAAAATCTTTATTAATGTTTGACAATATACCCTTAAAATTATTAAAAATTAAAAAATATTTTCGGGACTGTGTTCATGTTATTTCATTTCTATATTCAATTCTCGAAAATAAATAAAAAGTGCTCTGCTATAAAATACATAACCTACAAAATAATACATGCAATCGCGCATTAATTATTTTTAATAAAAAAAAATGTTCTCATACACAAAAATTTAACAAATTTCTTTATTTAAAATAATTTTTTTGACTTGAATCAAGTTTTACACGTATGTATTATGAGACGATAATATACGTCAGCACAATCTTGCTATAACAACAAAAAAAAATTATTTGTCTTCTTCACTCCAATGCAATTTTATATCATTTTTTCTCTTTTTGATTTTTCAGTATTTTTTACTGACAGTACATTTTTCTTGGTGTAATAGAGGCATTATCCATAAAAATTTATTAGAAATAAAAGCTGTGTTGCTTTCAAAAGATTACAACAACAATTGCATTGTATTCAAGCCGATTGTTTTAGAATTAGAAAAAAAATTTAAGGATTAGGGGAAATAAAATCATTTTATGGTTATGGTGTTTACCGCAAGGCGTTTTTTTTCTATTTTTCTAGAAAAATTTATATTGAATAATAATTTAGCATTTGTTATTTGATAGCAAAATATAGCAAAATACCGAATTTAATTTATTTTATTTCTTAAAATAAAAATAATAAAAATAAATATTAAGAAAATGAACCAACACAGAAAAATTAAAACGCATTAAAAAATTAAATCCAAAAGTTGTTGCTTTCACATTTCTTAGCTAAGCTAAGCGGATTTGCGAAAGCAACACTACTAATAGCTGTGTTACTTTCAAAAGATTACAACAACAATTGCATTGTATTCAAGCCGATTGTTTTAGAATGTTAAAGTAGTGTTGCTTTCGCTAATCCGCTTAGCTTAGCTAAGAAATGTGAAAGCAACAACTTTTGGCTTTAATTTTTTAATGCGTTTTAATTTTTCTGTGTTGGTTCATTTTCTTAATATTTATTTTAGTTTTTTTTATTTTATGAAATAGAACAAATTAAATTCGGTATTTTGCTATCAAATAACAAATGCTAAATTATTCTACAAGATAAATTTTTCGAGAAAAATAGAAAAAATAACGCCTTGCGGTAAACACCATAACCATAAAATGATTTTATTTCCCCTAATCCTTAAATTTTTTTTCTATATTCTAAAACAATCGGCTTGAATACAATGCAATTGTTGTTGTAATCTTTTGAAAGCAACACAGCTTAAGAAAAAAAATTTTAGGATTAGGGGAAATAAAATCATTTTATGGTTATGGTGTTTACCGCAAGGCGTTATTTTTTCTATTTTTCTCGAAAAATTTATCTTGTAGAATAATTTAGCATTTGTTATTTGATAGCAAAATACCGAATTTATTTTGTTCTATTTCATAAAATAAAAAAAAATAAAATAAATATTAAGAATGAACCAACACAAAAAAATTAAAACGCATTAAAAAATTAAAGCCAAAAGTTGTTGCTTTCACATTTCTTAGCTAAGCTAAGCGGATTAGCGAAAGCAACACTACTAACATTAAAAAGGAGTCGGGATGGTTTTTTTCGTTTTGCTTGCATTACAAAATGCTAAACTTTATGAAAAATTTTGGCAAAACAACAACAATTTGCTCAGCAACCTATAATCGGATGCGCCTTTCTCTCAAATAGTCGATCTTTATTTTTGTCTCGTTTTAGTTTTGCTGAGATTTGTTGGTAATATTTTTCCCCATGGAATCCGACTAAATTGTTTAGCGATGTGAAGTAGCTCATTAGTATGAAGATAAATAAAACGAAGTTAGGTTTTAGGTTTCAGTGGTTGACACTTGGCTATTTTTGGCCCATTGTGATACCACGCATTCACGCCACATCATTAACCCATTCACCTACTCATATAACTACAGTATACCACCTGCACATTGCAAGCTCCATGTCAACCTGTACATTGGCATGGACGGTGTGTCGGCGCTGAATTCTGCACTCCATCAGAGGGTCTTAGTTGTGTTTATTAACATCACCGATTGTAATCGATGATGAAAATTCGATTTGCATCTAGCCTCTGATGGGCTTCAAACCCAGTACCTCCCGGTCCAAGTGCCGAAGCTTTAACCACTACACCACTTGTCCGGTTAAAACGAAGTTGGTTTCAATTTAATTTTTTTTGCTCATTGAGTAAGTTTACATCGACATCCCAGCAAACGTAGAAGGACTTCCAGAACTAGTGCAAAAGTAGTGAAAAAAGTACTTGTTTTCTTGTGAAAAAAGATAGGACATCCGGAAAAAATTCATCAGTTTTATAAAAAAAAAATTATAGTGGTTTCTCTTTTACTCTTATTACCTAAGAAATCATGCTGCCTCTTTTACTCTATTCGCCTATTCCGTACATAAAAAGTACTTTAAAACTACTTCTTAAGACATTACTTTAAAAGTAGTTTTTTTATAGTTCTTTAAAAGTACTAAGCCTAAGCATTTTTAGAGTATTTCTAAAAACAAGGTTTGTTCCTTCATTAAATAAAAAGCAACAAATTTGTTAAATAAATTATATTTTAATTATATATATCTGTTAGAATGTACAGTTTAACCTCCTAATGAGACCACCCTTTAATCGGACCAATTCCAAAAATCAGACCACTCTTAGTATTGTAAAAATGTTTTTTCACAAAAATATGCATCTGTAATCGAACCACCTCCAAATTGGACCTGGACCACATTTTTCTTTAATTTTGAGTTTCCTTACCTCTCAATGCGACCGAAAAAATTATAATTTTTTAGAAATGTATCTGCTTATACATATACATATCTGCTTACACCCCAAGTATAACAAAATGGAACTCATTTTGACAGCTCCAACTTTCCTTACATTATTGAGATATTTCATGGAAGACATGGAACTCGCATAACCCTTTCGAGTTCAAAAAACAATTTTTTTTGGTTCAATTTAAGTTCACCATACACAAATGTGTATGTAAATAATCACACGTTGTAATGTCTTCCGTATTTTAACGGATCTTAATTAAATCGGAATTCTTTTTGAAAAAAGCATAATAATTTGTAAACAAATTAATTATATAACATATAATTTATTTGTTCTTGATAACATATTAATTATTTTATCATTATTATAGTTACTGTTATTTTTCGGACGAAAACAAAATTAAGTGGTTTAAACAAATGTGTACACCGGTCTTCAATTACCACCGAATTCTATGTTTGACAGCTTCGTTTGTTGTAATCGAAATTTACATACACAATTGTGTATGCGGGTCAGGAAAGGGATAATGGGGTAGATACTCGATCGGCTAGCAAGCAAGCAACTTGCTAGCCGAAATCCCGACTACTCAATCAATTATACCAAGGAAATTTAAATTTCAAAACACATTTTTCATAAAACTTTTGTTTATTTTTGCGATGTTACAGTAAAATTTACGTCTTCAAAAATTAAACAACAAATTTTGAGTTATTCTACTGTGCAATCGCAAAATAAAACAAAAACCTTATTGAAAAGATAATTTGAAATATAAATTTCTTTGGTAAAATTGATTGAGTAGTCAGGATTTCGACTAGCAATTTGCTTGCTTGCTAACCACTCGAGTATTTACCCCAATATCCAGTTCGTTGAGTTACGGGTTTTTGTTCCACAGTTCATAGTAAAACTTGTAATAAAATGGAAGTTGACCGTGGAACTTAGTTCCAACAATTGTTCCATAAAAGTCGAAATAAGTTAGAAGTAGTGATACTTGGGATACATCATCTCCTTATAGATACATCATCTGCTTGTACATACACCACTTTTAATATTATGCACAACTATTTTTAATAATATTATACACCAAAAAACACAAATTTAAAATTTACATATTCAAAAATCGAAAATGGCGACCAAACTTGCTCACACAAAAACAATTGTAATATAGAAACATGCGTTTAGTAAAATTATCATTACCAAAAATTTGATAGAAAGAGATGCAACTTCATTTTTTCAAAATACTAGTTTTGTTTTTGTAATTTTACATGAAAAATAGTTGCAAGTGTATTGACAATGTTTGTATGTAGTTAAAACTAGTGAAATCACGTTTGCTGGGATATTTGGTCCAGGACTATACACTATATCTGACCTAAACACACGATGTAAACGCTAGTTACCCAAATTAGGTTGGGTAACTTTTTTGTGTGGAATGACCCAAATTAGGTCGATCAAAAATGTGATGTAAACGATACCGACCTAAATGGTTTTCATATTGTTACGGTGACACCTAGAATAGAATAGAATAAGTTAATTTCATTAATTGTTCAATTACATTTATAATTTATAAACAACATTTAGGCGTCAGTTCTATACTAACATATTTGCTGCGCATTTAGGATTATTCTAGAAACAAATATTTTGGTATATAAAGGCGCGCGTTGACGTGGAATGCTGAGTATTATTTTAAACGTGATACAGTGAAGGTTAAATAGAAAGATTATTAAAGTGGTTATTAAAGCGATTATTAAAGTGATAATTAAAAAGTGTGTTATAATTATAATAATTAATTGTGAATTTTGTGTTGTATAATAAATTGTGTTGTGTAAATAAATTGTGTGAGTTCAAATTTGAATCAGTGTATTTATTCACAATCCAGTGATTCGAACCTTGAGCGACAAGGCAAAATCGTAACAATTGGTGACAGCGGTGGGATTGTGAATAATAAGGAAAATGATTCTCTACGAATTAAAGCTTGCGCAATTAAAGGAGCAACTGAAACAGCGAGGTTTGGCCAGTGAAGGCACGAAAGCTAGTTTGATGGAGCGGCTACGTGAGGCCATGGAGAAGAAAGGTTTAAATCCAGACAAGTATGATTTCGAGGAGGAAAAAACGGATGAGATCGGTGTGGACAAGAAAGAAGGCGACGTACAAATGGTGGTCGGAACAACACAAAACCCATCTGGAAGTTTCGATTTATCGCAGTTGATGGCTGCTATGAATATGATGGGACAACAGTTGACGCAACAAGGGGCGGACATTAAACATCAAATGAAACAGCAGATGTTACAAGTGGAGCAACAAGGGGCGGACATTAAACATCAAATGAAACAACAGATGTTACAAGTAGAGCAACAAGGGGCGGACATTAAACAATCGAACCACGAAATAAAACAGCAGATGTTACAAGTGGAAGTTGGCCAAAAGAAAATGGACGAGAGGTTTCTGGAGTTATCTTCTACATTACACGGTAAAGTGGAAAAACTGCAAACAGAAGTACACGCAGAAATTCAAAATGTTAAAGGGACGGTTCAACAAAAATTTGAATCAGTTAAACAAGATTTTCAAACGGAAGTTAAACGTCTCGAGAAGGAGCTCCAAGATGTCAAGGCGAATGGAACGACACAGCAAGTGATCCAGACGGTTAATGCAGTTAAGATAAAACCACCAACATTTGATGGAACAACATCCTTCAGTATTTTTAAGTTCCAATTCGAAACGGCCATTAAGCAAAATCAGTGGACTGAAGAACAATGTGTTGCAGCGTTAATTGTGGCTCTTAAAGGCGAAGCGGCAGAAACACTACAAATCATTCCCGAGCAGGAACGGAACGTTTACATGGGAATTATGAAGGCGTTAGATCAAAAATACGGAAGCGACCATAAACGAGAAATCTATCGCATGGAATTGAAGGGTCGATACCAAAGAGGAGGAGAATCGCTACAGGAATATTCATCGGGAATTGAGCGGCTCGCGCATTTAGCACATTCAAATATGTCGGCCGATTACATGGAGCGAATTGAAATAGATGCATTCATTGATGGTATTCGAGATCCTGAGACGCGCAGAGCGGTGATGTTGTCACCTAAGACAACTTTTACGGAAACCATCGCATATGCGTTAACAAACGAAACTGTTCAGGCCATCGTCAAACCAGCAATGGAAATTCGCCGAGTGGAGATTGATTCCAGACTGGAAACCGAGCGGGCTACACCAAGGTTCAGATATGGAAGTAGCAGGATTAAATGCTGGGTATGTAATAGAATGGGTCACATCTCACGGGACTGTTGGGAGATTAAAAAGAAACGGGCAAGGTCGCCATCTCCTATGAAGCGTAGACCAAACGAGGAGCAGAGAGAGGCCAGAAAGGAGGATCGGACGACATTGGAGTCGTTAAAAAGAGACAGCTTGAAGGAGCAAAAGCTGACTCCCACAATCGATTGCCCCATAACGTCCATCCAAGTTTCGAGATTAGAAGGAGGCGGTGAGAGCTTGACAAAAGAAGCCGATATTGAACATCGGAAGGGAAGTGCACATAAAAATGCCGACGCGTTATCGAGAAGACCAAATCCCGCGGAATGCAAGAATTGTGGGCATGTGGAGGTCAAGGAAAACATCGTCAATATTCGGCTCATGCAAGCGCTATCTGATGAGGAATGGACTGATGAAATGATCAAGAAGGAGCAATTACGGGATGCTGACCTGTCATTCATCATGGAACATAAGGAAAAGGAACACCGGCCCACATGGAGTGAGATAGCTGACAAAACTCCGATTGTAAAAGCATATTGGGCTCAATGGGATAGCCTCCACATAGAAAATGGATGTTTAAAACGAAAGTGGGAAAGCACGGATGGTAAAGTAAAACAATTGTTGGTAGTGGTGCCAAAAGATCGGATAGCGGAAATCCTCAAGAAGTATCATGGAGGAGCAAGTGGAGGTCACCTAGGGATTAATAAAACATTAGCCAAAATTCGCCAACGTTTCTACTGGTCTAGATGTAGACAGTCAGTAGTAGAATGGTGTCGAAGATGTGACCAATGTGCGGCAGTAAAGGGACCAGCACGAAAAAGCCGCGGAACCATGAAACAATATAATGTCGGGGCACCATTTGAGAGAATTGCAATGGATGTGGCGGGGCCATTTCCGACCACCGAGAGCGGAAATAAATATGTGCTAGTAATAATGGATTATTTTAGCAAATGGCCGGAGGTGTACCCCATACCCAATCAGGAGACAACAACAATAGCTGATGCCGTGGTTAACAATTGGATTAGCAGATTTGGTGTACCTATGGAAATTCACACGGATCAAGGAAGGAATTTCGAATCGGTGGTATTTCAGGAGATATGTCAGATGCTTGGAATCAATAAAACAAGAACGACGCCTTTACACCCACAATCGGACGGTATTGTGGAAAGATTCAATGGTACATTGGAGGAATATCTAGCAAAAGTTGTGGAAAGGAACCAACGCAACTGGGATCGACATATACCAATGTTCCTGATGGCCTACCGATCAGCGGTACATGACACAACAGGAGTGACACCAGCTAAAACCATATTTGGGAACAATCTGCGATTACCAGGAGATTTAAAGTTTGGGGCTGTTCCTTCAGCAGCTCTATGCGGACAGGATTACGTCGACCGGATGAAAGAAGAACTTAATGAAATACATCAATTCGTACGGGAGAAAATCCGAATATCAAGTGATCGAATGAAAGCTCGTTATGACATACGAGCAAATAATCAAGGCTTCGAGGAAGGGCAATTGGTATGGCTTCACAACCCGCAACGGCAGAAGGGATTATCACCGAAGTTGCAACCCACATGGGAAGGACCTTACACTGTCATCAAAAAGTTGAACGTTGTGGTTTATCGCATACAGAAAGGACGGAAAGGTAAACCAAAGGTGGTGCATTTGGAGCGCTTGGCGCTCTACAGAGTTGGTGATCTGGATCCTGTTCGGGACGAACAGGCTTAGGTGGGGGGTAGTGTTACGGTGACACCTAGAATAGAATAGAATAAGTTAATTTCATTAATTGTTCAATTACATTTATAATTTATAAACAACATTTAGGCGTCAGTTCTATACTAACATATTTGCTGCGCATTTAGGATTATTCTAGAAACAAATATTTTGAGATATAAAGGCGCGCGTTGACGTGGAATGCTGAGTATTATTTTAAACGTGATACAGTGAAGGTTAAATAGAAAGATTATTAAAGTGATTATTAAAGCGATTATTAAAGTGATAATTAAAAAGTGTGTTATAATTATAATAATTTATTGTGAATTTTGTGTTGTATAATAAATTGTGTTGTGTAAATAAATTGTGTGAGTTCAAATTTGAATCAGTGTATTTATTCACAATCCAGTGATTCGAACCTTGATTGACAAGGCAAAATCGTAACAATATCATGAAATAGATGTCAGTAGCGACATTAATGTTAATTAAACATATCAGCATAAAATTTAGTATTACAGTTATTAAATGAGTCAAATTTAAAAAAAATAAATGAATGAATTTAATTTCGAAAATGCTACAGGAATTATTTATGAGAAAATTATGAATTGCGTTGAGAACATAAGCAATACTTTTAGTATTATTCAATAGATGGTGCACATAAATCTCGTTATGTAACCCAAATGTGACCTATAATTTTTGTGATGTAAACGGGACTAAAATGGGTCGCTATTTAGGTCAGTCCACTAAATTGTTTAGCGATGTAAACTAGCTCATTGTGAGAGGATACCCAAGTATAACAGAGCATCCCCAATGCAAAATAATTTTTCCTTTAACTTTTTCCTTATGAAGAGCATACCCAATGAATAGAGAAAAGTTAAAGTAAAGCTAACTTCATTTTACAAAACTATTTTTGTTTACCTGTTATTTTATATTATTATATTATATATTATTTATTACTTTTTCACAAGACACAAAATACAACACTAATTGTTAAAAGACAAATATGCATTGACTATTTTTTAATTTGTGACAAGCAGAAAAACAACAACAACCAATTTTGCAAATGCGGTTTACATCATTGTATTTCTCATAAGGGAAAAGTTAAAAGTTTGATAACATTTTTCATAAGGAAATCACCAACCTAACAAAAAAAAAAAAAAAAATCTCAAAATTTTTTTCATACTTTTCTGTAAGGAAAAAGTTAAAGGAATTTCATTTTGGATGCTATGTAACAAGTCGAACCTCAGTCGAATTGAGCTATCGTATTTGCCTTCGAAATATTAGAAAAAAGTCGAAGAATTAATACTTTAGTATTCGTGCGTATATGTATACTATCCCAAAATCTAACATCCCAAGTATCACTACTTCCAACTTATTTCGACTTTTATGGAATAATTGTTGGAACTAAGTTCCACGGTCAAGTTCCATTTTATTACTTGTTTTACTATGAACTGTGGAACAAAAACCTCAACGAACTGGATATTATGCGAGTTCCACGTCTTCAATGAAATATCTCAAAAATGTAACGAAAGTTGGAACTGTCAAAATGAGTTCCATTTTGTTATACTTGGGATAGCATCCAAAATGAAATTCCTTTTCATTATTTTTTCCTTATGAGAAATACAATGAAGTAAACCGCATTGGCAAAATTGGTTGTTGTTGTTGTTTTTCTGCTTGTCACAAATTAAAAAATATTCAATGCATATTTGTCTTTTAACAATTAGTGTTGTATTTTGTGTCCTGTGAAAAATTAATAAATAATATATAATATAATAATATAAAATAACAGGTAAACAAAAAATAATTTTGTAAAATGAAGTTAGTTAGCTTTACTTTGACTTTTCCCTATTCATTGGGTATGCTCTTCATAAGGAAAAAGTTAAAGGAAAAATTATTTTGCATTGGGGATGCTCTGTAAGGAGTAACTAATTAATGAAGACGTCATCATAATTATAAGTGATATGAAGGGCGAAGTGTAGGTTTAACATTTTAATTTAAAATGTAAGTATTACAAAATTAAATAGTTATTAACTAATTAATTGTCTAGATATTAATGGTTTAATTATGTTCATCAAAATTTCATTTCAGCACAAAACTTATCCAATTTGTCGGCCTGTAAATTAAACTTACATAATGTGGAAATAATGAAATTGTTATCATGAATGAAAGTGAATTGTGTATAATACAAATACAGCACAAAGTGTATATGCCGTGTTATAATATATCAAAACAAAAAATATGGAAAAAATTCAAATAGATAATATGTTTAACAATCAACAGATTTATGTTAGCCGTATGGTCAATTTTAATGTGAATTTTAATAAAATTCTGAAATCAAAATAAATAGTTTTTTAATTCCGTCAGCATCTCGTCCCCTAATTTCGGTTGTGACGTTTCACACACATACTTACACCAAATTGTTCCCCCAATTTTTATTTACACACATACATAAGCACAATTTTATCGTATCGAGTTTCGTTCAGTTTCGAATAATCGCGACACTTTTCATACAGGATCTTATTCTAAGTCGAAAGCAAAACTAGGTCAAACTCGAAACTAAATATAAGTTTAAACTTCGAAAAATGACAAAAAAGTCGAGTTTTGTTATACTTGGGTACTCTTAAGGTAAAAGTCAAAAGGTAAAGGCAATTTTTTTTCTATTGTGAGAACTGAGAACCCTGTGACAAAGAAGCTTCTTTAATTTGTTTAATTTAAATGTTTTTTCTGTATTTTAATTGGTATTCGTGTTTATTTTGCTATTTATATTGAATCTACTTACCAATTACAATAATTTCGAATTAGATGCTATTAGAAATCGATTTATGTTAAATAAAAATGACAAAAAAATGCCAACATCTAAAATAAAAATGTACATGCATTACTAAAAAAAATTAAAAAACGTATACCTTTCGGCTTCAACAGTTTGTACGACACTAACAAAATTATAAAACAACATAAAGAAATAATAGTCGTGTTGTAATATTGGAGCACTAGCAGGAGCCAAATGGCAATTTTCTATTGAAACTGCAGCTATTATTCACTGGTGTCGCTGTACTATAAAAATTAAAACTAATTTTTATTCATCACTGAAAGGTTCAATCTCGAAAAAACGATATCACAATATAATAAGTGGCTCATAACCAGAGACCGAACTAGCAATAATCTAGTGTCACGTGGCACCCCTAATCGTTTACTATTGTTACGATTTTGCCTTGTCAATCAAGGTTCGAATCACTGGATTGTGAATAAATACACTGCTTCAAATTTGAACTCACACAATTTATTTACACAACACAATTTATTATACAACACAAAATTCACAATTAATATTACACTTATAACACACTTTTTAATTATCACTTTAATAATTGCTTTAATAATCACTTTAATAATCTTTCTATTTAACCTTCACTGTATCACGTTTAAAATAATACTCAGCATTCCACGTCAACGCGCGCCTTTATATACCAAAATATTTGTTTCTAGAATAATCCTAAATGCGCAGCAAATATGTTAGTATAGAAATGACGCCTAAATGTTGTTTATAAATTGTAAATGTAATTGAACAATTAATGAAATTAACTTATTCTATTCTATTCTAGGTGTCACCGTAACACTACCCCCCACCTAAGCCTGTTCGTCCCGAACAGGATCCAGATCACCTCCTCTGTAGAGCGCCAAACGCTCCAAATGCACCACCTTTGGTTTACCTTTCCGTCCTTTCTGTATGCGATAAACCACGTCGTTCAACCTTTTAATGACAGTGTAAGGGCCTTCCCATGTTGGTTGCAACTTCGGTGATAATCCCTTCTGCCGTTGCGGGTTGTGAAGCCATACCAAGTGCCCTTCCTCGAAGCCTTGATTGTTTGCTCGTATGTCATATCGAGCTTTCATTCGATCACTTGTTATCCGAATTTTCTCCCGTACAAATTGATGTATTTTATTGAGTTCCACTTTCATTCGGTCGACATAATCCTGTCCGCATAGAGCTGCTGATGGAACAGCCCCAAATTTTAAATCTCCCGGTAATCGCAGATTGTTCCCAAATATGGTTTTAGCTGGTGTCACTCCTGTTGTGTCATGTACCGCTGATCGGTAGGCCATCAGGAACATCGGTATATGTCGATCCCAGTTACGTTGGTTCCTTTCCACAACCATTGCTAGATATTCCTCCAATGTACCATTGAATCTTTCCACCATACCGTCCGACTGTGGGTGTAAAGGCGTCGTTCTCGTCTTATTGATTTGTGATGATCAAATAGAGATAAAAATGTAATGCAATGTTTATAGGGTAGAGAGTGGAAACGAAGATGAAATAAAGAACTGGTAGTTGAGTTATGCGTGTGAAGTTGAATAAAGCGGTCACAATACAGAAGGTATTTATTAAATTATAACGTGTGTAAAACGCATCCATTACAATGGCGACGAGAAAAATATTTTAATAAAGAAGCAAAATAGATTAAATAATAAAAGTGATTAAATTCGAGAAGAAAAATTGATGATTAAATTCGGTAAAACATAAAAAGAATAAAATTGATTAAATTCGAAGAAAAAAAAAAAGGAAAAAGTGATTAAATTCGAGAAGAAAATTTGTAATTAAATACGGACAATAAACGTGTTCAAAAAAAAAAAAAAAAAAAAAAAAAAAAAAAAAAAAAAAAAAAAGAAAGAGAAAAGATGGCTGCCACGCTAGATACAATGCCGAAAATGGAAACAACGGGAAACCAAGTAGCAAATTGGACAAAATGGAAACGAGCGTTGGGTATTTTGATAGACGCCAAAGAAATTAAAGACGAAAAAGTAAAAAAATCGCTGTTACTACATTATGGAGGTTTAGATATACAGGAAATATACTATAGTATGGTAAATGATTTCCCAACTAAAATGAAGAATGCCGAAGGGGAAGAAGTAGATAAATCTCCCTACCAAATAGCGATGGATGTATTGGATGCTTATTTTTTGCCAAAATCAAATGCTACAATTGAAAGGAAAGAATTTAGACAACTGAAACAGAACGACGGAGAGTCAATCAATGAATTTATAGTGCGAATTAAAACCAAAGCAGACAAATGCGAGTTTACGGATATAAACGAACAAATAAGGGATCAAGTTATATATGGAACAAGACACCCAGAGATTGAGACGAAGTTAATTGAAAAAGGATCTGTCAAAATAGGAATTAATGACATCATTGCTATGATACAAGCAGTTGAGCTGAAAGAGGCAAGAATACATAAAGTGGAAATGATAAAAACAAATAAAACCCATCACAATAATGCGGGAAGGCAAAGATCTAAATCGAGGGATAGGAGTTATTCTCGATACAGTAGCAATGACAGAGCATCAAATCATAATAGATCGACGATGCCTAAAACAGAAATAACGTGCTACAGATGTGGTCAGACAGGACATATGGCGAGAGATTCTCATTGTCCTGCATGGAAAAAGAAATGTGATAAATGCAATAAATATGGACATCTTAAAAAGGTATGCAGAACCAGAGTAAATAAGGCGGTGAAATTTATCGGTAACGAAGAGTGTTGCCAAAACGAACAACAGAGTGATGATAGTCAAATATTATCGATGGTAGAAGTCAACAAGCCAGTTAGTACAAGATCGGGAAACAGTATGATAGTTGACAACATTGACAATAAATTCGATGGTGGTATCAAAGTAACTTGTACAGTAGGTGGTATAAAGATTAGAATGACTGTAGATTCAGGCGCTTCTACAAATTTAATAAGTCAAGAAACCTACAATAAAGCAGTGAAACGAGGTATGACAATATTAAAAGAATTTTGTGATGATGGCAAGTGTCTCAAAGCATATGGGGGTAGAGATATCAGAGTTTTAAAAAAGATTAGGACAACAATCGAGTGTAATGGGATGAAACGTCAGATTGACATTACCATTGTTGAAGGCGAAGGCACTTCATTACTAGGTCTGGAGGATTCATTGCGGCTGAACCTAATATCCATAAATGTTAATATGATAGAATCAAGCAACAAAACAGGAAAGTTAAAAAATATACAAGTAGAAATCGAATTGGACGATACTATAAAGCCAGTGAGACAAGCGTTGCGTCGTGTTCCATTACCATTGAGAGATAAAGTAGCCAAAAAATTAAAAGAGTACATGGAGGATGACATCATTGAAAAAGTAGACGGTACGTCCAGATGGATATCTCCGTTGGTAGTAATACCAAAGGACAAAGGTAAAGATGTCAGGTTGTGTATCGACATGAGAAGAGCAAATGAAGCGGTAAAGAAGGAGGTACATCCACTGCCAACATTTGAAGATTTGATACCTCAATTACATCACAGTACGGTGTTCTCAAAACTGGACATTAAAAACGCGTTCCATCAGGTGGAAATAAGTCCATCATCGAGAGACATAACGACGTTCATAACAGACATTGGCTTATTCAGATTCAAACGATTAATATTCGGTTTAAATTCAGCTAGTGAGATATTCCAGCGTTTAATAGAGAACTTGTTCATCAACGTAGAAGGTGTATTAATATATATAGATGACATCCTGGTTTTTGGGGAAACAGAAGAAAAACATGATGCAACATTAAAAAAAGTAATGGAGATAATAAAAAACAATGGGTTGGTCTTAAACAACAACAAATGCCACTACAGAAAACCGCAAGTAACGTTTATGGGCCACATAATATCAAAAGAGGGTATTTCTCCAACGCTAGACAGAGTAAAAGATATACAATTATTTAGAGCACCAAAGACAAAGGAAGAAATGCGCAGTTTTCTGGGTTTACTCAATTATGTCGGTAGATTCATTCCGAATCTGGCAACATTGATGGAACCACTAAAAGTACTAACGAGGAAAGATAAAAAATTTCATTGGTCCGATAAACTTCAGTCAGTTTTTAATATGGCGAAGAAGTTGATCATGAAAGAAACCAAATTAGGGTTTTACAACAAAAATGACAAAACTACAATTATTGCTGATGCAAGTCCTGTCGCTCTGGGAGCAGTATTGACGCAGGAGAATGGAGGACAACCAAGAATTATTGCATATGCGTCCAAAGGATTGACATCGGTAGAGAGAAACTATTCTCAAACAGAGAGAGAGGCACTTGCAATTGTATGGGCAGCAGAGAAATTTCGTATGTATGTAATGGGAAAGAGATTCGACATGATAACGGACCATAAATCTCTTGAAACACTTTTTAAATCAACTTCGAAACCGTGTGCTAGAATTGAGAGATGGATACTACGATTGCAAGCTTTTAACATGCGGGTAATATACAAGCCAGGAAAAACAAACTTAGCTGACCCATTATCGAGATTATGTGAGAAGGAAAGTGAAATATTCGATGATAACTGTGAAATGTACATCAACCTAATATTAAACATTTCAAAACCAAAGGCGATGACATTAGAAGAAATCGAAAGTGAAACACAAAAGGACGACGAACTAGTTTTGTTAATAGACACATTACAAAAGAGCATTGATACAAAATATTGGCCTGAAGACATCAGCCAATATAAAAGGTACGTAGATGAATTGAGTGTAATAAATGGGGTAATTTTACGCCACAATAGAATAGTAATTCCACGA
Source organism: Nephrotoma appendiculata (assembly GCA_947310385.1). Lineage (NCBI taxonomy): Eukaryota > Metazoa > Arthropoda > Insecta > Diptera > Tipulidae > Nephrotoma > Nephrotoma appendiculata. The sequence continues at coordinate 199,057,257 of OX371224.1, forward strand.
GGTTTGCAAGAAGACATATTAAGATTGGCACATGAAGGTCATCCAGGTGAGAATATGATGAAAAGAAGATTGAGGATCAAAGTATGGTGGTACGGGATGGATAAACAGGCGGTCGAATTTGTAAAAGGTTGCAATAGTTGTCAAATCGTAGGAAAAGCACCAAATCCAGAACCATTGAGAATAATCGAGTTACCTAAGGAATGTTGGTATCAAATAAGAATTGATATCATGGGACCAGTCCCATCGGGTCATAACATATTGGTAACTGTTGATAGCTATAGTCGGTATGTTTTGGTAGACATTTTAACCACAATAACCAGTGAGAAGGTAATCAAAAGTTTACAGGATATGTTCATTAGATTTGGGTTACCAACTATAATAATTAGTGACAATGCGTCATATTTCAAAAGCAAAGAGTTCAAAGAATTTGCAGAGGAGTACAACATAATGCTGCGACATACCATTCCATACTCTCCACAGTCAAATGGAGAAGTTGAGAGACAAAATCTATCGTTGTTAAAAAGATTAAAAATAGCAGGTGTACAAGGAACCGATTGGAAGGAAGAACTGAACGATTGGTTAAGGCTCTATAATAATAGTACACATCCGTCAACAAGTGCAATTCCTTCTCAGGTCATGTTTAATAGAGTGTTCAGAGAAAAATTACCGTCAATAGACACAAAACCTGAAATATTTGATGAGGACATGCGATATAATGATAGAGAGATGAAATTGAAAAGAAAGGAATATGTGGACATCCGTAGACAAGCAACGACATCGAAAATTACTGAAGGAGATAAGGTGTTGAAACAAAACGAGAGGATTATTAACAAATTAACTCCAACATATGATCCAGAGCCATGCAAGGTGTTAAGCAGAAATGGAAATGCAGTACTGATAGAAGATGGAGGTGGAAAGCAATCATTGAAGCGAGCAGATCAATTGAAGTTGCTGAAAGAAAACATCCAGCAAGAGGGTCAAGAAGTCATCACGACAGCCTCCAGTGAAATCATAGATCAGCCTCAGATTGAAATTAAAGAACCACTAGAAATGGAAAGAAGAACTCCTAGAATAAGAAAGACACCGAAGTATATAGAAGAGTATGTAGTCAATCAGGCTACGATTTAATTTTAAGTTGAATTAATTCATTTTATATAAAAAAAAAAAAAAAAAAAAAAAAAAAAAAAAAGAAAGGAGTAATGTGATGATCAAATAGAGATAAAAATGTAATGCAATGTTTATAGGGTAGAGAGTGGAAACGAAGATGAAATAAAGAACTGGTAGTTGAGTTATGCGTGTGAAGTTGAATAAAGCGGTCACAATACAGAAGGTATTTATTAAATTATAACGCGTGTAAAACGCATCCATAACGCATCCATTACATGATTCCAAGCATCTGACATATCTCCTGAAATACCACCGATTCGAAATTCCTTCCTTGATCCGTGTGAATTTCCATCGGTACACCAAATCTGCTAATCCAATTGTTGACCACGGCATCAGCTATTGTAGTTGTCTCCTGATTGGGTATGGGGTACACTTCCGGCCATTTGCTGAAATAATCCATTATTACTAGCACATATTTATTTCCGCTCTCGGTGGTCGGAAATGGCCCCGCCACGTCCATTGCAATTCTCTCAAATGGTGCCCCGACATTATATTGTTTCATGGTTCCACGGCTTTTTCGTGCTGGTCCATTTACTGCAGCACATTGGTCACATCTTCGACACCATTCTACTACTGACTGTCTACATCCGGACCAGTAGAAACGTTGTCGAATTTTGGCCAATGTTTTATTAATCCCTAGGTGACCTCCACTTGCTCCTCCATGATACTCCTTGAGGATTTCCGCTATCCGATCTTTTGGCACCACTACCAACAATTGTTTTACTTTACCATCCGTGCTTTCCCACTTTCGTTTTAAACAACCATTTTCTATGTGGAGGCTATCCCATTGAGCCCAATATGCTTTTACAATGGGAGTTTTGTCAGCTATCTCACTCCATGTGGGCCGGTGTTCCTTTTCCTTATGTTTCATGATGAATGATAGGTCAGCATCCCGTAATTGCTCCTTCTTGATCATTTCATCAGTCCATTCCTCATCAGGTAGCACTTGCATAAGCTGAATATCGATGATGTTTTCCTTACCCTCCACACGCCCACAATGCTTGCATTCCGCGGGACATGGTCTTCTTAATAACGCGTCGGCATTTTTATGTGCGCTTCCCTTCCGATGTTCAATATCGGCTTCTTTTGTCAAGCTCTCACCGCTTCCTTTTAATCTCGAAACTTGGATGGATATTATGGGGCAATCGATTGTGGGAGTCAGGTTTTGCTCCTTCAAGCTGTCTCTTTTTAACGACTCCAATGTCGTCCGACCCTCCTTTCTGGCCTCTCTCTGCTGTTCGTTTGGTCTACGCTTCATAGGAGATGGCGATCTTCCTCGTTTCTTCTTAATCTCCCAACAGTCCCGTGAAATGCGACCCATTCTATTACATACCCAGCATTTAATCCTGCTACTTCCATATCTGAACCTTGGCGTCTCAAGATCTCGAATACCGTCAATGAATGCATCTATTTTAATTCGCTCCATGTAATCGGCCGACATATTTGAATGTGCTAAATGCGCGAGCCGCTCAATTGCCGATGAAAATTCCTGTAGCGATTCTCCTCCTCTTTGGTATCGACCCTTCAATTCCATGCGATAGATTTCTCGTTTGTGGTCACTTCCGTATTTCCGATCTAACGCCTTCATAATTCCCATGTAAACGTTCCGTTCCTGCTCGGGAATGATTTGTAGTGTTTCTGCCGCTTCGCCTTTAAGAGCCACAATTAATGCTGCAACACATTGTTCTTCAGTCCACTGATTTTGCTTAATCGCCGTTTCGAATTGGAACTTAAAAATACTGAAGGATGTTGTTCCATCAAATGTTGGTGGTTTTATTTTAACTGCGTTAACTGTCTGGATAACTTGACCTGTTGTTCCATTCGTCTTGACATCTTTGAGCTCCTTCTCGAGACGTTTAACTGCCGTTTGTAGATCTTGTTTAACATTTTGAATTTCTGCGTGTACTTCTGTTTGCAGTTTTTCCACTTTATCGTGTAGTGTAGAAGATAACTCCAGAAACCTATCGTCCATTTTCTTTTGGCCATCTTCTATTTGGTTTTTAATGTCCGCCCCTTGCTGCTACATCTGCTGTTTCATTTCCTGGTTTGATTGTTTAATGTCCGCCCCTTGTTGCTCCATTTGTAACATCTGCTGTTTCATTTCCTGGTTCGATTGTTTAATGTCCGCCCCTTGTTGTTCCATCTGTTGTTTCATTCCCTCGTTCGATTGTTTTATTCCCTCCAACTGTTGTCCCATCATCTGATTCATAGCAGCCATCAACTGCGATAAATCGAAACTTCCAGATGGGTTTTGTGTTGTTCCGACCACCGTTTGCACGTCCTTTTCTTTCTTGTCCACACTGATCTCATCCGTGGTTTCCTCCTCGAAATCATACACATCTGGATTTAAACCGTCCTTCTCCATGGCCTCACGTAGTCGCTCCACCAAACTAGCTTTTGTGCCTTCACTGGCCAAACCTCGCTGTTTCAGCTGCTCCTTTAATTGCGCAAGCTTTAATTCGTAGAGTATCATTTTCTTTATTATTCACAATCCCACCGCTGTCACCAATTGTTACGATTTTGCTTTGTCACTCAAGGTTCGAATCACTGGATTGTGAATAAATACAACTGCTTCAAATTTTAACTCACACAATTTATTTACACAACACAATTTATTATACAACACAAAATTCACAATTAATTATTATAATTATAACACACTTTTTAATTATCACTTTAATAATCGCTTTAATAATCACATTAATAATCTTTCTATTTAACCTTCACTGTATCACGTTTAAAATAAGACTCAGCATTCCACGTCAACGCGCGCCTTTATATACCAAAATATTTGTTTCTAGAATAATCCTAAATGCGCATCGAGCAAATATGTTAGTATAGAAATTACGTCTAAATGTTGAGTATAAATCATAAATGCAATTGAACAATTAATGAAATTAACTTATTCTATTCTAATCTAGGTGTCACCGTAACAATATCCAGTTCTTTGAGTTACGGGTTTTTGTTCCACAGTTCATAGTAAAACTTGTAATAAAATGGAACTTGACCGTGGAACTTAGTTCCAACAATTATTCCATAAAAGTCGAAATAAGTTGGAAGTAGTGATGCTTGGGACGTTGTAAAATATCATATCATCATATCATATTGTTTTTTATTTTTGTTTCATTTAGAAAGGTTGTTTCATTTAGAATTTAACCATTTTCCGTATAATATAAAGAGCAAAGTTGGTGTGTATGCATGAAGAGTGAATGACATAGAAAAGAAAAACGACAGAAATAACTACTCCTCCACAAACACACAAACTATGCTATATTTTATATGACGATAATCAAATTAAACACATTGTAGCGGAAAATGGTAAAATTCTGAATGAGAACTAACTTAAAAATAAAAAACAGTTTATCAAAATTAAAGATAAATAAACAAAGCTCTTGCTCATGAGAATGAAAATTTATTATTCTGCCGCATTTACGAGATATAAATAAAGTCAAAACTTTAATGGTTGGTTCACGTACGTGATCAAAAATGTTTGATCACAATATGAAGTTAGAAAAAAAGTCGAATCTTGTTATACCCCAAGTATCGCTACTTCCAACTTATTTTGATTTTTATGGAATAATTGATGGAACTAAGTTCCACTGTCAAGTTCCATTTTATTACAAGTTTTACTATGAACTGTGGAACAAAAACCCGTAACTCAAAGAACTGGATATTATGCGAGTTCCATGTCTTCCATGAAATATCTCAAAAATGTAACAAAAGTTAGAACTGTCAAAATGAGTTCCATTTTGTTATACTTGGGACTTGGGTACCCAAGTATAACAAGATTCGACTTTTTTGTCATATTTCGAAGTAAAAACTTATATTTAGTTTCGACTTTGACATAGTTTTGCTTTCGACTTAGAATAAGATCCCATATGAAAAGTGTCGCGATTATTCGAAACTGGACGAAACTCAATAAATAGAATTATATACATGTATGTGTGAACAATAACAACAAAAAACAACATGGCGGGAACGATCTTGTGCAACGATATATGTAAAAGGCTATAATTGAAAACACATTTTAGAGGAAAAAGATGGCGTCTAAATGTAAAGCAAAACAAAAAATTTAGGTTTAGAACAATGAATATTTTATTGTATAAAAAAAATATATACATTTATACACATCTAAATTATATTATAATTAAGTTTTTAATTATTTTTTATTATTAAACAACGATTTGATGATATTATTCCTTGATTGTAATATTGAAAGTTTAAATATTTTTCATACAGCTCATATCAAGTTTATTATTTCGCATTTGTTTTCCACTTAATAATTTAAAATTGAACTATAAATTAATTAATTTATACAAAAAAAATTTGAATAGATATAAAAATATATTTTATGTAATTTTATTTAAATTAACGCACATCTTTAAATTTTTTTAAGAAAAAACACTTTTATAAAATTACCAAACTCATGTCGTGAACATGTAAAATAAATACGATACGTAGCTCTATTTTGTTTCGTTTTGTTATACTTGGGACAGTATACATATACGCACCAATACTAAAGTATATATTGATTCTTCGACTTTTTTCTAATATATCGAAGGCAAATACGATAGCTCAATTTTTAGTTTCGTCTTGTTATACTTGGGTACCCAAGTATAACAAGATTCGACTTTTTTGTCATATTTCGAAGTAAAAACTTATATTTAGTTTCGACTTAGAATAAGATCCTGTATGAAAAGTGTCGCGATTATTCGAAATTGGACGAAACTCAATAAATAGAATTGTATACATGCATGTGTGAACAATACAACAAAAAACAATATGGCGGGAACGATCTTGTGCAACGACATATGTAAAAGGCTATAATTGAAAATACATTTTAAAGGAAAAAGATGGCGTCCAGATGTAAAGCAAAACAAAAAATTTAGGTTTAGAACAATGAATATTTTATTGTATAAAAAAAATATATACATATATACACATCTAAATTATATTATAAATAATTTTTATATTATTAAACAATGATTTGACAATGATTATTATTCCTTGATTGTAATATTAAAAGTTTAAATATTTTCCATATAGCTCATATCAAGTTTATTATTTCGCATTTGTTTTCCACTTAATAATTTAAAACTGAACAAGAAATTAATTAATTGGATGGACTTAAATTTAGCCATTTTTTTTTTGTAGAAAAAGGGATAGAATGAGTGTCATTATTGCTCATAATTTGTTTATTAATACCCAAGTATAACAAAATGGAACTCATTTTGACAATTCTAACTTTTGTTACATTTTTGAGATATTTCATGGAAGACATGGAACTCGCATAATATCCAGTTCTTTGAGTTACGGGTTTTTGTTCCACAGTTCATAGTAAAACTTGTAATAAAATGGAACTTGACCGTGGAACTTAGTTCCATCAATTATTCCATAGAAATCGAAATAAGTTAGAAGTAGCGATACTTGGGTGTTTTTTCTATGTTGGATGCTTGCGATCAAAATTTGCCCAAAGATAAAAATATTTCATTTCAGGCGGGGAAATTACAACGATTTGATTGGCTTGATTCGCGAATCATTTTTTGATCACGTACATGAAACAACCATTAAAAAAAATTCCATAGCATTTGTATAAGTGTTTTTTCGTGTTTACGTTATTTTGGCCTGCATAATTATACATACAAAGCCCATATATTGCGATACGGCCGTATACACATAAATAGGCACTGCACGTATTTATAAAATGTTATTTCTTAAAATTCTCCTCAAGTAATTAGACAATGAGCAAATAAAATTATACCAAAATAATTATGATTTTTATTTATTTTAGCAAATGTCACATGTGATTTTGTAAAGCTTTCATAGATGTCACTGTTTAAAAGTTTGACCGTATATGTTCGAATTAAGAACATGTATTTTCATCTTCCTTTTTTAATACCTCGTCCATTATTCCAAAAGAAAGACAACCATGATTTCCGTGTCCCTTTAAATTATGTGTATAATCACCACGTAACGGATCAAACGATATTGATCGATGTTTCTTTAAATAATTCATGCAGACAATACCGGCCGATGTGCTTACACCATCATCCATAAATTTAAAAGGTGATAATTCTTTTGCAGCAAATTCGGTTACTTTTCTACGATTCAATCCTGGATGCGAATTCACTAGCATCAAAGGTGTACGGGGGCCAGAAATTGGATTTTTATAACTCGTTTGTTGAGTTGAAACTGGCGGTTCTTTTTTCATATGCTTCTGTGATATAGGTGGTAAGTTATGACGATCGATAAACGGATACGATGTAAAATTTATAATTTTCCGTCTTAAACCTTTTGTTGTTACTGCAGTTTTTATAAACCCGTCTTGCTGCAGCTCTTGCGTTGTTGTTCGCGGTATAACTGTCTTATTATCATATCCGAAGGTGCGGTAGTGAGATTGATGCTAAAAATTGAAAATGATTAGTTTATTATTTTTCTAACATATCTACAAATTTCGATAAACTACCGCTGGCTGTGTTTTTGGATTCGGATCATCTAAGGGATAAACGAGTTCCCGTTTTTCCCAACCGTATAATAAAACATTTCGATTGTAAATCGGCAAAAAATCAGTAAAGGCCATTATTTCAAAGTGTACAAAAAATGCAAAATTTTGTTTAGCTTACTTTAATATATTTTTACTGTTCTTTGAATCGAATTAGAAAAAGTGTGGATGAAACACGCCAAGCAGCAGCAGCGAGCAGCAAATTTAAATATTGACTAATTCGCTTATGTAATGATACAAAATCATAGTTTGAGTGTAAATATACGTATTTCCAATAAAAGAAATCAGATATTTTGTAGTTTTAATAGATCTTTAGATGCAACTTCATTCAATACAATTTTTGTAAATTTAAACTTTTCACTTAATAAAAACATTTTATTACTCGTAAACACCTGTTTTTTATTTCGCTAAAAATAGATTTTTGAATATTTTAATTAAAAAATTTGTTCAAAAAGTTTAAAAAATCACTCGATCGATTTCTACTTGTTAGGTCATCATCAGGGGGCCTACTATGGAAATCGAACGTCGATGTTTTTTGTTCGTTGTTTATATTCAGCAATAGTAATTACTATTGCTGAGTATAAACAACGAACAAAAAACGCCGGCGATCGATTTCCATAGTAGGCCCCCAGGAGTATCTACTAATTAATATTACAAAATATTTGATTTTTTTTTATTGGAAATACGTATATTTACACTCAAACTATGATTTTGTATCATTACATAAGCGAATAAGTCGATATTTAAATTTGCTGCTCGCTACCGCTGCTTGGTGTGTTTCATCCTTAAAGCAAATTTTTACTTTTCGATAACACTAATTCGATAAATATCGTAAGTGATTGTGCTTATATTGGTAACACAAATAATTTATTTGTCTTATTGTTCTTGTTTTTTGTCTTATTTACATATTAAGTTTAAATTTTATTTGTACAATGTTTTTTCACAGGGGACCTACTATGGAAATCGATCGTCGACGTTTTTTGTTCCTTGTTTATATTCAGCAATAGTAATTACTATTGCTGAGTATAAACAACGAACAAAACACGTCGACGATCGATTTCCATAGTAGGTTTTTCTATGTAAACTTCGTTTTGTAGATTTGCTATACCGATTTTTTGTTTTTATAAAAATATTTTTCTTCGTTTTATATTTATTGCTTTTGAAAATGACTCCGAAAGGGTGTCGAAAGCTAAAGCAAAAATAAAATATTTTTGTTAAAACTGAGTTCAAATACGAATAAAATAATTTTAAAACTTCAATATAAACACTATAATTTAAACTATTTCCATGCAACATACCCAATTCCATCATGATTTGTTGAGAAATATCTGAGTTTCGTGGTGGACATATTTCAAAACTTTTTCCAATACTCAATTTAAAATTCCATTTCCATCCAACAAGCCCAATATCATCGTGAGTGGTTCCATAATTGGTGAAAAAATAACCGAGTTTCAACCCAGATGACCATATTCCAGAACTCTTTAAAAATTCATCTTAGAATACCATTTTCTTACATACCCAATTCCAAACATAATCGGTTTAGAAATGGCTGAGTTACGTCCCAGCTGGCACTATTCTGGTTTTCCCTGGGAATAGGGAACTTGGAAAAATATTTTCATAGCGTTTTTGTCTAAATTATATTTTTCTGGCCTACTGTTGGAATTAGTTTTTCATAATCTCCGTTCTACTTCATCCCAAATATGTTCAATTTTGTTTAAATCTGGTGACTGAGGTGGTGAATGGAGCTGTTTGGGTACATTATACAGTAACCATTCCTTTACAACGTGAGCTGTAGCTTTCGGATCATTGTTATGTTAAAAGATCCAAGACCTTTCGAGCCCCAGCCTTTCAACAGATGTCTTCAAATTTTCTTTCAATATGGTCAAATACTGAAATCGATCCATAGTTGTATCAATAAATACTAAATTACCAACACCAGCCGCGGCCATCACCCCCCAAACCATAACCCTACGTCCTCCATGTTTAGTGGTATGTATTATATTTTTTTGTTGCAAAGCAGTGTTCACTTTACGCTATATTTTCCGCCTACCATCTGACCCAAATATGAATCACTAATTTATCACTAAACTGTAAAATTGAAATGTGATTGATAACATTAATTTATATCTAAAAAAATAAACATTTCTCAAAAAAAAAGGTGTATGTAGACTTTTGTTCTACAGTGTATATTATGAAAAATTTGTATAGTTAGAGCGTGTTTCAATTGGTTTAAATGCCGCATAAAAAGTTAAAAAGTTAAAAATTGTGGTGAATAAAAATGTCAAACTTTTTATCCGCTTCAAGAGCTGATAAAATTTTTATATAGAAAACATTTGGCTGACAAAAATATTTGTTTGTAAACAAAAATTTTCCATGTAACAATTTTGAGAAAAATTGCAATGATATATGTGTAAACTGACCATAATTGACTAATATATATTTAAAAAGTATTTATTATACATCTTTCCATATTTAAATTTGCTATATATGTTCACAATTACACATAAAATAAGCAACCATGTTATTGTCAAAATTTTTAACCAGTTGAAACAGATAAAAAGTTAAAAAGTTAAAAAAAAATTACCCCAAATAAATTTTAAACTTTTTAACTTTTTATGTGGTATTTAAACCATTTGAAACACGACCTCATAATGTGTTTAATATAATTATTTTTACAATATATAATTTAATTGTTGTATAATACGAATACAAAAATATAATTTTATAAAATTATTCAATAGAAATTCGATTGCACTGAAGTAACTTATTTATTTCGACTCCTATTCCATTTCTATGTTATTTTCATTTGCTTGATAATTCTAATTTTAACATTATGTAATTAAAACCTCTCGCATATTCTAGCGCCAGAATCCCAGTTTACAAAATGCTCGCTGTTACATAATAAAACTAAATTTACAAATTTACCTATTTTCCATTGAACTAAAAATATGTATATTTAACCGAGGTAACTGATGTGATTTATTCAGTTAATTCACCTCAATCGAATAGTAAATAACTTGAGAAACAGTTAACTGATTCACTATACAATCACAGCGCAACTCATCAAAGAAGCAACCATATAATAAAAACTGTACAACGAACTTTTCTAAAAACACAACCATTTTAGAGCAGTACATCTTTGGCAACACTAAACTGCAAGAAACTTCCCCAGTTTTCAATCTGTCATTTTTATGCTGTTAAAATTTCTTCAGCCATATTTATTTTGTTTCTTTTTAGTTATATTTTGAACTTTACAGAAAATAGTTGATGTAGTGTTAAGAGAAAATCGATATAAAAGTACATAATTCTCTCAATTTAGTTAGTATTTTTGTTTATTTTTGGTGTGTTTGATTGAAGTAAACATAATACACAATGAAATATAAATGTTTTAATACTACTATTTTGTGATTGATTAATTAATAATTATTCTATTTGTTGTGTTTTATCCAAAATGTAATTAAAAAAAATACTTCATAGAGAAATACTTAGATTTCGTTCTTACTGTGTATATTACTAGAGTGTGTAAAGTGACAAGAAAAAAAGAAAATCTATTAGAGAAATAAAATTAAATAATTTAACAATAAAAGAAGAAAGTGTGCATGTAAATTTATAATTAAGACCAAATAAAATATCTTATTTTAGAATATTATTTCAAAGTGTCGAGAAAATAGATAAAATTGCAAAATTAAAGAGCTGCAGTGAAGTGAGTGATTTATTTTAGAATCTAGTGTGTTTCAAAATTTATCTTATTTGAATAACCCCGCAAAGTTAGTGAGAGCAAAAAATCATCAAAATATCATGGATTACAATTTTAACAATAAATAAATTAGGTAAGTTTCATATTAAACAAAATGTATCCAATAGTATAATGGTAGATTTCCAATAGTTTTTTATTAATTTCCTTAATCATCACAATATTTTGTTTTGTTTGGTCAATAAGAAAACAAAAACAATTTTTTTTTAATTCGATTAATGGAAAATATCTGTGTCCGATGTTGTATTGCTCTATGGTTTTATGTGTGGAAACGATGATTGACGGTCGAATTATTTAATTAAAATTGAAAGTCGAAATGTTTGGCCCATTTGCATTTATTTATTCTACACGTTTCTAACCTACATATAAAATAATTATTATTTTTGTTGTGATTTTATCATCGTTTTCCTTAATTTCCTTTTACCATTGGATGTGCATGCATAGGATATAAGGCATGAAAATGTCACGTTTGATTTAGGAGTGGAACATGAGGTTTGCGCCTTCGATATGTCTTGTTTCATTTTGACTTTTTATGTGTATGCACATTTCGTAAGTTCTTTTTGTAAATGAGTGATGTGGTTCTACATATCGCGGCGTATGTGTAGATGACATACAGTGGTACAATAAAGAACTCGCACAGGTAGTAGTTTGTTTCATAAGGAGCGTGTAATATTGAAAATAATCGAAATAAAATTAAATAACAAACTAGATTAGGTTAATTATTTATTTTAGAAGATACTATTATTTATTTTAGAAGAAAACAAAAAATGATGAAAACAAAATGTTTAAGTCTATTTTCATTACCTTGTACAGAAACAAACATAAAAATTATTCCAAAACAGAACTCGCACAGTCAGTTTATTTATATAATACATACATACATTCTACTACTAAACGTATCCTTTTTTGCCTTTCGTTGCAATACTCTTTATCTCAGTATTCATTAATAAAAAGTTAACTGAAAAACGAAGGTTTACTGTTCTGGTTTATATTAAAAGTGTTTAAACATGCGATCTGGCAAATATTCTACACTGGAGGAAAGAAAAATCATTATTAGCCTCCACAACCAAACAAAAAGTTTATCAGAAATGTCAAATATTGTCAATAAACTTAATCTACAATCAAGGGAATTATTGATCGGTATGGAATTACTAATAGCAATTTCTTTCCAAAAAAGATTGATTTATGTACGATTTACATGTTCCAATTTTTTTTTCCAGTAAAATATGAAGGGTTAAGTATATTACGATTTTCGTTTGCGAGAGGAGCACGAAACAAATTCCAGTAAAATAAAATTGGATTTTTTTCTTTATAATTTGAGCAAATGTTGTTTACATATGGTTGACTCTTTTTTACTATTAACTTTTTGTTATTTGCGTGCAGCTCTATTTTTCAGTAAAAAATTAATTGGGAAAAAAAATTGGAACATGTAAATCGTGCATTATGCACGATTTACATGTTCCAATTTTTTTTCCCAATTAATTTTTTACTGAAAAATAGAGCTGCACGCAAATAACAAAAAGTTAATAGTAAAAAAGAGTCAACCATATGTAAACAACATTTGCTCAAATTATAAAGAAAAAAATCCAATTTTATTTTACTGGAATTTGTTTCGTGCTCCTCTCGCAAACGAAAATCGTAATATACTTAACCCTTCATATTTTACTGGAAAAAAAAATTGGAACATGTAAAATAAATCAAAAAAATGGATTTGAGATCAAAAATTTTTGATCGAAATAGCGTTGCAATTTCAAATGTGTTCAAAATAAAACAAAAACTGGCCGCCCATCGAAATTAACGCCCAGAAATAAACGGTTTATTGTACAAAAAATTAAAATAAATCCAAGAGTGAGTGCCCAACAAGTTACGGATGATTTAAAGGAATATCAAGGACTTGATATTTCTGCAGAAACCGTACGAAAAGCTTTGCAAAACGAAGATTTTCATAGCAGAATTGCGCGAATTTTTTTTTATAAGCAAAGTGAATAAAGCAAAATTATTAAAGTTCGCTAAAAAATATGTAAATATGCCAGTTGAGTACTGGCGTCGATGTATATTTAGAGGTGAGAGTAAATTCAATATCGGTGGTTCAGATGGAAATTGTCGAGTGTGGAGTAAACCAAATACAGAGCTGAAGCCAAAAAATATGGTTGGAAGTGTATAGCATGGTGGAGGTGTTAACTAAAGCGTGACTGTCGTGGACAGGAAAACCTTAGTTACATTATTGTTGCCACTATCTTTTTAACTGTACCCCGTAGGCGGCATTAACCCGCTAGCTCAGCGGTAAAGGTTAATTGGCCGTGGGGATGGGGATACAAAGATAGCGGCCTAGATTACTGCCGAGGTAACAAAAATAAGACGGGTACGGATATCAAAAAAACATCGGACCCCTAAATAATGAATTGGGCCATCAGACGCCTACCGTGGTTGTATTTAAAAAAAAAACTATTCTAACATTATAAAGATTTATAGGCCTCTCGGGCCTGAATCCTTAAGGGAATACCTAGAAAAAGTGTTATATGCTTATAAGTAGCAGTGGTATACCACAGTGCTTGCTAGGAAGGGGAAAAGATCCAACTCGTGTCACCAATTTCCCTCCCAGCAAACCCCGCGCCAACCCACTGCAGTTATTTAATTTGTTAGTCAAAACACATAAATTTCTTACCTTCAATTCTGGTTACCACGCCTCTCAAATTAAACACTTCTCTATTTTATTAAAATGCTAGAGTTTACTAACACAATTTATTTTGTAAAATTATGATTTATAATAATAACTAATAACTAACTAAATTTTTTTTTATCAATAACAATTATGTTTTTAAACCACTAAGAAACACACAAGAAAAAAAACGTACAAAACAAAAAAAAACAAACAATTGAACTAACACAAATTTATTTTCCAAACAAAATATTCACAAAAACTCTCGAGCAAGTTACTTCACCAAAAATTTAAAAATTAAAAAAAAAAAAAAAAAACTCCAACTTGACCACACGCTGGCCTATCTATCAACTGACTGCCTCACCGGTAATCTTTTTCTTGTCATCCATAACTTGATTGAGAATTTACTTAAGTCTTATTCCAAAAATGTGTTACTAGAAAATGAACATAATGGTCTGGGGCTGTATGTCAGCTAATGGTGTGGGAAATTTACAAATTATCGATGGAATAATGGACCAGTATAAATATATTAATATCTTGAAGGAAAATCTGCAATCTAGCGTCTTCAAAATGGGACTTCCGGCAGATTATATTTTCCAGCACGACAACGACCCAAAACATTCAGCTCTGAATAGGGTGGTTAAGGTTGCTTTAGAATACACCAAGCTACGTTAAAACCCCACCACAGTCGCCAGATTGCAATTCTATAGAGAACTTGTAGGCGGAATTGGAAAAACAGGTGCGCAAAGGGCCTGTAAGTAATCGCAGAGCTAAAACACGCTTTGTAAGAAGAATGGGCAGCTATAACACCAGAATATACAAACATAACTTGTGGATTCGATGCCAAAACGACTCCAAAAAGTTATACAAACAAAGGGCTATCCAACAAAATATTAATTTCAAGCGTTCAGGCGATGATACGCCCATCAAAATATGAACAAACAGGCTGTGCGAGTTCTTTCTTGGAATAATTTTTATGTTTATTTGTGTAAATAGTACTGAAAATAAACTTAAACGTTGCGTTTTCAACATTTTTGTTTTCTAAATTTCTTCTGAAATAAATAATTAACCTAATCTAGTTTGTTGTTTAATTTTATTTCGATTTATTTTCTTTATTGTACCGCTGTATACATCGCTGAAATCGGATAAGATGAAAATTTTTCTTTATAGGATTGTGTATCTATCATCTTTAGGAGGTACAAGCCAAATTCTGAAAAATCACCATATTTTCAGGGAAAATTTTCAATTTTTCCAAAAACATTTTTTGCAAAAATTAAAAATTTGCGGTTTTATTTATCAAATCTTGATTTTAATTATAAAAATTTGAATTACTCTATCATGTAACAAGTAAAAATTTTATTTGTGTTATTTTAATTCGTCTTATATATAAGAGAATGGGGCCCGATACCCCCGCTTCTCTAGTAAAAATTAAATCAACTGCTTTCATACTAAAATGTAAATGCTAAAATTCCAAAATTTTATCAAAAATGAATATGTCTTTAGATATATGATATACTAAAATTGGGAACTTCCCAAAGCCGCTTAGCATTCTTCTCCTCCGTGCAAGGATAACCCCTAAGTAAAATAACATTTCTTAATTTTCGCGGAAAATGTTGCAATTATACCATAAATTCTTAATTTCAACATCAAAATCTATTCAAAAAGTTATCATTATTTTTTATTTTTTAACTTCTTATCAAAAGAAAAATGAAAATGTCAAAAAATAATCCCGGAAAATCTAATAATTTTTCCGAATTTTTTGGCTTCCACCTCCTAAAAACGATAGATACACAATCCTACAAAGAAAATTTGTTAAAAAAAATTTCATCTTATGAGATTTCACCGATGTATACGCATAGAAATAGATTATAAGTATAGAGTGAATATAAGCATCTTTTAAGCGTCACAAATTCGGAGGGTAAAAAAGGAAGCGAATAAATCAACAGGGCCCTATTTAGAATTTTTTTCGACCGAATGCAATGAAGTTAGGAAGTTAAAATTAAAAAAATATGTAAACTGAATTATATTTTTGATTATCCAATACAAAAAAAAAAATTGTTTTTTCCTTAAGTACAATATATTGTAGATTTAAACCTGTGTGTATCCAAATAGTTATTGGCCCTATTTAACTTAATATTATTTTCATGACCGTCAAATTTAGTCGTTGGCTCGTTAACCAATAAGAGAATGACTCGTTTCTTAAAAATATTCACCGATTCTATTTTGTCTGCGACATAAAATATTTATTTTCAAAATATAAAGAGCAAATAATTTAATTTTTACTCATTTTTACATTTTACATCAAGCTAATTGGGTTCAATTAAATTGTATTTTTAATTCCTCACATTAAGCTTATCCTAAAAAAATAATATGTTTTTAATATTATTTCTATAAAAACTAATAATTATGGTATTCAAAAATAAAAAGTAATTATGAAAAGAAAAGTATGTAGTAATATGTACGTAGTAAGCACGTAGTAATAAGAAAAATACGATACTGGTAATATAACATATTTACCAAAAGAAAACACCCCAAGCCAACAACTAAAATTGTCTTCTTAATTTTTTCTGATTTATAACTTAAATTAAGGATAATTTTACCACAAATCACTTTCTTAACATAATTTACATTTATTTCATAAAAACACTTGGTAAACTTACTGATCGTAAGAAATTCCATTTTATAATTTTTTAGGTGTATTTTGGCAGCTTTTCACAAGACACTTTATTTTAATAGAAGTTTTAAATTTTTTATTACTAAATGATGCACTAATACACTATGCACTAACCATTTTATTAACATATTAATAACGCTGTGCTTGAATTGCAAACTGTTTTTTCGTGACAAGCTGGGCACCCGGGGGGTTAACCTAATTCGAGTACGCTGAGTTTAATGGTGTAGTCCCATTTCAAAGTTAGTTCCCATTTTTGAGATATCGCATTCGACATGTTTTGGCTCTGAGTCAAAATATACCCTCATTTTCACGTTGATAGCTCTTGAACCATTAAGATTTTCGTTATGCTTTCTTCAGCAAAGTTGTTGCGCAGGTCAAGACCAACAACTTTGCCGAACATATCAAGACCGAAAAATAACATATAATTTTTTTTTGCTTTTAATTTCGACGAAAAACACTGTTTTTATCATTTTTTATCATTTTTTTGAATTTAAATCCAGTAGAATCGATTGAATAAACATCGCATCGACAAATATAGATACAATAGAACCTATTTAAAAGAAAGTTAAATCGATTTAGTTGATTTTATGTTGATTTTTCCTTAAAAAAAAAATTCCTAAAAAATTAACATTTTTTTCTCTTTGACAAAACAATGGCGTGCCGTTGCGATAGTGGATAAAAATCCTGTGGTGACATGTTGTAACTTCAGAATTTATTTCGATAGTATCGTTAAATTTTTATGTTACATCATTTTCGACCATCATTTTTCTCGATATTTTATCACTATATTTTTTCTCATCGATACTCAGTGATACACAAATTTTGACATAACAAAAATTGAAATGGTGATGTTATTTTAATTTTTTTATTGAATTTATAATATGTATAGCGCCCAAATCGCAGAATCATGTGCCGATCCAGAATAGGTTGCACAAACCGATAATATTAGAAAAATAATTAAGGTTAATTAATCGAATATAATTAATTTATCAATTATTCAGTGAATGGTTCCCTTTCCGATAGATGAATATGTGCTCCTCGTTGTGCGGTGCAATTAGGAGTATGTGCGTACAATCAACGCATCCAATTATGCCAGGGTGGCTCGTCTTTTCCAAGAATACTTGTTTGTATTCTTGTTTTTCCCTGGCGTCCGGAAATTTTATAAATTTTCGCATATTGAATTTTCTAAGATTTAAATAATTTCATTTATGGCTCGTGACACAACAGATTGATCCATCGTGTGTAGCATGATATCACTGACTGTTCACTGCTATGATCCAGTTGCCAAAAAATTTAAAACTACCGCTAATTTGGTTTCCAGTGGGATTTTAACTATCCGTTCGCCTTGGGGAATATGCGGCCTTAATTCATCAATTAAATATTTAAATATGTCTTTATTAATTCTGAACGATTCAATAAATCTAAAATAAATATAAAATTCCATTACACTATAAAAAAATGAACAATTTAATTCACTCACTTTTTGTCTTCCATATCCATTATGTCGTATCTATCTCTAAGATACCTCCTCTCAACAACATTATTCCAAATTTAACTCATCCTCGTCTTCAAAAACATCGCGAGATGAAGCTATAGCCCCAAAAAATCCGCTACAGTCCATTAATAAATTATAAAAAAGCAAAGCACTTAAATTTCAGTTATTTCTTTGACAAGAAAACAAATGGATTCAAAATGTCATTTTAATTCCGAAAACATTCCGAAAAAGTGTTGCCAGCTGTAAATATTTATTATCTATCGAAAAAGTTATAGCATCTATTTGTATTTTCGATGTGATGTTTTTTATCGAAACGAAAAATGTGATAGTTACAACATGTCACCACTGGATTTTTCCATCCCATCGTTTTAACCAATTACATCACGTAAATTATACACGTAAATTAAGAAACATCTGCATAAATATATCAACCATCAAATGTCACTGTGCCATTCAATCACAGAATCATACGACGGATAAAAATCTCGGATTTTCCTATCCCAGATTATTTTTAAATTTTTTTCAACTTTTTGTATGCAAAGTGGCGTGTCTGTTGTATAATTTACGTGATGTAATTGGTTAAAACGATAGGATGGAAAAATCCAGGATTTTTATCCACTATCGCAACGGCACGCCATTGTTTTGCCAAAGAGAAAAAAAATGTTAATTTTTTAGGATTTTTTTTAGGAAAAATCACCATAAAATCAACTGAATCGATTTAACTTTCTTTTAAACAGGTTCTATTGTATCTATATTTGTCGATGCGATGTTTATTCGATCGATTCTACTCGATTTAAAGTCAACAAAATGATAAAAAATGATAAAAACAGTGTTTTTCGTCGAAATGAAAAGCAAAAAAAAATAGATGTGGTTTTTCGGTCTTGATATGTTCGGCAAAGTTGTTGGTCTTGACCTGCGCAACGACTTTGCTGAAGAAAGCATAACGAAAATCTTAATGGTTCAAGAGCTATCAACGTGAAAATGAGGATATATTTTGACTCAGAGCCAAAACATGTCGAATGCGATATCTCAAAAATGGGGACTAACTTTGAAATGGGACTAGCACCATTAAACTCAGCGTACTTGAATTAGGTTAACCCCCCGGGTGCCCAGATTGTCACATTTTTCAACTAGCCCAGTGTAATTAATAATTTCAAGATTTTTTAAGAGGGCAAAATGAAGTGGTTTGGGTGTTTTCTTTGACATATATGAGACCGCCATATACATTGTTTGGGTTCCCATTTGAAACGCGATATTTTAAAACCCGAATTATCAAAACGAGATATTTCAAAATGCGATACGGTACAAAACGCGATATGATACAAAACGCAATATTTTAAAAATTTAAAAATCGATAGGAGCGGGAGTTTAGGATCGGGCTATATCAGGCGGGTCGCTACGCTCCCCTCACTAGGATCCCGTCGTTTCGCTCCCTACTTAGAATTTTGTTTTCAGTTTATAGGATTTTAAAAATCGATAGGAGCGGGAGCATAGGTTCGGGTGATATTGGGCGGGTCGTTGCGCTCCCGTCGCTTCGCAATGCACATTCTGTACCATATCGCGTTTTGTACTATATCGCGTTTTGAAATATCGCGTTTTAAAATATCGCGTTTTGTACCATATCGCGTTTTGTACCATATCGCGTTTTGAAATATCGCATTTTAAAATATTGCGTTTTGTACCATATCTTCGTCGTTTGTACCATATCATCACCACATACCTTGGCATTTTTAGCTCTGTGATACTAGACCAATGCTTCCTTTTAATGACTGTCTTTTAACTCCCAAGTATTGCCTAATATTGAAAACATTTTCAATTCCTTGTTATTTAAAAGGAATATAAATACTGGAAGCCTTCGTTTGGTGAGCAAGCAGAGAGATCGGACTAGCTTTTATCTGAAAAGAAATGTTTAATGTGAAATTAGTTTTATATTGTCTTTACTAAGATTTAAAATCAAATCATTAAAGAATAAAGATCTTTGAATATAAACTTTATGTATCATCTACCCATAGCCCATGCTGTTATGGTGAATTCCTAGTAGAAATTATGTCAATGAAATTCGATGGTTTGTGGAGGTGTGCTATTAGACTGAAACAATGGCCCGCATGAGAATGTAAGATTAGTTAAAAGTGCTTATGCCTTTCTTAATTTTTGTGCTTATTGCGAACTCCTCAATTCAAAATTATTTTTAATTAAGGCGTTAAGGCGGGAAAGTCGAATTTCCACAGAATTTTACTTAGAGATGCTAAAAAGACATGCAAGACATAGTTTTATACAAGAAGTAGTCAAGGTATTTTCGATTAGGGTCAGAAATTTTGCTAAATTTTTGGCATTTTGCCTTGCCAGGTTTTATACAGTCTTTTAAATCTATCATCGTCTATACATTAACTCTTTCGAATTTATATTCCTTCTGTAAGGCAACTGGTCTTTGTAAATTCTGAAAACGGTATTTGAAATGTATATACACGTACATAAAGCTAACTGATGTGCTTTATAATATTTGGAAGCTAATATTTTAATGCATTTCGTTTTGTTTAACTGAACGGTTTTGGCATTCACTGCCAAAACTAATGTGTTCGAATTTTTGGTTTCGTGCGATTAATTTACAAATTGAATGTGAAAGTGATACTTCGATTAAATCCCCATAATATAATATTCATTGAATGCACATACATATAAAGCATAAAAACGTTTTTTTTTATTAAGTAAAAGCAGAGTGAATACTGAATTTGCTGTTCATATATAAACCTTAAAGTTATTAGCATTATTTTAACTTTGTATTTTGGGCTTTTGCTTGTATTTATAAAATTTGTCAAACTCATTTTTTCGATGTGGTACATGAAAAATTGCCACTCATTTTAATATGATTGATTTTTTGTTGTGTTGTTGTAATACAATACAACAATTTTCATTTTAATAATATTTAATTGTTCAGTTTAATTGTAATTCTTTAACATATTACTAATTGTGTGTTATATAGTGTAAATAATTGTATATAATTGTAAATATTGTATATAGTGAAATTTTGGTCGTTCCACTCAATTTGTGGTCTTTTTGGGTGTTACTGAATTTTTTATAATATTGCTATAAATTATTGAAATTATGAATTGCTTTAAGTGTAAAAAACTTAGTAGAGGTGATACATTAGACATTAAATGTGGTGGTTTTTGTAGTGAACGGTTTCACAAAAAATGTGTGGGTTTATCTGATTACGATGTCGAATTGATCAGTAGAGATATTGGCAT
Organism: Nephrotoma appendiculata; assembly: GCA_947310385.1. NCBI lineage: Eukaryota > Metazoa > Arthropoda > Insecta > Diptera > Tipulidae > Nephrotoma > Nephrotoma appendiculata. Next base: position 199,078,753 of record OX371224.1, read on the forward strand.
AAAATTTGTCTGTGATGAGTGTTCCAATAATTTTGATTTTTTGAAAAGCAAATTGGTTGAAATTTTAAAAATTGTGGAAGTTAATAAGGCGAGCATAAAGTTAATGGACGCTAAATTGAATAATGTGGCGGATTCAGTTCTGGTGTTGAATAATAAAGTAACCGCCAATTCAGCTGTCGTTAATTTTAGTGAGAAAGAGGCATCGTCGTCGTCGTATGCGGATATTTTAAAATTACCGGTTCATAATAATCCGAAGAGTGTTTCAGCAGATACGGTTGCTAAGGTGTCTGAACAAAGAATTAAACAAGTTGTAAATCCTGCTAATCTAGCTGTGGAGTTAAATAGTGTGCATGGGCAAACAATTAATAGTGGTACGAGGTTGGGTAACTTGCCTTTTTCTTTGCCTTTGGATTCATCATCTGCTGTGTCTACGGCTGTCAATCATTTATCCACAGTTGCTGATACATCTGATCGTGCAAATTATGTTGCACCTGTTATTAAACCTGCAAGTCTTGACTTTAGTTCCACGTCTGGTGTATTAAGCAAATCTTTTTGTGGGACTAAGTGCTATTCAGAAAATTTTGGCGTTAAAACGATTATGCCGAAGTTATGGTTGCATGTATCAAAATTTAATACTGATACATCTGAAGATGATATTTTGTTGATGGCAAAAACATGTTTGGATACTAATTTTTGTAAGGTGTTTAAATTGGTGCCTAAGGGAAGAGACATTGGCTCCTTACATTATTCTTGTTTTAAATTGGGTTTACCTGCGGAATTACGAGACAAGGCTCTTGATCCTGATATCTGGCCTATTGGAGTTAATATTCGGGAATTTAATAATATAAATTTTCGTACAAGGTTGCCTCATCATACGAAGCTTCGGGTTCCAGCTGCAATCAACACGTTAATTGTTTAAATTTCCTTTCATGTAACATGTGTAGTGGTATTACTGTTCCAAGTGATAATCTGCAGGTAAATATTGGTTCTTGTTTAAGGTTCGGCCACTTAAATGTTCGAAGTCTAGTAAAGCATTTTGATGACGTTACTGTTTTATTAAATGAGTACAAATTTGACTTCCTTGCGTTAACTGAAACCCATCTTAGCTGTAAAATTTTAAACAAGTCACTTCGTATCATTAATTATAATATTATTCGTTTTGACCGAATTAATAATACGCGATGGGGAGGGGTTGCTATTTATTATCGATCTGTATTAAATATCAAAAAAATATTCTGTGGTGCCTTTGGTAAAGTAGAAATTTTAGTTTTGGAGCTTACGGAACGTATTGGTAAAATCCTTATAATTATTATTTACAATCCTCCACCTGCTTGTGCTGATGATGTTAATAATATTGAGTTGATTTTTTTACAATACCTATCACAGTATGAGAAAGTTATTTGTTGTGGAGATTTTAATTTTAACATGTTGATAAATAATAAGTTAAGTGATTGCTTGAGGTTACATAACTTGTGCTACTTACCTTTTAATCCTACTAGATTAGACAGCAGTTTATTAGATTTAATTATTTTATATGTGCCCGATAAATGCAATATAATTTCTTTTGGTCAATTGGCAGTTCCTGCCATTTCGGATCATGACTTGATTTATGCTTGCTACAAGTTCTGTCGTACTAGAGACAAAATTAATTTTTCTATAGTTCGTGATTATAACGCTATTAGCTATGAACATTTTATAGATCAGTTCTTTTCTTTTGATTGGAGTGGAATCTATTTTTATAATGACATCAATGATATTGTTTATGAATTTAATTCAAATGTATTACAGTTAGATTCTGCTTGTATACCTCGGAAACGAAGTATTAAAAAATGCCCTACTGCTCCTTGGTTAAATGTAAAGATTTTGGACTTAATGGCGCGTAGAGATTTTGCTCACAAGAAATTTAAAAGATCCAAATTAGTGCTTGATTGGGAATCTTTTAAATTTCTTAGAAATAAAACTAATGTTTGCGTCAATCAAGCGAAAAATAAGTTTTACTTTGGGAATATGCATAATCCTAAACTTACATGGAACAACTTAAAATTGCTTGGTATTTCATGTTCGTCTACTGTAGGCAATATTACTTTTTCTGCTAATGACATTTTAGACGGTATAAGTAATTTTAGTGAATCGTTAGGCGTTTTGCCTTTGCCGGATTCTGATTTTTGTAATTTTAATGGTTTTACATTTTCATTTGATTGTGTTGATGAGCTTATGGTGCTGAATGCCATTAAGGCTATTAAATCAGATTCAATGGCATATGATATGGTTGACTTCAAAATATTAAAATTATTTATTGATTTGTTTTTGCCACATATCACATTTATTGTTAACCAGTGTTTAACGAAATCAGTATTTCCTGAGTCATGGAAAGTGGCTTCTATTATTCCTCTTCCTAAGAAGGATGTTATTTCCACTGTTTCTGACATTCGTCCGATAAGCATTTTGCCTGCCCTTTCCAAGGTTTTGGAAAAAATTATGCAAATTCAAATGCTTGAGTACCTTAATTGTTTTGATTTTCTTTGCAAATTCCAATCGGGATTCAAATCTGGTCATAGTACTACAACCGCACTTATTCATATAGTTGATGATATTTCTGCTACCTTGGATAAATGTAACTCATTTGTGATTTTAGTACTTTTGGACTTCTCTAAAGCTTTTGATTGTGTCAATCATACGCATTTGCTTCAAAAGCTTAGGTTGTATTATAAGTTCTCTAATTCTGCTATTTTATTGTTACATTCATATTTTGACAATCGCAAACAATTTGTAAAGCACGGTGATGATATTTCCGTCCTACGGGATGTTTTAGTTGGTGTTCCCCAAGGCTCAATTTTAGGTCCTTTACTTTTTTCTATTTACATTAATGATCTACCCTGGTTTATTTTAAATTGTCGTTATCATTTTTACGCTGATGATTTGCAATTGTATATTGGTGGGGACTTGTCGAATTTAGATGAAATTGTGAGTTATCTGAATTCCGATCTTAACAGTGTTTCGCTATGGTCCAAGAATAATATGCTTACCATAAATCCATCTAAAAGTAAAGCATTATTTTTCTCCAAAAATAGCTCCCATGGTATTGTACCTGAACTCTTCTTGAACAATGATACTATTTTATTTGTTCCAGTTGTTAATAATCTAGGGCTTATCATGAATTCTAAGCTGGGATGGAATGATCATGTAAGTTCGTTGTGTCAGCGTGTTAATTATAGTTTGTACTCGTTGAGGTCAATAAAAAAATTTTGTCCAGTTGACTTACGGATATACTTGGTGAAAAGTTTGGTTATTCCAATTTTCTCATATTGTGATGTGATATTTTCAAATTGTGATAGTTCGTCAAAACGTTTGCTTCAGATTTCTTTTAATAATTGTGTTCGTTATGTTTACGACCTAAAGAAATTTGATCACATTTCTGAATTTAAACGTTCAGTTCTTGGTTGTGACTTGTTTGAGTTTTATAGTTTTAGGACCGCTCTATTTATTTTTCGTGTTATTAAATCAGGATGTCCTTTGTATTTGTTTGATAAATTGGATTTCTCCAAGTCAATACGAACACATAATATCAACTTACCTGTCAATAGAACTAATATTTATAATAATTCGGGGTTAACAAATGCGATTGTCACTTGGAACAGTTTACCATCTGCTGTGAAAAATTTAACCTCTGTTAATAATTTTAAAAAAGTTTTATTTAATTTAATATTGAATATTTAATTTTTGCTATTGTTATTGCACATATTTGGTTTATTGTTGTTATTATTTTTGAATGTATTATTTCCATTGTTTTAAGATGTTAAATAATTGTTATTGTTATTGTGTTTATGTACAAAAGCTTAGGCTTATACATTATAATAAAACATTATTATTATTATTATTATTATTATTATTATTATTATTATACAAACCACAAGTGACAATACGATTTTTACGCTTTGTAGCGGTATATTTCGGTCAGATGATGTATGAACAAAGGCTGTTAATATTCTTTGCCATTAGAACTCGTGAGAGTAATTTTTTGGTCGGCATTACAAATAAAAATTTTCTTTTGAAAAGGTATTCGCTGAACTTGAGCTAGTTCAAATTCCTACAAGAAATAATTACTCAAATAAACTTTAATTATTTCGAGGGCATTAACAGATGTGATCAAATTTGAGCCCATTAAACTAAGCACATAACAAACAATTAAATGTAAAAAATGCGTATAACTATATTTGGTATAACTTATCGTCAAGAATTTGAAATTTTTTAAAATCTGTCTAATTGTATAATATTTGATACCAGCGATTGACACACTCAAACAGAAAAAATTAAAAGTGAAATCTTAATTTGCTTATTATCTTAAGTGAGGAATAGCTAATTATAACCTAATTGGAATAAAGTTATATAGATTAAAAAAATAGATAAGATAAAGTACATAAGAGCAACAATTCAATTAATAATGAAAATCTAAATTTTTATTTTTCACTATCACTACCTTGATTGAGTGTAAGGCTGTCCAAGTATCAAATCAGTTAAAATGATCTAGGCAAGTAAATGTATTATATTCCAAGTTAAGTTTAAAACTGGATTTTCTGAAATATTGATGAAAACATAAGCGAATTTTTGATCAAGTATCCGTAGATTTAAGTATTTTCTACGTTGTACCTGTGTGTGTTAAATTGGAGCCAAAATTTTCTCGAATTGTGCTATAATAAAACATAAATATTACATTGATCAATGCCGGGTAAAGAAATCGCTAAACATTGATCGACATTTTTCATCATTTTCGTTCTAACATTCAGTTGACAAATCATAACACATGCAATTTCGATCTTATAAGATTATCGACATTGAAAAAATCAATCGAGATAGTCAGTAAACAGTCATCTATTATCATATTCTAATTTCATTATAATAACTTTTTTGAGATAATGAATGTCCTACCTATATGTCTAGTTTGTTCATAAATTGACTTTGCTTCTTGAAATGGCACCTAAAACCTGCTTTTAAAATATTTATAACACGAAAAATTTTCTTCAAATCTAACATACACTGTTTACAACGTGTGATTATAACATTCGACCTACTCAGTATTTTATTTTTTAAATTAAGGTAATTTTTGATGAAACTCCATTCAGCTATAGTATTTTGACGTGCAAAACCAATTAATAATTTTTTGTTCAATTTGGTTGTTCACTCGGATTTTACATAAAATATAGGATAAAAAATATGATATTTTTTATAATTTTTGGCCGACAGAATACAATCGGGTGGGTGTACTACGAAATCGCGGTTTTCAAAATCCCGGGGGGTCTCTCTCTCTCTCTCTCTCTAGCATTTACATCCCATGCAGGGATTTTGCCGCCCGCACTATGGTCCTCCATCCGTCTCGGTCCATCGCTCTCGTCCTCCAACTTCGACATCCTAATACGAGTAGGTCTTGTTCGACGTCGTCACGCCAGCGCAGTCGGGGTCTTCCTCTACGACGTACTCCGGCTGGTTGTTGATGGAACACTTTGTGAATCATTCGTTGTTGTGGGGACCTTGCAACGTGGCCGAGCCATCTCACTCGATTAGATTTGATGAAGCCGATAATATCGCTACCTCCGAGAAGTTGCTTTATTTCGTGGTTCATGCGAATCCGATATTCATTGTTCGCAACTTTAATAGGACCAAAAATTGAACGGATGACCTTCCTTTCGAAGGTAGATAATAATCTACAGTCGTTAGAGGTCATGGTCCAGCTCTCGCTTCCGAAAGTCAGCACAGGTCTTATAAGTGCTTTATAAAGTGCGAGCTTACACGACTGCGATAGGTGTTTAGATCGCAATAATTTTGATTGGGCGTAGAAAACTCGTTGTCCGGCAGCGATTCGGGCTTTTATTTCTGCCTGCATATCATTCAAGGATGTTATAAGTGATCCGAGGTATTTAAAATTTTCGACGCTATCAAAGTTATGGTCGCCAATTTCGAGATTTGCCATGGAGATGTTCCTGGGTGTTGTTAAGAATTTCGTTTTGGTACTGTTCACCTCCAAACCAAGTCTTCTTGCGCAGAGATTGAGCGGTATGAAACTGTCCTTGTTGTCGCTAGGTCTTCGGCCAAGAAGAACGATATCATCTGTATATCCAAGAATTTGGCCTGATTTATTGAATATACAGCGCGAAGTTTCAATGTTGCTTTTCCTCACTACGTACTCAAGCATCCCGGGGGGTCGGTTTTTTACAAAATTCGACGGACGACACATGACGCTTTCGTATACGTATAAGGAGTATAGTATACATTTTTATATTAGTGTGTGTAATTTTTCTGTGGTTATATTTGTTTGTTTTCTGCGAATCGAAAGCATCAAAAGTTTTGAATCGGTACAAATCGGTTCAGTTTTTTGGTGCTTATGACTTTTTGTTGTCTCAGTTTTTTGACATCTCAGATCTCACCAAGTATTTTAGTGGTGAGTTAACACGTTCTCGCAACTTACTGTTATAGCAGAGCCATCTATGATTTTGAAGAGCCGTAATATTAAAAAGAGAGCTTTCAGTAGAGGGGAAGCTTTTATTGAATTACTATAAGAAACCGTGGTAATTGGAAAATTTTTGAACATGAATTTATGAATAAAAAATTAAACAAATCATCTAAATTTTAATTTTATATTTTTAATAAACTATTCAAAGAACACATATTTGAAAATCAGCCATCATAATGTAGTATTTATTTGGTAAATTTAAACTAAAGCGGAGCATAAATTTATTAATTTTCTATAAAAATGAGCTTTCCGTTTAGTTGTATAGGTTTATAAAGTAAGATAATAAAGGGTGGTGCAGCGGATTCCTCTTACATCCAATTTAAAATTTAGTTTTATAAAAATGTAACTTATCTGGTAAATTCTGGTCACATGCACCTCAGAATTTTTGAGATGAACGATGCACTTAATAGCAATCTAAACATTCTCCATTTATAACAAAATTAAAGAGAAAACGTGAGCTGAAACGAAATTTTATGAATCACCATGTAGAAACAATAATATTACTCATATAATAAAATTTTTACATCAAAATCTATTATTATTTTGGAATGGGTACGAAGGGCCGAATGTCGAAGGGCCGAATTTTTTTTTTGTTTTTTTTGTTTTTTTGTTTTAAAAATATCATTTTTGGTAAAGGAAAGGAAAATTTTGGTGAAGGAAAATTTTGTCATGCAAAAAATAATTAAATTAAATAAAAAAATATATTTCTAAACACAAAAAAAAAAAAAAAATTCGGCCTTTCGACCCATTCGGCCCTTCGACATTCGGCCCTTTAAAATCATACCATTATTTTTGTATACAAAAAATCAACGTTGTCATGGTTTTCTTAATTAAATATTATTACAAAACAGAACAAAACGTAAAAAACTTCAATTTTCTTCGATTGCAAAACCGAGCTTTCTGTAATTTGAAAATCCGTTTACAGATGTCTCTGTAATAAATTTACTTGAAATTACAGAAAAGTGTAAAATAATTAAATAACTATTTACGAAAATAAACCATTATTATTGTAAGTTAAGTGCGAAATCTTTAATACAATAATTTAACATAATTAATAAAACTCAAAACAATTATAAATTTTATTTATTATTCGGTTGGCGTAAATAAAACTTTTCGTCGTAAAATATTCACCATCATAGTTGCTGCGCGCTGTAAAACAATAATAGAAAAATGTCACAATTTTTCCAAATTTTTTTTTTTTTTATTTCGATCCAATCCAGGCGGAAATTCTTACAATCCTTACACGAATTTGTTAATACAAGGATTTATTGAGGATTTTTGATGCTAAAGGCCCTCGGCTAAGGTGTATGACAGACAGTTCGTATACATTGTAGTAATTCCCGGCTGGTTCAATAGATTATGCAGATCTATTGGTCTTGAAAGGCTATGCATGTTTCATGTTTCATTTTTATAGCTTCGTTCGTGCACGTTTTCTGGGATCGTTGTTGTGTGGAATTCAATAAAATAACCCAAGGCCTTTGTATACTGTTAATAACTTAATGGTTTTTGTGAGTATATAAATGGCCCGTGGCTCTACCCATTTTTTGCATGGTTGGCTCATATACGGATACAAAATCTTAAAGCACAAGTCGTACTTTGAACTCGTTTATACAACGAGCTGCCTGCTATAAAACACGCCCGTTACAACCGTCCTAACCTGGAGACCCCCTTTCAATTTGTGTAACAATTACTATACAGGTAATTTGAATTAATTTATTAATTTGAAAGCGACATCTTTTAACAGGTTTAGTAATTGCGAAAAGCTTTATCAAATTATAATATTTTTATTTGGTGAAGCTCTGTTTTGTTTATACTACAGGATGAAACAATATAGGCTGCGAATTTGTTGCGATGAAAAATCAAATTTTTAACAAGTAACGAAAAAACAGTTTTCGAAGTCTGTCATCAACAATGTTGAAATAGAACCCAAAACACAATAATCCCCATATTACATTGCTACTCCAAAAGCATTTTTTAACGAACGTTTATTTTGGAAAAATTACGCTGACTTTTTTATGGAACACTCTATACTAATTTCTAATTTTCTGTACATACACATAAACAAATTCTTGTTTCTACAAAAAAAAAAAATTGTGTTAAACTAATTTAAATGTTTTTGCGTTAACTCAACATAATATGACTCAATATTAAAATATGCTTTTCCTGAATATTGAATTAACCATTCACAATGAAAATTCAAACAAAGAATTTATGTTTTTATATACAAAAAAGCTTCTAAAAAAATACTAAAATACACTGGCTGGTATGAAAAAGTACAAAAAGCTTCCCCTCTATGGAAAGCACATGGAAAAAAATGGCGGAATCTTACGGCTCCTATATTAAGGAGGCTCTGGTTATAGCCGTCATAAAACTTTTTCGTTTTTTAACACATTTGCGCAAACAACATTCATTTTTTAAGGAATAACTCGACACATTTTTAATTCACACAAGACATTCCTTTCCGCGACCCAATATCATTGCAATTACAAAAGTTATCAAATGTGTTCCTGAGTAGCACACACATTTAGAAAGTGCGCGACAATGTGTTAAAGAAAACAGTTTCTTAACCCATTGCCGCACACTTTTAAATTGGCGACCGTGCTCAGAAACACACTATTTTCTTTTAATTGTTTATGACTGCCATATGAAATTGAGCGTCATTTATATGTTTGGAAGTGAAACGTTTCACATTTTCTCACAGTTTTTCCATGAAAATTCTCGACGGTCATAGCCGTCATTTGCTCATCACTACATTTCAATTGATATGTTATCTGGAATGTTACATCTTTTTTAATTTGATGTATTACTGAATAATTGACAAATAAATGCATTATTACACTTCGCACGAATGATGTTCCTTTTTTAATTAGTTAAAATATACAATTTAGCCGTCATTTGACCACATCACCAAAAATCCGACGGCTATAGCTGTCATTTGCGGCAACGTGTTAACTTCACAAATGTTTTTGTTCTTTTTTCAATGCGATGTCGAATAATTGTTTTGTTTTCACAGAAACATAGAATTAAAAATTATTTTAAAACAAATTAAATAATTAAATAAATTTATTTTTATTTAAAGCATATTTAAGTATTTGCATTTACAAATTTTAATTAATAAATGCAAATGATATCTAGAAAGTAGAAATGTCGTATTCAAAAATATTAAATGGCGCACATTCGCAAAAAAAAAAAATTAACTACGCATATTTTAATATGTTTTTTCAATGCGATGTCGAATAAAGGTGGATTTACATATCCGACGATTTTTCTGCGCCGAACACCACGTGACACATTCAACCAATCAGAAAGAACTTCTTCGCCGAATGTTCGGCACGGCGAAGACATGAACAAAATTTATCTTTTCGGCGCAACGACACAGCACACATGGATAAAAAAATTCGTTTTTTTCTACGATTTGACATCATATTTAATTCTTGTAGCTTGTGTTTATGTTTATATTTTATTTTATCGGCCTTAAGTTTTATTATTTACAATATACAGTGTGTTGCATAACTATATAACCACTCTTTTTTTTGATTTTTTAAAATAACGGATTTAAAAATTTCAAAACTTTTAATGCAAAAAGTTGCGTAAGGATGAAATATATAAAATACAAAAAAACCGTTACAATATTCAATCGTTTTAAACAAAAATAATAAATATTTGAATTTTCCTTGTTGCATAACTATATAACCAGTACGCCTTTTGATGGTTTTTTCTCGCTCATTTTTATAAATTATAAAAATTTTAGTATTAGTTCACCTTGATACTTACAACTACAGTCTTAAACAAATAATGCCACGTGGAAAATATTTATCGGACGAAGAAAAAGTCAAAATTCTGGCCCTTTCCGAAGAAGGTTTTTCGTTAAGACGACTCGGGCAAAAATTAAACCGCAGCCATGTTACCGTTGGCAATTTTTTAAGAGATCCGGTTAATTACGGGACAAAAAAAAAAGCGGAGGGCCAAAAAAAAAGATGAGTTTACGCGAAACCCGTAGGTTGATTAAAGCCGCGAGTAATACGAGTCAAAAGCCATAAGCGCCTGGAAAGCGACCTTTAATTAAATGTGTGTCGGAGCACAATCTGTCGGTGTTTGAAAGGTGCTGAACATCTGAAACACAGTAAACCGATATCAGCGCCTAAGTTATTGCCACGGCACAAAGCCGCCCGTCTTGAATTTGTTAGGGCAAACATGAGTCGCGACTGGTCAAAAGTAATTAAAAAAAAAAATTGTTTTGTTGTTATGAAAACTATGCGATTTTATTAAAACTAACCCATTAATCAATTACAGGTGATTTTTTCAGATGAAAAAAATAATAATCTTGATGGTCCGGACGGCATTTAGTACTATTGGAGAGATATGAGAAAAAAGCCAAAATACTTTTCTAAACGAAATTTTGGTAGTGGTAGTTTAATGGTATGGGGTGCTTTCTGTTCAGCGGGAACTCTTACCTTAGCGTTTCCATCCACCAAAATGAACAGCTTAGAGTACATTGGCGTGTTAGAAAATCATCTATTACCTTTCTTGTACATAAACCAAGATGAAAACTAGATTTTCCAACAAGATAATGCTCCAGTACAAACGAGTCGGAGTACAAAATCATGGTTTGAAACACAATACATACTAGTATTAGATTGGCCCGGTTGTTCGCCAGACGTAAATCCGATCGAAAATCTTTGGGGAATATTGGTTAGAAAAATTTACGAAGGTAACCGGCAATTTGACATTGTAGAAGAATTAAAAGTAGCTATTCAACATGCCTGGGAGGAAATATCACCCGAAATTATCCATTCGTTGGTTAGAAGTATGCCGAATAGAATTTTAACTATAGCGGAAAACAAGAGTGGACCAACGAAATATTAACATTTTCGTTTTTATTTATTTTTATTAATTTTTTATTGAGTTAAAGTTATTGAAATAAAAGTGGTTATATATAGTTATGCAACAAGGCAAATTCAAATATTTATAATTTTTGCTTAAAGCGATTGAATATTGTAACGGTTTTTTTTTTGTATTTTATATATTTCATCCTTACGCAACTTTTTGCATTAAAAGTTTTGAAAATTTTAAATCCGTTATTTTAAAAAATCAAAAAAACGAGTGGTTATATAGTTATGCAACACACTGTATATTCACTTACAAATTAAAAAAAATTATTTAAATTATGTGCCAAAATATTGTTTATGTATGTGTGAAAAAACTGCGCCGAAAATTCGTGGAATATGTAAATCATCAATAATAAAGCATTCGCCGAATTTCCTGTGGCAAGCAGCTGCGCCGAAAAATCGTCGGATAATGTAAATTCACCTCAAATGTTTTGTTTTCGCAGAAACACAGAATTAGAAATTGCATTAAAACTAAAAGTAAATAAATTTAATTTTATTTAGAGCATATTTGCATTTACAAATTTCAAATTATTGAAATGATATCTAGAAATGGTATATACAAAAAAATTAAATTGCGCACATTCGCACTAAGCACTAACACAAACACACATACCACTATTATATAATTGCGATTATTTCGTCAACTTGTCGATTTTTGAACAAAATCGACCCCCCGGTTTTCAAAATCCCGGTTTTCAAAATCCCAGTTTTCAAAAACCCGGTTTTCATACGTTTTGGTGACATTTTTTTCAAGCAATTTGATTAATATTTGATAAAAAAATTACGAAAGATTCATTAAAACAAATTAAAAAATTATATTAGCCATTTTCTAAAACTTTATCGCAAACTCATTTTTGAATTTTGTCAAAAAATCATTTAAAAAACCCATTTTCTACATGTCAAATTTTAAAAATTCTAACCAGGATTTCCTAAAAATCGGAATTTTTTTATACATAAGCGGGATTTTGACAATCCGGGATTTTGAAAACCGGAATTTCGTTCCACACCCATAATACAATCATTTTGATTATAACCTGTCAATTCTATCACTAGAGGACAATTGCCCGTTTATATTTATTGGTGCCCAAAGCAACTTAACTATTTCATGAAAATCATGTATTATTTAATTTAAATTAAGTTTAGCAACATATAAGTGGAATACACCATGGTTGGGTATATACAATGTATGTTGTGCTCAATGCCAAAATTTTTTGGGATGATAAATGTGTATAAATAAACATTTATGTAGCTATTATACAAAAATCACACGAAAATTAGCATATAGTCAGGGAAATGTTAATTTTAGGTTTTTTTAACCATATTCGTTTGGTGTGCTGTTTTCATTTGTAATTTAATGAAACTATGTATCAGATTAAACGGATTAACCGATCGATATACGTATGTATTGTATCCAATTTTTAAGCGAATAAAGTAAAAAAAAAATTAGGCGCTTGAAGAGTGTTCTCCTATAAGATAATTCAAATCCTTCTCATAAATAAGAAAAACGTAATATTAAATATTTTACGTACTATTAAAATTAATATTTACTACAAAATCATTTTTGTCGGGTTGAATAATGAATATAAATTATATTTTTACTGAAACAGTAGTCAAACACAAAAAGAAATAAAAATCAATCTTTTATTAATAATAGTGTGCATTCGCTGCGGTGTAAGAGTGCTATGTTGCATTCATGCTTTTTAGTAATTTACATAAAATTAATAAATAATCACCATTAGAAACAACTGTACAAGAAGCAATCAATCCTTTCGTACATACTTATGTATAATATATCAAATGGTAAATTATTAAAGTCATTTTTGATTAAATTATTGATATACAATTATAGAGGCTGAAGATGTATGTAAAAGGTAATTTATGTCATTATCATATAATAATACATCATAAAACTACATAAATAAACTATAAAGAATATTCATAAAACAATTCATTTCACATAATAAAACAAACAAAAAGATGAAATGTATTACAGATTTTATGATTACAGCTCACACAATTTATCATATTTTATTCATTATTCATGAGCATTATGTGTAGATATATACTCGTACATTGTTCTTGGTTACTTATTATTTACGAGTATTTATAAATATAGAACAAGCTGGTTAGTTATTCTAATGAAAAAAATGTTCTTTACGCCCTTAATACCAAAATTTACTTATTTTTATCAACCTAAATCGTGGGATGATAAAGATAAATAAAGACTGTTTAATAGGCGCGTAACTATTTTACTTTCAAAGTGCAAGGGGTATTTCCGTTTGTTATCACAAAGTCTAATTAACAATGATAATTTTGTGGTATATTTTTCTTTTCTGGCCATACTAGAAATAAAACAACTATTTTTACTCGTAAAATTCAAATACTCTTTAAGTTGGTTCTCTTTATTAATTTTTAATTACTTCACAAGTAATTAAATTACAAACAAGTCTTTAACTCATATAATTTCAGGTAAAATTCTAAGATATTAATAATTATATTTAGTCTTATCACTTTTAGATGGTATTTTAAATAAGCTATCTAATTGTTAGTTAACTAGTATTTGGTCGGATAATTCTTTTGTCTCAAAACCGCACTGCATTTTCTAGCCATACTTTGCGTAAGAACGGCACACTGATCTGGACTCTGGAGTGAATTGGCACCACGCTTCATTAACATGAGTCCACAGCAACTCTTTGTTTGTAGGTTTTGTTCGAGATACCTTTTGTTTTATAATACCCCCAGGTTCTCTATTGGATTTAAGTTTGAACTCTGTGCAAGACACGAATATCTTGATGCTATAACCACGTCCTTATTTTTCGGGAAGTGGGTTTGAGGTCGTTGTCATGTTGATAAATCCAGCAAGGATTCCAAATTAATTTTTTTGCATCCATGATCCTATCTATTTTTACGATGGGTCCAACCCCGCGACTTGTAAAGCATCCTCAAACCGGAAAAATCGCCATGTTTTACAGTTTTTCTCGTGTGCCTTTGATTTAATTCCTAATTTGGAAGGCGTGTAATATATGGTGAACCATCATTGCCGAACAAGTTAAATTTCGTCACTCCAAGCATTGAGGTCCCAAAATAATCGTGGCTTACCTAAATGCTACCGAGCAAATGCAATTCTCTTGCCAATATTTCTTTTCGAAAGATACGAAAGATTCTGAACATTGCAATATGTTTGGAAACTATTCCAAATTGCCTCCCGTTAACCAGCAGTGGGATTTTGTACGCCATTCTCACGAAATTCTCATGAGAATTTGTATACGTTTACCATAAAAATTCTCATGAGAACGTGAGAATAGCGTACAAAATCCCAGGCCAGACAAGAGTTTCATGTTTTTATTTTTACTCATATTATCAAAAAATATAATTAAAACACTAAAAAGTCAAAATTATTACATATACATAATTATAATTTATTTAAATATTATTAATTTGCATTACCAATATTAATTAGGTCCGTTTTTTGATTTTAAAAATGCATTTATTTTAAAATCAGATTATAGGTTAATTATTGTAGATTAATTAAAATATTGTCCATTGCTGCTTACGATTTTTTCCCACTTCTCAGGCAATTTTTGAACCCCATCTCGGAAAAACATTTCGTCTTTTGAGGCGATCCAAGTTTGAAGCCAATTTTCAATTTCTTCGAAATAAGTGAACCGGTGACCTGGCAAATCATGTTGCATCCGTTGGAACAACAAGTAATCAACAAGTAAGGAGCAATTTCCGGAGAAAACGGTGGGTGCGGTAAAATATCCCACTTGAGCGTTTCCAAATATTTTTTAGAAGAAGAACTTTATCATGCCTTTCCTCATTTCCGGTCGTTTTTCTCGTAATGCACGGCTCAAACGAATTAATTGTAGTCTGTTCCGCTCACCCGTAAAAATCGCCACACTAAAAAAAAAAATTATTTTCGATATACTTAGATATAAAGATTTATCTCCAACATTTGTCCGATGTGGAAATAAATATTAAAATTTACCAATTTCAATATAAAATATATCTTCAGATATATATTCAAATTTTTGAAATCAAAATATATATTCAAATTTTTACAATTATTTTTTTTTTTTATAATTTATATTACAACTGATTTACAAATCATTTAGTAATTTATCTTTCTTAAATAAATATTCACATTTAACGAGGCAGTAACTCAATAATTTAAAAAAAAAAAATATAAAATTTGTAAATTTTTACAATAGCAATATTTTGTATTCTGTTATATATCCCTTTTCCATATTCCTTTTTCTGCGTGCCCACCCACACAATTGTGTTATTTTTGTATGTGTTTTGAACCAACTTACACGTTTGTGCATTCTTTTCTAACTTATTTTTGTCCGAAAAAACACTATAACTATACACACAATTGTGTTGGATAAAATAAATATAAACTTTACTAGCACAATATGCACATGAGAGATATATATTTCGAATTTAAATTTTTTTAAGACGAACTCTAACCAGAGTTCTGGTGGATCATATTCAGATATGACTTATCTGATCTTGAGACACTAAATTGTTGTATTGGTTTTGGATTGAACCAATGAATTAATGGACAAATATTAAAATTAGTCAAAAAAAATAAAAAATGATAAATGTCACATTCAGTTGAGTTATAAAAATATGTATCCAAACTGAATGTGTAAGTCATCTTAAATGGTTAATTTAAGTATTGAATTTAAGATGAATATAAAACTTTGCTTAACAAGTAAATACCTTGTCCAGTTATTATTATGTAAAATTTTGGAAATTCATATATCTGATATCGATATATTTTATTACGAATTTAGTATTTGTTTTTAACTTTGAGGAGTACATACCGAGCTAAGAGAGACATGTTTATGTCTCTAAACGTTATAAAAAATTAGATATATTTTTAGTTTTTACAGATATAAAATATTCTTGTCCCGAGACGAGATATATTTTATATATAAAAATCTATGAAAATATATCTCTGTGGGCAATAATTTCTCTCAGTGCAGGTTGTAACAGCTCGTAGTACACAACGCCTCTTTGGTCCCACCCAGATACGCAGCATAACCTTCGAGCCATGAATGTTCGTCTTTTGTGTTGATGTTGAGGTCGATGGCAACGATTGACCGAGCAAAGCTAGCATTTTTTTCCTCTTGGGGTTATCGTAGAAGATCCATTTCTCGTCACCATCACTATCCGATGTAAAAAACCCTTTCTTGTGTGCCTTTGAAGCAGCTGCTCACTAGAAAAAATCGCCTTTCCACGTCTCTTGGTTTCAATTATGTCAACAATTTCAACAAGCAATTCATAAGAGACAATTGCCTTGCTTTTGAATCATACTCATTGATTTCAATCGTACAGAAACTGTTGTTGGGTCACCCCCAATGTACCGGCAAGCTTCTCTTGTCGTTAGAGATCAAGCAATGCCGATGAATTAGACCGTCTACGATTTTTTTTTGGCTGTCCTAAGGCTTATCTTCAACACTGAAATCATCATTTTTGAAGTGTCGAAACCATTCTCTTCTTGTTTTATCGGTTGGAGCATAGTCACCGTAAACTTCCATAAGCATTCGATGTGTTTCAGCTGCACTTTTTCCAATTAAAACAAAAAATTAGCACGTCCCGCAAATTCGGTTTAGTTATCACAAAATCCGACATATTCAGCACCGTAAAAAACAGGTTTTGTGTGAAACTCAAAGCAATATAAACTGAATGTTAGCGGCAGATGTCTAATCTGTCTGAAACAACGGAAATCAGCTGAGTCAGAACCACTTTTTGAAAACGGACCGAATTAATTTGTAGTCTCAATATTATCAAATATTTATTTAAGTCAACCTACTCACCGTGCGGCTTAATTAAAATACTAGGACATTTATGCACTCGGTTCTATTTATAGTAAAATTCATTTGTTTTTCATTGGAAACGGGGAAGCCCTGTATTATGTAAATAATAAGCATGAATTAAGGCACATTTCATGAGACAAATTGTGTTTAGTTATAGAGAACTGTGTATAGATCTGACGGCAAAAAATTAAACTTATTGGGTCTATTTTTGTATGTTAATTTTTATTTTCATAAAGTATGCCGTGCTAAAATTTCATGTAAAAAAAGACTCAATCAGCTTATATTTAATGCGCTAAATGTCACAGTCCCAACTTTAACAGTCCTCAATATGATCTAGGAGTAAAATGTATTACATACAAAGTTTTGTATAGTAGCGGATTAATTAAAATACCACAGCTGTATGTAGCTTTGGGTTTTTATGTTTAATTATAGATAGTTACAATAATGTATGAAACCGATTTGAAGATAAACTTTGGTTACTATAAGTGCCAGTTTTTTGAGTAGCCCAAACCCTACCATAATTTTAGTTCCAAGTTAATTAACTTATTTGCAACAAATATTTTTTGACTTTTTTTCTAACCTTCCTATTGCCTTTCGTGTCTATATGAACCGAAGTACATTTCAATTATTTATAAAATGATTTTTTTAAATCGAGTACGATTCACTGTTAGTGACTTCATCAAATACATTATTTTGACAATATAGAGCGAGATTATTTGTAAAAAAAACGTTCACAACAAAAAGGAATTAACTACGACGAAATCTATGTACCAGTGTGGAGGTTTACCTTCTTAAAATATTTAATATCGCAGCAAAATACAATTTAGACATTGTACAGATGGACGCTATGTAAACAATTTTCTTCATGGTGAACTTAAACAAGAAATTTACATGCTTCAACCCAAGAAGTTCAACGATGGTGTTAAAGTATGCTGGCTTAAGAATTAACTTTATGGACTCAAGCAATCTTGTCGTGTTTGGAGTATTATAATGCATATCCTTGCATAGTATATACTACAAAACAGAAGGGGACAAGATGCTATTTTTGTCAGTATATGTGACGAATTCTTATTCTAATGATCAAATCACAAGTCATCGAATCAGCAAACCGCGAAAGAGCAGGGAGAGCCTTGAACAGACCCCAGAACAGATTGCAGGGATAATAAAAAAAAAAAAAGTATTGCCTTGGAATGCAGATTTTATAGCACCGTGGAAAAATAAAAAAAAAGAAGAAAAATCGATCAGGAGGAGTATATAATTGAAATATTGCAGCGATTCAATATGAGTGAATTCAATCGTTGTGCAACGCTCATGGATCCAAATGCGAAACTTCAGATCAATGCGTCCTAAAACAAATTTCAAGCAACCAAATGAAGAAATGTGTTATATCAGCAAGGAGTAAGAAACATTTTGTTTGCGTCTCAAGTTTCTCGATCAGATATTAACTATATGCAGTCAGAAATGTCAGCAGATGATTCAATAATGATCCTGAAAGAGTGCATTGGCAGTGCAAGAAGTTCTTTTCTGCATTTAAAGGGAACTGCTAGCACTGCAGTATTAGAGCTCTCTAAATTAACAAATTCAAGCATCACTAGTTATAGTAGCTACTGCGATGCTGACTATAGGGCAGTGATGAATTGGAACGAAAATTCGTTACTGCTTATGTTTGCCTGCATGAAAATGGAGCGCTTTGTTAGAATTCTAAAAACAGCCAATAGCTGCGTGTCGCGCAGTATCTACAATCGAAGCAGAATACATGGCAGGTCATCTGCCATTCAGAAAGCTATGTGCTTTAAATAACTCGAAAAGGAACTTTTGATGAGTCCAGATCTCGTAACTGTCATGTATTGTGACAATAAAAGTAGTACATATATCACTATCAAGCATATGTATATGTGTTGCTCTGGCATGAAAAATGTTTGTTGATGCCAGGCTAATTGCACTTAATGAACCACAGCATTTTACTTGTACTATCGTGATTTTTAGTGGGAATGTTGAAATAGTAAAACCTAGAGGTGGGTCCACATTTACAAAAATTTGTGCCAAATATGGGTTCACATTTACAAAAATTTAGAAAGCGACACAAAAATGTATGCCACATTCAACGCACACGATTCAGCACTTGTCGGTTTAAACATTTGCGACAAACATATTTTTGCCAAATGCGTTCGTCACAAATTTTTCTAAATGTAGACCCAGCTGAATACTTATGTAATTATTAGTATTGAAGTATGTACCTATAATCTATTTCAGAAGAGCATCGGTCCTTGCTCAGTGAATTCTCTCAACAACTGATACGAGTTTTATTTGTTTGTCTCTTAAATATTACGTTTCGTCAGAAAAGAGGTTGTAGACTTGCAGTTCACGGATGTTCAAACAAGAAAACAAAGCAATGTTGTGTCAGTGGTTCAATTTTATTTATAACAAGAATTTTGCAGGGTATTGCAGAATGTTTTATAAGTGAACTTATAATCTGTTTTATTGTAAGTTCACTTAAAAATCGTTGTCACAAAATTATCGACCCATGTAATCTCCGACTAAATTTTGTTCAGCCACAATTTCAGTTCCCAACTTAGTTCCCTTTTCAGTTCAACATTTCAGAAACTATTCCTTCGGCTTATGTCTAATGGGAGAGGGCGATTTAACTTAATTTCTGAGGTTTTTCAAAAGTTTTCAGGAACTGTTCGTCGTTGCAAAAATTTTGAATTTTGCAAACGCTTTAAAATTTAACTTAATTTCTTAATGTTTAGATTATGTGTCCCCGTTGTAGGTAGTCAAAGTTTTATTCTACTTCAACAACCAAATGGTTAGAGATCCAAAATTGAAGAAGATAGCAGTTAATCAATAAAAAAAATTCTCTGCTCGTTGACGAAATTATTAAATACCAGTTCACGTAAATTTTTCATACCATAAACTTGGATAGTTGCAATGATTAAATGTGTTTCCACTTACATCTAATCATAGAAATGATGCGCGCTAAATATGATTAATCGTAGAAATAGAGAATTCATCTTTAAAGTTTATATATTAATGATTAGTTAGGAACAATTTTCAGCCGACTCTCTTTTAATATTCTTGCCAATTTTGTGAAGTTACGTTCGTTGAGTTATTAGAGTATGTATTGTAAAATTTGCGTTAATTTGCATGCTGTAGTTTTGTGCTATTGAATGCAAACAATAAATCGATGCGATACTATTCTTCATCCGTTTACCTTACTAAACCAGAAGTATTTATAACTATGAATTTTTATTATATATTTCGCTCTTAAGTTTTATGTATAATATTACAATATTGTACATGTTTGTTGTGTGTAATACAAGAGTAATTTGAATAATTATTGAAAATAGTGAAATTTCACGATTTGATTACATAAAAGCAAATATATATATATATATATATATATATATATATATATATATATATATATATATATATATATATATATATATATATATATAATATATATAATATATATTATATATATATATATAATATATATATATATATATATAATATTTTGAATGGGTTTGATTGAAGAAAGCCCGTTGTTTTAACGCCTATGTCGAAACTTAATAGAAAGGTTATATGAATATGATTAAATTAAATTGGTTGGTGTAATTTACAACGTTTGGTAATAGTTAAAGCTTAGGTATTTTATATTTTTTTCCAATTTACGGCATTTAATTCCGCGTCTGGCAAAAACATAACTGATTTTGATCATACATACTTATTTTTTAATCAAACTCAGTTTAGGAATATATTAAATTTATATTACAAGCGGTTAATTAAATATTAGGCACGTTTAGAATTGTATCTAATAAAGGATTGAATCATTTTCTTTTGTGATGGTTTAATTTACCGGAAGTATTTCTCGCGTCTCGGATCATTACATAATGCATGCAAAGTTGCTTATCCACATCCGCAGCATCGCGGATACTTTACCATTTAATTTAAATGTTATTCATATAAACATATGCCAACAAATATGTCTATCCTAACATTTTATGGTAAGTTGAAGTGAAATCGGTGTTCAAATCTAATCATGAAATACTTATTGCGCCTCGTAGTTCATTAGTCGTGTCTTTATAATTGTTTATAAATAACATATAATTTCATTATGTCACAATACACAATTAATCCTAACAAAAAATTAAACATGTTGAGTTTGGCGTATCAGATAACATCGGCTCATTTTTAATTTTTTTCATTTTTTAAATAAATAATTTAATAAATATGTAGTTGACTTAGAAAAGGAAACTTTAAAAATACATTTAATATTATTTTGAGAGTTACTGTATATTCTAGTTCAACCCCATTATTCGGATTAGTTTGGGTTCGAACTAAAATCTTAAGTAGCAAAACACTGATATAATTACTACTCGTAAAAACAAAAACAGTAAAATGAGCAATTTATTTTGAAAGTGGTTTAAGTCCATTTATTTTTATATTGAGATTTTTAAGGATTTGTGTGTGAATTGATTTGAAAATACAACTATAAAAACATAACTAGCTAATTTTCTAATGACAAAATCATTGCGATTTTCATGAAATACTAGTCCAAAATTGTTGTTTATAAATAAATAGAATTGTGATTATAGTTACCATTAACTACTTTTTTGTAAAATGGACTTAAACCACTTTCAAAATAAACGGCCAAATATTGTAATAGTACGTACTAGAAATACTTTAATAATACGTACAATTTAATTAATAATCCTTTGCCATAACATTCCACAGCTTTTCAAGTATTTTATATCAGGGGTGCAAAATGAATGTACCGTACCTTATACGAGAAAAGGTAGAATCTGTCAGAAAATAAATGGCATCTGTCATTCTTTATCCAAAATTGGCATCATAAGCATGTTAAAGTAAGGGCAGTGTACAATCGACAGTTAAATCTCATAGGTATTAGGTAACACAACATAGGTTTATATTTTCTGCGAGCATTATCACTGTGGCCTCAATCTACGAATGGTATTATTGTGATGGAAAACATAAGCGCCAGTAAACAAAATTTCTTCATCACTTAAATAAGTCAGAACTCAGTCTGAAAAGTCTGCAATTTCTATGATTGGAATCGGTGCTCAATTAGTTTTGTGAAAAAGAATATCCCTTGTAAAATGGTAAATAACTTATTGGATGTTAATTTTAAAAGTTCACCTTCCATTTTATCCTTAGAATATCACACTTGGGAAAGGATTTCAAGTAGAGTTTTTTAAGTCAGCTCTAAGTTGGGCCTTGAAAATTTAATCGTTGTGTTAACTAAGTTTAAAGTGCGAATGAAATGTAATTGCTAATTACAAAAAATCATTTATTTGTTGGAAACTAACGTATTTTAATCAGTATTTTGTGGCTTGTTGTTTATTTGAAGATTTTATTGCACAAATATAATTTCGGTATTAACACTCAAAATTGTATGAACAAAATGGAAATTTACTTAAAATTAATAATTTTGCATCTTCACAATACCGTAAGTGGCATGAATCCTGCTTATATTTGGTTGACTATAATGTCGGCACAAGGTCATAAAACAACCATTTGGTAGGTTTCATAAGTTCATTAATGACATGACAAAAAATGGAGTGGCGTATATGTTGTGGCCAACACCCGACTTTCTTCAAAATTTTTCAATGAAATCTTCATTCCTGCCTTAATTTCAGAAACCACCAATGACAACCCTTTTAGAAAATTTAATCTTCAAATTTATTAGATACTTATAATTCTTGTTTGGTTTTCGTACATGCTATACTTTTCAACAATATTGCAAAAATTAAATTTTTTTTTTACGAAAGCGGCCACTTCTGGTACACTGAGTTTCGCCTAATATCACTAGGACATCCGGACAATGTTAAGGGAAAAGTGTCTTTAAAGTTTAATACCGATCTAGGTTAATTTTGGAAAACTGATATGGATCGACATTGTTGGAAATTTAATTTAGAATCCCAAATTTTCAATATATTTGTAAAAAAAAAAAAACGAAAACTTTACTCTGGATGCAGCCACTTCCGGTGAACCGATTTCGGCCAAAAATCACTGGGGTTGTCCAATTTCTGCAAAAAGCTTAAGTTTAAAGTTTGACCCGATTAGTCGCGCCGTCTCACAGGTTTTTTAAATATAATATTGACTTCGGCGAAATGATGAATGGTAAATCTGCAAAAATCTAAAAGTACAAAATTTGCATGATTACTATATAGGAGACCCTCCAAGAACACGATTAATTCATTCCGTATTCTTTGAAACCGTGTTGTTCGAGACTACAAAAAATAATAAAAAAAACGTTACGTTTTAATTCTTTTTTTGTTATATAGTATACAAAATAAAAGAAATAAAGAATAAAAGAGAATAACGAAAATTGTGTTGTTTGAAACCGTGTAATTCGTGGAAATGGGTGGGTATCCGTGTTCTTCGAAACCGTGTTCTTCGAATACGTGTTCTTGGAGGGTTACCTATATATTATATAATCAAATACACGTTTACACTCTTTGGATTACATTTTAAGTCCGTTTGTCAAGGGTAGAGAGTTGAAGTAAGCATAATTCCCAAAATTCAACATAGTTACTAACATAGCGCATCCTAAACACATTTATTCAACCGCATACAGACGCGATTAAACATTCTAATAAAAAAGAATATTTCTACTAAACATCAAATTATGCTCTAAAAATTTGAATAAGAGGAATACTCAATCGGTTCTGGGATGCTTGTTTGTTCGTTTCTTCAGAATTCCAAAATTGTATATTAGCAAAGGTACGCCTGAACCATTAAAATTCACGATTCAGCAGTAATAATTACATTATATAGCACAAATGAGTTCTGTGTTAGTTCAAACATTAGTTTCCGGAATTACTTAAGTTGATAATAAAATATCTTTCTACATTTTCTATAAGTAATATTCGTAACCTGACTTAACTTACCCATTATTTCAATAAATTGAAACTATTTACTACGAAACTGTACACTTACGGAAATTGATTAACTTATCAGGTTCCACTAAATCAAATATACACCGTATAGTACTTCTACTTACCCGGTTGCAAAACATTATCTTGATAGAATCTTTCAAAGTAAATACTTCCTACTTAGTTATACTATGAAATATTTTATATAATAAAATCGCAAAGAACATAAAATACTTTTAGAAAAACGTTTTAGGCTAATAATTTTAAGTTTAGCTTTTATCTAGCAACACAGCGGCTTATCTTAAAACAAAAACAAAATATTAACAAAAAACTTAATGATTTACAATGCTAATGTTATAAAATTTTCACAGACCGGAAGACAAAAACTTTGATTACACATGAACATTTGTTTTTGTATATGTTAAATTTCCGTTTTACATTTCACTTACAGGAACGTGGTGACAAGTAACGATCGACTTATTTATTAGTTTTGTTGGTTATTGCTCATTGAATGTTAAAGTGATATTATACACATAATATTATAAATTACATAAAACCGTTTGTTGTATATATGTATGTCCATATTATATTATTCATTACATAAAAATGTGAGACATAATAAACATATAGGATTATTATGCAGTCGATCGAAATGTCCTTGTAAATAAATTTTATCTTCAAAACCAATGTCTGGTTAATGTTTGAATGATCTCTATATAAATATTCTTATGGACTTACTTTATATGCAATATGGTAATTTTACTAATTATTTACGTATATAATACTCATAAATTAATATATGGTGAAAAATACGTGAACTCACAAATTTTGGAAGTCATGTTTTAATTTTATAATTTTATGATCTTTATGTTATGAATGTGTGTCTTCATAAAAAAATATTTTTAGATACAGAGTGTTAAGTAATGTAAAAATACAAAAACATGCTTGAGTATTTATATGTACTTATAGAATAAAAACACATCCAATAACTCTGACGTAGGGCTTATTTTAAAGGTAAGTTAAAAATTCAATAACTTCTTCATTTTTTAAATTCCCGCCAAATTGTTCGTATTGAATTTTCTCAAAAACTTATTTATCTATTTTTTTAAATAATTTCAAAATTAATAATTTAAAACATATCATAAAACTAAACTTCCGTTATTTTTGTTTTCTTGCAAACGTTTTAGTAAGAGCCGAGCTCCCTTTCTACATGGAAACATTATATTTGAATACGAAATTGCACAGTATTTTGAAAATTTTCTCAAAAATATGGTTCTTCTCAATTGATTATTTTTTGTCTATCATTTAATATTCAAATATATTTATAAATTTCAAACCCAAATTTTATTGATAAAATTATTATATTATTGTTTAAAATTCATTGTTAGACAATTTAAAAATTACATTTTAAGTTTAACATAATCGTCAGAAACAGAATATTTTTACATTTCAAGTAGTCATCTTTTGCTGGAACGAATGCGTGGAAACCGTGAGTTCCTTTTACTGTTTTTAAATTTTTAAACATAGTGACAAGTTTGATTACTTGGATTTATGTTCTGCGTCTGAACAAAATCCAAAATTGATTTCTGATTTCAACGTTTTAGCTCATTTAAATAATTTATATGCATTGGTTGTGTACTATCGTATTCCATTGTGAGACTAGCTATGAACGCCATTTTTTGATGGTCCCATAGACCTTTTCCATGAGCTGTTGTATGGAAGGTAGGTTTCAGTGGTTGACATTAGGCCAATTTTGGCCCATTGTGATACCACGCATTCACGCCACATCATTAACCCATTTACCTATTCACCTACTCACACAACTACAGTATACCACCTGCACATAGCAAGCATATCAACCCATACATTAACGTGGACGGTGGGTCGGCGCTGAATTCTGCACTCCGTCAGAGGGTCTTAGTTGTGTTTATTAACATCACCGATTGTAATCGATGATGAAAATTCGATTTGCATCTAGCCTCTGATGGGATTCGAACCCATTACCTCCCGGTCCAAGTGCCGAAGCTTTAACCACTGCATCACTTGTCTAGTTGTATGGAAATAACATTCACAATCAACTCCAAAATCTCTTTCGTGTTTTAAGACTTTCTTAAAATTTTTCTTGTTTTTATAATGCGTGACTGCTCCATCGATAATATAATAAATTTTAGACATACTGGATGTTTTAGTTTCGCAGGAACTCCATCAATTTTTCGATGAATAAGTGAAGCGCTACTGTATCTTGGTGAAGATAATCCGATATTATAATAAAAGTGTTGTAATGTAATTTGGCCTCTAAATTTTGGTAAATTACAAACTGATGAATATTCGCTTGTTTATTATTCCAATGAAATCCTTGTGCTGCATTTGGCTTTATAAATAAATAATTCTCTACAAAACCTTATGAAACTTTCACCCCCGTAGATTTCAACGTCAATTTTTTTAAGAAGCTGGATTGCTGAAGTGAAATGCAATATATTCTTAAGTTTATTTAAAGGTTTCCAAATTTCACCTGTTGGTAGAAATCCACTGAATAAATTAACTCAGCATCTTCGCAGTCATGATCCACAAATGCATTTTTCAAATATTTGCCAACGACAGGTGTGTTACCTCATTCATTTTTTTCAAAACAGATAGATTTTTTTAATAATACTCTTCACTGTCACTAACATACTATTATCGTTATCTATTTTCGCGTTATGTGATGTTGATGATCCCGGAACTGGTGATACCTGTTTCTATTTTTCGGCGTTTGCAAGTGTTGTTTATATAGCATGTTGTATAGAATTTCTTTGACTCATATTTAAATGGGACCAAAAATGGACATATAAAAGTGTACTAAATGATAAACGAAACATATCACTCATTTGCTTCAAGAGTGACACAATTCAAAATTTTTACTTTTTCAGTAGAGCGATTTGAAAATATCACCCAAAACCAAAACTGTTTGAAAAAACGGCATTTTACACAAGTAAATAAAAATACGTTTTGTGGCCCTATTCTGGCTTTCCCAGGGAAAATATTTTGTTGAAATTACAAATTGCGCTAAATCCCAAATATTTATTTCCCGTTCCCAAATGTATAATCTGATACTTAGACTGGGAATAATTTTTCATTGAAATTTTTTATATTTTGGTTTTTATAAACTAAAACACATATTGCGACCTTATTACAAGTTTCATTTATTTTTACAATATATATTTATTAGAAAAAATAATGTTTAAAAATTCAAAAATGTACGAATTACAATTCCCCAAAAAAATAATGGGGAAAAATCAAGGTCAAAACTGCTATAAAATGGAATTATTTTTTCCCAATAAAAAAAATTCCCAAACGCTACACTGGGGATTAAAAAAATCTCAACTGCTAGAAATACGTCAATTTCCTATATTCCCGGGGACAACCAGAATAGGGCCACTGATTAGTAAAATAATTTTTTTTTTCTATTCTTACATCCTCAATCGGATCTTAATTTTTATAATTCTTTAATATTCTGTTAATGTCCTTAAGATAGTTTCCAATATCCTAAAATGTTTATTCCTTTCGCGAATTGAGTGATTTTTTTATATGGAATTTTACCTAATTTGCTAGAAACAACTACATAAGAGATTGTATTTTGATACAAAATAATAAATATATATATGTATTATTGGAAATCGTGTGATTCGGATAACTTGGAAATTAATGAGTTTTGAGTTGTGTCACTGTTGCAGCAAATGAGCGATAAAAATTGAACTGTACCATCTTTTTGTAAACATTTCCAAAACAATGGGAAATATCTATTCCAACATAATTTTTCCATATAAAAAGGGAGTACGGATCTTACTAAAACGTATTTTGCAAGAAAACAAGAAACAACGGTTGTCTAATTTTATGTTGTGTTTTAAAATATTATTTTCAAAATATTAAAAAAAATAATTGGTTTTTGAGAAAATTCAAAAAGAACATTTTAATGGGGATTTTGAAAATGAAGAAACTAAAAACCTTACTATTTTTATAATTTTTTATTAATCATAATCAATTACCTTTAAAATAATACCCATATGATGAATATTAGTATCCTTTACCTCAACCACAACTAACCGAAATTAATAAACTAACAAAATCTAATCTAGAGTATAAATTTAATTGAGCCTAACATTTTAGTACATTTAAGTAGTTAGAAAATGACTGCTACGGATCGCCCTAGTTGTTTCTGTGACTAATATCCGTTCCTAACTAACCTTATCTGTTAAAGATGCAGGCAGGGCCGTTATGGTTGGCCTGCACGCCTCTATCATATCATGTCATGTCATCAATTACCTTTAAAATAAGCCCTATATATAATAATTATCGTATATAATTAGTTTTTATTGTACAAGCATAAATACATCAGCATGTTTTTAAATTTTTACTTTATTCAACATTCTGTATCTTATGCACAACAATAGAAAATCGGCTTCTGCGTAATGTTTCTTTAACACAGGGCTACATGTTCCAAACCAAAAAAAACGTTAATTTAAATTATGATTTTTTGAGTTGAAGAATTGTTCACCATATACAAAACGTATGTTAATTTAATTGATACTTATGGTATCATTAGGTGGCGTCATTAGGTGGCGTCACTTATGTGTACTACAAATGACAATTTTTACTGTCAAAAGAAACCAATGCGACCTTTAAGTTTACTATCGTCTTCATCTCGATTTCAAAGCTACAACAAACCAAAAATGTTATCTTCACTAAATACCAAGAAAAATTGTTTACCTTTTATAATATTATAGTTTTTAATAACATGCCATAAACAGTTTTTAAGATAAATTAGTAAATATTTATATAATTTTAATAACCTTGAATACAGAAATATACATATCGAGAGAAAGTCAAAACGTCAATTTATATTACCGTAAATATCCCAATTGATATTGAAATATCTAAGATCACACCTATAATTATTAGACATTGCTAGGTAATATTCTAAAACTAGATTGGTTGAGGTGTTCCAATCTTAAAAAATCATCAAGATTTTTTTGATTGATTGATTGATTGGAATGTGCGACCAAACCTAAGTAAGATTCCCGATGACGCCGGGCCCATCCGCACACTCTTTAACATATAACAAGATGGAAGGATAGGAAAGGTTTGTTAATTATTATGGAAATTGACCCGGTTTCAGACACCTAAGTAGTCAATAGTTAGTAAATTGTTAGTTGAAATGTAATATAAGACGGTTAGCACGAGACAACACAATTATTTTTGATTATTTTGGATATATTCAGCAATCAGCATCCTAAAAAAAATTGATTATTATAATTAAAATTTATAATTAATTAAGTTGCAGTAAATTTCCTGAAATAAAATGTCATTATTATGAGTTAAATTATATTGATTAGAATGTACGGCCAAGACCAAGCAAGGATCCCGGACACGCAGGGGCAACCGTACACCCCCCCCCCTACATACAACAAGATGGAGGGATAGGAAAGGTTGTTAGGTATGATAGACTTGACCCGGTTACAGACACCTAAGTAGTCAATAGTTAATCAAGCACAAGACGGCACAATTATTTTTGTTCTTCGGGATACAAACAATCAGCAAGCAACATCCTAAAAAGTAATTGATCAATTAGTAAATGTCCTGAAACAAAATTTCATTACTATGAGTGATGAAATTTTATTTAATACCACTTCCCCACATCAACCCACAACAACGCGATGCCAGGCCCTCCACACACCTTTACTATAGCATTTTAAAAATATTGATAATCAATAATGTTGGCATCTTAATGGTACGAGTAAGTTTCCTGAAATAAAATGTCATTATTATGCGTTAGAGAATCATTATTTTGTACGATACACCTAAATTATTCTTGAATAGAATAAATGTAATGCAATGTAATGATTATTATAACTAAATTAATTATAACTCGATTGTCGTAAAACAAATAAAATAAAATAAATCAAATCCAAATATTGTAGTATCAAACGGATGGATCCCCTCTTCAACGGATAACTCTACAATCCCTAACAAACCAATATGTTTATTAATAAAAATAAAAATGAAACAGAGACATCTGGTTTCAAAAATAATCAATCTGGAATCTATAAGGAGTATTTATTCCTCGACGCTTACAAATTGATAAAGCTGCAAATAATAAAAATATAGTCATTACGGCTTCAAAATTCTTCTGTAATCAAAAATGTTCATTAGAACTAAATAAATTAGCTTAATCAGGAACTGCAATGAATAATATAGTATTAATAATAAACACCTGATAAAGGGGTATCGAACTAAAAAAGTCCGAATCAAAAATTATGAATTAAAAAAGCAATTTAGAAAAAGGAGAAAATTCAGAAATGAATTAACAAAGGCTTATACTATTTCATTTTTAAAACACGTACCCTAACTCACCTTCAAAATGAATTAAAAAAGGCACATTCTATTTAAAATTTAAATTTAAATTCCAAAAAATTTTCATTAATGAAAATAATAGCTGCATGGATTTACATTGATTAGTTATAAAATATAAATTTAAACAAAAAAGGCTTAGTTCATTCTATAAACATTTATATTAATTCATTTTAAAAATGAATCAAGAAATGCCCCGCCCAAATTCACCTTATCGAACTCTTTCATTTCTTCTTCAACTCCGATTTTAATTCATCCCCAAAGCGAATCAAAAACACTTATTTTAATTCAGAAAAAACCCTTCAATTCGGACCCCTTTAATTCATACAGCCCCTGATAAACCTTGATAACTCTAAATTGCTCATCATATAAAACATGATAAATATAACAATTTAATACTCAAACGGTGAATAATAGGAGGTAGGAGTTAGTAAAATTAGTTAATTTCTGAAATCAAAATGTGGAAAGAATCATTTTCATAAATAATCTTAGTAAAATGTACCAAGAAAAATATGTAATGTAGATCTAGGAGTGCTCGCTACCCGCTTCTCTAGAATAAAAAAACCAACACACTGCAACCCATAAAGTTATTTCCCAATCCCAATAGATGAAAACTCAGCGATCGCCCGTTAACATCAATATAAAAGAAAATTTATCGCAATACACATCCACCGCCCTTGTGTAAATTGATCACACAAAATGAAATGAAAAAGCAAAAAAATCAATGATTGAATCATTTTTTTCATATAGAAAAACATTTACACTACCAAGCACAAAAAGTAAAAATATAATAATTATGTAATGACATAAATAAAACAAAATGAAAACAAAAGTCCTCTGATCTTGTATATTTTTCGTTCGTAATCAATACATACACATCCATACAAAGCACAGCCGAAAGCATATAACAAGCTTTGTATATACATTGCAAAACCACATTTTCGGTGGTATTGAAATGTACATTATATCCCGCTATACACCTCCAATACTAATTTCCATACAACATATAATGTACGTCGTACGAGTAAATAAATATAAAAAACAAAAGTTAGAATTCAAAAGTACCAACGAAAAACAATCGTCGCAAAAAGAACAACAAAATCGTTATCGAGTGTAACAAAACAGAATAACAGAATTGAAAAAACACTTTCTGGCCCAAACAATACTCAAACAATACTACCACCATGAGAATACTAGTACTCTACACCTTTATGGGTTATAGAATACAGTAATCATTTTATTATATACTTAAAATTTATTTGGAAAAATATATGTTAATAATTAATATGTATTAAAGCGTGTTAAAACACTGGAAAAAATGAGAAAACACTGATCTTATTCCTCCTCTGGAATCATAAAAGTCCTATACATATTGAAAAATTACATACATACAATGCGTATGATGCATTCAACAACGGTATCAAAATACATATAAACGAAATTGTAATATACATATTCTACGCCATTGCAAGCGCATCACACACAAATTAATATAATATAACTATTCATGTATCTTATTACGGCTTCAAACTTCTTTAAATCACACAATATATTATTTATGTCTATGAACACCTAGATATATATTATTTAATTAATTAGTTAATTAAAACACATTTAAACTATTTATTTATTTTTAATTATTTAGAGGAGAGACAAAAAACACGTCTTTCCTCTACGACGCTCAATCGCCGACCAATATTAAAAAA
The DNA here is from genome assembly GCA_947310385.1 of Nephrotoma appendiculata. Lineage (NCBI taxonomy): Eukaryota > Metazoa > Arthropoda > Insecta > Diptera > Tipulidae > Nephrotoma > Nephrotoma appendiculata. The sequence goes on from OX371224.1 coordinate 199,110,964, forward strand.
TCATCAAGATTTATCAATAAATTGTGAACACTGTAAAAATGTTTTAGAATGATTACAGGAGCATCCTGGTTCGTAAAAACTCAAAAATATACATAAGGACCTTAGCATCCTAACTATCAAAGACGAATTGCAAAAGATGCGGATCAGGTATGCAGGGAAACTAGCATCTCCGATCCGATTTGCTGGCGCGAAACCTAAAAGATATACCTATGTCTTAACGATTACAAAAGTGAAGATGGCTGTGACAACATAAGTAAATTAGAGAATTCTAAAATTTATTTATTGACAAGAAGTATAGATTCTACTCCCGCAAATTTACATATGTAATTAATTACCTTAGTGATTAAGATTTGACAATTTATTATTATTTTCTTTCTTGTTAAAAAATTCAATAACTAAATAACGTAAATAGTGCAATTACTTCATTTCAAGGGAAAATATCTATCCCAAAATGAGTATTGCTAGAAATATTTAAACTTGGATCATTTATCCCCAAAGAAAAAGGACAACGTCGTCATTCTATGGTAAATTAATTTATTAATAAGACTGATTTTTCGTTAAATTTAATTGTGAATTAAATGTACGTGTGATTTTATCCAGGCAAGTTCTTCATTTTCCGTGATACTGTACCTATGCTTAGACTTAGCAACCACAATCGTGCACTGCCTAAAAACCAATATGCTTTAATGCATGGTGTTTTAGTTAGTTTTATCATCATTTCAAATATACAGGATAAGAGATAATTTAACTTATGGAATGTGAAAAAACTACATTACAACAAAGATTCAGATAGAAAGTAATTCAGTTTCACCTAGTACCCGCTTCATCATATTACTTTCTTTTCCGTATTAAAATAAAGTTCAGTAATCATCAAAATTTTTCACCTTCAGAACCTTCAAAACGTTCTTTCTGTGCGTGTATGTGTGTGTGTTGTGCTGGGCAGACTAAATGTATATGTTCTCTCTACACAGCCCAGACGGATTTATTGATCAGGGTGATAAACTTTCCCATAATTTAGGAGATCCCAGTGAATTTAGGCTTAAATCAGACGACCGGAAGCGGAAATTGTCGATTTTTGAACAAAAACTGTTTTTCAACAATAATTCGGTCCCTACTACCCAAACGGATTGGCTTATTAAAATAAAATTTCACACTTAAGCTTTTTCTAAAAATTTGTAGGTCTTAGTAGTGTTCGGCCGGAATCGGTCTACCGGTAGTTGATAACATCCATAGGAGCTTCTTCGTTTTTACTTTCTCTTACGAAGTAAATTAAAGTACATGTAACCCTCCAACAACACGTTATTCGAAGAACACGTTACCCATTTTCTTAAATTACACGGTTTCAAACAACACGATTTTCGTTTTCTCGTTTACATATTTGGGTTTTGTATACCATAACAAAAAAAAATTAAAACGTAACGTTTTTTTATTTCATTTTGGTAGTCTCGAACTGCACGGTTTCAAAGAATACGGAACGAATTAATCGTGTTCTTGGAGGGTTTCTTGTAGTTTAATGGACAATTTTTTATTTTCCTTTATCTACAAGTTTGCCTGTTTTTTATATATTAAATATAAAATTTATTTTAATTTTTGTTTTCGTAAATTAAACTATAAGTCGCTTATGTTCACAAAATTCTTCGAGTTTTCTTGGAATATATGTTCAATATTACAGGCTAATTCGTAATTAGTCCGTTAAATCGAGGTTTTACTGTATTGTTCTTTAGTATACTAAATCTTATTAAATTTAAAAAAAAAAATTACAAAAATGTTATGTAAGTACAATAAATAAATCTACACTGCTCGTCAAAAAAACCCGGACACTTGATTTTCTTCGTAAATCTTCAATTTCTAGAGCAATTACGCTAATTTAAAGGCACTGTCATATTAAATAGTACATAACCGAAAAATAGGTGTAACAGAAACCGTATTTTTTTTATTTAAAATCCAATCACAGCAACAAAGTGTAATACAAAGTGAGAGTTATTACAAAGTGTAATAAATGAAAAATATTCAAAATTTCGATTGTTACGTTTCTAAATAAATGGGCATCTTATCAATTGTTTTGAAACATTTAAAGTAGCATTTATTGTTAGTACATATTACTATTACAGTTAACGTTAACAGTGCTTAGTTATTATTATTAGCAACTATTATAATTATGAAACGAGAAAATATCGCAAAAGTAATCGCTTTGAGTGAGGATGGCCGTAGCGTGCGTTATATTGCTGCCCACCTAAATTTCCCTCGAAGTACAGTTCAAAACGCTATTAAACGATATCGTGAAACTGGTCAGTATGAGCGAACGGTTGGATCAGGTCGTAAAAGAGCAACAAACGAGCGGGACGATCGGTTTATGGTATCAATGGTACTGCGAGATCGTTTCCAAACAGCTTGAATCGTCGCTGGTCGATTGGCACAGGTACGTGGTGTCAATATTTCAGTTAGCACAGCATCGGGAAGATTAAATGAACATTGATTGCAGTTAAGGAGGGCTGCTATAGGGCCAGAGCTTCTCCCAGCTCATCCAAGAAACTGTTTGACTTTTGCTCGTAACCACGTCAGTTGGACTACGGATGACTGGAAGTCCGTATGAGTCAAGGTTCAGTCTGCGATCACCGGATGGACAGGAAAGAGTATGGCGGAGATCCGGAGAGCGATATTCACAATGTGCCATATACCCAAGAGTCCCATTTCATGGCCGCTCACTAATGGTGTGGGCAGGCATTTCTATAGACGCCCGTACGGACCTTGTATTTCTACGCGGCGGCACTATAACTGCCCAAAGGTATATCGTGGAATGTCTAGAAGAATTTTTGGTTCCATATGCCCCATTTATTGGACAGCAATTTAAACTAATGCATGATAACACCAGGCCCCACGTTGCAAACGTGGTCAACAATTATTTTGATGAGGTGGGAATTTATCGAATTGTTTGGCCCGCTCGCAGCCCTGACCTTAATCCCATTGAGCACATGTGGGATATGCTAGGGCGTCGTTTAAGGCAAAGGGAAGTCGTTTCAGAAACCTTGGATCATCTTCAATCAGCTCTGCAGGAAGAATGGGAAATGATACCTCAGGAGTACGTTGCAAACCTTGTGCACAGTATGCTAAAAAGAATGCTAGATGTGATCAGAGCTCGTGGTGGAAATACTCGATATTAGAGTACCGACCACTTAGATTTATTGTTGGTTTTTATTTAAATAAAGATGAAAATATATCAATCTCCGTTTTTCGGTAATTTTGTTATTTCAAATGTTTTGATCCTGTGGTTACTTTTATTAAACGAAAACTTGATCCGTTAGTACCTTTTGGCGCACATTATATTATTTCGTACTACCATAACGCGAATAATGCGAATAGTTACCGTTAGCACAAATATTTACTGAAAAAATGTAGTGTCCGGGTTTTTTTGACGAGCAGTGTAGTATTCCTTCAGTGAAAATTCATAAATAGCATTTAAAAGTTGCGGGAGGCGATATATCTTAAATTTACTATTTCATTATTACTGAAATAAGTCTAATCTCCGTTTTATAATTTATAAGTTACAATATTTGTGAACATATTTTTGTAAGAGAATTTAACGCGCTTATCTCAGAGTTTATCGAATTAAATCCTTCCATATAGTTTTTTTATAAAACATTTCGTAATGTTTTTAACATTTTTAATTGTATTCATTCATTTCAACCTTCTTATTCATGAAGCATTTTTATAATTATAGATTTTTTATAATCAATATAACCTTGTCGAAATTCTATAGAATAAGCTATTAATCAAAGTATTGAATAGAAAATTCTCCTGGTCTTCATATAAACAATCAAATGCTTAGCAATTATTTAGTATCAGATTTAATTTGTGAATTTGCGCTAGTCATAGTCTAGTCAAATATTAAGTCGGCAGTTACAATGGTATTTAACATTTTTTAGCTAGCTATATCATCAAATTTTTAATTCCAATTAAAATGATATTTTCCCATAAATGATGAAATAATAATACTAAATTAACAGGTAAACGTGCTGAGCACTTGAATGCTATGTATCTGGTGAAATAATTGCTTTAATAGAATCATGCCGTTTTGGGTCATGCGGAAAGTAATTAAATTTAATTTTGAATCGTGCGACATTGATTTGCTTCAGTGAATTTTGAGGTGGAGATAAATTCAAGTTTATTATTGACAGATGCCAATTAAGTTCAAATGTTGTCAAAACTAATGAATCTAAACTTAAATAAAAGCTCAATTTATTTCCAATAACATATTTTGATATACAATTTAGTTAATAAAATAATTTAGTGAATTAAACCGTCTACTGAATCAAATGATTTCGCGATGTGGGCTAGACTAAATCAAACAACAAATTAAGGGGGCCAATAACCTAGAATAATATTTTATACGTTTGTTTCATAAATGATTGAATGATTTTAGCGCTAAGAAACCGCATTTCATATATGTATACTTATCAAATCCAATGACTAATGAAGAGCGCATTGACCGGCTCCTTCACACGTTCAAGAACATACACATAAATCATTCAAACGTAACGTAAACAAATATATAAATTATCCGTGCATCGTTCTTATACAATACATAATTACAAAAAAAACAATTTTTAACGCAGGGCAAAAATGTAATTGTTAATAAGATCATTCACATTCCGAGAAAAACTGGTCATGATAATAAAACCAAAAACAAATACACAATCTTTATATTTTGGTGTTTACAGATGGTAACCACATTAAAAGAATTGACTTCACATGAGGCACACATTTAAATTATGTTTTCATTAAAACCTTAAAACTATCGAAGTAAAATGTACTAAATACTTTTGACAAGCCCATGTTTATTCTTTATTAGTACACAATTTAAACTAACTAGCGACAAAATAATTAAATTAAATTCCGTAGCTGAACTAATATTAATTAGCGTACTGCTAAAATATTATCTTAACTTAAATAAATAATACACCAGGATTAAGCTGAAAATGTTTAATATTATAGTTGGAAGTTTAATGAAGAAGTGAACATAGAATGATGTTAATTAAAATTTCATACATTAGGTTATATATAGTTTTATTATAGTGGCACAGCAGCCAATTTCAATTTCCCGACAAAAAAAAAACTATAAATCCTCTGAATAATATTACACAAATTCATAATCATTAGCATAAGACGTGCGAAACGAATGGTAACAGTAATTTGTTTTCTTTGTATGGTTCATTATATCAATATTATATTCCTTCTTCTTAGAATTATTTCTCGACTTATGTCGAGATCATAAAAAAAATTGCGAAGTTCCCGTTTATCAATTTCAATCACATATAATTATTATTATTATAATTTCATCTTATTTTTATTGACGTTATTTACGGCAAGAAGTAGATTACTTATAATTAAGATTTACCAACAACAATGCCAATAACAGAAATTTACGAACGGATCACATTCCAGCCCATCCAACAATTTAAATTGTAAGAAGACACAAACTTTGTAGCAAACAAAAGACTAATAAAATAAATAATTTCTTAATCGAAACAAATACTATACACAGGAATTACTTTAACCCTAGTGTAGCCGTGTAATGTACAAAATGGGAAATAAGGTTTTGTTGATAATTTGACTTGATCATGCGGAAACTTATCAAGAACTTTCTTTTCATGTCAGGCTAACGACACAACGATTGTTCAATCGATGTAATGATTTGTTTTAGACGGTCGATAATTTATACAGTGTTTATGTGGTTTCGATATTCGGTAAAACGTACGTCTAACGTCAGTTTTCCATGAAGGAAATCGTTGTGTAATTTGATATAAAATAAGCGTTTTATATTGTGGCCAGTTCTAGGTTTTATCCCCGATAATCTCGTGGTTGATAAATGGTCATCTGAATTAACCTCATCTATATTCGTGTTCGAACTTCAGGCCCGAAATAGTTCGCTCAAACACGACATGGGCCGTTCGGCTGGCAGTAAGCATGTCCCACGACCTCATGATCTTAAATGATAACTTATAAATGGCCCAAACATAAAAAGCCAACAATAATTTTTCTTAACCCCAAAAGAATATGTTTTTTCTTTTCTCTAAAGTTTATTAGATTTTTTCTTCTGTTTTTCCAGCTACAGTGCATTTTAAACTGTTGTGTTGTGTTTGCTACTGTCGAACAGATCGCTGCCGAATTGTAAATATAATAGACAATATTTCGCTTATGGGACATCAGGCGGATTCTACCATAAAAAATTACTATAACACTCGAAAAAAAAATTTACGACTTTTTAAAAGTTCATACAAAAATTATTATTTTAGGCGATCATAAAACTTAATTTTACTCATCGGAAACATAATTCAATACACCGAAAATAAGAAACATTATTAATACTGGAAAATAAATTTAATCAAATATTGCAACAAAACTACAACGCGATTATGTGTAAAAAATAATATAGACTAAAAAATAGAAAATTGACACAGTTCATTACATTGTTTTCATGTATTTTATTATTTTACAATTTTTTTTAGTTTAGTAGTTAATGGAAAAGTTCTAAGCCAATTCAAAGGAACTAGTGCTCCATGTTTAGTCTACCTTTTTTAGTAGTAATTACCTGTTACAGCAGATCTGGCACAAGAAGCGCGTTTTGTGTTTTCCTCCTGCTTCACTACTGGCCAATAAATTAGATTGTTTTGTTCATATTTTTTCTTGTTGACAGGTGTAAGTCTTTTAACTTCCTTGAATGTAAATTTTAAAATTATCGTCCTAGACAAGGTACGACTGTCGATTTTAGGTTTTGTAAATTGACCCTTGTTTGTACAAACTACAAAGTTACCAGTAAAATATTACATTTACAATTAAATTCAAATAAGAAGGTAAGGTCATTCTTGAAAGTGAAGCTTATAGAATTAACTATATAAGGTGTAACATGGTTAACTATCTTTGTAATTTTTATGAATCAATTTTTTGTATTTTATTTCTGCAACCTTATGTGATTAGTAGTTACTACGCGTGTCATAAAACTGTTTATAAAAGGTGTTTTTCAAAGTACCAGAGTCTTAATATATAATGTGACAATTTGAATTGAATCTACAAATGAACCGCTCTAATAAAACTATTTTAAATAATGTTATTTATATTTAATTTATAGTATGTAAGATTTTTCGTAAATTTTAAAACATTTTGAGGTTGTTATTTTCCCTTTAATTCTATAATTCAAAATATTTTAGTCTTTAAAAGCGACACAAATGTTTAACATGTTCTAATAGGAAAACCGCTTTGGAAAATTATATATGAATTGTCTCATCAAGGAGGATAGGGTTAAGATATTGAATACATACCATATTTAGATTATTTTTATAGCGTTGCGTGCAATACTTTTTTTCAACTTTCCTCGATATATTTTTTTGTTTTTTCATTTTCAATTTTTTGCAAACGGTTTTTTTATGGAATGCCATGTTATTTAACTCAACAAATGCAAACATATGCGTACAGAAACTATAAATTCCTAAAACTAGAAACGCAAGAATAATAATAATGAAAAGTAAAATATAAGTAAATTTCCTAGAGTATAAGTTCTGCGATAAAAAAACATTTCTTGTTCTTTTTATTTATTATTCATTTTAAAACAAGCCGTCGAACTGGATCTTCATATACTATAAGTTTGGTAAGATTTTACTTTTCGATTTAGAAGATGTAATATTTTCTATTTTTAGAAGGAATAAATTCTTTTAAATTTATAACTTGAAAATAAAAATTTTGAAATGAAACTGAAAACCGAATATAATGTTAACAAATTATGATTTATTTCTACAGTAATCGAAATGTAATTTATTGAGTGTAGAATGCAGTTAAGGATAAAATATGAATCGTTAAAATAAATATAACTTATTCATGCAACAGACTACGATTAATCGTTTTGTCGCCATGCAAAATTTGTAAAGACAATCAAAAAAAAAAAAAAAAGTGTCAACATATAGATCTTCTCATTAATTCTAATATAGATTTATGAATGTAGCATACTTATATGTGTACTGTCGAAAGATTAGGAATTTTGTTGTTATTCCCAAAAATGTGTTTACCGTACCAGCTGAGAATAGAACAAATTTGTTATTATTCTAAATTTTTAAATTTGTTTAGAGGGATTATACCTATAATTGTATATAATGCATAAGAAACGAATCGGAACACAAACACGAACTGAAATAACAAAGTGCTTCCTTTCGCAGAAAAAATAAAACGTAAGAAAAGAAAACATAAATTAATAAGTGTGGAAGAAAAGCGGCCACCGTACAGGCGAATGAAATGATACAAGATAATTGAGTTTGTAGAAAATGTTAAAATACTACTTTGAAATATCACACGAAAGTTGGTGCCGCCGGCTTTGCTTCTGCTACTTTTAATTTATGTATGTATAAGAGATGTTTTATTAAAATTTGTAATGTTTTTTTATTGTTTTCGTTTATATCTGGCATGGATCGCTATTATTACGTAAGTAAATCATGTTAAACTGTCGCCTATATACTATAAATTGTTTTTTTAATTGTAATTTACCTAACGTGAGTCCAATACTATTTATTACTCGAGATTAATTTAATCTGATAATAGATGTTTCACGAACATGGCTCTAAAGATATCTACAAACCGAACACCATACAATGCCGGTTCTAAGCACATTTGTTATTTTGCATTTTTGTTTTTTATTGGATAACTCAGAAAATCGACAGCACCGCGCAAAGGAAAAATTACTGAGGTTAAATAAAAAATACAGAGTAAAGGGCCAACCATAAAAAAATTATAGAATTAAAAAAAATTTAAATTTTTTACGACACTAATTTCTAATGACTGTATTAATAATTTATTCCTATTTTCCTCTTGAAATATATATTTATTTAAGGTCTCTTTAACATGTATTTTCGAGAATAAAGTTACTAGCGATCACAATTCGTTAACAACCAAATTAACCACAACCATTTTTGTTCAAACTTAAATTATAAGTATGTAATATTTAATTGACAATGTCGAACAAAATTAATCAAACATCTATGTTTAATCGAACAAGAATTGATTAAGCAGCAGTATATTAATTTTTTAATATTTATTTTATTAAAATAATTGAATTTTAAGTTTGAGAATATAACTTAGTATCACATAGTATAATGTATACCCACAATAGTTACTCATCTAAAATCAATGTGTATTACTCAAGCTTGAGAATCCGTACAATTGATAATAATCATTAACGTTAAGGTATCACATCATCACCGAGTTCAAGTTCATAAACATAGCTGTAAGAAATTATGTACATAGATGGAATATAATTACGGGTTTCAATTCTATCAAATCCTATATAAAAAATGAGTAAAGTAATTTATCTGTGTAGCGTAAAAATACGCGTATTTTATTCGTATTGCGAGATACTTCCGTAGTTTATAATTAGCTGAGAAATGTAATTAAATATTTTTTGTGTGTGATGTTATTTTACATAATATTTTTAAATTAAAAAATGATTAATTATTTTAAATATAAATATTTTTCTTGTTAATAATTGGGTTTTATTTTATACGTTCCTCTGGCGATCATTTCTTTCGTGTTAAAGGTGTCGAAGATTTTTATTGCTTGGATAGCATGGCGTCTCCTAACAAAAATGTCAATTAAAAAATTTTAAAGTCGTATAATTGGTAAATACGAGTATGATATAAATATTAAACATGCATAAACAAGAGTAGGTGCACCAGATTATAGTTAAATGATTGCTTTTGCATAAAAACCATATATTTGTTGTTTAATGTCTATCAATTTGCAGTTTATAGGTTATACAAATAAATACAATTCGACCGTATAACCCCTAAACGAATGAATTATTTAGCTATACAAATCGATATAAACTAAAAAGCGTTTATACAATTTTCATTTTATTTATTTATACAAATTTAAATTAATTTCGATAAAAATAAAATTAAGTCTGGTATTGTTTCTATTTGGAAAAGGACGCTGGTATCGGAATTACAAATACCTGCATTTATGGTTTTACTATGTAAATATGTAATGTTCGTAGAGATTCTAATTTTAGTTTAGAACCACAACCATCTTAAATTAATTAACAGACAATTAATTAAAGTAAATTGGTTAACTAAAAATCGATTATTTAATAATAAAAGTTTTCAATAATAATGGTTGGTCTATTGTGGTTGGATGCTAGATAAGAAATTTCTATTTCAAGCTTAGGAAGGCGTCCCTGTTATGTTTAACACATTTTTTGTAAATGGAAAATGTAATTTGATTAGTACATTCAATATTTTATTTTGAATAGTGTTATGCTGCATTTATACTATTGTTTTCGAGCTTTGTTTTCGAGGTTGTTTTCAGTTTTTAGTTTTTGTTGTTGTTTTCCCATATAAAAACTTATCGATATTATAAAGCTTACTGGGCCCAAAACAACGTTCGAAATCAAAAAAAGATGTAGCGCCTACATCTTTTTTACATAACTTTCGGTTTTTGTTCCGCGGTTCATAGTAAAAAAATTTAATAAAATGGTACGTCACCGTTCCGTAAAATCGAAATAGTTGGAAATAGCGATACTTATCGATTTTTCAAATATATTTTTAATTTTTTTATTTTTATTGCTATTTTTAATATAAATTGATATATTAAATAAATAAAATTCATTTTAATATATATATTTAATTGTTTTTGGTACTTTTGTAAAAATAAAAAATTCATTAAACTTATCGACATCGATATTTATTTGATATGTCCAAGTGTCAAAATATTCAAAATATAAATAGCGAAATTATAGCGGGAAATAGAAAAAAACAATTTTAGTTGAAGTTTTAATCGAAATATATTTCTAAATTCGTATACATATTTCCATTTATAATTTGTGGTTAGTGATTGATTAATCAATTCGTCCACCCAGCGTAAAAGTAAAAAAAATTCCTTATCGCGGGCTGGATCATGAATTTCATAAATATTCTGTAAAAAACAAAAATAAATCACTATAAAGCTCAAAACAGAACAAGAGCGAAGGCGGCGAGCGAAATCGCCTGTCATATTAGAAAACACCGAAATCATGCAAAACACAACCATCAACGCAGGCGACGATGATTTTTTCGTTGAAAAAAATTTAGAGTCTATTTCTATTTTTGTTGCCGACGAAACAATGTTGCCAACTGTTTTTTATATATGTATAAATTGGTATCATTTAACCGTCATATTATTAACAATTTTTTTCAATTTAGTAGCCTAATGCCACAACGTCATGTGTCAAAAACACAGAAGGTTATGCCGTTTGGTTGTTTTTTTATCGCCATACGCTGACGCTTTTGTTCTGTTAGCTACAGCGATATCGCGGCGATATTTTTTATTTATTCGTCGACGCTCGCCGTCGTCGCTCTTGTTCTGTTTCTAGCTTAAACGACATAATAATTAGCTGAAATTATAAATATTTACCGCTTCATTTAATAATTCGTCTGCTCGATTAATATTCCTTCAGTGTTAATTTCATTCAAGACTCAAAGTTATTTTTAGCGGTTGGCTTAGCTTTGCCAATTGCATATCCGTAATATTCGCATGAGAAACCGGAAGGTTCGAGCATATATGTAATATAGAGCTCAGCTCAGTTCCTTGAGCCGACGACGATGATGACATAACAGAAGCACCGGAAAGTTGAACAGAATTGAATAAACTATCATTCAACAAGGAATTTGTTTATTGAGGAACATACGATGGTTTGCTGCTTCTTGCCTAGCAACGTCGAGTAAAGCACGGCCATCGGACATAACCCCGGCTAGTCTAATATAAAAAATTAAATTATCTTTGGAATTTACCTTAACTACAACAAACTTACCAGACCAGTACCATCCATCGCCAATTGTAAAAATTCGCGTAAATGAATTGATTCATATAACTTTGACAATTTTCGAAACTGTGAACATCACTCCATCCTATCCACGTACAGCTATGGCGATTCCACTATTTTCGACCGCTTTAGCAGCATAAATCGACTTGAAATACACGAGCATCGGGGGAAAATTGAGACGCTGACAAATCATACTGTAGTGTCGACATAACCTAACAATTAGTAAACAGCGTAGTAAATTTTAAAATCTTATTCATCATCTTCCCCGTCATCTCGATCATCGTTTACTAGTTTGTTCGCCACTCTGTGTTGCTTCCATGTATAAAGCATCGCTGGGATCAAGAATTACTTGCAACCCATTAGTCAATTCGTCCACCCAGCTTAATTCAAGTAAAAATTCCTTATCGCGGGCTGGATCATGAATTTAATAAATATTCTATAAAAAACAAAAATAAATCACTATAAACGATATAATAATAGCTGAAATTAACAATTTTTACCACTTCGTTTAATAATTCGTTTGCTCCTACTACTATAATTTTCACAAACAGTTTTTGACAATTTGAACTCAAAACAAATATGGAGCATAGGGATACAATCGAAAACGATCAGTAAGTTTTTGTTGTTGCTTCACGATAAGCTGAAAACAACCCTGAAAGCTTGTTCGAAAACAATAGTATAAATGCAGCATTAATACTAACCAGAATTCATCCAATAACAGATAATGAGCAATTTATGTAATTATTGCGGTTAAAAGTCGATAATGCTATGGTTTGGCCGATCGATGCGAGGAGAAGCAATTTCCAAAAATTGAAGTTAGTTGGTTTCGAACTGAAGAAAATTAAAATTTTTCAATTTTGTTTAAGACAATATGCCTTTGTATAAAATATAAATCTTTGGGAGTGCTTTGCTGTTCAATTGTTACTTGTTAGAGTGTTACGTGTCAAAAAAGCTTGTCTGAAAACACAAAATCATTCGTTTCATTCGTTTGTCTTGCTTTGTTTTCTTAAACATAAAATAAGGCCCATTTAGAATCTTAGGGCTCAATTTCTGGAGGTCTTAATTACTACACCGGCAAACCTTTCCATTATACTGAATCTAAAATTTAATAAACTCGTAATAAACTCGTTAACATGAAATCTATTTAGTTCAAATTATATAAGTTTATACATTAGAAAAAGTAGTTATTTCTAATTTATTACAACAATAAAATAAAAAAATAAAAACAAAAAGTATTGTGTTTCATAGACGATATGTCGTCAGCCACCGCTATCACTGCCGTCGCTTCGTCAATTTATTTCTACTTCCATGTAATTACTTTGTATTTATTGAGCACACATTTCCATCACACTTTTTCCTGTAAATAATTTACACCCGAAAAAAAAGTACAGAAAACCCTCGAAGAACACGATTAATTAGTTTCGTGTTCTTTGAAACCGTGCTGTTCGAGACTACAAGAAACGGGAGTGTGAAAATAAAAAAAATCGTTACGTTTTAATTTTTTTTTGTGAATGCAAACAAAATAAAGGAGAAGCGACATACTTATATGTATAAAACATATTTTATTTTTTTTCAAAAAAATTATTTGAAAACCGTGTAATTTGTAACCGTGTAATTCGAGGGAAGATATCGGTATTCTTCGAAACTCGTGTTCTTCAAATACTGTGTTCTCAGAGGGTTACCTGTAAACTATTTTATTTTTCCACTATTAAAATAATATTGGCAACAACAACAACATTATAAAGAACGATTGAAATGATATAATTTCCTAACAGTTGTATATTTTGTTACGTAATAATAGAATATTTTTATCTATATATCGTCGTTAACAATGCAATAGTATTAATCTACGTTTTCAGTTTTTTACAGGAGGCGAATAAACTATTTGTTTTTACTCTATAACTATAATTACAAAATTCTAGAATTGACAAACTTCAAACCTGTTTGGGTAGAACTGAACCTAGGGAACAAGCCAAACAGTGGCGATCTTAAGGATAATGTAAAAAAATGAATCTGGCGAATTTTTGTAGATATTGTATTGTTTTACCGACGATATGTGTTATCGTATGGGAACGCTAATTGATGGCGTACGTGTAAATTTGTTGCTGTTTTTTAAAATAGGTTTTTCTTGTTTATTGTTCGATAGAAATGTTTGTTGGTTGGCCGAAAAAATTTACAGTTTGCTTGAGTTGTTTTATTCGATTTCGAAGCGTTGCTGATAAAGCTTTAAAATTGGTTAATAGTGTTATGTTAACCACATAGAATTTTTTTTAAATAAAAGTACTAAAAATGGAAATTATTTTCGATGGTTATCATTTTGCGCACTTTTCATCATGATTTTATATATACTTTATTTTTAATAAATGAAAGACGTTTCTTTTTGTTCTTTTTGTGATAATTAAACTTTATTAATTTTACATCAGTACCATAGTTTCGAGCATTCGCTCTTAAGTATTCTCTTAAAAAAATAAATATTGTATATAAAAATAGAAAGTACAATTCTCCTTAAAGTATAAACGTGCCATCGGGTTTCTCGTTTATGTTTGTCGTATTATTAACATTCTTTGCTATCACCATGAATCTACTTACATTATTGAAAAATGAAAGAGCAGACCAGTTTTCTTCAATTAGATTTTTTTTCTCGCTAGCGCTAAATTCCATGTAGGGATTTGCTGCCTCATTATCGAGGATACATAAAAGGGTGGAGTGGGGATAATATTCGTTTCCTTTCATTTTACAATCTCTTTTATGCTCCCATGTGATCACCAAAATTCGTATTATTTGTTTCTGAAATAGCATTAAAGTCGTGATTATGATCTCCAATAATAAGGAGGGGATATATTAATTCCAATGGGATGTAGTGCCAGCTGATTAATGCTGTGAAGCTTACCCTATAAACAATTGTGCCATTAGGCAGAATCAATTAGACCTTCGTACTTGTGCTGCCTCATTGTTTTGAGGTTATCTGAAATATTATTTATATTTTAAAAGACTTAAACAATATAAAATTTAAAATCTTTCATCAGTAATTTTTAGTAGTCGTTGCAAATTGTAATGTAAATGGAAATAGTAGTTAAAACATTACGATATTATAGCTAAATATCAAATGAAAATATAATTTGTATAATAGACAGGGGTAGTAAGTGATATGTGTACATTGCATCACTTTGAAGTGTGTTTGTACTACAAAAATACTTTGCTTTGTATATACGAGGGCAAATCAAAAAGTCTTGCAATATCATATGAAAAAAAAGAGTGAGTGAGACAGCAATATTTTTATTTTTCGACATAATCTCCTTTAAGATTTATACATTTGTCACATCGATCAATTAACTTGCCTAAACCTTCTAAAAAAAAGATTTCTTTTGCGCCATAAAATATTCATTTACAACAGACTGTACTTCATAGTCACTGATTTTAATATATGCCTGTGATTGTGGTTTTTGGTGGCATATAATCGATTATTAAAATTCCTTCAGCATCCCAAAAAATTATTGCCAAAACCTTACCAGCAGACGGTTGAGTTTGGAATTTCTTTGGTGGTGGTTCACTACGTTTAATCCATTGCATCGATTCTTGTTTAGATTCCGGATCCCAGTGATGAAGCCATGTTTCATCGCCGTTATTATGTTATCCAAGAAATTTTCTGGATCTTCTTTGTACATATCTAAAATCGCCTTTGAAGTTTGAACACTCATTTTTTTTGTTCTGCATTCAACAAACGGGGAACCCATCGCGCACTTACTTTCGACATGTGAACGTGGTCATGTAATATAGTATATGTGGTACCGTATGAAAGAGAAAGTCTCCACGCTAACCGCGGAACAGAAATACGCTGGTCCTCCAATACAATAGATTCGGCCAAAATTACGTTTTCATGGCTAATAGCTTCTGCTGGCCGACCCGAGCGGTTGTCGTCTTCTAATGACTCCCGACCACTTTTGAATAATTTTATCCACCTTGTTACTGTGGCATATGATGGTGTAGATTCGCTGTAAACTTTTGATATATAGTTGAATATATAAATAGCATTTCGTCCATCTTTACAGAAAAATTTAATTACAGCGCGATATTCAATTTCATTCATTTTAAGAAAAATTCAAAACACGTGTTACTAAATTGACAAAAACAAACGAACTGTAAAATTTACATCGAAATGTTCTTCTAGAAGTTTCATCGCGACAAAAAATGGTTTTGAAAAATATATTGTTGTCTCACTCACTCTTTTTTTCATATGATATTGCAAGACTTTTTGATATACCCTCGTAGGATACTTAGACCATAGACAATCAAAGAAAATTTTCATTTGAACTAAAAAATAAAACAAAATTTATGACTGATTTTTCGATAAACTGCGTATACGCAGAAAAACAATATGTTTGATTGTGTTCAACCATGCACAGCAAATGTACATGCAGCTTAAATTTTTATGCAAAGGCTGAAATATATCTTAGATATCTTTTGATATGTATCAAAATTAACAATCACAATTACTATTGCGTTAAATTAAATTTAATTTCTCCGATACTTATACTTTATTCCTGACGTCCAATCTTACATTAAATTTACTAATTAAATTCATTTATCGTCGATCATTAAAATACTTACAATCAGCAATCGGGAAAATATCGGGTACATTTTCTCGAGTCTGGTTGTTTGCGATCTATCAGTGATACACAGGTTATAACAACTAATGAATTTATTTAATTAGCAATTTAGCACTAAAATCATATGAAATTTATCTTTTAAGTTAATTTAAAAACGGCTCATCGTCTGAATAACTTTACATATCCGAGAAAAATTGATTTTTAGGACCGTTGAAAATAATATAAATCGCAATCTTTTCTAATTTCATGAACTAAAGAAAGCATCAGATAGTAGATTAAAGATAGATAGACAAATGCAAATAATCAAACAAATTTGAATGTATTTTATCCACATATTTTTCGATTTATTTACATATTATTTATCAATTCACATATGTATAAGTGTTTTATAGTAATTTATAAGTATATCTAACAATACCTAGAAAATTGTTTATTCAGTACATTTCAATATTTAATTAGATATAATGCTTATTTTTTTAATTTTCAAATTCTGCAAGAGGTATGGCGCTCCATTCTTGGTGCAGACAGCGTTTTAGGTCTTCTTTGTTATTCATTGTGTGGCGCTTGACTGTGTTTTAATAAACTCCAAAACTGTTCTATGGGTTACATGATTGGGGACTGGGCAGGCTACTCCAGAACTTCAATGCCATTTTCTCGAAACCATGCCATTGTGCGGCCAGATCTATGACATGGCGCGTTGTCCTGCTAGAATTTAACGCCTTCCATGTTTGTATCACCAAAAAGTGTTATAAATGAGGGTAGCAACGCAGATTTTAGGACGTTTATGTATTTTGAAGAGTTCATGTGGCCCTCACACACAAACATTTCGTCAACTCCAGAATTAGTCATGCATCTCCACACAATTATGCTACCTCCGCCGTGTTTTACCTTTGGTACTATACACACTCTGGACTAAATGCTTCGCCTACTGGGCGACACTCAAAAGGCACACCAGTTGTACAAAAAATCTGCAATAAAGAAAATGTAGAGACTTCGCAAAACTAAAATAGTTGTATCAATGAATTTTATTTTAAAATCATATTATTTAATATTATTAGGGCATAGAATTGTCAACATATTTCAAAATTTGCTTCGTCTGACTATACGACATTTGACCAATCTTCTTCGGTGAAACTGGTATTTTAGGGCTCATTTATACCGAGCCATGGTTTCTTCCTGGCTTTACAGCCTTTCAGATCAGCTTCATGAAGCCTTCTGCGAAAGGTGCAAGTCTTTCTTAATTTCTACTGACAACTCAGCAGCGAGGTCTGAAGAAGTTTTCTTCCCATTTTTTAAAGTTTCTCTCACTAACTTTCGGTCGTCACGGTATGTGGTGTTGCGTTTGCGCCCGGTGCTGTACCTATTACTGTGAGTTCTACTAGCGGAGAATCGCTCAAAAGTATATTGCCCAGATCGGCTTTAACATTTCACAGTTTTAGAAATCTCTACTTTTGATTTCCCTTGCTCATGCAGAAGCTGTATCTGCACACGTTGTTCTAAACTTAACTCTTTTTGTTTCGGAATATTGCAATAATATCACTAAATTTAACAAATCAAAACACCTAAAGCGCATTAGATCATTGGATGGGTTAACAATGAGCGAAAGTAGCGAACTGGTGAATAAATACAAAATGGAAAAATAACAAATTTTATTGCACCAGATGGTTTATTGCCACACCTGCGATATTAGTCATTGTTTTTAACCCTTTTTAGATGTCGAACAAATAATCAATAAACAATAGTTGGTTTTCTGTTATACTTATCGTGTACGCCCGAAATTTATAAAGTGTTCAATACTTTTGGCCAAAACTGTATTTATTGTAATTTCTTTAGAAAACTTCTTACATTCATTTTCTATCCAAATTATTAAATTGGCTATCCTGAATATTTGTGTATACGAGTTTTTAAACCATTTTTGTTGGTTTGTGTGATAGTGCAATAAATATGCAATTAGATAGAAAGCTTTTATAAGCTAAATAAACTAAACTATTTATAGTTACATTGTGAGATAGTACATATACATAGAATAAAAAAACGAAAAAAAATGTTTTTTATGTTGCATGAATGCTTTTGTATTCCGAAGTAAACAAAAAATTATAACAAAAATCTTATGCTTCTAACATGTTTACTCGTATAAATGAATGAAAAGAAATTTTCATTTCAAAGGACTTTGAATTGTTGCTTTTGAATTTATAAACAAAACAGACAAAATTGATTTCACAGACAAAATTATTATCTTGAATAAATAAAATATTTATGAGAGATTTACACACTGCATAAAATTAATTTACAAATTTTAATTCATACACATATTGTGGTTAAAACTTTGCACGATTAAAAATATTGTGATGTATATAATACACACGTAGGAATTTAAAAATTATGTAACACTTGGCACATAACATATGGAACGGTATATAACCTAAACATTTTGTTCAATATAAATAAAACTTTTATTTTTTGTACAATTATCTGATTTTAACATAACAATAATGTACCTATTTATTAAATGATCGCCGAAATATTCGTATGTAGATGAACATAATATGCATATTAAATTTTTAAAATAATGGTTATTATTATTCTAATTATTTATTGTATATGGTATAATGAAAAATGATACAACAACAATAGCCATATGCACAGTGCAATGTGTTTTTCATGCCAACTGCAATAGAACAAGACTACATACTCGTCGTTTAATCTACATAATAGCTTTTTGGTTTGCTATATCGTTTTGATTTCTGGATAAGTACAACAAAACTATAGTCAGTATTAATTATACATAGCTTTGTATTTAATATTTAAATAATTAGTTATATTATTCTTCCTATAATTAATCTTCAATTAAATTCTTTGTAGTTGTGCACATTAGGCGCTACGCAGGCACATCACATCATTAACTTAATGCAAGGTTCCATTGACTTCGATTTTTGATATCCATACTGTACTGAGTAGAGCAGACAAACAACTATCAAAAAATGCCAAAGCTCTAATTAAGTGGAACATATAGAGAAATTATATATGCGGTTAGCCGCATTGCGAACCAAACAATAAGTAGATAGTAATTTATCTTTATATAAAATTAATTTTATAATACTTTTAAAGGCTAGTCAATATTTTAATGGATGTGTTTATAATTTATTGTTATAGTGATTGGTCACGTGAATTCAACTATAATTTATAATATTATCTGAAGTAATCTATGAGGAAACTCAGGAAATATTAGGCGGACCATAAATGTTGTTTCTGGAGGTCCGTTTGTCATCACAATAATGTTCAATCTAAATTCCTGTAGTGATTGCAACATCCATATTTTTACATAAATATGGAAGTTATTAGGCGAATTATGTTGACTATAAATAAGCCTATCTAGTTACTAACCCCCATAACGATTAATAGATGTACACTACCGCTCAAAAGTGTTTTGGCACTGCCAAGAACAGCATAAAACATATAAAAATTTATTAAAAATATGAAAATATTTATTTTTTAGGTACAAACACATATATTAATGGCATTATACTAAATAAATGTCAAAATTAAAATGCTCAATTTAAATTTAATTTCATTTATGTGACCTCCCCTTGATTGAACAATCGCAGCGCACAGTCGGGGCATTCTAGCAATCAGTTTTTCCAGATTTTCGGGCGTTATTGAGTTCCAAATTGATTGAAGTTTGTTTCACATAACAGTATCTGCTGATGTTGGAGCTGATTGCTTTACTTCCCGGTCCAATTCTTCCTGCAGTAACTCAATAGGGTTCAAGTCAATGCTCTGGGGAGGCCATTTCATAATTTTAATTGTTCCTTCATCCTCTTAATGGTGAAGATAGCCTTTACATAATTTACATGAATGTTTTGGATCATTATCTTGTTGAAAGATAAAATTTTGACTCTAACGTCGAATTCCTGAAGGTATTGAGTGGTTCTCTAAAATTTGTCGGTACCCTTCTTTTCTTAGTATTCCGCCAATTTTCACAACACCGCCTACACTAGTACCAGCAAAATAGTCCCAAATCATCACTGAAAAATCTCCATGCTATACGGTAGCGGCAATACACTCTTTACTGGCACGTTCACCTACAGATCTTCTCACGAGTATTCGACTTCGGGTACCGAAAATTCAAATTTAGACTCATCCGTCCATAAAACCGTGTTGCAATCTTCTATCGTCCAATGTTGGTGTACACGGGCCCATTTTAGTCGCTTTTGCTTATTTTGTTTACTAATAAGGCTTTTTTAATAGCAACACGGCCATGTAGTCCGGATTCCTGTACAGGACAATTAACCGTAGAAACATTAACTAGTTTTGGGTGACCAACATTTAATTCTGCGGTTATTTCCGGGGCTGTTTTGTGTCTATGCGTCTTGCTAGTAATCATTATTCTATGATCATCTACAGATGTTGTCGCTCTTGGTCTTCCACTACGTATTTTATTAAAAAAACTGTCACAATCTCGATATTTTTTAACATTACAATCGACCGTAGCGTGGTCTAATTCCATTTTTTTGGCAATCTGTCAATTACTTATGCCAGCTGCATGGTAAGCTATTATAAGCGCAAGTGTTTCAGTACTTGGTTATTTTCTTGAAGGCATTTTAAATAATTGTTGTATTTGACTCATTGCACTGAAATATTTTCAAAAAAAAAAAAACAATTTAAACATCATTACCTAGAATAAACTAGACTGATAAATTTTTCTGGAAATTTCTACAGACTATTATTCTAATTGTACCGTAATAAACAGTTTACGACAATCCAACTAAGCGCAAGTAGAGGGCAGTAAAATTAACCCTATATCATTGGTGGTTATATAATGAAACTGCGTTTCAGATAAGTATTTCATTTTATTCAAATGTTGTTTCGTAAACATAATGCTGTATCAATAATACATGAAAAAAGGGTGCCTAAACGCTTTTGAGCGGTAGTGTAGTTGCACATATTCATGCTTACCACAATATAAATGTAATGTGTTAGAGTAATAGAACAAGAGGAGGGCATTCTTTAAAATTTGTTTCTTGTTAATTTGCCATTTTCCATTGCTCTCTGTGAATGTCTATAAATAATATTTAATATAAAGATAAATGCTAAAGAGTGCTGGCCTAACTAAAGTTGTTCTGAAATAATTTCTATTATTTTCGAATTTCTTCATCGCTTTGTTGTAAGTAAATGGTTATGAGTTAAGTTTTAATGATTATTACTGTCTTCTTTATCCATGCTGAAATAAGATAAATAGTTCCTAAAGGTCATCTTCCTTAAAATTGTTCTGAAACAAGAAATTTTTAATAAAATGATCATGTTTTATCTCTCATTCATTTTTAAATCGAAGTGGCGCTTGTTTACGGCATATTTGGACATACTGGTCCGTTGTTCACCGACTTACCCTAAGTACACACTCACGTCGTGACACCACCATTATAGTATAATATCCGGTCCATTGGAAGTGGTATAGCTTCTATAGTCATCCATAAACGCTAAAGCTTTAATCACTAAGCCGGTTGGTCGCTAAATTTCAGTATTAATTTAGTCTTCGAGTTGGGTAAGGCTTTTTTTAGTTTTGAGAGTTCTTTACATTTTTCGTTAGTTATATTCTAAAATACAAATGAATGTTTGTTGGAAATTCAAAATGTTTTATTGAACATGAAAGTTGGTTTTATGCCATTTATATAATACTACCCCGTTCATGTGAGATTTAGCTCGAATAGTGTTCTCAAAATCTTGAATTGTTTGTGGATCATTGTTATACACTTTTCTTTTCAAAAAACTCCAAAAAAAATAATCTAACGGTGTCTAATCATATGATTGATCTTGGTGGCCATCAGATTTCTTGAAATTATGCGATCCAACTTGTTTGCCAATAAGTTGAGTGTGAAACGATTTGTGTGACATGTGGCACCGTTTTGTTGAAACTAAACATCATCTAAATCACTTTTATCCAATTTTGGTCACAAAAATCCAGTTAACTTGACATGATAGCGCTTACTATTTACTGTTACTGCATCTTCACGTTCATTTAAAAAAATAGGGTCCAATGATGCCACCAGCCCACAATCCACACCAAACAGTAATTTTTTTTGGGTGAATTGGTTGCTCATGAATAACATGAGGATTTTCAGTCCCCCAAATGCGACAGTTTTGTTTTATCCGTGGAGGTGAAAATGAGTTTCATTTGAAAAGATGATTTTTGATGAAAACACTCATTTTGTTCGAGCATCCAATAAACAAAACGACGACGTTGCTGATGGTCAGCTGGCTTCAATTGTTGAGGTATTTGAATTTTGTAAGGATGCTTGTGTAAATTTACGTGTATAATTCGAGGTACAATGATTTAACGACACGTTTAATTGTTGTGAACGGCACCTCAAAGAGATGCTTAGGTCTTCAGCAACATTTTCAATTATAGCTGTTACTGTTTCTCGAGTATCTATTCAATCATTCCTTAAACACCGGCGTGTTTCCTGAAAAATGGAAAATTTCAAAAATTACTCCAATTTTTAAATCGGGTAAACGTGATGATATCTCATGGTACAGAGGAATATCAACTACATCATCAACTCCAAAATTATTTGAGTTAGTATGATGCAACAGCTTTAAATCCAAAATTGCACGTCATATATCAATTAACCAGCATGGGTTTTTGCCTGGCCGATCCACATCGACTAATCTGGTTGAATTCACCAGTAGACTAATTAACGAGATAGAAAAATACCGTCAAATTGATGTAGCGTACATGGATTTTAGTAAAGCATTTGATTCTATCTGTCATCATAAAGCACTCCAGAGTTTATTCAATTTTGGGTTTTCTCTCGATTACATAAATTGATTTAAATCATATCTATCAAACCGGCGCCAATTTGTAATAATGGGAAATGAGAAATCAAACGTTATTAAAGTTACATCTGGTGTTCCCCAAGGATCACACCTCGGGCCTTGGATTTTTATTGTTTTCATAGACCGAATAACTGAGATAATCAATAACTCAGACGTGCTCATATTTGCAGATGATGTGAACATTTTTCGTACTATTAATAGATTGTTAGATACGGAGAAACTTCAAGAAGACTTAGATAGATTAAGTGAGTGGTGTGATCGGAACTCACTATACTTAAATATTAAGAAATGCAAAATCATGTCTTTCCACCGTAAAAGAAATCCGGTAATTACTTCATACAAAGTCAACAACGAAGTACTGCAAAGAGTCAATGAGATTATAGACTTAGGTGTTACATTTGTCGTAAACTCCAGTTTCAATAGGCATATTGAAAATTGTATTGCGAAAGCGAATGCCATGTTCGGATTTGTTAAAAGATGGACAGTGGAATTTAAGGATATTCAAACCTTATGTTCACTCTATTTCGCTTATGTTCGATCTCAACTGGAATACGCTGTAACGGTCTGGAATCCATACTATGCTGTACACATAAAAAGAATTGAAAGCATTCAAAAGAAGTTCCTGATTTTTTGTTAAAGAAAAGTGACTGAGATTACGACCACAACTTACCATTCCATGAAAATGTGGCTCGCTTACCTCCATACACAACAAGATGCACGGATTACAAAATATGCACGCTTGAAAATAGACGACTTCTTTGGGGCGCGGCTTTTATTGGTAACGTTTTGCTTGGTCACGTTGATTCAGCTTACATCTTGAAAAACATATCAATTCACGTGCCATGCAGAACATTTCGAAACCATGAATTTTTAGCACTTGAACACGATTCTACTAACTATGGAGAACTACTACTACTAACTATGGAGATGTCTAAATCTTTCAACTTAATCGACGACCTATTTGACTTCAACTTATCAACGGACAACTTTAAAAATATCCTTAAAGACTATTTTTTAAATTTTTAATTATTTACACCAAAATTTAGTTTATATTTTTTTCTGTTTTAAAGTTTTTTGTTGTTTTAATATAATTTTAACTATAACTGTAAATAATCTGAAATCATACATGTATATTACAAAATAGATTTCTTTAAATAAATAAATAAAATAAAGTACGAACTGGACGATCTTATGAACATCTACGAACTGCAATTGTACCAGTTTCTTCAAAACGTTCAATAATTTTACGAATTTCAGGCTCTGTAAAACGATATCCATTTCGTCCAAAATCGGATAACGAAAATGCGTTGTTGTGTTGGAAACGAACACATGACTAAAAAGGGCATAGGTTTGATTTTCATTTGTCAAAAATCATAAATCTACACATATTTCATTCATCGTCCCAGCGATTTAATTATGTCAAGATTTTTGAGCCTAGAAGATAAAGCAGTATGTTACTATTACAACATTTGACATACTGAAACACTAACCTAATGCCGAAAGTTTAACAAGGAGTTCAGTATACTGTCAATGCTGATAGAATAATAGCTTCTTAAGTCAAATTTGAACGTTAGTCGACAGTTCTATAACGTAAATAAATAGAACTTGATTAATATAATTTATATGTTTAAATCTTTTTCATTTTAATTTTCTCCTTTAAGAAAGAGCACCCAACGGATTACTGTGTGCCCTTTTTTATTTAAAAGCTTAATTTGACTATAAAAGTATGAAGTTTCGAGATATTTGCTGGTTCTAAATCTCCATCAATTATATCAATTCTGATCATGTTTTAATGGAATGCTTTAAAGACCTTTCGTTTTGAACAATTCTACCTCCGTAATTAACTGAACGATCCTAAATAATATTAAACCTAGATTGTACACCGATATATAACCTTTGGATTGTCCAGCTTGCGAACAATAAGCGTACCATTTTATTTCATCATCATTAAGTTCATATTTGAAGGTTCAATTACAATCTAATTTAAAATTTATCATTTTAGATTGGGAGGACATCAACAGAACTTCTTTATTTTTACCTCTGACATTTGGACTAAGTGCAGTTACTTATTGTTATGTAGAATATGATGCCCGATTGGGTAGCTAACAAGCAATTTGCTAGCTACAATCCTGGCTACTCAATCAATTTTACCAATGAAATTATATTTTCATAAGTTTTTTATTTTATTTTTACAATTGAGACATAATTCAGGGAATCATAAATTGTGTAGTTGTCTTCTATTCGCCATAGTAATCAAAAGCTGAAAGGATTTCATTTAGCTCGACCAAAATGACGGCAGATTAGAATAACCAACCTAAAAATAATGATTAATCAATATCAATAAACAAAAAATCCTTCAATTCAACCACCTATGAATAATTTTCATTTGCTGTGTTTTATATTGAAATGGTTTAATTATTTCCTTTTTTATTCTATTTATATGTGATATAAGTACATGCATGCATGTACCCAAAAAACGTAAAATAATTATTTAGCAGTGGAAGTAATTTTTAAAAGTAATAACATCCACAATTAATTATAATAATTTATAATAATAATATTAAATGAATTTATAAATAAACTGTTTTAATATTAAAGTTCCTATTTGTAAGTGAAATATACCACCACCAAACCTAATAACAATTTCTATTTATTTATTTATCAAAAAATCTATTACACGTTCAAATAGAATTTCGCCATAGAAACAAAATATTTAGGTTATTTAACTGTAGTAATCAGGTTTACCTTTTCTTGTTGAAACTGTATGTAAACCCATGCCAGTTTTCACTATTTAGTAATATGCCTACTACTCATACTTACTTTATCAAGAACCAGAAAAATAGAAAAATGAAACCTAATTGTAATTTCTTACATAAATCTGAATTCCTTGAACATGTGATTTACCAAAAATAATAATTATTTTATTCATATATTTAACTTTCATTTATTCGAAAATATTTTTCGTGAAAATCTTTTTCGACAATCCGTTAAATTTTGAATAAAATGATGAACTTCTTTAATTATCTTTGCCGATTATACGTGTCGGATTTTTTTTTTCATACACTCAGGAAACAATATGATTGAGCTGTTCATAAAAGTGACCATCATTGTTTTGATTACATGCAATGATTAAACATATTATATTATGATGCAACCAATCATTTGAAATAATTGTATTTAACACACAATGCTGATATTTATCATATAAACTATGATTGGATTAACCATCGCTATGATTAAAAATGTAGTTATTATGATGAGAATAATCAACCTAATTAATTAGAATTATTATGATAACACTGAGAGAAAAAATATAGAACATATGCGCAAGTCATATGCAAATAAAATGTTATTTACATATCTTAAAGTTGCGAAACAGTGTGATAAATTGCCATACGAATACTATCCATATGAAACTTAACCAACCTATACTTTTTGTTTTACTTTGGTTTTTTCAAATGTATTGGTGTATTGTGATTGTTCCGTATATTGGTCTAAGTCAAAAATTCAACCTATACTATCTTTCCATATAAAACTAACATTCAATTGTAGTTATGAATAGTTATGAATTTAAATTTAACGTAGTGCGATTTTGGGAACAATATTTTTTGTCAATCTGTCTTTTGCCAATACGAAAAGATTCGATGGTTTACCCACACGTGAGCATGTAACGTATAACTGGCCACAACTTGGATTTTCTAAGTCGAGTCCACAAACGGACATTGTTTGCCTTTGAGATTTATTGAATTTTATAACGAATGCCAAACGAATCGGTAATTAAAACCGTTTGAATAGGATTGTCCATTCCGAGGGTATCATTGGGATACGTCGCAAAAGAGAGACTTCTCCCTTAAACTTTTCGATCAAAATGGTTGCTTCAATAACATTTCCAATAATCCGCTTGATGACCAAACGTGTGCCGTTGCATCTGGATGAGTTTAAATTACGAAGCAGAATTATTAGCGGACCAATTGTGTGGTGGCATTCCTGGCATATCTTTTTGAATTTAAAAATTCAGTTGGATAATTTACAGCGTCATTTTCATCAACGACAGTGTTGATTGATTTGAGAGACACCAGTTCGCCTGGAACGACTCTGGTATCTGAAAATTAATTTCGTCAACATCATTTTTCGCTGCCAAAATAGCACGTTCACTGAGCCAATAATGGTTCAAGTAATTGTTCAGAATGTCCGGGAAGACATTCTCAATTAATTCATGTTTTGAATTTACGATAGTGCATATATTGTCTGGGAATTTGATGCATTGTGTGTTTAGATGCAGTTCGATATTACCGTTGCCAATATATAGCAATTGTTCAAAAAATATTTGTGCTGACGGGTCATTTTGCAATTGTACTCGCATGTTGATGATCAATCGAACGATCTGCATGCTTCGCCATAGAAATGATTGTTTTAAACATGCGGTAATCTCATCGGCATAAGTAGAGCGAGGAATGACTGGCAATATCTGTCGGAAATCACCGGATAGTAATAAGATAGCTCTATCGAATAGTTTGCTGTTGCAATGCTTCGAGTGAATGTTTATGAGCCGTTCATTCATCCCAGATAATGATCGAACTTTTTTGCAACACTTCAGCCATTACGCTGTTTTTTTGATACTACACATTGCGCTCGGTTTGTTATGAACGTCTAATGGCAGTTTGAGCGCTGAAAGTGCCGTTCGTCCACCATCTAACAAAGTGGCAACAATGCCTGACGATGCAATTGCCAAGCAATTTTGCGCCGCGAACATATCTTTGCGTAAGTTGATATTAAAAACATCTTGCCGGTTCCGCCTGGTTCATCCATAAATAAAACCGCATTGCTTAGCAGCAACAGTTAGCATAATTCGATCATAAATTATTTTCTGTTCAGCAGTCATTAATTGCTCATTGTTCGCAATAAATGTATAGCTAAGTCAACATTGTTATAATGTTCTTCTCGCTGGACATTATTGTTAACTAAGTCGGCCGCCGAACGATCAGGCGATGGCATACCATAATGATTTATTGGCCAATTTGAAATTAAACAAATCCTCGATCAACACTAAAGCTACATTGTACATTTCTAGCGTGTAATCAATGTTTGGATCTTGGTTTGTGTATCTAACTCGGTGTAGTATGTCTTTAGCCATGTAATTCTCGAATTTTTCCCACAAAGCCGATGATTGTGTTGGATAACATGTCGTTAATAAAATTGCGAACAGTTGACGAATGTTATTCGGCGTGGATGTAAATGCTGCATCTGCAAGTGTCAGATCCCAACGATTGTCGTCTTCCAGCAATTGCATCTCGCGACATGCATTTTGATATGTATTGAACACTTGTCCATTGATTGTTTGCAAAAACTGGAAGGACGTTTGTCCTGGAACATTCGCCAACAACAAACGCAAAAAGAAACATTCTCGTTGTTTTGGATGTACTGTGTATAGTCGTCCCAATGTATTGGCTTTGAATACGCCTGCGATTGTTGGATGTGGTTCGCCTTGTCAACGTGGATCTCATTTTTTATCTTACTTGTTCCATGTAAAATAGCGTGGAACGTCGGTATATAATAATGTTTTTGCGAATCGTTCTTGGTGGCTCGAATGCTCGTTGAAGAGCATTTTATTCAGTGAAATATACACGTTGACCGTTTTCAAGATGAATCGCAAAGTGCTCGACACTTGGGGTTCGTTGGTGTATGAGAAAACTAAGAATACGCCAGACAGCTTCGTTGGTGCTGATGTATCTGCTCATTTGGTAGCTCGATATTTCGTCGTTTTCATGTATATTTTGTACTTCAAATACTGCCAAATCACTGCCTTTATTAACATATTTGCAAATGTACTTAATGGACTGTACAGAACTGCAAAACTCGACATTAATATGAGCCTTGTACGTGTTTGAAAGTATTGGTGAGTATAGTACCACCCACTGATTATCAATTTCTTTTTGATTTGTAGTGTTCGACATTCGCATTGTGAATGTGTGGCCACCATTCTCTGCGTTTCTGCGTCGATACAATAGATAACCATCCATATCAGTAATGTTATCATTAATACATTGCTTCGGGAAACGCTTTGTACATTTTCCATTGTCGGCAATGTCATGTTGAAAACACCGCACGTATCATGGATCATATTTGTGGTAACAATATGAGAACAATTCGGAGATTAGCGTGTACGAGCATCGTGTCACGTGATTTTTATATATTAAGAATTAAGAAAATAGCTTAAAAAAATGTTTATGGGTGGATAGGGAAGTTAAAATTTGTGGTGGTTGTATGTATTTTTAAATGGTAAATCTAAAAAAATTAAAAAAAAAATTGTTGAAAAAATTAAAAGATTTTTTTTTAAATCTCGACAACAGCACCACCTATCGGATCCAAAACTATCCTATCTTTTAAGTTTGAATTAACCATATACATTCACAAAATTTCATTGAAATTGGTGAGCGTTTTCGGAGATTAGCGTGTTCGAACATCGTGACACGTGATTTTTATATATATATATACATACATATATATATATATATATATATATATATATATATATATATATATATATATATATATATATATATATATATATATATATATATATATATATATATATATATATATATATATAGATGATTGTGTTTGGTTTTGGTATTATACATAAGTTGCAATATGACATAAAGTTGCCGGATCAAAAACTGATATGCATCCTAATACTTAATCTTACGTAATAAAAATTTCTAAAGTGTTCAAACAACTGGTTTATTATTTTACATACGAGTAGATAGTTACCTACTCTTTCCATATAATAAAAAAAATTAATTTAAATATCGAAACATTTTATATCCAGAACAAAAAAGTCATAGTTTAAATTAAACTTAAGTTTGACAAAAAAAAATTAACAAAATTACTTTAAACAATAAATTAATGGTAATCAAATATAAAATTGACTTTTATATCATTGCATAGAAATTTCATTTAGTTATGGCAAAGTGTAACCAAACGAACTGCATTATAAAACATATTACATATAGATACAAATAATGTAAGATAGTTGTTTTTATGTTTTGTAATGATTTGAATTGATGATAATACTAATAAAAATATGTAAGAATGTACATACATACACGTAAATATTTTAGTACTCGTAAGCTTATAGGAAAATATAATTACATTTCATTAGATTTCCATTTCATAAAATAAGTAACAAAAAATATAATTTTAAATACTCGTAAAAAAAAAGGATTTTTTTGCTATTGCAGATAATAAAAGTTGATTGGAAATTTAGTTTTTAACGATCAGTTTTCAATTAAAAAATTTTAAATGCTAGGAAATTGAAACTACATTTTTTTTTTGTTTTAGTACTCTAAGCAATGAGGAAATTGAGCATATAAACTAACCTTTGATTGCGGGTATTTTTCGTATTTCCTGCTTTACATTCTGTTACTTAAGTAACGGGAATTATTCAATCATTTTTTATTCATTTAAATTTTATGTATCACCTTCAAAGTAGACCCCTTCCGAAATAATAATACACTTATGCCAACGAATAATCCAATCATCAAAGCATATTTTAAACACATTTTCCGGAATCGACTTCAGTTCTTGCCGCGAATTCTCTGTTAGGTCTTCCATCGACTGAAAACAGTTGCCTCGAAGTGGTAGTTTGAGTTTTGGAAAGAGATAAAAGTCAACTCGTTCTAGCATGTCTTCAGCGACCAATCGCGTAATTGAGTTTTTGAAGAAAATTCAGGTCTTTCGGAACTAGACACAATCGTGTACAATAGTAAAAATTGATGCCGGAGACACAGAAAGTTCCGCGGCCATCTCTCTCAGACCAAAATGACGAATTTCCATCACCATTTCCTTTATTTTATTGAAGTTAATTATCTTCAGGTGAAGACTCAAGATAGAGAACTTAGCGACAAAAAAAATTACAATTCTTTTAAGCGGGCATTTTAGTCATCACATTTTTGACAGAATATATATTGTGTAATTTTACAAGGTATTTTATTTAGTGCATTTTGCAGACGGTTTGAACTTTTACTTTCACTTACTAGTGTATACACAATTTTGTAGATTTCACTATTTTAATCATAATCCCAGTGTGGCATTAAGTGCGAAACTAAGTACCTATTTACTTAATAATTCTTAAAAGATGTTCTTAAATATTTCGTCTCCATCAGAAAAACTTAAAATAAAATTATATCATTTCGATTGCTAATACTTATACATTTTTAAAGAATTTTAAATTTTGTTATTTTTTAATTAATATGTTTAATTAAAAAGTTATTATTTGAACGACCTTCAGAATCTTAATTTTAATCATTTTTTGTTAAACAAATTTTTAACTTTACAGAATAAGCGTATAAATAATCCTCCCTACTTCAAAAAGTAGTCATTCGAGATTCATATTTTAATTTTGGATATTAATTTATACATAATATGTAATAATTAATTTCAATTTTTCGTTTTATTTTGAAATGGTCGAAAACCTCAGCTGACGTGTTTTATAAATGCGCTCTGAATTTTTAATTTGATGAATAATATAATTTCAAGTTCTTTGAACCGTTCCAACTATAATTATTATTTTTTAAATTTTATGTTTAATTCATGGATGTTATTCATTATCGTTGTTTTGGTTTTGTAATAGGCGCACTTTTATGTTTTTGACAAAATGATTGTGTTAGGTGCCTTATACTTCGTTGCTTTAATTAAATTAGTTTTATTGAATTAAGATAAGGAGTAAGAATTACGAACCCGGATTATTTATTCGCACAAATTAGAATTCCATCTGTGTAAGATTACCTTTAAGATCAACCAAAAATGTTTATAAATTTATTTATGTATTTATCAAAAATGTTTTACTAAAATTACTGTTATAGAAGATTTTTCTAAATAGGAAACCTGGTAGATAATAATTTTATTTTATAGTATTGCATCGGTTAAGTTTCATTCAAATTGATTTATA
This sequence comes from Nephrotoma appendiculata, assembly GCA_947310385.1. Taxonomy (NCBI): domain Eukaryota; kingdom Metazoa; phylum Arthropoda; class Insecta; order Diptera; family Tipulidae; genus Nephrotoma; species Nephrotoma appendiculata. Next base: position 199,143,191 of record OX371224.1, read on the forward strand.
TTGATGTACCCTATTCTTATTTAAATAACTTTGAGCTGCATGCATTGCATAGCATACAGCTTTTAACTTTTATATTAAAATGAATAAAAACTGAAGATACTCTACATAAAATATGTTAATGCATTTGGTATAATTTTCTTTTATGTATGTAGATACAAGTGCATTTGATGTGGGTATTAATACAGCTATAAATCTTCCGTTTCAGCCGTGTCGACCGATCAGATTATCTGGTGTTGTTATCGAAATTTTGATTTTATTTAAGAATTGTAACTCGTTATTGTGAGAACGACAAAAAAAAATTATTTTATGAACCTAAAAATACACCAGAGCGTATGTTATTTGAGAACAGTTTTATAACTTAGAATATATGTAAATGTTGTTGAAGAATATGGGCACATTGACGCAGTCAAATGATAGCTTCTTTGAAACTTTATGCAAAAATTATGTTTCGTATTTTACAGGAATGGAAATTTTATAATTTACTAAAGATATTTTTAAGAACATAGTTATCATTTTAAGTACTATTTTGATATGATCGTGTCATTCAAAATATTTACGATAAGCAACGCATACCGTTGTAAGGAGGATCGTAAATTATCACTAAGAGTTGACGATTTACTGGTGTTTTACACACTTTTCTATACATGTACAGTACATAGGTAATTAAATTTGTCTAATTTAACTTTAGAATAATAAACACGTCCAATTACATAAATCCCTTTGATTGAAAATACAACAAAAATAAATAACCGAAGATTAGGAAGAATGAATTAACCAATAAAGTAATAAACATGAGTGAAAGTCGTTATCAAGCAGACGTAGCTGGACCCGATTTCAGTATTAGATATTTGACTGTATTCTCAAAATTTTTCTAAATGTAAAATAAACGTATATATGTCATCATATAAAGCAGTGCTCAACCATCACTAATATGTAGTAATATAAAAATTCAATTTTATCAAATGACCGCAAGGATCACATATTGGATACTGCATTTTTATTGTTTCATCGCCCGGATAACGAACATAATATGAAACTCAAATGTTCTCATATTTACCGACGACTGTAGAACTACATGATGATTTCATTATATTTACTTAGTATGTATGTATTTAGAACTACATGATGATTTCATTATATTTACTTAGTATGTATGTGGTACGACCAAAATTCATTGGACATTGGAATGGTATTCCAGAGCCAGAAAATATTTTTCACAATGATTTATAAAAACACAGAATAATTATTAATAATTCATTAAAATTCAGTAACTCTCAGATTCACACATTGAGTAGATCAAGTGATCAGATCATTCGTTTTTGACCTTTTTTAATATTATTTTACTTTATTATATTTTATATTATTCTGTTTTATTTTATTTTATTTTATGTATTTAATTCATTAAGTTTAAATTTTTAATTATTGTTCGCAACATTTCCACTCTGCGCAAATTGTTAATTTTTAATGTTATAAATTTCTAAATTGGTATACCATAATTTTTTATCACCTTTTCTGTGGGATACATTTTAACTCTGCAATCTCTCGAACAGTTGTGTTTATGGTGATCCTCTTCAATTAGAACTTTAATTTGGACACCATTTTCTGCATTTGGTCGACCAAAACGTTGCTCATATGACGAAACATTTCCGGAACTGAATTTTTGAAATTAATTCTGACAAGTGCGTTCTATTATGCAATCAGTTTTTGCAAACTAACAGTTGTAAAAACATTACACACAACTTGCTTGTACCGTCACTTTAATGTGACTAATATCAAATACCAAAAGGAATTTTTTTTTAGATACTGACAGAATCCTTCAAACAATTGCAAAGCTATTTATTTCAAATTTCAGCTAGTTTAAAGAATTCATAAAATTTGTAACAAAAATATATAAATTCTGAATTCCGAATGAACTAAATATTGTCAAAAATATCGGAGCAGATTTTTTTTGTCGAAAAAATACTCAGATTTAAATGCTTGTAGCTTGAAGAAATAACACCTTAAAAATTTGTTTTGCTTCTAATGGCCCGTTCCATACACGGCTTCAGCTTCTGGCTTCAAACTAAGTCGTAATTTATTTTTTATTGCTAATTTAAACCCTTATTTTATATTAAAACACCAAATTTTTTTCTATAGTATTGTTTTATTCTGCTCGCTCGAAAATAAAATTTAAACAAAAATCTACATTTCAAAAATGGCGTTAAATTTTTTTATTTTGATTTCTATTTGTGTTAGTTCGAAGTCGGTCTTTTGAAGCCGTGTATGGAACGGGCCAATGAAAGGACATTTTGTCTTCTTTTCGATACCGTTTTATTTTATTTTGTTTTTTTTATGATTGTTTTGAGTAAAATAAAAATTGTCTTAAAGAAAGACAAATATGCTGCTGTTGGAGACTGTAAACGAACTTGCTCGATATTTCATTCCCAAATCCATCTTAGCTATTTTATAGAGAATTTAGAAACCTTGAAATTATACTGTGAAGATTTCTGTACGACGACTCCTTGTCGATTTATTGATGTTTTAGCGAGAAATGTATCAGAAAGCGTATAAACGTTAACAAGTACATTGTTTATCTTGCAAACTCAGCACTACGATACAATTTTAAGTTTTAGGTCATTTTATAGAAGACAATAATTTAATTTATCGCATAATTATTTGAAGATTCAAACGAGATGAATCGAAAAGAACAATAATTACTCGTTCGCGCTACAAAAGTTGTTGTTTTACTTGAAGATGGTGTAACTTATCGTGAAATTGGATGAATCTGTGATATTAGTGTGTCTGTTGTGAACCGAACTTGGCATCGATATTTAGAAACAAGCAGTGCGAGTCGGTGTGAAGGATCTGGTGGACCAAAAAAAACTACACCAAGGAAGATCGGGCTATCGCACATTATGCACAAAAAACGGGACAAGCAATGCTTAATAAATTAAAAGTAATGTACCAGTACAAAACCAGAAATCAAAACAGATGATAATAAATCGGTTGAAAACTTATCGACAGAGATCACGTCGACCTGTTAGAGACTGAAAGGTAAATATGCCACGGCGTATTTATGAAGTAATGCGGGCTAAGGAGGGCTAACACGCGACGCGATACTGAAATTTCCATTTTGTTCGTAGATTTTAGTTTTATTACTGTATAAAGTTTAAAAGGATTTTTGTTGTTGTTTTGAAATAAATCACGTTTTTACTGTAAAACTTTTTATTTTTTCTTGTGGTCTTGATCCACCAAAATTACGCTTGATATACGTGTCTCATTTTTTGGTTAAGTTTCTCGCAAAAACTTCAATAAATCGACCTGGAGTCGTCGTCCAGAAATTTCCACAGCATCATTTTCAAGGTTTCTAAATTTTCTATAAAATGGATAAATTGAATTTGGGAATGAAATATGAGCAAGTTCGTTTACAGTCTTAAACAGCAGTAATTTTTTTTAAGGTGATGATTCATGTACGAATTTTGTCTGACAGACATAAATATTAATCGCTTTGATTGGTTGAAGGTCGGCTATATTTTTGATCATACGACAAAAACTATTAATTGAACATTGCTCAATTTTGTATAAGATTTGGCGGCAGTAAGAAGAAAAGAAAAAAAATTCAAAAAGTACAAAAATAAAATCACTTTTTAGGTTGCTTGTTTTATAAAATGTCAAAAAATATCCATACGAAAATTTTTTATACATGTTTCGCTTAAATGCTTGGTTCACGTAAAATTAAATCACTGAAAACATATACAAATTTCCCCGCCCGAGATTGATTGATTGATTGATTGATTCTGAATGTACGCCCAAGGTCTTACACAGGAGCTCCCGGGTGACGCCGGGCCCACCGTACACTCTTTTTTACATATAACAAAACCGAAGGATTGGATAGGTATGTTAAGTGGGACAGAATCGGCCCGGTTACAGACACCTAGGTATAGCCGATAGTTAGTAACACAAAGACAGCACAAAACTAATCTACTTGGGGAAGGATAAAGGTTTAATAGGTTAAATGGATAATGATGGTATTGGTCATCAACAATTGCTTCTTTAAATCAGCAACCTAAGAAAAAATGTTATTATTTCACATGTATCTGGAAATCACCACATGTATCTGGAAATTACCTGAAAATGAATATTATAAATATTAATACTTTTCGATTTCCTAAACAAAACTGGTGGATTGAATCGGCCCGATTATTTACACCTAGGTAGAGACGATATAGTTAGTAACACAAAGACAATACAACTCTAAACTACACAATCAGCAACTAATGTTATAAAGAAATATTTTTTACAAACAATATGTATAATTCCTGAAAATTAATACTAAATTAATATATTCTTATTTTCTTACCTAAATAATATGAACATTTATTAATTTAAAAAAAAAACAAAAACAGAAAAAAATAGAATTATAACATAAATAATAATAATATTTAAGGGAAACGACGCGTTTATTACTTCATTTCTACCGCGGTGCCGGTTTATAAATTTTGGAAAGGTAAGATACCTTAGGATGAATTATAAAAATTAAATGAGATAACCGCAGTGTTTAAAATTCTACTCTGATAAAAATGGGCGGTTTAAAGAAATTTTGGTGTATTTGTTGAGGACCATGTCAATTAGAAAAACTAATCAGGGCTACCCATCGAGGGGTGGGGACAATTTATAGGATTTTGTATTCTGACCAAATAGATTAATAGAATTCTTCTTGGCCAATTAAGATATCCCTAGAAATCCATATACAACCTCAGGTATATGGAGTGTTAGTTGGAGATCATGTTATTTTGACTAATACATATAACAAGATGGAGGGACAGGGAAGGTGAATTAATTATTATGGAAATTGACCTGGTTTCAGACACCTTTAGTAGTCAATACTTAGTTAATTGTTAGTTGAACTGTAATGTAACACGGTTAGCACAAGACAACATAATTATTTAATATATTATGGTATAATACCCAGCAATCAGAATCCTCAAAATATATTAAATTATCTGCAATATAAATATACTATTTCCAGTGGTCGTTTTTACTATTAGGAGTACTAATAAAAAATGGTAAATATTTAAATATTAAATAATAAAATTTAAGCAGTTAAATGTAATTAGTATTAATCCAACTCAATTCTCCTGATAAATATGAAATAAAATTAATTGAATTCAAACAACCAAACAAGTAGTACAATATAATAATACTCGTTACTGCCCTCATCTGAAAATCCAGCTAAAATCTAAATATAAAGATTAAATAGAATCAAAATAATAATTTCAGGAACTTCAACTCTTCTAAATACGAAACAAAGTAAAACATTAAAGCATATATTTAGAATTATTAATAAGTAGCAAATAAATTTCACTTTTACCGAATAAAACCTGTTAAACTATAATATAATTCAGTAATAATTAATACAAATTTTAAATAAATTGTGTTAGATATAAGTAAACACTTAGATCTCGGCGTAATTAAGACTTAAACCATAATTATCTGTCCCAGCAAATCAAATTTTTGATTCGAACCATAATCAAAACCACTTGCAAAATACTATGAAGGCCTCCACCCAAAATCTTTGTTAGTTAATTTAACCCTTTTGCGGACGCACAATTATTTAAAATGTTTGTTACAGGGTACAATGAAAATAGTAACGCTTCCTCTGGGATACAGAAAACCACATTCAATATTAATCATATGAAAACAACGTCTGTTATTACCGCCGCGTTTCCTACGTGTCCTACGGTAGGTCAATTGAAACGTAGGTTTATGCCAGTGAGTCCGCGAAAGGGTTAAATAATGTTAAAGTAGACATGATATGAAATTTATCCTGAACCAGAAAATAAATTGGTAAAGTTAAATAATTAAAGTAGAGTTAGTAAACAAGCTTATAAATAAAATACTAAAGTTATGTCTTAGGTTCCTTTCCGACACCGACCCATCCGCTCATACCGTCTTTTTCAAATAAGTCTGCTATCGAGATGACTTATTTTCTATCTCGTTCTTCGAAGCAAAATACTTATTTAGTCATATAAACACTTTAAAATGAGTTCTGTCACACTAAATGAATACAGGACCATTTTATTTAAATTTATTTCGTTTTAAAATAAAAACTTTTAAATTTGTTTCGTTTTGTGGTTGTCAAAACAAGTCGGTAAAAGCAATCAGAACAGCCTGACCAACTTTTTCAAGAAGGAGTCAAATAAGTCAATAAGTCTGTAATAAGTCGGTGTTTAGAAAACACCCTTAATGCTTAGTAAATTACCCAAAGCCGTGACCATTTGCTCTGAAATCTCAAGTTCTTTTTTTGAGTAAAACCGCAAAATATTATCAATTAAAATAATAATAACAATAATAATAGAAACAATAAACAGTAGCTGTAATTTGTTGAGAAACAAAGCATCTTTGCTCCAGCTGTTTCAGAACAATTAGGCTTTTTCAACTAATCCAAATCTCAATTATCTTCAGCCAAAGCAAAATTTTAAAATGATTTAGTTTCTGCTTTAGCCATGGTGGGGTTGCTGTAATTGTCTCAGCAAAATACAGCTAACATCCCTCCTCCTGCCCGCCATCACAATCGTGTGAGCAACGAAAAAAAATCCCGTCAAAAATCCATCCCTGCACGCACCCTGTGCCAACATATACACTCTTGCATCCCACCCAAATCGCCCACGTCCGAAAAACAACACCGCAACCATAACAACAGCAAAACAACCAACATGCCAACAAAAACAAACAATTGACATGTTACACAATCCACATGCTATCAAATTACAATGTTTTAAAATAAACAGTTAAAATCCGGAAGACACCAAACCTTGTCATTCCCCACACACACCAATACGGGTCAGACTCAACTGAAGCAAAAAAAATAAAATAAAAAATCTTGTCTGGTGGGAAAAGGGATATACTTTACATTTTACAAGGATAACAATACCTGTTACTGCCCCTGTGCAATATTACACATACGTTAATGTCACGTCAGCGCACACAACAAACACATGATTTCGGTTCTTTTTATCGCTTTTCTAAACAAATGGACAATAAACGCATTTCCCTTTCAAATAAGAAGCTTATTTAAGTTTGATAAGTATAGTTGAAGAATTTTTAATAACTTTGTGATTCTGAGTTAAAATCAAAAATTTTTTCCCAAATAAATCATTTATCAATCTCGAAATCCACATCGACTTAGAAATTGGGGCCTTCTTTAACCTCTTGCCTTAAAACAACGTATGGGAGACGTGATCGTACTGCTGTGCCTAAAATGAGAACCTCGTATCACACACGTGATGATTCTTTCTGGCCAAAAGTTGCCAAAAGTGAAAAGCTCGTATCAGACACGTGATTGTTTTAGGCGATAATGTTTTTGTTTTTGCGTTATTGTTTGTTACAGTTGCAATATAAGAGTTGTGTTCATCGTCGCTCGATTCATAAGGCAAGGGGTTAATTTGTAGCCAAACTCATCAACCACATAAACCTGATAAGATTATAAGAACAGAGATATTAACACTACGTTGTTTCACCAGCGGACACCATAAAAAAACAATGAAATAAAATCAAGTTTCAACTCCAATTTATAATTTAAAGTACACAATCGATTCAAACAAATGAATTCCCAAGATCACAAATTTTTGAAAATTGTAAATCAAGGAACAAAGCTATAACATCGCTAACAATAACTTGTGAGCTGCATTTCTTTATACATATACGGATATTTAGACGTAAAAATTATTTCATAATAGTACAGACAGATATAAAATATTTTGTTAGTAAACATATGTATTAACAATTTTATGCTTTTATGTTATATACTTATAATCATTATATCCCTATTTTGCCATCGGCTTGAAAATTATATATTTCGTCGGATTACTTTCATAACCCTTTCCTGACCCGCATACACAATTGTGTATGTAGACGACAACCGAATATGTCAAACATAGAATTAGGTGACAATTGCAGACCAGCATACACAATTGTGTATACCATTTAATTTTTTTTTGTCCGAAAAATAACAGTAACTATAATAATGATAAAATAATTAATATGTTATCAAAAACTAAGTATTAATATGTTATATAATTAATTTGTTATCAAATTATTATGCTTTTTTCAAAAAGAATTCCGATGTAATTAAGATCCGTTAAAATACGGAAGACATTACAACCTGTCATTATTTACATACACATTTGTGTATGGTGAACTTAACTTGAAGCAAAAAAAAAATTTTTTTGAACTCGAAAGGGATAAATATTTCGACCATAAATGAAACATAAAGGGTACAACCATAAAAAGTGTTTAGTTAAAACCAAAGGATTTCTAATTATAATTAGAAATTCTTTGGTTAAACTGTAATTATTGCAAATCTATTCAAACAATCAATCGAAAAATCGACAAATTCAACGTGCATTTCCGTTCTGCTGCCTACAGTGACGCAACACGTACAAAACGACGAAAATAAAACACGGGAATATTTCACCTCATCATGTTTGTTTATCGTGATTCGTGATACACACAATCATACATAAATTTCTACACAGTACACACAAATATGACATGAAAAGTAAATAAAATATAAAAAGGAAACTTCTCTGATAGTCTTATGCATCTATATACATAGAGAGTGTATCGAAACATTACAACGACATAGTGCACCTTGCATAGGAATATATTCCGTCATAAATATTTCCACTCCGTTTTATGTATATAAACACATTTCTTCACTGGACACGACACGATTTTTATTTTATCATTGCACTGTTTATTTGAATCTCACATAATATGCATTCAAAGTAATTTAAACATAAATGTGCATTTATGCATTCATGGAATGGTATCAGAATATTTACGGAAATAATTATATATTTTACGTATACGTTCTACACAATTTCACGTGCATCCTTTACACAAATTAATATTTAAAAGACCAGGTATACTTCACATCACTTAATCACTTATTTTATATACTGTAAAATCACATTTATTATTATTAATTAAGAAGAATTAAAGACGTCCGTGAATTTAATTTGTTTTTCAGTTTTTTTCGACTTTTTCGGACAAAATATCATTTTAATGGACACCCATACAATGTTTTACGACAATTTTTGTCGCATAAAAACAAAGAGGCCATTTATTAACAATATTTCTACCACAAAAGTAGAAACAATGCATTCCCCTCCCCCACGTTTAACCCCAGGGCACTTGTGTACACAAAGATACACAAACCCTTACAAAAATGAGAACTCCCTTAGGTAGCTTCTTGGCAGCTTGGTTTCGTACTGATAAAAAGTTGGTCTACTCATCAGGTTGCAACGACCAAACTGCAAAAATCAAAATCTTGCTTTGTACCGATAATACAAAACAAGAACATATTGATTTAGCGAATTATATATCACTAAATCAGAAACCACAGGAAATTCTCACTATGTATGTGTATAACAAGCCAACACATATAATTAAGAAGAATTAAAGACGTCCGTGAATTTAATTTGTTTTTAAGTTTTTTTCGGCTTTTTCGGACAAAATATCATTTTAATGGACACCCATACAATGTTTTACGACAATTTTTGTCGCATAAAAACAAAGAGGCCATTTATTAACAATATTTCTACCACAAAAGTAGAAACAATGCATTCCCCTCCCCCACGATTAACCCCAGGGCACTTGTGTACACAAAGATACACAAACCCTTACAAAAATGAGAACTCCCTTAGGTAGCTTCTTGGCAGCTTGGTTTCGTACTGATAAAAAGTTGGTCTACTCATCAGGTTGCAACGACCAAACTGCAAAAATCAAAATCTTGCTTTGTACCGATAATACAAAACAAGAACATATTGATTTAGCGAATTATATATCACTAAATCAGAAACCACAGGAAATTCTCACTATGTATGTGTATAACAAGCCAACACATATAATTAAGAAGAATTAAAGACGTCCGTGAATTTAATTTGTTTTTAAGTTTTTTTCGGCTTTTTCGGACAAAATATCATTTTAATGGACACCCATACAATGTTTTACGACAATTTTTGTCGCATAAAAACAAAGAGGCCATTTATTAACAATATTTCTACCACAAAAGTAGAAACAATGCATTCCCCTCCCCCACGATTAACCCCAGGGCACTTGTGTACACAAAGATACACAAACCCTTACAAAAATGAGAACTCCCTTAGGTAGCTTCTTGGCAGCTTGGTTTCGTACTGATAAAAAGTTGGTCTACTCATCAGGTTGCAACGACCAAACTGCAAAAATCAAAATCTTGCTTTGTACCGATAATACAAAACAAGAACATATTGATTTAGCGAATTATATATCACTAAATCAGAAACCACAGGAAATTCTCACTATGTATGTGTATAACGAGCCAACACATATAATTAAGAAGAATTAAAGACGTCCGTGAATTTAATTTGTTTTTAAGTTTTTTTCGGCTTTTTCGGACTTTCTACTTTTGTTGTAGAAATATTGTTAATAAATGGCCTCTTTGTTTTTATGCGACAAAAATTGTCGTAAAACATTGTATGGGTGTCCATTAAAATGATATTTTGTCCGAAAAAGCCGAAAAAAACTTAAAAGCAAATTATTAATTAATTTATTTATTTAATATTTACACACAAAAAAAAATATTTAAATTAAATGAAGGAGCGACAACAAAACACGTCTGCTCCGTTTGAAATCCAAACTCCGACCGTCATACAAATTTCCCCGCCCGAGATGAAATAATTTTAACTTTGGGAAAATTTTGATCGGAAGCATCCAACATAATAAAAAAAAAACAAATTATGAGTAATAATGCGAAATAATTACGCTCAAAGATTGGCTTGATTCGCGAATCATTTTTTGATCGCATACGTGAACCAAGAAGCATAAGTGTGAATTTCGTTTTTATCGTATAAGACAAAAAAAGATTATTATTATTTCAGAGTGATTATTATTTATGTCTGTCAGACAAAATTTCTATATGAATCATCGCTTTAAGCTCGATTTATATTATCCGTTCCTTTCAGTTCCTTCATTTTTCGTATCAGACAAAAAAAAAACATTGTTACATGTTTTTTTCATTGGAGTATTTATATTATCCGTTCCGTACTTGCAGGAACTGAACGGAACGGATAATACTCCTATCAAAATACATGTAACAATGTTTTTTTTTGTCTGATACGAAAAATGAAGGAACTGAAAGGAACGGATAATATAAATCGAGCTTTAGACAATGTCTTCCATTAGAAGCAAAATTATTTTTTGAAACGTGTTGTCACCAAGATACAAGCGTTTAAATCTGTGTATTTTTTTCGAAAAAAAATTCTATTCTGTTTTTTTTAGGGCAGTGTAGTTGAAACCTCTATTTTTTAATTTTCTATGTAACGCATAATAATGTTAATTCTATATGCGTGGATTCCACAGTGAAACACATTTTTTCAGTAAAAAGTACTGGGAAACCGAAAAGAAGAGAGTATACATATTAAAATTACGTTAGAGTGATAAAGACAAACAAATGTTGCTATAAAAAGTATTGAGTTTTACATTTTTTATGTCAACATTTTCCCCGCTTACTGCCAGTAAATTTTACTGAAATTTTTTTTTGTTTCTTTCTAACAAGTAAAGGATTTATATTTTTATCTCGTGTAAATTTTACTGAAAAAATTGTTTCACTGTGGAATTCACGCAATAAGCGTGCACATGGATACATGCGTTCTCGTGTTTGAATGAAAAATTTATTTTTGACATTGCTTGGCATTTGCTTTGGCAAACATAAACGTCCTTTCAGTCAGATACTAGATTTATGGTTTCCTCATTTGCGATTTCATCATTCAACCGTAGGCAACAATAATGTTTGTATGATTGTATTAAATAATTATAATGACTGTAAATTGAATTTTAGGCTATACAACATATTTTGAGTCAATTTGCTTGCAACCCCATGGTTTCTAGATAATGAGTAAATTTTAACCTTTAATCCGGCTTTGCCGTGTGAAAATCAGTATAAGAATTAAAAGAAAAATTGTATAAAGAAGGTTGTTTAGTGAAGATGCTGTGAAGGCAAACAATTCAAAATGATTATGTTATTCTTGTTCATAATAACAATAACATAACGAAAAGTTCGATCATTATTTTTTTATATATTTGCATATACAGAAGAGGATAAATATTCAAAGCTATTTGTTTGTTTAAATGAATTACATCAATATTATTTTTAGTTAGAAGTTTGATAATTTATTAATTTCAATGTTCAATTTTCGTAGATTAGATACACCCGCCAATATGGACATATTTCACTTGGACAGCAGTATTTAAGCTATGAGTAATTTGCCTTGGCCGGCTTATGTGTTCCTCATACAAATTTGGTAATTAGTAACGTCAACAATTCAATCATTATCTCCACGACCCTGAATTATTGTGCCATCATTAAATTAAACGGTTTTTAGTATCGCACGGCTTACGTATCGAATATTAAAGAATCGTGTGTTACAAGGACTCATATTTATATATACGCGCCACAATAATTTAAATTTAATTATTAAGCTAGCGCTAATGTATATATTTCATAATTTGCGCACAGAACAGCGTGAGATTCTGTTGAATGAACTTTGCGTATGTAAACCGATATTACTCATTAAAATAATATCAAAAGCAATTTATTTGTATTTTTATGTTCAATTATAAGATATAAATTACAGCAGTATGATGATACATGAACCACGAAAGATTTATCATCTTTTAAACCTTTTTCGAAGACGATGTACGTTTTAGTAAAAATGTATCCATTGGGTACGCATTTTTTATATTCTATAAATAGAAAATGTTGCTTTAACGCGGGTTCACGTACGTGATCAAAAAAATTTGATCACAATATGAAGTTAGAAACAAAAGCTATTGCTCTAAATATTAAGCTATTTTACTTGACGTTTCATTTGTCATTTTCAACCATTTTAATTTGTGTGTTGTGTGTGGCTGTGGTGACGACTGACAATTAAATAAAATAAAATAAAAACATTCATTTCATTTTTCATCAACATTCGTTTATGGTTGAGTTTGCTAATTCACAAATCGAATGAATGAGTGATAAATTGATGAAAAGTTTTGAAGATGCCCGTAACAATTCGTTTCAATTTCGGCATTTGCAGTTGTGTCACAATTTGGCGGATTTAAGTAAAGTTCCGAGCCCAAAGATCGTGTTAGCTTCTACTTCCGATATTGAATGTGGATAAGCACATGATTTGTTTGTACAATGAGCTTCAAATTCTAGCAACAGCATTATTCTAACGAATCGTACCTCGCCTTGGACTTTTGCTCGCGATTTAATAGAAAACGGTTTGAATGGGCGTAAAATTATTATACGAACAATATGCGATAGTATAAATATAAAATAAAATATGTATTTCATTTTTCATAAAATAAAGACAAAAGTGGAAAAAAAATTTGAATTAATTCAGTCTTGTCCGATCTAGCCAATCCAATTATTTATTACTCTACCCTTCACTCTTCAGCTTATTGTGGTAAGGGATTACAATTGGCGCCGTGCATCGGTGTGATCATTTTACGGTGGCTAGCTAAATTCATTTGTACCAGCTGGTCGCCTATATCTGCACCTTTTGAATCCTTCGTAGTACGTCCAAATCGCTTAAATTATTGCTGTAATATTCATTCAAAAGTTAAATAGAGATAATTTAGTGATTTAAACAAACGATCTACTCACATGACTACAGCCGTCAAACGCTTATTTAAAATTAAGTTTTCTAGCACATCTAATTTACGTTTCTGATTATCCTATTTTACTGTAATATTAGCGATATGGCACAGAATCGCTTGAAATGGTTAGTGATCGCATCGGCTGTCCTATTTCCGAATTTTATTCAATGTAATAATTCCGCAATTACACAACATTTTAGTACACAAGATATTTTGAAAATACGTCGCACAAAATTACAAATTGTTTTCACAATTTTAATACATCTATTAATATTAAAATTAAAATTAAATTAAAATTAAACAAACACCAAATGCCGACAATGAAAATGGCGTGTGTTTTGTTTGTTTTTGATATTGACGTGAGTCATATAGAAATGTCAGAAAAATAGCAAAATTATTTATCCCTTTCCCACTTACCCACACAATTGTGTGGGTAAGACCAAATTATAATGTTTTGTATGTGTTTTGAACCAACTTACACATTTGTACATTCCTTTCACACAATTGTGTTGATTGTACTTAAAATCAAGCGAAATTTTTTATCAAAAAGCCATTACGTAGTTTTTTCACTTACACATTTGTGTGGTTTGGACTTAAATTTAGCGTATTTTTTTTTTTTTTTTGTAGAAAAAGGGATATAATGAGCGTCATTGTTGCTCATAATTTGTTTTTTGTTTTTTCTATGTTGGATGCTTGCGATCAAAAATTTGCCCAAAGATAAAAATATTTCATCTCAGGCGGGGAAATTCTAACGATTTGATTGGCTTGATTCGCGAATCATTTTTTGATCACATACGTGAACCCGCGTTTAGGGAAATTAGAGGATGTGGAATATTTTTAATGGTTTAGGTTCGTGTTAATTTATATTATGTTATAATTTTATTTATTATTTAAATAAATGTAAATATATAAAAATTATTTAATTGATTTAAACTAATTTTATGTTGATAATTTATTATTTAATTTTTTTCTAAAAATTTTCTTTTTCTCTTACAGGTAACCTTCGTTGCTGCAAATTATCTAGTAAAATATGTACCAACAAGAAAAACTGAAACTACCACAGGCAATTTATTAAAACAATTAATTTAATGTGTAAGTACAGCGCATGCATGTTTTGTATTACGTGATTTTTTCATTAGATAAATTATGATGCTCGGAAATGGAACATTTGTAAACAATTATGTAGTTGATAGATAATTGATAAAATCAAAGGTTTATACAGGGTGGGCCATATATTGGTTTGTTTTTAAATCATTGGCTATGGCAACACTTTTTTGAACAATTTGCTTGAAATTTCGACAGCTCATCAGTCTGATATTCCGCGACACGAAACAATCATGCTTTCGCTTGAGGCGCGTTTCGAAATATTGAAAACTTATTTTCAAAGTCAGTGTTGTGTAGCCGTTGTATGCAGTAGAAAATAAATATGGATCGTGAAAGGGCACCAAGCGGAACCGCTGTAGTGAAATTGGTAAAGAAAGTTGGTGAAATGGTTGCTATTGGATGACAGAAGTGGTCCCCGAGCTCGGACAGTACACACCACCGAGAATATTGCGGCTTTGGTCCATAGTGTAGCACTAGGAGGATTATTCGCCTACAAGGTCCGGATATATCAGCAGTCAAAAGCAAATGACCAACCGCTTCGATATCAGTTCTCTGTGTGGGCCATAGACCGCAGCTTCATAATGACGTCGATTTTGGTCGAAAAACCATCTTTTCACACGAAGCGCATTTCCATTTCGGGGACTTTGTAAAAAAGCAGAACTACCGGATTTGAAGTTTGGAACAGCCACACGTAATCATAGAGAAGCCAATGCATCCACCAAGAGTGACTGTTTGGTGTGAATTTTGATTTGGTAGCATAATTGGCCCAATTTTCTTCGAAAATGTTGTGGAAACGCCGTTACCGTCAATGGCGACCGTTACAGAGCCATGCTAACCAACTCTTTTGGCCTTAAATTATCACTGAATGTGAACAGTCGTTAGTTTCAATAAGATGGCGCCACATGCTATCTGAACCGACCGACAATCGATATCTTGCGCGTCAAGTTTTACAACCGAATAATCAGCCATTTTGCACCGAAACCATCGGGAAAGTTTTTAAAAACTGGATAACTGAATAAAAAAAGTTTCCACAAAATAATGATGTATACTCATTTTATAACGTGTTTAAAAATAAACTTTTAAATGGCCCACCCTTTATATGCGTACAGTTTATTTCTATAAGTTTATTTGAAAACAGGTGTTTTATAACATTGTTTAGTTTAGTTTCGTATCCCATTATTTAAACGATATATTACTAAAAAATGTTATAGGGTTTGGTTTGTGGTTTTCTGCTGCGAAATTAATAATTATTTGTGCATTAATTGAATATTTAACTTTTTATAATTCAACGATTATAAAAAATAAGGTAATGCGATGTAATACCGACCATAGTAAAAAAATAAACTATTACTAATTTATTGCAAAAAAAAGAAAATAGTAATCTACTTATCAGTATTCCAACTGTCTTCAGCGTACGATTGGCATTGCGAATTTTTAATAGATTTTGTCTTCTCGATTTTGCTTAAACCAGATTTTCTATCCTTTCATTTTCTTGTACAGAATGTCCGCGGCTAACGGTATTAATTGAAGTGGGTGGAAAAGCGTAATAAACAAAAAAATCTAAGTATTACTAATTTCTGAAATTTGTTACCCTTAAGTTGTTATACACCGTTAAAAGTTAAAAAAATTCCCGTTTCACTTTGTTACCAATAACACTAAAAGTGTCATTAATCTGATTTAGCTACATTTGATGTAGAACCATTTACACTTTTCAATAAATGTTTATTGATGTTTGCAATTTGAACGAAAAAATAATATTTTTTTCAATCAAGCAGAAAATGAAGGCCGCTGAAGTATATTTTTCTCTAAGATTGTAATTGTTATATTGGTTACCAAACAATACAAGAAAATCCATTAAAGCTATGAAAAACAATAATGTAATGTTTTACAACCAATACCACCAACTATAATCTTAGTGGACAAAATATTGGCCTCAACGACCTCCTTTTCAAAATAGTGCGGACACAGCTTTTCCACATTTTTCGTTATTTTCAGTTTGACAGGTAAAAGTATTTCTTGTTCGTTCAAATCAAACGCCAATTAAATATTTATTGAAAAGAGCACGTTTTCTAAATAAAAAAAAACTCGTTCAAAGATGACTGTTATACTTAGCTAAGCACTCTCAAACTAAGATAACTTAACGGCTACACATTTATTACTGTAAACTTATAGAACAAATTGTGTTTATTGAGTGCAGTTAAATTTTGATAATACCAGTTTAGTACTTTTTGAAAATTGTACGGTTATAGAGCTATAGAGCGAGTGTTTATATTTTGAGATTGATGTGAAATGAAATGAAATTGAAAGTGTGGTAAATTTTCTGGATAATTTTCACTCAGCTTTATAACACTGTGCTAGTTCAAAAATGTGACAAGCTGGGCACCCAGGGGGTAAACCTAATTCGAGTACGCTGAGTTCAATTGTGCTAGTCCCATTTTAAAGTTAGTCCCCATTTTTGAGATATCACTTTCGACATGTTTTGGCTCTTAGTCAAAATATACCCTCATTTTTACGTTGATATCTCTTGAACCATTAAGATTTTCGTTATGCTTTCTTCAGCAAAGTTGTTGCGCAAGTCAAGACCAAACACATCAAGACCGAATAACCACATCTATTTTTTTTTGCTTTTCATTTCGTCGAAAAACACTGTTTTTATCATTTTTTATCATTTTGATGAATTTAAATCGAGTAGAATCGTAATTATAAACTCGCCGTTAGATTTTATTTTAGCGCAGATTTTTCGATGATTGGCCTTAAATCAGATTTACTTTTACTGGGTGTTCGCAATCGTTAGAGGCTTCTTCCCAATAATTATTGATTATTTGGTTTCCCGAATGCAAAACGAAAACTTTCCGGTATAAATATAACATTTTTAAACTATTTATTTTAAAAATAGTTATTTGAACTAGTATATAAGTTATAATTTATAATCAAAGGAAAAAATAGTTTAAGTATTTGCTGCGATCTAGTGGCAGAAACAGTGTTTATATCATTTATACAATAATTCGTAAACGATTATTAACTTTGATATGATGGATATGATAGGATAATGTTGCAGGGAAACGGTTTAGCCACGTTTATAGTTTTACTACTATTCCATTCGGTATCAAGGCTTAATCAAGATGATCGAATTTTCAATGATCCTCATTCTATTAGGTTCTCTAATTCCACAATCTAAAAATATGCTGTTGCTTTGAAAAATAGAAGAACCGCTCGTCCTAGTCCAAACCATCACCAAAACAAGTTTAATCACTTAGCTGAAACACTTAGACGCTCGTAAACTCGATCCTATGCTCGATGATTATCGATCCTAAAACTCTGATTTATAGTATACTAGCTGACCCGGCGAACTTCGTACCGCCTCAAAATCAATAAAGGTTTTTTAAAGTTATTATAGCTTAATTAAATTGAGTTTTTTATTAAGATAAAATGAATTTCTCTTTCTCTCTCTCTCTCTCTCTCTCTCTCT
This sequence comes from Nephrotoma appendiculata, assembly GCA_947310385.1. Lineage (NCBI taxonomy): Eukaryota > Metazoa > Arthropoda > Insecta > Diptera > Tipulidae > Nephrotoma > Nephrotoma appendiculata. The sequence goes on from OX371224.1 coordinate 199,161,432, forward strand.
CTCTCTCTCTCTCTCTCTCTCTCTCTCTCTCTCTCTCTCTCTCTCTCTCTCTGGCACTATATCCCATCAAGAGATTTCGCCGCCTTAAATGAGGTTTAATAATCATATTTTCATTTCGGATAATGACTAATGAGTGATTAAATCATTGATCCTAAACCAGCCGTGCAATTTTTTCCTTGTCACTACCGGGAATTGAACCCGAGACCTCCGGGGCGGATAAAATGAATACATCCAAATTAATTAAATTCAATCAAAATGAAATATATTTTAATTACATTGAAATGAATGTAATTCACGTGGCAGCAAGGATTTCGTTTTATTGAATTGATTTGAAATGATTCGCGTAGCATTGTTGCACTACTTTCTTTTAAACTATTTCCTGAGTAGGTTACAATAGGGTCGATTCCCTTCAGTAAAACATCTTGTGATATACGACATTTTTTGTTTTATTGTCAGGTGCGAGAACGAACAAAGCGGATCGTTTGCCGACGCGTGAACATGCTATGTACAATTGGCCGTGAGAGAAACATTCATTTTCTAGATTCAGGCCACAAACACTCAAGTATAGGCCTTGTGATTTGTTGATCGTCATGGCGAAAGCAAGACGAATCGGAAATTGAATTCGTTTAAACTCGAATGGTATATCGGTTGGGATCATCAGAATTCTCGGAATGAGAACTTCCTCACCTTTGAACTTTCCTTGAGATTTCACAAAATAAGACGCGTTCTGTTATATAGTTTTGGTTGATTCAGGTTTCGTAGCATGATGATTACCGGCAACACACCAACTTTCAGTTGTAAATTGTGCGGGGGCAAGCCAGCCAGATCCAATGAGTTTAAAAATTCAGTTGGACAGTTGGTTGATTCGTCTTTGTTTGTCACACAGTCGATAGATTTGAAGGAATGAAGTGGACCGACGATTAGATTTTGAATTGTGAAATTTAAGTGATCCCCATTTTTGTTCTTTGCCGCAAGAATTACTCGTTCACTCACCCAATTGTGATTTTTGTGGTTAGTAATATTGTTCGGGAACACTTTGTTGATGAGCTCGTCCTTCGTTGAGACAAAATTGCAAAAGTTCTGAGTAAACAAAATCAATCTGTTCGACTCGTCGACCGGAACACGGCCATTACCGATAGTCAGCAATTGCTTGGAGAAATCTTCGGCAGATGGATCGTTTAACCACAGACAATCAAATTAAATTTTTCGTTCGAGCTAAAAAATGAAAACAAAATATATTTCTGACAATTTCAATGTCATCGTTGTATCTGTCATTTTTCGTTAAACTGCGTATACGTTTACGCAAAAAAACAAAATATTTTTGGTTGTTTCCGGCTATTTACAGAAAATGAACTCGCAGTTTAAATTTTTACGTTTACATAGAATGAAATATCTCTGTTAGGTTGTCTCTGGTTTAATAATGCAACTCGCATGTTTGTCGTCAGCTGAAGTTTCATCACATAGCGCCACGCAGAGTCGATGATTTGAGGTAAGCGTTTATTTCATCGACAGCGGTCAATCTTGGAATCACTGGTATTTTTTGATGGAAATCGCCGGACAGTTGAATTATTGCGCCTCCAAAACATCTTGAGTCATTGCGTAGATCTTTCATAGTTCGATTGAATACTTCAAATGCGCCATTGTACATTCATAATCGGTGATGATTTTACTTGCTACCAAAACTTTCGCCATTGCTGAATGTTTCGCAATGTTGCAAGTCGGGTTTTCAGCCGATTGAAGGTCTAACAACAATTTCAACGCTGAGCAACTGCTACAGCGATATTGGATCTCGCACGAACAATGGCCAAAATCAATGATATGAGGAATGCCTTCCCAGTTCCACCGGGCGCATCGAAGAAAAATAATCCACCATTTCCATCATGAATTATATAGCTAAGTAGATAAAATAAAAAAAAAAATTGGATAAAAAATAAAATGGTAAATGTGCATGCTGCCTCCAGTCGGATTCGTATTAAGTACCTTGCAGTCCAAGCGCCGAAGCTTTAACCACTGCACCACTCGTCACATAGAAACTACACCTACAAAATTCATATAAAAAACGGTTTTTTTTATTAGATTTTTGGGGCTTCCCTTTTGAGTTTTTCCGACTTTTCTTTTTTCCTAAACCACCACTGTATTGAGACGAACAAAATAAAAAAAACAAAATGTACTAAATATATGAGAAAATGAATTTTCTTGATAATTTTTTTGTTGTTGAATTTTTCCAATGTTTTAATAGTTATTATCTATTCGGAGCGGAGTCAAATCCAACAAAACAAAGATCATAAAAATCGGTCCAGCCGTTCTTCAGTTATAAATGGTGTAACTAACCCGACTTTGTTTTATATATATAGATAAGTAGATGAAATAAAAAAAAAATTGGATAAAAAATAAAATGGTAAATGTGCATGCAGCCTCCAGTCGGATTCGTATCCAGTACCTTGCGTTCCAAGCGCCGAAGCTTTAACCACTGCACCACTCGTCACATAGAAACTACACCTACAAAATTCATATAAAAAAAGGTTTTTTTTATTAGATTTTTGGGGCTTCCCTTTTGAGTTTTTCCGACTTTTCTTTTTTCCTAAATCACCACTGTATTGAGACGAACAAAATAAAAAAAACAAAATGTACTAAATATATGAGAACATGAATTTTCTTGATAACTTTTTTTTTGGTGAATTTTTCCAATGTTTTAATAGTTATTATGCTATTCGGAACGGAGTCAAATCCAACAAAACAAAGATCATAAAAATCGGTCCAGCCGTTCTTCAGTTATAAATGGTGTAACTAACCCGACTTTGTTTTATATATATAGAAGATAAGTAGATGAAATAAAAAAAAATTGGATAAAAAATAAAATGGTAAATGTGCATGCAACCTCCAGTCGGATTCGTATCCAGTACCTTGCGGTTCAAGCGCCGAAGCTTAACCACTGCACCACTCGTCACATACAAACTACACTTACAAAATTCATATAAAAAAAGTTTTTTTTATTAGATTTTTGGGGCTTCCCTTTTGAGTTTTTCCGACTTTTATTTTTTCCTAAACCACCACTGTATTGAGACGAACAAAATAAAACAACAAAATGTACTAAATATATGAGAAAATGAATTTTCTTGATAACTTTTTTTTTGGTGAATTTTTCCAAAGTTTTAATAGTTATTATGCTATTCGGAACGGAGTCAAATCCAACAAAACAAAGATCATAAAAATCGGTTCAGCCGTTCTTGAGTTATAAATGTTGTAACTAACTCGACTTTGTTTTATATATATAGATAAGTAGATGAAATAAAAAAAAAATTGGATAAAAATTAAAATGGTAAATGTGCATGCAGCCTCCAGTCGGATTCGTATCCAGTACCTTGCGTTCCAAGCGCCGAAGCTTTAACCACTGCAACACTCGTCACATAGAAACTACACCTACAAAATTCATAAAAAAAAGGTTTTTTTATTAGATTTTTGGGGCTTCCCTTTTGAGTTTTTCCGACTTTTCTTTTTTTCCTAAACCACCACAGTATTGAGACGAATAAAATAAAAAAAAACAAAATGTACTAAATGTATGAGAAAATGAATTTTCTTGATAAATTTTTTTTTGGTGGATTTTCCAAAGTTTTAATAGTTATTATGCTATTCGGAACGGAGTCAAATCCAACAAAACAAAGATCATAAAAATCGGTCCAGCCGTTCTTCAGTTATAAATGGTGTAACTAACCCGACTTTGTTATATATATATAGATTTATTTGATAATTATCTGTTTGTAAGCTTATATTATGGTCACATATTATAGTATAAGTTGGTTTCAAACAGCTGATTGTTACTTGGAAGAGATAATCAATGTTTTAGAAAGTAGTTTGTAAGTTGAATTCATAGATTTCATAGTTATTTAAAGAATTCTAAAGAAACATTTTCCTATGCCTTGCAAAAGCAACTGAACGGTTGAAACCACCTTACTTGGGGTTTAAACCTAAAAATTGCTGGAAGCAATGTTAAATATAGAAGGATACGAGTATAGAAAGAGGTTAAAGCATTATGAACTTTGACAAAATCGAACAGTTTTAGTTGGAATAAGAACAAAAAATGTTTAGATTCTGAAAGTTTCAGTATTAATTAAGTAAGCAAATTAATGTGGTGAATGTTGTTGAAGCGGAAAGCTAGGCCATCGTTCTAATTGTGAGCAACAAACTATTATTATGTTTATTTGGCATAACAAAAAGTTTTAGCGTAGAAAAAGGAATCAAACGGCCTTCTCATAAAACTGTTTATCGTCGTAAATAATTTGATTGAAGATAATTTGTTTTATTTTTTGCGCGTTGTCTTAAGTTATAGTGCATATAGTAAAGATGAATATGATATGTTTATGTATATAAAGTATAAAGTGAATATGATATTGATCTTTATGAAGATTCTCGTTTCATGAAATAAAAGGAGGTTTGCATCATCGTTAAACAATTTTATTTCCTCTATTGTTGTGCTTTTTATTATACATATTGCTCATTGTTCTTGATAGTTGTGTTAACATGGTAGAGGTGATGGTGGTATTTTATGTTAATCAAGGTTAAAGGTTTATCATGTTCAGTTTCAACAAACAAAATACACAAAAGCTGCGATGTTTTTAGCATGCAGTCATCCTTCAAATAAATTTTGTGTATATTTTTCAATCAAATATTTGTTTATAAATAATCGAGTACATAAAATATGTGTACACAAAAAAGTCAATTTCGATGTACTGGGTTGTGTGTATATTCAAATGACTATGATTTTATATTTTATTTTTTTTGTAATTTTATTGACTCAATTGCAGTGCAGGTATGCGGTAATAATAAGTAGTTGAGTTTTTTCATGTTTTTTGTTTTTTATATTCTGGTTTAATAGAACTTATAATAAATAACATAAAACTAGAAACTAGTATAAAAAATAATTATGTAAATATGTATGTACTAATGAAAAATAACGAATATTTTTGTATATAAGAATCTGTGTCACGCCATATTGCTTGGTGTAGTTAGTTTAGGCTTGGAAATCGACAAAAAGTGTAAAAATTCTCTAGTTTATTGCACGAGTACAAGTGAAATATATGAGTTACCCAGCAAAGATTCAGTCGTTTAACATAGTGCTATAAGATTTATTTTTAAAATCTCAAGCGGTAAATGTAAGTTCTATATTTTAAAATTTATTTGGTTTTGAAGGTATTTTTTCATAATTATAATTTTATAATTTTTTAACATTTATTGATTTAAATATCACTTTATATTGTTTATACGGGTAAAATGTGTGGCTTTGACTGATATTCGTATAATTCAAATAATTTTTTTATTGTCCATATTGATAAATTTTACATGATTTTTGAAAAATATAATGACACAATATTTCCATGATTAATAACGAAATGAACAATTTCATATAACCACATTTTCCAACCATGAAAAGGTTTTTCGATTGGCTGAAATCATCCCTTGTGCTACAAAACCGTTAATAATTTTAATTCGTTTGTAGAATAAAATTGTTAACAAATTGAATTTATTTTAACTAATTTAAGTAACTTCTTATACCCACTTTTAAACTATGACTAACTTAAACAATGATTATGCATAAACCTTTTGAACTTATAAAATTTTTGAAACTTATCTACATAGTTTGTTTCACGGGAAACTGTTAAGGATTTGTTACGTCATTTTGTCGTGAAATCGAAAGGGTTCGATTGGACGCGAATTACTTCTATGATGCAAGTATGTTCTAATTTACACTTAAAAAATAATTCTAATTTACACTCAAAAATATTAAATTTTGAAAAAGTGTTCAGATTCTATTCTTCAATTTTATCATTTTCTTCTTTGAATTGAAGATTTTTTTTGTTTCAAATAACTTGGTAACCGAATGTTTCATTTTCAAGAACCTCATACCGTTGTACGCAGAATGGAAGTGTCTTTTAAATGGCATATAATACGACGCTCAGCCGTTGGGTAATTTCAGCCGTTGGGTGTCCACTTACTGGTGGAACTAAAGAAGACCGCCTATGATTTTAATATCAAACATTGCCTCTCTCTAAAATTCTAAAATTAAGTAGGGACGCTTTAACTTCTTTGCAAAATTACATATTTTGGAGGTAATTCAAGGTGTTTTGTTTTAAAAGTTGAAAATGTAGTTTTTTCTATTTTAATTATTATTTTTCAATCTATAAACCTAATTTTATGATCATCTATTAACAAATATTATTTCCTTGCTGTTTTCTTTAAAATAGAAATCAATTTATACTCTAATATAGTTAGTCTTATTCGTGACTTCTTATATTTGTATACTTTATTTCGTACTAATATACAGCCCTAATGGCTATCATCTATAGGGTCGCCAGTTCGAGTCTCACCAAAGTATTTTATTGACTTTTATTTTTCTAATCATGCGTCGATTCAGCCGGGCTAAGCCTGAAATTAACTCATCATATAAATAAAATTAAAAGATTATTTCGGTTAGAGATCGATTGGAATTGTGTTTTATTTTCATACAATTCTTTTGACGATTAACTAACAATTCGCATTTATTTTCTTGCGCATTTTGAACGAATGTTTGTGTTTCATTTTTATGAATCTTCGATCGAAATTGAAACTGAAGATCGAAAATGAAGTTTAAAACGTCGCTTATCGATGTCGACAATCCCATCGGATCCCGGGTGTCATTAAGCGATGAATTTTTCCTATGTTATAAGTAATATAAGTAATAGTCACAGGTTCGATTTTCGGTGTGAAAGTACTCTTCCAGAATTCTTTGGAATGGCAAGATCTCTGAAACCTTTTATGGAAGCATAAACAAGGTACTATAAACAATTAAGGTTCGCCAGCTCCTCTGCTTAACAAAAATATGGACCGAAAGAAGGTGGATCATGACTTCTAAGAAATGCCTACTTAGTCCTTCTGCCTAGCGCCCGCTGTAATACCATGCATAAGCTGTGCTTTGCACCTTCTCTAACATGTTTCTGTATGTTCCCTGCGACTTCCATGTTTAATAGATTAATCAATTTTGTTATTTCTACCAGTCTGGATTACTCACCTTTAAACTTGCAGCAACATCGCTCATTTTAAAGAAATTTTTTAAAAACAGGTGCACTGATATTTGTTGAAATGATATGGTTTCCACTTTGATCTAAATTAGAAGAGCAAATGGACTGTGTTAGTATTGTTTAGATTCAAATACTGTGACGTAGCACTAGTTGTTTATTTTCAAAATACATCCATCTCCTATAATTTGTATTACCCGAGAAAACCAAATAAATTGCGTAATAAAACAAATCAAATCAAGCTTATCATCCAAGCCAAATTTTTAAGGTACAAGAATATTAACTTAGAAACAATATTTAAGGTTTAATTGTGACATTTAAAAACATAATTTGATACATTTTTCTTAATGTATAATTTAATTTAATTTAATTTAAATTTAATTAATTTAATTTAAAATTTAATTAAAATTTAATTAAAATTAATTTAATTTAAATTTATTATACATTTTCCTAAAATTCCTAATAAGCTTACTTAGCTTTCTTATTTGGTTAATAGATAATTTTCATTAATTAATGTTACTTTAAATAAGACACTAGTTTACTAGAAGAAAACGTGTTCTTAATCATATACACATCAATATTACTTAGAAGTGCAGATATTAGGCGGGTTTCATTGGCGTTAGCAAAGTACTTGCAAGTCCTTGTAGATGTTCAGTAGAACGCAAATTTGTTAGTTAAAGCGAAACATAAGAAAACAAAATTGTTCATTGAGTAACTGTGGGTAGCTATAAGTATACTTGCGAATATTTTGCAAACGCCAATGGAACCGGCTATTATTCTTAATTTAAAAAAAATTTCTTAAAGAATGATTGTTATTCCATTTATTGTTGAATCAATAATGAATATTTTTCTTCATAATAGATTTAATATAATTCCCTGGAGACATTTTTTCTGTACTTTAAAAAAAGTTTAATTTTTTGAAAAGTTACCATTTAAGAAGAAATATGAATAAAGTCTAGTCCCATATTATTAAATCAGAAAATCAATACTTTCTTCAAGGATGCAAAATTTTTCTACAATTGTAACTATTTTCCCCCCTTCGCAAAATTTTCGAGTGTAATTTTGTATGCGTGACTGATATGAACCAAACAATAATTATTCTTCTAATTGGCAATATTAAATTTCTACCAAAACTAAAGTGGTAATTAAAAATTTATATATATTAGTAATACAAAACTTCGTGGAATTGACGAGTGGTAATAAAATGTTGCTGTTTTTTAATTATAAAATTTAGGCTGTCCCTATCTGAATCAATCAATCACTAAATGGAAAAACCAAAATGTCTATGGTGTAAATCAAGTTGAGCCTTGTCAAAAAACTAAGGACATACAATTCGAATTTTATCGTTCGATGTTACTTTAATAAACAAAAAATCCAATATACTATATGTAGTCATTTAGAAGCAACACACGATATAACCAATGGAATAGGCCGTTATTTCAAAATTATGGCAAATTGTAACTTTCTGTAATTGTTGAGTATCGTTTGATTTATTTTGCACTATCTTGAAAGCATAATTCCACATAATTTATGATTCGTTGGATTTGATTTGCGAAATAAAATTATTGATTATATGTTCAGACTATTTACTTCCGTATATGTTAATTTCTTCATCTCGATAACATATAAGAAAAATCAACACCCTTGACTACTGTAAACATTAAATTAATAAACATTTAATAATTTATGTAACACGGCAAATTAAATGTCTGTTCATCATTATCCATGAACAAATATAATTTGTTTATTTTTAATTTTGATGTGCAGATCTATACAAAATTTATGCATGAAGGATTTGACATGTACGTACCTATATCGATTTAAAAAAAACATTTTTAAATTGTACATAACGGAGTAAGGTTGTAGAATTTTCTTGTTGTAATTAATGGATGAATAATGGATTTATGCAATGTCTCAGGTTTACTAATTGAATTGTGGGTATAACAGTTTTCCTATAATATTGGTAATTTGTTAATCCAAATATTTCAGAAATTATGTTTAATTACCTACAATATGATAATAAGAACTTGACACTGGTAGTGCTTCCTATCCTACTGTAATAATTTGCATATGAACAATTTGAAGGTCCAAATAATACATCGAAATAATATACAAAAGTACTTCAATAGAATTTATGTTAAGTGCTAAATAAATATCAAGTGGTGTATATTGTTGGTGAACTTTGCTCGGAAGTGGTCAATAACGACATCTTGCAACTTTGTAATGATTGTTTTGGGTGTTCGATAAGTTTGTCCCTTTACCATGAACTATTTTCTTCTTCTGTGCTGGCGCTACATCCTATGAAGGGATTTCAACAATACTCTCTTAATGCAACAAGAGGGCACAGACACGATAACCAAGAGTTTGAGGGTCTGTGCAACGTCGTCCGTCCACCGAATAATGCGCCTCTAGCGAGGTCATACCTTCATTGGTGTCGACTCCACGTCCTATTTTATGGTACGATCTGTGCCATCTAAGCCTTAATGATTTGATATTTGGTGGAGGCTCTCGGGGCGGTTTAAGCTGAATACATTCTATGTTTCAAATTTATAATCGTTGTCTTTATATCCGAGTCCGAGGTCTTTGTTGTAAATCCGAGTTAATTATCCGAGGCTTTTGTTGAAGTTTCGTAACAATTGTTTTTTTTGGTAGGGTTGTTAACCAAACGCAAACCCCTTATAGAACACCACGGCCATCACACGCAGCCTACCGCAGTTACGGGGTAATTACTGGTATCCGTCGCGGGGAGGAGGTGTGAGCACTTGCTGGAGTTGCGAACAGAGACGGCACTGAATGTGAGCCCTCCAATATTTCCTCTTTCTGCACTTAAACCTGATCACCAATAACTTTTTTACAGGTCAAAAATGATGATGATGACCAGACAGGTCGACAGCGATCTGATACAAGAACGATCTGACCTCTGAGTAATACGTGTGCGGGTCTTATGATGATAGGTCAATTCATGAAAATAATCGCTATTATGCTATCGCATCTTTACTGTACATTTATTGCTTCGGCTAAACTTCACAGCCTTGGTACATATACATACTGTTTGTATATAAATATGTGAATACAACAGAAGTTTCTACTTTTACTAGTTTCTATTTACACGAAATTGTACAAATTGTACAAAAATTCAATAGCTTATTTGTTATTTTAATTAATTGTACATATTACTATATATTAAAACTGTAAATAGGTTTAAAACCAGAAAGTTAATTAAATTACATATTTCGTAACTACCACAAATTAATAAAATATCTGGCATTCATTGAAATATTTGCGCATGCATGTAATTTTATTTTAACAGACATTCATAATCTGCGACGTAAACGTCCGGGGAGCACGGAAAGTGCAAAATGTAGGCCAAGTACAATACATCATTTCAATACCAAAAAAACCTGGGGCCTGCATTGTTTGAAGCCCCACAGTGCGGTAACTACCATTCATTTACATTTTTTTTTTACACTGGATGCTAACATTCGAAACAGTTTTAATTTCTCGACTGGCTTGGCTTATTTGACTTGAACGTAATTACATATTTAGATTTTCCTACGAAACGTTTTTGGGATTTGTTGATAAACTTTATCTAAATACATATGTATAATTTAACACATTCTCAAAGTGTGGCCATCTTTGTTATAAAGTGCGTCAGGTTTGTAAGTACAATTTTAAATGTTTGTGCGTTTAATCAAACTGCTAATTAATAAATTATTAATTAGCCATTTTTTTAAATTTCCAGACGATTCCGGATGTTAAGCCCGACCTCGGCAAAAAGAGTCTTATACGATTGAAAAGATGGATATTAATAGTAACCATCTACACCTTGCTGAATATCAAATAATGCTGGGATGTTTTGTTATTAGATTAAACATTCAAATGGTGTATTTTTTCTAGTTATTCAGCACCAATTCTATTGGCATCCGGTAGTTATTTTTTCATATTTATATTGAGGCGTCTTCATAAAATGATTTTAGTCTATGGCCACAGGCTAATAACATTCCAAATTACCACTACCAATAAAAAAATCATTGAAATTAACATCAGCTTGCATTCACAACAACTCAGCTAACGTTAAAAGATCATTATGTTGTTGATTTTGATATAAAACTATTCGTTTCAATTAATTGCCAATTATCTTTTAAGAATTACGAGCTTAATTAAATTTATCCTCTTTTGCTACACCATAGGTTTTAAATTTAGTTTAGAATTAATTGGCTTGATTAATAATAATTAAATTAAGATAATTTTTTGTTTTCAATTTATGTCGCATGCTTACAAATTACATACGACCGTCGTAATGACATCGATATTATTGGGGGCATTTTAACGGTGCTTAGACATAGCTAAACTGCCTTAATTCTAAATGATAGATACAATTTTGTTCTTTTCGTGAAACATTATCACATCTTCCTGTTGTACATTTTATAACAGGCATATACATAATAATTGGGAAGAAAAGTATTTATTAAAGGCACCATCGAAACGAGATTAATGATGGTCCAATTATTACGAAGCATTACAAAAATAAATTCGATTTTAGTTTTTATTCGTTAAAATCTCGTATTTATTAAGTTTGAGACAAATAGCAATATCATAAGGTGTTTTCTATGCTGGCCGTGGCGTGTAGCTCAAAAGGCCTCTACGGTAACTTGAGGTTGTACACTTTTCAAAGATCGTTACATCTTTCGTTTAGATACGCTTCGTCGCTTCAGAATTTGCTGTACTTCGGATTCATAAGCAGCATTCTTATCAAAACCTTTCAGAACCCTTCATTTCAACTTCAAGGTAAAGAGGCTGTTAGAAATTTGAATGTCAAAGTCTAGCTGCGTAGTTAAAAATGTCAGGTCAGTAGTTATATTTTTATCTATTCTTCAAATTACATAATTTATAGAATCATACAAAGAAAATAAACAGTTATTAAAAAACTAATAATAATACCTATCCTATTATTATTTTTTAAGAACTATAGGAAGTTTTAAATCTCTTGAGCATTTTTATAAAAATATTTGATAAATTGTCCAAACTTTTATTTTTATTTGTTCCACAAACCGAAGCTGAATACTAAAAAATTAACATATTTTTAAATTTTGTCTGTGATCATCTAACATTTAACTAATTCATCAATTTCAAAAACAATTTAACATCAATGTTTAGAAAGTGAAAAAAGTTATTTACTTAAAACGTTTTAATTAAACAACCATGAAATATCAGCTCCACCAAAATTAATGTTTACCATCGATGCAATATAATGACGTTAATCGATTGAAAATGATGTAATGTTTGCTGAGAATTATTTGATATAAAACGATAAGCCAACAATCACAATTTATAATTTACATCAAACAAATTTTATTGACATTTTGACTATCTGAACATTTTAAGAAAGTTATCCATCCACTAACTTCATGTGGTAATTAAATTATTAATACTCGAGGAAACAGTCCTATAATTTATTTAAACGGACCAAGTTGTATCCGCTCGTATATCTAATTGTATTTTGCTATTGATGCCGTGTGAAGTGAGAACTATTTTCTTTGGGCGGTCTCATAAATTAACATCATTTCTTTTGTGTATATTTTGTTTGTGTTGTTATAATTTTGGTTGTCTATGTATATCTTATCCAGAAATATGTTGATATTTACTTGGGAGAACTATATTTGCTTATTAGAGCGCTGAGATTAGATATTATGTGTATAAGGTAAGTTCATTGGTTTCTTCGGGTACAGTTAAATTAATAAGTTTAAATTTTTGTTTGCTATGCTGTAAATCAATTGCCGGATTCCGCAGTAATTACTCTTAAGTAGTTTCTTTGTTATGATTTACGACATAATCCTATAATATTCTTTGTCGGTAGCCGCTGTTTATGTTAAGATAATTATTCAAAATTCAAATTGGGAATCACAAAAGTTCTCTCGCACAGGAAATACAGTAATGATCGTATCAATTGAACAGTAATCAACAATAATTTGCTCAACAATAAGGTACGCTTATTGCTTTATGTACTCCGTTTGTTTTTGGTACCAAAACAAAGCATATGGCGCTTCTGTAAAGCTTGCGACCAGAGCTGTGACTGTTTGCTGTATTCTGTAATTCGCGTTTTCTTTTTCTCTCTTTTTCTTACAATCAACAGGCTCCTGGATGTAATATCCAAGATGCAGCTAGCACGCACGAGTGTACTACGAAATATTGGTTTTCAAAATCTCGGTTTTCAAAATCCCGGTTTCAAAATCTCGGTTTTCATAATCCCGGTTTTCAAAATTCCGATTTTCAAAATCTCGGTTTTCGAAATCCCGGTTTTCAAAATCCCGGTTTTCAAAATCCCGGTTTTCTTTTCTTCTTGTTCTAATTGCACAAGATAATTAATAAAGTTTTTTAATTGCAAGATTTGGTACTTGCAACAAAAATCGACAATGAATTAAAAGATTTAAATAAATTTAAAGATAAAATTTCCAAGCAAGAAGAGTTGACCTTGTTGGTTTTCTGAAATTTAAGTCTGTCTTGTTTTTTGTTTATACAAGACAGTTTTACAAAAAGTCCGGTAAGTTTAATTTTTCGCTTTAGACTGTGTGCCTGAGAGCGATTTTTTCGACTAAATTGCCGACTACAACTAAATTAATGACTGCTTCATATCATTCTTTCAAAGGTGGCATTAGTATCTTTTAAATATCCTGTGCCTCCGTTTGTAAACTAAACGAAATTATGATTTTTCATACGTCATATTGTTTTCAACAATACCGATTGGTCCTGTTTATACGAGTTGAACAACAACAACCTAACTACAACAACACGAGAAAACGTTCTTGATGTTACTTAAGTATGTATGTGTAAAATAATTTTCATTTCGTATTGAACCAAAACATAAGCTTTTATGTTTGTGTTAGTAAGTTCCGATTCGTTCAACACAAAAAATTCGTGTTGAGAAATTACGCAAAACAAAATTTTAGTTTATAGGAAGAGGGAAAAGAAAAGAAGAAAATTTTGGTTGAATCACAACTCGTGTAAACTGGCAGATTTGTTATTATTTAAAATCATGGAAATAGCAAAATAAAACAAAAATGGATATGAAAATCGCATTATTCATGAACGTGATTATAAATTACAATCGAAATTTAAGAACGAGATTATTTCCTTTTAGACATTTTTACTCGTATGCACACGATAAAAAAATAATAAAAACAAAAAATGAAAATGACAACTAAATAGTCAAGCAACCTCAGCAGCAATCTAAATGATAAAACCTCGTGGCTAATAGCATTAGTTTAGTTTAGTCGGCTATTTAGTTGAAAAAATCGCTCTCAGGCACACAGTCTTAGTAATCAAGTGTTGTGTATTTGAGATCTACGTATACATTCATGGTAAAAGAAAGTTGGGTGTTGGCCACAACATATGCATAGCTCCAATTTTTAAATGAGACAAATTAGGTTATTGTACTTCACATATCGCGGACATTGAGGCGAGCTCCCACTTAGCAATACCGCAACTGAGTTAAAAGTGCTCTGTCCGTAAATTGGTTCATACGGTGTTTCGATGTGTTTAAACTTTTTGATTACAGCTTCATTTTCGTCTCTTCTTTGTGGTGTGGTAGAAAGGTTGTGTACAACACCAAGTTTGATATTTGATCAGAGCAGAGCAAATGGGCAAACTTTTCAATTCCCTTCATTTAGGTGCCGCTGGAGATAGATTTTATCATTTCATTTATTTTGCTTTCTGTGATGTTGTATTCGAATTAGGATTTTTTCATTTGTGTTAGTGAGCGGATCTGGTTAGGTTGTAGCTTACTGTTCTTCAATAACTAATAATCAACTAATTTCTATGTTCATCACATACATCGCGTCCTTTTTGTGTTATTTTAGAATCTGAGTTACCTCAACAGTTTGGTTGTGGTATATCATGCTACGATATCCCCCTAACATAGGGCTCTCTCTTTTTTAATATCACTCTAAATTACTTAAAATTGTGTAATTAAGCTAAGCTCAGCCTTCAACATGAGGATCAACCATCCAAAATCAATTACTCGCTCGAGTACTTGTACTGTGGGCTAATTAAGCTTAATCTATATGTTTATCAGAGGTAGGTCGAACCAATTATTTTCGGGTCGGACGAAGAGTCGAGTGTCAACCAATTTAACAATTACAAAAAAAATACATATTATGAAAATAATAATATAATGTTTATATTGGCCACATAATTTTTAACAGATATTAAAGGGTCATCACTGGACAATAATAGGTTATTCTAATTATCCACCGACAATTGGATCATGCTATATGCATTTATTTTATTCTATGACCGACTGTTATTTGTGCCTATTCGATTAGATGATTATAAGGTCTTACCGAATTTAAAAACCTCTTTTGACTAAATATTCGGCCTATCACTATATGTAACAGGCAGAAGTTACACTTACCTAAAACCAGTTTTAACTAATGAACTCATATTCTCTTTAAATTTTGGATAAATTAGTATATTATTTTATCAATATAATTGAAATTTGTCACACGATCACAAAAATTTTGAATAATTATGTAGCTCATTGTATACCACATTGTTTGTGTTCATTTTATAAGACCAAACTTCTTGTTATGAAGTACAATATTATGTAAGTGAAAACGAACAACAATTTTCAAATAAAAAACTCAAAGTAGCAAACAACTCTTCTACTCTATGCATCTATCTACCAACTCTTATAGTATATTTCAAGTACATATAATTCAGAGTTCCTTTCACTTTTCATATAATTTATAAATAAATACAAATTATTAAAAAAGAAAAGCAGTTTTGTCAAACACGACATTCGTTAGAAGAAAGCAAATAGAAATCTCTTATCACTTTAAAAGCAACTACATGATGTAGCTGCACCATGTAGTTTACATACGAGTACGAGAGTACAATGGCATTTACAAGAGACGAGAAACAATGTTACAATATTTGACCCAAATTTCGTGTTTTCTTTCTTTCCTCATTCAACATAAACATTGCATATTTTTATAAGACACATATACTATTTCTTTTAGGAAACACATATGATTACATAAAATTTTATGCTCGCATACATTTACGTTATGTCTTATTTATGCGGTTTATGACTATATTATAAATTCCAAGGTGAGCGACTCTTGTGAACATGCCGCGTCGATATCGTATTTTGATTTTTGTTGTTATGTATGTGTATAAAACACATGGTTTTCACGAGCGCGCAAATCGACAAACAGTGAATGACACTATACTTGTGATTATTTGACCTTCCGTGATTTATGTTTGTTGTTGTTTTTTTTACAGTTCTTAATTTTGCGTTTACGCGACTCTAAAGTAGCGGATAAAAGTGGCAAGTTTTAATGAACTCTGCGAAGAAAATGTGTCAACATAATATAGCGGTATGATTTGTGTACTTGTCGCGGCATTGAAAACGGTACTTTTATTTGTAAAGATATTTCTCATATAAGTTGTCTTATTATTGATTGTAAACAGATTGAATATAATCTGTGTTTGTGAGTAAATGAACTTGCTCTGTAAATGTGTTGTGATTAAAATAACTTTGGTACTGATACGAACGACGACGTCATTTTTGAGGATAAGAAACTTGTGATACATTATTTATCAACAATCTACAATGAAAAATAAATAATTAGTTATAAGGTGGTGGTTATCGTCCGCATTTTTCTTACTGATCACTCACCTTTAAATATTAGGTGTGCAAGTAGAAACTCAGGTTTTTTTGATAAAATTCAACTTTATTGAAAATATAATTGTTACAAAGATTAATTATCGAAATATTCACCATTACTAGTACCTATGGTCTTTTGCCTTTTATCAGGTAGATGTTGAATGCTTTCGAGATAGAAACTTGGCGGTTTCGAAGCAAATGGTCATCGAGCCATTTTTACACATCTTAAACTTTCATAAACCGTTGGTCTTTCGAATATGCTGACATCGATCTGAATAAATGGTAATCAGAGGGAGCTAAATCTGAAGAATACGCCGTATGCTGTAAAGCTTCCCAGCCCAAGGAGAAGATGAGTTTCTGGGTTGATTTTGCTGTATGTGGATGAGCGTTGTCATGCAGCAATATCACCTTTCGCCTTCCTTGGTCCGTAAATGGTCTTTTTACCTACAGAGCACTACTTAATTTGATCAATTAGGCCTGCCAACGTTCAGCTGTAATAGTTTGACTAGGTTCCAGAAACTCGCAGCAAGTGCCTCCTTTCCAATCCCACCAGACATACAGTAATACTTTCTTCTAATTCATACCATTTTTGCAACTGATGTTGATGGTTGGCCTGGATCAACCCATGGTTTTCTGCGTTTAGGATTGTCGTACAAAATCCACTTTTCATCACCCGTAATGATTTTATGGCAAAATTCTCTCTTTTGTACCGAGAAAGCAAATTCATGCAAATAGTTTTTGTGTTCTTCGGTCTGTTTATGAGGAACCCATTTTCCTTCCTTCTGTATTTTTCCATTTGCAATATTGCTTGGTGAGTTACTCCTAACTATTCTGCAAGCTCTTTTTGAGTTTGATACGGATTTTCATCCGGTAAAACTTCCGGTAAGTCCTTCGTCTTTAAATTGTTTGCTACACCTGGACGTGGATCGTCCTCAAGGCAAGTTGCCATCACGTAATCTTGCAAACTACTTTTTTACTGTTGACTCACAGAATATTCACTAAAAGTCGAGTAAATCAATTCTATATAGCTTGAGCAGCTTTTTCATTTGAAAACATAATCGATTGCAATGACGTAAATGTTGCTTATCTATACGTCAGAATCGAACGGTTAGTTTTAAACTTGGTGCTGAACGCAGTTCAGCTTATTGTTTGACCAAATAAGATAAATTTCAACTTGTGGGTCTGGCAAAATGATTTTTTATCATTATTTCATAACTAGCATCATTCAATTTGACTTAAGCGAGTGGCATTTTAATAAAAAAATTCGTCGAAAAGAGCAATTTATCAACAATTTTAACAAATTTATCATTCGATTGTAATTGCGTCCCGTTCTTAGAATGGAGTTACAATTGAATAATGCATTTTGCACTAGTCTATATGGGATACGATCAATCAATTGATCGGGCTTGATTACTATTTGTCGTTATAAATATTTTCTCTCGTGTCTTTGATAATACCACTAGTTATTAATAATATTTCTTTTCGAATTTTCGTTTTACCTAAAATTAAATTTCCCTTCCTTTCACCTTTAAATAGCAAACTGATACATCACACTAAATTATTTTGCGTGCCTTTAATGTTGTTTAAGATGTTTGCTATCACACCATGACATTAATTCACACATAAGTTTGTATTTTTAGGTTCCTATTTCGAGTTGAGTATTTCTGTAATGCATAAGAAAAGAGTAAAAAATAAGAGTAAAAAATATTTCGTAACAAAAAATTAGTACAAGAGCCACAAAAACAACAAAATTATTTGATTAGCATGCTTGAATTTCCATTACTAGTCCAGCAAATAAATTCTAATAATTTTTAAAGCTTTAGCTCATCATGCTTAGTCATTTCATATACAATATACGATACACAATGTACCCGCAACCAGTAATAATTCATTTCTCAAACTTGACGTCCATTACATTACAATCAATTACATCTTTTTATTTATAAATCATAATGCTTCTCATAAAGCTTAAAAAACTATCATGACTAGTAATAAAAAACGTCATCTTTAGATGGGAGGATGATTACACATAAAAATCCACCACCAACCAAAAGACCAACCATAATGGAAGTTGGACTCATTAATCAAGTTGTTCTTAGTAACAACAACAAATTTCAAAAATCCCAAAATTTCAAAAGGCAAAAACATATTTTGTTTTTATGTTTATTGAGTTCCTGTTTGTGATATATCTATAGAACACATTATACTCTAAGATTAAGTATGTATACTGTTTATAGTCATGCAAAATGATTTAAAAGAACAACGCGCAAATGAAAAAAAATTCTAATTTTGATTTTTTTTTTTTTTTTTGAAAATCTGTATGTACTACATTTTTAATTTAATTGTTGTGTACAATATACATTCATAGTCCAAGTGGTAATTGATGGATTGACAGAGATTTGTTTATATCTCAAATTTAGAAGATTGCTTTTATATAATCCAATTAAAACTTTAAATGTGTTCCTGATTTATTTATAAACAATGCAGATTTTCATTGTTTACTTTAAATATGATGAATGGCCATAATGGAAATATACAAATTGCACTTAGTCAGCTCCAAGCGTTTTTGTGCCGTCTGCAGATACAAACCAACAATTAAAGTAAATAATTATTTCATTTATTACATATTCTCAAACGAATGTTTTTCTTATAATGGAATGGCATCAACTTTTCATTATTTTTTGCAAAACAGCATTGAACTCAATGTCGTTACATTATTTGTTTAGTAATCATTGACTAATTGTTTCTTGCACTTTGATCTTCTGTTGGCTTTTTTAACTTTCAAGATCAATTCGAATTGCATATGAAATAGAGATGTTTTAATTCTAAGCCAGCCATGATCAACACATCTTGATTTCATGCTTTGAAATCGAAAATGTATATATGCTTGTTAGTGGCACCTGTCTTTTTGACTACTACAAATACTATATAAAAAATTAACCCGGGTATAAATAGTATGAAATGATTTCTGCTTTCAGCCAGGTCCGCGATACCTTTAGAAATACTTTAGATAACGCGGATTTGTTCAAATGCCGTCCTAACAAACATTATTTAGTACTCATCCCCCCTGCATATCCATATTTCCCTAAATTTATAATAATTTTGTACTGCGACACTTACCTTTCATACAATAAATGTAAAGTTGTAAAAAATTACCTTCGAAATTAATTAAGAAACTGCACGAATACATGCTTACTTTAATAACTAATTAATATATTAATAAAAATAGAATATGATTAGAATATACAAATGGTAAACCGGGAAATAAATAGAACTGTAAAATTTCGGCTTTAAGAAACTTATAATACAAGTATTTGAGTTGTTACAATGTATACAAATGTATACAACGTCACAGCCTATTTCTACTTTGCTTATAACAGAAGAATTTTATTGCGTTTTTGTATTGTTCTTCAATTTTAGTTATGTGCAATATTTTCTTCATTAAAGGCCAGCTGCGGTCACAGAGAGGTGATTGATCATTAGGAATTATTATTAATATTAATCAGTTTTAAAATGTCTCTTTGATTTATTTTCAATTAGTTTAACCCTTTGAGTGCCAAGAACACGATCGTCGCGCTTATGCTCAGCCATCAATCCGTTTCGATCCATCGCTCGTGCCCTCCAGTTTCGACATCCTATTATAGGTACGTAAGTCTTGTTCGACGTCGTCTTGCCAGTAAACTTGGGCCTTCCTCTACGACATACGTCAAATCTGACGTCACAAAAATGCAGCTGCACTAATTCCAATTGACATAATACGTAATTTACTGCGCATAACATCGATTGTTTGATGACTGGTGTGGCATGTCGCGCCATCTTGCTTAAAAGAAATCTTGTGCAAGTGTATCTCTTCAATTTCTGTCCACCAAAAATCTGTTATCACCGCCCAATAACACTCTGTGGCGAGTTGATGTACCTTAATTCATTTGCACACTTTCTGCTACAGCTGCAATATTCTCAGTTGTATGCACTGTACGAGCACGATAACTACTTCTGTTATCCACCTGCGGGCCCCCACGAATTTTATTCTCATATTTGTGAACCTTCAAGTTCACGAGAAAGACCTAGATTTTGGACCTAGCTCATTTTGTTAAGATTTCATTTTTTCTTAGTTCTACGAACCGAAGCTAATTTTTGACCATATCAAAATTGGATGTGTATGGAACAATTTTTAGCAAAGTGTGTTTATAAAAAATACTCACTAATGCTTTGTGCCTCAGGTCGATTTTTTCGTCTAAATTATGAACTAAGAAACTAAATTACTCAGTAATTCATAATAAACATTCATAGGTGGCAGTAACATCAACAATACAAGCGGTACCTGACTATTCCAAATACTAAATTGACTTTTCGTGGATAAAGGAAATATTGAATTAAATTAAAATAATAGAGAAAATAAATGGAAACTGATATGAAAGTTGCACTGTTTGCAACTTTCATATCACCTTCCATTATTTTATTTATTTTTGTTATAAAGTACGAAATGTTTAAAAATAACAAAAAAGTGTCATGTAAAAAATTGTACAAATGTGTACACAATAACACATTTGCATTAAATACCAAATAATAATGACATTTGAGAACTAAATTGAAAAGTTACCTCGTGAGGGGACTTTTCGTTTGTAATTTGGCGGCGAATAGCGTAAGATCATCTAAAAAAGTTTAGTTCATAATTTAGCCGAAAAAAACGACCTGAGGCACCCAGCATAAGTCACTTGATTTTTCGCATAATCGATTTTCTTGTAAACCCTTATCCCAGATCGACCATTGGCAAAAAATAAAATTTGATGTGTATTTTTTTTTTTCGTAGAAGAAGAAAAGTTAAATAGCTTTAGTAAGATAAAATGTTGTAAAATTTCGCATTAAAAATTAAATTGTAAATTAGGTATGATGGTGAAGTAAGACCAGGTTAATAGGACGACTTCGATCAGTTCAAGTGTCCTTGAAATTTTCAATCGCTTATGAACAAATCTAAATTCGATTGCTTGTTTACTAAAAGTGAATGGAATTGTAGCTGCAATTGTTGTTGCTGGCCATGTTTATAGTTATTATACTGTGCATTGTTTTAGTTGTGTCGTAATCATAATAATTTTGTTAATTAAACAAAATAATATAAAAATAAATTCGTTTTGTTTTTTGGGTTGAGTATGACGCTTATGAAATTTATCATTTTGATGTATCGGGATTTCTCAATTAGCACGAAGCGTACGAGTACTCTTTGTATGTATGTATATTCATATGTTTATATATGAATATGAGCATTAAGTATGTATGTATGTATGTATATAGGAAAATATAATTATTATCAGATTCGCGCGTGATATTTTTATTAGATTATACAGAATAATACATTAGATGATGATGATGGACATGAGGGAAATTTATTTAATAAAAATAAGCAAATTAATGTCGCTGATTTTGAATTCTAAAAATGGGCGGACAACATTGCGGGATTGATAATTTGTGAATAATTTAGAAATTTTTTATTCTTGCGGTTTTTATCAAAAATAATTTTGTAGTTGGTTTTATGCGTGCGACATGTGAACGAAGTTTGCCGTTTAGATATTTGAAGGTCACAATATTAAAAATAAATTTCGTTTACATAATGTATTAATTAGTTTATGTTATAGTTAAATTTAGAATGAATTTAAGTAAACACGTAGTATAATAAATAATATGTAACTTACTCGAACAAATTAGGTTTAGGTAAAATGGCATTTGCATTACGCGTACGAAAATGTAAAAAGGGCATACATACATATACATATTAAATTTAAACAAGATACTTTAGTTTAAAACAAAAGTGGCGATTGCGTATTCGCCATTTTATTTATTTATTTACTTTGGCGGTGCTACGTCCCATGTAGCGATTTGGCGACCTTAATGAGGTTACATTATCAAGTTATTTTCAGATTAATGGTTGATAAGTTCATTGAATCCTGCCAAGTCTTAGCAATGTTGGAAGAAGAGGCATATCCAGTTTAGCTGGATTAATTATTATGTCAACTCTGAAATAACTAACAACTACACTGTTTTTATTTGACTCTCACTGATTTCTTTAAATAAACTTAAGTATTGGCGATTAATGACTAAGTCGAAATGAAAAACAATTAACAAATTCTAATTTAACACACTTATAACAAATCTAAATCGATGTAATAAATCGATTTTTGCATGAATTAGAAATAAAATTTAAATTATTTTATCGGAATACGAAACTGATGGTTCAGTAGTGAATGACAATTTACTTGTAATTATACTCAGTCATCACTTTGAAGTTAATTTAACGCTTTCAAGAATTTGTCTTTGAAGTTAATTTAACGCTTTCAAGAATTTGTCGTCGTAAATGCAGCATAAAAAACTATGTACCTCTATTTCGTGATAGAGTGGAAGATGAAAAGAATTTTTTTATATGATCATCGTTAGATTAGAAAACAACTTTTACTTTTTTGATTAAACGTATATATAGCGTTATAAACATTTCACTTGTTCCATCATATTTAAGGAACACGTCGGATCAATTCGAATTCTGTATTCATGCAGTTTTGCTCATCCTATTGGAATTTGTTTTGCGGGCATCACCGGACCTATATTTAAATTGTTAATAGTTACGACAAACTTGACGAATATACTAATATATGTATGGAATGCGTTATCTAGAAGCGAAATGTTATTCAGGTTACGGTAGAGCGAAAGTGAAATATTTCAGAATTCATTAATCATTGTACTTTTTATTATCGATTTGACCAAATTCGTAGAAAATGTTTACATAATCGTTGCTTACGTAAGTAATGGAAATTATAATTTAAACTATATACTAACTACACTACTAATCAATTTAAACCTAATTTATGTAAGTCCATGGTAAAGATTTATATTCGTTCGGTTCATTGAATATTAATGGAACGGTGGTTCACAATGTTGTTGTGCACTGTAAATTATTTTTATTATGTAATTTGTTTGTGTTATACAGGTCATGAAATGCATACACGATAATAAGATTATTTAGTACCAATTAATTTATTTCAATGTTTAAATTATTTATTTTTAGATGTCACCAAATACAAGAAGATTTGCCACGACCGTATAATAGTGTAAAGTAATTAAAACAAATATATTTCTTATTATTCGAAACGATTCATCCGAATTAGTCTAATGAGGCCACGAGGACGATTACGCCCCCGAAGATCTAATTAAAAAGGGGCACAATGATAAACAAATACTATTTTTAAAAATGTAAGTAAAAGTTATTTTTTATTTTAGTTTGATACATAATAAAAATACTATACATATTAATTTTATATTATATGCGGTTATTTACCCAGTAGAAAAGTAGTGAAATCAATAATATAAAACAACTATTAGGTAGTTATTTATTTAACGAAATAATATCTATTTACTTGTGGTAGAAAAAAATATAGTTTCATGTTTGTTATAGTTTCACGGTACATGAGTCATCGTAAACTTTAAATCGGGTTGATTTGGTAAATATCTATATCGCACACAATTCAATATTTAATGTATTACTACTTGCGTTATCATAGAAATTCCATGTCATACTTGAGTATGCTTAGAAAATGTTAAATTTCCTAATAAGAACATAGCATGACGTAAATAATCGCGCGATATGGATTCACTAGAGAATTTCTGAATACTAAATAGCTTAAATTTAATTGAATTATTATTTTTGTTTTTAAAAATGTATTTTCAAGTTCTCACACTGTATCGCTTATTCTCCAGATGTTTCGTGTTGGCAGTGTTGGTCATATACAAAGTATTTCCAGATATTTCACAACATTGTAACGTATATTCGACGTTAAATAGCACACAAACTATAAGTACCAAAATGGTATACGAAATATACATTTCACTTCCAATAATTCATTCCTCGTTTATTTTCCTTCACCTCATCATCCCAATGGAATAAGCGATGTACGACGCTCAAACATAAAATGCGTTGACATTCTTATTATTGACAAAACCAAAAATAATTTATCCATCGAAATATTCTATTCTCGTCACGCTTTATAGTGCAAAAATATAAATAAGAAATTTATGAAAATAAATCAACTATTTCTTGTATAATAAGATTGATGCTTATGTATGTATTTCTTATTGTTGAAATATAAAACGCTAAAATTTAGCTGGTACGGAATTGAGGTTTTAGAATTTTTTTAGTATGAGAAATATATTTTTGTCATTTGGTAGCAAGTTTTTCGTACTGGTTTATGTACCTAATTTGTTCGTTCGTGTGCTTTTAACAGGTTTAGTTATGTACCATTTCAAACCATTTGTTATGATGATGGTTCCTTAAGCTATATTTTTTAACAGTACGGCATAACAGTTGCATTCTAGAATGATGTTGTTTTTCGTCTAGCAAATAATGGCTACCACGCAAAAAATACTCCGAAATTTAATTTTCCATAATCTATTTAAAAATTGTATTTATATGTTCTGACACTCAAATGATTATTAAAACGTACTATTCGAATACAGCAAATATATTTTCAGTAAATCCTCCAGTATTTATGGATAGAATATGATAGAAATTGATCAACCTCTTTAGGATAATTTAAATTTTGGTCACAAATGGAGTGGGCCCAGCGAAATTTAGAGTTCCTAGTGAAAATCGGTGTATCAGAAATGCGGCTTTCGATTTGCATAGTATTTCGTTTCTGCAAAAAAATTTAAAAAGTCAAGGATTAACAAAAAAATCAGTTAAGAACGAAGTTAGTTGACTTAATTCTAAAACTTCAGTGAAAATAACGATTTTTATAAAAAACTGTTGTCCTAGCAAACTTCCATTAAATTTTCTGTTTCTTTTTAAAAAAGATTGTTTTAGAAACAAAAGTTTTTGTTTTTATTATTAGAAAGGAACTGACAGCGACATACACAAAATATCCTAGAAGTGTAGAATCAAACGAAGCGTAGGTTGTAGGAGAGATCATTTCCAACCAAAATATACAAACAAAATCTTATCGAATGGTCGAAGGGATAAAGTTGTGCGCCAAGTATTTTTTGATGAAATCACACCACCAAAGTGGTGTTACTCCATCAAAAACCTAACATTTTAACCCACTAAAAAGTTAATTTAAAAATACCTAGAGTTGATTTGTTAATCTTTCTTCTCCAACACGAAGAGTAAAGAAGAGTGCACCTGCCCAATACAATTATTTTGAAAAACCATTATCTTCGGTCAAATATAAACAACCGATTTGCGAAGTTTATTTGTTCCCAAAAATGTTTGTTAATTTTTGACTCGAAAATATCTATGTGCAATTTTGGCAAAATTGCTTAGTCAGGTTTCGAAGCAGTTTAAATTCAAACCATTGCGGTATCAAATTTTGTTGAAAGATATCTAAGAAAATACTGGAGCATATTTTCTTATTCTCAATAACATCCACTATTCTCTGAACTTAGTCAATTGTAGAATGATTTCTCTAAACCCAAATTGCTGTGGTGGAATTAAACATCTTTCTTCTATTATAGGTTTGAACCTCGTGCAACATTTTTCAAATTTTATGATATGACTACAAACTATTTATAGTTATTTGTGATAAGAGTTTAAGTAGAGATAGCGGTCTATTAAATTTTTTGTCGATAAGCTGGTTTACCTGGTTTGGGAATCATAATTACTTCAGCCACCTTGTATTGATGTGGGACACATTTCAGTCTTAATGCCGCATTAATTATTTGAATTAAGTTACGCAAACCTTTTTTGGGAATGACTCACAATTTGTCCATTAATTAAGTCATAACCAGTACTTTTCTGATACTTAAAATATTATTGTTTTAATTTTTTAGTTCAAATAAAGTTATATGTCTTATTTTAAGATCATATATTTTGTTTTCGGCTGTTGTATATCCACTTGCTGTTTGTCTCGGAATCAATGGGAGAGTCTCTTCCAAATGGGCAGCAAAAAGAGAAACTTTCTTTTTTCCTCACTTTTAGCTCAGGATCGCGATTTGTTCATTGGTTTTGAATATGTGGCACATGTAGTTCTTTTAACCGTTTCCAACTAGTTCTCTGACCTCAAGAGGATAATTTTGTTTCCTTAACGCGTTCTTATGAGGAATAGGTTAGCTTGTTGGAAAGTATTATTGAACGTTCTAGTTCATCTTCCAGCTGTATCGCTGTTCGAATTGGTACTTGGAGATTTATTCGCTCTTCCACTAAATTCTTGAATAGATTCCAATTGGTTTTATTGTTTGTTAATTTAGGCAAGTTTTATTTTTTTATTATAATTGTGTTCAGAGTCATGATCACAGGCGAGGAGACAGTAGGCGAGAGGAGACAGTAAATAGGGAAAATACTGTAATCCCTGATTGATTCAACTTTTATGGTTTCGAACTTGCGTTATTTCAGTGTCGATGACGGGCTCTTCGTAATGTCTAATATTTTTTAAAACAATTACGGTAGATCCACCACTAGAGTTTTTTATTGGTTTAATAGCATGGTAGCATTCATAGCCACGTATTTTAGTAAATGAAGTTTCTGTTCAATGAGTTTCCGATACAAGATATATCTATTTTTACTAAGATTAGGAAAATTTCTAGCTCTGACACATGCTGTAGTAGTCCATTTGCATTCCAAATGACTATTCTAAGTGTTTTGTTACTTTAATTAGTATAACATATATACTATCTCATTCGCGGTTTCTTATCTTAGACGCTTATATATAGCTTCTAACCATGGTCCTTTCTTTGATAGGTGTACATTTACGGTTTCTTTACTTCGAAATATCCTTTCAAGCTGATTTTCTTTAGTAGTATTAGTTAACTGTTGTGTATTTCCGAGCAGCATCTCCCCTCTGTTCCTATGGACTGTGGTTGTGGCGACACCAGTTGTAGTAGGCTTAATCTTTGCAGTTGTACCGTTACTTCGCATTCTCTATATCAGCCGGGTGTTGCCCTATACAATTTATACATTTTGTAGGGTTATTTTGGATAACTGTGCAGTCTTTCGCGTTGTGGTTACCGGTACATTTTACGCACCTAATCCTACCCGCAATATCTTTGGGTGTGGTTACATCCTTGGCATTTCTTGCATTGAGATATTAATCTCGTGTTCGTTTTCAGTGGTTCTATTTTAACCCTTATATTGATATTGCTTCGATATTAAAAATAATTTCAATATTTTTCGTTTTGTTGAATGAGTATGAATAGCTGGAGCCCTTTATGATAGATATTCTTTCCTTGTCTATTTTAAATTTTCGCCCATTTAAGGATGTTTACTGCGTTCTCAATTTGCAATTCATTCATTTAGAGGTCTTCCATTATATCAGCGTTCTTGCAGGTGGGGTGATGACCGCCATGGTTATAACCTTAATTGCTCGTTTATTTTTATTTTCGTGGTATAGTACCTCTTCAGTGAGCTTTGTGGCTAATGCATCGGGATTTTTAGTTTTGATCTTCGAAAGGTTATTGTTTAGTGATCCTACTCTATCGTCGTTGGTGGACATATAGATTTCATTAGAGTTTGACTATTCGAAAACTCTTATTTCAATCATATTAATTGCGTTGCTGTTGTTGCTGGAATTCTTGAAGCCTATGTATTGGTAGTTTCATTAACTTGTGCTTGTGAATGCTCCCCAACTTCTGTCGAGAACTATCTTTGTTTTTTCTAGGTTTTTTCCTTTGATGTATGCCTGAGTTTCTCTTGCAAATTCCTCGTCATTCGTATGAAACATAGCGCCAATACAGAAAATTGTGCTCTTTTCATTAAATGAATTTAGAATGACCAAACATTTATAATTATGACTGTGTGGTCTTCTTCAGTTCCTCATTGTCTTTCTTTATTTTAGAGATTTGTTGCTAAATTGCGATCCCATAATTTTACTAGAAGTGTGTTTGTCTATATGTGGTGATCTGAACAATTTCGAACTTATTTCGAATGGGCATAGCAATGGCTGGCTCTGAGAGCAACTGGAGTATCACTAGGTACACAAATTTATTTTTGTTGTGTACTCGTTGCTTTAAGGACTGGTTATAGCAGCAACTACCAAAATCATTGAAATTGGTAGTGCATCAACTCAGACAATATCATTTGCTATAGTCTCGGTACCAAAGCCTCATTATTTTATTAGCAGGGAGCACAAATGTGAGAATGTACATTTTGAAAGATTTTCAACCAACTAATCAAAGATTAAGTATATATGTAAACAAGAACTCATATATCAATAACGGAATAAATTTATATTAATTTGCATTGGCTTAAGTCATATCTTTATACACATTGTGTTTAATTAGTGTAGTTTGCTTTAATGTATGTATCACAAACATAAATATTAGCTATAATCTTTAATCGAACATTTATGTATGTTTAAACAATGTTGAGTAAAATTTGTTCCATGAGCTTTAATTAAACACTTATGTAAATCAATGATTGAACATTACACTATACAATGTATGTTTAAATGCGTTCAGCCTCATTCGTGCGCGCGCAGTGATATCATCGCACGTTTCTGATTTTAATTACATTCATGAATACAAAACTGCATCGGTTTGAATTTAACAATAAACACCTCAAGATTCTTATCATCTCAAGCTGACGCATAATATACTCGTATACGATTAAGTCAGAAAAATGTTACCGGTATATAATGTTAACCGGCGCAAATAAAATGTTAACAATAACTATCTGATCTAATAAATTAATGTTCACACGCACTTATCTTTTGTTCATAATGCTTTTTATAAGGTATGTTTTATATATAACTACTCGTACAATATGTGTTTATGCATATGATCTGCACGTAAACTACCGCATACTAATTATTTTTAACTATACGCAATGTATTAGGTGTGCAAGTAGAAACTCTGCTTTTTTGATCAAATTCAACTGAAAATATAATTGTTACAAAGATTAATTATCGAAATACTCACCATTACTATGTATGATCTTTCACCATTTATCAGGTAGATGATGAATGCCTTCGCGATAGAAACTTGGTGGTTTCGAAGCAAAGTAGTCAACGAGGCATTTATGCACATCTTCAACTTTCGTGAACCGCTGGTGTGTTAAATATGATGACTACGGTTTGAATAATTGGTAATCCGCGGGAGCCAAGTCTGGTAAATACGCGGCTTCGTTCAACTGCATTAGTTTTACCAGGTTCTAGAAGCTCGTAGTAAATGACTCCTTTCCTATCCCACCAGACACACAGTAACACTTTCTTGGTATGAATATTCATTTGTTCAACTGAAATGCTGTTGATGGCTGCCCTGTGAATCAACCCACGGTTTCGGCGTTTTGGATTATCGTATAATCCACTTTTAATCACCCGTAATTATTTTGTGCAAAAAATTATTTTTTTTTGTGCTGATAAAGCAAATTCTTGCAGATGTCACTTCTTTGGTTTTTGCTTTCTTCGGTCAGTTTATGAGGAATCCATTTTCCTTCCTTCTGTATTTTTCCCATTGTATGAAATCCAAGTGATATTGCTTGGTGAGTAACTCCTAACTGTTCCGCAAGCTCTTTTTGAGTTAAATATCAATTTACATCCAGTAAAACTAAGTTCTTCGTCTTCAAATTGATTTACTGCATGTCAACGTGGATCGTCCTCAAGACTAAAATTGCTTTCACGAAATCTCGCAAACCAATTTTTTACTGTTGAATGACATAGAATGTTCAGTGGATTTAATCAAATCCATAGCTTGAGCAGCATTTTTTTCATTTGAAAACAGAATAAAATACAATCACGTAAATGTTACTTATCGACATCCTTCTCATATAACTGATACACACGGAATGACAGCTTGTAAATGACTGAAATTTATGTCATAAAAACAGCAATGACTAAGCTACAAATATCCAAAATAGCGGCCGATTTGTATGCATTCAAGTATATTTTAATGCAACCAACATCAGAGCCAAGTTTCTATTTGCACACCTAATATATACCTAAATTTAAATACTGAATAATTAAAGCCATGTTCCACGTACTCGTATAGAATCTGTCTCTTCGTTAATATAATGCATGCAAGTTAATGTTAATAAGGTAAGATTTTAATAAATAAATTCACAGAAAATCATAATTATGAGGATAATGATGATTATAACAAAAGAGCATGAAATTTATGTTTGTGACCCAGAAAAATAAAAATGACATCGGTAACATTTCCTTAAGTTCGCCATGAAAAGTTTTACGTTATAACTACATATATACATATTTCAATTTGACACCTTTGACTTTTCTATACATGTGGTACAATGCACATATTAACGTCAGTTACATTATTAATTTCGTATGAATGGTATTATAAAAATAATTATCATCATACATTAGTACAAATAAAATTAATTTCCATTTGAAACATAAAAAATAAGTTTTCTTTAGTTTGAACAAAACGATAATTTTCTTCTTGCTTGTTTTCCTCATTTCTATTTCGGCATGAACACAACTCATTAAAGTTAGTTTTTGTGTGGTGCGGTTTCCCTAACACTTTTTCATTTTTTATTTTTATTGTTTTGTCGTTTCATTTTTTTTTAAATTTAGATATTTTTGTGGTTTTATTATATAAATGGTGAAGACTTTGATGTTAAGGAGTTTATTTTATGAGAAGATGTTACATTACTTTTAATTTATTCTTGCCTACATTAAATAATTATGCAACGATAAATTTAAATGTTAACGGATGATTCCGGGTTTCCAAATTAGCTGCCAATATTTGTATGGTACTTTTCACTTATTGTGGCATAGCTAACTTGTTATTTACAAATATACTAGTATGTATACAGTCATTATATCATAAAATTACGAAAATTTTTAAAAGCTATTCTAGTTCATCAAAATATTTTTCACGGTATTTTTTTGTATTTAGCACATAATGGTATTATGACACTGGCTTGAAAAAATGCAGTAAAAAAGTAAACGGTGACTAAAACAGAAACAACTAAAATGAAAGAGACAACACAATTTTTTAAATGTCATGTACATTTTAATGGTAAGCAAACATTTTGTGTACCAATAAAATTGTTAAAAATTATTTGGAACGGTTATCAGTGATTTGAGAAATGGTTTTAGAATAAAATATTTTTGTTGAATACATTATAAAAATATTCGTTTTGCCTGTAATTTATAAAAAAAGTTGGAGATGTCAAACAAAAAGTATTGCAACATAATTCTAAACTGCTAGAATTGCTCGTTGGGTGGCTTTTTTTGCTCAATTTTGGTACAAAATTTCTGATATATTGTATGCACTCACGCTTATTAATATTTTGTATACATTTTATTTTTCTCACTTCATTTGTATTTTTCAGGCGCTGAAAATTAGTCAGGGTAATAATGCCATAAGCAATTTGTTTTTAACTTAATTTACTACTTCTTTTGAGTCTCCGAATCATATTTGAGTTATAACATATATGTGGGCTGGGATGCCTTAAAATTGATGTGTGTCTGGAGCCTTTGTCAATGCCATTCACCAACCAATTTTCTTAATACTTGGTTCTAAAATATTTTAATGATTTCTTTGTTGCTCTGTTTGGTGCAGCTCAGAAGCTAAATACCGATAAGTCCAGATCAGTTTCGATATTTTAAAGTAAAAGCTTGTTGCATATTGATAGAGTTGATTTGTTCCTATCAACGAATACATTTATATTTAAGCTGTAGTTCGTCGTTGTTCTTTTTGATTAGTTCTTTTCATCGAACCTTAGCTCTAGATACTACATACTTATGATAATCGGAATGTATCGTAAAGTTGATGTGGACTAATTTAGTTTTGTTTATTTTAATTAACCAGTTTCTGCAACAGCTAAGATGGCCGTTTCATCAACAAAAGCTGCTGTAACTGTTTTATTGTAGTACTCCTGCCTTAATTTGCTTCAGTTCAGTATAGCTATCGCCTAATTTTATCCTGAATAATCTACCTTCTATGAAAGATTTTAATATTTTGGCAAAATTTGTAGGAGAATTCTTAACTTATACAGTGTGGGTTTTTTTTAATAAATGCCAGGCTTTTATCTCGAAAATGGCACAGCTATCTTGCAGTTAAAAATAAATAAATAAATAATTTTGTTCATACACAAATTATCGTAACGTGTATTGTTTCAGAGATATGAAGTTTTGTTCATTACTGCAACAAAAAAATTCTATAAGTTCTAACAATGTTTTGTTATAACCACAAATACAATTACACGCAAGCCACGATATACGACGATTCGATTTGCGATGTTTCGTAATAGCGACGGTAAATTTTTACTACCAAATTGCAGTTTGAGTCGCTTAAATTCTTTGTTGCACTTAAATGTTTTTTTTTCTGGAAATGCATACAATACATACATTATGTACATTGAATGGTTATGGGAGAATCCCACACTACATATGTAAACATCTGATTACATATTAAATGTAATATGTATGTATTTAAATTCGAAATCGATATTTCATATGCGACATTTCACTTTGCGACGTTTCAATTAGCGACGCATTTTTATGGAACGTATTATCGTCGCAAATCGAGGCTTTGGTGTAATTAAAATGAATTCATCTTTGACTTATTAAGCAAATTTTTATTTTAGATACTACTAAGTCAAAGAAGAATTGATTGAATATTGCTAATAATGCTCGTAAATAGAACTTAATATAATATTTTTGTTTTAGTAAACACTTTGGTTAACAATTATCCAAAACACCCAAAAATTTTCAAGAGAAAAAATTACGTTTAATGCTTGGTTCACGTATGCGATCAAAAAATGATTCGCGAATCAAAGGAAAATTAAATCATTGAAAACATATACAAATTTCCCGCCCGAGATGGAATAATTTTAATTTTGGGAAAATTTTGATCGGAAGCATCCAACATAATAAAAAAAATAACAAATTATGAGTAATAATGCGAAATAATTACGCTCAAAGATTGGCTTGATTCGCGAATCATTTTTTGATCGCATACGTGAACATAACGGTTCCATAACCTGTTTTATTTTGAAATTGATGCAATTGTATCTAATATCGAAAATTTTAAACAATGTCACATCAATGCGATTTCGGATTCTTCCTCTTCAGTTGAACAATAACAGCTAATAGTTGTATGGTTTACCAAAATCGATATTTAATAATAAAAAACTATTATCATTATAAAAATGTTTACACGATTAGGGAATATAGTGCGCAAAAATCGATTGGTTTTTATCTGTAAAAACAACGTAAAACATTCGTAAAATTTCGTGTTATTTTTGGTAAAAACAAATTGCGCATTTGAGTTCGCAAACATACCGAAAGCAACACGTGTTTGTTCAGGACGTTCAGCCGAAAATATTGCAAAATGGAGTGAAAGTGTTGCAGAGAACCCACGTTTAGCAATTTCACGACGTTCTCAACAATTAAACTTTTCCACAACAACTACATGGCGATTACGGTTAATATTTGATCATATGAATATTAACAACTTTGTTTATTTATTTATTTAAAGAAATCTATTCTGTGATTTACATGTATGATTTCAGGTTATTTATTTTAAATAAAATCTACACTAAAACATAAAAAAAATAAAAATTTAAACAAAAAACTTTAAAACAAAAAAAAATATAAATCAAATTTTGATTTAACATTTGAAAATTTAAAAAATAATCTTTCTGGATATTTTTGAAGTTTTCCTTTGATAATTTAAAGTCAAATACATCATCGCGATGATGTTGTATGATTTAGACAACAACCTATTAATGGGGTTATTTTCTCCATAGGTTGTGGAGTGGTATTCTAGTGATAAAAACTCATGTTTTCGAAATGTTTGCATGGTACATGAATTGATGATATGTTGTCAAAAATGTAAGCTGAATCAATGTAACCAAGCAAAACTTTACCAATAAAAACCACGAAGTCGTCTATTTTCAAGCGAGCATGTTTTATAATCCGTGCATCTTGTTGAGTACGGAGGTACCCGAGCCACATTTTCATGGAATGGTAAATTGTGGTCGTAATCCAAATCACTTTTAACAAGAAAATCAGAAACTTCTTTTGAATGCTTTCAATTCTGTTAATCTGCACAGCATAGTATGCATTTCAGGCCGCAACAGCGTATTCAACAGCGTGTTCAACTCAAACCTTATGTTCATTCTATTTCGCATACGTTCGAACGTATGCGAAATAGAATGAACATAAGGTTTGAGTATCGTTAAATTTACGTATCCTTCTTTTAACAAATCCAAACATGGCATTCGCTTTCGCAATACAATTTTCAATATGTATTAACACTGGCATGTATGCATATGTGTGTACTGGCGCATACACACGCTAAATAAATATACACGAAAGCATTCACTTTGCTGAATCCTTATTACTTAAAACTGATAAATAAAATAGAACCAAACGCTTCTTTGTTTTATGATACATTACATATTTCTCTCACTGTTTTTTTGCAACTTTTAAGATTTTTGAGCGAGCTGGTCCAATATTTTGCTGGCCTTACAATCGTTTTTTATGGAAATACATAATACTAATTAATTTGTGTGCCTATTATGTAATTTATAGATAGGTATTTCATGGTTTTTGTTACAAGCTGTTTATATTTTGTTTACTTTGCATAAAATGTTTTCGATCATCGAATTGATTATCCAAAGGACAATCCAAACATGGGTAATCCCTATTTGAAGCAAATATTTTTAGCAAACAAACCACTTTCAAAATTAGTTCTATTTATAAACGATCCAAAATAAACATAATATGACATGTATAAACATTAATATTTGAAGGATCCCCATTAAACATTGTATTTATTTACCATTAATTATTTATCCTAAACCATCAAAATAAACCTATAAATAAATAGTTCACAGTATAAGAAATTGGAATTATTTGACACTATCACGATTCTGAAGGCCTTAAAATAAATACAGTTTTAGCCACTAAATTCGTCGTATGAGTATAATAAGCGTCCCGCATTTATAGCAAAACCTCAGGTTATTCCATATCTCTACTGTATTTGCGTATATGTATATTAAGCAAAAAACTTTTAACTAGATTAAAGTTGTTGTTAATAATTGAAATTTAAAAATATTCGTGCCAATTGAATATTTCCATTAAAAATACAAGCAATATACAAGAAAATGCTACCCCCAAAAAGTTAAATGGAAACGTATCTCCTTTCATGTAATATCCCTCCCGCAAACACAAAAGAAAAACAATAAAGCTTTTATCGATATAATGCTAACTTTTTATATTGTAGTTTGTATGTATGTAGGTCATTCAACGGTTTTCAGTTTTGGGGTGGTTTACATAAATTTACGATAAATCGTTCGTAAAAATTATTTCCACACCTTATTGATATTATTTTCGTGTTATTGTTTTGTGTGCTTTCGCCGCTGTTCTTCGATACCAAAATTTAATTATTATTGATTCCGAAAAATTATGAACGCTATATGCATTCAACGATAGTGATTTTAACCAAAACTAAAATAATTAAACTACATATGTATTTGTAAAAAACATGAAATATGAAAAAATTCACCAAAATTAATGAGTTGAAATTTATTCCGTACCAAAGTAATTTCGTTTGCAAATTCCTCTCGCGCAAACCATAAACAACAAAGGAAATTATACGTTACGTATGCTTTGCATAGTGTTAGAAATTTTTTTTCGAATCATAAATTTAAATGTAGTTTAGGATTGCGTTGTTTAAAAGCTTTCTATATGTGAACATTAATATTCGAGCGGGATGGAAAAAATTAAATGAGCTGAGAATGAATCTCCGCGATGCGGTTTGCATCGTGGGTTTATTGTTTTTATTTTGATGTACTAGAGATTTTATTGAATAATTTCAGAATAATATATTTGCATTTTAATTTAGCAAGCAATTGCAAATCTATCTGTTAGACCTATTTTGGATATGCTCGTACATCATAGTAATTTGATTTTTGTTTGGACTGTGACCAGTTTAACTTAGATTTATTTTTTTTATAGGTCGAGACTATATTTGTTCCCTATTATTTATTTTATTTTAGCAATAAAACCTATCTAAGGTAGCTTAAATAATAATTTTAAATTTAACTGAAGTGAAAATCCCTATATCAGTGACATCTATTATAAAAAATATACATTCCGTCAACATTAATGTAAGGTGAGATAAGCATTTAGAATACGATATTTATGTAAAATAGTTCATAACTCGTTTGTATTAGATTTATCTGATAAACGTAATAAATTTAATTCTTCTCCGCCAGATTTACATACATTTCTTCATAGTATATTGTTTTGAAGTAAATCTAAACATTTATTAGAATACAAATTATTTAATTTTTAATTTAATAACTCTTTCGTTATCATAAGCATGACCACAGCACTACAATATCATAGTTGAAATTTAAAAATAACCGATATCGTACATTAACACACTTACGACGTAAACTGGGGGTTTATAATTTTTTGGTATAAGCTTAGAATACTAATGGTCTTATTGCTTTAAAAATTTTGCTATATGACGTCATTTTATGTCGATAGTTCCGGACTTTGAATATAGATATCAGTATGTATAGTTAATTAAGCGGGAAACAAATTTTCAAACAGCCATGTTTTTTTCAGTATGATATGAAATTGCGGTTTGATTAATATTGGGGCATGTATTTTTAAGATAATTTTCAATGACGTCAAATCCACACGTTGATTCGTCAATGAACAAGATGAGAATGGCTGATTTTCATAAAAAACTCCTCTGATTCTCTTTTGTCTGTGGCATGGAATAATCATGCACTTAGTACATCTTGCTCACCGAAGCCAATTGCTTTCAACCATTGCTTTTTCAATTCTCTATATTTTGGTAAGCTAAAAACAAATGTTTACATTAAAATTTCTGTAAAAATTGTAATTGTAATCCACAAGCCTTTGCCGAAACATCATTACATCCATAGACAATCACTATTTGGTACGCTTTATGGGCCGTCAGATTCATTGGTTTATATGTCTTCAAAAACGATGAAGGACAGAATATTACAGTGAACGGTATAGGGACATGATTTCTAACTTTGTTGTGCCCCAATTGGCTGCCATAAATATTGCTGATATGTGGCTCCAACAGGACGGTGCCACATGCCACACAGTGCGGAATATTTGATAAAAGACTAATTTCACGTAATCTTCCTGTTAATTGGTCACCGAGATCGTGTGATCTAACTCCATTAGATTATATTCTTTGGGGATATGTTAAGTCACTTGTCGACGCTGGTAAACCAGAGATGATACTTGGAACACAACATCCGGAGAGTTATTAGCGAGCTACGGCCACAATTGCTGCGAAAAGTGTGTGAAAATTGGATATCCAGATTGCACCATTTACGCGCCAGACGCTGTGGCCACATGGCCGAAATCAAATTCAAGCATTAATGGCATAAAATTGTCTATCCAGTAAAGCTGGTTTCACTGATGGTCAACATATTCTTCTTTGTTCTATTTTGGTTCAAAGTTATGAGCCTCTGGAAGGGCACCTTTTGTGTTGGCGCGAAATGTTTTTTATTTTATTGAATTTAGATAGTGTGTTCCGTTTGTAATTAATTTTGTTTGAATTGGGTTCGAATGTTTTCTGGGACTTCCGTGCGGCGTTCGTGATCCTGTCCTTGATTTGTGTCATCGGGCAGGGGTCCTTGTTGAGTTTGTATACAAAAAGTATTTAGACTACGAACTAGTGATCATAAAACGGCAATTGCCATCTCCTAGAATTTTATAAACTTCCATAACTTAAAGTATTACCAAATAGGTTACAAATGAAATATACTGAGAAGATGAACACGAATGTAAATTAATTTTAATTTTATCTTACTTACACTGTTGTGATGTTATTAAGTATCACTCGTGATGAACGATTAATTATTTATTTAAATCACTATATGATTCTTATTAATTTGTATAAACTCTTAAAATTGTTATTTATGTACTGTTACGTGCAAATAATATTTCACTATTAAGCTTGGCGTACTATTTAAAGGATAATGAGGATGAGTAATAAATTCAAATATGAGTAATCGAATTTTTAGTGTTACCAAAGTAAATAATGGTAACTTAAGAAAGTGGCATCTATCAGTGGACATTTGTTATTTTGAGTTTATAAATTCCGATAGATGGCATCAATAATAAATAGTTAAGTTATTTAAAATTTATAACAGGTGGATCGTTTTTATTGTACATAATTGTATTATATTTTAATTGTTATACATTATATTCAAATTTTAATTTAGGGATGTATTGTACTGAAAATTTTTAAGTATAGATATTTAATTGTCCCTTTAATGTATGCCATTTTTTTTTTTTCATTATTCGGAACTAACATTGTTGTTGTAATAATTGAATTACCTTTTTATCTTGGACACATTAATTAAAAAGAGATTTGCGGGATATAGTTAAAATTACTCAATGAAATCGTCATTGCGGCGTAAAACAAAACTTATCGTTGGTGTAGTTATCGATAAGATGGAATTTATAATATTTTACTAAATTTTGAAATTTTTACGTTATTTCGAGACTGATCTTGAAATTTTGTATATTTTGATTTGTGTTTCTTACCAATTTAATGTTGAGTATTTCGCTGTTTGACGATGGAATTTTGAGAAATTGGTTTGTAAGTTTCAAAATATTAGACTGACAATTTCAGTACTATACAGCTCATGTTTGCAGTATAATTTTTGAATGCTACTGGATTTCAGTTTAGTTTTATTACAAAAAAAAAAAAAAAACATTAATGAAGAATAAAATTTCAGGAGTCTTGAGATGTTTGTGGAATAATACTTCTTTAAAATATTATTTGATGATTGTGTAGTTTAGAATTGTGTTGTGTTTGTATTACTAATTATCGAATTTACCTAGGTGACTCTGAGTAGAGTGAATTAATCAATCAATTTTGTTTTAGGAAGCTGGAAAGTATTAATGTTGAATTATATTTCAGGAAATTTCCAGATGCTCGTGAAATAATAATATTTTTTTATCAGGTTGCGGATTTGTAGAAGCAATTGTTGAAGACCAGTATCATCGTTATCCATTGAACCTATTAAACCTTTATCCCTCCTCCGTAGATTAGAAGTAGATTAGAATTGTGTTGTGCCGTACGATCGCTAGGTGTCTGAAACCGGATCGTTCTGTCCCCAAAAAAAAAAAAAAAAAAACCTTATCCTCCTATTGTTATGTGTAAACAGGCTGTAGGAATAGGCCCGGCGTTATCCGGGACACTTGTCAAGAACTTGGTTCTACAGTCCAATCAGTATGTATAGTTAATTAAGGGAAATATTTTTGTTTGTATTTTTTTTTTATTTTGCATTATTCAAGACTTTGACAATAATTAATTTATTACATTATTGCAAAAACATTCATTAAACATCTATGTATATACATACGCGAAAAACACTGGCCAAATTTGTTTGCTAAACAAAAGAAAATACATCCATTTTCTTTGATTTTTCGAACCATACTATTTTTGTTTTTAATTTCACAAACCATTTAGAGCAGTACTGCCTGGTACTATAGGTGCGGTGTTAAAACCTTCATGACTAAGAACGGATGTTACGTTAATTAGTCAATTAAGTTATTTATCATTAATTATTATCGGATTGTCCAAATGAAATTGTAGAATGAATTTTCGATTATAGTTTGATTTAATTCCTCAAATGGACTGTGGAACTCAGCCACTTCTTTGAGAGTGTATTGTAAAACTCGGAAAAGTTAAATTAGGTTATTGCAGCCTCTAATGGTTCATAAAACAACATTTGACCCAATATCTTGGGGTGGTCTGTTGTAATAAATTATCAAACATGTTAGAATCAATATTATTAATTAAATTTTATTCTAATCTTAATTCAAGAAATTCGTTATGTATAGTATATATCTGGACAAAACTGATCATACTTTGAAATTTTTGTACAGTATTACTTAGTACATATCTATATATGTATATAAAGAAGCATAGAATGTATGAAACTATATTTGTTCCACAAAAACTTTTGATCCACTCGAGCGATTGCTCCCAAATTTTAAACGAATATTTTGTAGCAGCCGAGAAAAAACATAAGGGGTCAGTGATCAAAAATGTTACCCCTTCCCCATGCTCACCTGTAGGCAGGAATTTACAATATATGTAAACTTTTGATGAACTCGAGCGATTGCCCCCAAATTTTGCAAGAATACTTTTTAGCAGCCGAGAAAAAACATTGAGGTTAGTGATCAAAAAATGTTACACCTTCTCCTTGCTCACCTGTAAGCAGGAATTTACAATATATGAAAACTTTTAAACCACTCGAGCGAGGTTAGTGATCATAAAATGTTACACCTTTCCCATTCTTACCTGTTAGCTGGAATTTACTATATATGAAAACTTTTGATGAACTCGAACGATTGCTCTCAAATTTTGCACGAATACTTTTTAGCAGCTGAGAAAAAACAAAGGGGCTTAGTGATCAAAAAATATTACACCTTCTCTATGCTCACGTGTAAGGATGAATTTACAATATAAATGCAAACTTTTGATCCACTATAGCGAGTGCTTACAAATTTAGCACAAATACATTTTGGGAGCTGAGAAAAACCGTGGGGGTGTTAACAAATAATTTATATGTATCAATATTTGTTGTATAGTATATCGACCGTACTTATTACATAATGCAGGCACCTGGAATGCCTTCTCATATCTTGAAAATGAAGAAAGGAGCATTAATAATGCTTTTGCGGAATCTGGACCCGCCAAAACAATGCAATGGAACCATGTCAAAAGTTTTTTGCCAAATGTCA
The DNA here is from genome assembly GCA_947310385.1 of Nephrotoma appendiculata. Classification (NCBI taxonomy): domain Eukaryota; kingdom Metazoa; phylum Arthropoda; class Insecta; order Diptera; family Tipulidae; genus Nephrotoma; species Nephrotoma appendiculata. Next base: position 199,202,846 of record OX371224.1, read on the forward strand.
TCAGAGCCATTGCAAAAAGAGAGGATGTATTCATACCTCGCATACCTCTGATACCAACCGACCTGCCATTTAGTTTCAAATGAGTCCAGTTACCAGTTAGACTTTCATTTTGCACAACCATCAACATAGCTCACGGACAATCCCTTAAGTTTGCAGGCGTGAATTTGAAAGTCCTTGCTTCTCTCATGGCCAGTTGTAAGTGGCATGCTCAAGAGTAGGGAATTCAAAAAATTCCCAATTCCATTGATCTACATAACCTGTGTCGATTAACCACATCCGATTACACTTATCTATCTCGTGATACGCCGCATTAATTATGGAGGATTCACTTGATAATGAAACAGTTCGGTTGTTCCTATCCTCATTGACATAGTTGGCCTCAAAAGATGGATACGGGATTAGAACAGGTGATTTGTTGGTCGTATTTAACGAGTAATAGTTCAAAGACGATGCAATGCCTTCTGAAAATCTATCAAATGAAAGTTAACGATATTTGTCTATGAACAACTCTATCATTATATTTACCGGTACACAGTAACAAACATTTTATCTCGCCATGCTGCTAGTGACACAATCATATTTTTGTTAGGTATGAAACTTCCCGAGGCAAGAGCATCTGCTCTGCGACCTGGTGGAAACTCATAATCGAGTATATCCCAATAGTATGCTTCTTTCAATTGATGTCGATCTGGTGCTTTACAAATAATAGCTACCACCATAGTGGCTACAAATAATAACACCGTTTGAAATTTCATTTTACACTAGTGGAAGCTTGAACACTTACTGCATAATTTTAGCATCAAGTGCTAGGATTTTATATAAACAGAGATAATATTATTATAATTAATTATGGTTTTAATTATAAATTTCAGAGGTTGCGGGTGATTAGGTTTTTGATTAAGCAAATATCAGCTTGTCGTGTAAAGTTAATAAAAGTGCAGTTACAAAGAAATTTTGAGCAGTTTTATAATTAAAAATTTATATTAAAATGAACTTTGACTTACTAGTCAATATACTTATTTACATAATCTTTATTAAATTTTTGTTTTTTAATCAAACAGGTTATTGACCCTATTGACGTTATATATTTCACCTTCGTATGTAATGATTATGTGAATATGATTAATAGTTTTGAGCTGCTGTAAATTGAGTACATTTTATAAAGATTTAGCTGTTTACGGAACTGTAAGATCGTTTTGGGCGGAATAATCTAATAATGATTTTCCAACATGATCTTGTTGTATCGATTTTTTAATGATATACAAATCATCGATCAATCAACCTGTGTTTATGTTTTAAAAAAAAAAAATTTTGTTAATAAAATTAAGAAAATCGGATAAATAAGATGACGAATACTTAAACAAAAGGTCTGTTTTTTAATTTAACTCGAGCGAGCAGATTGTTTCAAATATTGTACAACGAGCGAAGATTGTGAAGGCTCAAATGATCCATTAGTGTATATTTTTTGCGAACTCTGTAACAAATTTTTCTTTGGGTGATTCCAAGAAAAAATTATTTATTAACATCTTTATTTGTTACCGAATAAAGTTTGTATTATTCATAAATCAGAGCTTCGGTGTAGTCACTGTTTTTACCCGGTAAGGCTCAGGGCTGGGGTGGGTTGCTCTATCACATGTCCAACCCACTTTTCCGGCCTCCTCGAAATAATTTTTTACTCAATCCGTTTATAATTTAAAAAAGTATGTGTTTACAAAAAACTATTTTAAATAAATAGAATAATACCCAAAAATATTAATTAATTAATCCCATTATAATTATACCTGACGTGCGGTTTACGCCGTAGTCTGGTTGGAGCTATATACTTGACTACAAGAATCTAACAATGTTGGAATGTAATCTATTAGATTTTCACATATAATTATTTAAAACTGCAATTGAGCAAATGCCCTCTGACAGACGCAAAATAGTTATAAGAGCTGATAAAACACCGGTTGGTGAGCATTCCAGACGATTCAATGCTTCAACAATACTTGAAGTCGCTATTGTCATTGTTGGTGATCAATTCGAATCAAGAGACATCATTTTACAACGTCGAAATGATCAATTGCAATATGTATCTGAAACTCACAGTTCTTATGACGCACTTCAATACCCAATACTGTTCTGGCAAGGAGAGGATGTATATGACTTCCAACTGAAAATGATTAATCTTACAATTGGTAAATAGTTTGTTTTTAAATAAATAACTGCGTTTAAAACTTAGAAAAATTACAAAGAATTTATATTTTGTTCTATCAATTATACAGGTGCAATAACAAACAAAAAGATAAGCTGCATGAACTACTATGCATACAGATTAATGATTCGCGACAATCAAGACAATCACATTTTAAAACGTCGCCAATTATATCATCAGTACGTAGTGGACATGTATGCCAAAATAGAAACAAAACGGTTATTGATCATTCGGCTACATCAACGACAATTGCGATCAGAAGAATACATTCTTTTGCGAGATGCAATTAATAACGATTGCAATGTAAATGACCTTGGCCGAATTACAATTGTACCAGCAACTTACACCGGAATTCCGACACACTAGCATGATTATGCGAGGGATGCGATGTCATACGTCCGTAATTATGAACGTCTCGATTTATTCATCACATTTACATGCAATCCGAATTGGATGGAAATTAAAAATTGCTTATTGCCAGGACAATCTCCTACTAATCGACATGACATCACTGCATGAGTGTTTAAATAGATATTAAAATCTTTGATTGATATTATGTAAAACACAGCAGTTTTTGGCTCTGTTCGATGTTGAATGTATTCAATTGAATGGCAAAAGGGAAGACTGCCACATGCTCATATTCTTATATGCTGCATGGATAAAATTCAGTCAAATGAAATCGACAACATTATATCTGCAGAAATACTCAACTCAACAAATGATCCAGAACTTTTCCAAATTGTTACTCAAAATATTGTACATAGCATTAAACATAAATTCGCCATGATTGTATATGATCGATGGTAAATGCTCTAAAAGATATCCCAGACAATTAATTCATGAAACGATTACAGGCAACGATGTATATCGCCGACGGTTCTTTGAAGACGATGGAAGATTAATAACAATGCAAGTTCTAAATACTAACGTTGCAATTGATAAACTTAATTTAAGTCCAACCCACACAAATGTGTGAATGTAACACCATAGTATGTAATGGTGTTTTTGATAAAAAATTTCGCTTGATTTGAAGTACAACCAACACAATCGTGTGTATAGTTATAGTGTTTTTTTTTCGGACGAAAATAAATTTGAAAAATTTGAAAGGAATGCACAAATGTGTAAATTGGTTCAAAACACATATAAAAATACATTTTTGACAAGGTACTTTTGTCGTACCCACACAATTGTGTTACCGGGCAGCAAAAGGAATATACAAAGCTCATATAAATGTAAAATATTCCAATTCAGTTCAATCAATAAGATAATTTGCAAATATGTAAATAAAGGAAGCGATATGGAAGTTTTTGGAGTTGCACCCGCAAATAATTTAGATGAAATTAAGCAATATAAAATGGGAAGATACATCAGCAGCAATGAAGGAGTGGCGCATATTCACTTTTCCAATTCATAATAGATATCCCACAGTGTACATTTGGCCGTTCATTTGGAAAATGAACAGCGAGTATATTTTACAACAGAAAATGTTGTCGAATGAGCGGCACAGCCACCAGAAACAACATTAACTGCTTTTTTGTGTCGAAAAGATGAATTTACTAAAACATTTCTGTGTCCGAAAGTTCCACGTTACTACACTTGGTACACCTCCCGAAAACAATTTGAATGTCGAAAAATGGGACAAGTAGTACTTGGACATCGAAATGTTTTTTCAAGCGATGCGTTAGGTAGAATATACACAGTGCATCCAAATAATGTAGAATGTTATTATTTGCGTTTGCTTTTGATAAATGTTCGTGGTCCAAAATCGTTCCAGCATTTGAGAACCGTAAATAATGCATTTGCGAATCATATCGCGAAGTATGCCAACGTTTAGATTTACTTGAGAACGATGAACATTGGGATAATTCATTAGCAGATGCAACACTTACTACTTCCGCAAAACAAATGAGAACATTATTCTCAATAATACTTTCATGCTTCCCATCAAATCCCTTAGCATTGTTGACAAAGTATAAAGATGCGATGACAGAAGACATATTACGTCAAGCTCGCAACACAAATAAAAAACCTGATTTACATTACACTGAGGATATATATAACCAAACATTAATCCACATAGAGGACATTTATTTAGTGATTGTAAATAAAGTGTTCAGTCAATTAGGAATGCCATCACCAAATCGAGCAATTACTGACTTATTTGATCGCGAAATACAACGTGAAAAGAACTACAACACTGATGCATTAAATACTTTTGTTCAGCAAAACTTACCAATCATGAATCAATAGCAAAAATATCTTTACAAAACTATTATGCAATCAATTAATGCAGACAATGGAGGATTATATTTTCTGGATGCTCCGGGAGGTGTGGGCAAAACATTTTTAATTTCGTTAATTTCAGCTTCCATACGAAAAGAAAAAATTATTGCGTTGGTCATTGCTTCCTCTGGAATTGCAGCCACTTTGTTAGATGGTGGAAGAACGGCATATTCAGCATTGAAGTTACCTTTAAATATACAACTAACAGATGTACCAACATGCAATATTTCCAAAACATCAGGAATGGTAAAGGTACTTCAACAATGCAAGATTATTGTATGGGACGAGTGTACAATGGCTCACAAAAAATCATTGGAAGCTTTGGATTGAACATTGAAAGATTTACGCAGCAAGCGACATCCATTTGGTGGTGCTTTTATATTATTGACAGGTGATTTCAGACAAACAGCAGATGAATTAAATGCGTATTTTAAAGCATCGTATTTGTGGCAAAATTTTAAAAAATTAACACTTTCATAAAACATGCGCGTGCGATTACAAAACGATTCATCAGCCCTATTAGTTTCTAAACAATTGTTGGATGTTGGAAATGGAAAAATTGATGCCGACAATACAACAGAATTAATAACATTTACCTCAAATTTTTGTACGATCGTTGGATGCAAAGACAATTTAATTTCCAGTGTATATCCCGATATTACAAATAATTTTACAAATCATCAATGGTTAAGCGATCGCGCAATATTAGCCGCCAAAAATAAAAATGTCATTGAAATCAACATTGACATTCAAAACACAATTAAAGGCCAAACAAAAACATACTGGATACGTCGTGTTTTGCACACGGACAACTCTACGTTGGATTTTCGCAGAAGACAGCAATACAAAAAATATTGTTTATCAGGCATTACAATAATATTATATTAAAATTTCAATAAATAATATCGTTTAACTTTAAATACTAATCCCGGAGAATTTAAATAAATTAGAATATATTACAAATCCGAATCTCTTTCCGAAGCACATTCACACACTGACACGTAAATTGTTAAAAAATCAAATATAGTCGAAAGCGGTCGTTTTCTGCTAGTAGTTTATATTCATGTAACAGAAGCAGAGACCATCAAGGAGCGATTACTATTATATTAGTTTAATCAAGAAATGTTTACATTTATTATGTAGAACATTTGATTCAAAATACCTAGTACACATAGGTTGGCATTAACAAATCGTTGCATCTGCCCTTACTACACTAATGTAGGAATAACCTTATTTTATATTGCTTCAAAAATCTAATTTCATCGTCACATCATTATCTTTAAGATTCTCGAGCAAAATGAAAAACAGCACCTTTTGGGTTTTTCTCAACTTTTATTGTTGCGCTTTAACGATTTTAAACAGAACGTATATTTAATTTAAATCAACAACAAACGAAATAATAAAAAAATATAATTAAATTAATAGTCCAATAAATCAAAGAACATGTCTCTGAAAAGGTAATATAGAAACTACAGGAGAGCATAAAATAAAAAATATGCATTGTTTTATATTCCGTACAGAATTACTTATGTATGCAGAGCGATACAATTTTAGATGGTCTAGGTTTTAGTTAGTATCGAATGTAAGTTTATTAAGCTGATTATATTTGATATTATTTATTGGATTATTATTTGCCATGCTTGCGGTTTAAAGGAAGAATAAAAAGTATGAATATCTGCAAATTGAATGAAATTTTTAGAATGATGGAATATTGTCTAGGAAAAGTATAGTTAGTCGTTACATTCTATAGCGTTTTGCTGCTTCGCAATATTCTAATTTAAAATTTGTATTCTAAAAGATTCTCAAAAACCCATTGTCCGTTTAAATATGGCTAATATTATAAGTGGGTGTACTCTTTCTGACTTCTTGGCCGATCGAAGCTATAATTCTATATAAACTGAGAAATTTGATTTTCAGGTCAAATCGACCTACGCATATTCGTGTTCGTATCCTACTTTTACAATCGTTAATTTGTCCGATTATTTACTTAAGAAACAAAAATCGTCCTAATTTTTTGATAATCTAACTTAAAGCGCTTCCGGCATATTCTTGAAAATTTCCTCAAATCTTACGAATCTGCACTTTGAAATTAAAATAGTAGCCCCTATGTTTTTATTGCAGATTCGGATTCTGCGGATTAAAGTACGTAGCATTTCTTTAAAACATTCTTTTCGATTAATGATAGATAATGCTGTAATAACGGTATTAAATTTACATATGCGTACGATTCTGCAATTCGTTTGAATTAAAATAAACACGTTTTCAATGTAAATACTTGAACTTAGTGTTAAACAAATTGTATTTCTTAAATTAGGAAAAAAATTAAATAATTTTTTTTATTGTTTCAAAGATATCCTACGTACTTTAAGCCGTAGAATAAGCTTTAAAAAATCACCCAGTATAGAAAAACTACAGGAAACCCTTCAATAACACGATTAATTTGTTCCGTGTAGTTTGAAACGGTGTTGTTCGAGATTGCAAAAAAGAAAAGTAAAAAAACGTTACGTTTTACTTTTTATTTTTTGTTATGATATACAAAAAACAAAATAAAAGAGATAAAGAAAATCGTGTTGCTTGAAACCGTGTAATTTGAGGAAATGGGTATCCGGGTTCTTCGTAACCGTGGTCTTCGAATACCGTGTTCTTGGTGGGTTATCTGTAATTATCTATTATACAGGGTTATCCAATTCGAGGTTGATAAAGTAGAAATCTGTATACCGACATCTGTCAAAGATAAACGTCAAGTACGCTGTCATTTATTTAGTTGACATTCTGCCATTTAAGAATATGGAGCATTTAACAATCGACCAACGCGTTAAAATTATTAAATCTGCTGATGCTGATTTTTCGAACAAAATTTTCTTCAGTGATGAAGCTCATTTTTCGCTTGGTGGATACGTTAATAAGCAAAACTGTAGAATTTGGGGCTCAGAAAATCCACAATTGATTGTAGAGAAGCCATTACACCCGGAAAAAGTCACTGTTTGGTGCGCATTGTGGTCTGGTGGTGTGATTGGGCCGTATTTTTTTGAGAACAACCATGGACGAACCGTTACCGTCAATTCTGAGCGCTATGGCCGCATGTTAACCGATTATTTTTTTACGAAAATCGAAGATTATGATCTTGACGATATGTGGTTCCAGCAGGATGGAGCAACCAGTCACGTAACACGAGCAAATCGAGATCTTTTGCAAGAGAAATTTCCTGGACGTTTGATTTCGCGATTGGCTGATGTCAATTGGCCTCCAAGATCCTGTGATTTAACGCCTTTGGATTTCTTTTTGTGGGGCTACGCGAAAGATCGTGTTTACGCAAACAATCCTCAAACTCTTGACGAATTGAAAACTAATATTCGTAAGGTAATGGCCGAGATACCGCCCGAAATGTGCCGAAAAGTCATTGAAAATTACCTCAAAAGAATCAAGGCCTGTAAGAAGTCCCGTGGAGGACATTTGAATGATATCTTGTTTAACTAAAAATGGCAAGGATCAATCTGTAAAATGAAATAAAAATTACAATACATTCCGAATATTTTGTGTGTTTTTTTTAAGTTTACTTTTTCAAGCTTGAATTGGATAACCCTTTACGTATATAGAACCCAGACTGAAATTTCAATTTATACGGGATCATGTGAAGTTCGCGTTAACTCGACTCGATCTACCAAATTTGTAGAATCGAGTTAACCCAATCCTTAAAAACATCAGTATATACGGAGTCGAGTCGAAAAACAAAAACTACAAATTTTATAAAAGTATTAATATTAAAACAACGCCATTTTTATTTCGTTTACGATTATTTGCGAATATATAGGGTGATTTTTTTGTGGTTAGGATTTTCATGCATTAGTATTTGACAGATCACGCGGGATTTCAGACAAGGTGTCAAAGAGAAAGATGCTCAGTATGCTTTGACATTTCATAATGAATAGACTTACTAACGAGCAACGCTTGCAAATAATTGAATTATATTACAAAAATCAGTGTTCGGTTCGAAAAGTGTTTCGCGATTTACGTCCGATTTATGGTCTACATAATCGACCAAGTGAGCAAACAATTAATGCGATTGTGACCAAGTTTCGCACTCAGTTTACTTTATTGGACATTAAACCAACCACACGAATGCGTACAGTGCGTACAGAAGAGAATATTGCGTCTGTTTCTGAGAGTGTTGCTGAAGACCGTGAAATGTCGATTCGTCGCCGTTCGCAGCAATTGGGTTTGTGTTATTCGACGACATGGAAGATTTTACGCAAAGATCTTGGTGTAAAACCGTATAAAATACAGCTCCTGCAAGAACTGAAGCCGAACGATCTGCCACAACGTCGAATTTTCAGTGAATGGGCCCTAGAAAAGTTGGCAGAAAATCCGCTTTTTTATCGACAAATTTTGTTCAGCGATGAGGCTCATTTCTGGTTGAATGGCTACGTAAATAAGCAAAATTGCCGCATTTGGAGTGAAGAGCAACCAGAAGCCGTTCAAGAACTGCCCATGCATCCCGAAAAATGCACTGTTTGGTGTGGTTTGTACGCTGGTGGAATCATTGGACCGTATTTTTTCAAAGATGCTGTTGGACGCAACGTTACGGTGAATGGCGATCGCTATCGTTCGATGCTAACAAACTTTTTGTTGCCAAAAATGGAAGAACTGAACTTAGTTGACATGTGGTTTCAACAAGATGGCGCTACATGCCACACAGCTCGCGATTCTATGGCCATTTTGAGGGAAAACTTCGGAGAACAATTCATCTCAAGAAATGGCCCGGTAAGTTGGCCACCAAGATCATGCGATTTGACGCCTTTAGACTATTTTTTGTGGGGCTACGTCAAGTCTAAAGTCTACAGAAATAAGCCAGCAACTATTCCAGTTTTGGAAGACAACATTTCCGAAGAAATTCGGGCTATTCCGGCCGAAATGCTCGAAAAAGTTGCCCAAAATTGGACTTTCCGAATGGACCACCTAAGACGCAGCCGCGGTCAACATTTAAATGAAATTATCTTCAAAAAGTAAATGTCATGGACCAATCTAACGTTTCAAATAAAGAACCGATGAGATTTTGCAAATTTTATGCGTTTTTTTTTAAAAAAAAGTTCTCAAGCTCTTAAAAAATCACCCGTTATATATTTTTTTAAATATTTTTATTTATGTTCGAGTTTAAAAAAATGTAGAAATATGTATTTAGACCAAACTTAAAGTAAATCGTTTACTACGGTAAAAACCGGTTTCAGGACCGAATTTTCAATCAGTTTGCGATAGGGTTAACGAAAAATAATTGAATGTATCGACAAATTTACATCAAATTGACTTTTACCTTAAGTTTGGCACGCAGCTTAAGTAATTTTTTTGACGTTTACCTCATTTCGGTTTCGATTCGATCCCAACATAACTCGCCAATGGGCGCTTTCAGGTCCACCAACTGTTGGCATCATGATTAGTGAAATCATCGCCAAGTTGATTTGAAAATTTCATAGAGTTTAAAATATCTATAATGTTGGTCGTGATTTTACTCATCATGTTGCCAACTGTTGAGTGACCTGAAAGCGCCCAATATATACGCTTAAAAAGTAACTCGGTTTCAATCCAAGTTAACTCTAAGTTGATTCAATCCGGATTGAATCCCTGCTATGTACTATTTACTACTTTATTTGTTTAATATTTATGTTTCTATGGATATAGAATATTTTGTTTTTTATCAATGTTCATTATACACACACACTTAAAGAACTAAACCGTGAGTAAGCGAGATTGTTTATAATATGCCGACAGTACGATCATCGTGTTGTTTTGTTATTGTTTCCTTTATTCGTACTATGCGTGCACACGAGATATATCATGATAACGGTATCAAACTTTGTTTCTTTCCCCTTGCGCCGCAATAAAACCGGTGTTTTAGGTAAATGGGGAAAAAACGAAGATTGATACTGGTATCATGCCATGATATCCCGTGTAGACGCATAGATAAAGTGTCCTTTTACTATATAGTCGAATAAACAAAATACGAACGTTTTTTTCTTGTTTTCAATATTGTGTAACAAGGAAAGGAAGATAATCCAAAATATATTGTGGTCTCGTATTGAGGTAACATGCATACAACCAGTACCCATTTCTATATTTTGATTAGCCTAATCCTATTTTAATACAAGAAAATTATCATTCTTACCTACTTATTCTATGATCATATGTTACATCCCTAGTTAGTATTATTTATATTTATTAATTATTAATGTAAATATTTTATTTTTATTTTCAGGTTGATAAACCACATGCACAAGTGATCTTCATTACAAGTACTTATAGTAAGTTGTTTCTTATTTTTTGGTTTCATTGGACAAGGTTACAAAACAATAAATATGTATAGTTGATTTATTTCCACTATTATATGTTTTAGACTATTATAGCCAATTCAAACAAACTCCCCGATTCAGACGTATTTTCTGTATTAGCGAAAACTTTTGTCTTAACGAAGACTGTAGAGTTTAACCACTTAAGTGATGGCTTTTTTCAAGAAAGTGTGTCCATAAATTGTCAGGTTTTTGTTTTTACGTTTCTTTAGAAAATAATTACCAAGTAATCTGAATACAATGTTTTTTTCTTCAATTTTTAAGTATTTATTCAATTTTTTTTTTTGTATGATATATCTTAAACCGATATACTCTATTATAAATAAATATATTTTGCTCGAGAAAATTACCAAGAAAGAAGTCACAAAACAAGTTTTGTCCGAGCAAGTCTCGGGAATTCGAACTACGAGGCAAAGCAGTGGAACTATGGGGGCAGGGGGGGGGGGGGGGGTTAATCTATATATTTTTTAATATTTACTTAAAAGTTGAGCTGTTTAGTAAAATACTTTTCCGATCTTGTTATTTTTATAAATTACAAATAGTTGTAATTACAAACAAGTAAAATGACTGTTAATTAAATTGCAAATACATCTTATATATCGCGAATGTATTAGTTCAAGGTATGTAGTAAGTTTATTTGTATTTTGATATTTATTAAGATTTTTGCTTATGCATTTTACAATTTGTGCCGGCAATCGCATCATCAATTTGCTCTCTAAAGATTCGTACATTTTTAGCATCCTTGTTGAATTCCTCGAAGAAGTTTAACGGTAACCGATGTGATAATACCCATAAAGTTCGATTTTCATCGATCGATAAGGCGGCCGGATAAAAATGTTCACTACTTTTATGAACCACACTTACGCTTTGATACGGTAATCCAGAATTCCAACAACCAATTGTTGATTGGCCAAATATTGTATTAAATAGTACATTTGCTGTTGTATCATATATCATTTCGAATGCATGTCCATCTTTACCTACTTCGCCTAACAAATGGAAGTCGTTGTAGTATTTATTTCTTTGTATATTGCTAGGATAAGCTTCATCTTGGAGAATTCGATTTGAAACATGGTAGATTTTTGTTGATGATAGTGATGAGAAATAAACTCGTTTTGATCTGTAATAAAAAAAATGTTATATTCTTGCCACGTTTTTAATCAAAATGATTGCGTACCCATCTACTTCTTTTCCACCTACTGCTACTCCAAATACGCCATAATTCCATTGGAAATTCAAATGTTCATAATAAAAATTACATTCATGTGGATCTGATCCCATAAACGGATGCTCGACATTCCATGCCTTATCTTTTTTAAACGAGTACACAATCACCGATCTAAACATAGTTGATACATAAGCATGAACCTCATCGCAGCTTTCTCCTTCGAAATCAAGGGTTATTCCAATTAATATACTAACGCTGTTCACAAATTCTGGTGGGATCACAATTCTTCGAATTAACGTATCAGTGGTTAGATCAAAAATAACGATTGCTGGTGGCGTAATAACACGTTTAGCTCCCCATTGATCTACATAACCTGTGTCGACTAACCACATCCGATTACACTTATCTATCTCGTGGTGCCCCGCATTAATTACTGAGGATTCATTTGGTAATGTAACAGTTCGGTTGTTCCTATCCTCATTGACATAGTTGGACTCAAAAGATGGATACGGAATTAGAACCGGTGATTTGTTGGTCGTATTTAATGAAAAATAGTTCAAAGACGATGCAATCCCTTCTGAAAATCTTTAAAATGAAAGTTAGCCATTTTTGTCTATGAACAATTTGATATATGTAAATATTTACCGGTACACAGTAACAAACATCTTATCCCGCCATGCTGCTAGTGACAAAATCATATTTTTGTTAGGTATAAAACTTCCCGAGGCAAGAGCATCTGCTCTGCGACCTGGTGGAAACTCATAATCGAGTATATCCCAATAGTATGCTTCTTTCAATTGATGTCGATCTGGTGCTTTACAAATAATAGCTACCACCATAGTGGCTACAAATAATAACACCGTTTGAAATTTCATTTTACACTAGTGGAAGCTTGAACACTTACTGCATAATTTTAGCATCAAGTGCTAGGATTTTATATAAACAGAGATAATACTATTATAATTTGTCTTCTGAACAAAATCTGTTTTTCAAAATAAATTTGAGCAGTTTTATCAATAAAATTAAATAATTAAACTGAACTTTGATATGTCAAATACAAAATTTTGTTTTATAATCAAGCAGGTTTATAGGTCATCAAAACGTTGTACTATAGTATATTTTATCTCTTTATGTAATTATTATATGAATATGTGTTTGATAGTTTTGAGCTGAGCTACAGTACGAGTAAAAACATTTTACAAAACTTTTTAGCTTTTTAATTAAATTTTAAGATCGCTTTGGATGGAATGATCTACTAGCGATTTTCCAAATTGATTTTATTAAAACGACCAACACACAATCGTAATACAATCGTAATACAAGTTGTATCGATTACTGGATATGTAATACAAACATAGTTTTTGCTGCATCTATTCATCTTCCGGGTTGTGTTTATGTACAAAATTTGCTGGAATGATTGACGGATAGGTCTATTTATTATTTTATTATAAATATTAGCTTATAAAATTGCTCTATAAAATATGCCAAAATATAAAATTTAAAAATGTTCACGTTTTTTCAACAAACATTTTGAGGGTTATAGATATTTTTCATTATAAAGGACGCCTAACTATATGCTATTGGAAAAGCTATTATTTGTCATGTTTCTGATTAAAACATTATGTAAATTGATTATAAGTGTGACCAAGAAATTTGTTGTTTTTAAAACACGTATACTGAGAAAAAACAATAGCTATTATACTTAGTACTTACTACATGTTACGTATAAACGTTTTTTCATTTTGAATAATATGTATAACAATGACAACCGTGACAAATTATAGCTTTTCTAAAATCCATATATATAGCTATGGATCTCTTCATTTACCTTGAAAATATTTATAGCCATAGAGAAACGAAAAATTTTTGTTGAAAAAATTTGAAATTTCTAACATCGTACATAATTTTCTTACTAAATAATACAAAATATATTATTTCTTTGGCATACTTTGTATCTAATCACTGGCTTCATAGATAGAACGGGGTTTTCAACACAGGGTATATCTTTGAAAGGCCTTTTCAAAACGCTTATAACTTGACATGCGTGCAATTGCAAGCAAAGTGGGACATGTAAAGTCATCTCCGCTTTGAGCAATAGCATCTGAGCATTTATATTAATTAAAACTTATAAGATAACACTAAAAAAATTTCTATTGTACGAGTCCTGTTATAAGAAAAGCATACATAGTTATTTGTCTATCTAGTGCGCAAAGTAGAATTTTGCTCTTTGGCCTTAAAAGTAGCGCCAAAGTTAATTGTTTACTTGAATAAACAAAAAATCTTAAAACAGCCGTTCCCCGTAATTATTGTTCAACATAGACAAATTCGAGTCGACTTACAATACATTTTTGTGCAGTTAATTATAATTTATGCGTGGTATAATGTAAAAAGAACATACTTATAAACCTTAAAAGATATAACAACGAAATATTTTAATTGTTGCCTCTCCATTTAAAGCGTCTAAAATTTAACTTCCGCCCGAAAAATCGAATAAAAAGCCATTTTCATATGAATTTTGTGTGTAAATTTTTTATGAGATAGCTGGTGCAGTGGTTAAAGCTTCGGCGCTTGGGTTGGGAGGTACTAGATTCGAATCCCACCGAAGGCTACATCCAAACTGCTTTGTTTTTCATCCAATCTATTTACTTATTTTATCTATTTATGTTCTCTATCTATTTACCTAAATAAAAATTAATTGCCGTGCGTTAGTCTCGCAAAAACTCGAGAACGACACGACCAATTTGAATGATTCTTTTTGTTTATTGTCCGTCTCAATACAGTGGTGGCTTAGAAAAAAAGAAAATTCGGAAAAACTCAAGGGAAAATCCGTTAGCTCGAAAAAATCGGAACTCAAAGGAAAAGAGAAAAATCAAAAAAAAAAAATCAGAAAATCGAAAATTGCGTTTTGTAGAAGAATTTTGTATGGAAATACACTTAACACCACCGATGAAAATTGTATTTCGACAATGATCATTCATTTAAATAGCCACTTCGGATTATTTTCAATAGATGGCGTTGGTTGCGGACTACTATAAATATAAGTTGTGTAGAATTTTGGCAATCTTCTATATATATATATAAACAATTGCATTCAGTTCTCCGTTCTTTTGGCGTTCGCTATGACGATTAACAAATCACAAAGTCAAAAAACAACTAAATTTTCGATAGATGCCTAAGTTTGAATCGACCTTTTATTCACTTTTCAATACATTATGCCGCCTTTATGGTTGCGTTCGTTCGTTCATTCTGACAATTTTTTCCACCAATCATATTGCTCAAAAATGACGATTCTGGATTTTTGCACAAAAGATGATTGATCGAACAAATGACCGAACGCAACCATAAACCTACCTTTAGTGTTGAATTCGATGAAAAAGTGAATGGAATGGCAATTTAATCGTCTAACTCAAACGTCTATTGAGAATTGAGTTGAGTTGTTTGATTTTTCTCTCATCAAAATCAATTTTCGTGAAGGTCAAAAGTGTTTGGTCGGACGAAGTAATTTAAGGCGAGAAAAAGTTTGCCGGGTTAGCTAGTTGTTTATAAAATTTGTGTCTTATTTTTGCTTAAGCATATACCAATTTGTTCTTGCAATCGCATCATTAATATTTGATAGGGGAAACGGGAGTTCCAACAACCAATGGTTGATTGATCAAACATTGTATTGAATAGTACTTGTTCAGTTGTATCATAGGCCATTGTAATAAATGCATGACCATCTTTACCAACATCTTTACCAACATCGCCTAATAAATGGAAGTCATTATAATATTTATTTATTTGAGAATTAGGGTAAGCTTCATCTTGTAGGATTCGATTTGAAACATAGTAGATTTTTGTTGATGCTAACGGCGAAAAATAAACCTTCTTTGATCTGTAATATACAGTTAGAGAATGTTAATTGTTCCTTATTTTTAAACAACTAAATTTAACTAAATTTAACCATCATCCTCTTTTTTACCAACGGTCAAGCAAATATTCCATAATTCCATTGAAAATTTAAATGTTCATAAACGAAATTACGTTCATATGGATCTGATCCCATAAACGGATGTTCAATATTCCATGTTTCGTTTTTTTTAAGCAAGTACACAATGACAGACCTAGACATAGTTGAAACGTATGCATGCAGATCGTCGCAACTCTGCCCTTCGAAATCGAGAAATAATCCACTCAATATACTTACGCTGTTTATGAATTCTTATGGGATCACAAAACGCCGTACTAACGAATCGGTAGTTAGATCAAAAATAACAATAGCCGGTGGAGCTATAACACGTTTAGCTCCTCATTGATCTGTATAACCTGAGTCAATTATCCACATCTGAGTACACTTATTTCCTGGTGACCTGCATTTATTATAGAGGATTCGATAAAATTAACTAAAACAACTGAACTGTGTCTTGAATTAAATTAATATTGCCCTACTAAAAATCTCATGTAATAAATATTTTCTATTCATTTATGTAATAGGGTCAGAGACCATCAATAAGGGACATTAATAGTATTTTAAGTTCAACCAGCAAAGGTTTTCATTTATTAGGTTAGCATTACTAAACCGTTATATCTGCACTTACTACACTAAAATGCACTTACTACACTAAAATAATATCGTCACCTCATTATCTTTGAGATTCATGAGCGAGATGAAAAACTACACATTTTAGGGGTTTGGTGTTGCGCTTTAACGGATTTTAACCCTTTGAGTGCCAATATGATTTTTAGAGAATTAGCTAAAAGTGCCACGCTGCTATAGAGGAACATAGAAATTTAAAAATATATTTGATTTTTCGAAGCATTTTATTTACGAAAAGTATTTCAAAAACAATTTTATTTTATTTTTCGAGTGTGTAATAAAAATATGAAACAAATCTTGTGTGATATATCGGCAAGTACGAAATGGAGATGGTATTAGTTCGTGCAGGAGCAAAAGCGCGATCACGCTCTTGGCATTTTCGGCTACTGTATTGAGGAACGCGATCACACTCCTTGGCACTCAAACGGTTAAACAAAACATATGTTTATTTAATTTAAACCAACAACAAACGAAATGATAAAATATTATAATTAAATTAATAGTCCAATAAATTAAAGAAAATGTCTGAAAGGTAATAAAAACTACAACAGAGCATAAAATAAAAAGTATGAATTGTTTTATATTCTGTACATACTTAATTATGCATACAGAGCGATAACAACTTTAGTTGTTGTAGATTTTTCTTAGAATCCAGTGTACGTACATTAAGCTGATTATATTTTATTAATTAGTGGATTATTATTTTCCATGCTTACGGTTTAAAGGTAGAATAGAAAGTATGAATATCCACAAATTGAATGAAATTTTTTAGAAAGTAAAATATTGTCTCATAACCTGGGCAGTCTGCGGCTTAGTAAAATTGGTTAAGCAAAATTTGGCCAAATGCTCTAGAATATAACATTCAATTCAATTCGACGCACTACGAGAAATGTAAAGATCTACTTGCAAATTGAAGATTGAATTTTATTAAACCAGTATACGTGTGTCACTATTATATTAAAATAAAAAATAATTTAGAATTGGTTGAAAAAAATTCCAAGTGGTTCCAAATACCGATCAATGAATCGTTATGAATCATCAATGCACTGTTGAAGAAAAACAAAATTGATGACATTAAACCAACAGAAACAATTAAATTATTAACTATTATCACATATCAAAATTATGCCAACACAATGGTAAATATTATTTACAGCCTGAAAGACTACCCATGGGTAGACAGTTATCAGACACACTGGCGGACATCTACTTAAATTACTTTGAAAACACTTTTTAAATGATTAAAATACATATTTATAGTAAATAATATAACCTGTTGGCAGGAGATATACTGGTGACATATTTCAAGGTTTGTAAAGCCAATTATAGATAAACTGCACCACTATCAAGGTAAATTATTGTCGAGTGTTTTTTAAGATAAAACGAACGTACATACCAAATTAGTGTACATTTTTACCTAACAATTTCTGGTGTATTTTTATATTTACTCGTATTTTTATTTTTATTTAGTTTACTTTTTGACAGATAATATGTTTTGGATAGGTGATATTTAATGTTTTTCTTTATTTATATTTATGTCATAATTTAAAAACTCGGGTCTTTTTCTTGGAATGAAGGTGAAAGTAGAGGCATAAAAAATACCAGACTAAAAAATGTCAGTGAACAGGCTCATTAAGGCTGTATGTTACTCATTTTATCAAAATAAGGGTTACGCGCATCACCTAGTGGCTACAAAAATTTAGCAAATGGCATAATTTTTTTTTATCGCAAAGCTACAGGTATTTTTGAGGGATTAATACATGATTATTTTAAAATTCTGTATATTTAATCCGCAATTGTTATTTAAAGTTGACGAATTTTAAAAAAATGTTGATACCTTTCAAATCGTTTTATTCTATTTTTTTCCACCAAATTATGTTTGTTTTTTATATCGACATGTACAGGATGATATTTTCGAGGGACTAATTCATGATTATAAAGATTAACATTAAAATAACAAAGATGTAATTAAAAATCTATCAACATCATTATACTTATCGATTAAAAACGATAAGTTATTTTGCAATTGATAAATATATCGACTGAAAATTAGTTGCTAACATTCTCAATAGATCGCACTCTCAAAAATTCTTATAATAAAACAAAAAATAGCGGAGACACGATTTGAAACTTATCGT
This sequence comes from Nephrotoma appendiculata, assembly GCA_947310385.1. NCBI lineage: Eukaryota > Metazoa > Arthropoda > Insecta > Diptera > Tipulidae > Nephrotoma > Nephrotoma appendiculata. The sequence continues at coordinate 199,221,546 of OX371224.1, forward strand.
TTGGCGTGTTTATGGTTGGTTCACGTACGTGATCAAAAAATGATTCGCGAATCAAGCCAATCAAATCGTTGGAATTTCCCCGTCTGAGATGAAATAATTTTATCTTTGGGCAAATATTTGACCGCAAGCATCCAACATAGAAAAAACAAAAAACAAATTATGAGCAACAATGACGCTCATTATATCCCTTTTTCTACAAAAAAAAAAAAAAAAAATGGCTACATTTAAGTTCAAACCACACAAATGTGTAAGTAAAAAACAGTACGTAATGGTTTTTTGATAAAAAATGTAAGTTGGTTCAAAACACATACAAAAATAAATGTTTGACATGCTTCTTTTGTCTTACCCACACAATTGTGTAATTTTAATATTTAACAGATGTATTAAAATTGTGAAAACAATTTGTAATTTTTTTGCGACGTATTTTCAAAATATCTTATGTACTAGAATGTTGTGTAATTGTGGATTTATTACATTGAATAAAATTCGGAAATAGGACAGCCGATGCCATCACTTACCATTTCAAGCGATTCTGTGCCACATCGCTAATATTACAGTAAAACAGAATAATCATAAACGTAAATTAGATGTGCTTGAAAACTTAATTTTAAATAAGCGTTTGACGGCTGTAGTCATGTGAGTAGATCGTTTGTTTAAATCACTAAATTATCTCCATTTAACTTTTGAATGAATATTACAGCAATAATGTAAGCGATTTGGACGTACTCGTACTACGAAGGATTCGAAAGGTGCAGATATAGGCGACCAGCTGGTACAAATGAATTTAACTAGCCACCGTAAAATGATCACACCGATGCACGGCGCCAATTGTAATCCCTTACCACAATAAGCAGAAGAGTGAAGGGTAGAGTAATAAATAATTGGATTGGCTAGATCGGACAAGACTGAATTAAATCAAATTTTTTTTTTCCACTTTTGTCTTTATTTTATGAAAATTGAAATACATATTTTATTTTATACTTATACAATCGCATGTTGTTCGTATAATAATTTTACGCCCATTCAAACCGTTTTCTATTAAATCGCGAGCAAAAGTCCCAGGCGAGGTACGATTCGTTAGAATAATGCTGTTATTAGAATTTGGAGCTCATTGTACAAACAAATCACGTGCTTATCCACATTCAATATCGGAAGTAGAAGCTAACACGATCTTTGAGCTCGGAACTTTACTTAAATCCGCCAAATTGTGACAACTGCAAATGCCGAAATTGAAACGGATTGTTACGGGCATCTTCAAAATTTTTCATCAATTTATCACTCATTCATTCGATTTGTGATTTAGCAAACTCAACAACATTTCTTTTATGTGCGAGATTATATAATTTCTTATATTATTAATTAAAAATTATTGGTATTGAGTTATAAATAAATTATTAAAATTGAAATATGGAACACACTATTGAAAATTTTAATAGTATGTATTTTGCTTTATAATAATTATTCCGATGCTAACAAGTTGAAATGTCTGATATTTTTAATAATAAACAATTTTTTGTCTTTCTTTTCACCAATGGGTAAACTTTTTTCGTTTTCATTTACATAAAATCCGGGTAACTTTATGTTGTATTTTAGAATGAACACGCTATAAGTTTTGTGTAATAAGTAAAAAAGCATTAAAAACTATCGGCTGTTCTTCAGAATGAATAAAATGAACGAATGTTGATGAAAAATGAAATGAATGTTTTTATTTTATTTTATTTAATTATCAGTCGTCACCACAGCCAAACATAATACACAAATTAAAATGGTTGAAAATGACAAATGAAACGTCAAGTAAAATAGCTTAATATTTAGAGCAATAGCTTTTGTTTCTAACTTCATATTGTGATCAAATTTTTTTGATCACGTACGTGAACCAACCATTATAATAAAAAAAAACAAAGGATTATATTTGTTTTTTTTGTTTTATTTGAGGTAACAGGTAAGGTAACACATCAATTCTGTTCATTATTATTAGTGTGGTATAGTAAAGTGCAACGATTTTATTTTAGTTCTCTAAAAAACTTTAGTATATTTATGTGTGGTGTATTTGTACTTCGATGCAATTTTGGATTTTTGTGAAATTTGGAACATTTAAAACATTATCGTGATAATTCTATATTAATCAGTGTTGTATAATTTAAGAAAAAGTACGTTGTGAAAAACATTTTTAGTGCCTTATTCAAGTTTTTAAAGTGAGTGAGATTTAAAATATCAAAAATATCTATAAAAACCAAACGCCATTGTTTCAAATATATTTTACTACTAAACGCGGGTTCACGTACGTGATCAAAAAAATTTGATCACAATATGAAGTTAGAAACAAAAGCTATTGCTCTAAATATTAAGCTAGTTTACTTGACGTTTCATTTGTCATTTTCAACCATTTTAATTTGTGTGTTGTGTGTGGCTGTGGTGACGACTGATAATTAAATAAAATAAAAACATTCATTTCATTTTTCATCAACATTCGTTTATGGTTGAGTTTGCTAAATCACAAATCGAATGGATGAGTGATAAATTGATGAAAAGTTTTGAAGATGCCCGTAACAATCCGTTTCAATGTCGGCATTTGCAGTTGTGTCACAATTTGGCGGATTTAAGTAAAGTTCCGAGCCCAAAGATCGTGTTAGCTTCTACTTCCGATATTGAATGTGGATAAGCACGTGATTTGTTTGTACAATGAGCTTCAAATTCTAACAACAGCATTATTCTAACGAATCGTACCTCGCCTGGGACTTTTGCTCGCGATTTAATAGAAAACGGTTTGAATGGGCGTAAAATTATTATACGAAGAATTGCGATAGTATAAATATAAAATAAAATATGTATTTCATTTTTCATAAAATAAAGACAAAAGTGGAAAAAAAATTGATTTAATTCAGTCTTGTCCGATCTAGCCAATCCAATTATTTATTACTCTACCCTTCACTTTTCTGCTTATTGTGGTAAGGGATTACAATTGGCGCCGTGCATCGGTGTGATCATTTTACGGTGGCTAGTTAAATTCATTTGTACCAGCTGGTCGCCTATATTTGCACCTTTCGAATCCTTCGTAGTACGTCCAAATCGCTTAAATTATTGCTGTAATATTCATTCAAAAGTTAAATGGAGATAATTTAGTGATTTAAACAAACGATCTACTCACATGACTACAGCTGTCAAACGCTTATTTAAAATTAAGTTTTCAAGCACATCTAATTTACGTTTATGATTATCCTGTTTTACTGTAATATTAGCGATGTGGCACAGAATCGCTTGAAATGGTCAGTGATCGCATCGGCTGTCCTATTTCCGAATTTTATTCAATGTAATAATTCCGCAATTACACAACATTTTAGTACACAAGATATTTTGAAAATACGTCGCACAAAATTACAAATTGTTTTCACAATTTTAATACATTTATTAAATATTAAAATTAATTAATTATGTAAACGCACGACAAAATTAAAACACCAAATGCCGAAAATGAAAAAAGCGTGTTTTGTTTGTTTTTGATATTGACGTGAGTCATATAGAAATGTCAGAAAAACAGCAAAACTATTTATCCCTTTTCCCACTTACCCACACAATTTTCTGGGTAAGACAAAATTATCATGTTTTGTATGTGTTTTGAACCAACTTACACATTTGTGCCTTCCTTTCACACAATTGTGTTGATTGTACTTCAAATCAACCGACATTTTTTATCAAAAAGCCATTACGTACTGTTTTCTTACTTACATATTTGTGTGGTTTGGACTTAAATTTAGCCAATTTTTTTTTGTAGAAAAAGGGATATAATGAGCGTCATTGTTGCTCATAATTTGTTTTTTGTTTTTTCTATGTTGGATGCTTGCGATCAAAAATTTGCCCAAAGATAAAAATATTTCATCTCAGGCGGGGAAATTCCAACGATTTGATTGGCTTGATTCGCGAATCATTTTTGATCACGTACGTGAACCCGCGTTAAACGAAATTCGAATTATTTTCTTGCAATTGTTTCGCTTCTAATTTCTCGTATTTAATTTATTCATAAAATTTCGTTCCGTTTGTGTATGCAGAACTAATACTATCAGCGCTTTATATTTATACAATACACAAAGGGCACAGTAACAAAATAAAACAAAAACAAGTATATAATATTATATCGTTTAACGCGGGTTCACGTACGTGATCAAAAAAATTTGATCACAATATGAAGTTAGAAACAAAAACTATTGCTCTAAATATTAAGCTATTTTACTTGACGTTTCATTTGTCATTTTCAACCATTATAATTTGTGTGTTGTGTGTGGCTGTGGTGACGACTGACAATTAAATAAAATAAAATAAATCATTCATTTCATTTTCATCAACATTCGTTCAAGGTTGAGTTTGCTAAATCACAAGTCGAATGAATGAGTGATAAATTGATGAAAAGTTTTGAAGGTGCCCGTAACAATCTGTTTCAATTTCGGCATTTGCAGTTGTGTCACAATTTGGCGGATTTAAGTAAAATTCCGAGCCCAAAGATCGTGTTAGCTTCTACTTCCGATATTGAATGTGGATAAGCACGTGATTTGTTTGTACATTGAGCTTCAAATTCTAACAACAGCATTATTCTAACGAATCGTACCTCGCCTGGGAATTTTGCTCGCGATTTAATAGAAAACGGTTTGAATGGGCGTATAATTATTATACGAACAATATGCGATAGTATAAATATAAAATAAAATATGTATTTCATTTTTCATAAAATAAAGATAAAAGTGGAAAAAAAAATTTGAAGTAATTCAGTCTTGTCCGATCTAGCCAATCCAATTATTTATTACTCTACCCTTCACTCTTCTGCTTATTGTGGTAAGGGATTACAGTTGGCGCCGTGCATCGGAGTGATTATTTTATGGTGGCTAGTTAAATTCATTTGTACCAGCTGGTCGCCTATATCTGCACCTTTCGAATCCTTCGTAGTACGTCCAAATCGCTTAAATTATTGCTGTAATATTCATTCAAAAGTTAAATGAAGATAATTTAGTGATTTAAACAAACGATCTACTCACATGACTACAGCCGTCAAACGCATATTTAAAATTAAGTTTTCAAGCACATCTAATTTACGTTTATGATTATCCTGTTTTACTGTAATATTAGCGATGTGGCACAGAATCGCTTGAAATGGTAAGTGATCGCGGCTGTCCTATTTCCGAATTTTATTCAATGTAATAATTCCGCAATTACACAACATTTTAGTACACAAGATATTTTGAAAATACGTCGCACAAAATTACAAATTGTTTTCACAATTTTAATACATTTATTAATATTAAAATTAATTAATTATGTAATCGCACGACAAAATTTAAAACACCAAATGCCGATAATGAAAATGGCGTGTGTTTTGTTTGTTTTTGATATTGACGTGAGTCATATAGAAATGTCAGAAAAATAGCAAAATTATTTATCCCTTTCCCACTTACTCACACAATTGTGTGGGTAAGACCAAATTATAATGTTTTGTATGTGTTTTGAACCAACTTACACATTTGTACATTCCTTTCACACAATTGTATTGATTGTACTTAAAATCAACCGAAATTTTTTATCAAAAAGCCATTACGTAGTTTTTTCACTTACACATTTGTGTGGTTTGGACTTAAATTTAGCGTATTTTTTTTTTTTTTTTTTTTTGTAGAAAAATGGATATAATGAGCGTCATTGTTGCTCATAATTTGTTTTTTGTTTTTTCTATGTTGGATGCTTGCGATCAAAAATTTGCCCAAAGATAAAAATATTTCATCTCAGGCGGGGAAATTCCAACGATTTGATTGGCTTGATTCGCGAATCATTTTTTGATCACATACGTGAACCCGCGTTTACAGATGAAAAACACAAAAAAAAAATTTAGCTTGGACACATTCTTGGGTATTTAAATATCGACATCAAAACTGATTTTTTTTTCTGAGTACCATACAGCCTTAACTCGGCAATAAAATTAAAATTAGAAACAAACAACAGCATTAATTTTCTGGATTTAACAATTGCAAATCAAATTCAGAAATTTTGAACAGTAATAAAATTTAATATGGGGAAACAACAACAATATTACCGGTTTTATTTCGCAAAAAAAGCAAATATCAAACCATACAAATTTAAATTCATTCGTCAGTTTTATTGTAACAGAACGCATTTGTAAGGTTTCTTTGACAGAACGCAACAGAATAAAATCGACAGAAGACCGAATGATATCGGTCTATAATATTTTTTATAGTTTGCTGGTTTAGGAATCAGTATATCGATTTTGTCCCGTGAGTTATTCATTTAAAATGAGTGAAGAAAAAATAATCGATACGTACACAGTGTATAATCAATGCCTTCTAAACTACAGGCCTTTTACTACTCTCAGTTTGCGCACATGACGTCAATTTATGTCTAAACCGAGACTGCGTAATAATAATTTTAAGATATTTACACTAATAAAGCAACTAGAGAAAGCAACAACAACGTCGACTTAGCGTGTCGTCATCATTTGGTGTAAGCGGCCTGTAGTTTAGAAGGCATTGGTATAATCAATGCCTCCTAAACTACAGGCCGCATACACCAAATGATGACGACACGCTAGGTCTACGTTGTTGTTGCTTTCTCTAGTTGTTTTGTTAGTGTAAATATCTTAATATTATTATTGCGCAGTCTCGGTTTAGACATAAATTGACGTCATGTGCAAAAAATGAGGCCTGTAGTTTAGGAGGCATTGGTATAATACACAATTATGTCTTTGCATTTGTTTTTTCCTTTGGTTCGTATGTATTTGTGTAATTTTTATGATGAACAGTACCAAAATAACATGATCCGGGCGAAACGGTTTAATTTTTATGGTGCTTATTTCCTTTTCTCAACACATTACGTCTGCTCTCGAGCTGTGGAGTGTCATTATTTAACATGCTAAAATATTTTATATATAATATTTTTTTTGTATCATAAGTTAATTTTAGATTTATGTGTATTAATAAAATTTTATAAGTAAATTTATTTTAAATTCCATAAATTTTAAAAATAAAATATTAATTTATTAAATATAAAAAAAATCGATTTATTACAATGAATAATAGAATAAACAAAAACCAGGTGACAGGTGACATACATGTGTAGTAAAGTAAAACAAACATACGCGCGTCATTAACAACACAAACACAAATACTACTACTATATGTTTTCGGTTACACTCATTTCGTTTCACCCATTTTGATTGGTATACAGAATTACCTCAGCCACCTTCAATTGGCGTGGAACATATTCCAGTCTGAAGGCTTCATTAATTATTTGAACTAACTTACGCAAACCGTTTTTGAGAATGGATTTCACAATTTGTCCAGTAGCCCCCATTTAGTTTCAGGCTCCAGAGCCGCTATTCTTGAAATCGATGGATATTTCCGTCGGCGGATTATAATTTGCATTAAAATTCTTTATATTATTCGAATTTTTCGCCGGCTACTTTAATCATTTTTTAAATTTGTTTGCAAATTTCCCATTATTTGATGGAATAAATCCGCATTGATTTACCCAGTCGGAAATTTCCACCGATTTTTGTTTAGTAGTGAAATAAATAATAGAAGACTTGCAAGCAAATTTAAAAAAACGATTAAAATAGCCGGCAAAACAATCGAATAATATAAAGAATTTTCATGCAAATTATAATCCGCCGACGGAAATATCCAACGATTTCAAGAATAGCGGCCCAGGTTGTTACTTTGCCCAGTAACAACCTGGAGCCTGATACTAAAGTTATTATTGATTTCATTTTTTAACTCCAATAAAATCACATGTCTTGTGTTTAGATCATCTTTTTCTTTCACGTATCTTTTGATTTACCGTTTGTCTGAGCAACGGTCAAAAAGTCTCTTCCAAATGGGCAGCAAAAAGGCAGACTTTCTGCTTGCCACGTTTAGCTCAAGATCCGTCATCATTTTTGTTAAGTGGCACATGTATTTTGGTTCTTTTTAACCCCTTCTTTGCTTTCCAAAGTGAATAATCGCCATCCTTTAAATCAGAAAGACCTCAGAGTCGCTTATTTATGCTTTTCCTTTTTATTTCCTTTATAAGTTGTTTTAATTTGTTGCACAGGAAATTGGGGATATTTTATGATGTGCGGAGAGTCAAGCCTGCTGCCAGATTTTACTAGCTTTCCATTTCTCTCTAACTAGTTCCCTGACCTCAAGAGGATATTAATGTTTCCTTAAGGAGTTGGTAATCTTAAAATAAAATTATTAGCAAATGCATCACATAGTCAGTTTGTTACGTTGTCAAAAGTAATTCTAGCAATTTTATGAACATCAAGTAGAGCCAGTTAATACGTTCAGATCGTTCTCCAATAATCATAACGGTATACGAATATTTCATTTAAAAACAGAATACATAATTTATTAACAACTTTACTAACATTTATTGCTTAGTAAGAAATGATTCTCTTTTTATACCGGCTGGGAAAGTTTCAAAATATACCTTGAAAAGAAAATAATCCTAGCAGTAGTAACCGTTGTTAAATGATGATCAAATCTGCTCCACCTTGCCAGGAAAGAGGATGGAACATGGACCAAAATAACAAAGAAATAGGCGAAAGTTTTGCCGGGCGCCTTGAAAACACATTACAGCCTTAGGAACATGTTTATTAGATACTGGGACTTAACATAACAAAAAGAAACTTCTGTGAAGTAAAAGAGCGAATAATTTAAATAAACCAACGCTGGAATTCCACAAGGAGATACTTTGGCCGATTCTTCACTATCTATTATATACCCCCAATACCTGAAATACACTATTATGTTAGTATTTAGATACTTTGGTTACAAATTGAATGACAAAGACAATTGACAATGACAATTGACAAAGAACGAATTTAAAATATGACACATGAACCTAAATAAAACTAATATTGAATATTATTGCAGTTTTAAACGTTTTGCAACGAGAATTTCAAATTTATCTTTACAACACGACTTGCGTATGGTCTCTATAAATCTACCAAAATTGCAGAATGCAAATACATAAGCAACATAAGAATATTCGTTCGGTTGGTAGCACCCCAGAAATATTTAAAGTTCTTTTAATATTAAATGTGAACAGTTTTTTTAATAAAAGTTTAAAAAAACCGCCCTGTAACTAACCAATAGTAAATTCTCGTACTGTCAGAAATATTTACAGTCCAGTTCCTTCCCTAATTTCGAGGCTGCGAAAAATTACAAAAATTTTAATATACCTTAGATTTTAAAAGACAATTGTGTTCATAACGTTCACACTCAGCGCTTAGGATTCCAAACTTTATTAACTACCGCCTTCAAACACTATCAACAAACTTACACTTACTGGTACTGTATTGTAAACTGTAGTTGCACAACAATTTTCGTGCACTTGATTCATAACTATGTATCCACTAGTTTTTGTTACTTAAAACACCTTTCCACAACTTTTCTCAAAAAGTGCTTTACTACGTTGGATTAACTTTTAACATCACCTGGATTCAGCAAACTCTTTAATATCAAAATTTTTTATAATTTATTAGTTAAGAGTTTTGATGCAACAAAAAATTAACCTTGTTTCTCATAAAACCAATTGAGGATTTTGTTTATGTTCTTTATTTAATTTTTGGGCCTTAAATAATTTTGAGTTTTCTTAATCGGACTTGTATCTTTCTGTTCGAGAATATTCCATTTATTGCATCCGTTGCTGTATCCGCGTTGCAATTGTAAACAATCCCTGTGTAGTTGTATTCACTAATATTTTACGACATCAATTTTTCTGGCTTTATTGTCCGCTCTTGATAACTAAACGTCGTTGATAATCTGGTATTTCCCTCGATAGCTAACGCTGCTGTTTGAGTTGATTTCGTAATTTTTTTCTTTCTTGATTTCTTTCATTGACTTCTTTTTTAAATTGATTTCTTTATTCAAGTATTCCCCTCGTATTGTTTTGTTATATCAAAACCCAATTTTATCGGCGAGACTCGAACTGACGATCCAAGAAAGAATAATACTAGTTTTTAAATAGTAAACATTTTTCGTTTTACATTATTCTGCTGTCTTTGATTTTGCAATCATATTTTAGTTTCGCTGGCCTTGTTAAAGTAGGCCAAACTTCTGTACAATAAAGCAGCGGACCATCCTCTTAATCACTCGATTACCACGTGTGTTATTGTTGTGTTGTGTAATTGTACGTAATGAAATTTTTCACAATATTTTCAAAGTGTGGTAAAAGGCTTTATTGTAATTATTATCATTTATCATTTTTATTAAAAATCATTTTTAATTTTTGTAAACTGCCTTTTCCTCAATCGAAACCTAAACTGTGAGGTTAAATCTAATGATAAGTTAAAGCAAAATTCTTAACATTATAAAAATTCACAGTTCAATGTGGCGTAATACTTATGTTTTATGTTGTTCTGAAGAATTCGATTAAAAAAATTGATTTTTAATTTTGCTTGTCACGTCATATTTTTGTACAAACTCGTGTATTACAAACGCAAATTTAAAATTAAATACATTTTACACTCCCCAGCTAAATTCTCTGTTCGCTGAATGAAGAAAAAACTGAACGTACAAAAATAACTCACAGCATTAACAATTGAATCAATGAACCTGTATGTACAAAATATTTGTAATGTGTAATTTTTTAATTAAAGGTTTAGCTGTATTGTAACTTTTATTACTTTTGTAATTACTTACATAAATACTAAATAAGTATTTTTATTGATTGATTGGAATGTATATATATCCAAGCCTAAATTTGTGTTCGGAATGAAGCAGGTCCTGTCTAAACACCCCTTCACATATGGCATAAGGATGATAGGACGAGTTTATTAGTAGCCTCGAAATCGACCAGGTTACATACACCTGTTTTTCAATTAATTAGTAAAATTGTTAGTAAAAAAATATATTAAGTCGGTTAGCACAGGAAAATCACAATTTATAACTCTAATTTTAGATGAAATCAACTAATGAGGATTCTGGAATGGTAAAAATATAAATAAATAATTTGTTTTTAAGTTTTTTCCGGCTTTTTCGGACAAAATATCATTTTAATGGACACCCATACAATGTTTTACGACAATTTTTGTCGCATAAAAACAAAGAGGCCATTTATTAACAATATTTCTACCACAAAAGTAGAAAAATGCATTCCCCTCCCCCACGTTTAACCCCAGGGCACTTGTGTACACAAAGATACACAAACCCTTACAAAAATGAGAACTCCCTTAGGTAGCTTCTTGGCAGCTTGGTTTCGTACTGATAAAAAGTTGGTCTACTCATCAGGTTGCAACGACAGGGTTTGTGTATCTTTGTGTACACAAGTGCCCTGGGGTTAAACGTGGGGGAGGGGAATGCATTTTTTCTACTTTTGTGGTAGAAATATTGTTAATAAATGGCCTCTTTGTTTTTATGCGACAAAAATTGTCGTAAAACATTGTATGGGTGTCCATTAAAATGATATTTTGTCCGAAAAAGCCGGAAAAAAACTTAAAAACAAATTAAATTCACGGACGTCTTTAATTCTTCATAAATAAATAATATTAGAAAATAATCAAATCCCACTTTAAAATTGTAATTTTAATATTGTTATAGGGTAATTCCGAAAACTGAAAGTTAAATTTTATAATGAAATATTTCTAAATTGATTAGTGTTTAACTAATGTCTTAATTCGATTACAATTACTATCTGCAGTTATTAAAGCATCCAACTAAAAAATAATTTGATAATGTCTCAAATACCCTATATTAAGGAAATAAACATTTATAAAATAATAATGAAGTTTAATTAAGATTAATGAAAACAAATAATAAGCTTCCGCTACACCAAAAACTGTTAAACAATGTAATAAATTCGTCATTTTTTAATTAAAAGATATAAAAGTGAAGGTACCGACTAAAAGCAATAGAAACTGATTCACACTAAATTTAAAATAACTACGCGATCATCAATATGATATGAAACAAGGATATTCTTGTTATTGTACTATTTCAATTATTCGTTCATAATCAGTTTTACCGAATTAATTCCCATTACAAGAAAAATTAATTCACACTTAATAAAATGTAACACGTGAAAATTATCTTGTTAGCGTACTAGCTTACTTGACTGCACACTCGAGAATTATCTTGTCACCGTAGTTTTCGCTTGACAAAACACAAATGAATCATTAATAAGGGATTTAGGTTAAACTTCAATAATTTCATTTCCCAGATTTTTTAATCTTCGAACAGCAATATAGTTTAAGAACACATATAGTATGTGTCATGAAAATGTATGTACAATTTGAGATTTTACCGCACGAACCTTAAAATATGACACTGTGTTTTATGAATTGAGCCCTTAAGTGAAAATAGGTGTATATAACTATCAAAATTTTTGTACATAAATCAATCAAAATACACTGTCAAATACACAATCAAATTTATCGGGAAATTATCACTCTATTTCAACGCATAAATTACAAAACAATAATACCTTTGTATACTCTGTGTTCTGTACAAGTTAAACATAATTTAATTTAGTTACTAGTTTTAAGATAAGGTTATTGACAATATAAATATTATCGCAACGTTTAATTTACAATGTTTGAATATAATTAACATTATCGAGGCACTTGAACATTAATTAAATTCGGTCTTATCTGTAAGTGGAGGGGAAATAATTAACTGCAGTTAATATGTATAATCAATTTCTGATTTGTCTTTTTAAATAAAATCAGCTCATGGATCAAGTATCATCTTAAGTGAAACCAAAGTTGGATCCTTACGGATCATGCTAATGTCAAAGGATAAATGCTGATTTAATAAACGTACACCTTTCTATGTTCGCTTACCTTATCAATTTGAGAAACTTTGGCTCAAACACAATAGTGGCAAACTTTTTCCTTTTTATATTGTGAATAATACGGCTTTAGTGAAATTAAAGTAAACTGCATCAACCACCCACTAATAATAGAAAGCTTGCAAACAAATTTGAAAAAAAAAACGATTAAAGTAGCCGACGAAAAATTCGAATAATATAAAGAATTTTAAAGCAAATTATAATCCGCCGACCGAAATATCCACCAATTTCAAGAATACGCGCCCTGGGCCTTAGATTCAATAGCTGTCACAACAAGCTTTGTGGATTGTAAAATGTTAGTATATTATGTCGATACACCACTAACAAAACAATGCATCTACGTAATACAGAGAATCACAGCAGGGTACCGAGCATTCTACGCTAACATTAAACATTTTTAGTTAATGCTACCTAGTCATCAAAATGCATAAACGCAAAATCTTTACAAATATTGATTGTATTTAAAACAATGAACGCTAACAATTGAGCAATATATGAACTCAAAATAATTCATATAATGATCGGTTGTATTAAAAAAAAGAAATTTACTGGATGGATCCGAATAAATTTTAAATTATTTCGCTGGTCCATATAATCGGAATAAACAAATTATCAAGGTTCAGATAGGAAACGTTTTCCGTTCATAAAATCGAATCATATAACGGGACGGGACCAATAAAGTCGACACTAACCAAATCAAAAGTTGGTTATCTTGTGTAACCCCTCTAATAACGAAGCGAATTATCTGGAGTACCCTGGTTGAAACGGTCTTCATGGGATGCGGCGAACTGAAAACCTATTGTTAAACCTATATCGAAAAATGACACTGTTAAAATTTTATTTTTTCCAATTGGATTTATCTTGTGGTGAAATTGAAACATATCTAGATTATTTTTAACTGTTCTCTTAAAAATATCTCCCTATTTGTATCAGGGCTGGGAATGATGTTGTACCATCACTATTTTCGACTTTTGGCTTAGTTTACATATAATTTTTCACGAGTATAATTTGAGTCTATTTCACTTCTAAAAATCTAGTTCATTCTATAAATCATGTTTTCCGGTTGTCACTAGCGTTAAGAATATGACCCTTATTACAATTGATGGAAGCACTACTCGACAGATTTTGAAACGATAAATTATTTACAATATTTTACGATTGTAAAATCTCACAATGATTTAACAAAAATATTTGGTTTTCCACTACTAATCGTAGAAAGCATCATTATTATGTATTTTAGTAGCCTGAGAAACAAAATTTCTCGGCTAGTGGTTAATAATATTTTATTAGTTGCTTTCCAATCGACCACCGCAAGTACTTATAAGCACTTAAGGTTTTTGTCTTTGCTAAATTAACTACTCGCAACTGTTCTACCTTTTTATTATGAGTAGTTGGAAGCAGTTGCGATAAATTTGTCCGCTAGGTGATTGTGTGTAGTATTTTTCTGTCAAAAATATAATTGAATGTCGTATGTGAAGCGCTAATAAAATTCCGGTATAGATATTCTTTTATTAAAAAGTTATCACAAATAAACTACACATTTGAAGGTTATGTTTTGCTTTTGTGCTTTCCAATCGACACTTTAGCCAATACACATTTTTCGCACTTATAAGTACTTGCGGTGGTCGATTGGAAAGCAACTATTATTGACCACTAGTTAATAATGAAAAATGAACACTAGATGTAAGCCGATTAAATGGATAGGGAGATTCGTGTTGTAAAATGCGAAATATAATGTTTATTGATTCCTGAAATATGAGAGTTAAACTAAGTCGGAAATGGTGCAACATCCTAGTCCCGTGATGAATTCGTGTTCCGTGAAAATAGGAAAAGGAAAGTTTTTTTCATTAGCCAGCTAGTGGTTTTGATTACTTGCAAGTAACTTTAATTTCTACTGTATGAATAACAATTTATTATGAGAAACTCAAACCTAGTTAATTGGTAGTGAAAAAAAACTTCCTTTTCATATTTTCACGGAATTCGAATAGAACCGAATTGCGATGAACATGAAAAAAATCTGGTTCAAGTTATTATACCTTTTTAATTCAAAGCTTACATTTACATTTTAGCTAGTCTACATTTTAGACTATGTTTCACATTTTGTATAGCTAATCCTAGCGTTGTTCGCAGGGTTTAATTTTATAACCGAATAGCTTAGCCTTACTATAATATCTGAGGTAAGTAAGATACATTATGATGATTTTTAACTTTCTTTCTGATTTTTATTATTCAAATTTTTATATTGCCGTGTGCTAGAGATATTCATAGGTTGTATTTATTAATGCCTAGAGAAAGATCTAAAGATATAAGCACAGTAAAAACTGTACCTGAATAAAGTTTCAAATTTTTTCATATATTCTAGTAGTTCAGAATATTTTCTATCAATGACTACAAACAATGTTTTTCAAAATGTAGACGTTTTTGTTACTCATTTTTACTCAGTTCTAGGTTTTGGTATTTTCGCCAATTGGAATTTACTCAATTGGCATTCCTAACCCATATTAGCCCAAATTAATTTTTTTTAAATAAAATATAAACTGCTTAGTAAGTATTTCGAACGATGTATTTGGAAAACACAAAACCGTTAGGTAACTGAAATGCAAAAAATAAAAAAAATGCAAAATATAACAACTTACCTTCAAAATCCTTGAAATTATGTAACAAAATATAATTGTAAATGTGTTCTGTAAAATTATGGTAATTTGAATAATTCACCTGTGCACCGCTGCGATTTCAAAACCATATACTAAATATTTTTTCGAAAGAATTTTTGTTTAAACAAAACATTGCGGTAAAATATTCCATTATAATTTCTCCAATTCTCTTTTCAGGAGATGTTTGGTATTGGTATTGATCTACATATAGATCACTGAGCTAATATGGGCTAAATCAGTGCCACACCTAAGTGCCACAAATAAGTACCACACCTAAATGACATTCACAAATACAAGTGTGTAATAGTTCCCGTCAATTTTTGCTTGCATTTGTTGCTTCGTTGTGTACGTGGGTTCTTTCAACAGTCTTCCATTATTTTGATTGTTTCATGTATTGTTGTATTATTATACATGTTTGTAACATCGAACGAACCAATCTTCTCGTGGTATATAAATATTTTCTATTTTATTGACCAGTTCTATGTTTTTTTTTTAAATCCGCATGCCATCTGTTTTGGGGTCGAAGCACTCCCTGCTCTTTCGCAGTTTATTTTTCCGTCTTACTTTACGCATCATCTGCCAAATCGAAGACGTACGGCTATAGGGCCGATTTTTAAGTTACCATCTGCGCATTGCATTGCTCCATGCCAGCCTATACTGGAAATGGAAGATGGGTCGGCCCATGAGTTTTGTACGCCGATAGGGGGTCGTAGTTGTGTTCCTTTTAATCACAGATAGTAATCTGTTGATGAAAAATTTCTTTTGCATCCAACCCCTATCGGGATTCGAGCCCGGTACCTCCCGATCCAAACGCCAAGGCTTTAACCACTGTGCCATTTGGTCGGTCAGTTCTATGTTATTACAGACCGAGTGATTCAATGTTATATTGTATACCAAGATGTTATAAAAAGTCTTAAAGGTCATTACAGACGTAATCTTCTGTAAAAATTGGTCAGAAATTTAGATAGCGGTCAAAATACAGTTGTGACATTAATAGATACGGCGGAAATGGTTGCTACAGCATGAAATCGGGTTAGGAGCCAAACTATAGCAAACTGCTTTAGACATGCCGTATTATTTTTAGAGAGTGATGCTAGCTGACATCGAACCTGATTTATACGACGAAAATGATGAAATTCCACTTAGTGAATAAACCCAATTGTCTCCTTTCATAGCAGCACATGTCCAGGATAAAGAAAATTGGGATGATTTTGGACCGTAGATAATTTAGTAATAACCGATGAAGAAGCAACATTACAAGATATTGTAGGCGGGTAATTAATACGTTCGTATATGACACTGATGTGGAGAATGATAACGCTGATGATAGAACAGAGTTTACTTCTCCCTCAATTACAGAAACATGCGAAGCACTGACCACTATCAAACGTTACGTGCAACCGCACCGTGTTTTCTTTTATGCATTCCGAAAATTCCGAAATTGACATAAATTATTTTTTTATTCATTCTTTATATTGTATTCCTTCTGTTCTCTTTTCTTTTATTTGTATAGAACATTCCGAACGCACTCCGTTTGTGCTATACCAAAAGGTAGAATAAATAGAATACATATTCAATTATTGTTTCAAACGTCAAACTCACTTTCGTTTTTTTCGTGTGCGTGCAATTATTACAATTATTTTTAGTTTTTTTAATTAGTTAACCAATTAAATACATTTTTGATGGCTATCTTTTCATAAAAAGCGCAACGACACGTTTATTGTTCTATCAAAACTCAGAAACCCTAAGGTACCGTCAAAAAAGTATTCCATATATTATTTTATGTTCTTTAATTACATTTCCCGCAGAATATTCTAAAGTCACGTGACCGCTTTTCTATTCCTTCTATTCGTTCTGCAGAATGAATAAAATAAAACACGGAGAGTGTGCTTTTTATCGAACGAAAATTGGAGCAGGAATATATACAGAATAAATGTATGAAGCAATTAACTATGCCTGAATATTTTACAAAAATACAACAAAAAGAATAGTTTTGTTTATAATTTTTTGTCTTTACCGATTTATGTTTTGAGCCTTTAAGTATGTAGGTATGTTTACGTACGTTAAAAATATTTTTTAATTTTATGTTATGTGATATCGAACTCAACGAGTCCAATTTCCTTAATATCTGTTTTGAATTAAAATAAAAAGTGAATTTCAACAATTTTAATGAGTCATGCTACACACGGTTTCATAAGACCGGCTTCACCTTCTTTTCTTTTCCCTTTTACCTACACAATCCGTTCTAACAGCGATATTAAATTTTTCGTCGAATCCCAAATGAAAATAAAATTTTTAAGGCCATGTTTGAGATGTAACGTATATGAGGAATAAAATATGGACAAATATAAAATGTATCTGTATATATGTTGTCCAACCAAAACTAAAATTTTCCTTGTTTTTAAATAACTTGATTCTCTTATATTTCATAAAATATACATAACAACTGCGTCATTTTACAATTAGTTATAAAAATGTCGTTGTTAGAAATAGATCGTCGCAAATTATAATTTATAAATTTTGTCAGGCAAACCCGGACAAACAAAAGAACGGAAATTTTCACGATTTCAAGGATCTTGGATTCAAAAAATCAGGTTTGTGCCTGATTTGGCATCAATTACGCCAACGCAATGTTTTCTGATTTACGTCAACGCAGAATCGAATTTATCCCTAAAGACTATAACCCACCAAATGTTCCACAACTAAAACCAATTGAAATTGTTTGGGCAAATTTGAAGAGAATGGTATACAGCAACGGATATCGTGCCAAAAATGTTGAATGTTTGATTAGAAAGATAAAAAGAGATTATTTAAAGAAGATTGATACATCAGGAACGCAGGCGGCAATGAAAAGAGTGTTAAGAAGGATCAGGAAAGTCAATTGATATGGGGCGCAAATTTTTCTGTAAATTTTGCCTAAGAATTAAAGATTTAAATAAATTATAAATCAAAATTGTTTGATTAATAAATCGTTTTTTTTACTTTTTTTTGTTTGTCCATATTTTATTCCTCATACGTTAGATTTTTGTTAAAATTTTATTTTCGAGAGAGCAGAATAAAACAATACAAAAAAAATGGTGATTTAATATAAATTAAGGGTTTAAATTAGCAATAATAAATCTATTACGACTTAATTTGAAACCAGAAGCTGAAATCGTGTGTAGCTTGGCTGAACAGTTTTATTATTCTTAACAAAATCATAGATACACAAACAAGATATAATAAGAATTGGTTTTAAAATACTCAATTTCGTTTATTGCGCCGTTCGGTTATAACGACGGATTCTACTCACATTTTGAATGTGTCGCTATAAGCGAATTTCATGTAGTAAAATTTATATTTTAAATTTAGTATATAATATGAAGGTTCCGATTATAAAAAGAAATCATCCACCAATTACGAAAAATAATTCGGTACATTCGCAGATCAATTTCATTTATATGACGCATCGCATTCCAACGTTCATTTATTGTAGTTAGGTATTCGTAAATGGGTTATGTACAAAACGTCACGAAAGATCACAACCAAAATTCACATGATGTCAGATCACGAGATCAAGTTGCAAAGTATGCAATAACTTTATCATTTTTTCAATCCAGGTGCCAGATTGTCCCGTCCTGCTAGAACTATGTACCTTTCAGTAACTACTCTAAATTATGTGTTCGAAATTATAAAGCTTTTATCATTAACGCACCATTTTTACTAAACAATTAAATGTGGCGTTCTTGATGAACTCTCATTTATAAAATAATAGACTAGTTTTGAGTTGGTCGCATAGGAACTAAATAATTTTTTCATCAAGGCATTTAATTAATCAACTCACTCTATATTCTAACACCCTATTCTTCTTAATAGCAACAAATGAGTCAGGATAATGTTTCTTTTATTTTCCCAATCTAAGAATAACAATTTCTTTCTTTTATGTGTAAATTGTGTCTATACTACATACGTACGGCACGTATAAATGAAATTAATTTATGCAATTTGCATAAAAAAAAACGTAAAAATAGAATAAGATTTGCAACTGCTAAGTATATGCTATTCCTATAAGAGAATACAGTGCGAGTTGCTTAAATATGTTAGTAACACTAACATGCAACTAACTCAAGCGAAATGTTGCCCATGGGGTTACACTGTGATTTTTAATTATTTTTATTTGTCTTTTCTTGTCACAATTGAAATCAATTTGCCATATTTTACGAGAATGGATAGTCGATACGAAATAGATAATATGAAATGGAAATTGGCGCCGGGACAGGAATATCAATAGAAAACAATTGCATGTCAACGTTATGTAGACTATACAGAGAAATGTCATTTGGCTAGTTTTTTACATAGCTATATACTCGTACTATGTACATACTCGTATAAGTTTTTATTGATTTGATTTAGTACTTTATACGCATTCAAAAATATGTTGGGAGACGAAACGGTATTAGAATTATTTTTAACTTAAAGAAGTGTTTAGTATTATCTTAAATATTTCGGTGATAACTCAAGGAAATCTATTCTGTTGTTTGTATTGTTATTACCTTGTGCCAGTCATGCTTCTATTATTATTCGTTTTGCTGATTTTCCAATGGCGAAATAATTGAAGGTCATGGTAAATAATTACTGATTTGTTTTATTGTTAACACTTTTTTAATTTGTACATTGAGGTAGGATGGCACATGTTGGATTTCATCAACATAGCAATTTTCGTTTAATCGAAATAATAAAAATGTCATTGACATAAAGTGATATGTTAAAACGAACAGATGTGTATAAGAAAAAAGAACCTCATTCCCCAGTGTTGAATAAATTATACGGTTGATGTTCATGGCACACGGTTAAACCGCTTTATCGATTTGGCGATTGGAATTTGTTATGCCATGGTATAACATTTTATAAAATGGATATGGAAGAAATTTCCTCAATATAGTTTGATTACTATTATATTTTTCTAAATTTGAAACCTTTAATAGAATAATAATACTTATACAGATAATTGGTTTAAATTCACTAATAATCTATCAAATATCAAATTAAACGGATGAACACTTTGGAATGCGGATTTGTGTGTAGATGTTTCGTAGAACATGTTTCGTCATTTTCGATTTTATGGTTAGTAAAATTTTTTAAAAGTATCTCATGAAATTCTATTGAAATTGTATAATTAAAAATACATTAAATATTTGGATTTGACTCGAAGGGTTAGCAGTGGTCAATAATCGAGGTTAGAAAAAATTGATTACAATTTATAAATAGCCTAAAGGATATTTAAAAAATAACATATTTAATAGTAGTAGTTAAACTAAAATCAAAACTATTTTGATTATGACGAAAGAGTGAAAAACTACAAAACGGCGTAAATAAAAAATTTGGCTTAATAGGAACACAACAGAACGTCATTGATATTAAATTGTTGTCAGCCTGTTTCATCAATTAGGTCAGCAAAAAAAATCCAGACACTGCACTTTGTGGTCCTCGTATGTTCTCGGATTATGAGGGAAACACTTTTCAACACAAATAATCAGTTCTGTTTTAAAGTATAGTTTTTGTGTCACGCCGACTATTTAAAGACTAAAATCGTCAAATTTTTATATTATTAATTTAAAACCATATTATTGTTTTCATAATCTAAATACATACCTACTATTTTCACTTTTAAATCTTGACAACTAAATTGTTATTTTCAGCGCTCAGAATTATTAATAATTTAATATATCGAGACAATCTGAAACAAATAAATAAATTTTGAAAATGTTTTTCAACAATTAAAATAATGACCAAAACACTAAGTCAGCGAAAATGAAATATTATACAATCTTGATTTAGTTCAGCACAATCTAAATGAAAACACAGGCCAAAGCTTTCATTATTGTTTGCAACAAATGTTGAAACAGGAAAGACGAATGAGCATAAAAAAGACTTCTCATCCCGTCCATCTCTGAAGCTACGATGCAAACCATACGCATTGAAACCTTCAGATTGATGAAATCTAGAAAGTTCATTATTTTTTGTAATAATGGTAATCGGGCCTATTATGGACAGGTACGATGAATTTGAAATTTACAAACATTCCTTCTGTGTATAATGATTTTTGTTATAACTGCTAAAAAGCCAATTACAAAACAAAACTATTAACTAAAATTTGAAAACTAGTTTATCCAAATAAAGCTGAATCTAACGATATGCCAGCAAGAATACTCAACACTAGCTATATAAATAGTTTTCTAGCGCAAAATGTGCACGCAATGTATCGCTAAAACTTGACTACATATTTTCTCAACTATGCACCACATTAACCGAAATTTACAGAACTGTTCTATTACTTTACCGGTTGAAATCATGAATGAGCGTAACTTTTGGAGTTCAATTGAAACAAATTCTTATGTTCTATCATATACAGTACAAGAGTACAGTATCATGTTGCACCTGTAGTTAATGGTGTCCCAATTGATAGATCTGCTTCAGATGTTGGGTTTACGGTTTCGGTTGATACAACTTTTAGTTAAACTAACATCTATTTGAAATATGTTGATATGTTTCAGTATGTTTCAGAATACAGTCGTTCGTTTGATCAACGATCAGTTCATTATATAATTTCCCGATTCTTTAGAGCACAGAAGAAAGTAAAAGTGTTGGGGATAAAAATAAAAAAAAAATATCCTACAAATAATGCGTGGATTTGTTCTAAATTTTGTGCCTCTTCTGTTTACACATTTAGGACTGAAAACTCTCATGTGGTTAAGTTTAGAACCAAACCAAACATCTAATGATGTTCCGATCGACCTGGTAAATGATTAGGGACATAATTTGCAATAACAACTGCCTCAGCCCAGAATTAATGTGGCATCGTATAGCGTTAATTATCATACTGTGTCATTTCAATTACCGTCCTATTTTTTCGTTCAGAAACGCCACTCACGTGTACAATCAGGCGTATGGCCAAACACCATCTCAACAAATTCCTTAAATTTGGGAAGTACCTTCGATTTCTTTTCTAATAAATATATTGTTGTATATCTGGAGAAATCGTTGATTGACGTTAAAATGTATTTTTTCCCTGAAGTTGACGCTGACACACACACACACATTCGAATGAATTATATCAAGAACACTGTGTACGCTAAACATAATTTTGAAATTTAATTTGTGGCATTTTCGTTTGTAAACAAACTTTATGGATTGTCGTCATCATATTTATTGCGATTAAATTCTTCGAAACACGCATCAATTTGCAAACCCTTTATGTATATCCTATTATCAAAATCCTCAAAATTCGATGCCTGAACAACCGCAGATTTAATATTCCTTTCATTATTTACCGCTGTACTTTCAGAGCTTTATTTGGTTCCCTTAAAATATTAAAGTTATCTTATGATCGCGCTGCTGCAGCTGGTTGTCCCTTCAAACTAATTTCAATTTAGTTTATGCATTCTATTTCGCATTAACAATTACGTGTTTTCTATCGTATTGGATAAACAGCCCAATAAAAATGTATATATGTAGTTCTAAATAAAATCAATCTATCAGCAGTCTTAATAATCATAGAATAGAAATATAAAGACATTTTACCCCCTGAGAACACAATAGAAAACAGAACATTTGTAGAAGTGAAATAGACTGACATTATACTTGACTGACATAATGTACTAGATATAAACTAAGTTGAAATGAAAGTCCAGATAGTGGCGATACAACATCCCAGCCCAGAGCGCATATTCGAATGGTTGATTTTCCTTTTACTTCAACAGCTTAACCATTACCAACGAAGGATTTAAACAATCCTTTTTCGACACTGTTAGTCGTTGTACTCGAATCAATAATATCTTAGTGACGTAACTTTTGTTGGGATTTTGTACTATAATAACACGTCGATTATAGAATCCGCGGAAGCGAATCAACTGCGGACTGAAAACTGCATATAAAAAACCTAGAACAAAATTTTAAATCATAGTATCATAGATGTATCCAATTCCAATGGATTTTCATACAATTAGTAAATTAAAATCTAAGATCCGCGAATATTTTAAATTTGCAAAATTGGTCAAGAAAATTTCATTTTTCGTCATCGCAAATAAAACATTGCAAACTAGAACAATTAATATGATAGATTAAAATTCAATTGAAAATCACATATTTTTTCGTATAAAATCTACTCACTTGCGATCCAATGGAGGATATATCTCATAAGTAATTTAGAAATTTACCTCGATTACCACGCTGTGGTTTTATAAAAACGTTATCCTCTCCCAACTTCAAGTGACCGTTGATTATTACGATGCGTGATCTTAGTTAAAAAATTATGTAAGTTGTTAAGTTATAGAGGATACATATAGCCAGCCCGTGTAGGTCTACATTTGAAATGTCTCAATTGTAGATTTGGATCAGTTGTAGAATTATATTTGGGCTGGATGCAATATCTTCATGTTTTTTTTGGTTTGTCTAATATAATTGATTTTAATAATTAAGTAATTTCAATATATGTCAGGCGTACTATTTTTTAGTGAAGCTTACATGGGCTGGATGTATTCAATGTTTTATTGGGTGTACCCAATAAAATCTTTATCCATGAAAAACACTTCAATTTATGATGAACACTATGAATCTTACTTTTTCAATAGAACAAAAGGTTCTTTGTTATATTCGTAATTATTACGAGAAACCAAAAAATTTTTATTTTTTAGCTTCTTAATGTTTCAAATGTTATCATAATGAATGATGTTTCTTTTGCATTTCTCTGGTTGCATTTCTTTTTTTATAATTTTGGTTTGCGTAATTTACATTCCGGATATTACAAATTTTTCTTGAAAAATTGTTTTCTTATCCCTAGAGGGATTTATGCCACGAAAAATAGAACAATTATTATATGTAGTTTAACACAGTTTCTGGAACTAATTCTTACTTATTTTTTTAATTTCAGATTTTAATGGAATTGCTTTAAACTACCAAACATACTGAGGAATTGTTATATAGTGCCAGGAGAAGCAGACTCCTAATAATATCAATTAAAATTTATTTAGAAGTTTCATCCTACAAACCGCAAAAATGATGGTAGCACGTAGGAATTGGCTGCTTCGATGCAGCATCCTAATAAACATCGCCGTTTTACTATACATATGTAGTCATGTAATGATAGGCGACGGTAATATGGCGATTGGTCCAGGTTACATGTATCAAGAAAGTATTAAATTAGCACAACAAATGCCAATCATATCAGAACAAACGATTGGCATTAGGTCTAGCAATAATGTAAATAGTTTTAGTAGTAGTTTTAAAGATGAAAGCAGTAGTTTTAAGAGTAATAATATCAATAATAATAATGATAACTTTAAGGATAAAGAATTCCCGTCCAAATCCGCCGATGTGGTGAAAACTGCAGATGCACAAATGGATCCAGCAATTAATCAAGTTGTATCCGAAAAACTCGAACAAAACACTAGTAATAACAATAATAATAATAACGGTGATTTAGGGAATAGTAATAATAATATTGATAATCGATATGATATACCAACCGAACAGAGTGATATTCAAGGACCAAGACAGGAACCGTTGCCCGATAGTGACATAAATTTAATTAATCAAACCGAAAGTGGGCTCGATTTAGAGACAAGACTGAAAGCCGTTGTTAAATGCCATGACCATGATTTTAAATCGGAAACACGGCAGCGTGGTGACTTTTGGGTACTTAAAAATTATATTCGTGCTGCACATGGTGAGCTTCGGTGTTTAGAATCGATTACATATACCACGCATTCGGATTATACATTTTTGGATAATATAATTCCATTGTTAGAGAGGTAAAGCGTATGAAGTTCGTTTATTATATTGTTTCGGTATTCTAATTTTTTTATTTGCTTTAGATGGAACGCGCCAATTAGTATAGCAATGCATGCACCCGGAAGCGATTTTACACCAACAATAAACGCAATTAAATATCTGCGGGATTGTGTACCGGAAGGAGAATTGGTAAAACAATTTGCAACATTTCATATATATTTTAGTAGCAAGCACATACCAAAAAGCGTAAGGGTTTACAACAGGTTTAATCTTAAGCGGATGTTTATAATTTGTATTTCTAATTTTAATTTTTAGGTTCCTACAGCCGATAAAGTACTACAAACAGCATACAATTGTTCATTGCCACCGCCGTATGCAAACGTAACGTCGTCTCAATTGTATAAAACACAAAAAAAATTATTGTATCCCGTCAATGTTGGTCGCAATATAGCACGTGATGCGGCCTTAACCCATTTTATCTTAGCTAGTGATATCGAATTATACCCCAATCCAGGGTTAGTACATAAATTTTTAGAAATGATAGCTAGAAATGATGCACCGTTACAACGAAAAAATCCACGTGTGTATCCATTGTCAATATTTGAAGTAGATAGGAATTCGGCGGTACCGAAAGATAAAACTGAATTACAAGAATTGTTGCGAACAAATAAAGCAATTCAATTTCATAAGCGAGTATGTTCGAGTTGTCATGGTGTGCCGAAATCAAAAGAATGGATGGTTGCGAATGAAACTGAAGGTAATCTTATATATTTTTACATTTTTAGGTTTGACTAGTGCACAATTTTTGAAAGGAAATTGGAATATTGGGAATTCTCGAGCAGTAACGATATTTAATAGAAACTAAATTTGGAGTTTAAAAACCAAAATGTTGATTTGGGACGAATCCCGAATGATAAAATAAATTTTTTTGTTCTAATTCGATGCGTGTAAAAACATAGAGTGTCTTCGTTTTCAGTTTTTTTACATTATGCAATAAAAGCTTTCTATTTTACATTGGCAGATATGAGAATAGAATTACAAGAATTCTAAATTTGTCAGCTTCAAACTTGTCTGTTGTGAAACGATTTTTGTAGATAAACACTATTATTAACACGTTGCCGACGATATATTTCCTCGTCATTTTCGGAGGTTTAAAAATACGTAACGGCTATAGGTCCGATTTGCGTAGAAGCATCTGAGTATTGCTCCATTCCAGCCTATAGTACTGGTGGTCGGCCCATGACTTCTGCACTCCGACAGGGGTAGTGAATAAATTTTCCTACGTTTCCTCAGAAGAAAGGAAGTTGACAACATGTTGAGTAAAATCTCAGCCAAGTTTTGAACATTATGAATTTTCGGAAATTATCAAATCAAATTGCCAATGATTTCAGTAATCATCATGCCAACGTTTAGGTATTCCCCTTAACTTAATGTTCATTTTAATTTGAAACTTAACCATTTATGCATTTAAAAATTGTATACATATATTTAAGAAACTGCTTGTGAGGCGCAACGCTCGCAATTTGTTATTTTACTGGTGATGAAATTTCGCCGCCAATTTTTCAACTTCATAAAATGAAACCATTTGTTTTGATTAAATTTGCTTTGTTTTCCATTCCAAATTAATCCATTTTACTAAAATCAATGCAACGTCTAGATAATCGCCGAGATGTAGCTTCCGCGCTATTTGTGCGTGATATCATTAATTCCCGCGTCGATTGTATCGAGTTACTAGCACGTATCAACTTGTATGCTCCCGAACGTCGGATGCGTCAACGCGATGGAGCTTTATTCTTCGACCGAGCGGTAACTGCGGTCTTTCTGATCCAATTCCGAGGGTATCGCGGGTATTTAATAAGGTCTACGAAGCTTTTGATTATAACTTGTCGAGACTCATTTAAGAAAGCTTTATATAATCTTTTGTAGTCGAGCTTATGTAATGTAATTTTTTACCAATTGTTTTGTTGTGCCGATTCTAGTTACTGTAGGCACCATTTATAAATAAATAAATAAAAATTTTATTTATGATTTTCTCTTTCGTATTCAATTAAGTAATCGAACTAATCTTTTTCAATCAGGATGAGATGGAAAGCTCGCAAAAATGTCCTTCAAAATGTTGCTTGTCATAAGATCACTTTCAAAATCATAAATAATGCTTTTGAAATTTCCATGGGCGGATTAATTAAAAGGCCGAGTGGATTCGTTTTTTCGGTGCGGACAGATAACTTATTCCAAGATATTAGTAGAAAAGTGTCAGTTTCTATGAACCCAAATATTCTCAAATTTATCAATTAGAAAACATGATTTTTAAATACGTTTGTGTGTAATATTCTAATGACCTCTCGTAGCTCACGATCCAATTTTAGATGAATAAATAAAATTTCCAATTACTAAAAAATTACCTAAATCCCTCCTAACAAAAGAAATTCGACGTGGTTGTGTTTAACATTGACGTAAAGTTCGTAAAGTCTTTAACATTGACGTAAAAATAGAGCAATTTTATTAAAGTGTGAATGTTTTTCACTACAATTAATTTAACTATTTTTTTAAACTAAGTAAAGCCTAATGGCCACAAATTAGCGTAATTATAACTGATACATTATATGTTTTCCATTGCCAATAGCGAGAGCAATAGATTAGATTACCTAATCTGTGATGAGTTCTGTTCACCAATAACGTATAGCGAATACGATATACTTTATAAAGAGTGATAGATCTACTCGAAAAAACGAATTGTTTGTTTGACACGTAGTCCAATTATCTCTCACTTCTGTATTTTTGTGTGTGTGCGTGAGTGAAATTTAAAGTAATAGCTTTTTAACTCAGAATGTCTGACATTTAGTGATTTTTATAATACTAAAATTGTGTTCCAATTTGTTAGAAACTGGATAAAAATTAAAAAGATAAAAATTGAGCTGAAAAAAATGTCAAACTCTATCTGCTTCAAGTGAGCTGACAGAAAGTTTATAACGGGTGATTTTTTTGTGGTTAGGATTTTCATGCATTAGTATTTGACAGATCACGCGGGATTTCAGACAAGGTGTCAAAGAGAAAGATGCTCAGTATGCTTTGACATTTCATAATGAATAGACTTACTAACGAGCAACGCTTGCAAATAATTGAATTATATTACAAAAATCAGTGTTCGGTTCGAAAAGTGTTTCGCGATTTACGTCCGATTTATGGTCTACATAATCGACCAAGTGAGCAAACAATTAATGCGATTGTGACCAAGTTTCGCACTCAGTTTACTTTATTGGACATTAAACCAACCACACAAATGCGTACAGTGCGTACAGAAGAGAATATTGCGTCTGTTTCTGAGAGTGTTGCTGAAGACCGTGAAATGTCGATTCATCGCCGTTCGCAGCAATTGGGTTTGTGTTATTCGACGACATGGAAGATTTTACGCAAAGATCTTGGTGTAAAACCGTATAAAATACAGCTCCTGCAAGAACTGAAGCCGAACGATCTGCCACAACGTCGAATTTTCAGTGAATGGGCCCTAGAAAAGTTGGCAGAAAATCCGCTTTTTTATCGACAAATTTTGTTCAGCGATGAGGCTCATTTCTGGTTGAATGGCTACGTAAATAAGCAAAATTGCCGCATTTGGAGTGAAGAGCAA
Organism: Nephrotoma appendiculata; assembly: GCA_947310385.1. Taxonomy (NCBI): domain Eukaryota; kingdom Metazoa; phylum Arthropoda; class Insecta; order Diptera; family Tipulidae; genus Nephrotoma; species Nephrotoma appendiculata. The sequence continues at coordinate 199,250,415 of OX371224.1, forward strand.
CCAGAAGCCGTTCAAGAACTGCCCATGCATCCCGAAAAATGCACTGTTTGGTGTGGTTTGTACGCTGGTGGAATCATTGGACCGTATTTTTTCAAAGATGCTGTTGGACGCAACGTTACGGTGAATGGCGATCGCTATCGTTCGATGCTAACAAACTTTTTGTTGCCAAAAATGGAAGAACTGAACTTAGTTGACATGTGGTTTCAACAAGATGGCGCTACATGCCACACAGCTCGCGATTCTATGGCCATTTTGAGGGAAAACTTCGGAGAACAATTCATCTCAAGAAATGGCCCGGTAAGTTGGCCACCAAGATCATGCGATTTGACGCCTTTAGACTATTTTTTGTGGGGCTACGTCAAGTCTAAAGTCTACAGAAATAAGCCAGCAACTATTCCAGTTTTGGAAGACAACATTTCCGAAGAAATTCGGGCTATTCCGGCCGAAATGCTCAAAAAAGTTGCCCAAAATTGGACTTTCCGAATGGACCACCTAAGACGCAGCCGCGGTCAACATTTAAATGAAATTATCTTCAAAAAGTAAATGTCATGGACCAATCTAACGTTTCAAATAAAGAACCGATGAGATTTTGCAAATTTTATGCGTTTTTTTTTAAAAAAAAGTTCTCAAGCTCTTAAAAAATCACCCGTTATAAGAAATATTCATAAATCTGTCTTGCACAAAATTTAAAAAATCGCAATGAAATAGATATAAACTGACCATTATTGAAAGATATATTTGCAATGGGTTTTGGTTCAATTTCTATTTAGAATTAATAACTAGTTGATAGATCGGATTCTGACCATTTTTCCTGAATTTTCCAAATATTTTCATTTGCTTTTCATGTAGCATAACCGTAAATTATTATTAAAAGCAAAGAATATCTAATGTTATTAAGAGTAACGAACCGGAGGCAAAATTGTCATCAAAAATGCGTGGACTATGCAATTTAAATGGATTATTACACAACAATTTTTTATTTGTTTCGAATATTGACATATTCGTGACTATTGATAGATGAAACATTCAATTATGATAAATAAAGATGTGTAAGTGTATTGTTTAACCCATTTAAATTGCATAGCCCACGCATTTTTGATGAACATTTTTCCTACGTTTCGTTACTCTTTATAACATTACTTACTCTATATTAACAGGCTGAAGGATATTAAAAATTATATCTATTGTAATTTATCATAGAAGCGGCATATAGGCCGGAATATGTAGTCTCTGATAATCCAATGGTATAGTGGCAATGTGGAAAGCCTAGTAAAATTAATTTTAACTTTAATTGAGAAAAACATTTCAAATTGTTGGTTTATAAATTTACAAATTAAGTTCATGATTTGCCAATTTAAATTAGGTAACCATTTATGAACATAAATTAAAAGTAAATGGTTTAATTTAAATTGGCAAAGGATTATTTTGGTTTATTGGTGGTTGTATTTAAACTCCGTTTACTATATTCTTGTAGTATTTCGCAATTATAAAATATATTCATATATGTAATCCACAGATTTAGGAGTTTTTCACATAGGAAAACGGACTGGGTACCAAGTACATTGGGAACCAATATACATTGGTACAAACAACGATCCACATTACGATGAAAGATTGAGTTGGGAGGGGAAGAGTGATAAAATGACACAGGTAAAAATACTTAAAATATTACATCCATTGTTTATGATTTGTAATGTTCGATTTTCTATTTATTTACAGGGTTACGCTCTATGCGTATTAGATTACGAATTCCACATTTTGGATAACGCGTTTCTAGTTCACAAACCAGGCATTAAAATACTAAAGAAGGATCCACAGCGTGCCATGCTGGCCGCCAAAACAAACCAACTAATTCGTAAAATTATCTATCCTGAATTAAAAGTTATGTACGGTTTGCGAAAAGGTTGCGCCGTATAGTGAATACTTAACGATGTTGCAACTAAAACATCGTCACCAAATCAATTAGTAGTAGTTACACAACAAAAATTGTCGTCAATCTCCGCACCATCGTCGTCGTCGTCTTCTTCTTCGTCGTCCTTTAATAATTCAAAGTCATCCCAGCAGCAACAGCACCATTCTACAACATCACGAGATTATAAAAAACAAAGTTTTTTACGTAAACTATTTGAAATGATTTTAAAAAAGTTAATTTTATTGCAATAAAATTGTTTTAATAATTAAACTCGATTACAAAATTTAAACGGATACATGACCATTTTAATTTTTAATTTTAACGAATAAAAGAACCGTCTCTCATAGATCAAATATTTTATTTATTTTTTTAATTTATTATTTAAAGATAAGGAATAAAATTTATAAATAAATTAAAAATCAAACCGTAATTTTAAGGCTTAATTTTATTATTGAAATATATGAAAAGTGATATAAATACTACATAGGATTAAACAGTCTTCTTTTGTATTATACACGTATGTTTTATTATTATTATTATTTAATTTTTAGTTTGTATTATTATTATATTATTATTAAATTAATCAAACAACAAAAATTTTATTAGCGATACGCATAATTCTTCTATTTGTAACATTATTAGATACAATTTCTGGAATATGGAATTATTATTGAAGTGATAAGATTTTTTTGTAACGAGAAAAGTAATTTTAAATTAAATTTTATAAAAGTTATTATTAAGATTAATTTTGATAAAAGAAACTACAAAAATGATAAAACAAAACTATCTTTTTGTATGGAAGATATGGATTTTAGTGTTTTGTGAGTTATGGTTGCTTGAAACTACTAAAGCTACAAACTCAGATTTCACTAGCAGATAAGCGAATTTACATGCGATTGCTTCTAGCATTAACTTCAAAGATACATTATTTATGAAATTCAAAATAACAAGGATTTCCTATCACCTTCCTGTTCTAAATATTGCTCCATTTTTTTCAATAGCTACAGATAAACTTCCTACTGTGCTTCCAAGGTAAAATTTGTGTGGCAGCTATTTTCAGAAGAACCAAAAGCTAACAAAAAATTGAAACCATGAACATAGCTTTTAACGCAGAATTTAATAAAGAATCAACTAGATTAGGTATAGTGGTGGTTATACTAACAATGCAAAGTAAATTTTTAACTACTTATGAAAGTATTTGGGTACTATTTCATTTTGCTTGAAAACGTCATAACACAGTGCTGGGCAAAATTGGTTGAACACTCTGTTTCAAGAGATAGACTAAAAATATCACTTCATAAATTTTTTTCTCTATATTGTATTAGGTGATTTTTATTATCTCCCATATTTTGCTACTATGACATCGAGAGTTATTCTGCTCTATTGCGACTGTTGTGTCATCCGGCCGATGAGTATTTGTCGTGTCCAGTTGATCTTAATTTTGTATTGCGAACGTCGATCGAAGTAACATGAACACATGTCACATTTCATTTTAAATTATTTCTGAAAGTCACTTTGTGTTTGTTGTTACGTTAAAGCCGGGAAATGAATTCAAGTGGAAAGTTTATAAAAAATACAGCTACTACGATAATGAAACACATATCAGTGTGTTAAATTAATCTGTTTATAATTTGAGAATTCATTTCTAGGGGCCTGCCATGAAACTTTTTCTGTTACGGATTTTTCGATAGCAAAAAAAAATCGGCCTTTATAGAAAAAGTATAAATAGATTACAAAGAAAAGGTTGGCCTTGATCGAAAAATCTGATTCCGGAGTTTGGCGCAGCCCACATTTGTCACAAATCAATAAGGTTTTCAAAGAAAAGACAAACAGAAATATCGGGTTTTTAATCTCTTATAACAATAATACACATAAATCATAAATTTTATTTAATTCAGTTGTTAAATTAATTAAATAATTTCAATTGACCATATTCGCATAAATTCTATTTACTTCAAATTTTTAAATTATTTCAATTTAAATTTCCGTTTTCAAATAAATTCGTTTTTGCAGATTTTCTCATCTTGTATTCCCAACTGCTATTTTTGCAATTCCGACATTTCAATTTTTACTTTTAAATTACCATTTCTATGCATCTGTTTGTACCGTAAGTTTTTTGCAATATAACCGTTTTTGGAGTTTTCTTTCTCTAATTTCATTTGCGTTTTTAAGTATTTTTAATTTATGTTTTTCCAATTCATAATTTTTTGATGCAAACTGTTTTAATACCCACAAAATTTTAATTCGTGGCGTCATACAAATTTTTCTGTATTTCCGTTTGGTTTTGCAGAAGTGCAATTCTTTTAGTAGGATCTTCTAATTTTCAGCTGGATTGCTTACCCTTTCTCACTTGTGATACTAATGTATCATCAATTACTGAGCCTTGGTATATCGAATCACAACTAATTCTCGCATTTTTACTGTGGTATTGATTTTCATTGGTACTGTTCTAGCTTTTCCCGGGAATTAGGAATTGGGAAAAATATTTTCATAGCATTTTCCTTTCAATTGTAATTTTCCTGCCGACTGATAGAATCTGTTTGGTGTAAATATGTTCAAAACAAAAATTTCCTATTTAATATTTTTGTTCCACAGAATTTTATAGGGAAAAATATTTCCCAATTCAACTTAATTTTGAAGATATTTGCACCAAACTGATCTATTAGAAGGCCAGAGACATTTGGGACGAAAATGGTATGAAAATATTTTTCCTAATTTCGAATACCCAGGGAAAACCAGAATAGCGGCACAGGAGGATGTACTGAATTGTTATATTTAAAGTTTTGGCAGCCACTTCCTACATTGGTGTAGTTACAGCCACTTCCTACATTGGTGTAGTAGCACTATTCTGGTAATTCCCTGGGAATAGGGAATTGAGGAAAGATTTTGTATGTAATTTCTATTTAATTTTTTTTCTGGCATTCTGAGGTAAAAAGCTAGTGTTAATTTTTTTGAAAACAAAGTTAAATTGGGAATAATTTTCCCTGCCAATTTAGATATGGAAACAATTATTTCCAATTTATAAATATTTACATCAAACTTTTCTCCTCAATAGGCCGGAAAAAAAAATATTTGAACTGAAATTACATATAAATTCTTTCCACAATTCCCTATTCCCAGGGAATAATAATGCCACTGTGGTGACTAAGCTTTTGTTTTGCTTTAAAGTTAAATTCAATTTAATTCAAAGTCAATTCAATTTTATTTAAATAGGTAAAAATGATCTAATCTTTATCCAACAAACTGCATCTCGTGTTGGAGGGTTTAAGTATAATTAAACGTTCAAATTGCCTAGCATTAATTATTTTATTTAAAGTTATTTTCATTTTATATTTAAAACATCTGTGGGCAAAAAGTTATCGACAAATTTTAACGTTTTCGATCGAAAAATGACAATCGTGGTCGATGTTGGCAATACAAATGTTTGGCGACGTACACAAATTAACATCGACACGACTTATTGCGACAGTCGTCGCGCAGATTATTTTAAATACATTATAAAATATTTAATTCAATACAGTTTTTATTATTTTTTCGGATATATGGTGTTTTCAAATTCGCCAATTTAGAGTTTAATGGGTCTCTTAAAGGGACTTGCGGTTTTATCAGAAAATAATAAAATTCAAAGTAAATACATGCAAAGTCTAATGGCAAAAACAAGTGAGACACACATAAAGTCGAAAACCAGGGCTGGGATGTTGTACCATCACTATTTTTGATTTAGTTTGTTTCTTTTTTTAGGAATCAATAAACCTTCTATTTCGCGTTTTATATCGCGATTACAACCTGTTTATGAAATTGTGGTCTCTATCTCTTCTATATTTCGAAAAACGTATCACGAAAAAATTATTTAATGATATATAAATTAAATCAATCGAATAGTCTTAGAAATCGTAAAATAGAAATATAATGATGTATACCCGCGCAAGCTGAGAACACGATACGAGATACGCAATTTCAGATGTGAAATAGACTGCGATTTTACTTGCGTTGCGTCGAGAATAGGATAGTACAACATTCGGTTTTTCGATATTAACGAAAAATTACACCTTTGAAGGTATCGAATATCGTTACGAAAACAAAATATTCATAAAATTATATTGAAATATTAAATATTTTATTAAATAATTTAAAATTGAAAAATTTATAATAGTTATTTTCGACCTTATCGACTTCGTCGATAGTTTTAAAAAAAGATACTATCGACAATTTTGTAATAGATTTAGACGTAAATATTAATTTTTTTTGCTGTTTTATCGAACAATATAAAGAGTAAAAATATAGTAACATATAGTACATTTATAAAACAAAAGTCATATTCCTAACTGTCCGTCTCATTTTCCAACCATCCGCGCAAAGGTGTTTCGCCCATATATAAATGACCTTTCGAAAATATTTTTTCATTCACGCTTAAAACTAAAAATTAAATTAAATTTGAAATAAAAGTATACGTTAGTTATGTGAAATTTATGTGAAAATTCCGCTTTTAGATACTAAACTGCTTTTGTACAAAAAATCGGTTATATTTTATTTTTGTAACCTATTGTGGTGTATTCGCGATTTTTGTTCATGGTGAAAGATAGTTTGGTGTTGGACACAATAACCATCTTCCATTTCTGAGAATCTAATAAACCTCACTTTTAAAAATTATTTAATAGTGGAATTAATTAAAACTAATTATCTGTAATTAATTTTTAGATTATTTTTTATAAATTTAAAATAACAAGATATTTTTAAAAAAACCACCAAATTCTCCTAAAAAGATATGAGCCCCGGGCGGAATACTTTAGAATCTCGATCGTTCTGGCCTTTAAGTTGTTTGTATGAAAAACGTAAACTTAGTCATCTATGCAATTAAAAATGTGTTTGAAAACCGCAGCGGATTTTATTGTCCCGGAATGGAATAATTTAAGATCAATGGACTCCTGTTCCCTAAACTGCAGACTTCCTTAAACATTAAGGTTATTCCACGCAAATATATGTCGAGCCAAACCCTTAACATAAAAGCTTAGGAATTACTAGCTAAAATCAATTTAGTCACCGAGCATGTACATAACTAGTCACTGCTATATATAAAACCTGCCGATCGATCACTAGCATTCATATCAATCAAAAACCAATTACAATAAAATGTTTTTTTTTAAATTAATTTTTAATTTAAAATAAAACGAAATTTAAGAATATCATTAATTAAAAAGCAAAATAAAAAAATGTATTGTTACCTTGTGCTCTCAAAATAAAAACAAACACTCATAGATATAATATTTAAAATATTTATAAACAAAGACGTAAATAAATAAATATTGCGATGAGAAATAAGAAAAGTAAATAAATAAATTCTAAAGTAAAATTAAATAAAAAATGATTAGTTATAGTTTCGACACTTTTGTACTTATAATTTATTTTCGGTTCTCATAATTTATAAGTGCCTTAACAAAAACTAAAAAAATTAAAATTAACAAAAGAACAAGTAGAATGTAACAATTAATAAAAATCTTTAGACATTTCTCGATTATGTTAATATTAAATAATATTATTTAAAATACTATCATTGATATTTTTATAGAACGAAAATAATATTCCAATATACAAGGATTAAAAATAATTATGAACCATTGTTTATCGTGTTATTATTTAATTTATTGATTTAATTTTTGTTTTTGGTTCTGCCCTACTATAAATTCCGAAAGTAATTTATATTATAAAACAAATATAATTTATTATAATATATTATAATTATAAAAAAGTAATTTAAATTATAATAAATATATTTATAAAAAAAAACTAAAAAATTAAAAACATTTAATAAATGTATACTTTTCTACAATATGTGAAAATAATAAAAATAAAATATTTTCCAAAAGTATTAGTTGTTTATTTTGATATTTTCGAACCCTGCGTCATCGCTAGATCTACTGCAAAACATTATCACCATCTATTCAATAGCGAGAAGACAAAAAACCAAAAAAAAAAAACAAGTAGATAAATAGTAGACCTACTAGATAGAGAAAAAATATACCTATAAGGTTACACAGTCTTTAACCACAAAGTACATTATAATAAGTACTTTATGCTTTAACCTTAGAAGCAGTTGCAGTTTTACATTAATTAATTTATGTAAGTTTCACCAGTGAGATTTTTTCAAAGACAAGTATTTAAACCAAGAAAATATAAGAATTAGTAGTTATATTAAACAAACGTACAACGAACATAATTATATTTTAAAAGAGGAAGCAAACAGTATTTTTTTTTTAATAATGATTCATTCATTTTTGCATATTTGAGTAACCGCAAATAATTCATAAAATTTTGTGACGATATTTCTAACCAAAGTTATGTAAATGTTTAGTCCTTTCACTGTTTTCAATTTAGTTATTAGTAATATATACCATGGCATACACTCAAACCTATTTTAGATAAGAATCGTACGAATCTGATTCAATTCAAATATGAATTTTGAACTCTCATTTTCGTATCGTATTCAGGGGGTCTGTTATGAAATTTTTCCGTTAACGTGCCACATTTTTCACAACTTCAAAGTATGAGGCCCACTTTAGGAATTCGTTTCGAATGACAAATCGGTTCGAACGATAAATTCGTTTCGAACATTATTTGGTATTTATACATTCGAACGTAAAGTTATCAGTAGTAAGTATTACAGCAGTGTTTGTATTACGTAGGGCTAATATTGACAGAAAAGGTTTACAAACAAATTCCATACGTGCTTATAAATGAATCGAAGAGTATTTCATGTAAGAGTATGAAAAACAAAATTAGTATGCAAAACTTTCTTTGAAGTCCATTTGTTGATGTTTTGTTTGCTATATGTTTCTTCCATGACAATATTCTATTTATATGTAGAGGTATTTACAGGTTTCGCATTGGGGTATATTGATGTTATTTAGCATTTGTATCATGGTTCTACGATCTTCTCTATATCCAAACATTATTTATTTAATACTTATATCTGGAAATTCGATAAGTATTTTTCCACTAATTAGATCATGTGCATTTTTGGGGTTTATATGCTCACTAATCATCATTTTTACTTCACTGGTTAAATTTTATTGGTTAACACTTTGTAGCTTCGATTTCTTTAGACAGCAATTCCACGAGCCCATTATTCTCTTCGGAGTAAATACTTAAACTAAATGTTGTCCGCAAATATATTTGCTTTATTTTATATGCATCGCTTCTCTCTCAGTTTTCGTCGGGGAGGCGAATCGGGGATCATGATTGCGTGGGTCGATAGCTGTCCACAGTGAGAAGTTTGTGGCTTCTGTCGCTGTAAGTTCACTTAGATAGTATTTGATACCCTCGTCATATTCTTTTGTTAGCACTATTTCAGGTTTTTGATAGATTTATTTAACTTTGATGAGTTTATAGATGTCGATGAAACTGTCATTGACTGCGCAGAATGCGTTTATTCATTAAGAGGTGCTGAATATTCTGTGACGGGTAGTGTAATTTCACCTTAGTCGAACTGGTGTAGCTTGTTCATGTATTCGTTATACACTTCAACAATAAGTGGGATGCTCATTAGACATTCGTTTCTTATTGTAGATTTGAATTGAGTCCAATTAGTGTGTCGGTTGAAATTGGATCCACCGTAATTGTTAAGAATAAACACTATGAAGGGTATGATATCGAAAAAGAAATAATCAAGTTAAAACCGTGTAAAAGTTCGGTCGATTAAATAGACAATTTTACGGTTTCTCCTTTATTTACTATCCCCACTCATCAATTTCTAAAAAAAAAAAAATAGTTTTTAAATCATATCTATGTTTTGATCTAACAATCACATTGTTGAGTGATGTTTCTTAATATTAAAGCTGGAATATATACTGAGAGTTGAATGCTATTTTAAATATCTGGACTGTACGAAGATTCACTGTATGTGATTAAATATTTATAATCACATATTTTAATAATACACATTTTAATAATATTCGTATAAGTTTATTATAACAGAAAAATATATGTGTTTATTTCTACATTACACACAGAAGAAGTATATGAACTGGTAGCATGTCTCCCGACGACCACACGCGAACGTGTTCGAGTTGACGTTACTCGACATAAGTCAGGTGTCGACATCGCTTGCTAACATCCGCCTGCGTTGAAGACACAACATCCTAACAAATTTCTCATGCAGCTGCTTGTCTAATGCTTTTGTGAAAATGTCAGCTACAACTCTCGAAGAAAGTGGAACTCGGTGTCGATATGTTTACTGCGACAATTGTCAGAAATCCTTGAAATCATAATCGTGTCCTAATTGTCTTCGAATATTTTAATTGGGACATCTCTAATTTCATATCAAAAATTAGCATTTTCTGCCACGCCACAACGCTTTGCTCACACTGTACGACCGTAACAAATTCCGCCTCACACGTTGAGACTTTTACTAGAAATTATTTTTTGATTCCCCAATTGACAACGTTACCAAAAACTTTGAATACATATCCACTAGTTGAATTTCGATCATTTGTCCACATACCGTCAGCATACCGAAATAACACATGTTCTTCATTTCGCAAAAATTTTAACATAAAATTAGAGGTACCATTTAGATATCGGAAGCAGCCTTTTCAAGTGTTGATGTTCATCGTTGCACAATCTTGGAAACGACTTAAGTAGCTAAGTGCAAAGCAAATGTCTATTTCCAACATTAAGTACATCAGACTGCCAAATAATTCACGGTACGGCAAATTTTGATCATTGGTGTAGGTAATGACTTACAACCAGATATTCCAAAACGTTCGATTATAGCATTAATGTAGTGTGATTGACACCAACTTCAACATTCAGTTCCATGAACTGCTTAACATACCAAGATCCTTCATTACGAATTCGTTAAACACATTTGTTTTAATACCAGCGATCTACTCTTCATTGTCCCCAATAATTATCATATCCTCAACGTAAATAATTAGATAGATCGTAAACGTATTACTCGTTCGAGTGTACAGACAGTACTCAGCGTTTGATCGTTCGCATTTTAGGTTAGTGATGAATGAATGAAAACGGGCATTTCAACGCTTTCAATTTCACAACACGTCTTCGAAGATTTCCATGAAGAAAAGCATTGACAACACATATGATGCATTTTGCTTTGGCAATTTTTTTTTTGTATCGAGTGCAATTTCCAGTAACATCCGGCTTTGTTTTGATTTGAATATCCATTTTGAACTTATTATCTTTGCACCACGTTCAGGCTTAACAACCACCTATGTTTAGTTTTTCTCCAATGAAAAGATCACTTCTTGGATTGCTCTGCACTACTGTCTCCTCACATTGTCTCGTCCTGATAAATCTTGATAGTCCTTTGGAACCAGTGACAAATGTAATATCAGTACAGTTAGCATTCACAAACTACAGGAATTTTGGAAATATCACGTCAAAGGTAGACCAAACGACAGTGCTCTAAAACGCTTGCTTTCTTCTCACCAATTGTAGCATTTGCATAGTGCTTGACCCTTACAGGGTACATACCAGTTTTTTCCTCTGATTTGAAAACCACGAGTTCACTCTTGATAGCAAATACCTTACCATTTTCAAGCACTCTAGCTTAAAAACGGTTGACATACGTTGTTGATATCTAATTCGTGTACTTTCTGTCCTTCCAACTGTGGAAATATTTACTATTTCACAATGTTTGGCGACTTGAATTTCAAATGAAACTTTGTTCTTCCTGTCCGACAATAATTGTAAATTACTAATTAAATTATCAGTACAGGTACAATCAACTAGAAAGTTTATTTGACGTCCATCGAAGGTTTAGTTGCTACTTATTCCTGGATTGACACATGCTTGTTTCTGTGTTGATCCTTCGGCGGACTTCTTATTTTTTGGAGGTTTCGGCCACTTATTGGCCTTATGTCCAATTTGATTCCAGTTATAGCAGCGGAATTTTACGGTGTGTTTCTGATCATGTCTGGTTTGCATTTTAAATGCAGCTGATATTGATGGATCGATGATGAAAATCATTAATTAATCGTTTTAACATGGTAATTGTAAATAATTATTATTGTTAAATTAAAATGTAGATTTACTAAATATAAACAAATAGCTACACAAGCGACGCATCACGTGATTTGCATATCTAACATGTTACGTGCGTTCGTCTAACGATGCAAACTTTTACTCGCCACATTCCGTTCGTCTCAAACTATTAAATGATAGATGTCGCTTTAATTTATTTCCAACTACTAGTAATAACTCACCATAGATGTCATTGGTATGAATAAAAAATTAAATAATGCAATTTTTGGATTATTTTCAACAGAATTTTATTTATTAATCATATTTAATTAACTTTATTTTTATATATTATAATATAATATACTATTTTTTAAATATCTCATTTATTTCTGTTTTCTGTATATTTTCAATTTTTGTTTTAAATTTACAATTAATTAACATTATATTAATAATTTAATTTGTGATTTATGTATATTGTATTTGTAGAATGTTTTTAAATTCACATTATTTATATTTATATGTTCTGTAATTGCTAATATAATTATATTTAAATTAATTAATTAGTTATTTTTAATTTTTATAATTAGTAAATTAAAAATGATAAATTAGAAAATCGTGTTTAGGTAACTTCTTTATTGTTGAGTAGTATATGTATATAATATTTATTAAACAGTGAAACGTTCAAGTTTTCTTGATATAACAACGGGCTGATAGGAGGGGATTACAGATTTCAGGGATTAATAAAAGTAGAATATATTTTTGAAACTTTCTAATTTATCGTGTTTTAAATTAAATTAAAGCTTACTTAATGTTTTAGGTTCATTTCGATTAGGTAATTTTCGTTTTTTTGAGATTACTATGGTGAGTATTTTGATTCTGATAGCTTCCGACGATGGATAATAGTGAAGCGAGATAGGGAGATTGGGTTAATCGAAATAAACATAAAATTCTCATAAATTTGCACTTCTATCGAACTATTTGCTAGAACTTTTTCCATAACCATCTGGCACTCAACTATATTTATTATATTGTCTAAGCAACTATATTTTGTTGATTAATTTACACGCGGGAGAGGATAGATAATGGAATGAAAACAATTCAACTACAATTTCAGTCTTAAATTTATCACATGAAATAAATGTCCGAATAATTCGTCTCGCTTAGAAGATAGAAGTGCCCGATTTCGAAATTATTCTGCGATCCGACTAAGACAACGGCAACGACTGTAGTTCGTGTGTATATAAGAAGTAAGAGTTACGCTAAATAGTAATATATAAACTGGAAGATTTGTGCAATTTAAATGTGAATATTATTGTTGGTTAGAAAACGTATGTTAGTAAAAAATTAAAATGGTTACATTAAAAGAAACAAACAAAACCAAAATTAAAATATCCAAATTATATATCTATCTCACTCTAAATGTTTCTTTATTTATACACCGGTGACAAATCAAGCGTTAAATTCCGAATTGCTTGATTACGGGCCGATGATCGTGTCGATCGTTGCGATCGTATGATATTCAATACTAACCCATGACAATCATTACACACGGACATTAATTCACCGCGTAACAGTTCCTTTTGGTCTGTGGTAGCTGATGAGCTCATTATAAAGAGTTTGGCTAAACGATTCCTGTGAAGGCATTGTAAATTAGTTTTCTATTAATTTCATAATTGCATGTTGTGTATAGTGTCTACCTTCGATCTAATGTACTGTTAGTGGAATGTGGTCGTGCTGGGCTCTGAGGTGGTAAACTTCGAGGTCCTTCCATGCTACGTGACATTATGGAATTTCGACTACTATTTGATGTATTACCTTTCGCACCTAATACACCGTTCGAGGTATTACTGGTAATCGACAGTGACATCTGTCCAGTTTCAGTTTGCACTGTTGAACCGGGTGTACTCGATGTTGAACGTTGGTGTTTCGGTGAAGATGGTGCACTTCCTACTGTATTGCGAGTCTAGAAATACAACATTTACAAGATTTAGAATTTACTAATACCAGCTGAATGCATAATTTGAACATGTATATTATCTATTTCGAATAAAATATACTCACTTTTCGGTCTAACTCGGGCCGCATAAGTCGTTCCATTAGCGACCGCGGGAAATTTTCATCCATAGCGCCTGCCGGACCACTACCCGTATGATGTGCATGGTGACTTGGTGATGATACTTGTGACCCAACTGGGCTATTCATTAACGATGGAGATAACAATGCAACCGGTACATTACTAAAATGTTCAGTTGGTATCCTCATTTTAGTGAAGCATTTGGTACAAACTGTCCGATTACATAATTTACACTGGATGCCGCGCTGCCCAAAAATACTGAAACGCGTGCGTAAACATAGAAAGCAAATTTTTTTCTTTTCCACATCCTCTTTCACTTGGATACCAACTGGAAGACCCTCTAAATCGGCTTTTGTCATAACCGATCGGATATGTACAACTTCTTCTAACGTTAACGATAACCTGTCGTTGACATTCATTGTTTCTTTCCACTGTTTCTCGTCTAATGAATTTTTACTCCACGTATCATTCAGCGAGGCAGATGGTGTAGGATTCAAAATATTTGTGGTCGTTGAAATTTCAGATTGTCTTGAATCAGGACGCGAAGGGGGCATGGAATGACATGAATTTATATTATTGCTACCGCTACTCTGACAACCGACTATTGTGTGGCGTCGCATTGAGGCACGTCGAGATTCACATTGGGTTGCCAAGTCATAAGCTAAATATCGCGAGGAAATAAAAATGTAAATTAGTAAAATTAATCAAAACGGCTTAAATTATTAAAATAATAACCAAATTCACAGATCATGCATTCATAAAAGGACCTTATTCTATGCATATAAAAAAAAATCAACCCAAAGCTTTTGCGGTCTCTAATATTACAGCCAAAATAATTAAAGTGCACTTAAACCAAAAAGTTAGTAAATTAATAAAATATTCGTGCAAAATTGAAATTAATAACCGCAAAATATACAGCAGCCAAATTAATTTAAGTAACAAAATTAAAACGTAAAGTATTTTAACGATTTTTAAATATTTTTTTTTTGTAATTACATTCAAGTGCTGTGTCGCAAAATCTGTGATATTCATCATGAGTTATAACAGTATCTCCTACAAAAAATTTGATTGTTGGTTTAGAAAATCTTCCAGTCTATATTAATTTTGTATACATTTTTTTGTTGTTTTTATAATTATAAAATTATAATTATGAGTTTAAAAAAAAATAATAATAAACTTAAATGAACGAAAAGTAGCGAGGAAGAGTGTAGCATAAGTATTTTGTGATTTAACTAAAAACAAAAATGATATTTTATGGGATATTTAGCAAATATTTTCAACAGCCGTGGTCGCACAAAGCAAACACACATGCAATTTGCAACACGCGTACAAATTATAGTTTTTTCCTGCGCATTTCGTAGAATTACAAAACCAATTTTATTATTGACAACAAGTAACTTAGTTTACACCGCTAGCTACTTAAACTCAGAAATACCACTCATCTATGGACAAGACAGATGCACAATGCACATGGGCATTTTTATAATCTTACACTATGAATCAATATACATCATACACAATCCTACTATCTGACAATGACTTGACCATCTTACCGTATTGTATTTAGATGTTCTAGAATGACCGCAATGCTTCGTTTTATGGGGAGTGCACCTAACCCAAAACAAACAAATGTGTTAATGGGTTCAGTTGCATTTCACGACTTCTCGGCTAACTTTCTTACTGGTTGACAAGAGATTTGTTCGTAGATCCAAAATGTTTTATTCGCCTTATGAATAATGCTAAAGCAGTAGTATTCGATTTCAAATGAGACGTGCTCTGTGTTTGCCCTTTGTTCAGCATTCTTTTGTTTCTGTTATTTCGCATTTCTCCATTTTGTCCCTACCGATGAAGGACATTAGAGCGTTTTGTGTACCAGGAACTGGAGGAACTGATATTGCATAGTTTACAATCATAATTGAGAAATGGCACCAATATAGAAAACTCAACACAAGATTTGTAGCCTTTATTCAATAAAAGCGTTCCAGAAATCTTTTTAAATTTCTTAAAGGATACAAGTTACATCTTTCTATAAACTGGAAACTTCTTTCGAGAAAGAAAATTTATCAAATTCATGAGGCAAAATTTGCAGAAAATCGTTTACAACATAGTACGGAGAGTAATAAATGGAGATGACTAATGGTGGCGCGCTGGTTGTCTAAGTTTTGGCGAGGAATTGTTGCGGTAATAACAAAACAAGAGGAAAAAGAGCTCACAAATAAACAACAAATTTTCTACCAAAACCGGCTCCTGAATACTTCAAAATCATACCAATGAATAATTTTTTTTAATAACTTTTATCTGCCAAATTTCTCGTTGGGGCAGGGTGCTAAAATCAATTTTCATCACATGACTATACCGTCGATTGTTTTAGTAAACAAAACTAAGGCCTCGTGTTGATGTGCAGAACTCGTGTCCATAGCCTGTGTCAGTTTACATGCTGATAAAAGATTTATGTATTGCACAGGTGGTAAACTATAAACATATGCGTCAGCGAGGGTAGTGTGATTGATTAAAAAGGGAGTGTTGACAGTTGCGTTGAGATATACACCCCAAAAATAAAATAAAAAATTAGAAAATGACCCAGAAGAGTAAAAAATAATCTAATTTTTTTTTATTCAAAAAATATTACTTTGGGAAGAACTATCAATGAAATTCTATAAAATATGCACATATAAGTACATAAGTACAATATTTAAATTTAATGTTGATTGTTATACATAGCTTCCGCTTTTAGTTTCACATCCAAATCGGGACATATTTTTCAGTATTTAATGGCCATTCTGTTCACCCAGGAGGAAACGCGAGAGGAGGATCATCAGTAATAATGAAAAAGAATGCCAAACACAAACACTATGAAGAACCTGGTATCGAAGAAGAAAGTATGCAAGTTAAAACCGTAAAAGTCGAAACTAATAATAATAATGAATGCAAAAAACACCTATTGGGGATCAAGACTTACAACCCCGTAAAGGAAAAGAGCTTTTCGAAGCAGGTCGGGTAAACAACTGCGAGTTCTATTCTGGAGGTAAACCAACATATTGGCCTGCTGATATAAATAAAATACCAGATCTCATTGATTTTTAGGTGACGAAAGGGATTACCGAGGACTACATATGCCTCGAAAATAGCGAGGGGATATATTCTGACCATTCACCTGTTATTATGACACTCAGCACAATGATAATTAATAGGGATAGCTTGTCTAAGCTAACAAATAATAAAGCTGACTGGAACCTATTGCAAGAACTAATTGAAGAGCAAATAGACCCGCCAAATAAGTCGTGCCAATTAAAACAACGGTACAATTGGAAGAACTGAAAGTACTTAACAGTACTATTCAACAAGCAGCATGGGAAAGTTCTCCTACTAATCATACCGAATCCCGTAGGAATCAAAATTACCCTCTTGAAGTCAGGGAATTAGTTAGAGAGGAACGAAAGGCACGAAAGACCTGGCAAAGGACACGCGCCCCGGAAAACAAAAAAATCCCCAATTATCTGTGCAATAAACTGAAACAACTTATAAAAGAAATTAAGAACGAAACTATTAACAAGTACTTAAGTGGTCTCACCGAACATAAATACACTGATTACTCTCTTTGGAAAGCAATAAAAGGAGTCAAAGGATCAAAATGCATGTGCCGCCTATTAAAAATGAGAAGAGAACCTGGGCCAAAAGTGAAACGCAAAAAGCTACTTCATTTGCGGCTCATTTGGAGGAAAACCTCTCAACCGTTACCCAGGCAAACTGCAGATGAAAACATAACAACAATTAGCAAAAATTATGATCATAATATACGATCTGTAACATTACAGGAATTGAAAGAGGAGATCAAGTACAATTTAAATGCGAAAAAAGCTCCAGGTTATGATCTAATTACTGACCAAGTCGTAAAAGCCATTCCCGAGAAGGGATTACGAAAATTGAATTAAAAAATCAATGCTGTCTTCAGACTAAAATATGTCCCACGACAATGAAAGGTTGCTGAAGTAATTATGATTCCTAAACCAGGCAAACCAGCAAACGACAAAAAGTCGTACAGGTCGATAACACTACTTCCAGTCATTTCAAAATTATTTGAAAAATTACTGCTAAAGAGGCTCAAGCCAATAATAGAAGAACGAAATTTAATTCCACCCCACCAATTTTGATTTAGGGAAAATCACTCTACAATAGCACAAGTTCACAGAATAACGGACATAATAGAAGACGCACTTGAGAAAAAGAAAATATGTTCCAGTGTCTTCTTAGATGTTGCACAAGCTTTCGACAAAGTTTGGCACCAACGACTTGAATTTAAATTGCATCGAGATCTACCTAAACAGTTCTATCAAATTCTTAAATCATACATCGCAGATCGGCATTTCCGTATAAAATATAACGGAGAGTACTCTGAACTAAAGAGAATAGCAGCAGCCATACCAAACCTTTATAACTGGGCGGTTGTATTTAATTAGGACAGAGAAATATAATAAATTATATAAATTCAAACGAGAGTAACCATTGGGTTACTGCCCATCAAATGTGAATATTTATTTAAGAAAGATAAATTACTAAATGATTTGTAAATCAGTTGTAATATAAATTATAAAGAAAAAAAACAGTCTTGAATGGCAAACAAACAACGCAAAATGTCTTTGAAGAAAAACATAAGAATAATAAGTTCTTATCTAAAGGTATAAAGCAGTTCATAATAATGTACAGATTTGGGTGTGCCTAAGGTTTTGTATCCTTTGTATTTAATATTTAAATAAAACGGGTAGAAAATTTGAAATATAAAATTGGATATATATATATATATATATATATATATATATATATATAATGATAATACACGGGCGGCAGTGGGTTGATATGGCGATCACGATACTGCGTTGTGGGGTAGTACCCACGCCCACTATCTGCTCCTCCATGTAAAACCTTATCTATCCTATGCCATCCAGTAAGCCACGCCTATTTTCACTTTCAACCAAGCTCCTCCTTTCGTGATACTCTTCACTACCTTAGTACTACCAGAGGCAATCTAAAAGAGATATTTCATCCTATGTAAACGTAAAAATTTAAACTGCGTGTTCAGTTTCTGTAAATAGCCGCATACAATCAAAAATATTATATATAGCTACGTATACGCAGTTTAACGAAAAATCACAGATGACATTGGAATTTTCAGAAATTAATTTAATTTTAATTTTTTAGTTCAAATGAAAAATCTCTTTTGATTGTCTGTGGTACTGCACACCTCTAATTATTTAAAGAGAGTCTGGGCTTCACAGAATATCGTCGCTTCAACCCACCTGCCGCTTTAATTTTAAATTTCGCTTTTTGCGGTAAAAAGGATACTTTTTATATTAGAGGTAATTTTTGATTTACCGTGCGATTTTAGCAAGTAAGGTGATGTGAAATATTCTCAGATCGCATTCAACCGATTTATTTGTTTGGAAAACGTACTTCAGTAATGTGATGCATTTGAATAGCTGATTTATAATGTATTGCATTAATGAGAATATATTTAGATAAGCCCATTGTACAACATGCCTGGGATTTTCTAGACATCTGGGAAAACCACGACTTGACCTCTACCACAAGATTATTAAAATAACAGTAATTTTGCTAAAAATAAGTTAATTTTAGCATCTAATTTAATTTAGGAAGTAATTTAAGAATTTAAAACCGGAACTGCAATTTTTCCCTAGACGAATTCGTAACTAGTAGCGATCAGCACAGTAAATATTTGTTCCTTTTTTGGAATATTATATTAACTCCAGCGGTTTCTGTGAGCTACAGATTAGTTTAATTAATACGGGACTCTCTATATCTCGCTAACACAATACATATTGCCAATATCATTTAAATAAAGTGCTCAGACGTGCCGCTTAACTAAATCACAGTTTTACGATTGGATTCATTCACTTGTGAGCAATAAAAGAAAACCAGAATTGTATAGTAGATATTGTAGAAAATTCACGACAGTAAATAAAATCTGTTGCGTCGATATTATGCCGCTCTCGTTAGCAGAGTAGATAGCGTGCTTGCTCTGAATTCGGGTGTCCCGGGTTTAAATTCCCGGTCGTAATCATGAAAAGATTTCGTTTGGGTGTTTTTAACGTAGGTATATAATTTTCCATTTTCCAGACAGAGTAGTTATCGGAATTTCTCTCTGTTATTTTAATATAACATACATATAGATATTTTTAATTATGTTCATTGTTGTGTGTTCATATTGTGATATGGTATTTAGAAAATTATCAGGTCACGACAATACATTTTTATTTGTATTGTAAGTGGAGTATACCTGTTCGAAAAAACGTAGCAGGATAAGCAAAGGAATAGTCAAGGTGAGACGCTTTGAATTATGAATCGCTGCTTTCTGTAAGCATTCCAGGCACTAGCTGATAAAGCGCCTGATTTTACTGAATTTCAAAATTTCGAATGATTAAACTTTGTATCGATCAACAAAAAAAATATGTCGAGACAGACAGATAACCGATTCAGGCACAAGGCAAAATTTATAGGAAATCCTAATTTGATATTTGAAATAGCTTGGACAAATGGAGTTTGCTTTTATAGCATTGAAGGTTAAAAGACTATTTCACACTCAGTTTATAATCCTATATGTAAATTTATGATTGAAAAATATAAAAGCAATTTCCATTTAATCTTATCCGCAGTCGGCCCCCCACACAAAACAGTTTAACATAAAATTTGTTTATCCTTCCGTTCAAAATAAAAACCAAACAAATTCATCGTTTTCCTCGTACATAAGTTCTATATTTCTCGAACAACAATAACAAAAATGATTAATTTAAAAAAAAATCCAAAAAGAAATTTCTTAAATTTATTTGACTTGCATTACTTTACATTAATAGAATGCCAGAAGCAAACAATTGGGAGAACACAAAGAGTAAATGGGCGACTGTTGTACATCTAAATTTATCCACGATTCTGGAAAATGCTTTAATTTAAAAACAATACGTATATTGTACGTGCATAACAGAATTTCGTTGTAAATGGATGGATAAAAATTTATGGTTTTCAAAAACATGAATAAAAATGTTAATCTTAGCTTTTAAAATTAAGGCTTTAGTGTTCACATTAGTTGTTCACATTTCGCCACTGAGATACTAAGTAATACAATTATTGTTTAACATGTTTGTTTAATCCCAAATTCAGTTGAGCTACAAAAATATCCCATAACTTCTACACCACACAAATAAAAAATATCTATGTCTAATCTACAAAGTATACTTCACGAAAATACCCCGAACCATCTAATTTACCAGCAATGTCGTTCACAAGCAATAATATTATGCTTGGGAGGGTTGTTCAACAAAATACAAATTACTTATGATACACCCTTTGAATGTAATTATTAAAATGTTTATGGATGGATGTAGGTAATTAAAATAATATTCAATAAAAAAAGCGAATCACTTCGCTGACGACTTACTTGTTCGCCTTAATATTGTGTTAATATTGTTTTGATTATTCTCGTTATTAATTTTATTTACTGCTGGTTGTTGTGATGTTTGCTGTTGTTGTTGCTGTTGATGCTGCTGATACGTTGGTATAGGATTTTTTGGTTGATTTGTCTCAGGAAAAAATTGATCGTCATCCTGCAAGCAATAAAACAATGGGTTCATTCAAAAATAATCGGGATAATAATACGGTTAAAGATCACTGAGTACATATTTTAAAAATATTTAAAATATTGATTCGCACAGAAAATGCCAAATTTTTCCCTTTCTTGTTTAGGTTATACATATTCTAAAGTTTCTTTTATTTTAAGTTTAATAGGTCTGTCTATAAATAAAAACGTTTTAGTTCCACACAGAACTTTATAGAAAATATTGTGAGGGTGAATTTATCCTTTAAAACTCCAGCACAAATTTGTATGTTTAAACTTTGATTTCTGCAAAGCTTCAAACTTGGAAAACTATTTAATGGGTTATAGTGAAGTAAATTGTATAGGTATGTTAATCCTAAGAACTTTTGAAACCGTATGATCACTTCATCGTAAGATCAATTAATTATTATTAATAGTAAGGAAAAGATACGTATTAGTCAAACTACATCGTCGTATGTACATTTAAACAAAAACTTAGTTTCTTAACCGATTATATGTACTATATATAATGAAATTTGGAATGGTAGATAGAAATGGGTTTAGAAAATGGCATTTCGAACTTCTTCTGAAAGTTATATTGAAATTAAATTTCTAACAACACAAATATTATCCGATCAATAAGTACTCGTGTTTGAAAACAGGTGGCGTTGCTGAGGGAAATTGACATTACCCTCGTTATTGTCATCAGTCAAACGACACCATACTAAATTTCAAGCTAGTTGACAGGTTAGTTTTTATTTGGCAGTCAGTTGTATCACTCGTGTTTTGTGTTTCTCAATAAAATGGAAAAATAGTAATATCGATCCGTAATTCGCAACCGTAAGATATTGGTTCAACGAATTTCAACGTGGTCGTACTGCTGTTTTTGATGATGGGCGGCAAGGCTGTCTGGCAGACGTTGTTACCGAGGAAATCGTTGAAAAGTTCCACGACATGATTTTCGTTGATCGCCGACCAAAAGTGCGCGAAATAGCAGAGGCCAGACGTGTCGCACGGAACGACAATTAATATTTTAAATGATAAGAGAAATCGTATTTTTTGGAGTGATTAAAAAAATCGCAGAAATGTTGGGAAAAGTATATCGGCCTAAAAGGAGATTAAGCTAAAAAATAAAAAATTTGTATCTTCATTCCTAACACATTCCTATTAACCCTCGTACAATGAAGTGATATATTGGTATAGTAATATGATGCGATCGGATACCTACATTTGTATGAGGATGATATACAGTCTTGGTACTTAAATATTAATCAGCCATGCCTCTTACAAAATTTGTTGAAACATTATTGTCTTGTTCAGAAATAATTTGTTTTTTATAATTTGTTTGGCCATATAGAAAAAAAAAAAATGTCAAGTAGTGTAGACTAAACCTTATAGTTACAGGCTAAAATTAGTTAGCAGAATTCTACATGTTATGAGAGATTGTAAAACAAGAACAGTTGTTTTACAACATCTCATATCATTTAGATGATTCTGCTGGACAAATATTGTAAAAATTAAATTAGGATGTTTACATTAAAATCTTTAAGACAATCTTAAGTAAATGAGAAACCCCCCAGTGGCACTATTCTGGTAATTCCCCGGGAATTTAAATGTAATTTTTATTTAAACATTTTTTTTTCTGGCATACTGAGGTAAAAAATAGTGTTAATTGTTTTGAAAACAAACTTAAATGGGGAATAATGGGTATATCCAGCCCAAGTAGGCCTACATTTGTGATGTCTCACTTGTAGATTTTCCTCAGGTGTAGAATTCTACATGGGCGGGATGCAATATTTCGTATTAATTTTGGTTTATGTCTAATATAATTGATTTTAATAATTAAGTGAATATGAGCTTCCTTAATTTATTAAACTTCAGACGATGAAGGTAAAAACAATAAAAAGAAATGAAAATGGAACAAAATAAATTGTTATTTAAAGTACAGGTTCACTCAAAATATATCTACTCAAAAGTAGACAGAAAATTTTTGCCTCACTAAACAGTGAGATATCTACATTTTTTGAGTGAGATATTTTGCATCCAGCCCATATTATGTGTGAGGCCTACTATTTTTTAGTGAGGCCTACATGGGCTGGATACACCCAATATTCCCTGCCAATTTAGATATGGAAAAGTTATTCCCAATACATCAAACGTTTTTCCTCAGTAGGCCGGAAAAATAATATTTGAACGGAGATTCTGGTTTTTCTGTAGGAAAAAGAATTAGGAAAAATATTTACATAGCGTTTTTGTCAAAAATATCATTTTCTGGCCTACTGAGAAATCATGGTTTATCTAAAATTTAGGAAATATTTTTTCCGTATCGAAATCGGATAGGAAAAATATTCCCAATTTAATTTTGTTTTTAAAAAAATTTACACTAACTGTTTACCATAGTATGCCAGAAAAAAAAATTTGTGACAAAACTACTATGAAAATATTTTCCTTAATTCCTTTTCCTATAAGAACACCAGTGCCCTAATTCTCTAAAAACCAAGATAAACTGTAAAGTGTAAAAGTGATAACTTTTACACACGAAAAAAATTATCGTAGAAGTCTAGATTTATATTGGATATCGTGATGTTTTAGTAATTTCGCATTCACTAAATTTTTTTCAAGATAAAATGTAAAGTGGCAAGATAAGTTTATGTCAAAAAGTAACACAAGTAATTTATCGCGGAATAACTTTGCTTGAATGTGTAAAACGCTTTCGTTTGGATATTATTAATAGTTAATTGCAATTTTTGATATTTTAGTTTATAGTTTTATTTTAGAATTATATAAAATCAAGCTCTAATTATTAATTAAACTCTTACTAATTATTATTTAAATTTGTGTACTTATAAAAATGGACCATTATGGTTGGAATTAAAATATTCTTTCAGTAAAGTTAAACATTCGAATATGTTCATCGACCGTCTTCACTATTACCTATACTTTTACTTAGGTTTATATCCAGTCGTTCCACAAATACAACAAAACAAATAAATTTATTATTAATAATTTTATGTTTAAAGTAGGGAATATATAATGTACCTATTTATATGAGAAGAAGAAGACTTAAGGGGTAGAATATCCTAGAACAAGATGGTCTGTGGATTACAGCCAAAGCAATTTTAGTTGCTCAATTTTTAAATATAAATGTCAAGTGTTTCAAGTGTCTGATTTGACAACATCTAAAATGGACCCGCTCTCCACATAGCAAGCAAAGTTTTCAAGTTTGTGTGCACTTGCAATATTTTAGTTGATCATTACACTTGCACAGTTAAAAATTGACGAGCACAATAAATATGACGGCCTATAGAAAACCAAAATTAGTCAACAAATTTCAGTTTGTTGTTGTTTAATATTTCATTTAGAGACACTAAGAGCTCTCAAGTCTCAACAGTTTATAAGATCTTACAATGATTTAACTCTAAACTATTTATTAACTTATGTTTGAGAAAAGTAACAATTAGGACAAATTTCGAAAAATAATGAACAAGAACAATATTTAATTATATTATGCATTAAAATTAGCTTTTAACATAGCACTAAGGCAAACAAGATGTATATTGCATAAAATCGATTTCTAAAGTGCAGGTAATTGATCAAAGTCTCACCTCCTACTCGTTACCGATCCTTAAGATTAACCCAAACATTTTACAAAGATTAAAAATTAACTCATGGTAAAAAAACAAATCGTAACACTAAAACGTCCCTCCATAACTAGACCTACATCAAATACTAGAAATGGGTCCGATTAACAAATTTTCGGTGTTATTGGGGAGGCACATAAAAAAATTTTGGATGAGGAACTCGTGGAGTTTGGAAAGCTCGCAGTGACTAACCAAATTTGATGGTTAAATGAGTTTCGTTGCTTAAAACGCATAGCTTTTTGTAGTTTACTCGAAACTCTAAAATTTTAATAAGACAATCCCGGGCTTTCCGAGATCCGACTATTATACTTAGGTATTGTCAAGTCACATGTGCGGAAAGAACTCAACAACGAAATACACTGAAATTATGATCTACTTAAGACAGATTTGATTGAATTTCAAAAACATATCGCAAATAATAATTATGTACATAATAATGCGATTTTGTATGTAGTATAAAGAATAACCTTTAAACAGATTAGAATACACAACATTATTCAAAATTCAACTGATCGATCAATTGTAAATAAGACTTATATTATACACGCCTATACCATACGAAGTAAAGAAATTTTTGGCTGTTGTAATGTTCTTTTCAAACATTTGGTTTGTTTTATAAGTCTATCTAACCGTATCTTGAGTTGAATTTCAATTAACTCCCGACTCCGATCATTTTTCAATATGATTTTGGGGGCTATGTGTGATTCTAGATGGCTTTGATGTATATGCAACAATTTACGTTTCTAGAGATAATATTTTTTGAGTTAAGGATATAAAATAATTAAAATTTCATTTTGACGTTTAATGTTATCTTGCTCGCTTGCTGTCAATAGGTTTATCTTGGGTAAAAAAACTGTTTAGAGAATGCGATTTAAAAATGCCAAGATAATATATTGTATAAAATTTTCACTTGTAAAATTAGCCATACCACAAACCGTAACAACTCGAACTATAGATTGTGAACAGATGCTACTTAGAGTAACTTATATCCATAAGAATAATGTTGAAATTTAAATGGGAAGGGTAGTTATAGGCCCTCAAAGTCTTAATATGAACCTACATACATCATAAGAGTGTGTTAAGTTTTGACATTTATTTATCGTAACCGTATTAAATTTTATCTTGGAGTGCAATTACAGAATGCAAATATTGTAAAAAGGCAAGATAAATTATCGTTTACACGTTTACAAATTATCTTACTGCTTAGAGAATTAGAGCACTGAATCGAGCTGCAGTTTCCTATTCCCGGTGAATTACCAGAATAGTGCCACAGTTGGGAGGGAGGTATTTTTAACAAATTATAAAACTAACCAGAAAACCAACCGGGAACTAATTTAGTCTATACAATCCATGACACTTTCATCAAATTATACATCATAATTAAATTTAATGTATAATAATGTCAATTGAAGTAAATAATTGTAAATTATTGCTGAATTTCTCCTGCGAATGATTTAAAAAAATGAAGGAGTGAATATGCCGTGGGGAAAACACTTCGTTTTACCACGAATGTGTACATAGATCTGGAATATAATACTTTTGATTTATAAAGCGGAAAATTAAACTTAGCGGACTTTTGATAAAACAGTCTTGTAATAATCAAAAAACATTATCCCTGCAAAATTTCCCAATTTCTTCCCAAATTGCAGAAAAGCAACAAGGTCGGCCCTTCTTGTATGAAAATTTAATCTTTAAATCTTTTAATTCTTTGTCGTTTTTAGCAAATGATAAACTTTTCAACATCAATGGGGAAATTTAAAAAGCTCCCATTTTAGCTCCGGTACGCAGATTTGTACCAAATTTCGCAAGGATCTCCCAATTAATACAAAAAGTTTAAGTATAAAGTTTTATTCCGAATAGTCAATCGAATGTAAACATGCCGAATTTTGATGAAATAAAGTTTTATTTTATCAAAACTCGTTATTTCTGGTAAAATTTAAAAAAAAATTCTGAGTATTTTATAATCATTTTATCGCAAATGCTACACAATTTTCAAATAATGTATTTGCAAGAAACAAAAAATCTCTTAGGCCGATTTCAACAAAAAATCATTGGGATATCCTATAATTTATGAGAAAAGCTTAAGTATAAAGTTTCATCCCGATCCGTCTGGGCTGAAGAGAAGCTACAAATAGAGTCAAAGTTTTTCATGATTACTATACTTCATTTTACTACGTAAAAGAAAGTAAAATATTTTATTATACATAAAAAATTCTTATAAAAGGAAATCCCTGATAAAGACTTATCTAATCACATGGTGACGTCTAATCTATTAGGTAATTTCGAATAGTAAAGAAAAAATGTTTAAATAGATACATTGAAATTTAATTTTTAGGTTAGGTTCAACAACAGATTTATTTTAGTAAAGAACGCTCTTACGACGCTTGATAGTGCGCGCCCTGATGTTGTAGTCTCCGAAGTAAGCCCTTTTCGGTTTTTTGCGTACTCTTCTACATTTTCCAAATATATGTTAATGACATTTTAGTTTATCGTACCTATGTACATATGTATAGCTAAAAGTACAAGTTTCTTAAGACGCTCGCCTATGTCGAGATATCTTTGTGGATGGGAACACAATAGTTTTAATAAAAATTAAAGAAATATAATGCAAATATGACAAAGAAAATTCAATTAAGCTGTTAGCCCAAAAATCTGTCATTGAAACGAAATTCGTGCCCAAAAAACTTACTGACTCACGATAGACCTATTTTTGTTCAACTTGAGTATCACAGCTAATTAATATACAATATTATGCGAATGATAGCGGCAAAACCTTTAAACGTTTAACAAGAAACGCAATTAATTAGGCCAAACGAAAACGAATTTCGAATAATTTAACTGTTATCACTAATATAGAATATATAGAGGTATATTTAAAGGCAGACAGACAAACCGCAATAATTTCAAGTTTAGTGTTACACTTTCAATATAAACGTGAAAGTTTTAAAATAAATCAAAACCGAAATATTTATGAATTACGGGTCAATTTATAGACAAATATTCTTCTACGTAATCGTAGCACGAAGATTTTCTTGCTCCGCTTTCTTTGGCAAGACTCGTGTTTAAATAAAATCAAAAATTCTATAACATTTTAAAATATACATACGAGTATATTTAGAAATAAATACTTTCCCAAAAAACTCAACAACTATTATTAAATTATTAGATTTTGAAATGAACGGTAAATGAAAGCTATTATATAGTATGTCGAGTTGTAACCAAACACTATCTTATCGCTCTGTATGATGGTTCCCAGAAATATTTTTAAATTTTTTAACCTGATCTATAAATTAATAAATGTAATGTGAAAGTGCAAATTATTTGTATAATTTATATTATTTTTACATAAAAAATGAACTTACCCCGAACAATGATATGTCCACTTTAATCAAGCGCTGACGATGGCGCGTCGATTGTGAATTGGAGGCTGCGTCACAGGACAAATCGATTGTTGTTGATTTTTTATGTGTTTCTTGTAGGGTTGTTGGTATTACTAGAAAAGAGAACCAAAATAATTGTTTTAATAATAAATCATTTAATCATACCACAATTCGTTTAAAATGTTTCCTAATCTATATTCGATTACATAATGAAACGACCGACAGAGATATAAAATAGATTATAATTTAATTTAATTAAGGTTTGATAATTAAAAGATCCGCTTGATTATTTAAGATAGAGGTTGTATCTTTATGTGTATACGAACCAAACCAATTATCTTGTGGTGTATTACATTCGTAGTTCATTTTTTTCTCGTATTCTGTGCACAATGGGGAGAACAATAATAAAACTCGCGTTACATAAAATATTTTATGATGAACATGAGCCACACAGCACAGCATACAATGACGACTATGAGATATTTTTCTTAACTACTATACAATATTATGTTACGTTACGAACATTTCCCTTTCACTGTCCGATTACATTGGTATTTTAATATACTCGTACATATACCGACTTGAGGTTAGTCACCTAGTTATACTTTATTTGTTTTGAGTGCGGTCATTATAAGCGTTTTTTTTGCAAATTTTATATCACCGGACACTTTATTGTAAAGAAACCTTTACATTTATCGATTAAAATTAAAAATGTTAACCAAATTCCTCGCTCTGAGACTGAGTCGCGTAATTTTAGACTTTGTTCTATTATAACTTGGATCGTGATCGCGCACGCAGGTTTAAAATCTTTTAAGCATACATAACAATACCTTGCCAACTTGGAAATTGGATACACCTTTAAATTGCCTAGTGATTTTTTTGCAACTATTTGAAACACTTATATCGATTTAATTTTTCTTATTCTATTAAATTTTTAATTGGATTCGGATGCGGATTTAGAAATCTCATACGCATTATGCGGTTTACCGCACGATGACAAATTGTTTAATTAGTGCCCAAACAGCGAACAGGTAAGAGCCTAAGTTGTATGCTGTTTGGACTATTTCGGTTAATGTAACAACCATCAAAATTATATATTTTGTTATATTTATCTGGTATCCTATTTAAGGAGTTGGCCACCTCAAATGAGGTTATAATATCATGTTGATTTAAGATTAATGATTGAAAAGTTCAATAAATCCTAGCCAGATCTCAAGGTTGCTGGAAGGGCCGAACAGCTGCTGGATGATACGTAATTGCATACTGGAATACCGGGGGCCGGCATGATCTCGTGTTCTTCCATTTTACCAATTACTTTGTATGGTGAAGTGTTTATCGCATTTTCTCTCTTTGCTATGCGCTGTCCCCCCAAAACTGTATAGACTTTTCATCAAAATTAAACTTTCGGTTCCTAAAATACTGGTGGTCGGTACGATCATGCAAATGGTTCAAACAGATACAATTTAAACTCTTGTGTGTTCACTGGTTGGGACAACGTAAAGCAGATTCATAAAAAAACGATTTCACGGATGCGGATTTTAAAATTTTTAGCGAGTGCGGATGCGGATAAATTTATATTTTTTCGGCGGATGCGGATACGAAAAAGCGTATCCACACAGGGCTTTAATATGTAGTGCCAACTTAAAATGAATAAAATGGGTTACTTTGCAATGTTATTAATTGT
The DNA here is from genome assembly GCA_947310385.1 of Nephrotoma appendiculata. Classification (NCBI taxonomy): domain Eukaryota; kingdom Metazoa; phylum Arthropoda; class Insecta; order Diptera; family Tipulidae; genus Nephrotoma; species Nephrotoma appendiculata. The sequence continues at coordinate 199,280,690 of OX371224.1, forward strand.
ATCAAACGCTTTTAAGCCGATCCATTCATGTACGAGCAGTGTTTAAGCATAACCTCAGAATTAACTATTCGGATATTTAATCGATTCATTTATTTCGAGCCTGTCACAGATATCGTTATAAATTCATTTCTGTTTTTTCCAATAATTAAATTAAGTCTATATAATCTTTACTTCTTTGAAGTCTTAACTGATTAAATCGACAGAGCACGCCAGGAAAAGATGTTTTGCCAAGTTGTGGATGCAGATATAAGATTCCGCTAAACCATTTAAGTTTCAAGTGAATTTTTCAAAATAAAATACTATTTTATAAAAGGAATATATTAATAATAATAATAAAATCAATAAAATTCGTGTTTGAAAAATCAAATATATTTTTCACGAAATATTATTATTGTATAATAGTGTAGTAGGAACTCCAATAAGATCAATATTCCCACCTTTTGGATTTTGACGTTTTACACACACATCTTCGTAAAAATCTATAATTCCATGAATTTAGGGATTTTGTCTCATACTCCATAAGATGTATTAGATCTATGGAGATAAACTGGAAACAAATTGTGCCACTGAGTCATATAAAACTTGAATTGAGATAATATTATTTGGGAAGCCATACATTTTCGTAATTTTGAGAACATCAACATTGCCTTATGCGTAAATGTTCTTCCGGCTATAAAAGCAAAACCCATTATTCTATTTCATTATTCGACTAAATTTACTTAAGATATTGCAAAATAATCGAAATCGATATAAACCGAAAAACTAAAAACAAATTTTTATTATATCGAATACAAATTCATATATACAAAATATATATTTTAATAGTTTAATTTAATTATAATATAATTTAAAATAAATCGTATGTATAATAAGAAAGTATAGAGTGAAATACAATACTTTTAGAGAGGTGCAAGGCATGACAGTTTAGCGATGTAGTTTACAACATTCGATTTGCAACCTATCTTAAGAACCAGAGCAATGTATTAGTTTCTCCAAATGGATGGAAAAACTTCAAGCGAGGTTTTTTATATAAGCAGTAAGAGGCTCAACCAAGTCATCCAATAATTTTATTATTATTTGCAACCACTTGTCAAAATTGATATCGAATGAGAATGGCGGGCTGTGTTCACTGTCAAAAGTCGGAAAAAGCCGAACTGTCAGAAACTTTTTGGTTTGTAATAAGATATTGGTGTCGATTCATTGTATATCTTCTATTTATCTGTTCTTCTGTTCCTCTATTATTTCAAAAGCCTCTCGATATTTTGGAGGAAGGAAGGAAAATGGGTTTCTCATAAACTAACCAAAGAAAATTAAAACCGTAGAGGTGGCATCTGCATGCATTGGCTTTCTCGGTAGAAAAGAAAGAATTTTTTAGAAAAAATTTAAAATCCAAAGTAAAATACTCGTTATTATTAAAGTCACTATTCAAGTTTGTTTCGGTTAGAGGAAAAGACACAAGAGAGTTCTTTTATATAACAGTTAAGTCGAACAAAAGATCACGTTGTAGTATTATTTCATATTTCTAAGTTTGTTATTTATGAAAAGAACATCTTAATGAAAACGTATTTATTAACGAATATGTGTGATTTTCTTTTATAGTCCTATATATCTTGAACCAGAACAGAAATCTATAGAAAACCCAATGAAAAGACTACACAATTCGTTTGACGTACGAGTATGTTTGTTTCTGTATCAAGCATCGAATACTTAATGATTGAAAAGTATCTATCTCTCTTCTTATTTGTTAATAATTTTATTTTATTATTATTTAGTTTATTTTACTTTACAGGAGAATATGTCTCAACGGAGTAAAATAGGAGATTATTGCTTTAGTGAAGAAATTACCAGACCGAAGATTAAGGTGGTAACTGATCGAGAGCAATAATCGACGATCAGTTCCGAGTTACATACGATATTTTTCTACAGCTTCATTCTTATTACAAATAATATATTTATGACAATTCGTTTTCGTAAATACATTTATTTTCCTATATAAAATATACCGAAAGATTTTATGTTGCTTATTTGTTATCGAATTTTTATTGAAAATTGATTTGGACGTACAAACACTTTTGTCTCAAGTTGACATATTTGCATATATTTTATAATTTTGGTTTATTAAATTAAAAAAAGGACGTTGAAGGTAATAGTAACCCATTGTAAGATCAGTAAACCATCTTTTTCAGTCTATAGGGAGCAACGTATACGTCATTATTAGCTATGCTGGGGTGGGATTTTGTAACATCACGTTTTTCGATACGGTCGAAATTTATGTCTCCTTAATCACGAACAAGTTAGAACTTTTCTTATTTTTTCATTACGATGTTTCTATTCTGATCTCAGCTTACTCGAACAAAAATTGTGTCTTTCTATTATCTAATTGTTTTATGAGTGTTACTTGATCGAAAAAGAAAAACGAGAATCTAGTAAATTTATTCTAGTAGACTGCAAACGAAGCACTAGCAAATTTATTTTAGAAAAAAGAGAGATAATTTTCGATAAGTATCGAGAAAAGTGATGTTACAAAATCCCACCAATGGGATGTTCTTATATCACTTTTTCGATATTTGTGTCTCGTTTCTCTAGAGTAAAATACGACCCTTTTTATCTTTTTATATATCATTTACATTTTATTTATCATTTATCTAGATTAAAACAATACGACGTGTCTACAACATTTTCATTAACAAATAATTTATTTTCGTTGCATGACCCGGCAGACAATTAAAGGAGATGTTGCATTTGAATTTTGAACTAAAACATTAAAATAAAATTTATTTCTGATAATGTCAGTGCAAAAGAAAAAAAATATTTTGATTGTGTGCGACTATTTACAGAAAATAAACATGCAGTGTAAACAAAATATTTGCAAGAAACGAAAAATCTCCAGTGATAGCTATCACTTCCGGTTGGCCGATTTCCGCCAAAAATCACTGGGATTCTGAAATCCAGTTGCAGTTGAAATATTCTTTAAAACATTGGTCATTTGCCAACATCCGCGGTAGTCTCAAAAATTACATAATATTGATTAAAAAAGTGTACTACTGGTGGTCCATTCACCTTCCAACGTGTAGTATGGGACAATTGTTTATTTTGCAATTTACTTGATTATAAAAAGATATCAGGTTGAAAACTTTTACTTTTTGCATTTAGAATTTTTATTCCCGCTTGTGTCCTCGTTGAACAAGGTTGTAAATAGTTGTTACTTCGCCACAAATACTTGTATTCGTAATTATGTGTAGTATTTAATTTTATTCCGTATTTTAATTATATTATACACACATAGTTCCAAAAATTATTTTCCCTTAAATTGAACTTAAGTTTGTAAATTATTTTAAAAAGTTAATTGTGTTTTAGTATACTCGTATAAGTTTCTTTCTCAAAGACAATATGGCTAACATCCAAATAGCTTTTATGTAGCCGCAATGAACCGTACACTCGATTTATATAAAGAATTACTATGCGTATAAATATGTAGCAAAAAAGTTTAATGCATATTTTGGCGTTAATTAAGGTTGAAAACACAAAAACTTTTAAAAGCCACACATTATGTTTCCTAGTTTCCCAGAAGTACAATAACATATTCTCGTGCAATTTGAAGGTTAAACCAATTATCTGTCGAGTTTATACTTTCGATTTGTTCTCAATCCGAAATATAAGAAAACTCTATTAATAATGTAACTGTAAGTAAAATCGAAACAAGTTTCGTTGTTGCTTTTAAAAATAACACTGTGTAACATAACTAAAGAACAATGCACGATTTAATCGATCACATAAAAAATAGTTTTTATCAAAGGCGACTATTTTTGACTATGGACTATAAAGTGTACCACATTACAGATTGAACTACTAAAGCACCATAACACTGTCATTATTATTTGCACGGAACTAGTTTTAATACAGCAAATAGCATCCGCCTAAACCGTTCCATGACTGTATCAATAAATAGTTTGAATTGATATTCTGTTAAATTACAGTAGGATAACCATACGGTTTCAAACAAAATTGGAGTATAACGATTCTATCGAAGCGTGTGAGCATTTTATTGTTTGGATTCTAGGTTTTCGTTGTGTATATTTCTTTAATTTAACTATAAATTGAAAACGAATTTCTCTAATTTCCAAACAAAACGAAACAATTTTCTAGTAAAACTAAAATGCTTGCCATTGTTAATATTTACAAAAACGATTATTAAAGCAAGTTAACTTTTCATGCGTCATGGATTATCTGCGAGTCGATGATTTTCTGGTTTTAGTATAAGGTCATAATGTTTATAAGTTGAGAGGCGATATTTTGTTTAATTTTATGAAGATTTAAATGGAATAGAATAAGCTTGTTCCTCAGCTCTCACGCTTGGTACAACGATCTTGGGGTTGGTTTAAGAAGTAAGTTAAAAAATCGGTTGCAAAATTTTAAGTACTGCATTTACTAAAAATACAAAACTAGCTCAATTTAAATTTCAAAATTAGGTTGGAGTTTAGGCATATTTAGTTTTAAATACTTTTAACTTGTGAAATAATTTTAAAATATACAACTCAAATAATATGTATAATGAATGTGTACTTCTTGACAAACGTTCACATAAGAATAGTGATAAACATTGACACAAAATAATTGAGGAAAATTGAGAGGTATAAATGTAATGGAATTGGTTAATAAGACCAAATACCTAACGTGAGGGAGCACAAATAATACGACAACAACTTCCACGGCAAGCCAGTATGCGTCATTCAGCAACATTATCTGAGTGCCAGTAGAACTCGGACCTTGGTAAGATTCAATGGGATAAAACCACATATTGATCCGAAAATATTACCTGATTATGGAACCTCAAAAACGAGGAAGCCTATATGCGATCTTCGAATAAATATCGAACGAATGATCTTCTCTTCCGGACGGAATTATGCTTAACAACCTTATGTAACCTCAAGGGGCCATGTCCGGTTCTATAAATAGTGGTAATATTGATGAAACATTATATATAAAATTGGCAAATCCTACGATTGGCCAAGACAAGCATCACAAGTTGTCGCAATTAATGCTGTCTATATTTCTGTGTGTGTATATTTGAAATAGGAGTGTAGAAAAAAAATCAAAATATCAAATATATCTTATATCCTCTTTCCGGCCAGACAAAATTTTTTTATTCTTATATTTAGGTCCACCGTACACAAACGTGTATGTTAATAACCATAGTTTGTAATAGTTTTTGTTTTTTCATGCTTCTCTTTCGTCACGTACACAATTGTGATCCTTACGCGTTAGTTTAAAAACGCGTCGGTTTTAACACAATTGTATTTAACAATACTTTATCATGTCGATATTTTAAACGGTTAAACAAAACTATTTGCGGTAGCATCCACAAAAATTATAATAATATTATGATAATGTTTGTGGATCCTACCACAAATAGTTTTGTTGTGAAAAATCATTTCGCTCTAGGAATCAATTCATACAGTCACAGCCAAAATGATGCAAACAATTTTAATTTTTTTTAAAGTAAATATCCAAAAAACAATTATAAATATCTAGTTTAATGCCACCCCGGTTGCAAAGTGGTCAGTATGCTTGCTCCAGCGACCGGAGGTCCCGGGTTCGATTCCCGGTGGTGACAAGGAAAACAAATTTCACGGCTGGTTTGAGGATCAATGAATTAATCACTCATTATCCGAAATGAAAATATGATTATGAAACCTCATTTGAGGCGGCCATATCCCTTGATGGGATTTAATTAATTTAATTTCATAAAACAAAACAAATACAAAATTTCAATTTATAACAAAATAGTAACAAACATCAAAATTTCCACGTAAAAACATATCACATCTAAAAGATGCACTCTCTTTGTTGCGGTACTTTTTCTACAAAAATTAAAATTTTCAACGTAAAACAATTTTGAGTATCAGTTTTAAACAACTTTTTATGCGATTATAGTCAATATAGTGCGTCAATATAAACAAATAAGTGAAATTTTGATAATAATTGAGAAAATCGGTCCCCAAACAAGTATTGAAACGCGTGAATTAATTATTCTTATTAATCACAATTAAGTGCTCCAAAGTGGGTAGAGCACGAATACGCAGAATATTAAGAGAACCAAATTTTCATGGAAGAACAATGTGGAAATAGCCAAACATTAGTATGAAGTGAAGTTAATCGTAAGGCTAGAGTTAAATTTGGGCAAGACCATAAAAACAAAGATGAAACTTTCTGGAACACGGTTTTATTTGCTGATGAAAGCAAGTTTAACCTTTTAAGATCAGCCGGAAGAAACTAAGTATGGAGAAAGACTAATACGGAGGTAGCAGCTAAAAATTTACGAAGCACTGTTAAACAAGGTGAAGGTCATGTTATGTTATGGGCTTGCATGGCGTCTTCCGGAGTTGGAAATTTATGGTTGGTGTTCGTTCGTTCTGACAATTTTTTCGGCCAATCATATTGCTCAAAAAATGACGACTTTTTTCTTCTGGATTTTTCCACAAGAGATGATTGGTCGAAAAAATGATTGCTAAAAGTTGGCTCATTTAGAATACTCCCCATATCATCCCGGTTTTCAAAATCCCTGTTTGAATTTTTAAAATTTGACATGTGGGAAAATGGGACTCAAATGATTTTTTGACAACATTCAAAAATGAGTTTGCAAAGTTCTACAAAATGGCTAATAGAAATGGAAATTGGCGATTTCTTAACAGATTTTGTTGAAATTCGATACGTGCGATGGAAATGGAATTCTAAAATGATTTTCCGATAAAGCGGTCAATAGAGATGGAACTAGGCCATTTCTAAACCGATTTTGTTGAAATTGCGTGCGATGGAAATGGAATTCTAAAAAGATTTTTGCCTTAACAAAATATTGCTTTTTTTAGTAATCTTGCAATTACAAAATCGGCAACATATTACTCATGGCACTGTTGTTGTAATTTGACAAAAAAGGGGAGTTCAGTTTTTCCGACTCCGATAAAAGAGCACCGACTCCACGAAACTGATTCCCGCCTCTGACTTCGCAGCCTTGGTTTTTTCTAGTGAATTTTCGAACAAGATGACCAAAACACCTGCTCAATTATCGGACATAAATGTTATTGAAAAATTATAGTCTAAACTTGAAAGTGAAATCAGAAAACATGAGATTAATAATGTAGCAAACTTAAAAAAATCATTGTAATAAGAGTGGAGAAAAATAACTCCAGAGTACACGAAAAAACTCGTGGATTCGATACCAAAAAGACTCAAAGCGGTTCTAAAACAAAATAGATATCCTACCAAATATTAATAAATTAATTATACAATGTGATAAATTAGTTACAAATATATGAATTAACTTTTTAAAGAATTTTTAAAACTGCATCGTTTTAGTTTCGACATATTTTTACGTAGAAATTATGATTTTTGTTACTATTTTGTTGTAAATTGAAATTATATATTTGTTTGTTGTTTCATGAAATTAACAATTAATACTGAAGCTTATAATAAGTGCAAATTAAAAATATATATTTATAATTATTTTTTGGATATTTACTTTAAAAAAAACAAAAATTGCTTGCATTATTTTGGCTGTGTTAAACTGTAGTTTAATTTTTATTTTATATATTCAATAGTACAACAAAGATCATCTAGTCATCAATTTATCTTAAATACGATTTCACGATTGATGAAGAATAATCTATTGGTTACCCCTATAACAATTATTTCATTATTCTAATTAGAACTGTTCAGTTCTACATTGGTGGTATCCAACGTACGACGTGTGTCTGTATTTTCATGCCGAAAAAATCATTGTAGGTGTTTCCTTCCTTGTTTCTTTATTTCATTGGTGACGTTTTCCATCTTTAAGTTCCTATGAAGGATGTCGTTCCTGATGTACCCTGGGACATTAACCCCAAAGTTGGGTATCATACTGGTTTTAGCATTCGCCGGTACAAAAACAATTTGTTATGTATTGTAAGCTCAGAATTTCTACCCATGAGCCACTACATTTTTCTATATTTAATGTTTAACTATTCTTTTATTTTTCTTCTTGATGACCTCTTTCCATCTTAGCTTAGCATGGAGGATTTTATGGTATTTAGCTATATTTGCATATGGAATTTGGTTTGTGTTAAGAACCACGGGAATGCAGTTTATATTTTGGTTTGTAAAGTGGACATGTACTGATTTTAATTCATTTATTATTTTAGTCCAGTCACTGTGTTAACTGCATTTTGATGTTTATTTGTTGTTTCCCATATATCTTTTCCAACTGCGAGGTTAATTGTATAGTCTGCAACTTTTGCTCTTAGGCTGCGGGCCAATAGTCGAGTAAAAGTCAATTTTAAAATTTTTTTCGGTAAATTATTTTATTTTTCAAAAACTCTATGGCAAACTGATCGAAAAATCTGTGCTAAATCCGATTTTTACCATAGTAAACGATGTACCCGACTATTGGCTCGCAGCCTTAGAACTTTGAATTTTCGGTAAATCTCTCTCTTTCTTGCAAGCTTAAGCTACATCTAAGAAAATTCTGGAGCATATCTTCTTGTTCGCAAGTGCATTTTCAATATAGCATCCGCTACTCTGTGAACTTTTTTAATAGTAGAGTGGTTTCATCTAAATTCAAATAGGTGTAGTCATAGGGGAATACATATATAAGAGTATACATTTTATGAACCAATTTCACTTGCGATTTTAATCTTATTTTATAGTTCTTATTTATTCATAAATATAAATTGTAATCTTTTATATATATTTATCCTATACATAGATATCTTATAAACAAATCGTCATACTTATTTTACATGCGAGGTTAATATAGACTTCTTCTTGTCGCCCTCGTCAGCTTAGTAAGTAGTGTGTTTGCTCTGTGACTCGGAAGTCCCGGGTTCGATTCCCGGTGGTAACCAGTAAAAAAGTTGCGACTGGGTGTTTTTAACGTGTCATATGTTATTTATATATGTTCGTCTATTTCAGATTTACAGCCATAGTAGTTACGGTTTTGTCCTAATGCTTGGTTCACGTATGCGATCAAAAAATGATTCGCGAATCAAGCCAATGTTTGAGCGTAATTATTTCTCATTATTCCTCATAATTTGTTATTTTTTTTTTATTATGTTGGATGGTTCCGATCAAAATTTTTCCCAAAGTTAAAATTTTTTCATCTCGAGCGGGGAAATTTGTATATGTTTTCAATGATTTAATTTTCCTATGATTCGCGAATCATTTTTTGATCGCATACGTGAACCAAGCATTAATATTTAAAATTAAAACAGATTAACCTTGCAATAAAAAAAAATACAATACATGATTCCTCTATATCCATTTTCCTCACCGGTAACACAATTGTGTGGGTTCGGCAAAAGAATCATGTCAAAAATTTATTTTTGTATGTTTTTTTTTGCTCATTTGTGCCTTCCTTTCATACTTATTTTAGTCCGGAAAAAAAACACTATAACTATACACACGATTGTGTTGGCTGTATTTCAAATCAAGCGGAATTTTTTATCAAAAACGCCATTACATACTATGGTTTTTTACTCACACATTTGTGTGGTTCGGACTTAAATTGAGCGAATTTTTTTTTTGGTTGAAAAAAGGATATATATTTTTCTCCATGCTGTGGTCGGTTACACATGTTGCTTCTGTTATAGGTTTTAGGAGCCTCTTAATCAGCAATTTTTTCAAAGGTTTTGTTTATGACGGACTATATCGGTCTATATATTTTATCGTTTTATGACTTCGTTAATTATTCTGCTTAAATTACACAATTGGGAATGGCTTTCACAATTTGTCCAGTTTCACCTTGTCACCTTGATCTTTTCAGTCATAGCCAGGAGCTTTTATGGTACTCAAAAATAGTATTGATCTACTTAGTTTGACTAAACTCACATTTCTTATACGAGGGTTGCCTTTTATATTTCGGGATTGGACAACCCTAGTGTTGTAATCTGGTAACTGACAGCTCTATCGTAAAGTTTGACATTTTTGAGATTATACGTACTCACAACGTTTTGACATTCGAGCGCTATTTGTGTTGTTTACAGTACTCATTAACTCAACATCTCGGCGAAAAAATGGAATTAAATCGTGAACATTTTCGTGCGATTATTTTTTACAACTTTCGACGTGCATTAAGGCAGCAAGAGTGCATGGATGAACTTAATTCAATTTTTGGCAATGAAGCTCCATCAAAGACCAGTGTTTATCGATGGTATGGTGAATTCAATCGAGGTCGTAGTTCACTCCAAGACGAATTTCGTGAAGGTCGTCCAGAATCAATTGTTGTTCCGGAAACCATTGATGCTGTGCGCGAACTGATATTGCAAGATCGTCACAACCTTAGGCATTAGTGGGGCCAGCATACATTCAATATTGCATAAACATTTGAATGTCAAAAAAATTTGTTCGCGTTGGATCCCACACAATTTGTCAATCGCTCGTGTCGATTGGTCGAAAGAAAAGCTCAAAAAATACGATCGCGGTGCTTCAAAACACGTCTATGACATAGTGACAGGTGATGAATCGTGGATTTACGCGTATGAGCCCGAAAGTAAACAGCAGTCGACTGTATGGGTGTTTCAAGATGAGCCGAATCCAACAAAAGTTGTTCGCGCACGAAGCACTTGCAAGCAAATGATCGCCTGTTTTTTCGGAAAAAATAGACATGTCGCAACCGTACCACTAGAACAACGCAGAACAGTCAATTCTGAGTGATACACAACCATTTGTTTGCCAGTTGTCTTCCAAGAAATCAGGAAAACCAACTGCCGAAGACGGATCACTCTTCGCCACGACAATGCGAGCTCTCACACACCGGCTCAAACAACTGCATTTTTGAGCACTCAAAACATCGATTTGATGAGTCATCCGCCGTATAGTCCTGACTTGTCACCAAATGACTTCTTTTTATTCCCGTACGTAAAAAAACAAACTGAGAGGTCAACGTTTTTCGACACCTGAAGAAGCGGTTGATGCGTTCAAAATGCATGTTTTGGAGATACCTCAATCAGAGTGCAAAAAGTGCTTCGACAATTGGTTCAAACGCATGCAAAAGTGTATAGATCTTCATGGGGAATATTTTGAAAAACAATAAAGCGATTTTCGATGATTAATATTTGTTTTTGTTCTCTAATCCCGAAATATAAAAGGCAGCCCTCGTACACATATTAGCTAATATATAATTTTCTTTAAGGCTGTTGTATTTTCATTTGCTGTTTCTCCCGGTAACGGTTGAACAATTTCTTCAAAATGGGCAGCAGATAGAGCAACTTTGTGCTTGTTACTTTTAGCCCAGGATCGGATATCGTTTTTGATAGGTGGCAATGCATTTTGGTTTTTTTAACCTCTTTGCTGGTTCTTAAAATGATTCATAGCCATCGAGTCGCTTATTAAAGCTTTCGATCTTCATTTCCTTTATTAGTAAATTTAACTTATTGCCCAGAAAATTTTTGATATTTTGATATTGTGGAGTTAGATTTTACAAGCTGCAGTGTCCGCTGTTACACTTGACAAGCTTTCCGTTTCTCTCTAACTACATAGTTCCCTGACCTCAAGAAAATAATTATGTTTCCTCAAGAAGTTGTTTTGAGTGGTGAACTTACTCACGCTGCTTGTTGGTTAGTACTACTGAATGCATCTAGATCATCTACCAGTCTTATAGGTACTTGGAGATTTATTTGCTCTTCCACCAAATTTTTGAATGGATCCCAATTCGTTTTGTTATTTGTTAATTTACGCAAGTTTTCTTTTTTTATTATCATAGGTAAGTGGTCAGATGATAGTCCTTCATTGTTCTCGTGTTATTTTCTAAAACTCCTTTTGTTACAAAGAAGTCAACATCTGATATTTGATATATATCATTAAGCCAATGTTTAGGTTTTTCGCCATAGCGCAATTCACAGTTGTTTTCACAAACAACATTGAACAACTCTTTTCCTTAACAGGTTGTAAGCCTAGAACCTCAATAGGCAGTTTTTGATAGTAAAGCAATCTTTCGCGTTGTATTTACCAGCTCAATTTTACATTTGGGTGTGATTAAAACCATTTATTGGTTGTAGTGCAAGTATATATTATTTAACATAGAAATCACTAAGTGAAAATTTTAAGAATGATCTATCATAAATGTTCTGTCAACACAGTAAACAAACGAGAGGTCAATAGTTACTTTCCAGTTCATTGTTCTATATACCGAAGAGTATTAGGCGTGCCAAGAAATTATAAGAAACACAAAATAATTCACCGTTCATTATAAATACATATAGTACTCGTAAATAAAATCAATATATAAAGTATGTATATATAACACGTATGTTAGGATTGCAACTATCGAATATGTACATATCTATATAACCGTACCTGAGCCAAAAATAGCACATAAAATACATTCTTTGTTTATATTTCCAAAGTTATGACTCACCAAGGAAAACTCTCTGTATCAGTAAACTACTACCCTGTTTTTCAATTCAATTGTTAGTGTTTTGTATATATATACCAATCTTTATATATACATATTAAATAATGAAGCGTTTTAAGTAAATTTATATAAATTTCAATAGACAATAATATTACAATAGAAGATAACACTATGGAAGATGCACATATGATTCAACGTTTTTATTACACCATGTCTGGAAAAATTCACTATTGATTTGCATATTTAGTATTTTAAAAGTTGATCGACAGACGTCTAATTCACATTACAATGAAAGTGTGGAACCGCATAGTTTTATTGCATGACACATAAAAATATTCTCATGTTATAACGACAGTATCACGGCAGTTGTATAACAATCGTTTGTTATGTAAATGAGGCTAATAGATGTTTAAGTGTTTTTATTTTAAAATAACAATATTAGTGTAATGCTCTATACTTACTACACATTGATTTCAGTGTCTAAATATTTGCTGGTTCGGAAGTAAATTATAGAACTTTCCGTATCATTCATTGAGCATGCTGTTCTCCACTCAGAATATTGAGTTTTTCTTTTTTGCTTACGGAGAATGTGATTTAATATGAACTAAACAATTGATAATATTTAATTTCGAAAATTAATTCAATTTTCAACATACGCAATGTTACAAGATGATAAGAAGTATTATATTCGTACGTGGGGTGCAATCATTACTTGATCCAGTTGGGAATCTCTACAGTTACGTAATACTAATAACCGTCTATTCTGCTGTAGTTATTTCGTATTCATTATCAAAATATTTTATGTATCAGTTCACATTTGCATATTAACATTTTTCTAGGTTTTCTTAATATTCATAAATTTAGTAATACATACTGTCTTAATTTTACATAACAACGAGTGTATTATAAATTCTATAAAAGCCAACAATATGAGTTTATTCATTCTGTCGTTTTATTTGATGTGTAATTTATGATATAGTTTTACTAGATGAATAATCAAAAATTTAACATTTTATGTAACAATATTTGTGTTCATCTATACTTATACCCCTCGTGCACAATCGATGGTGATTCATAATAATGTCTTGAAAATTGTCATATACGAGTATAATAACCATTGTTTGCCTAATCATCCACAGACGTATAAATTACTTTAATGTTACATTTCTTACCTATCAACACTGACTTAAATTAACTGATTTTTGATATAAAATTGGCTTATTATTAATGATTGGTATTTACCTATCGGATGAATTTTTAACGTTTAACGCAATTCAAAGGTATTAAGCATATTAGGCATAAAATGAAGTATTAGGCATAAAATGAAGATTACTTAAAATAAGTATCTTTACATATATACCAGTCAAACGAATCAAAAAGATAAGAAAAGAATCTATTTTCAATACGATACTTTAAATCAATTTTCCGAGTGTACCATACACACTGAGAAAATTTGTTCGAATGTAATAAACCAAAGTAGTACTAATCCTATAAAGACCTAGCTATGTCAGATTCATTCTGAGATCTAGACTAGAAAGAAAATAGTTCGACAAATAAAATGGAATTTTGGAGGATTAAATTTATCATTTATTCTATGAAAGAGAGAAGGATAATTATGACCCCCGGTTTGCATTGCAGATTTACATAACATTTTTAAAACAATATCGTTTACGGGAGATTTTCCATATAAGATGATGGGTTTATAATCTAACTATATAGAGATCCACAGGTTGAGCCTTTTTCTCTGATTAAGAGAACCAACGCAATGTAAAAATTATTTAGAAGTCAAACCAAGATACTGAACACAGTATATATTATTCGGTACGGTATAATCCGAAATATCTGAATGTAAGCAGCACGTACTTCCCATACAAACAAATCAAAAAAGGCACTTGAACATAAAACGATGTAGTAAAAACCAATTAAATCACAAGCCCGCGTATAAACAACACTTTTCCAGGTTCACATTGAAATATTGGATTGATTGGAACATGAAAAATTTAAAATACCGGGGCTAATTGCGTAGCTAACATGCAAGTAATAAAACCGGCGTTTATAAACTTAGTGACAAATTTAGATAAAACCCCATCAGTTGCTCCAAACCGAGAAATAGTTAACTGGATGAGGAGTGTCTGTATGATCCTGTGATCAGTGGCTATCTCGAAAAGATAACCACACCGAGAATTTTTATCCGATGGCACAATATAAAAAAAATGATAGTTTTGAAATATCTGAGATCGCAGGTAAATTATCAAAACTCAGCATCTACAGAGAAAATGGAGGATCATTCTATAGAAACATCAACATTATAGAGTCTCGCAAACTTTGGGCAATAATTGAGACTTGGACACCAAATAATGTATTAAATGAAGTACGAGGATAGTAACGGATGCTTGAAAGCAGTAATTGTAACTGTCACATATATACCGAGACCAAATTAACTGGAGAAACAATTTTGAGAAAAATTTAAAATCGCTAACCAAATTACTTGTAATGTTGCCAAGCGAACAAGAGTTTCTTTGAACATGGGCATTAAAATTTTGAAAAAGTTGGCAAAATTTTGTCAGGCATTGTTCGAATATAACTTTGCATTGGAAACCCAACTAATTATCGCACATGTTCATGATACAAGGAATTCAAAAGAGATAAAGGGCAAGGAAGAAAAAGTTCAAATAAAGCAGGAGTGGACCAATAGCAGGATTTTGTTAGCTGAACCTTTATCTTCTAAAAATTTGAGATTTTAACTACTGTCTCGCTTGTTTTGTCGCTACCGCCTAACCCTAAAAAACTGGGTTTAGGTAAGTTTCCATAAAGTGTGTGTAAGCGTCTGGTTTAAAGCACATACGTAACATTTGTTCAGTTTCGTTCCGCTCTAATTTTCATATAAATAATTAAATAAATAATAATATTTAGATAGGAGGTTTTAAATATCAACTAAAAAAAGTAAAACAAAACTATTTCTGCAGGATAATTCCGTTGCTGTCGTTGCACTTGTACCCGTGATTTTGCGTTATACCGCAAGAAAACAAAATATTTTTGATTGTATCTAAAGTATGTATAGAAAAGTAATTTAATTTTACATTTACAAAGGCAAAATATTCATTTTATTTGTCTCCTGTCGCTTCCTCGCATGTTTGCTTACTTCTCGTTGACGAAACCCATGTTCAGGGGCGGTACGTGGTATACCATCACATTTTTCAACTTGGTTTATGTCTAATTTTTTTTTAAAGTAAAATAATATGCTCTTTCAGCCAAACAATTACACAAAAAGTATCGCGCTTTCAATTATTCAGTATAAATATGTTCAATGTTCTTTTTCCACACTCTTCGACAAACGTACCACCAACAAAAATTTCAATTGATGCATAAATAAACAAATCGAGTAATCGTAAACATCGTAAAACAGAAATAGAATGATGTTTTATTCGATTATGCTGAGATCACAAGAGAACAATAATAACTGGAAAGATAAAACAGTATATCACTTAACTCCCAAAACGTGAGACAAGAAATAAGTCGAAAATCGTGATAGTATACAACATTCCGCCCCGGCTGGTCTCTATGCAGGTTGTCCAATTTTCTTGGGTACTACGATGCCTTAACTATATCACGTACAGGACGACAGGGTGATTCTTTGTACAACCCCAGAGCTGAATATCGTTATTCCATACAGATTTTAGAATTAGCCAATAGTGTGGCAATTTTTATGTAAAGTAAGCTCAGAGTCTCTTCCGAAGAGCCATTCCACCTCTCTGTATTTAATGTTTAACTCTTTTTCCCTTTTGCATACATGCGCTTTCCATTTCAATTTTGCATCTATATAGAGTCATGCCTATAGATATATAGATATGATCCATAGTGGACTATCTAAAGAGCTGCAACGCTCCAAGCGTGAACATAAATTATGCAAGATAAAAATAGTATGTAGATAATACAAGAGTTGAAAGAAATTCTTGCTATAAAGAGTATTTTGGAATTAGTGCGCCTGGAATAGTTGTAACTATTTTTTGTTTCGACTGCCATACATTAATTTCGAGTTCCCAGCGTCATTTCACCATTCTAACAAATAACAGCGACTCCTCATTATCCTAACAAATAAAAATGTGTGAAATGTTAACTTACAAGCTAGACATAATCCAATTTAGAAGTCATTTCATATTTTTTAGATTGCTTTGTATTTTTATTCGTATGAAAAATACACTAAATCGGGTTTATTAAATCGTTTGGCTTATTACTCGTACGAGTATATTATACTCTATGTAAATATTATGTTAATAAGCAAAATGGCAAAAACGTTTGTACGCATCCCGATAACAAGCTTCTAGGCTTTTCATGAGTTAATCAAGTTTGAAATAAATTGAAATTGAGGATTTTTATCCACTTTAAATTATTCAGATAAGGTGTTTTGATTAAGTCGAAAGGAGTAAATTATAGATTAAAAAACAGCGAAATTATGCGTGATTAATATCCTGCCATCAATATCTGTCTCAGTACTAATAAAAAATGTGGCCCTTATTTAACGGCAGTACATTTTAAATAACTTATTCTGGAGAGGATTAAACACATTTTGTCTAGTTTCTAGCTATTGAAAACCCAACATCAAGTATATTTAATTATAAATTATTCTATTTTTTATAAGAGAGATATTTGATTGAGATGTCTCATTAGAAATATAAGAAATGAAGTTGGCAGCTTTTTCAAAAAGTAATCGAAATCCGTTTTTATTCTTAATTGTTTTTTCGTAAATCTTAATAATATATTCGCAAAAAACAAAAAATAGTTGTATGAGGAAGCAGCTACTTCCGGGGGATTATTTCCGCTATAATGTACTAATTTATGGAAAACCAAACTAAGGTGCAATTCTGTCAAACTGCCTGGGGCGTATATAGAGGACACAAGCCAACAGACAGACACACCGAAATATAAAAGGTCGACACTTCAAACAACAACGTGAATACTTAATATTTCTTAATATTTAAAACATAACCTGGCTCTGTATATAGCCGTTAGCTATTGGGTTCTCTTTTATATAAATACGTACAAACCTTTATAATTTTATTTTGTTCGTTATTTTCAAATAAATTAACGATTCGTGAGCCACGGTCTTATAAGATTGTGGTAAAAAATAAAGTATAGGTACATTTTGTATTATTTAAACAATTGATATCGTTTCATAAATTTTTCCTTACGAAATTGGGTTGAGAGTTTGAGACAATTTAAAATCGTTGTACGACATAGGATATTAAGTCTATAGTATAGAAAATAAGCTAAACGTAATTTCAAAAGGATTCAATTACCGTAAGATAATTTTATTTCTTAATGTAGCGCCTCCTTTTATATTTTATTTGCCATTTATCTTAACAGACAATTTAAACATATATTTGTGTTGCATAATTTTAATATATTCTTTCAGTTAGTTTTCGTTAAAACTTCGTTGTACGGATACAAAAGTTATGCGATTTATATAACAATATACATTTGTTTGCTCCATTAGTGAAATTTTATTTGCACGATAAATAAAATTTGTACGACAAAGTAATGGTGGTATAACGTATTTATATATAAATAAGTTTGACTGCCGCCAGTGAGAAGGTGAATCGTTAGCAAGAAAACGGAAGAATATAAATTACTATTTTATGAGTAAAGAACAAAAACAACGAATAAAATTTTAAAAATATTACTTAAAAAATGAAAACTTATTAAGAGAGTACTTGATGGGTTCGTCACTTTATAACAAACCAAGCTAATAGATGCAAGTACATATTCACTTTCATAAATATTCGCTGACATCATCAATTTAAAGTTTGTCTGGTAGCTACGAGAACAACAGATTGTGAAAGAAAGTTGATTAACCTGAATTTTTATCTCTCAGATTGTCTCATGGTTCACTCATTTAATACTATGTTAGATTTAATATTATATGGAGTTCCAAATATATTAGTTTTGAAAGCGCAAAATCATGTATTCGAGCAAAAAATTCGGAATCAAAACTAATTTTAAAGTGGTATGATAAAAATGATGGCTGAAACCATACTAAATATTCCTTAGGATAAGTTGTTTAAATTAAAAATAATTTAACATTTAAAATTAAGAATTGGCCAAATCAGAAGTTTTTTAATTAATGACAGCGACTTTTGAGTAGATATCTAACTATAACAAGAATTCAACAATTGTATATGATTTACTTCTTGGATCTTCTTTTCAATTAGATTTTACATAAACGTTATTCGGAATTTTGTTATTGCATCATTTACAACTAGAAGCAAAACAACGATTCCTAAGTTTTAATAATTTTAGTAAGCTTTATTAGAATCAGCTTTGTTTAGGGTTGTAATCCTAAGTTTGCGAACACCAATCCCAGGATTTTCAAAACGGTTATTATATATGAATTCAAAAATATTGCGAACTATAATAAAAAATTTCAATAAAGTAACTAACCGTAACGTATATAAAAGAACGGTTTAAATCCAGATCAAGTGAATTCTGTGTGGCTTAAACTCAAATAATGGTTTGGCATCAAATCCAAAACGTGTTTTTTTGCTATACATATATTTTACATCCATAATTATTACTCTGGCCTGTTTCAGTAAAAGCACATAAATTTTAAATAAGCGCCTACGCTTTCGTCATATTTGTATGATATCTTGCAACATTAAAGTATTTTGGACGAAACAATAACCAAGGCGGTATTTAGTAACTTTACATATTTTCAATCCAGCTGTGTAACCCGACAGCAAATTATCACATAGTAACCCAATTTACTGGAACCTACCCACAAAAACCTTTATGATACCAATTCAATACGACAAGGCCTTACTATATGCCTCTAGTAAAATGGAATGTTAGTGCCAAACTAAGAAACAGCTTAATCGGATGATTAAAATTTGATGGCTATAATGCTGATTATTAGCTCTATTAGTCAAAAATAATAACATATGTTTGTAAACTATTTTTATATCGGCCTTTGAATATACGAAAAAATGCCTGATAAAGAAATAAAAAGTCAAGATCAATTAAAACACAAAAACTTTTGCGCCAGCAAAATATGACCTTAAGCCTAAATTGATTTGATAGTAGCTTTAAGAACAAACACGTAACGTAAATCATGCGTTTATATATGGCGTCGTCAGTAAGCGATATCATATATAAAAGGCTTCGATTTAGAAAAATCTGAAGTCCACTAATTTTTTCACACTTAGGGCAATGTTTGCCTACAACACACATTATAAATTATACAATCAAACCTGATATTCCAATATATAGTTTATTTTTATTTCTCCGCCTTAAATCGAGTAATCTTTGACGTCCTTTGTACTCACCTAAAACGAAAAAGAAAAGAAAAGAACAAATTAGTATTCAGATTGGGTAGAATTTTCTTAAATATAATTGTATGATCTAAATATTTGGTGAAACATTCCAAGAGAAGCAAATAGTACAAAAAGAATTCATTCGTTATGATGTTACCTGAACGAGGTTTAGGTGTAGGTGGGTTGCCTCTTGGCGCTGGTTTTGGTTTTTTAAATGAATCCTGAGGGCAATATAATGAATCTCGGGCCGCATCAACACATGGAGCTTCTGGCGATGCTGTACCAGAAACTAACATATTCCTTATTCCAAAATAGTAAAATAAAAATTGTTGTGTGCATATAATTTGAACACTGCGTTTTACATTAACGTATCAATATTTTAACCACCACATAATTTTAAATACGAAAAGCATGTACAACTCAAACTAAAACTATTTAATCACTTTATAAAATGTAATGGGAAAATTTTTATTAACTAATTGTTTTTATTTAACAAAAACATAGAATGTTTTTTATAGACGAAATTCTAAAATCGCAACCCTTAATTATTTTAAATCCTAAACACAAAAATTTTGGGGTGGGAAAAGTGGAAAATGACTGAATATATTTATATACAAACGAAAAGCAACTTGAATAAAGTAAAAAAAAATTGTAATATTATCAGACATTTTCATTTTCCAAAACGATCAATAAAAATACCAACAACAAAAAATGTTCTACCCTATCACATAAGAAGGGTACGATTTTTCTCGTTTATTTACTAGTCAAATGTTTTTTTGTACAAAAACTCAATAACAGCTGATTACAAAGTAAATGTAAAATGCATACACAAAAACTAAACTATTAAAAATTAATTAAATAGCAATTATCAAATGGCCGAAAATTAAAACATCTGTTCCGTAAAACTTTCCATTTTCCAATTGCCATTAAACTTTTTGTACAAAAAAAAAAATTCTACACCAAAATTTGATTTTTAAAAGATACACACACGAATCCACTATTCATTTTAGTCACACTAATCTATTTGATTAATTAGTGAAAATTAAAATCATAAAATTAAACTCAAAACACAAATAATGTTAAACATTAATTCAAATGTTTAAATCCGTAAACTTTTAAAATGCACCAACATTTTTATTTTGTCAAATTTTTCTTTTATTTGAAAGAAACCACAACAAGCACCAACTCAAGACACAACAACATAACGTGAAGAATGTAAAGTCGATACTAAGGTTGAATTTTCGTTCGTTTTGATAAAAAGGTTGAGAGAGAGAATGAACAAATATGTATGCTATGGCAGTGGCAGAGCCATGCATTTAATGAATGTTTTATACAGTTGGTAAATTTTTTTTAATATTTTCTCTCTCTCCAACAATTTATACTGATTGAAATTTTTCAATAATTACTAAACAATAGCTCCAGACATCTAAATTATTTCAAAATTTCGTTGAACAACGAAAAATAAATCATGGAAT
Organism: Nephrotoma appendiculata; assembly: GCA_947310385.1. Classification (NCBI taxonomy): domain Eukaryota; kingdom Metazoa; phylum Arthropoda; class Insecta; order Diptera; family Tipulidae; genus Nephrotoma; species Nephrotoma appendiculata. The sequence continues at coordinate 199,301,854 of OX371224.1, forward strand.
ATTAAAGCTTCATGAAACTTTTCGTTGCTTAAAATGTATTCTTGAACTGAAATTTTAAAATCACAAATGCTCTAATTGGCTCATTATCTGTTGATAATGCCAAATTATAAATATATTATAACTTTTTTAGTTATCAATACCGACAAAATGGTACAGTGGTTATAGCTTTGGCATTTCGATCGGAAGCTACCGGGTCCAATCCCGACAGGGACAGGCAGGATGTAAAAAAATTTGCATAGAAAAATGCAGCTAAAATGGTGCTGGCATTAGCCCTTAATGATGATACCGGTTTTCTATATATGTATCTACTATAGGCTCCAATTATTCTGATCTCACCGAGAATTACTAAGCAAACGTAACTAGATTTGTATGGAGTCACTCGGTGAAGTGGGAACCATACTAGGGGTGTTATTTGTACCTCAATAAAGGACGTTTTTGTATCAGTGATTTGATTTAAAGATACGTCGCGTGGGTTCTTATTACAATAAAAGAAGTTTTCAACGACACCAAACTTACAGAGTTTGTTTCACGTTTTATTATTATCAGTGAAGCGGGAAATGATGTTGTTATTGCCACCGACTTTAGTAAGGCATTTGATGCTATCTCACACAATATATTATTTAAATTAAAGAATTGTGGTTTCACTCGTCAGAACTTACTCTAGGTGGAATCGTACTTAAAGGACTGTAAATATTAGGTCCTTTTAGCAGCGTACCTAAGAGGAGTCATCTGGAACCAAGTCTGTTCGTTTTAACAATTAATATGTTGGTTCCATGATCAAGAACTCGGGCATTACGCGGATCGGAAAAACGATTCAGCTAACTTTATTGTGAACTGAAAATGAACCATCAATAATTAAACATAAAAAATGTCAAATCAATACAATCTGTCGAAAACACCTAAATTCCCAACAACATAACTAAGTTATTAGTATTTATTTATTTAATGATATTTTAATTTGTGTTTATTTTCGAAACTTATTTTAATCTGTTTGCATTAAGCGAACCTAACTTCCAATTCTGAACTATAAAGTCACACTTTTTGGACTAACAGCATTACGTTTTTTTCACTTAGTTTTTTATTTCGCAAACTTCATTACTATTTTCAGCGCTGCATCTCGATATTCTTGTCTATAATCCATTTCATTATATTAAAAAAAATAATAGTAACGCAGATGGGGACTACCGGGGCGTATGGTCAGGGAGCGGGTAATTGGTAGTTGGAAATTAAATAGTATTTCTTTTGAATGGAATATTTCAAAACTTAAAAATTTTAATGTAAATCCGCCGTTCCTCACTTTGATTTTTTCGTCGTGATTCTTTCCTTGTTTCGTTCCCCTTCACCAACAAGAATTTTAATGCAAATTATAATCCTTCAACGGAAATATCCACCGATTTCAAGAATAGTGGCCCTGTTTGTCTCCTAACCAAAGTTACATTTTTTGCCTATTAGTAGTAAAGTATAATTTATTTATTAGGCCGTTTAAAATTCTGGGTACGTTAATATAATTGACAAAGAAAGAAGGGTCTGTTAGTATAACTGATACAGAAAGAATTCCGGTAAAAGAATATGTGTGTATGAATTTTGGTCGAAAACAAGTGCTTTATAACTACTAACGGTTAATATTTATAATTAGTTTATTACATAGAAAAATTTAAAGCACCAGTTTTCAGTAAAAAACAGACAATGGTTACCAGAGCATACTTTATAATTTTTGGTAAGCAAACAATATTTATTTTTAATTATTTAAAGGTACTGTCATAAGTTCTCTATTAAAAAAAATCTAATATTAATCTATATTTTTGAAACTAAATAATATTAAGGTACCACTAGTCGTCCCTCTAACATTTGGCAATTTGCATAATAAGCATTGTACTTATCTAGTACCGTTATCGGGAGAAAAGTCTAGCCTTGTTAAAAAAACTCATCCTGATTATAGAAATATATAACAAATTTTGAGGCCATTTTTCATTTTAATTAAATTTGAAAGATTAGATTGAATCAAGGGAGTGCTTTGGGTTTTCGAACTGCGCAAGTAATTTTCATAAGTGACTTTCTTCTCTAATTCTCTGTGCGACCTGACCTGGGACCTGTATTTTGATACTTCGACCCCAGATTTTACATACTAGCTTTGAATTTCTAGTGAAACACATTTGTATGTTACGTAAATATATAATTCCTTGAAGCCGAACTATGTTATCAATTTAAATTCGAAAAACATTTATATAATTTGAAAGCAAAATTAGACACGGAGTCGGATGTGAATGAATCGTGGAGCTTGGAGTTAATACCGTAATTGAACCAGTTAAATCACTCATTACTTCCGGTTTCGGCATTATATATTTAGCAGATCTTTTTTAATGTTGTGTGCCGTCTAATCGATAAACGGGCGTGGTCTGGCCATTTCGATAGGGTTAGTGTTTTATAAAGTGCGAGTTTGAACAATTGCGGTAGTTGCAATGCTCTGATCTCAATAAACTTAGACTATTATATCGGCCTAATATCCAAGTAAAAGCTGTGTGTTTATGTGTGAGTAAACACATGGATATGATAAAGGAGGTTATTTTGAGTGTTGATAAAAATAATAAGCACGCTGTTGCCTAAAAGATGAAATTGCTAATATTTCTCAGAAGAATATTCAAGACGGAGCTATTTTCTTACAATTTACGAGTGGATTATTTTTATTATTGTAGTGGATTGTGATGATAAATTCAATTAAATAGACCAACTCACGCTGCTTAATTTGTTCTAAGGTTAGTAATTAAAACAAGAATCGAAGTCGTAAAAAATAATATTTGGAACGAAAATATGTATATTCGATTGATGCTAACCCAACTGGTTGTAATAAAACATTAACCAACTGTATAATTTCTAAATTGTTTACCTACATGATTTATATTATCAGTTCAAGAGAGTAACCTCACTGTATTATGGCAATGGCAAATAAAAAATATTTCGAGCGTGCGCACACCACCATCGACCATAATTACAACAAAAGCAAATTTATAGAAATATAAAAAGTTTGGTACAGAAAAGTTCGTATGATAAAACACCCGCGCTCTATTCAATATCTTTAAGTAATTAGCATCAGCGATGTGGGAGATTTTTTATCATGAACGACAAAAATAGCAAAAGAAAATTTTCATATTCCACCAAATTATACGAGAAATAATTTCGTGTGTTTTAATTGTTTGCTCATGGTATAACATCAGAAAGGGCATAGAGCATTCACATAAAACAAACGCAAATAAAAATATTGCCAGCAGATTAATGCTAGAGGTTAAGCAATCGTTTTTGTGTTGAGTATGGGAATTTATTTTAATGAAATCCATTCAGACAAATAATTAAACGGCAATGACAAGCTATTTATCATTTTCCTAAAGGTACATTTAAATTGTAGGTTATGATCAAATTCATATTTTTTTTTTCGTAGAGATATCAACATATTTTAATATCCAGAAGGAGGTTTGGACTTTGTGTTCTGCAAAATAAACATATCTTTATAGACAACTTTTCATATTCGATTGTACACAGTTTTACGACAATGTTGAACTTTCTAAAGACCAAAACTAAATTTGTTTTATATTATTTACTATACTCGTACCGTACATAATTTACTCGTCTACAGCAATTTAATTAAATTACAAATTGCATGACTAGAATATTTTTTGGTGTTTTTTGGTGTGAACTTTAAAAATTTAAAACAATAACCAAGATAAGCTTAAGGTGAATTTAGCAAGAATTAACGGGGGAAGTGTAATAAATTTGTATATTTCGCTTAGCCAGTTTAAAATTCCATCAACGTATTTGGAACACTTTCAACATTAAACAATTTGTTTGAATTTAGTGGGCTGTTTTTGCTGTGCTGGTGTCAAAAGAAGTGTTTCATGTTGTTTATTTTAGAACAAAAAAAAAAACAAAATTTTATTAGATTTGTAATTTTATTGCATATATATTTCGGTTCCAGTCTCTTAGCGCGTTAAGGGAATCTGATATAAGAAATTTTATTTGATTCTATAAACCATAAATGAGTGGATTGATATTTTTGGTTAATTTTTTTTATTCATTTCTTCAAAATACACATTTCCAGTATTTTTGGATGAACCTAATTTCATTATATGTACTAATAAATTAATTCTCCTTTAAAACAGAACTGCAAATTGGAAAAATTAAATTTACTGTTGAACAATCTGAACGTAAATTTTATTTAGAAACAAAATGATATCGATTATATAATTTCTTTGATGTTAAAGTTTATCATGTCATATTGAGAATATATTTTGTAGATCTTAGATTTTCCATCTTTACGAAATAAAATTGTTGATGTAAGATATCTAAATCTTTATTAATCGGCAGATTAGTGATCAGCGATTGCTGCAGATTTTCTAGTGCTAGTTCGACTTTCAGATTTCTATTTTCTGCTAACAATTCTACGCTCTTTAATTCATTAAATTCGAGAGATATGAATTCGTTTGATGTTTTTAATTCAGATATAATTTATTTCAGTTCGTTAACTTATGTTAGAACCGCTTCTATCGCCGTTTTGAACTTGTTTAATTTGTTTATCGCAAATGTTGGGTTATCGGTTCCTATTGGGATGGTTGGTGATTGCATATTGTTGGCGCTTTGAATGCACTACTCTGAGGAGTACCACGAAGACAGGACTGCTTTTGTTTGGATAAGAAAGCCAAAAATTTGTTTGCACCCAGTTGGAATATCATCAATTTTTTTCGATTTCGTAAAATTCGATCCGTCGCGAATATTCCTATTATGAAATTTTTTTTTGGTCGTAAAATTTAAGACCAAGTTTACTATTTTGTGTTGTTTTAGCTAAAATTCCAACCATCAATAGGTTTTTCAGGAGAACCGACTGAATTTAATTGGTTTGTAATTTCACTGCGCAAATGTAGAATAGCCTCTTTATATTGATTTTAAATTAAAATGTCAAATTAGCGATCATTATACTAATTCAATTTTTATAATAATTGAGTAACTTACAGTTAAAACAGTAATTGAAGAATTTTATTTTAATTAAAAATGCGTACAGTGGCGAGCAAAATGAGTATATAATTTAAAAATCATTTGTATTATTTGTTTTATTTTTAATTTATAACGGTAATAAATTCAGTTTTATCAATTATGCTTCATAATACATTAACTTCTTATAAAACCATGTAAAAAAGAATTAAACGTAAAATTTACTCAGTTTTGCCGTTTTGCACTATTTCGGTTGCCTGAGTTTTGTTGATTTTACTCCAGAAAATCAATATTTTATCTAAATCCCCTGGTTTTTTATTATTTCTTTCATTTGCCTAGGCATATTTTCAACGAGATTTTGAAATATTTCATTATCCATTTTTAGCCATTCAGCTGGGAATCTATTCCATAATTGATTGATGCTATACTAGGTGGTTCCTAGTAAGCAGAGAGACGTTGTTCAACAATGGCCCATACATTTTCTATTGCGTTGATATCGGGACTTTGAGCAGGCCACCTTAATTGATTGATTGATTGATTGGACTGTAGAACCAAGTGCTAGCCAAGTGTCCCGGATAACGCCGGGCCTATTCCTACAGCCTGTGTACACATAACAATAGGAAGGATAGGAAAGGTATTTTTTTTTTTTTTTTTTTTTTTTTTTTGGGACGGAACGATCCGGTTGCAGACGCCTAGCGATCGTACGGCACAACACAATTCTAATCTACTTCTAATCTACTAGAGGAAGGATAAAGGCTTAATAGGTTAAATGGATATCGATGGTATTGGTCTTCAACAATTGCTTCTCTAAATCAGCAACCTGAGGAAACAAATTTATTATTTCACGTGCATCTGGAAATTTCCTGTAATATAATTCTACATTAATACTTTTCAGCTACCTAAACAAAATTGATTAATTAGATCAGCCCGGTTACAAATACCTAGGTAAAGCCAATAGTTCATGAACTAATAACAACACAATTCTAATCTACACAACCAGCAATTAATATTTCAAAGAAATATTATTTCATAACATCTAAAGATTCCTGAAATTAATTCTTAATTAATCTACCGGTTTCCTAAATAATATAAATATTTATTAATTTAATCCTCTACAACTCCACAACTTACAATATAATTTCTTGAAACCATAGTTATTTGAATTATATTAATAATAAATTGAATTATATTAATAATTAATTAATTAATTAATATTAAATTATTAATAATTTCACTCATATAACAATAGGAAGGATAGGAAAGGTTTTTTTTTTTTTTTTTTTTTTTGAGATGGAACGACCCGGTTTGAGACACCTAGCGATCGTACGGCACAACACAATTCTAATCTACTTCTATTCTACTAGAGGAAGGATAAAGGCTTAATAGGTGCAGCAACCTGAGAAAAAATATTATTATTTCACGTGCATGTGGAATTTCCTGAAATATTATTCTACATTAATATTTTTCGGCTTCCGAAACAAAAATTGATTGATTGAATCGGCCTGTTCTGTTTATAGACACCTACAATCACAACACAATTCTAGTCTACAAAATCAGCAATTAATATTTCAAAAAAAAAAATTATTATTATTTCACAAGCATCTGTAGATTTCCTGAAATTTAATTCCAAATTAAAATTTTCCGGCAATAATCTTCCTAAATAATATAATAATCTTCCTAAATAATATAATATAAACATTTATTAATTTAACTCCTCAACTTACAATAGAATTTTTGTAAACCATACATGTAGTTATTTGAACTACAATATATATATTTACAATTACTCCAAAATCCATTAGTATTCAATCCCCGAAATGAGCAACCACGAAATAGTAAAAAAAAAAAAAAAAAAAAAAAACTCAAAAAGTTGCAACGAATAAGTGAGGCATCCCGAAGGTAATGCTTCCTAGAAAACTATTAATGTTTATATTTTAAATAAATTTAGCTGATTTCGTAAAAAATTTCAAATACGTTACTAATTTGGTTACCAAAGAATATTCGATTAATTACCAAGTCTACATAGGACATATTTATCCCATACTCAAAGGAACTTTACCATTCTTCAAACAATCACCATGAAACATGGTATGCAGAATTGGATTGCCACTCCAGCATAATGCTCAATTAAACTAGGCCATCTCTCAACAAATGATGGTCAAATTCGGTGTGCGAAGCTGTATTTGAACGAAACCTTGGGATTCGGCAACAACGAATGGAATCATGCCGTTATCGGTTAAGAATCATGCCGTTATCTCAAATTTAGTTTGTAGAGCTGGGCCAGGGTTCTAATAAACTAAGAACCAATCAACCTGCATCGGTACCCCAACGCGTCCCTCCGATGAAGCCCCACAGCCCGACAACTCCGAACCGAACCCGGCCACACCCCCACCCCAGCCACCGCCAAATCACGCACGCAGAACTTAGTTAAATCTCCACCAAGTTCCGCATACGTGACCCGACAATAGCCGTAACAGGCAAACAGCCAAGATCCAATCAGAATGGTCAAACTGCAGAATCCCACCAAAAAGACACGTCAAAATCCCGAAACAGATTTAAAAGAAGTTCTAGAGTTCGATTTTAATTACATAAATTATAAAGCAATTAAATAAACATTATAATAAAAATATATGTACACATTATATATCTCATACATGAACTTAAATTACATTGGGTGAATCCACACGAGGACTCAGATTTCAGGCTACCACAAGATTACAATCTGTGAAGAAAATGAATACAATTATGAGCCCCTGTCGAAGTGCAGAACTGATGGGCCGAACCATATTACATGCCAGTACTATAGGGTGGCATGGAGCTATGCAATGTGCACATGGTTACAAAAATAGCAGTACGTTCTCGTGACGTAAAAAGCGAACTGCGAGAGAGTTTCGGCCCCAGAACGGATTGCAAAGATTAAATAATAATAAAAAATAAAAATAATAATAATTAAGGGAAACGACGCGTTTATTACTTTTACCTCGGTGCCGGTTTATAAATTTTGAAAAGGTGGAAACCTTAATTAGGTTGAATTATTGAAATCAAATGAGATAATCGCAGTGAACATAATTCAGTTCTGAGAAAAATAGGTGATTTAAAGAAAATTTGGTGAATTTGTTGAGAACCATGTCAGCTAGAAAAACTAATCAACGCTTCCCATCAAGAGGTGGGGACAATTTATAGAATTCTGTATTCTGACCAAATATATTAAGAATTCTAAGGTCAATTAAAATATCCCTAGAAATCCAAATACAACCTCAGGTATATGGAGTGTTAGCTGGATTTTCAACCAATCCCATTTCATTTCAACTGATTGATTAACTGATTGGAATATGTGACCAAACCTAAGTAAGATTCCCGCTTGACGCCGGACCCAACCACACGCTCTTGTACATATAACAAGATGGAGTAACAGGAAAGGTGAATTAATTATTATGTAAATTGACCCGGTTTCAGACACCTAAGTAGTCAATAGTTAGTAAATTGTTAGTTGAAATTTAATGTAAGACGGTTAGTACAAGACAACACAATTATTTAATATATTATGGAATAATACCCAGCAATCAGAATCATAAAAATATATTAAATTATCGGAAATATAACTTATACTATTTAAGGACTTTGAGCAGGCCACCTTAATGTAGTAAATTGCTGCTCTCCTAACCATTTGGTCACAATTATGTTACGGATCCCTATCGTGTTGAAAATTATTTATTCTATCGAATATGCACATTTTTCTACAAAATTCGGTATATTTTCCCGCAATATGTGAAGGTAATCTTTTTTCTTAATTATCTCATTAATCTTGACTAATGAACCTATACGTGTCACCAAGTAAAATACGTCCGCCACATTAGACTGCCTCCTGCCAATAATATGCTTTGCCATCAGATTTGTATCTATTAATTTTTGTTTTTGGACCAAATTACTCGTTTCCAATCTTCAACAGTACAATCTTTGTGACCTTGACAAAATTTTAAACGTCTGATTCTATTTTTTTCGAATATTACTGGCTTCTTTTTGTTCTGATACTAATTAAATCTTCTGTAGCGCTCTTCGTGCAGTCCAAACACTTACACTTTTGTTCACTCTCCTTGCCGCCGCCTCCTTGGGTGTTTTACCCTTCTCATTTTTCATTCATCAAGTGAGCGAGTATATTTGATCATAGCCTTGGACGACCTCATTTACTTTTTCCTGCAACCACATTTTTCTTTTCTGTACTAAGGCCTAAAACCAGTTGGTTTTATCGTTTTCGTAAATACGGTATTCGTCACCTATATCGTCAATCGTCTTTATCGGTTACCTATGTATATTCGGTAGTCATATTTTGACATTTGATTTTCGTAAAATTCGATTTCTATTTGAGGACAGAATTTTTGATCAGTTTGCCATAGGGTTTTCAAAAAATAATTAAATTTACCGGAAAATTTACTTAAATTTGACTTTTACGTTAAATTTTGCACACAGAATAAACATCAGAGACTCTTAAGTGTACGTTTCGACCAAAGAATTCGTATCTATTTTAGCAAAGGGAAATTTGTGTTGCTTTATTTGTGTGAGTACGTTGATTTGATATCCCTCTGTAAGTATTAGAATCAGTTTGACGTTTCATACAATTTTTTGTTGTTCACAAATATTCAAAAATTTCATACAATATATATATATTATTTAATTATATATTATACAACTCAACTTTAACAGCTATTAAAGTGCGAAGTGAGCTAGTTTTATGACCGATGGGTCGATACCGTAGAAAAGGGAGCTGTCTAAAACTTTATATAAATAAAAATAAAATACAGAAATTACAAAATTATTTTTGAATTATTTATTTGGAATCACTTCATTCATATAACTCATAAAATATATGTAGTTGGGCTTGACACTTCTTTTTTTCGTGAAGTTCCCGTAAAGATATGGCCACCTGATCACTAAAATGTTGTTTCGTGTCATTCACCACCACAGTTCTGTTACCTATAGTAACCTATAGTATCCAATAATTTGTTAAGGGGTTCTAAAAAATCTAATTAATTTAAAATTATTAATTATTATATTAATATATAATATATATTGTAGTTATATATATATATATTAATATTATTAATTAACAAACGATTTTTGTGTGTAAAATTATGTATGCACACGAGAGCTGTCATTCATGAGTGAAGGGATGAACAAATATTAAATTTCCTATGGGAAATTTTATATTTTAGTACTAATGTAAAAATAGCAACCAAAAAACATCTCGGCATTAGTACTTTTTGGTTGCTATTTGCTTTGTTTTTTTAATATGTGTGTATAAAAAAATTTGTGTTTGAACACAATTTTTTTTGTATGTATACTATCCGTGTGAGCTGCTTTGCTATAATAGCAACGAATTCTTTGGTCTAAACATACACTTACTATTTCAGCAATTTTACTTGATGTACCCTTGTTTGGTCAAGGAAACTATGTTGTTTTCCACGTCTACTCTTACTTTTCTCATTTCAAATTATGTTTAAGACAACTTATTAAACTTTTATTAAAAAACAAAATCAATGTTGTTTTCCAACTATATAATAAAAAATAACTATGAACCCTTTATACTGCGCCTAAATCACGAAAGCGGTTTTTTTTCTACTTGGAATTTCATTAAAAACAAAGCATGCGAAACGGGCAAATCAGAATGATTCTTCAAATGATTGTTACATTGTATTTTTAATTTAAATGCGCTTTTTTAAATTTATTTTTTGTAACGCAATTTGTTAATTTTTATTAGTTATAATACAAAAAGATTGCATTAATTACTGTTATCAATGAAAAAGAAAACAAATAATACAAATGATTTTTAAATTATATACTAATTTTTTACTCGCCACCGTATACTCAATCTTTTTCGTAAATACGGCATTCGTCACCTATAACGACAATCGTCTTTATCGGTTACCTATATTCGGTAGTCGTATTTTGACATTTGATTTTCGTAAAATTCGATTTCGATTTTTTTTTGGTTCTAGGGCGAATTTTACGGTTTTCGAATTTTACGAAAGGAAAAAATTTCATAATAGGAATAATCAAAGATTTCTTGCAAACTGTATTGTCACCTATAGTAATATTAATTTATTACAAACTTGATGTCAGGGGGTCAATCAATTAATTAATAATAATTAATTTAAATAAAACCAAAGCCAACCTTTCGAAAGTATTTATCAAAAATGATTATTTCCGCTTAAATTTGCGGAAAAATTAATTACAGTGGCACTATTCTGGCTTTCCCTGGGAATAGGGAAAAATATTTTCATAGCATTTTTGTCTAAATTATATTTTTCTGGCGTAATGTTGGAATTAGTTGGGTGTAAATATTTTTGATACAAAGATATATTGGGAATTATTTTTACCTTTAAAAATTTTGTGGAACAAAAGTCTCCCAAACAATTGCGAAATAGCGGATGGTAATTCTGCAAAAGGCTCAAGAACGTAAATGTTCGTGAGTACTCTAATTAATTTTTCTTTGTAAAAGAAAGTAAAATAATAAAATTAGTGACTTATCCAAACCTGATATTGCGTGGGGTTTTACATAATGCCAATCTATACGAAACCTGGAGCTAAGCAAATTAAACGATAGGATTTATTATATATAGTTATCGTTTGCATAATTAGCATGCAAATAAAATGAAAAATACAGGTGCAGCTTGCAGTAGTATAATAAATATTATACGTGACGAAAATGATAGTTTTATCACAAAATGGATATGTTCAATAACAGTAACGAACTCTGCATAGTATAGTGCCACTTTAGTTAATGAAAAGTAATTGTAAAGACTTGAAGAGTTATTTGAACAGCATTTGAACAGCAAATCCGATGTAAGCATAAACTACTAGTTACGACGAGCGGCCTATTCGCTCTAAACGGGTAACTCTAGTTAGCAATAAATATATAACAATAGGTAAGAGGTTTAAACTTTCTCAATTTTGTAATTTAAAATATAAATTCTATAATTAATTTGGGTTATTGCAAAGTTTACTTATAACATATTTAGTAATCATATGAATCTTTTGATGAAAGCAAGCTCCGCACTGCTGTTTTATGGGTTTAGGAATTCATGTAGCGGTTTAATAACGAGGGACAAGAATAATTATTTTGTCCGTTAGCCAGTAGGATTAGAATAAAATGAAATAAAGTGTTGTTAAAATTAACCAAAGAACGATTACAAAAGCGTAGTATTGAAATTATATACGTATATTTACAACCCTATTAATTTCCATTTATAAATCGTATTATCTAACCAAAAATCAATATTTCCATATAGAGATAATCGAGTTGATTTTTATTACTCAATCAAATGAAAGTTTATCGGCGATAAAATAAAATTAATTAGATTGCAGAACAAAACATATAAAAAATCTTATCATCACACTCGAATAGGTGATACATAGATAAAACTTGAATAGTTGGTATTCCTAAAATAGCTAAATCGCGGAAATAATTACGAACTATTTGTGAAAGTTTATGCTGCGTGATGGTTTGTTAAAGTTTTTATTTTTTGCGACAAGTTCATTGTCTTTATGGTTACGAGAAGCACAATAAAAATGACAAAACACAATAAAAACTAACTAGCATTGCAAGATTCTAATAACAAGTTCATATACGCAAACATACTCGTAAATTACTTTCGTGAGCATCTATTACCACGACAAATTTTGCCTACCAACCAACCAAATCAATTTTATATGATGATTTATCAAATTCCAGGGTTGGCTGCATAACATGTGCTAAACTTCTTTGCCGTGTTTTTATCCACATTTTGAGATGTACATATAGTACATATTTGTCGTTATAATGTACTAAATTATGTTAACCGAACAAACGTTTTCAAATTTATTTGACAATTTTTATATTATTTTAGGCTGTTTTCGAAACGGTTACTTATTTCAGACTTATTTACTCTCGGCATCTTTAAATAAGTAAGCAAAATCGTTCCAAATGAGTTTGCATAATTATTTTAATAGTATGTATCATGAAAACATTGTTATTTTGTTTTCAAGTTATTAATGAAATGGTAATTTAGACTAGCATATTTTTATGATTATGATTATTATTTAAGTACGATTTATTACCGAAAAATTAATAAAGATAAAATAAAATTAAAAAATTAAAATTATTTTATTAACGTGTTTGTTTTCAGATTAAGAAAAGCATCCTATTTATGTAATATTGTACATAAAACCTTCTAACACAAAATTTATACAAGTACACAGCTCATACACGAAAAATGAAAACGTACCTTGCGGTGTATTTGTAATGTAAAAATCTATCTGTAAACACGATTGTAAGCAAGCATTAATTAAAAATATAAAATACAGCAGTTACATCAGAAATCTAATAAACGAACAGTTAAACATTACTAGAGGTTTTATGTTTGTAAATTGTCGTCATATTAATTGGCATATTCGTTAAATAATTAATATTGTTACGGTGACACCTAGAATAGAATAGAATAAGTTAATTTCATTAATTGTTCAATTACATTTATAATTTATACTCAACATTTAGGCGTATTTCTATACTAACATATTTGCTGCGCATTTAAGATTATTCTAGAAACAAATATTTTTGTATATAAGGGCGCGCGTTGATGTGGAATGCTGAGTATTATTTTAAACGTGATACAGTGAAGGTTAAATAAAAGGATTATTAAAGTGATTATTAAAGCGATTATTAAAGTGATAATTAAAAAGTGTGTTATAATTATAATAATTAATTGTGAAAATTGTGTTGTATAATAAATTGTGTTGTGTAAATAAAATTGTGTGAGTTAAAATTGAAGCAGTGTATTTATTCACAATCCAGTGATTCGAACCTTGATTGACAAGGCAAAATCGTAACAATTGGTGACAGCGGCGGGATTGTGAATAATAAGAAAAATGATTCTCTACGAATTAAAGCTTGCGCAATTAAAGGAGCAACTGAAGCAGCGAGGTTTGGCTAGTGAAGGCACAAAAGCTAGTTTGGTGGAGCGACTACGTGAGGCCATGGAGAAGGACGGTTTAAATCCAGATGTGTATGATTTCGAGGAGGACAACACGGATGAGATCAGTGTGGACAAGAAAGAAAAGGAAGAACAAACGATGGTCGGAACAATACAAAACCCATCTGGAAGTTTCGATTTTTCGCAGTTGATGGCTGCTATGAATATGATGGGACAACAAGTGGAGCAACAAGGAGCGGACATTAAACATCAAACGAAACAGCAGATGTTACAAGTGGAGCAACAAGGGGCCGACATTAAACAATCGAACCAGGAAATTAAACAGAAGATTGTACAAATGGAGCAACAAGGAGCGGACATTAAAAACCAAATAGAAGTTGGTCAAAAGAAAATGGACGAGAAGTTTCTGGAGTTATCTTCTACACTACACGGTAAAGTGGAAAAACTGCAAACAGAAGTACACGCAGAAATTCAAAATGTTAAAGGGACGGTTCAACAAAAATTTGAATCGGTTAAACAAGATTTTCAAACGGAAGTTAAACGTCTCGAGAAGGAGCTCCAAGATGTCAAGTCAAATGGAACAACAGGTCAAGTGATCCAGACAGTTAACGCAGTTAAGATAAAACCACCAACATTTGATGGAACAACTTCCTTCAGTATTTTTAAGTTCCAATTCGAAACTGCGATTAAGCAAAATCAGTGGACGGAAGAACAATGTGTTGCAGCATTAATTGTGGCTCTTAAAGGCGAAGCGGCAGAAACACTACAAATCATTCCCGAGCAGGAACGGAACGTTTACATGGGAATTATGAAGGCGTTAGATCGAAAATACGGAAGTGACCACAAACGAGAAATCTATCGCATGGAATTGAAGGGTCGATACCAAAGAGGAGGAGAATCGCTACAGGAATTTTCATCGGCAATTGAGCGGCTCGCGCATTTAGCACATTCAAATATGTCGGCCGATTACATGGAGCGAATTAAAATGGATGCATTCATTGACGGTATTCGAGATCCCGAGACGCGCAGAGCGGTGATGTTGTCACCTAAGGCAACTTTCACGGAAACCATCGCTTGTGCGTTAACAAACGAAACTGCGCAAACCATCATCAAACCAGCAATGAAAATTCGTCGAGTGGAGATTGATTCCAGAATAGACACCGCACGGGCTACGCCAAGGACAAGAGATGGAAGTGGCAGGATTAAATGCTGGGTATGTGATAGAATGGGCCACATCTCACGGGACTATTGGGAGATTAAGAAGAAACGAGCAAGGTCGCCATCTCC
Source organism: Nephrotoma appendiculata (assembly GCA_947310385.1). NCBI lineage: Eukaryota > Metazoa > Arthropoda > Insecta > Diptera > Tipulidae > Nephrotoma > Nephrotoma appendiculata. The sequence goes on from OX371224.1 coordinate 199,317,084, forward strand.
TATGAAGCGTAGACCAAAGGAGGAGCAGATAGAATCCAGAAAGGAGGGTCAGACGACAGCGGAGTCGTTAAACTAAAAAGAGTCAGTTTGAAGGGGCAGAAGCTGACTCCCACAACCGATTGCCCCATAACCTCCATCCATGTTTCGAGAATAGCAAGGAGCGGTGATAGCTTAACAATTGAAGCCGATATTGATGGGAAGAAATGCATGATCACGCTGGATACGGGAGCAACTCATACGATTGTTCGTGAGGATATTATCGATGGAATTATGGAACCAGCTAATGGAATGAAGTTACGAACGGCGACTGGAGAAAATTCAGCAATAAAAGGGAAAAAGGTCGTAAAAATAAGGATTGGGCGAAATCACTTTCAACACGAGGTGCTGGTTGCAGATATTGTAGACGAAGTCATCTTGGGGATGGACTTTATGAGAACGAATGGCTTCGTGGTGGATGTTGGACGGGGTGTATTAACCTACGATAATATCGAGTTGCCACTTCACGTTAGCGCCGTTATAGGAGAAACGAGCAGGCAAATTATAATGGATCATCGGGAGAAGCTGCCACCGAACTCGGAAACAATAGTATGGGCAAGATTGGAGGGAGGTTTTGGGTCACCCAGGTTGTGGGTTGTGGAAGCCAATGAAGCGGAGAGCGGAGCCAGAGAAATTATGATCGGGAAAGTTTTAGTAAAACCAGACAGCGATAATAGAGTACCAATTAGGACTCTAAATCTCTCGGATAAGACGAAAACCATCAAGAAAGGGACAATAATCGGAAAATGCGAAGAAATATCTGCGATTGTGAAGTGCGAGCAGAAAAATCCGACAACGTTTCTACTGGTCCGGATGTAGACAGTCAGTAGTAGAGTGGTGTCGAAGATGTGACCAATGTGCGGCAGTAAAGGGACCAGCACGAAAAAGCCGTGGAACTATGAAACAATATAATGTCGGGGCACCATTTGAGAGAATTGCAATGGATGTGGCGGGGCCATTTCCGACCACCGAGAGCGGAAATAAATATGTGCTAGTAATAATGGATTATTTCAGCAAATGGCCGGAGGTGTACCCCATACCCAATCAGGAGACAACAACAATAGCTGATGCCGTGGTCAACAATTGGATTAGCAGATTTGGTGTACCTATGGAAATTCACACGGATCAAGGAAGGAATTTCGAATCGGTGGTATTTCAGGAGATATGTCAGATGCTTGGAATCAATAAAACAAGAACGACGCCTTTACACCCACAATCGGACGGTATGGTGGAAAGATTCAATGGCACATTGGAGGAATATCTAGCAAAAGTTGTGGAAAGGAACCAACGCAACTGGGATCGACATATACCAATGTTCCTGATGGCTTACCGATCAGCGGTACATGACACAACAGGAGTGACACCAGCTAAAACCATATTTGGGAACAATCTGCGATTACCGGGAGATTTAAAGTTTGGAGCTGTTCCATCAGCAGCTCTATGCGGACAGGATTACGTCGACCGGATGAAAGAGGAACTCAATGAAATACATCAATTTGTACGGGAGAAAATTCGAATATCAAGTGATCGAATGAAAGCTCGATATGACATACGAGCAAATAATCAAGGCTTCGAGGAAGGGCAATTGGTATGGCTTCACAACCCGCAACGGCAGAAGGGATTATCACCGAAGTTGCAACCCACATGGGAAGGCCCTTACACTGTCATTAAAAGGTTGAACGACGTGGTTTATCGCATACAGAAAGGACGGAAAGGTAAACCAAAGGTGGTGCATTTGGAGCGTTTGGCGCTCTACAGAGGAGGTGATCTGGATCCTGTTCGGGACGAACAGGCTTAGGTGGGGGGTAGTGTTACGGTGACACCTAGAGTGGAATAGAATAAGTTAATTTCATTAATTGTTCAATTACATTTATAATTTATAAACAACATTTAGGCGTCATTTCTATACTAACATATTTGCTGCGCATTTAGGATTATTCTAGAAACAAATATTTTGGTATATAAAGGCGCGCGTTGACGTGGAATGCTGAGTATTATTTTAAACGTGATACAGTGAAGGTTAAATAAAAGGATTATTAAAGTGATTATTAAAGCGATTATTAAAGTGATAATTAAAAAGTGTGTTATAATTATAATAATTAATTGTGAAAATTGTGTTGTATAATAAATTGTGTTGTGTAAATAAAATTGTGTGAGTTAAAATTGAAGCAGTGTATTTATTCACAATCCAGTGATTCGAACCTTGATTGACAAGGCAAAATCGTAACAATATGTTAGTTAAATTATGCTTCGTAGAATTTTGCATCGAAAATAATGTTTTCATGTTACTGTCAAGATAAGAATGCAATAAAATTAATAATTCTGAAATAAGTATCCGTTACGGAAAGGACCTTAGTCAATAAATTGCTCGAGAAATGGGCATCTAAAATAGGTACCTATATTTTAAGCATTTTGACAAATTCACTTCATGTTTTGTTAATTACGATAAAAGTGTCAAAGCTTTTTTTTTTCGTTTGGTTATGTACTTTCTCTGTTCGTTAATTTACGCACACGTTGTTTATAATGCATAATAAAACATACGTATAGTACGTCATATTTATAAAATCAAGATCAACATTAGTTTGCTTGTCAAATCCCATATCGCGACTAACACAAACACATTAAACACACTGTAGACATAACGTCTTTATCTTTTTAACATAAAAATGAAAGTAATTTATTTTCTTCTACTCTAGTAGACACGTATTATAACATTTTATAAATTCCCTTGTCGAATTCAAGCCAGCCCAATTAATCAAAATAAAATATTCAATTCCACATATTCTAACAAATCAATCAAATTTGAATACATTATAAAGTATTTTATGTACATATGTATCATAATAACATACCAGTCATCTCGGTGTATCGCGTATCCAATATAAAAATTCATGTAAATAACTTAACTAGGAACATTCTTTCACAATACTGTTTGTTAAGAAACTAAATATAAAACTTATTAAAATATTAACTTAAAAAATATTATTTATGATACTATTACTTCAAGCATATCAAATTTGTTCTAAAATCTTGCAAATCATACGTGGAACTTAAAGTTTATCGGAGACACATATATTTTCCCCATTACACAAACTGCAGACGCATCCAATACTCGAACCGAATCTGCATTATCATGTGTACTAAATATGATATATAATTGAGGTGAATTTTATTGTTTTATTTATAGTTTAGTACACAAGAAAAATCGAATTTATTTGTCTCAATTTCTAGACTTACGGTTAAACGAGGTGGCAAATGAACAAATAAAAAAGTTTACCGAGTTTGGTTGTTCGAAAATTTAAAATATTTCATTTTTCCTTTGTATCGCTATATATCACCATGTTTATTTCAATAGAAATCAAAATAACATAATTGTTCTCGTTATTAGAACATCCAGCAATCTGGCGATAACTGGTTTAACGTGAGATACTGCATAATTGTGCTTTTCTAAAATTTTACCAGAATTATCTCACCGGACACAAACATTAAGGTCAAATCGAAATCAAGTGAAGGGCTTCAAACCATTTATTATTTAAATATATAAAGTTTGGATCGGCCTGAAACTAATGAGTTGAGGTATTCTGGGTTTAGCAAAACATATTAATGATGTTCTCACCATCCAAGCAAAATGCTGATGAATTTCTTAATTTATTGAGAATTTATTTAATCCAGTTTAAAGAAAATACAATAGGAGTAACAATTTTGATGCAATTTTAAATTTAGAATCTTTTGATTCTCGAATCGTTTCTCAAATGCTTTTCAACAAAGTTGCAGAATGTGTAAAAGCTTCAAAAATAACTTTCGGTATACCGATTTTCTTCTAATTTTACTAAATAGAGGATTCCAAATTAATAGAAAACACGTAGGTATGAAGTTTCATACCGATTAGTCAAACCGTCTGAGCTGTAGAAAGGCCGAATCTTAGTGAAAAATCAGTTATCATAACTCGTCAGTTTAGTTTAAATTTTAGAAAAATTTTCTGGACCAATTTTATTGTAAATATAATTTCGGAAGAGAATTTATTTAATTCACTTTATGGTTTTTGAATCCATACCGTATGTTTACAAAATAAATTGTCATGCTCATTTCTCAATGCGAAATTGTGCCTGATTGTGAAATATGCCACAAGTACGGCTGTGAACCGGCCTCCACGAAACATGTATCTACTGCCTGAAATTATTTTACTTCAAGATAATTTACTATTTGTTGGAATTCCTCAAAAACTGTTGGATAGCTTATACTGTTGATATTACCACTCTTGGTGTTATATTATTAACCTGTGCTTCCTGTATTCTGTGTTTCTGGGAAAGATGGAAAGGAATAAAAATATAACGCTTTCTAAAAAATTTTTTAAAATGCGTTCTAAGCGAAAATGAAATAAATATTTTTCATTTTGATAACAGTTTTAAAGAATATTTTTCCTGTGGCACAATTCTGGCTTTCCCTGGGAATTGGGAAAAATATTTTCATAACATTTTTGTCTAAATTATATTTTTTTCGCCTACTGTTGGAATTAGTTGGGTGTAAATATTTGTGAAACAAAGATATAATTAGGAATTATTTTTCCCTATAATAATTGTTTTCCCAATCAACTTTGTCTCGAAAATATTTACACCCAACTAATTCCAACTGAAAACCAGAATAGTGCCACTGGACATTATGCGTTGAGAATAATTTCATGAAATTGATAAATCAAAAATACAGATTATTTTACTTAATTATTTATATTTAAAAAATTATATAAAGATCTTATATAAATAATTTAAATTGATTCAACAGTGAAATATGAAATATTGTGATTTTAAGATTTTTTCGGCAAGTCCAGATGATGTAATTCGTATTTGGGTATAATATATAAACAAACATTTTAAACATTTTAGCAAAAATATCTTAAAATTTGTGTTGTTCCTTATAACTAAATAATTGAGCACTTTGTAAATAATAAATTTTTTATTTAAAAATAAAATGAGCTAAAACTAGTACTAAAATTTGACGTACATTAAACTGTTAACGCTTCTTTTAAACAATCCTATTAATCCTAGTGCCGAACTATTATTGAGTTTTCCCCAATTTTTTCCAGAATTCACTGTCGGGAAAAAATTAAAGATATTTAGGCTGTGTGCCAAACTTAAGGTTAATAGTTTACTACGGTAAAACCCGGGCTTTTTTTACAGATTTTTCGATCTGTTTGCCAAAGAGTTTTTGAAAAATAATTGAATTTACCGAACAATTTATTTAAAATTGATTTTTACTAAGTTTGGCACACAGCCTGAAACAATTATGTAACAAAATATTCTCCTTCCATCTTTCCTTATTATCTTTCCCCAAAACACAGAATAAAGGTACTGGAGTATGCCTGATGAAATGGTGCCACCAGTTCAAAACCACGTTGTTGAGAAGTCAGGGGGCCTACTATGGAAATCGAACGTCGACGTTTTTTGTTCGTTGTTTATATTCAGCAATAGTAATTACTATTGCTGAATATAAACAACGAACAAAAAAACGTCGACGTTCGATTTTCATAGTAGGCCCCCAGTTTTATCACAACTCCATTTCAGAATTAGATGCATAATTTTTTGATTTTTCCGGGCGTTCGAGTAAGTATCTCGCTATACGAATGGAGAACAAATTTGGAAAACATTAATGAAATGAATTCAGGTTATTAAACACAATATCCATCGTGATGAAAATGATATCTAAAACCAATTTATAGAATTGACGAAAATATCGCTATCTGCATGTTTCCACGACAAAATGAAGTTACTAGTGCATCGTATCTCAAATAAGAACAATGTTACTGCATGCAATCTGGTTGAAGGTTAGTATCTAGTAATTAAAAACAGGAGTTTACCATTTGAAGGGAAATCTTATTTTAAGCGGATTATATGAAATTTTGGTACTATCGATGTCTCGAGTAACATAATACGATATATGGTCTTTATCAAAAATGTACAAGAATATCTCTTCGAACTGGTAGCGTATACTCGTAGATGTTTCAAGACGATGATGTGCCAAATTTTTTCTAGTCATGAGGGTTTTGTCCTGCCACACGGTTCAAATTTTGTTTTGTTAGAATTTGTAAAATAATAGAAACTAATTGTTGTGCAATAATTGTGAAAAAAATATATTGAGGTACAAAATATTACAAGCAACTATAACATGAGTAGTTCCGAGTATAACTTTGAAGAGATTTACACCACAAAAAATTGTAGTGACGTCACATAAATGATTAATTTAGACCACATACGATCGGTTACATAAAAATCGGTACCAAGTCTTCACGAAACAATTAATAGGAACGATTCTCATGGCTCCCAAATTCCTGTTATATTTTATTTTTTAATTTCCCCGCCTCCTATTGGAATTCGTGTTTTAAAAACAAAAATAACATTTTATCTGTGCTGACATGTTCTACCATCACATTTTCGATACTTTATCGAAGATTATGTCTCGCTTCTTTAGAATAAAATGTTACACTATTTCGAATATGATGACATCGATCTGAATAAATGGTAATCAGAGGGAGCCAAGTCTCGAGAATACGCCGTACGCTGTAAAACTTCGCAGCATAAGGGGAAGGTGAGTTCCCTAGTTGATTTTGCTGTATGTGGACGAGCGTTGAATGCAGCAATATCACCTTCCGTCTTCCTTTGTACGTAAATGGTATTTTTTTCTTCCAGAGCAGCACTTAATTTGATCAATTGGGCCTGATACGTTCAGCTGTAACAGTTTGACCAGGTACCAGAAGCTCGTAGTAAATGACTTCTTTCCAATCCCACCAGACGCACAGTAACACCTTCTTAGCATTAATATTCAATTTGCAACTGATTTTGACGGCTGGCCTGGGTCAACCCATGGATTTATGTGTTTAGGATTATCATAAAAAATCCACTTTTCATCACCCGTAATGATTTTGTGCAAACAATTCTTTTTTTGTGCCGAGAAAGCAAATTCATGCAGATGACACCTCTTCGGTTTTTGTTTTCTTCGGTCAGTTTATGAGGAACCCATTTTCCTTCCTTCTATATTTTTCCCATTGCATGCAATCGAAGTGATATTGCTTGATGAGTAACTCCTAACTGTTCCACAAGCTCTTTTTGAGTTTGACACGGATTTTCATCCAGAAAAACTTTAAGTTCTTCGCCTTCAAATTGTTTTACTGCACCTAGACGTAAAAACCCAAGACTAAAATTGTAATCACGATTACTTCCAAACCACTTTTCTACTGTTTAATGACTTACAGAATGTTCACTCAAAATCAAATTAGTCAATTCCATAGCTTGTGTAGCATTTTTTTTTCATTTGAAAACAAAATAAATTTCAAAGACGTAAATGTTGCTTATCGACCATCTCTTAAAATTGATACACACGGAAAGAAACCTTTTATAAATGACTGAAACTTATGCCATAAAATAGGAATGACTAAGCTACATATATCCAAAATGGCGGGCGATTTGGATGCGTTCAAGTATATTTTAATGCAACCAAAATCAGAGCCGAGATTATTCTTAGACACCTAACATTTGTTTCATTTATTAAATCTTCCTTATAGTGATAATAATTTTTTAATATTTAATTTTTAAAGATCGATTTCGGAAAATTTTCCTTCCTCAGTTTAACAATAACTATTACATTTCTTAATTTAACATTGGTCTTATACTTTTATATACTATGTTCACTCAAACATTTTGACTCTTCCTTTCTGTGTTTTTACTATTAGATCGTAGGTTCTATTGGGTTTGGTGTTAATTTTGTCGTTAAGCAAATTGTTATTGTGTTTTTCTTTACATCGCTTTTCCGGCCTGCGATCACAATTGTGTACGTTACGAAAGAGAAACATGAAAAAAGCAAAAACCATTACAAATTACGGTTATTTACATACACATTTGTGTACGCTCGAGTTAAATTTAAGAAAAAAAAAATTGTCTGGACAGAAAAGGGATATATTTCAAGTTCTTCGAATCTGTCTAACTGTTGTTCTTTTCAAATTCTGTGTAATAATGTTAAGTTTGTATTTATGTCAGTGTATTTGTAGTTTTCGTTTTTGATATGTAAAGCAAAATTTGATTTCGGTTATGTTTTTGTTATGTTCTTTGTACCTTTCTAGGAAGCTTGTACCTAATTGCCCGATGTAAAATTTTGGGCGTTCGTCACATGTGTTACTTGGTATACTGCTGCGTATATTTTTTGGGGTGTTTCTTCAAATTTGTGTTTCTGTTCTAATTTATTGCTGTTTATGTAGGTTTTCGTGTATCCAAATTTATTGAAAGGGTTTTCTATTATTTTGTTAGCCACTTTATTGTATTCTACGCTTAAGAATTTTTTGTCTTTATTGGTGTCGGGTATTTTGTATTTTGACTAAGTTTTAATGTTTTTTTGTTGCTATGTGTTTTTAATTTATTTTTTCAATTAATATTGGCTTGAATCCGTTTTGTTAACTATGTATTTTATGACGCTGAGTTCCTCTTTTCTAATATTTTAGTCAACTTGTGCTTATTAAGTGTATTTCTGTGGAGATAAATAAAGTGCAATTAAACAAATGTACTCTTATTTTATGTGTACGAGTAGTTTTATGATATTAGGTTTCAGTGGTTGACACTTAGGCCATTTTTGGCCCATTGTGATACCACGCATTCACGCTACATCAGTAACCCATTCACCTACTCACACAACTACAGTATCACCACCTGTACATTGACATGGACGGTGGGTCGGCGCTGAATTCTGCACTCTATCAGCGGGTCTTAGCTGTGTTTATTAACATCACCGATCGTAATCGATGATGAAAATTCGATTTGCATCTAGCCTCTGATGGGATTCGAACCCAGTACCTCCCGGTACATTTATAACGAAGGACGAAATTCTGTGTAAAATCGGTTCAGTTTAGTTTAAACAATGACTATTCTATTAGAAGTTGAACCAGCACCATCTTTATTCGAATAACAAATTAAGTTTCATAAAATATTTATTGTTTTTGATTTTTAAATTTGATAATTCCATAGTTTTTCAAGAAGTTTCTGAAATAGTTTTGGTGGTTAATAATCATGGAAAATAACGTACGATCGCATGTTGTTTGATTGGTAAGTTTTGCCACTTACTATTTTTAATCACATATGTGATATTTTTCGTTATATAATTTCATATTTTTCTATTGAAAATCTACAAATTTATCATCTTCCAACGGATCGAGATGTAGTCATGTAATTAGTAATTAGTGTAATTATTATTCCTTCACAAATTGATAAATACTAGTATAAGTATGCAACTTAGCACTGTTGCGGATGAGATAGCTACCAGTTGTCAGAAGTTTGGTATTTGTCATCAGGAAAAGAGGAACATTATTAAAAATTTTATTAAATTACATGACACATATTGGAATCTCAAGAAATATTATCAGAAAAAGTGAAATTGAAACAAGTATAAGAGATGTTTTCTTACAAGATAAATGGAAACTCAAAGTTGTGGTTTCTCGAGCAACATCCAAATATTAATGCTTTTAACATTCGTTCATTACGATCAATGGAGAAGAGCAATTCTACATTGTGCAATGGCAATTAGTGATCCACAACCTTCAACAAGTAGATCTAGAAGATTATGTGTCAAGAAATACAAAGCAAATGCCAGCGCTTGTTTTAGTTCTAGGTAGCATAGATTTGAATAAGAAAATAACCTTTGTTGTATCCATCGATTCAAGTCATTATATTATCCCAGAGCTATCTTGGTGGGCTAAACGACTTCGCCTTTCAGACTTCTATTGATCACGCGTTGTTTACAGTGCAAACTTATAGTCATAAATCTATCATCACTATCATGTTGATTGTCGCTCTCTCCTCAATTTTTAAATTTGGCATAGTCATCTTATAAAATTCATGTCAGTAAACGAAACTATCAGGATCCTCAGGCTTATGAGGGTTAGTTTTAGATGAAAGGCTATGCCGATATTTTGCTTTAAAATTTACTATTTCGAAAATTTGAAGTGTCACTACTTTAATGAATCTCATTTGTGAATAATAATAAAATGAACTACCTATTAAAGGAGGTAATCCGATTAACTGTTCGATAAGATAAACGTATATCGATCAAAATCTATTTACATAAAAAGTAATAATGTTGAAATCTTTAATCGATGAAAGCAACTTTCTGTTACCGATTTGAATTTTCATGACATTCTCCCGCCTAAATGAATGAGACACCACACGTTTGCCATCTATTTCAATTACCTAAAAGCCTCATTGTTTATACTAATTACGACTATATTGGGTCAACTCATGTTTATGGAATCTTTACTCAACCAAATGCGAAATTTTTAGAACGGCGAGATACGGTCTAAAGATGTATTCTGATGTCAATTTATACAAATATTGAAAGGGTGTATTATATATATATATACATATATATATATATATATATATAATATATATATATATATATATATATATATATATATATATATATATATATATATATATATATATATATATATATATATATATATATATATATATATATATATATATGTATATATATATGTATATATATATATATATATATATATATATATATATATATATATATATATATATTATGTACAACACACCGCATCTTTAAATTTAAAAAGAAAAATAATACGAGGTACGAGAACAAAATAAGAAAAATTGAACAACACAGAACCAGCATGAAATAAACGAAACAGTTTTCTTCTTCAAATCGTCTTCTTGTGTAAAATACAAAATTTTTATTTTATTTCATTTTTTTTTTTGAATTTCTGGGTCAATTGAACAGGTTTGCGTTTGGGATACTTTCATTCGTCGTAATCAAGAGAATATTTTTATAGGTTGTTTAGTGGTTAATAAACATTTTACACGATTATTCTCGTATATGCATAAAGAGGTGCCGTGCGAACCTGTCACTATGTATTGGGTTCCAAAGATACCGAGTGTGTCGAGCGTATTTCGTTGGTTCTCATTAACCTCTAATTACAATTTAACTATCGCCGCGCATTAGATACAATCGCACCACCATACAAATTATTAATTTCACTTATTTAAAATTCAATTAATTACTAAAGCACATCTGTCAATCTGGTAATCACGTGCTTTTTCGGTATTTGTGCGAGCAAATGAAATTGCCATCATCGAAAGCGCAGCTATGGCGCCAACATACAAAAATATTATTATGCGACCACGCGGCTAAATGACAGCGTTTATTGGAATTTAGGTCTTGAACATACACGTAATTGATTCACTATATATAAAATTACATATAGTAAAAATACATTTTATCATATCTTAATTATTGTACACATTTCACTTTCATATAAGCGCACGATGCGTACATTTATTATTGGTCTGGACATTGAACTTGATCGACATAAATGAAAAGGTTTATAAACATGTGCCAATCAGGAAAAAAATTCGATATTTTAACATTTACGTGCATTTAGAAGTTATAACTTAAATTAAAAATACACTTGACATTGAATCGGTACCGCAGAGCGTAAGTAATTTATAAAAAACCGTGATAAAATAACTAAAATCAAAAAAATCCAATTAAGTTCAGATCAAATCATATTTATGAAAAATTTCATAAAATCATTTATTATGTCAAAACAACAATTTTATGTACAGATTTAACTGCTAAATAATTACATCACAGTGTGTAGACCGAGAAACAGATAAATTGACGTGTTTTCTAACAAAATTAAGGTGAAATTTATGTTGAATTTATCTCATTATATACCTTAGCATGAATGTATAATTTACATAGAAGATCAATCCATTTTAGTGATTTAATGGCAATTTGACGAAATTATAGACGAGAATTTATAAGTAGATGAGCGAGAAACGAACTGGATAAGTACAAAGATTTATAAGGCATTTAGATTTCTTGTTTAAGAAACTAACATCCAAGAATGCGGTAATTTATGAGTCATTTGACCGACACAAGAGATTTTTATAACTATTTGTGGTTTATTTAACGAAATCAAAGAGAAATACATATATCTTCTTTTTGTGTATTTTTATCATGTGCATGTGCAAAGCAAATTAAGTGAGCTATTAAGTTACGTGTCCAGGTTTAGATATAATTGTTGATTGTGACGAATAATTGTTAAATGTTAATATCTGGAATTGATTTAATATAATGTAATATCTTATAATATATTACGCATTTAATATAATATATTACGTGTATTATAATATAATATAATAAAGTTGAAAAACATATTTTATTTTTTACACATACTATCGTCATCACCACTATAAAAGTAGCTGTAATAAATGTGAACCAAGAATTGTTGCGACTCTAATTACTTCAAAACAAAGATTTTACGTCCATCGTAAAAATTTAATCGTAGACCACTTCATCGTAACTCGTAAGTATTTAACCGTAGGGCCATATCATTGTATCGTAAATTAATCGTAAGACCATTTATTCGTAAGACCATTAGTCGTAAGACCAGTTAATCAAAGGCCACTTAATCGGAAGACCATTTAATCTGATGAAAGGGAGATATTATTATTATTTTTTTTGAGCATATCCTTTTCAATCAGCTGTGTCAAACCCAAAGTAATCAAACTCTAAGCGAATTTTTGGAGTTTAATATTGGGATTCGCTTTTTTAGCACCCCATCTAAAGTTTTTGGCAAAGAAGATGATTGAATTCGTTTGAGCATCGTTTGGTCACTAGTTTTTATCAAATAAATAATTAAAAATCATTGCAAGAAAATCATACCGATTTATCAAATTTCGTTAGGTAATCGTTAGATCAGATTTGGTCAACACATTTTGGCGTTAGGTCACCAATGGGTCATTTTTTATTGCGAAAAAACAAAATCAAAATTGTATTAATTAATTGTATAAAATCAGGTTCGTCGCTTATTTGGGAATTTAGGTTTACAAAATTAAATAACATATTCAATTGAAATATACCATTAGGTATGGAGGATTGGCCACTAGTTGATTTTGTTAGGCCATCCATAGATAATAATTTATTGGAAAAATTCGGTAATCATCATTTTTCGGTACAATTCGAAGTGATCGTGTCTGGAAACTTGACCAATAATAATAATTTTGTAAATCCAACAATCGGAATGCTTTGTTCGACTGTCATTGATGATTGGTCACTAGTTGTTTTCGTTTGGTCATCTTTACATAATGATTTATTGCGAAAATTCGCTAAAAACTCATCTTCCCATACATCTTAAAGATGTCGAGTCTCGAGGGTAAACCAATTTTAATAATTTTTTAAATTCAACGATCGGGATCGGTCGGTCAATTATCATTGAGAATTGCTCACGAGATGTTTCGATTTGTCATCCCTGCGTAACGATTTATTTTGAAAATTCGTTAACAATACTTATCTTCCCTTACAATTTAAAATTCGAGTCTTGAGAGCAAACCAATACTAATAATTTTATAAATCCAACGATCGGATTCATTTGGTCGAATGCCATTGATGATTGATCACTAGTTCTTTTCGTCAGGTCATCCTAACGAAACGATTTATTGCGAAGATTCGCTAAAAACTCATCATTTCCGGACGATTTGAAGTGTTCGGGTTTCGAAAGTTGACCAATACTAATAATTTTAAAAATTCAACGATCAGGCTCGTTTGGTAAATTGTCATTGAGGATTGGACATTAGTTGATTTCGTTTGGTTGTCACTACGAAACGATTTATTGCGAAAATTCAGTAAAAACTATTTCTCCACATATTTCATTTTGTCTGGAAATTTGCAAAATACTAATAATTTTATAAATCCAACAATTGGACTCCTTTGGTTGTCTGTCATTGATGAATGGTCAGGTCACTCGTTGTTTTCGTTTGGTCATTCCTACAAAATGATTTAGGGCGTTGATTCGCTGAAAACTCTTCATTTCCGCACTATCATGTCGTTCGGTAAATTGCCATTGAGGATTGGTCATTAGTTGATTCCGATTGGTCATCACTTCGAAGCGATTTATTGCGAAAATTTGTAAAAAACTATTTTTCCGTGTAAATCGAAGTGTGGGATCTAGAAACATGAGCAATATACTAATAATTTTATAATTCCAACGATCGGAATCATTTGGTCGACTGTCATTGAGGATTGTTCACTAGTTGTTTTCGTTTGTTTATCTCTACAAAACTGCTTATTGCGACGATGCGTTAAAAACTTATCATTTATACACGATTCGAAGTGTTCGGTTCTGGAAAATTTACCGACATTAGTAATTTTATAAATCCAACTACGGAATCGTTTGGTCGACTGTCGTTTAAGATTGCTCACTAGTTGTTCTCGTTTGGTCATTCCTACTTAGAGATTTATTAAGAAAATTCGTAAAAAACACCAATCCTCAACGACAGTCGACTCAAAATAAATCGATATCAGTCGGGAAGTTCTACTACTAGAAACGGCCATATGAAAAAATAAAGGAACATCATGTTACGGAAACGATGAAGCACGGTGACGGATCGATATTAGCCTGGGGATGCTTCACCCGGTGGAACGTTGGAGAAGAATATTTAAATATTCTTCCTTTCGCATATTGCTCTTGATCATCACTAGTGATGATCAAGAGCAATATGCGAAAGGAAGAATATTTAAATATTCTTAAAAAAAATCTAGTGGAGTTTGTGGATGAATGTGCTTATCCGGAAGAACAAATCGTTTTCCAGCAAGATGCGGAGACGCAAAACACGCACCTAAAATAGTGCAAACATGGTTAAAATATCATAAATTTGAAACTATGAAATATTCTGCTCAAAGTCCGGATATTAATCCCATAGAGCATTTATGGGAGGGCCTTCATGAAGTGTCGATTAAACGAATATGGTGAGGGACCTAAAAACGTATACCAATTGTGGCAGCGAATTGAAACGGAATGGAATAAAATTAAACATGACTCTATAGACTTGTCGCGAGTGTGCCCCGGCGAATAAAATCAGTTATTGACAATAAGGAACTTTGGACCAAATATTAAAGATGTCAAATTTAAAAACGTGCATCCTAAACAATCAATTAAAATTTATCTTTTTAATTAATTAATTTATTGATATTTTCTTAAGTAAATCTAATGGGGAATATTACAAACTTGTAACCTCAAGCTATTTTGATTGTCTAAATAATAAAATAATAACTATAGAAATTAAAAACTAAAAATGAACTCATATAAAAACTAAAGAAAACTGATGGATTAGAGATTTAGGTAGAAAAATGTGTTTATTTTATAATTGTATGTGTTCACGTATATATTTTTATTTATAAATAAGAATTAAATAAAAATAAATAAACCACATATAATTCAATTGAATCTAATTCGTGTGGTGAAATCCAATGAAACAATTTCAGTTTTTATTGAGTCATGTATAAATTTATCACATATAAAGTGGGAATGGCCTTACAATTCGTATTTTTACATCGACTGGCTTCTTTTTTTTGATCGTGATTTGGCATGTGGTCAAACCTATCCAGCTGAATTTCTTTAAGAGGATTATTCTCAAAGTTTCGCTTCATTGGCGGCACTACATCAGACGAGATTCCTGGCTCCAGCTAAATCAAGCTAAATTGAGCTAAATAAATTCGAACATGTAATAAATCTAAAATATTTTTTTGATTTATTTTGTTTTTAATGCGATCCTGCTTGTACTCCACGAAGATACTACGTTTTGGAAATAAGAATGTTCTGTAGTAACTAATCAGTTGATCTAACAAGCCAACTTTACCCATTCCCGTATTCCCATCGGTTTCCCATTGGCCGTTTTACATATACGTATGATTTTGACCTTTTGTCCCAACTTTTGGCATCATCCTCAAAAATCCGACCACTGGTTTATCCAATTCCGACAAAGTTTGAAGCAACATTAATTGGCTTCGTATCTAACCATTTTACAATAGTTATTTTGCTATCAGCACTCGTTACACTGTCATATTGTACATTACTCTTTGTACGGATTATACATTTTTATGTACATAAAATCTCTTACCTCTATACAGCAATATACTAATTGCAAGATCACAAAAAATTTATTACTAGACCAATATTTAGACCTTTATGATAAATTTAACACAAAAATTTAGAATTTTAAAACAATTTTAACTACCCTAAGTTACGTTTAAAATAAGAATACTTACTAGGATAAAATTGTACTTACACTCTCGTTCATAAATCACTCGTATTTGAACAAACGGTATAAAATTTAACACCAAACGCATCAAACAACGAAAAAGAAACTAACCAGCGCTTGCGCGATTGAAAAAAAGGAATGTTTAAAATAAATAAATAAATTATGATGAAAAATCAAACATTAAATTTATATTCTAGAAAGATTAATGTTAAAGTAGTTTGGAGTTTGGGAACAAAGTTTATTTGTAATCTTGTTTTTGTCGTCCTGGTAAAATTTCTAAGGATTTCAATAAAAAATATTTGAAAATTTTAAAAATTGTTGTGATATATTTATAGTAATCCGAGTAACACTGTCAGTCTAAACGTCCCCTTGCATCTCATTGAATGAACTCGAAAAATACATTTCATTTTTTAAGTGATCACAGAAAACAAAATTATTTTTACCCTTTTTACAATTTTAACCTATCAAATATTTAATCTTCTATAAATTAAAAGATAAACAAATTACAGTTCTTTGACAAATCAAGAAAAAATGGATTTTTCTGCTACAAGATTATCAGAAAGGAATTCAGATCTGATATTTATAGAATGATTTATAAGCTCACATTTTTAAGTTTTTATTTACCGTTTTTATTTTAGCCCAGCGACATACTCTGATCGAGAAGATAATTCTTATTTCTTACCAACTAAAAACGACGATCGCTGGGGTGGGATTTTGAATACCATCATTTTTTTCGATACTTAAGAAAATTGTGTTTTTTTTATCAAGAGAGTAAGTTGATTGTTGGTTATCTCTATTATCTTTTTCGATAACTTATAAAACAAGTAGGAGATATAGACAGAGAAGAAAGACAATCTATTTTCGGGAAGACTTTTCGCGGTGACAATAGAAACAACTTAATTGAAAAATGAAAATCGTTAAATTTTATTCGTGATGAAAGAGACTAAATTTCGATAATATTGAAAAAAGTGATATTACAAAATCCGACAACTGGTTACAAAATATTCTGTTCCCGCAAAACGAATATGCCCGAAAACCAAAAAATAATAACTTCTATTCTTCATATGAAATTTAATTATAATCGAATTCAAGAGCCAAACCACTATAAAATAAATGCGCACACGAAATATTTAAACAAAACCGACATATCGGGTGTATTATAAATTATTGATCGAAATAAATTTTCTCGCCAGACAAACAAAAACTATACAGAATAATTTTAAAAATTAGAATAAAATTTCAAACGTTTTTGATTAATTGAATGAATGATTACTTGTAATTTTTCAAATGATCATAAATCACTCGAAGCTTTTTATGTTAAACATCGAACACAAAATCTAATCCAAACAATGATAGAAAGTTTTTGATTATCTCAATAGAACATTACTACTATACAGAGTTACTAATTTAGAAGGTTCATCTTACAAAAAAACACTATTAACAATATTTAGCCAATCACGTATATTTAGATTAGTTTTATTATGGTTTTAAACATTAATATAATTCAATCATTTAATTTAACAGAGGAATCGCTCACAATGTGATTGGTGGGAAAAATGTTACGTTAGCAAACATTGTTATGCAAAAAAGCAACATTCCATCGTTACATTGTAATATTGCATCATAATAAATGTAGGCATAAACATCTCTCTACATCAATCCGATTATTATATAATCCCCCGTACGACATATGTGAAATAAACCGCACTAATAATGCAGATAAAAGCCACTCACGCAATTTAATTTTAACATTCCACCTTTGCTGCATTATGTATAGGATACAGAATAAAGCAATAGAATTGTACACGAGGCTTTAATCAATCAACTAGAACAAAGAATAGCTTAAGAAATCCAAATTAAGATTTTATAGAATTAACGTATTTTTAATTGGAAAAGAATTATACTATTTCTGTTCTCAATTAATTAGAAATTAAAAATAAAAGAGTTAATTGAACCGTAATAAATGATTAATTTAAGAGATCAATCAAATCTTTTTCGTTCATGATACTAAACCAACCATTTGGTTCGCATATGAATTATTAAAGACAGGATTCTTCTCTTATCTCTTTTGTATATACGAGCACAGACAATCAAATTAGATTTTTTATTTGAACTAAAAAATGAAAACAAAACATATTTCTGATAATTCCAATGTCATCGTTGTATCTGTGATTTTTCGTTAAACTGCGTATACGTACGCAAAAAAAAAACAAAATATTTTTGATTATATGCGGCTATTTACAGAAATTGAAATCGCCGTTTAAATGTTTACGTTTACATAGGATGAAATATCTCTTTTAGGTTGTCTCTGATAGGAGTACTGTATATGTAAATGTCTAGTCACTAGTATATTATGAAGTCTTGATTATTTTATATCTTATGCATTAAACTTTCTGTATTTTTTATGTAACAATTTACTATACATTTCTATTCGAAATATTTTGGAAAATTGCAACAACGTCGTACATTTGACAATAAATATTTCACTTTATGTGCTATATCCACTGTAAATGCTCTTTAGAAATGCTTTCAATATACAGGCTTGTTGTACTTACAATTATAATATTAAAGGTAAGTATAATCTGCACTACGCTATTTAACACCTATACACAATTTTGGGTAAATCAATTTAAAGTGGGACTCTGAGGGGTTGGTTATAATTGCGATGTGGGACTAGTGTCGTAACATTGAAAAATAAAAATTTAATATCGGCACAGTTAAACCTGAAATATTTTTTATTTTACATTTTTGGGTTACAATTGGAACATAATATCACATTGCAATGATTTTAAAATACGTAGTTTATTGTTTGTTGTGATGGATGACAGCGTTGATTATGGATCAAGGCAGTAAAATAGAAAATTATTCCGCGAGTGAAGAAATTACCACCCGAAGGCCAAGGATGGTAACTTAACAAGTAGTTAAGTTTATCAAGTAGTTTATAGTAAATACAATTTTTACATAAAATGAAAGTTTTATGCCTCTATTCCATGGAAATAATCTGCTGTCAGCAAAAATAAAAGCGAGAAAAACATATAGATATTACTGGTTGTGTACGAAACAAAACATGTTGTCAGTAAAATTTTGCTGAGAGGGGAAGTGTGATAGGGGAAGTTTGCTGCCATAATGCTGCCATAAAAAATGTAAATTGGAGTATTTTTTATGGCAGCATTTTTCACACATCTACAAAACATGTGTGTAAAGATAAGAAATTTTTCTCACACTCATATAAAATAAATTGTTCGCCATTTTTATACTCAAATGTCGATTTTTTTTTTTTTTTTGGGCTGAAATTTATTAACGTTAGTGGTTTTTTGTGGTGTATATATTAAAATTCGAATTGTACGAAAATGTACAGATTAAATATTTTATGAAATTTTTATGTTATTCCAAAATGTAAAACCATAAAATTTTACTATAAAATGAAATAAAAAATATTTCTGTTCTTTGTCACTCTCATGAAATTTAAAAAAAATTTTTTTTTGCGTATTATCAGCAAAAAAACTGCTGTCAGCAAATGTTATCCATGGAATTAAAGCATTATATTGCTATTCCTTTACTTGTTAGAAAGAAACAAAATAAAAATTTCAGTAAAATTTACTGACAGTAAGCGGGGAAAATGTTGCCATAAAAAGTATGAAACTCAATACTTTTTGTTTTTATGGCAACATTTGTTTGTCTTTATCACTCTAACGTAATTTTATTATGTATACTCTGCTCTTTTCGATTTCCCAGTATTTTTTACTGAGTAAAATTGTTTCACTGTGGAATCCACGCATAAGATGCCAACATAATTAATTATCAATTATTTTAAGATTCTATAATAAAGGTGTGTGGTGCCCGGCGTCGCGTTATTGTAAACTGATATGTATGGTATATAAAATTTCATCACTGATAATAATGAAATTCATTTCAGGACATTTATACTAATTAATCAAATAATTTTTAATATGTTGATTGCTGACATAAAGCAAAATATATATAAGAGGAACCATGTAGAGATTCCGAGGTTAATCTATTTTACTTTTGGCAATCTGTATAGGCCTAACAAGAACAATACACTATAAAATAACTATGCCTATATGTTTATAAGATCCATATATATGGATTAAATATAGAAAAAGATTAAATTTGTGTATATAAATATATTAAAACTATAAAATAAGATTAACCTCGGAAAAACCTGCCCATAAAATTTGCACTACTTGATTTCTCTTATATATTTATTGCTCGAAAAACAAAAATAATTGTGCCGTCTTGTGCTTTACTAACTATTGACACTTAGGTGTCTGTAACCGGGTCAAGTCTATCATATCTAACAACCTTTCCTATCCCTCCATCTTGTTACATGTAAAAGGGGTGTACGGTAGGCCCGGCGTATCCGGAATCCCTGCTTAGTATTGGCCGTACATTCTAATCAATCAATCAATCAATCAATCAATAAAATAAAAGTTTTATATTGCTATCGAGTTTTATTGAAAAATCATTTTCAAAAAGCAATTTTGCATGCAAATTTTTCGATTTTCAGAACCAGATATCTTATGTTAATATTTTTATTATTTACTTTAGTCCCTAGGGAGTAAAATACAACATTATTGGCTTATGTTATACTATGCTATAATGATTCATTTTATTTTCGTTTTTAAAACAAATAAAGCTTCAACAAAGGATTGGAAAAAATAATTTAACCAAGTTTTATATTTGATTTCGAAAGGTTAAAACATCAATTCCATTTTAAATATACATATATGAATTACAATTTTCGCGGATTTTCTTTAGATAATAGTATTTATCAATGACACAAATAACAGCCAAAAATATAACCGTTCTCGTAGAACAGTTACCGTACAGTACGGCTGGTAAACCTAAATCCACTTCTGATTTCGCTAAAGTGGTACGCAGTAAACCGTGAAAAAGTTGTGAAAAATATTATTTTTAATAATAGATGGCGCCAAAACATGTATATGTTCAGACTTTATTTCACGATGAAATTTTCCTTTATTTAGATTATTCCGTTTTGAAAGTCAAGTTTTGAAATTTTGGCGGCAAATATAAAATGAAATTTAAGTGAACATGTTTTCCGCTTGTGCAGGCCATGTATCTATCGTTTTTTGGATACAGAGGTTTACAGAATTAAAAAGCAATCTAGTTAATGCCTCTTCGTCCGCTGCAACCCTTCCCACAGTGACATTTCTTCAAAATTGGAAGGAGAAAGAAGTCGCAATGTGCAAAATCTGAAGAATAGCGTAGAAAGCGAGGCAGTTTGTACGCAGGCAGTTTGTACTATCACATTGTTGTTTTATTGTTTTATTTTTTCCACGTACGTGAATCCCAGAAAATTGCCGACCTCCTCAATTCCATTCTTTTGAATGCTAATGTGTTTATGAACTGCAAGTTGCTCCATATTTTACCTACGCTTACATATCGGTAAAACCTGCTTGGATTTCGGTTGCGGTTTATTAGTAAACGGAATTAACTTTTTTCTGTTTTAGCAAAAGAACATTTACTCACTTTAAAACGCTTTCAAAAAATGGCTGGTTGGATCTCTCTATGCAAAATAAAATAGCAAATATCGAATAAAATTATACTGGAATTGACCGATTATGATGCGAGTGCCACCTTTTGAGAAAGTTGCCGATTTATCAAATAGCCGAAATGATGAAAACTTTAGTTTTGTATTGACTTTAAAAATTCGTTCTGTTTACCTATATTGAACTTTTTCTTAAATTAAGTATTTAAAGACCAAGTAGAAGCGAAATTCTATATCGATACCCACTTTCGAGATGTTATTTCAGATTAGCTTTGACCTCGGTTATAATTCATAAAAAACCAACTGAGTTTACAACTAGTACAGCATTTAATTATCGAATCCAAGTAATTCAAAATATCCAATTAGTCGCATTTTCCCGTATTCAATAATCAGCATATACTATATTGTAAATATATGCGATGTGAATTGTGAATATAATATTTGAACATCGCGACACATGCCAATCAAGAGAGTAAGTAGAGGTCTAGCTCTGTTATTCGAGAGTCCTGGTTTCGAATTTCGTTGGTAAAATCTCAAGCAATATTTGTCGGATTTTCCAAATTAATATAATTTTTATTTAGGAAATGTGTTTTTTAACTAACATTAGAGCTTTGATGCCTTTGGTAGTAACATTCACCTATACGAGTATACACAAATATTTTTCCTCCATAACTTCAATTCCCTTATACCACAAAATATATATGTATGTATGTATATAGGCAGAATAGACATAACGCTATTTTACTATGGAAAAATTTGGACTCATTTTTTGCGATAAGGTAGGAAAAATTCGTTATTTTTGAATGTTTTTAGTTCAAATAAACAATTATGGACTCACAATGAAGATTTGACGGCATAATTCAACAAAAAACAGTTAGTTAACATAAAATCATTACTATAAATATTAATATTCATATTCAAAAGTTATTTTTCCTATAAAAAATTTAAGGTAGGAATAAAATTTCTTGGTCTACGCAATGTCTGTTCTGGTTATATGTATTTGTATTCTGTGCTTATACCTTGAGCAAAACTTGGTGATTGTGTTAAACAATAAAATTTTCATTTCTTCGTAATCTTCCAAAATAAACCAGATTTATTTTTGGCTGATCATATTTTAAAAACAACAATATCTGCATGGATGAGCCTTTATGAGTCTACATATATAAAATAGTTTCGGTCACTCCAAATTTAATATGAACTTTATAAAATTAAATTTTTTTTAATAATAATATCTGTATATAGGGAGTTCGAAAACGCCCATGATCTGTGCCATTTAGCGAACGCAATGGCGCAGCTTCCTGTTCTTTGTAGAAGTAACAGGTTTTTTGGTTGGATGTCGTCAATGTAATCCGAACTCTTTTAGTCGACGTTTTACAGATGAAATATGTATATTTTCGGATATCACTTCGTCGATAAATTTCTTATTAAGCTATCTTCCCTGGAAGTAGTTTTTTTCGAATGGCCATTTTGGAGCTTATTTTCCACTGTCGTACGTAACATAAGTCTTATTCCACGCACTAACAAGCTGTCGAGACACATTAAAACTTTGAGCAACTTCTGATTGGGCCGTTTCTCTTTTTAGAGCAGTTATCACTGCGTTTTTAAAATCATTTGAATATTCATTAGACTTGGCTCTGTTAATATAATATCCGACTACTTATTTATAAAAATCTCTTACTGCTGTGCGACCGATCGTTTGTTGACAATTTGGAACTGAATAATTTTCAAAAGTTAAAGGTAAATTGATAAAAAATAATTTAAACATATAATTTGGATCATAAGACAAAATAAAGGTCAACGACCTTTTTTCCTTAATGCGTTTCCATTTTTTTAGAGGTTACTTATTTTATTTTTCATTTTTATTTAATTGTTGTTTTATTTTTTATTATTTTAAATTGTAACATCTTTTGAACACATGTGTTTTTTTAATGCTGCCAAAAATTTATACTGTTTATATTGGAGGTTGAACCTAGGTCCAACCTGGGTTGAACCTTCAATATAAACACTAAAACTTAACTTGGAGTTAACTCGACTCAATCGAAAAAAATTCTTGGGTCGAGTCGAAAAACAACAACAAAAATAAAACTAATATAAAAAAAAGAAAAAATATTAATTTTAATTTTTTTGTGGGGGCAGACATTCTTTAAATTTTTTGGACTCGATCCAAAGATGCTCGATCCTGGAAATATAAACACTAGAAGTTAACTTCAAGGTTAACCTGAAGATAACCGTTGACTCGACCCGCAATGTAAACCGCATAATTATTTTTAGTTTTTTTTTACTACACACGTAAAGTGAACAAACAAGTTTCAACTTGTTCCTAGCAATAATTGCAGGCACGTCGTAAGTAATAATATGGGAAAACCCGTATTTATTGAGAAGTATGTACATGGAAATAAAATAACAAATTTAGACTTGTTAAAATACTTTTGATCCGTAATTATTAAAAGTTTTTTTTTGTTTAGCAATTCATTACATTTATGTGTTCCAATTTGTAACATAAGTATCATTATTATGAATAAATTATTTTATTCATTTTAATATTGTTTTTATTTTTTGTACTATTTAATAAATTACACTTGTCTTGACCGCTACTGTATATATATGCTTTCAAATTTAATGTCTAACGTTTTGGTTTAAATTTTTATCTTAAGATCTTAACTGTAAATTTAGTAAATCGACTCGAAAAAGATTTATTGCGCGGCACTGTGTAATCAAAATGCAGGATCTATATCGCTTAACGGCAGTAACATTAATTTATGTCGCTTACTTTTATCGCTCGATCGTATGTTTTCGATCTACTTCAGTTTCGCTATACCTATTTCGAAGACGTCTGCCAAGGTTGAGAAAAAAAAAACAGAAATTACTCGTTCGCGCCTAAAGTTGTGTTATTTATGCCGAGTTTTTGGTTTAAATTACTAACTAAGTAAACTGATTCAAATAATGAAAAAAAGATGCCACTAGTATTCACAAATGAAAATATGGAAAATTTATGACATTTATTTATCGCCGATTATACGTCACCCGTATTATGATTGTTGTATCGATTGGCAATCGGCATCTCCTCGCTTTGCGTGTCAATTTGTTTAGTATTCCGTAACTACGACAGCTATAACGAATCGACCAATATGAATGTGTTGCCACATTAACATTGAAAAAATCCCGTATTATGTGTATTTTTCGATTAACTAGACATTGTTTTTGTTAAAAACTTCGGTCAGAATGACTGTGTAGTAAACGTGTTTAGTTTTTTTTCCGCATACGCCTCACGTGGCCTGAACGGAAAGTCTTCAAAAAACGGTCTGGCAGGGGGGAACGTGTTAACTATTTAAGAAGACCAAATATTTGATTTTGGCTGGGCAATCCAACAATTAAATAAATGTTTGAATTGTAGGTTTTTTACTTTATATAGTATCTGACCGTTCTGAATATTATATGGCATCTGACACTAAATCATAATTAAGTACTTGTATGTATGTAAAAGAAATGCTTAGCTCCATTGAATGGTCAGTACAATATGATATAGTTACTTAAAATTTTGACAGTAGCTTATAATTTCTGAAGCAAAATTGCCTAAAGCGGTTAATTAAGCTGTAAACATAAATACAATAAAACATTTCCATATCATATCATCTAGTTTATGATGTTTGTTACACCAAGATTAAACCCATTAAATATTTTCATGAATAGTATTCGTGTCCCAAATTTCTGACGTAGACAGTCTCTCTCTCTATTTGAACATAGATATAATCCAAACAAATAAATATTATTTCCAAAGTTCTAAATTCATATTTAATAACATTTTTAGAAATATGGTTTTAATTTGAATTTGCTGTAAAACTATATAATTAGGCGATTACACCATTAAGTAAATACATAATAATAACAATAATAATAGTAAATTTTTAAAATTTAAAACTTAAAATGTTAAGTAACACGAAACGTATCTTAAATTGGTTTAGAAATATTAAAAAGAAACCTTTTTTGTTTGATTGACAGACGTGCGCTTGGTAAGAAAGGTAAATATTTGATTTAGTTATATTTCTATAGCTATCTGAGATAAATTTTATTTGTATAAATGTACATCCAGCATAAATTTTTTCTTTTTGTTTAATTTCTTATTTATCGCATAATTAACATACTACAAAATTGATTATAATTAAATTGGTTACAGTATTAGTGAGTATAGATATAGAGTAACTGCACCGAATATATCTAGTTGAAAACAAAAAAGTGTGCGGGCAGAGTTGATTCTCCTCTATCATTGTTCTTCGGTCCACTCCACATTACCAGAAACAAATGATTACTTAGTAACTGCATACCAGAAATCCATTCATTGCGTATTTATATAAAAAATATGTTAAATCATTGATTATGAATTTTTAAAGCACGCTCAACCATATCTCTTTCGCCGTTATTTAATTATAAAAATAATTTTGATTTAATATTGTGTGATTAATGGTTTTTCATTTATTAATAAAATATAAAATAAAAAATCAAAGTCATACATCTTCATGATATGCCATAATATTACTTAAGTAAAAATGAGGTGAAATATTTTGGTGACCTGATGTTTTATAATTAGACTGAATTTAATTTTGGAAGTAACATTTTTTGTTGCTTCATCAAAATGTCGGTGCTATAGAATTATCTCTTATGATACATATTCAAGAATCTAGTAACAATTGGCTATCTGTTGGAACACCTTCGCCGTGACTTAGGTCAAGACATATCGCGGTTATTATATTAAACAAATTTGCGAAAGGATTTTTCTGTTTATCTAATTCTAATAAATTGTTTGTGCTCGTCTTTGTTATAGCGAAATTTAGCACTAGTCAAGCAACAACAAGAAGAAAAGATAAAATCATATAAAGGTTATATTATAGCTGTTTAGTAAGTCAAAAGAAGAACGAAATAAAAATACGCTTCACTTGGGTATATAACATGACGACTAAGCCTGTGTTGTTCATCCTACATAACGCTAACTGAAGTTAACATCATTGTTGGATTAAAGTTTTACTAAGTATGTCTTTTTTCTTTCTTTAATAGTCTCGGAATCGAAATTCAAAGAATACTTAGTACAAAAGCATCGCTGGTATGAATGAGGAGATTCGGTTATCTGGAAATAAGCAGGAGCTTAAAAAGGGAGAAATCGTGCAAAGTATGAAAGTTTTTTGTATAAAAATTGCATTTGCATTGTTGAAGCCATTGACTTTCCAATTTTCGGGTGAAATAGCTTATTCTAGATATCCAAGATGAAAAAAAATTCTCAGTAAAACAAGCAAGGCAAAATTATTGCAAGGTGTTCCTGAAATTGTTTCCAGTAAAATTTGACTACCAAAATTATTGTATAAGTGGTTGTGTATTGCCATAAACAAATAAAAAAAACACTAAACGAAGACGATCATATTTTTTATAGCAACAAACAACACACTTACACAGAAAAAATATATGACAACAATTTTTCTTGGACACATTTTATGTGTTCATTGTGTACATTTTATGGCTGGGAAAATGATATATTGAACCAATATTTTTATTATTCGCATATTATGAAGAAATCGATCGAAAAAATTTGTAAAATAATTTTTATTTGATTTTATAAATATTAATTACAATAAAATTTAAATCCCTATAAAAACAAATGAAATTGACGAAGTAAATTTGTTCTAGGAATTTTTGTTTGTTATGTTGGATGTAATATCGTTTTCTGTGGCAGCAAAATATTGATCCCGGATCAATAATTTCACGTCAGTTTTGATCCAACATGGCTTCTTTGTTTACATTTTTTGTCTTTTTATTTTTTGATCCCGGATCAATTAAAAAATCCAAAAAATTTGTTGTATTTTTTTGACGTTTACCAACACATATTGTGATATTGTGTGAGTAAACGTCAAAAAAATCCAACAAATTTTTTGGATTTTTTAATTGATCCAGGATCAAAAAATAAAGAGACAAAAAATGTAAACAAAGAAGCCATGTTGGATCAAAAATGACGTCATATTATTGATCCGGGATCAATATTTTGCTGCCACAGAAAATGATATAAATATCATAATTTAACCATAATTTTGTCCAAGACAAGATTAACTTTCCCGATTTGTTTTTCCAGGATTTCTTACTGAAATATTTCCTGGTGGAAAACGGAATACCCGGAAAAACTACTCGAACAGCTGCAAAACCGTCAACCTCCACCGGGTTAACTGAACCAAGATTTAATAAGAAACCTAAAGAGCAGAATAACTTCAGTAAAAAGCATGATATTGGGGTCGATTCCGGGATCTAAAATTGTATGTTATGTTATGTTATTAATGTTTTTTCAATACAAATTCCAATAGGAAGTGGGGAAATAAAATAACATAACATCAATTTTATGCCACGAGAATCGGGCCTATTGATTCAAAAACGAAAATATTCAGAAAAGATAATCCTGCATCTGTTTTTCGTAAAAAAGTAGTAGCAGTTTTTTTAGTAGTAGCAATTAAAACAACATTTATACTGTATTAACGGAAGGCAATCGGTGTAACCTTTATTAGATGAATTTTGAGTTATGCGTTAACCGTTTTATATATTTACAATTATATAATTTTAACAAACCTCATAAATCGAAATAGGCACAATGTGGAAAAACTACCTTGTGTGAAAAGCTCAGGGCCTGCTTACTACAAGTCGCCACTAATATTAAATCGTTATCATTTTTGGGAGGCAAAATCTTGATAAATATCACGGCATATCTGCTACATCGAACACAACTGTCAAATGGTATATGCAAGATTTTAAGTTTGCTCGTATGTGCACAAATGACGAATATGGTTCAGGAAAACCTTCTGACAAGATTACGCCAAAAATGATCAAAACAGCTCTACTTTTGTTATGATGAATAATCATTCTGGTAACAGGAATTGCCATAGAGACGCCGTCGGGAGATACCGAAAGAGTTTTTTTTGTTTTATAGACATACTATACCATGGAAGTCTTTCGCAGAGAGATATGGTTAAAAGTCGGTGACTGATGACCATAACTCTAAGGTGCGTACGATTGCTAAGATGGTAAACATTTTAACTGAACGTGTGCACGACATTTTACATACATTTTTGTACATGCGAAAGCTGTGTGCCCGATGAGTGCCACGTGTACTTACCGACCAACAAAATATAGAACGAGTTGATGTTTCTAAACACAATTTGATATGTTCAAGCACAATCCGAAGGAGTTTTTGCGTAATTTTGCAACCATTAATATAGCATGAATACATCACTACACACCAGAGACTAAGGAATGCTGCAAGCAAAGCCAAACGACTAGATTAAGCGAAGAAACAAAAATTTTCTTCACCGGATCACAAAGTAATTAAAATAATGGCCAAATTAACCGAATTTGACTACAAATTGTTTCTCCATCCCCCGTATTCTCCAGATTCGCCCTCTTGCGATTATTATCTTTTCCCAAGCTCGAAAAGGCAACACGCTACTAATGAATTATCTCAAAACGATACTGTTTTATTACTCAGGCCCGGGACTTTTCAAACCGCCTGGTAGAGGCGTTTAAAATCAGAACAATAAAATACCGCAGGACTTTCTAAACTTATGGTAATAATACCACACTTACAAACAAAATCACAAAGCACTATCATCTCTCACCATTAGTTTTAATGATCATGCCACGACAACTAGAAATAATTTTTTTGAACAATTTATCCGGAAACGTGAGCTATTTTTATGGGATATAACAACAACAATATTTTTGCAACAAACACTAAATATAAAAACTTTTCAGATCAACATTTTTGATAATAAGGAAAAATATTTGTATGCTGTACATATATTTGCAATTTGCGTAGGTGCAATTTTTCTTTCAATATTGAAAATCTCGTTTCTCAAAACGTATTTTCATTTTTGTTTGTTTGCTGTGGTGAAAAGAAAGTGGACAAAATGGATAAGTATTATACAGTTAAGAAATATATTTTTTTCTATTTGTCTAATTTACATTTTGCAAATATAAATTACAATTTGCTGGATATCAAATTAAATTTATGAAAACTTGTATTGAAAAGCGAAGTATTGAATGTGGCGAAAAGTACACACATGAATTTATGGGTTGTCTGTAAATTTTAAATTTATTGTTTTTATCATACTTGGGTACATTGCACGCAGGTTTCTTTTTTATTCTAAATACGCGATACGAAATAACGTTATTGAGTATTGAAATAATTTTGATAGACAGACATGGTGTGCCATGGTCTATATTTATAAATACTATCCACTTTCAATTTATATTCCGTGCGCACAATTTTTATAAATATCTTATATGTTTTGCCCACGATAATTATATACAAAAATAACCAGTACATACGTTTTTTTTTTAGAATCGGCTTCAGCACCCGCCCTCTTCGGATGGAATCTAAAAGTTGCTCCCTCGGCGTTAAATTTCGTTTTAACGGAGGTAGTTTCCGCTCTGAGGCCTGTAGATAAAAACATAAGAAAACACGTCGAAATCAATAACCAAATGTAATTTTATTATAAACAAAGGCAACAATAAATTTATTTTCATTAATAATCTTCTCATTTTTCATAGATCATTTCATCTGTCTAAGAAAATAAGGCGATGATTTTATAAGTTTGCTTGCATTGTATGATAGTATAATACATACCTTTTTCAGAGGCGGCCGCGATCTAATAAATTCTAAAATAACCGCGTGTGCATCCTTCTTCACTTTTGGTGGGATATCACCATTAATCATGACTTTCCGCAAATTATATTTTCTCGTTCGAATATCTTCCATTAAAATTTCATAGGGTGTGAGTTCAAATTCCATGGACGGTTTGGAACAATGCGGTTTTTTCAGTCGTACACCTTGTCGCAATTCTTCAACCACTTGCATCCAAAAACGGGCCTGTAAAAATATAGAATTATAAATTTTATTTATATTATTATGAACTAAATGTGTAATAGAAAGTGGATATAATTATATCAAAATCATAGTAACGATAAGAATTTTCACACAGCCAACTATGATTTGATAAGCTCGCCCGCTTACATTCTTGAGAAAACAGTAAAATTAATTTTAATCAAAATTAACACAACAAGCAAAAAACAATTAAAAATTCTATGAAAATTTAAATATGGCGGGAAAACTGGAAGAACACGGATCATTGTGTTAAAAAAATTATGTAAAAAAAAACCATAACATCAAAGCATACCACAAACTGATGAAACTACACAATGTTACATTAACAATAAATACAAGAAGATTTTCTTTCACTTGTTTTAATTTTTAATTGAATTGTTAGAGGCGTGAGATTTTACTGCAATTCATAAATGTACAGGTTGCATTAATTGCCAACGGTAGTTGCAGATATTGTTGGTTCTAAAATGTATTTTAAACTTTAACATGTGTAAAAATAAAATAAATC
Source organism: Nephrotoma appendiculata (assembly GCA_947310385.1). Classification (NCBI taxonomy): domain Eukaryota; kingdom Metazoa; phylum Arthropoda; class Insecta; order Diptera; family Tipulidae; genus Nephrotoma; species Nephrotoma appendiculata. Next base: position 199,348,169 of record OX371224.1, read on the forward strand.
ATACAATATTCTCCCTCAACGTGTTGAATTTATTTGCGAAGCTCGCTTCCATAAACTACTTCAGACTGGGAGGATTTATATCAAAGTTTTTTTCAGAATTTTTTATCTTCCCTTCTCTATTTCTTTAAGTGAAACTGTATAAATTAAACCAGAAAATATACCACCTTTAACTTTTTCTAAAATTTACTTTACATTCTCAGTAAAAAATCGAATGTATTTATGTCTAATTCAATTTAATATCAAGCAAATTAATAATTATTACAACTATGAGTAGTAACAACTTCTAATGTGCATAACAAGAAAATAAATTAAAAGAAATTTAAATAAATTATCAATTATCATGCAATAAATTTACTGTATGCAACTTTGTTTTACCTCAACAACATGTATCGATGCGGTATAGCTATGCTGCCAATCGAGTTGTATATAAAAATATACGATTCGTAACAAGTTTGATATTTCCAGTTTTAATTTATTAACAACAAAATTAATTAATATTTAAGATAATATGTGCATGATTGTGTTATGCGGGTGGATTATCAAATCGCGATAAAATCATGCAAAAATCCTTAATAAGCTAGAACCATGCATATTTACCAATTAAATTACGTACTTGTAAAGCTCGCCAAATCCTAACGTCAGACTTTTTAATTATACAAAAATAAAAATCATATTTAACTAAAAAATCTCAAAAGAAAATCTTTTCAATATATAATTTTAAAATTTTGATTAACCCATTCCCGCACACTTTTATATCGATGACCGTGCTCAGAAACACACTTTTTTTTCAATTGATTACGACTGCCAAATGAAATTGAGCATTCTTTATATGTTTGGAAGTGAAAATTATCACATTTTCTCACATTTTTTCCATGAAAACTCTCGACGGCTATAGCCGTCATTTGCTCATCAAATCATTTTTTCTATATACAGGGTTATCCAATTCGAGGTTGATAAAGTAGAAATCTGTATACCGACATCTGTCAAAGATAAACGTCAAGTACGCTGTCATTTATTTAGTTGACATTCTGCCATTTAAGAATATGGAGCATTTAACAATCGACCAACGCGTTAAAATTAAACGCGGAAAAACAGGCCGTCGATGCTGATTTTTCGAACAAAATTTTCTTCAGTGATGAAGCTCATTTTTCGCTTGGTGGATACGTTAATAAGCAAAACTGTAGAATTTGGGGCTCAGAAAATCCACAATTGATTGTAGAGAAGCCATTACACCCGGAAAAAGTCACTGTTTGGTGCGCATTGTGGTCTAGTGGTGTGATTGGGCCGTATTTTTTTGAGAACAACCATGGACGAACCGTTACCGTCAATTCTGAGCGCTATGGCCGCATGTTAACCGATTATTTTTTTACGAAAATCGAAGATTATGATCTTGACGATATGTGGTTCCAGCAGGATGGAGCAACCAGTCACGTAACACGAGCAAATCGAGATCTTTTGCAAGAGAAATTTCCTGGACGTTTGATTTCGCGATTGGCTGATGTCAATTGGCCTCCAAGATCCTGTGATTTAACGCCTTTGGATTTCTTTTTGTGGGGCTACGCGGAAGATCGTGTTTACGCAAACAATCCTCAAACTCTTGACGAATTGAAAACTAATATTCGTAAGGTAATGGCCGAGATACCGCCCGAAATGTGCCGAAAAGTCATTGAAAATTACCTCAAAAGAATCAAGGCCTGTAAGAAGTCCCGTGGAGGACATTTGAATGATATCTTGTTTAACTAAAAATGGCAAGGATCAATCTGTAAAATGAAATAAAAATTACAATACATTCCGAATATTTTGTGTTTTTTTAAGTTTACTTTATCAACCTCGAATTGGATAACCCTGTATTTCCGCCTACAGAAACAAATGACGGCTGTAGCCGTCCGATTTTTTGGTGATATATAGACAAATGACGGCTATAGCCGTCATTTTCGCGAACATAATAGGACGGCTATAGCCGTCATTTGTTTCTGTAGGCGGAAATATATCGAATTGCTAATCATGAAAAATCGCACAAAAAAACAATTGATGTGTTATCTGGAATGTTACATCTTTTTTTCTTTGATGTATTACTGAATAATTAACAAAAGAATGCATTAGTACACTTCGTAAGAATGATGTTCCTTTTTTATTAATTAAAATATGCGTCTCGGCTATAGCCGTCATTTGCGGGAAGGGGTTAATCACATTGTATGAGGTCTCTTGTAGTAAAAACTGGAAGCTGACCGAAATGCCCAAACAATTTCTATCGTATATTTAATACCTAATTGTTAAAATGTGAATGTAGTTTGATATTAATAAATCTAATTAAAATTAATTGACCAAAAAGATTATTTAAATTACGTTTGTTCGCAATATTTATAAATGTAGTAGTATAATACGTATATGCAGTTTTGTGATAAACATGTATAACGACGACCGGAAGCTTAACCCAACCTTTTCGAAAATTCAACCTTTCCCTCTCATAAACGAGTATATATATAAAAAAAGAAACAAACAAACATCAATCTTCTTTTGTGTTTCGGATTTCATCTGTACAGAATATATGCTACTAATCACCTGAATGAAACTACATAAAAATTTAGTTTAGAGGATAAGTGAACCGATAATATAGAGTAGCGGAAAACTAAACATAAAACAATTCCACTTTAACAATTATACAACAATCGAATACAATCAATCTTATTTTCATCAAATCAAACTAAAAAAATAGTTAGTATACAACGAAACGTTAGACTGATTTTCAGACGGTACCATCACTTAATCAAATTTGTATCTATGAAATTCATGTTGAATTTTTTATATAAGCTAATTTCACTATTTCTATTATTATATATTTTGTATAAATTGTATTATAAATAAAACTAATATTTTTTATAATTTAACATTATATTTTATTTTCCTTATTGTGAAAATTGGTTTTATGTTCGATTTCGATGTACATGACATCATCTTCAGTAATTTATCGATTTCGATCTTCAATAATTTTATTAAATACAAGGTGAATTTTTTTTTCAAATATTTCTGTTATGGAAAAACACTATCTGTGCCATAATTCTCTAAAAACCAAGATAAATTGTAAAATGTAAAAGTGATAACTTTTACACACGAAAAAAATTATCGTAGAAGTCTAGATTTATATTGGATATCGTGATGTTTTAGTAAATTCGCATTCTCTAAACTTTTTTCAAGATAAAATGTAAAGTGGCAAGAAAAGTTTATGTCAAAAAGTAACACAAGTAATTTATCGCGGAATAACTTTGCTTGAATGTGTAAAACGCTTTCGTTTGGATATTATTAATAATTAATTGCAATTTTTGATATTTCAGTTTATAATTTTATTTTGGAATTAAACAAGCCAAGTTCTAATTTAAATAACTGCGATACTTTACATAAAAAGTTATAAAATTCTTTCCATTTAGAATGTAAAAGTGGACTGTTATCGATGGAATTAAAATATTCTTTCAGTAAATCAAACATTTTAATATTTTCATCGATCGTCTTCACTTTACCTATACTTTTGCTTAGGTTAGCTCCAGTATTTCCACAAAAACAACAAAACAAATAAATTTATTATTTATAATTTTATGTTTAAAATAGGGAATAAATAATGTACCTATTTATATTAGACGAAAAAGACTTAAGGAGTAGAATATCCTAGAACGAGATGATCTGTGGATTACAGAAGAAGCAATTTTAGTTGGTCAATTTTCAAATATAAATGTCAAGAGTTTCAAGTGTCTGATTTGACAACATCTAAAATGGACCCGCTCTCCACATAGCAAGCAAAGCTTTCTACTTGATGTGCACTTATTTATTTATTTATTTATTAACATTACAATTTAGAATAAAACCGTAAACGTTGAGCTTTCAAGCTCATTTGTTGTCAAATGTGCAATTTATTAAAACTCTAAATACAGCCATTTCCTTCATTTAATGGTTATCCCGTTAGTTTTCTGCTAATATGTGGCACTTGCAATATTTTACTTGATTACACATGCACAATTAAGAAAACTGACGAGCACAATAAATATGACGCCCTATAGAAAATCTAAATTAGTTAACAAATTTCAGTTTGTTGTTGTTTAATATTTCATTTAAAGGCACTAGGAGCTCTCAACAGTCTATCTATAAGATCTTACAATGCTTTAATTCTAAACTATTTATTAATCTTATGTTTCGAGAAATTAATAATTAGGACAAATTTCAGACAATATTGAACGAGTATAAAAATTTAATTATATTATGCATTAAAACTAGCTTTTAACTAGCACTAAGATCAAACAAGATGTATGTATATTGCATAAAATCGATTTCTAAAGTGCAGGTAATTGATCAAAATCTCACCTCCTACTCGTTACCGATCCTTAAGATTAACCCAAACATTTTACAAATATTAAAAATCAACTCACGGTAAAATAACAAATCGTAACACTAAAACGTTCCTAAAAAACTAGACCTACATCAAATACTAGAAATGGTTTCGATTAACAAATTTTGAGTGCTATTGAGAATGCACATAAAAATATAGGATCAGCAACTCGTGGAGTTCGGAAAAGTGGCAGTGGCTAGCTAAATTTGATCTTTAAATGGGCTTCGTTGCTTAAAACGCATAGCTTTTTGTAGTTTACTCGAAATTCTAAAATTCTAATAAGACAATCCCGAACTTTTCGAGATCCGCATGTGCGGAAAGAGCTAAATAAGGCATTGGAAAGAGCTAAATGGGTCTTCATTAACGAAATACACTGAAATTATGATCTGCTTAAGACAGATTCGATTGGATTTCAAAAACATATCGCAAATAATAATTACATAATAATGCGATTTTGTACTTAGTATAAAGAATAACCTTTAAACAGATTAGAATACACAACATTAACCAAAATTCAACGGATCGACTTATATTGTACACGTCTTTGCCATAAGAAGTAAAGAATTTTTTGACTGTTGTAATGTTCTCGTGAAATATTTGGTTTGTTTTATAAGTCTTTCTAACCGTATCTTGATTTGAATTTCAAATGACTCCCGACTCCGATTATTTTTCAATATGATTTTGGGGGCTATGGTGATTCTAGATGGCTTTGATGTATATGCAACAATTTACGTTTCTAGAGATTATATTTTTTGAGTTATTAAGGATATAAAATAATTAAAATTTCGTTTTGACGTTTAATGTTATCATGCTCGCTTGCTGTCAATAGGTTTATCTTGGGTAAAAAAAACTGTTTAGAGAATGCGATTTAAAAATGCCAAGATAGTATATTGTATAAAATTTTCACTTGTAAAATTAGCCATACCACAAACCGTAACAACTCGAACTATAGATTGTGAACAGATGCTACTTAGAGTAGCTTATATCCATAAGAATAATGTTGAAATTTAAATGGGAAGGGTAGTTATAGGCCCTCAAAGTCTTAATATGAACCTACATACATCATAAGAGTGTGTTAAGTTTTGACATTTATTTTTCGTAACCGTATTAAATTTTATCTTGGAGTGTAATTACAGCATGCAAATATTGTAAAAAGGCAAGATAAATTATCGTTTACACGTTTACAAATTATCTTACTGCTTAGAGAATTAGGGCACTGCTGTGCTAACTTTGTTTTCAAAATATTATTTTTATTTTATTATGTACCTGTAATTTTATAAATATTTCGTATAACGAATATTATGTAAAATGAGGTTTCAGGGAATTTATTAATTGTTGTATTAATTGATTATTCCGATATTTTAAATTTCGAATTCATCTATGTGGTCTAACATGTTGCTTTACAAAATAATATAAATTTAGAAACTGGTGTTTATAAATTAAAATGTTCAGAATGCCAATCATTTTATATAGGACAAACAAGACGTTCATTCAACATACGTTTCAAAAAACATATTTAAGATATTGCAAGAAAATACTGAATTTGCACACAACATATAAATCACACATTACATAATTACAAACATTTTGGTAACAATTTGGAAATATTTTACAAAATGAGGAAAAGCAACATATTAATCAACATAGAGGTATCCCAAATTTCAAAATATATTCATAAAGTTATAAGTAGCTACATCAAAAATAATATTTTGAAAACAACGTTAGCACAGTAAAAAATGTTTCTTCATAACTAAAAATATTTGAAAAAAAAATTCATATTGTATTTAATAAAATTACTGAAGATCGAAATCGATAAATTGAATATAAAACCAATTTTCACAATAAGGAAAATAAAATATAATATGTATTAAATTATATAAAATAATAGTTTTATTTATAATTTAATTTATACGAAATAAATATATAATAATTTGTTTATCTTTACTCGTTGTCTCGCGGATTTATTTTCTTATAAGATGCTGCCGTATTTAATCGAGTTGGAAAATATATATTGGTGTTAATGAATAAACGAAACTATAGAAAAAAAAATATAAGTTATCAGCAATTTCATAAGAGGAGATTTGACTGTTATGAATTTTTACTTTATAGTATATCGATAAAATATTGTATTATAAGCGCGTTTTCTCCATAAAATACAAAAGTCTCAACTAGCGAACACTTAATAACATAAGTTTATACTGTTTAGACAACTTCAATACGACTTCGTGGTACGTCCAATAACAGTTTGTTGTTTAGTTTTTAAGAGAAGTTTCTTAAGTCATGATAACACTAACCGAAATAATAGCTGTGTTTTTAGATGCTTGATCTGATCTGATCCAGTTCAGTTCATGTTTCATGAAACAACACAAAGGCGCATGCTAGATTTAAAATCAAAATTTGTGATCTAAAACAAAATTTGAATCATGTTTTCCATATAAAATTTGAACTGATCCGGATCAATGATCGTCAAGAAACACGGCTATTGTAAACGGCATACAGTTTAAGCTAGAGATTGTTTACTGTTTGAGGTTTTAATTGAAAACCCCGATTGTATGTCAAACTAACAACTATAGAAATATTACAATTTTGATTTTAGTTGGTGTTATTATACTTATGGACAAAAAAAAACGCATATAATTCTTTTTGCTTGATTATAAGCGGAATTCTTAACGAAATATCTATTATTAAATAAAATTTAATCGAAAATGAAGGCCGACGATAAGCTCTCATCTGTCGGTCTGATGATCCAAGGCAAAATCTAGACTCGTCGGAGAACAAAACATTGGCCCATTGTTCCATTGTCCAGTTTTCATGTTCGAGAGCAAATGTTAAACGAGCTCTGCTGTGTGCTGTAGATAACTCTGGACATAAGAGGGCCAAGGCCTTCTTGCAGTCAAATTGGATTCCTTGATTCGTCGATGCACGGTCCTTTCATTAATGGGTGCATCTCGGGATCCGATTAGGTCTGATTTGATGCTACGTCCAGTTACGAAACGTTTTCTCAAGCAAATTAATTTAATATATCTATCCTCAGCAAGTGTTGTATATCGATTTCTTCCACTACCAGCACGACGATGATACTGTCCATTATCCTGGAATCGTTTGATCACTCTTGACATTGTTGATTGGTCCACTCTTAACATTTAACGTAAGATTGAGTTTTTCCTTTTTCAACTAATGTAATGGCCCTCACGCAATCCTCAACACTCAAATGATTTCTTCGGCCGACAAGTTATTCATTTTTATTTGTTTTTAATGAAAAACCTTACTCTTACACTTAATTCTATAATTTAAATAACAATTCACTGTAAATAAACTTTTAGACTGAACAGCCAAAATGCTCAAATTTGTGCTAAACTCGAATTCAACAAAACTAATGGTAGTATTTTTTTAATGTATGTGTATTTCAGTGAGAACTAGATACTATATAGATTTATCATAATAATACAAAAACAATTATTAATTGCTACTCGTAATTTCAAAAATACAGATTATGCGTTTTTTTTGTCCATAAGTGTATTTTCATTCGTTCCAAAGTATGCATTGGAATTTATATGAAAAATTCACAAAGTTCCATCTGTTTTTCAATCGTAAGTAGTGTTAAAGTCGGGGAAAAGAGATAAAAAATATCACGATATTTTTAGCAGCTTTTGCCATAAAACGCACTCATTTGTCAAAAAAAGTTTACTCAAATTATAATTATTTGTCTATAACTATTCGTGTATTCACGAATTGGGCGAGAAGATGCATTTTAATCCATAGATTTTAGGATACATGAATATTATGTTGATTGCCTTTACACACATAAATGCTACCTAAGAAGGCTTGTGAAAGATCTTTAGCACGTTCGATTATCTGCAAATCTCTGCTAACGTGAACTACGATGTACTTCTCGGGTTTTTTGTACTAGCTAACCGAAGGTGACAAATGTTAAACTATTGTAAAAACAACACCAGCAATGTTTTGACGAGCACAATCAATTTACAATTTTTTTGGACGTTCATTGTGCGCGTCCACATTGGGACTCATGATTCGTAATCATTTCTTCGTTTCTTTCCCCTTTACCTATAAAACTGGTTTGTTGCGGCGCAAAAAAAAACAGTTTTATAGGTAAAGAGGAAAGAAAGGAAGTTTGATAGCGCTATCATGAGTCGTAGTGTGGATAGGCGGATTCGGAGTTACATAGAAGTAAACGGAGTGAAGAGTCACAAAAAATATCATAATACATTTTATCATTTTGATCGGAAATACACGCCGATGTTGAGGGGCGAAGTCCGAGATTCATACCTCCTTGCCGGTGCTCCCTGGGTAACGCTAAATGAATCAGGCGGTGTAATGGAGACGAGCAGGGGAAATCCTGTTTATAGTAATGATCACTAAATGTCAAGGCGGGTTATTGGCGCCCTAAAACCAATACCAAACCAGCGTCTGTTCTCCAGGTTAGGAACGGCTGAAGCGGGCGTCTGTCTTGTATCAAGCGGCTCGCTATATAAATGTGTTTCAAGGTAGGACTGGATGCCTTAAGATTCTCACCTACCCACACACGTAACAAGCGGGTTGAGCGGCAGGCCAACAACATTCTCTCATAAAAACATTTAAATTATGAACCCTAAACAAAGGCCTCGGATTACCATATCGGATTAGACGTACTTGCACTACAGTCTACAAGCGCTAAGATGGTCTGGGAGTAGGATCCATGACACCACCAATGGTTACACTCTTCACTACAGCGGCCATCAGAACGGAGGAGAATTTGGAGTTGGCTTCCTAATCCATCGGCGCGTGAAGCATCATATCATCGGTTTCTGCCCTATTAACATGCGGAATTGCACGGGCAGACTTCGCACTAAGAAATTTAATATCACGATCGTTAATGTGCATGCACCCACCGAAGATAAATCGGATGACATCAAAGATTTATTTTTTGATGAGCTGTAGGAAGTCATAAATAACATACCGCACCACGACATTAAAATCATCGTGGGCGACTTTAATGCAAAAATCGGTAGGAGTGCAGAATATACATCGCACGTCGGTCCTAACACCCTGCATCCAACTAGTAACAATAACGGCCAACGCGTCACCGACCTGGCATTAATGTACAACATAGTTGTATCAAGTACGTTATTCCCACATAAGAGAATCCACAAAGTAACGTGGAGATCGAATAATGGAAGAACGGAAAACCTAATCGATCGCGTCATAGTGTCTAAGAGACACTCCACCAGCATATCTGACATTAGATCCCACAGGGGTGCAGACATGGACAGCGATCATTGCTTGTCGTATTTAAATATAAGTGCAAACTGTCATCTACATTCAACAGACAAGCACAAACAACCGTTCGATGGAATGTTGATGCTCTAAAAGACCAAACGTCACTGCAGAGTTACCAATCATCTGTCACTAACTATCTAGAGCGCCCCAACAACAACGAAGAAGCTCCTTCTACCATCCAAGAGCAGTGGTTTACTATACAGTCAGCCATAAACACCGCGGCGCAAAACACTATCGGAAGAAGACCTTCGAGACCCCGCAATTATTAGTTCGATGATCAATGCCGCTTGGTCGTCGAAAATAAACGAAAGCTTCGTGAAAAATGGTTGGCTCGCAACACTAGAAGCACACAAGCAGAATATCTCCGCGCCGGGAAAGCCACGACTAAATACCTTCGACAAAAGAAACGCGATCATATGAGGTCATGCATTGAAAACATCAGCTTCCAAGCGGAAGTAGGAAATTCAAGGGACACTTTTGCTAATGTCAGGAATCTCACTAAAGACTTCCACCCAAGAAGTTTAGCCATCAAAGACGGGAATGGAGAATTGAGAACAAACGTGGCTGATGTTCTCTCAGTATGGCAAACCTACTTTCAAAATCTGCTAAATCAGAATGACGACGTGACCCCCATTAGAGCAATAGCTCCTCCAGGTGAAGAGGTCTTTGTCGAATATCCCACAGCAGAGGAAGTATAGATGCAGCTATTAGTCGATCGAAAAACGACAAGGCACCCGGTCTAGATGGAATCCCCGCAGAATTAATTAAACTCGGAGGCGCTACTCTTGCAACAAGTTTATACAATCTCGTCGTTTGTATTTGGGACCAAGAAGAGCTGCCGGAGAATTCGAAGACCGCACTCATATGTCCGTTGCATAAAAAGGTGACCGTTTTAAATGTGAAAACTATCGTGGCATAGCTCTATTGAACACTGCTTACAAAGTGTTGGCTTGCCAGACTCACCCCTTTAGCCGAAAACATCATTGGCGACTATCAATGTGGGCTTCGTTCCAACCGATCGACCACTGACCAGTGTTTCACCATGAGGATGATCTTGGAAAAATGTTGGGAGTACAACATAACCATGCATCAATTATATATAGACTTTCAACAGGCATATAACAGTATAAACCGCGATAACCTTTGGGCCGCGCTCATATGTCTAGGAATTCCAGAGAAACTAGTTTCTCTATGCAAATTAACAACGTCTGGGTCTATATGTAGAATCGTAATTGAAGGAACTGTGTCAGACTCCTTTGAAATAACATCTGGTGTTCGACAGGGAGATGCACTCGCGCCTGTGCTGTTCAATTTGGCGCTTGAGTACGTAGTGAGGAAAAGCAACATCGAAACTTCGCGCTGTATATTTAATAAATCAGGCCAAATTCTTGGATATGCAGATGATATCGTGCTTCTTGGCCGAAGACCTAGCGATATCAAAGGCAGTTTCGTACCGCTCGGTCGCTGCGCAAGAAGACTTGGTTTGAAGGTGAACAGTAGCAAAACCAAATTTTTATCAACATCCAGGAACATCTCCATGATAAATCTCGGAATTGGCGACCATAACTTTGATCGCGTTGAAAACTTCAAATACGGGTCAGTTATAACATCATCAAATGACATGCAGGCAGAAATAAAAGCCGCACAACGAAATCGCTGCCGCACAACGAGTTGTCTACGCCCAATCAAAATTATTGCGATATAAACACCTATCGCAGTCGTGCAACCTCGCACTTAATAAAGCACTCATACGACCTGTGCTGGCTTTCGGAGGCGAGATCTGGACCATGACCACTATCGATTGTAGATTGTTATCTACTTTCGAAAGGAAGGTCATTCGTTCAATCTTTGGTCCAATTAAAGTCGCGAACAATGTATATTGGATTCGCATGAACCACGAGATAAAGCAAATTCTTGGAGGTTGCGATATTATCGGATTCATCAAATCCAATCGAGTGAGATGGCTCGTCCACGTTACAAGGTCCCCACAACAACAGATGAACAATAAAGTGTTCCACTAACAACCAGCCGGTGTGCGTCGTAGAGGAAGACCCCGACTGCGCTGGCGTAACGACGTCGAACAAGATCTACATGCACTAGGATGTCGAAACTGGAGGACGAGAGCGATAGACCGTGACGGATGGAGGACCATAGTGTTGGCGGCAAAATCCCTCCATATGGGATGTGAAGCTAGAGAGAGAGAGACACCGAATGTCATATCCAAATAATGTATCATGATATTTTTGTTCCGATAATTACACTGTGCTTGAATTGCAAACTTTTTTTTCGTGACAAGCTGGGCACCCGGGGGGTTAACCTAATTCGAGTATGCTGAATTTAACGGTGTTAGTCCTATTTCAAAGTTAGTCCCCATTTTTGAGATATCGCATTCGACATGTTTTGGCTCTGAGTCAAAACATACCCTCATTTTCAAGTTGATAGCTTTTGAGCCATTAAGATTTTCGTTATGCTTTCTTCAGCAAAGTTGCTGCGCAGGTCAAGACCAACAACTTTGCCGAACATATCAAGACCGAAAAACCACATCTAATTTTTTTTTTTTGCTTTTCATTTCGACGAAAAACATGGTTTCTATCAAGCTCTCCGATGTCTTAACTGCAAATTTTTGAGTTTTCCTTGTCCCTCTATTGTACATCGAAATGTGCGGTTGAATGGAGATTCGTTGTAACTTTGATCTTTAATTCCTCATAGTGTCGAACCGCTATAAAATTTCGGACCTTAAGGTGGAGCCGGTGGGGCTCTGTGGACATCATAAAGTAGTAAAAATAAAATGAGCTTGTTAGGCGAAACGGAAGACTAAAACCATCATAAGATCATAGCATCGGAGATATGTAGAGAAACTAGAAGTCAACAATATTAAATACAAATAAAGCGCTACCTAATAACTATAGATGGAACATTTTTGTCAGGCATGATCTATAAATTTCCAACACCTAAAAGAAACTACTATATAACAAAAATAATTCTACAACCGGATTATTTTTGGGTTGCCTAGCGTAAATAATCGCATTGCCGCATCATATCTTTTGAAATTAAAAATTATAATAAATTTTTTAATATGCAAAATAAATAAAAGATAAGATTCATTTTCATGAATTTTATATGCGAGTATCTATTTATACTGTATTTTACGAACAATACTAAAATTGTGTGTGCACTGACGTGGGCATGCTATGCGATACACTTAAATTATCAATTTCTTCTATTTCGATAACTTTTGAGAAGACAAAATAATGATTCATGTTTCAATGATTTGCTAAGACGCGTGCGCTTAGACTACATTTAAACGGTTCTTACCGGTAATTGATTTAGCAATAATAGAAAAGTAAATTTCTCTTAGTGTGCTTAAGCAATATGACGACGAGAGATAAGTATGTACTTTAAACAGTCAGATAAGTCTACTAGTGAAATCCATTCTTATTTTATTATTTGTGTACGTAATTTTTATACTTTAGGTTTGTCAACGTATGCTACATACACTTGGATTTTATCAGAAATTTACAAGAATGAATTGTGTCGGTGCGCATTGTCTTGATGAGACAGGATTTTTTCTTCGCTAAATGTGGTCCTTTGGTCTTGCTTGGAGCAGCGAATTGCTCCTGCAGCATGTTCCAAATAGTCTATATGATAGGTTTAAGGTATAAGCATGGTAAGCACATCCCAAATAGTCGCCGTAACCTTGCTAGCCGATTGTTGGTCTCACGGAAAATGGGTCTTTCCACCCATTTGTTTTGATTGCTGCTTCGTCTCTGGTATTTAAAACAGCACACACAGTTAAGATGTTTACCAGCATAGCAATCGCAAGCACTTCAAGCTTTTCTCTCGTTTCTTTACCCGTTTTGCCTCTCAAATAATAATGTTTAATGATAACACGAAATTCGCTACTTTCCATTGTTTAGAAAATCACTGTGAGGATGATGCGCAAACAACTCTCAAACACCAACTACTGGACAGATTGTCATGAAACTTCAGATTTTGCCTTTCTAAGGTTCTCACTTCTCAAAAATGATAAGGATTTAGGATAGTGCGGCAACATTAAGTAATCAGGTCCATGACTTTTAAAGCAGGGTAGAATATTATGCTAAAATAAGAACGGTTCAATTGAAATTCTAATCTTGTTGCATTTTCAATTACCAACCTCGACATTTATTAACAAAACTGATTAAAATTAAACGGGCTCGTTTAAAGGGTTAATATTAAAAACAAATTATTAATCTAGCCACCTATCCTACAAACACATGTCGTAATTATATACTACTAATTATATTTACATTATGATTTTGACGAGTTAATTAGATATGTGGAAACAAACATCAAATAATTAATGTAACGAAAACGAAAGAAAACTTAATTTTTTATTGTACATCAATCAATTTTCATTTTCAACATTAAACAGCCACATATCTCGTTTGCTAGCTGATAATGCTGTTCAAATGAAATCGAGATAAATTTTCACGTTTTCAGAATGTAAATAAATTTTATATCAATAACACATATATTTAGATTTGAGGGTGAAAGTAATTGCATATAGAAATCGAAATTATTTTGTCACGATTAAAATCTGCACGTACAAGTGATTATTAATAAAAATTAAATGAATTAGAGAAAATATTATTTTTGTAAAACCATTTAAATATCTTACTTAAATGGTTGATTAATTAGATGCTGTGATTGTTAAATTGGTGCAGAGCGGTACTGTGAGAAAATTTATATTTCTTTGAAAGTTTATCACATTTATATCAACCGAACAGTTTAACAGCACTCTTTTATGTACAAGGCGACTCGAGATAAGAAACTTATAAATACAAAAGTTAATAAAATATGCGCTAAGCACTTATAAAATAAACGGCGAATCTACTTTTTATACTTAATACAAAGTGCACCACTTACCCAATCATTAAAACCTAATTTGTCTAGCTCCTTACATGATGTCTGCGCGTCTGCCTTTATTCGAAGAGATTCAGTTTCACCATGTAATACTTTACTTATAAATACTATTAGTTCCGCACTTTCGGTAGCAAGTGCTCGACACACCGCCCTGTAATGATCATCTGGATTTGATGGTAATACCCTTGGTTTGCACATCTGAAATAAAATTTAGAAGCTTAAAAAATATTCGTCAACGATTCGTATCGAACAACCTAAATACATATCCAATTTAATTGTAGAAAATTATTTTGAAAAGTAAACTCTTAGCATATATTAGTAGGTCTACTACACACTTTTATTGAAGTGTTTTCATGAATATTTTCCATATACATATTAATGTATCTGCAATGTTATAACTTTTATAACGTTCATTATTCGTTGGATAATTAAAAAAACATTTCACGGTTCGTGTCCAAAGAAAGGTGCGATGTTTGAAATTAAATTCTTGTTTAGTAAATATAAATATTCTGTTAACCCATTAATGCCCGATGTATGATATATCATACACAAATCACTACTTTCTAAGATCTTTTCTCTTGAATACTATACATACAATTTTTTTGTTTTTTATCTTAAGTGGTTGAGGATGGTGTAAAGTAGTAAAATAATTTTAAATCTAACGGATAAAAAAGGTTGAGTTGCATTTTGATCGATGTGCATTAAGGACAAAATGGATCGTCGTTGGAAAGTAGAGACTTTATAAAAAAATTACTTGTGTCATTAACTTTTATTGTGTGTTATGTAATTTTTTTACATAGAGAATATACAATTAATTTAATTTTAAAGAATATAAAAATTATTACTTGCAATTAAAGGAATTATAGTGACATATTTTGGATGTTATGTTATATCATACAACGGGCTATCACGTTCACGTTGAATGGAGCTGTGACTAACAGACGGTTTTGTACAAACAGGCACATCCAAAAGTCCCATTCTTATAATTTACTAGAGATTTGGTTTGATTAATACTTGAAGTTTCTAAATAAACCCCGTTCCAATTTTTTAAAGAGATTTTTGAAATATTTACATATTTATTGTGTTAAAATTTCTTATTTTTCAATTTTAAATGAATTGTAATATGTTTTATTTATATTATTATTTGTTGAATTCATCATTAGAAACAGAAATAAATAAATAACAAAGGTGAAACAATATAAAAAAATATACTCTTTCTGCTCATTGTATGATATATCATACCAGCTCTTGAGCCCCATTGGCATGACTTTTTGAATTTTTTTTTTCACAATTACTTTTTTCGACTTGAAATATACGTGAATTGTGATTTTCAGAGTAATCGGGCCATTAGAACATAGTTCGGGTTTTAATGGGTTAATCGAATCCTAATACATCCAGTACTTTGAATCTCAATATGAAGAATACTTGATATGATAATGATTGGTAAACATTTTTAAATTATAGAAATAAATCTATAATATGAAAAGACGTAGGCAAACTATGTGTTGACGGAACTCAGGTCTTTGATGGAAATTGCATAACATATTTGTTATGTTATTGCACATTTGTGTTATTGCAAGAAAACCGTAATTAGCAATTGACATTTTATCTACGTCCTTATGAAAACCTCCGTCTGCCTAGATTCTGGACATAACCGTACTTTAATTTAATAGATTGTGAAGTGCAATCCTAATCTGTTGTCAGTATAAAATTTTCGGTAACTTGAGAATGAGCGTAACTGATTCTCCTTGCATTCTACATAATAATATCGTATTAAAAGCAAACATAAACAAATTCTCAGGATTAAACATCTCACTATTAAATACCCGTAGTACGTACCATAAAATGGATGAGATTACTTCCTTGTTTCTGGAGTAAGCCTGGACGTCCTTTGCTTCGATGAACTTTGGTTCTCTGATTACATATCTCATGCAGCAATACACATGCCCGGATTTACAATATTTAACAAGGACGTGAGGTACCCGACAAGCAATGCGGTGATGGAATATGCGTAAACATGAGATCAACTTTGACTTCCAAATCGATCTATAAATATTGTGATCGTAGCTTAGAGGTTATTCTAATCGAAGTTAAATCGGGGTGTGTTGTAATATTGTTAATAGTTGTTTACAAATCGCGCCTCGGAGAATTTTGTGATGATCTTGAAACAATTTTAGCCGAATATTCGTTAAAGTATAATGATATTATAATTGGTGGTGACTTCAACTATGACCCTAATAGTATACAACCTACCCCTAATAACTTTGACATACTATTGGGGAGGTTTGGTTTTATGTCAAAACAGTGAGCCAACGCATTTCACAAGAACTTCGTCTATGTAGCTTGCTTGACCTGATCATTACAAAAACTCAAAAGGTAATTTTTCTAAATCAAATATCGGTGGGATTTTCGGATCATGACTATGTGTTTTTTCATATGATGTTGACAATAGCAGAGGAGAATCCTCGAATAGTTTCCGAGATTACAAAAATATTGACACTACTGGTCTGATGCGCGAATGTTCAACATGCTCTGGGATGGAAAGGAAGTTGTTGCAGTTTATTGCACAGATAATTGAGAATTTTTTCAAGAGAATAATTTGATTCCTACGGAATTCGGAATCATTAGTAGGAGAACTTTCCCATGCTGCTTGTTGAATAATACTGTTAAGTACCTTGAGTTCATCTTCCAATTGTACCGTTGTTTTAATTGGCACTTGAAAGTTTATTTGCTCTTCAATTAGTTCTTGGAATAGGTCCCAGTCAGTTTTATTATTTGTTGGCTTAGGCAAGTTATCCTTAGTAATTTTCATTGTGCTGAGTGTCATGATAACAGGTGAATGGTCAGAATGTATCACCTCGCTATTTTCGAGACACATGTATTCCTCGGCAATATCTTTCGTTACATAGAAATCAATGAGATCTGGTATTTTATTTATATCAACAGGCCAATGTGTAGCTCCGATGGCAAAGTGGTCAGCATGCTTGCTCCAGCAACCGGAGGTCCCGGGTTCAATTCCCGATGGTGACAAGGAAAAAATTTCACGGCTGGTTTAGGATCAATGAATTAATCACTCATTATCCGAAATGAAAATATGATTATGAAACGGCCAAATCCCTTGATGGGATATAGTGCCAGAAAGAGAGAGAGAGAGAATATGTAGCTTTCTTTACCTTCAGAATGGAACTCGCAGTTGTTTACCCGACCTGATACGAAAAGCTCTTTTCCTTTAAGATGGCGGCATGAAATTTGCTCAACTCCCGGCTCGGCACTTAAAACAAAGTTAGAAATGTGCATTTACGGGTTATAAGTCCTTATCCCCAATAGGTGTTTTTTGCATTAGTCACCACCAATAATAAAATTGGATCCTGGTGATCTAAAGAGTCTGCTATAATCTTCTTTGTTTAGATTATAGCGTGGAGGGCAGTAGATAGAGGAAGTACTGAATTCATTATTATTATTGGTCTCAACTTTTACGGTTTTAACTTGAAAACTTTCTTCTTCGATACCAGATTCTTCATAGAGTTTGATATTCTATTTCACTATTACTGATGATCTTCTCCTTGCGTTTTCTTCTGGGTGAACAGCATGATAACATTCATAACCACGTGTTTCAATAAATAATGTTTCTGTTAAATGGCTTTCTGATATAAGGCAAACATCTATTTTTTCTAAAATTATAAAAATTTCTAACTCTGGAACCTGCAGCGCTAGTCCGTTCGCGTTCCAGGTGACAATTTTTAATGTTCTGCTCATTTTAGTACAAGGGGGCTGCTGCCCCGTTCATTGTTTCTTGCTTTTTTAAACGCTTATATAAAGCTTCTAGGCCACGTTCTTGCTTTGCTAGTCTAGCATTTATGGCTCCTATGTTTCTACATATCCTGTCGAGAGGGTCATCAATAATAGCATTAGATGATATGTTGTACAATTTGCGAGTAGGTTTTATCTATAACTGGTTGCTTTGGCTTCGCTTGGATTTTACTTAATTTCTCTCTGGTAACCTTAGAGTTTTGAGGAAACTGATACATTTTGTTTCACATAGGCTTTGAAGTTCTTTGGCTCCTTCACATCCTCTGTAATTCGCAGGAAAATGCCCTTTACAGTTTATGCATTTTGCATTTTGTTTTTTTGCGTATACGTATACGCAGTTTAACGAAAAATCACAGATACAACGATGACATTGGAATTATCAGAAGTTTGTTTTGTTTTCATTTTTTAGTTCAAATGAAAAATCTAGTAGTACCAGTTACATTAGCTTGCGATTGTTCTCCAACTTCATGCGAGAATTCTGCTTTTTTTTTTTGGTAGGTCTTTCTTTCCTTTTCAGTACCCAATCTGTGTTTCTCGTGAGTTCCTCTTCATCAGTATGGATCTCGGTATTATAACTGGAGTATGTACTTGCTTCGTTATAACTGGTTAGAGGGTTTTCAGAAAACTCCATTTCCATTTCTTTGGGCTTTTTAAGTTTGGCAACTTCGATTCTTAGTTGGGTTATAAGTGTTTCTATTTCACTTAGTTTCCGACAGAGTTCAGCGTTTACAGAATCCATTGAGCCTGCCTCGTTAGAGGGTGGATTAGCCAACTGGGTAGTTGGTATACCACCTGGGCTATTTTCTTCTTTTCACTTCTTCCTAACACTAGGTCTCTGGCAGAACTTAGCCATTGCAAGCAGTGCCTACCCCCCGCGACGTGGATGGGCCTACCAAGAATAGCCGAGGTGCACACAAACAAACAATTTTACTTTATGAAACTTGTAAGTGAATTTCGTTTTTCTAAAGACCAATCTACATATTTGTTGTAGTCGGCAGTTTTACTTAATCATTCAAGTACTAATCTATTCAAATATTACGAGTGCACAACAATGAACATTTCAATATGTGGTTTTAAAATTGACGAACCCTAGATGTTTGTCGAGTTTGATACTTAGAGCACTTAAGCCATATTCTTGAAAACTGCATAATGTGATCTACAATTTCTAGTCTCAATTTACAAGATTATATCATCTTTCCATAAATAGTTAAATTATTAATAGCCGTGTTTTTTATTAGTTTTGCATATAATTAATTTTTAATTTAACTAAGATTTTTCATTTAAATATTTTGCGTTATCTATTTATTGGGAGCCGTTATCGGGAGCGCTACCCATTTCAATGGGTAATTTGAAAAGGCCATTATTTTGTAAACCCCTGAAACCATTAGAAACTTAATCTTATAATTTAAATTGAAAACGCAGCAAGACGAATTCTTGTTTCTAACGTTATGTCAAAATAAATGTCAATTGGTGTATTTCAGGTCGTTAAATGTTTGGTTTATGGATGAATTTATTTTTAATTTTTATAGTACTGCAACATCAGTGAATAATAGCTGCAGTTTCACTAGAAATTTCCCATTCGGCGCCGGATAGTGCTCGAATATAAAACACGGCTAATAATATCCAAATGAATGCCAAGTTTATAATTAATAAATGATACTTTTGTGATAATTTTTGACTTTTTTGATACTTTTTGACATTAATTAATCTTGCCAATTTACATACTATCTTGACTTAAAGTAGTGAATGCGAATTTACTAAAACATCGCGGTAACCAATATAATTCTAGTGTTCTTCGTTCTACGATAAATATTTTCGTGTGTAAAGTTTATCACGTTTACACTTTACAACTTAGTATCTTGTTTTTTAGAGAGAGATTTCAATCTCCAGTATCATTCGGATAAACTGCTGCTGACCAAAACTACCTACTGTCAATACTGTCAAATTAAAAAAACAAAATTTAAGATAATTTACAATTATACTCTATTGGTTTCTGCGAGTATGATTAAATTTGATTAAAACTAACACTGCCAATCTACCTTTTACGTATGATAAAACATTTCTGATGCTTTGATTAGGGTTAAGGTTACCAATAGAAAACAAGCAAATTTCACTTGTAAACATAACAAACACTGTAAACAATGAAAAGTCGGTTCACGCTTATTTTACTCGACTAATTATTGATGTGAAATATTATATTAAAAATCACATTAAATTTTGCGAAATTCATAATATTAACAATACACATATATTGTATACAATTATGATTGCGACTTGGCGTGATTTTGATCTTAAAAATATCACATCGTAGTAATGAAATGCAATGTATCATCGTCATCATCATATTCACACCGCCGCGCGCTCAATTTGTTTATTTTATATTTTCGTAGAGGTTCCTAAAGATTTTTCGTTTACTATACATAGCGCGCTTAAACAATAGGCGTATAAATTTTAAACCATGTATATATACGTAGTATAATTTTTATAATTAATTGCTCTGATTATTTTTAAGAAGTCGCTCGAATTTTTAGAGATGAGATGAAAACAAACTTTCACCTATTAATTTAAATCCGCGGAAGATCTCATAAACAAGAATGTTATGGAGAATTATGGAAGGTGTCATATGATAATTGTTTTGTGTATGTGACGGCACGGCTTGAAAAAGCAAGTGAAAGATATTGCAGATGTGGTTTTGGACTTGGAAAATTGTTCATCATCAAATCATAAATATAAGAGGTTTGCTGAACACCGTGCGTTTTATATGATGTGGCGTAATCCGATATGTAACCAAATCACCTCGGTGTATGTTTGGTGATTAATATTTTTCTTGTTATAATTTAATATTTGTTTCTAATTAGATTTGATTTTTTTAGTTACACGAGTGTGCAATAAGTGCTTTAAGTGGCAAGGTTAGACTCGTAGTACATTGCAAATAGTTTGAGAAACTAATTTGTCAGATGAAATTTAATTGACATGCACATGTGATATGTAATAATAACGAATATGTGTTACATTTTCTGGCCTTTATTTGTCCAGTTTAGATCATTGGTTGGTCAATTATGCGGTTTTATTTCATTCATTTGTTTTTGATATGCGTGCATTGAAAATAATTTGTATTATATAATTTAAATTATGAAATTGAATAAAAGGTAGTAGTAATATGTAACTTAGAAAATCAGTCATGCGGTGTGGGAGGGCATTTCAGTGTTGTCAGATATTTGTTTATTTATATAAATATTTGAATGACAAGGTTCTTTGGAAAGTGTATGACCTGGATGGATATATGATTATGGAATCGACATTTACTATATTAGTGATACTGTGCTAATCATACAAACACATACAAGGCAAGGGCTGTGTAGTAATATTAAAAACAAATTATTACTCTATATTGAACATCTAAAATTTAAAAACAAAGCTTGTCTGATCGCATAAATATAAAAGCTACAGAGATCTGTTACGCAAATTAAAACAAACCCACATCTTTTGTACTTGCCTATCAGTTACTCCTAATTTGTAATTAAATATATAGTGTAAAGTTATGTTTTAAATGTAATTATTATGTATTCACTCCAAGTAACACTTTGTTAATGACTTACGACATCAAGAATAATCTTTACTCTAAATTGTTAAAGAAAGTAAAATGGTTTCATTTCATTTTGTGGGTATTTTTGTTCCCACAAAACCATCTCATTCATATCTCAATCTTACAAAAGCACTAAAATGACAATAATTATAACAACAGAATCTTCACAAAAATTAATGAGTCGACACTTTTTCACAAAGAAATTTTGCGTCAAGATACAGAACAACCTAAATATACAATAGAAATTAATAGATTTTTAAAAGGTTGTAGTAAAAATAAAAAGAACACGCGAATTCATGCAACTTTTACAAATTATTATTGTAAAGCATCTTTTTAGCATCATTCCACGATTTTATTTTTAAATTAGATATTATATTAATTTTTATTAATTTATTGTTACATTGTGATTAGATCTATATTTACATCAGATGAAAACGAAATTTGAAGTATGTATATCAAAAATTTATCTATCTTTCTAAATCGATTGAGAAATGTTGGGTCAGTTTTCAAAATGAATATTTATCAAAAAAATAAAATTAAACTTTGATTAAATTGTTCCAGTTCATTGAAATGTTGGATTTGATTCACACCCATAAACAAATTGGGAATTAAGTTTAATTCACATGAAATTTATTACCCCATTACGTTTAATTACAAGCAGATTGATTAATCATTTATATACATTTTAAAATAATTGTCTACTCAACTGCCGTGAATATCATATTATATCTGAGATACATACGTTCCTTTTGCAATTTTTCCGCAAAATTCCGCACTATTAACCCAAATAAATAACGACTGTCTTAATTACAAAATCTTCTCTATAAGTGTCGATTTTATTCGAGAATTTATGATTTCCTGTCGCGGTTAATGTCAACCTAAGTCAATTGTATACCCTTGCCTACACTACATGTCACTCTGTCATGCGGAATATAAAATGACAAAGCAATATAGAAAATTCGACGAACCGTGGTAAAATTGTGGTTATGTTGTTACATGTACGTACAATATACAAATGTTATTAAGGGGAATGTACATGCAATTTTATAAATCACTTCCAAAAGTAAACCCTAAAAAATTTAAATTGGATAAATTTTAATTATGTATTATACATTATTATTATGTCGCCGCGGAGGAACCTAATATAGCTGTAATATAATAAATTTGTTCTAACCTCTAAAACGAGATCCAATTCATTGGTTTCCATAATTTTTTCATGATCGTCATCCTCAGAATCGTGTTCGATTCCCTCATCATCGTCACGGTCTGAAATAAAAAGAAGAATATTTAGCATGTAATCGAGTCGGCTAAAGAGTTATAGTATAAATAAAGGTTAATGGAATTCAAACATTTCCACAGAGCTCCATTATAAGCATCTATTAAATAGTGGCAAAATGGGAATTATGTTAAAACTACGAGACCAATATTATATCGAGTGTCCAACAATTCCCAGAACGATCAAATATATCAAATAATCGAATGAGATCGTAGAGGACCGATGTGGAGAAGGGTTTCGTGTGAACCCGTGATTGATTATGAGTGCACTTCAAGTGCGTGAATTTTAGGCAAAAGTGATATATTCAAAAGTTGTAGGGCCCAAAAAGTCTTGTGTGTAATAATATGTATCCTTGGGATGATCTGTGAATGAACTTCATTTTTAAGATTGAGATCCCTGATGATAATCGTCCAAAACTTTTAAATTTATGAGCTGTTGAAAATCTAGTACCAAACAGTCCGCGCGCTATGTGTAGTAGTACCCAATTATTTATTAAGTACTGAAATTGATGTCACCCGGCAGTACTCTAAAAGATAGTAAAGTTTATTTTCGATAATCAACGTTTGCGATACTTAAACATTTATAATACTCTTTTAATTTCTCCTAAACTTTTTCAAAGATGTCTAACCGTCTAAATACTGCGATTAAAGCCAAAGAGAAAAGTAACATAATAAAATCGAATATAAGTCACAGCTGCTTTTGTTCATAACTACGTTAACAAGAAAAGTTAAAGTTGAAGTAACTCACAATATGAAAATGTAAAGGCATTCGGCTTCGGAAATCCCCTAGCAGACCAAATCCAAGCAAAATTATTAAAACATGGAAGAGCTACTCTTGCATATATTCTTTATGCTACTATTAGCGCGATCTCGGGCTAGGAAGTACTGCGCGAGAAATGGAAGACCACACTCGTATGTCCGTTGCATAAAAAGGCGACTGTTTCAAATGTGAAAATTAATCATCAAAACGTTCATCAATAATTTACCAGTGTTTCACATTGAGGATGATCTTGGAAAAATAACTTATGCTGTGTGCCTCAGGTCGATTGTTTCGACTAAATTATGAACTAAACTAAATTGCTCAGTAATTCTCACAAGAAACATCCATATGTGGCAGTAACATCAACAAACCAAGCTGTGCCTGACTATTCGGAATACTAAATTGTCAACTTTTCGTGGATAAAGGAAATATTAATTAAATTAAAATAATGGAAGGTGAGATGGAAGTTACATTATTTGCAAATGTTATTATAAACTACGAAATGTTTAAAAAAAGTGTCACGTAACACAGCATTAGGAGCACAATATAACTATTCACCAACTCTACATAAATTGTCAACCGTGAAAACAAGAGCTAGCTTCTAATCAAACGACTTTTATTCATGAATTTTTTTATTACCACAAAGTTTAGATAATCCGATCACATTATTTTTGATGGTGATATATAAAAAGTATTCGTTCAATATCCTTACCCTTCAATTTCACAGCTAAATTGATATGTTACACCAGTAATTTTTTTTAGAAGGAGTCATATATGTGAGACGTCATTGTCACTTGGAACAGAAACTTTCCCCAGGGCCGAGAACATACACTCGTGGACAAAATTAATGCATATTTTTTTTTTGTAACAAATAAAATTCCGCCGGTCCATTTTAATACTACTAGTGCCAAATGATAACACTTTTTTATTTTTAACAGAAACCACCTTGAATAAAGTCTCCTGCAAGCCAATCAATTAAATTTTTCAAAAATGCTTAATCAAGAGTGCATGTTGTTTGAAATTCAACGCAACGATCGGCTATTGTACAATTGCATATCAATTATTTGTAAATGCAGTACCACTAGTTCTTGTAAATGTGTTTTAAAGCAAACACCTAATATATGTAAGATCCATTGTAATATGACACTCTTTCATGAGTTGGAGGCGGCTAATGTCATCACATTGTATCAGGAAGATTGTAATCAAGTACAAATCACACGAAAATAAGGAATGAAGCAGTCTTTGGTTTGACGATGCTTAAGCGATATCACAAGACCGGAGAATATAAAAGAAAGCTCGGACAAAGACGTAAAAGGTGCACAACCGAGCATATCGTTAGATTTTTAAAAATTAAATCGTTACGAGATCGAAACCGTATTGCTACTCAACCGAAAAATGAGTTGCTTAGTGATCGTCAAGTGAATATTAGTGCCAGAACAATTAGACGAAGATTAAAAGAAGTGAACCTAACCCCAAAACGGGCCGTAAAAGTTCCACGGCTGCTTCCCCGTCATAAATCCAGCCGTTTAGAATTTGCTCATACTCATGCAAATTGGGGAACTGATCAATGGGACACTGTTCTCTTTTCAGATGAGACCAGAATTCAATTATAAAAACCACATGGATGTAATCTTGTATACAGAAGAACTGGAGAACGCTATGCACCGTGTAGCATAGTGCAAAATGTAAGCTTTGATGGAGGTTAAATAAGGTTTTGGGCTGGAATCAGTTGGGAGAACCATATGGAGCTGGTGGAAATTGGTTTGAGGATGAATGTAACTGGCATGTTCGCAACATTCTTGGGGCGATGACGTTTTTCCATTTGTGGGCTTCATAGGTTATGAAAGTTTTGTGTTAATGCATGATAAGTGTTGCAGCGCAAGACTAGTGAAATCTCCAGAAGGATGGAACCTGTAATAAGGGCACGGAGAAAATACTCATTACTAAATTTATCAAACTAAATTGTAAAAAAGCTACTTTTAATGTTTATAAACCGCTTTTGAAAATTAAAAATAAAATAGTTTGACACATTTTAACATTTTGCAATGTAAAATAGCTGCTATAATTCCATAACGACACATTTGTGACTTTTTTGAGAAAAATATAAATTTGGGTTCATTTGGCAGCAGCAGTTCCACTGAAATTGACTAGCGGGATTTATTATAAAAAAAAAAAGAAATATGCGTTAATTTTGTCCACGAGCGTATGTTTAGAATTTCCAGAAAAGCTTATCTCTCTCTGTAAACTAACCACACTTTGGGCGCTGTGTATAGAATTCTAGTGGAGGGACAGTGTCTGATTTCTTCGAAATAATATCTGGTGTGTGCAAAAGGAATGCGCTCGCTTCGTTTTAATCTAGCGCTCTAGTATTTTGTAAGGAGAAGTACTATTGAAACTTCATGCTACATATTTGATAAAATATCTCAAATTTTTGAATGCACAGAAGTACAGATTTTTGAATGTCGTGCTTCTTGGCCGCAGACCTATAGATACAGTTAAATACAGCTTGTCCATCACGAGAAACAACTGGGTTTGGTAGTGAAAAGCATTAAAACAAAATGTTGATCAAAACCAAGGATCATCTTAGTGTAATTTTTAATTGAACTACTTAACCCGATTTTAGAAGTGTAGCCAGTGTATTGATCAAGAGGCAATCAGCTCATTGTAATTGACTCCCAATGTATCTGATCGGTTTACAACGAGTGATAATGTTTTGATGATATCAAAATATTTTTGTAAATCGCTTGACTCAATGACTACCCGCAATTAATTAATAAACTAAATTGGTTTAATCTTATCTTTTTGGTTACAATCAGCCGCATAGCCATATTATCAAGCAATTTAGATTAACCCAAAACTCTATATGTTTAGAAAACTTGTGATTCAGACCACACTAATTCAATTTTATGTATAAATTATTGCATCAGTTATATGTTAATGTAGATTGTAGAACAAAAATATAAAATGGGTGTATACAAAGATAATGGGTGTATATTTTTAATTCCCATCAATTAAAGACTAATTGTAGAGAAATACTGATTTATATTCCAAATCAATCCGGTACTGCAAAAGGAAATTCAGACAAAAAATATATGTAGAAAGAATCGTAAGTAATTGTAAACGGAAATACGAGTATCCGGATTATGTTGTATACAGATTTTTTCTAAATTAGCTCAACTGGATCAAGTACTGTAATTGCATTTGACAATAATTATGTGTACATCATGGAATACTTGGCTTGAAATGACAATAGATGACATTTTCAACTAATGCACGATCAACGTATATTAACTGTTTGAGTGATTACTCGTTCAATGTCACATGTGCAACCAATAACGATGGAGAACGACAATGAAAATTATTTTAATATTAACTGTTTTATAGAACAAACAAAACAGCTAAGATAAATAAGCAACATACAATTATGGTAATTTTTACTGTAAAATTATTACACAATTAACTTTTACTTACATATTCGTAATAATGACAAAGTGTGTATATATAGCAAAGAGCAACAATAGTTTAAAAATTCTGGATAGAAGCGGCGATGTTAATCCGCACAATTCAAGAAAATCGCTCGACCATATAGGTACAAATAACACATCAGTTGAATAGCATGACAAACAAACATTTACATTTCTTTGATATTGGATGAAGATTTCAAGATTTGGAATGCTAGTTAAAATAAATCAGTCGCGCTTATGTTCCATCCGCATCATCTGTATAAAATACTTTCAATACAATAATTTTAGACTTGATTAAGCGTTTTATATGTGTGTACATTGTGTAATTGTTGCCACTTACTTGTTCATTTTAAATAGGTTTTAATAAATGGAAACGAATTTAGGAGTCAATGATGCATGGAAAATTACCAATAAGAAATTGAAGTTATTTTTGTGAAGGAAATAAACTATCCCTTCATAAACAATGATTCGTTAATTAAATATTATTAATTACTATCATTAGCGAGAGAATTAAAATGTATTAATTATCATTTTCACTTTGATTCAATAATTAGATTTAGTTAAAGCATATGACACACACACACACACACACATATAATGTGTGGTATAATGTATAAATTCCTTAAGGTCTTTAGACTTTATTAATTAAGTTTGCGTTCTATGCAAATATGCGATTTAAATTAAAATGGGAATTGTCAAAATATCATAGAAATTGATTTAGTGTTAAATCTTTAAAATTAAACCATTTTTTTCGCTGCGTTGAGACTGTCCAGCTCATTCCCTGCTGTGTTGAGAATCATTTTTGACCTATTACTGTGAAGAGAGAACACCAATACCAGTAAAAAAGGAATGCTTAAATAAAAACTAAAGATGTTCTTTAAAATATTTTTGACCGATTCCAAGCAGTGCCCTAAAATTTAAAAAAAGCTTCACATTATTTGTGTAATCGACCGTATATTCATATTTTATTAACCGGTAGTACCCATAGCGAGGATCTTCTACAAAGCTGCAAATTCAATTTATATAATCTATACAACCTAAATCTAATTACTCCTCCAGACAATCTGAAAACGACCATGTCCAGTAATAACAGCTTAATTAGTGTTTGGTTATTGACAAAGTTTACTTAAAGTTTATTAAGAAATCGGTGTGAAAACACCAAGTTGGTTCA
The DNA here is from genome assembly GCA_947310385.1 of Nephrotoma appendiculata. NCBI lineage: Eukaryota > Metazoa > Arthropoda > Insecta > Diptera > Tipulidae > Nephrotoma > Nephrotoma appendiculata. The sequence goes on from OX371224.1 coordinate 199,376,792, forward strand.
CAAATTTGTCAAAGAAACTAGAAGATGCTGTACTAAAAATTATACCGTACCAGATTTCGTCGTATACCAACATGTTTTCTGCACTGTAAAATTCATTCGCAATTCTGTAATTTAGGTTACTTTGAACATTTAAATACTAGCACCGCGGTCCAATTTAATACTTAACTTGTGGAGACCGACTTATTTGAAAGTCTACCATCAATCTCCTGTTGAGTAGGCTTATTGTAGGTAAGTTTGACTTATTTGAATGAGTTATAAATTTGGACGGATAGCTTCCCCCCAAATTTCAAACAAGTCTACTCGCAAATAAGTCACTCTCCACAAAATAAGTTATGAATTGGACCACAGCTTAAGTGTTTTAAAAATTGGTGATATTTAATTAGAAATAGTAAAAAATTATATTGCGCTAGATTTGAAAAATAATTGATATAACTCTTTTTTAAATTATTTCGGCAAACCACTTCTTGAGATACGGAAGTCACAGGTTTACCTGAAACAGAGAAGCTTCCTAGTTTTAGAATGGCGCTGAAAAAAATGCAACAAGGACTTTTAAAATTTGTCTTGATTATGTGCGTAAAATTAAGCGACTTAATTTATGGAATTCAGAGACCATCCTGTTTATATGTAAAACTATAGCTCAAGATTGTCAAGACTCAGGGCCTGCATATATATTATAGGAATACAAATAGAGTTTATGAAATTGTTGTAGCGACTTTACAGCAGTCATAGTTGAGTTAAAAGATGTCGAAATAGCTTCTGCATGCTTAAAGAGCCGGAAATTGGAAAATTGAAACTAAATGAATCAGAAATATCCAGTTATTATTCATTCTTATTTATAGTTATTGAACCAAAAGCTCTTGCTGGGTAAATTAAATGGTAATAGACCCACTTTCTTGACATCCTCTATAGGCAGAAAATAATTGATATTACTTTCGTCTCACGGAGTTTTAGGCAAAATATATTAGACTGGAAAAATTAATTAATTAATTCCGAATGTACCTCTAATTGAGGAATTTAGAGACTTTAAAAATACTAACTTGATAGTTCATAGATCTAATCTGTACCAGCCACATGAACCTTCAGCAATGTATATCAAACATTAGACAGCGAAGAGGTCAATTGATCAGCTTAAGAATGTAATAATAAGCACCTATGGGAAGAGTTGCTCTCTAAATAAACCTAAACGAACGCCTTGGTGAGCTAGTAAGCTGGGTGAACTGAGGAAACGCATGGCAAAGCTTCTCATAAAAGCTGTCCTGGGATTTATATAGATCATAAAAACAGCGAATGGAAATGGGAAAAACTAGAAATCGGAAAATAACCATTAACAAAATAAAAGAGACTGGCGTCGGGCAGCTAAAGGGATGCCTAGAGAAAGATTACGGTGGAACATCTGTTGTCTCCAAATTTAAAACACTAAAACACCTTTCACATAAATTTGAGCCTGTTTGGTTTTAAAAAGAAATGCAAGAAAGCACATGCATCATTTACTTAAAATGAAGAAATATGTTTTTTAAATAATGGGGCCTTACATCAAAATTTGTATACGGATTGTATGTAACGCTACTCATATTCATGTCGATTGCAGTCTTTGGGTGGTAGCCTAGAGTTGAAACCGAGGCTGGTATGAAACTACTAGCTCAGTAATAGACAAAGGTTTGTCCAAGGTTTGCTTGCTTATTAGCACGCTGGTAACTCAGCGGCTTCCGAAATTGTCTGCCATCTTCCACTAAGGGCTGGCTTGATATTTTGCTCTGATCAGTCAAACCTTATTTTACAGGAATTTTAAATGATAACAAAAAAGAAAATACCTATATGCAATAATACAATTATTAATTTGCCATTATTTATAATACCTGATACTTCCTTTCTTTTTAGGTTTGTCTAGAAATTCAATTATTTCAATGTGCTTTATGAGTTTATGATTTTTTTTCCTGTTTCATATTAATAAATAATTTTATTTTGTTTTTTTAGTTTAAATAATATTTTTATTGATACAAATAGTGAAAAATAGTTTTTCAAAAATTATAAGAAACTAATTAATTAAATATTTATCGTATAGCGCTTTTGAGCTTCAAGGCATGGTGACATTACTCCGATTGCACCGGCCCTACCTAGTGTCTTATTGATCTCTAAATTAGGAGTTGTGCACCATTGTTCAATGGCTTAGACTGAAATGATTAAACATCATCGACATTTAATAATCGAGGTTCATAATCAACCACGCATGAGTGCGGCACTCATAAATTGGCCGTACCAAAATATACTGGCATTGTTGATTTCTCGATTTTGTACTAAAAAAAAGTCAAAAATAAAATAAAAAAAATAACATCTCTCTCTAAATAAAATTAATAAACTAAATGCCAGGTTAAAATATATATTTATCATAAATACGTGTAGGTTTCAGTGGTCGAAACTTAAAGCGATGCCACATACACATATCTACGGCCGACTTCTAAAAGACAGATTTGGCATTTATGAATTAATTACAGCATATTTATTTTTGACTTAAGTTAATGAGATCATAATAAGTAAAATATCTTATACTAGTAGCCAAAATAATAAAATTGCAATTATTTAATAATTTTAATTGAAAAATAATCATTTTTCTATTTAGCCGTTTCTAGATAGGATTTTTGCTCTGGATGGTATAATTTTACACGTGAACGAACGCACAAAAATCTAAAAACGATTTCCGAACTCATCAAAAAATTATAACAATTATTTTCACTGTTGTGTTTTTCTTTGATTACTTCAAAACAATGTCAAAAATTACAAAGAAAAATTTATTTTTCATTAATTTAATATTTTTATTAAAAGCACATCATGAATATGGTATGATAAATTTATTTAATTTTAAAATAAATAGAAATGACGATATAAACATTCAGCTCAAAACATAATATAAAAAATTGTTGTTTTAAAAATCGCCTGTTTTTTTTCTTGTATGTGGCGAGGCAAAATAAATTTACGCATGAATCGTCTGTAATTAGATGTGTATGTGGCAACGCTTTTACACCAGTTTTGGCCTATTGTGATACCACGCATTCACGCCACATCATTAACCCATTCATCTACTTACACAATTTCAATATACCACCTGCACATTTTGCAAGCTCCATGTCAACCTGTACATTGACGTGGACGGTGGGTCGGCACTGAATTCTGCACTCCATCAGAGGGTAGTTGTGTTTATTAACATCATCGATTGTAATCGATGATGAAAATTTGATTTGCATATAGCCTCTGATGGGATTCGAACCCAGGACCTCCCGGTTCAAGTGCACCACTTGTTCCGTATAAATACGTGTAATATGTATAAAAAATATAAAATAAATATTGTTTATTGTAAAATTTAAAAAACCAAAAGCGGCCGAACGTGTATAAATAGGAAACACATAAATTTACAAACTACATATATCATATGTTCACTGTTGGATCAGTTAGCGGTGGTTTGGCGGTTGCTGGATTGTACAGATAGGATCCAGAAGTAAATTTTCCATTTCTCTTTGGAAGTGCGCCTCACTGATTTTCTGATAGAAATTGTTGTAATCATTAGGGCTACGTGGAAATTAGAGGACGGATAAATTATTTTGACTCTATTAGCTCTCGGTTTAATGACATCGAGATTGAAAAGAATTCCTTTAAGTACCTTAACGGCCTCTACTCTTAACAATTATTATAATTATCTATCTTGATGCATTTACGTGTCATACGATTTTTAAAACGAGCATCACAGCAAATAAGCATTGTAGCTGAAAATACATTCAAATTGAAATTTACCTAGTAAAAGGGGATTCTTTATTAGATTTAATTCAGTATATCCGCTACATTTCTTTGGGAAAAATGTTTTTATAAATTAACTATTCCATTATAATAGTTTAGCCATTTAGTGCGTGGTACCTGAACCGTAACATTAAAATTTAAAAGGGAGTTTTCTTTATTTTGTTGTAATTGATTTAACAAAAAAGGGGAATACAAATGTGTTATTAGACTAGAAACTAAAACGAAAAATATTTAGAACTAGAACATAAGATCAATATAAATTTTTTCCTCCAACAGAGGAATGTGCGGAACAAAATTCGCTTAATTAATTTTCGCTTACTCTCCAATTCTATAACAAATTGTTGTTTCGCATGGCTAATGTTCTTTCTTGTATATTCTAAACTTTTAGTTGTTTTTTACACAATTTATTGAACTTATATAATAATTTCTTTTGTTTATGTTAAACGCTTTACAATTTGTTATAATCATTAAGAATTAAGAAAAAGTTATAACATTTAGTTCATCAAAATAGATATGTCCTGTATCGGTTGGTTGAATTGCGTGTGAAGTAACTTAATGCTTGTTTGTAAATACTTATTTTGCGAGAAAAAATTAAGATGTATTTATAAAAAACTATCATTCAAATCAAAAATCCGCGATTTAATTTAGTGATATTAGCAATCCCTTCATGGGATGTAAATGCTAGAGAGAGAGAGAGAGAGAGAGAGAGAGAGCATTTCATTTGCCATGCTAGGCTAGTTGATACGTGGACGCGGACACATTGCATTGACTGCTCAGTGTATTACCCAACATAAAAAGCGCTTGCCATCACTATATGTATTCAAGAACAAAACAATAGTAAGATGTTCTAATTTAATTATAAGTATATAGTATATAGATCTACATAATAATTATATATTTAACTGATAATTTGAAAAACAAAAAAGGTCGCGTCTTTATTTAATATGAACATGAGAAAAGTAACAAGCATTAGACATTAATTACTAAAACGTATTTATTTTTCCTCTAAAAGTTTTTCTCATAAAAATGATAGAATCATTTTTCTTTATTATTGTACCATCGCCTGGTTGTTATTCTGCAGCTAATGTTTATGTTTCCATTATGGTCATGGTTTACCACTCTTAAACTGTTATATTGGAATCCCTATTCGAAAATATCTTAGTAATATCTTTATAGAAACACACGCTCAATGAACTCTAAATGTTTTTTATTTGTTTTATTTTCCAATTGAAGATTTTGCTTTTTCTTCATTTTGTTGTTTTATATCTAAATTAATAAATAATTATATATTACTTTTGTATTGTTTTAATTCACTTTACGTTATAAGTAGTTTTATAACCAAAACTATTAAAATATTTTTAATTGTACATGGGAAAAATAAATTCATTCGGAAGTTTGCGTTAACTAAGATTTTTGAAATCTAAATAAAATGATTACCACGAAAGGAAACAAAGATACATATTTTAACTTCAGTTTAGACTGGGAGGGAGTTTATCTAAACGCTAAGCGAATTATCTACATAAATTACATTTCGCTATATCACCGAAATACAAAAAATGGATTTTAAAAGGTTCTGTGCGTGTCAAATATATGTGTCCTCTCTATAGCCCAGACGGCTTGTTTCGTTGCGGTAAAACTGCATAAATAAGCTTTTTTCATAAAATGGGAGATCTCACTGATTTTAGGTTGAAATTGATTCATTATTACCCGAAAAAGGTAATATGCAGCCGCTCTCAATAATTATAAGGCAAAGCAATAATTTTTAAAATATTTTACGGAATACTATAAACATTGACATCGCCAAAATTTTAATAAACGCTAATATGGTTAAATACGAGGGCACTGTATAAAGTCCATAATATGTAAATGCAGTATATGGAGTCTCAATCGCCATGATAAATGTAATATAGTATATAACACCATAATGTTTCAGCAGGCCATGGTGAATGTATAAGAGCGATACGTTAATCGGTCTTAATTTAAAAATAAATAAAAAAGTGTATTTCTTGTTGATAAAAGAGCTTTTTGAGTGTGATACGAGATATCCAGTTAGATCTAAAATAAAGCAATTATAGTTAAATACGTCTAAGTTAGTGGCACCACGTTAAATTATTTTTAGGTTATAATTTAATAATTGTCTGGATCTTGTACAGGGATTGTACAGGGTATTCCCAGAAGATTTCAAAAATCGAGCCTTCCGCTCCCCAATACGATAATTTTTTTAGCATGACCCCAGGAATCATCCCACAAAAGAGTAGCATCCCAAACCCGGACGTGTGTAGCAATAATATAAAATTTATTACAATGAAATATTAGACGTGTTGCGCAAGCTTATAAAGAATGATCTAACAAGTTCGGATAGATGCAGGCGAAGATTTTGCATCGGTGGAGTACAATTAAAAACTATCTAATCTAAAAATGTTATTTTTTTAATATTACAAGACCAGAAATGTGCTTTGATGCAAAGCTACTCAGGCTGTTTGGCTCATTTGAAGTTATTTTTTTTTTTGGTTTTGGTAGTCCAGCATCTACAATGAACTATATAATAAACTTACTATTATGTACTACTTTTAAGAGTAATTTTTTATAGATAGTAGGAAAAAAGAAAGTGGAAGTTAAAATTTCATATACCATTTCAATGAAGTTGAGGCTTTTTTGATCCATTACCAGTAAATGTTCATTCGTTAAGATGATCTGATTAACCTATTTGATGAAATTATTATAAAAATACAGGACTTACCCTCTAACGTCATATATGATATCACATTGGTTAATTCTGGCGTTAAAATACATGCACTGTCCGATGGTATGTTATAGTCTAAGGCATTATAAATCACCATCCCAAGATTTAGCAATATCTGAAAGTAAATAAAACGAAAATGTTAAATCAAAATTTATTTATTTTTGAATAACTTGTCGATAGTAATCAAATTCCATCGGAATGTAAAAACAAAACAAAACAAAAACAAACGTAAAAATCTCAATTCAATTTGTATGTGAGTAGTTATTTAACAATTATTGTAGTTATTTAACAATTATTGCAATCGTATAATTTATCACACTTTAAAATTAAAATGCAAATTAAAACCGATTATGTAGCACACACACCCAGCGAAAACTACAAATCACGTCGTACATATTTAGCTATAAAAATTCTTTTAAATTAAAATATGTGTAATTCATCATCTCTCTTGAGGCTGGCCGGCTGTTACAATAATTTTAGATATAATTGGTGTTTTACTTTTGATATATTCAATTAATTTAAAAGAGAATGGAATGCCTAATATATATATATATATATATATATATATATATATATATATATATATATATATATATATATATATATATATATATATATTAATATATATATATATATATATACATAATGTTTGTTTTGTTATTCATAGCAAAAGCCAATTTAAGCGCATTTACACGCAAATATACCACAGGAGATCGGATTATACAACGAAATTGAAGACGTCAGTAATGAATGTTTTCCATCTCCGAAATATAGTCTAAAGTACCTAAAGAAAGATCCAGTAAAGTGTGTAATTCAAAAATCACGATACCGCGGATCCGTTTCTAAAGCTAATTATGAATGAAAAATTTAACATTTATTATGGTTTTGTGTACTCTTGTAGATTCTTAAATTTAACGTATAGAAGAAAAGAAAAGTTAAAAACAATTTATACTGAGAGATGGATGGGTAATGATGCGCGAATATAAAACAACCAAGCAAATATTTTATTAAGCAGCTGGCTTGTGGTATAAGTAAACATTTTTTGTCTTTCGTTATTTATATTTTCTTTTTTCTTTGTGATATTTTATTATAAGGCGTTAATGATCAATGTCAAGGAAGGTGAATTAAGAATACGATTACGTCTTGCAACTTTACGATTAATATCAATTTACTATTTATCGATTTGTGATTTGTATATATGCGGTTCGGGATATTAGACACGAGGTATCGATGAACGTACTTCGAATCTTATATAATGAGAATTCAATCAAGTGCATTGTTCTGTACAGATGAACAAGTAAAAAAAACCTATTGCATCTCTTACTCTGGTTGGGATTAGGAAATTATGGACGCCACGATAGTTTAAGTAATATCACGATTCGAATTTTCTGCAATTACAAGAATAGCAATAAAAATATTTTGAGATAATAAAACGATAACAAATACTCGTATGCTTACAGTACTGGGCAAAGTTATTATGAGTGGGCGGCTGTTTTATTCATGAAGATGATACTTTATTCGTATTTGAAATGTTTTATTCCTAATACTCTTCCTTTTTGCAATTTCAAGAAACCCAGTTAAGTAAGTCTGCTAGATCTGATTTTAGGGGTTGATGATAAAGCCGCCAAATAAACTTTTGTGAATTTTAATTGTTTCTCTCACGATTGTTTAGCAGTATTTATTTATATTGATTGCATTATAAATACAATCTACCTAGTAATTTGAACTAGTAAGCAATTTATTTATAACTCAATGTACTTGTTAGTCTTTATCTATAGCTCCTACCCATCGGCGTTCCATGATTTCTGGTAAGAATAAATAATTGACATTTTTATCGAAAATCAGTACTACACTGTTGACCCGGACTACATACTAGCTAGTTCAAAAGATTTAATTCTTTTCAGTTTGCGAACCACTTTTGAGGTCTTTGTGAACTTATATGCTTTCATAATGCCGTGTATTTGTCATTCTCTGCACCATCGTGCATTTTTCGGGATTTCCTTTAAGACTAAGTCCTTTGTAAAGTCCCTATGTGGGTGTTTGTTTCTAATACAGCCGACTGCGCCAATACTTTCTTCTGAAATTACTTTAAATACTCTATCAATACTTTTCTGACATGTTATTTGGTAGACTAAATATTATAGATGGTTTAATGAAAGCTGGTTGTTGTTTTTTAATGTTGTTGTAATCTAGAAATATTGTGTTTGTAATTTCTTCGTCGGGCTTATAGAAAATTTAAATAGCTGACATAAAATTGAACTATTTCTAGAATAATTTGAAAAGCTTAACTTTCATTTGCCAGCAAATTCTGATGTAGTATCGCAGCATGACCAAGTGTCTATAATTTCTTTAGTGTTATCAAATATGTATAGCGTGTTTGAAAAACTAGAATATCGTTATAGTTTGGTGATCCTTTCACACGTTTGATACATTACAATTAACAAATACACTTACTACAAAAGGTCTCCGTACACTAATCAGTTCGCTGTTCTTATTAAACAAAACTTACAAATACTTTTTGTTCTAAAAGAAAATATTTTATTTATTAGAATCAAATGAATAATTTTATGTACATTAATAAAATTCCAGAACAAAAGTAAAAATAAAAACAAAACAAAACAACAAGACTAAACTAAACTACAAAAGACAACTACAAGTGGATCTGATGGCAAAACTATTAAACATATTGAGTGTATTTTTGTATGTTAACTTTTATTTTCATAAAATAGGTATTCTGTGCTAAAATTTCATGGAAAAAAAGACTCAATGAGTTTATTTTTAATGCGCTAGATGTCACATTCTTAACTTTAACAGTCGTCAATATTGAGTATAGTTTTTCATTAAATTGCTTTTTAAAGACAGCAGCCTAAGAAAAGAAATTAATTTACAACCGCATTTTTCCTGAACCGTTAGCTTCATAAACTTAAGATTTATTAGTTTATTATTTCCCGAACGACTGACATTTAAATTAAATTAAAGAAAGGGCATGAGCCACATCGCCGACAACGATATCGCCGACCGGCCAGATGGCCGACAACAACGTCGCCGACAGAAATTTTGGCCGACAACCCACTTAACCGACACAACAACATCACCAAAACCCACATCGCCGTCGGGAATTTTGGCCGACAAGCCCACTTAGCCGACACAACCAGATTGCTGACAACCCATATCGCCGACACGTACATCACCAACATCCACATCTCCGATAAACACAACCGCCAACATAAACATCGCCGAAAGCTCCATAATAAGAACAATATAAACATAAGTATTAGTTGTAGGGTTCGAAGCATCCATATTACCGACAAAAAACAACCAAGGCGCTTACACAACCATAGCACCGATATGCGTTTCGAAGACACCAGATCGCTGCATGGTTTGAAAGTTGTTGTTTTTTATTCAAATAAATCCAAGAAGTCGATTTATTTTATTAAAATCGATTTTTTTATTTGTAAAGAAATAGGCAGGATTTTTGATAAAACTGTTTGGTAAAATGAGTCGATTTTGCCTTGGTTAGAACCCAAAGATCTATTGATGATTCAGTAAACATATTTTTGAGCTAGTTCGACAATGACTTTGATGCGGTTAGACTTAGTTGTTTCTGTGACCTAGGCAGTGCTTGTGACCGCATATGTCTGGAATATCACTCGCTCTCAGATATAATTTGATATTGGGACCGATTCTGGGACCCAAAATTTACAATTTTATGTTATTACAAACATTAACATAGAGAAATCGGACTGCCAATAAAAATGTTATGTTATTTTAAATTGTATTTCCTATAATTTCATCTAAGAAAGTAAATGTGTGCCTGTGTATGTACAAGTGGACAGTTGTAACTATTTCCAATCAATCAATTGAATAAACAACGATACGTATATAAAGAGAATAGGTAAAGTCTAAAAACTTAATGTTTGATTTTAAAAATTTTATGCTTAACATAAAAAACTAACATAATATTTCAAAATGTCAAAATCAGTCCCATTCAGTTGCAGATATTCCAGGAATGTGCTCTGCATACCTTATAGAATCGCCGTTATGGTTGGCCTTTACGTCTCTTACGACATCACCATATCATATCATCATACCAATGTAATTTTTTTATCAGTGTCCTAAGAGTGCCAACAATATTTACCATATACAGTAAAACCTGATAAAGTTGATCACATGATCGAAACTATAATAAACAAATAATAGGCACAACAACTCTTTCCACGACTTTATGAGCTATTATTTTTGGCTTTTGAGTCCAATTTATTGTTTCACGCATTATGTATTATATTTAATTAACAAAATCAATAAGACTTTACAATTAAATTTATATACATACTTTCATTAGAATTTATATATTTTCATTGCAAACTTCTCACATATGTACATACATTTCTTTTATACATTAAGCTATGAAACAATACATATGTTTGAACAGAAAATTCGCACTCAGGTTTTAAAACTGCAAAAAGATGACGCTGCGTTTATTTAAAATTTCAAACTTGTCTGGCTAATCTCCAATTTTTGACGCCTCGTCTTCCACAAAAAAATCCCGTTTATAGAATTTTTTCAACTAGAAATGTTTATATTCTTTGTCTTTGGAACAATAATTTCTTTATATTAACCATCACAACACCATGTTCTGATTGGCCGATTGCTTCCTCAATTGTTTTGATTGCATACATTCTGACGTTTCAGATGATATACGAATACAAATAAACCAAAGTCGATTAGTGAGATATGTTCTATCCCAAACCAGTCAGGAACGCAAACACTCGTTGTAAAAAATATATATGTTTCGGTATGTTTTGATTAAGAGTAAAAATGATATGTAAATATCATCATCAACCGCTTGATTGGATTGTGAATCATTATGATAAAAAAGGCAAATTATTAAATACAAACTTTTATTATTGGAAGTTATGTATGTATAGTGATCGTACGAATTTGTACATTAGTTCAATGTCTTCTAAACTACTGGCCGCTTACACCAACTGATGACGACACGCTAAGTCGACGGTTCAACGAGTATTATCCAGATGGCAGATAAATTTAAAAAAAGAAAGTTATATTATAAAATATATATATGTATTTAGTTGTAATCATTACATCGAAGTGGAGGGTTATTTGGTTTTTATTTTAATGTGGAGTTTTATTTACTTTTTCAAATCAATGTGAAATTTATGGTTCAAATGGAACAAAAATCAAAATTGATGTGGTTTTATGTATGTATTGGAGACATAAAATAGGATTTTGCAGTTTAGAAATGGCACGTCAAAACGACGTAAATTGTGCACTCCACTATACGAAATTATATGTATATATTTTCGAACGAATAATCGTCATATATTTATTAATGAACGATTAAAATATATGTATTTCAATTAAATTTAAAACACATGCTTTAATTTATTAGTAATTTAACACACCAATTGACGTTTCTACAAAAATTGACGTTTCATTTTGTATTGGTATTTCTCCATCAAAAAAAAATTTACGAAAAAATGTACATTTTTTAAAATTGATGTACATCAAAAAAAAAAATTGATTTTTTCTGGCAAATAAAACAAAATTTTTGATGTACATCAATTTTTTTTGTCGGATTTTGGTAAATAAAATTCCACATTAGTTTTCCAGTTTTTTCTAGTTTTTGTCTCCGCCTCATTCTCTTAAAACAGAATCTACTTAAATATAAGTCCTGCTTACTCTTCTCATTGCCATATACCTATTTAAAAAAACTAACAAAGAGTGTGTTGGTTACACTAACAATGCAACGTAAATTTGATTTTTTTTTTTCATTTTTTTTACTTATACTTAGTTATTTCCAATACATCTTTAGTTAGTTATTGTTTAATTCATATGTGTGGAGTTAGCAGCAGGACTTATATTTAAGTAGATTCTGCTTAAAACCATAATAAATTTCGTCAATCGTCTCGTCCGTCGTCACTCGTCATACAAACAAAACAAATACAAAATTTAAAAAACAATAAAAATATTATTTCTTTCTCCAGGGGTGGCATGTTATAACCTCACATTTTACGAGTATTTTTTGTATTTTGGCATTTTTTTTCTACCAATGTTTTGTTCTGCTCTCTCTTAAATAAAATTTTAACTAAAATGAGTAAAAAATGTCCTTGAAATATTTTTTATTTCATTTATGTTTGAGTTGTGTGGTAGAACAGAAAATTTGTTTAAGTCGCAATTAAAACTTGTATCATAGGTAAACGGGGAAAGAAACGAAGAAAAATGCGGCATTTTTTTTTTACGTGTGGCATGGGCATATGTCTTTATCGAAGTATATGTCTCGCTCCTTTGGAACAAAATGTGTCACGTTTTCACATTTTAAATCATTTACCAGGTTGCTAGATTGAAAAATTGTGATATTCTACTCCGGTTCTATCACCAAATAATTTGTTTTCGATGTTGTTGTTCGCATTTGAACTAGTAGGTTGTGATAGCAATAGAAACGAAATATTTCATAAATGAAATAGTTGCTCATTTCAGTTTAAGAAAACGAGAAATAAAATTCTATAAAGTATCGAAAACGCGATGTTATAACACCCCACCCTTGTTGTTTTGTAATTTTGTTGTTAGTTTCGATTTTCGAACAAACTGTTGAAGCCGAAGGATATTCGATTTTTAATTTTTCTAGTAATGCATATACATTTGTATTTTAGATTTTGACATTTTTTTGTCAATTTTATCCAACATAAGTCAATTTGTAATACTATCCAATTCGAAATTGTTGTAATTGGTACGTAGATTCAATAAAAATAGCAGAAAAAAGTACAAATAACATATAAAATACAGAAAAAATGCGTCATACAACTTTAATAATTGAGTGGCGTGACGCTAAAAATGATCCATTATAAAGCATTTTGGTCTTTCAACACTTCGCACAATGAGAATTACGTCGATCTATATTTCATAGCCAAAAATGCTTAATAATGGACATAGCGTAAAACTGATTATAGAGATTCGGAATCAGCGTCGAATTTGCAATCAGCGTCGAATTTGCAATCAGCGTCGAATTTGCAATAGGAATACATTTATTCGAAATCACATTTTGGTCTTTTCAAAAAAACTTACATGGGAAACATGTATGTCGATCGATATTTCATAATACTGGCCATGACACGTTATTTTAACACAGTATTAGTTTTTGCCTGTTACTTTAAACTTTAAGATGGATTTTTTTTGTTTGCTTTTATAAATTCGTTTACTGATATGAAACGAACTAATTAAATTGTTTGATTTTAGTTTTGCTTGTTTGTTACAGGATAGTGATGATTTATTTTGCTGTTTATAGATGACGTTTCGTTCTCTCTTACTCTTTTTTTCTCATTAGTTATGTTGTGCTCTTGTGCAGTGCAAATAAGTAATAATAATATAGCCAAGAGCCAAATATTAAATTAATAGACAAATTTAATTATAATACTATTTATGTTATTTAACAATCATCTTTATTTATAAATAAATAAACAAAAGTTGTGCTTGTAAAAATTTAATTGTTTCAATTTCCCGACAAAATCATCTCGCGACCCAAATTCCATTTGAGCCAAAAACTATCCATCAAGATCGATACTCCCTCGGTATTACTGAAATGTATGAATTTATTTCGGGATATTTCAATTAGGCTGCAACTGTGTTTCCATTTATAGAACGCCTTTGTTCATAGAAGTGACATATTTGGCTATCGTCGATCGACCGAAATATCATAATAGCGTCAATTGCATTCCTGATATATTACGAGAAATGGTGGTTGTTCTCTTTCAGGTATTTCGGAAATGGGGCTTTTCATAAGGTTGCATTTATAGAAGTATCACTGCCATCCTCACATAGTATTATTTGCGGTGCTGGATTCCAATTTGAATGCATTAATCTGAACAGACAGTGTAGGTGTTAATTTTATCGATTATTTGGAAAGCCTAGAAGAGATAAAATTGGTCTCTAAAAACATACCTTTTCAGTGACGCGCTGACAAAAAATAGGTTCGTAATCCCCTTAACATCATCCAAATCAAATGTAAACTTCTTTATTTTGGTTATTTTGTAACTTCATTCCTTTGAAGTTCATCCTTTATACATATTCGCAATGGTTGTTTTCGCCTAAAACAAGATACATCTATTTATTTCTTCAAATAATACCTAACATAATTAGATTTATTTCACGATCTGAAATGCAATATAATCTTGAGCAGGCATTACCCGTACGTCCTTGGTAAATACATGTAAATACATTATTTATTCCAATACCGAATGCGATATCTATTAAAAATATCTTAAAATTTCGATCGATCCCTCTTTTGTGTGCACGAAATAAGCAAGTATAAACGAATACACTATACAACACGTCATTATAATATATGTATATAACATATAGAAGTAAAAAATAATTTAAGTTTAAAAAAGTAATTTAATTTATAAAACAAATGTTTAGGGTCAAAAATAAACAAATATTATATTTTGACATTTTCCCCAATAAACATTAAACATGGTTGTCGCAAACTCGCAACAAATATATCCCTAGACACGTCACGCCACTATTAAGCGTGTGCTCAAACTGAAGTCAAGATGAGAAAAAAGATAAAAATTATCATTTAACCCCTATGCATATACAAAACAAAAACGTAAACAAAGATCTAATTGGTTCATGTGACTACCGCAGCACAAATCAAAACACAGCAAAAACTCAAACAAAAAACAAAAAAAAAAAAAACATAATAAAAATGTCGGATAAATAGGTCATGGCCATTTCTATACTGGCGCTGCACAAAATATAAACAAAATGATCATATATTCTCTGCGCTCTCAAGGTTATAATTAAATTTTTGTAGTAGAGTACACTAAAACTTCGTATTACGTTAAATACGCGCATTTTTTTAAATTTGCACTAAATATTTTTGAGTATGGATATGAAAAATTCAATTTATGTATTAAGAAAATCAATTAGACTTTAATTGTTCATAATTTATTAATTTATTTTATAATAATTTAAATTTTTCTTAAGTTTGTGAAATTTATTGCCGTCGTAATAAGAAGGCAAGGTGTATTATTTTTACTTTATTATGCCAATGCCTTCTACACTACAGGCCGCTTACACCAAATGATGACGACACGCTAAGTCGACGTTGTTGTTGCTTTCTCTAGTTGCTTTGTTAGTGTAAATATTTTAAAATTATTATTGCGCAGTCTCGGTTTAGACTTAAATTGACGTCATGTGCGAAAAATGAGAGTAGTAAAAGGCCTGTAGTTTAGAAGGCATTGATTATGCTTACATCTGGTTATCGACTTACATTGACGAAAAAATGAATGTTTTCACAGGTCAGTACTATAGAAGGCACTGATTTGTTACACTAAAGAATAAAGATATTACAAGTATCGCGGAACCATACTGTTTACGAAAACGTTGCACATAAGTATAAATCTAAATTTACTAATTTTATCAAGCCAGATTTATCTTAAATGCGCTAAAATTGTCCGGAAAATATTGATGCACTTTAAAATTAAGATAGCTTTCTAACAATCACATAGCATTTACTATGCATTAGCATTAGCATTTTTTGTGTCTTAATTTAAAGGGGGCAAAAAAATAAAAAGCGGAAGGTTGTAAATAAAATGTTTTCTTTGGTTGGGTTTGCTTACTTTCAATACTCTCAGTCAAATTTATTCGGAAAAATTTGAAGCAAAACCAAACTTACATACTAGTAGTAGATTTACTTCTATTATAGGCTGCACAGAATTAAGGGTTCCCTGGTACGATTTTCGCTGTTATGTATGAATCTTTGATAATGAATATTAGCAGAGCCATCTATGATTTTGAAGAGCCGTAATATTAAAAGGAGAGCTTTCAGTAGAGGGGAAGCTTTTATTGAATTACTATAAGAAACCGTGGTAATTGGAAAATTTTTGAAAATGAATTTATGAATAAAAAATTAAACAAATCATCTAAATTTTAATTTTATATTTTTAATAAACTATTCAAAGAACACATATTTGAAAATCAGCCATCATAATGTAGTATTTATTTGGTAAATTTAAACTAAAGCGGAGCATAAATTTATTAATTTTCTATAAAAATGAGCTTTCCGTTTAGTTGTGTAGGTTTATAAAGTAAAATAATAAAGGGTGCTGCTGCGGATTCCTCTTACATCCAATTTAAAATTCAGTTTTATAAAAATTTAACTTATTTGGTAAATTCTGGTCACATGCACATCAGAATTTTTGAGATGAACGATGCACTTAATAGCAATCTACACATTTCCCATTTATAACAAAATTAAAGAGAAAACGTGAGCTGAAACGAAATTTTATGAATCACCATGTAGAAACAATAATATTATTCATATAATAAAATTTTTAAATTTATTTACGAAAATTATTTTTGTATACAAAAAATCAACGATGTCTTGATTTTCTTAATTAAATATTATTACAAAACAGAACAAAACGTAAAAAACTTCAATTTTATCCGATTGCAAAACCGAGCTTTCTGTAATTTGAAAATCCGGTTACAGATGTCTCTGTAATAAATTTACTTGAAATTACAGAAAAGTGTAAAATAATTAAATAACTATTTACGAAAATAAACCATTATTATTGTACAATAAGTTATGTGCGAAATCTTTAATACAATAGTTTAACATAACTAATAAAACTCAATCAAAACAATTATAAATTTTATTTATTATTCGGTTGGCTTAAATAAAACTTTTCGTCGTAAAATATTCACCATCCTCACCATCGTAAAATATTCACCATCATAGTTGCTGCGCGCAGTAAAACAATAATAGAAAAATGTCACAATTTTTCCAAATTTTTGTTTTTTTTTTATTTTGATACAATCCAGGCGGGAATTTGTACAATGTACACGAACTCGTGTAACTAAGTCTATAAGTGTATCTGCTACCTTCGTATAGTCTATTTGTGCAGTAAGGATTGATGTACATCGGTTAAAGTATCACGTAATCGACCCTTAAAAGCTGTTTGTATATTTCTTCATAATTGGCTCATACGAGTAGACACAAATAATATTTATAGTTGCATGTATATTTATAGTCGTATGAGCATTAATTTGTTAATACAAGGATTTATTGAGGATTTTTGATGCTAAAGGCCCTTGGCTAAGGTGTATGACAGACAGTTCGTATACATTGTAGTAATTCTCGACTGGTTCAATAGATTATACAGATCTACTGGTTTTGAAAGGCTATGCATGTTTCATGTTTCATTTTTATAGCATCGTTCGTGTACGTTTTCTGGGATCGTTGTTGTGTGGAATTCAATAAATAACCCAAGGCCTTTGTATATTGTTAATAACTTAATGGTTTTTGTGAGTATGTAAATGGCCCGTGACTCTACCCCCTCGTTTGTGAGTATGTAAATGGCCCATGTCGTACACATAATAAATTGGTGAAATATTCAATTTTTTGTCGCTATTGTTTTTTAAATTTATACTAAGCGACATCTTTTAACTGGTTTAGTAATTGCGAAAACCTTTATCAAATTACAATATTTTAATTTGGTGAAGCTCTGTTTTGTTTATACTACAGGATGAAACAATATAGGCTACGAATTTGTTGCGATGAAAAATCAAATTTTTAACAAGTAACGAAAAACAGTTTTCGAAGGTTCTCATCAACAATGTTGAAATCGAACCCAAAACACAATAATCCCCATATTACATTGCTACTCCAAAAGCCTTTTTTAACGAACGTTTGTTTTGGAAAAATAATGCTAAACTTTTTTATGGAACACAGTATACTAATTTCTAATTTTCTGCACATACACATAAACAAATTCTTGTTTCTACAAAAAAAAAATTGTGTTAGACTAATTTAAATGTTTTTGCGTTACTCAACATATTATGACTCAATATTAAAATATGCTTTTCCTGAATATTGAATTAACCATTCACATTGAAAACTCAAACAAAGAACTTATGTTTTTATATACAAAAAAGCTTCTAAAAAAATACTAAAAACACTGGTTGGTATGAAAGAGTACAAAAAGCTTCCCCTCTATGGAAAGCACATGGAAAAAATGGCGGAATCTTACGGCTCTTATATTTAGGAGGCTCTGATATTAGTTACAAAATATTATATCGTTGAAATTTAAGGATTATTCTAATTAAAGCTTTCGCTCGTAGTAGAAAAAAGCTCTTGCTAATTGTTGCCTAAACTAAAGCGAATTATAATTGTGTACAAGTTGAGCGAAATATAACAAGTATATCAGTTTAGGAGCCACATATTTACAAAAATATTCACAAAATTTAGGGACTGCTATCAAGTTTTCCTCTGCTTTGCAACGACTAACCTTTTACCAGTCACATCTGTCTAAACTTACAGAAAATTTCGCAGCAAAAATATTTTTCGCACTGCTGTAATACGTACCAACTTGCCCAGAACTGACCAACACATTTAAAATATTCAATTTTGCCTCCAAAGAAGATATAAATAAATATTGTCGTTTCTTTTGTATCATAAATCTAAAGAAATTTTTTTTTGTACTTTTTAATTTAAAAATTCTACGTTATTTAATTCACCTTATGCACCTTTTCTACTCTTACGATATAGACAACATGTATGTATATATATACAAATATAAAATACAACGATTGTACTTAGTTTTTGTTGTTATTGCTCTTCATGCTCCATTCCATTCATATAAACAAAAATTTCACAAGGAATATGCAGTACACATACCTACATGTGTGTACAAACAATACGTACACTCGTCGTACCGGAGTAAAAAAAGTTAACATCTTAAGAATAAATATATTATAAGAAGTATACGAAGTAGAAAGATTCGCTTTTGCCGTTATCTTCATGATGTTAAATAATATGTTAATGTTTAAATGAATTCTAAAATATTATAAACAAGTACATACAAAAAATGGTTACAATTTTCGTTTTTGCAGTGGCGTTCTCGTAAAATAGATATGATTGAATCAGCAGCTTCCGAGCAAAAAACCACGACTAAGAAGAAAATGCTGCAGGGCATTAGGAATACAATATTAAATAAAAATTTCGGGTGTTTAAGAAGATGTTTATATGTATAAATATTTTACCATACATATATCTTCTTACACTAAATAGTTTAGATTTACGTACATTACTTAACATAAAGGCCTTTTATTATTTAGGCATAAATTTGTTTTTACAATTATTAATTTTATATTATCTAAAGCGAAAGTAGGTCATATAAAGTCACGACAGGGACAAACAGTTGTCTCATACACAAAAGAGTTTACAAAAGTAGGCGAACAAGCCTAATACATGGAGTCCCGAGGTGGTAAAAAATTGGTGGACATAGCTACAAAGTAGATTTAATTTCATAATTATAAATTGTTCGCTCAACTTTGAAATTACAAGCTAGCAAGTATGATGGAACGGATTTTCCTCCCAACATTACAATAAAACCTTTTCATACAAAGCACAATTTTAACAAAATAAGCCATAAATACCTTGTTACTCAAGCCTTACATTTAGAATGTGACATTGGAAACAAAAGCAATACCATAAAATAGGGCGCGGTTTGTACAGTAGAAAATATTTAGAAGAGAATCTCTTGACCTATTAAAAACGGTTGTCATTTATCGTCTATTTTAATTTTTGGTGTACATATTTACATTTTTTAAGAAAATAGTTAGTCATCATTTCAGTGCTACTTCAAACATGTATAATTACGTCGAATTCACCAACAATACGAAAAATCGTTCAATTCTACTTTTTTAACTGAAATCCAGGTCATATAAATGTATAACGTTCTCACGCCCTCACAAGGCAATCGAAATGAAAATACAAATAAAATAAATTCGATTTTATAATTAAATTAATAAATAAAATAGAGAAAGAAATAATTGTATTATTTATTTATTAGCTCAAATCGAATGCAGCTACGTCTTGTAAATATTGTGATATATTAAAAAGTGTTAATTGATTAACTCGATATGTGTGCGTGTGTCGCATGGCGTTGGTTATAATATGTAATTTTGTAAGTAGGTACATATCCACCCACATCTAACATTTCTTATGCTATATATTTATACATATAATATTGCAAAATTATTTATTGTGACATAAATGATAAGGTTTGATAAATGACAAATAACGACACAAAAAACCAATTTCAAGGCGAAATTGATTGAAGCGCTTTATGCACGCATAAAACCGTGAATATTTTTAGTTCACGAATTTTGTTTAATATAATGAAAATATAGTTTTATATCAGAAACGTGTTATACTTAGAGTACATACAATTACCTACATAAATCGAAAGTAAATAATTTTAATTAAAAATGTTTCACCCGCCGAAAACAACAACATGCACCACCTTTTAAATATGTTAACGGCCGACATTATATATAAAAGTAACATAAATTAAGATTTTTCTGTCTGTTGTTCAAATTACATAATATTTTTTTTATTATTACGATGAATATAAATACTAATGTTGATCGCTCAAGTAACATTTCTCTTATACAACCGACTAAAAAGTGGTGTAATGAAAAGAATTTTTATTAAAAGATTGACATTTAAATAATTTTCTTTAGAAAAACCATTTTTCTTAGCTCTAATTGAAACTATCGTACGTTGAAACGAAACTAAGTCTATATATTGTCTATATTTTAATTGCAATTACACGAGCATACATTACGATTTCAGATTGTAAAACGACGGAAATTTTATCATTGAAAGATTTGCTCGGTTTATAGGCAATAAATACAGTGTGCCATTAGATGGATTGATAACTTTGTAAGACATACATATTTTAGGATATTTTATTCTACCTTTCACAAATATTTCTTATGCACATTCTTTTTTCTATATAAAATACAAATACAATATTCTTTTTATTAAGCTAATTGACATCTAAATCATTTTATAAAACCAAAAGTTGCATTAAACTGCGCTATTCATTGGGGGTAAACAAAATATACCAAAGTTGCATCTGGCAAAAATTTTGCTCCCAAATTAATTAGAGAAACCGAGTCAAGTTGCGATTAGGAAGAGTCAAGATTATCAAAGTCCAGATTGTACTGTAATTCACTCTCCAGTTCAATGCAACAAGGTCAGTGCAATAACAGCATTACATTAACTTTACACTTATACATATTTCTAAACAAAACCTTTATTCAAGTGACTTATCCAACCTTAACATTGGCAATTCTACTCTCTTATATCAAATTTGCCGTCAGCAATATTTTGCTATAGAAAATTGAAAAATAAAACAATCACACCATAAATTATTATGTATTTCTTATAAGGCCAGAATATTGTTATTGCATTCGATAGATATAAAATTGGTTAGATGTATATTTTTCTGCTTGTTCATTCTATCCGCTTATACATTTCTTTATTCACTAACGTATTTGAAGCAAACAAATCATAAACATCACAACAAAAATAAACAAAAATGTACAAAGGTCATAGGGCACTGGGGAAAAATAATTTCCCACCTTTGAAACGTATATAAACACAAAAAAAATATTCTAACATCATCTTCATCATATACATACTTACTAATATAAGAAATGTTGCTTTCATGTACATATGTATAAACTTACGTATAACTTAGATTCACGTGGATTTTAAATTTAATTTATAATTAAATTATTTTCTTCCCGTATAAAACTATACACATAATATATGTCGATATTTATGATAACGACGACGATTACGATACACAGCGCAGTTCGAGGCACAGAAAGAAACTTATCTAGATGCATGTTCATAATAAAAATTCTAAATTTTTTATCTTCGATACTAATCTTATTTCTGTTCGTTGTACTCGATTTGTTGTTAGTCGATGTTATATAATATGAAAATCTATTTCCTCGATATATGCTCTTTTTAAAGGTAAACCCTATTATTTTCAATCTCATAAATTATTCTTGTGATCGCACTTTTTATGTTATTCGTTGATAATGCAAATTGGTATGTATATTTACGATTTATGCATCTACATACAATAAATCAATAAACATGGCGTTGAATTTCATTTACTTTTCAATTGTATTCAACGTTTTAAATTGAGTCACCTAGATATAATTTGAATCATTATGTAAAAATTTCATAGTCTATATTTTAAACGTGATAAAGAAACACTGAGTTGTAAGTTTACAATATTTTGGCAGTCTTTATTGGTGCATTATATGAACGAAAACCTGAAAATTTTCTTTTTTCAACTACAAAATCTGAAAGTTGCGCGATTTTTTTATGAATGAAATTGAATGTACTGTACACAAAATTTTAAATTGAAGTCACGATCTTTCTATGTATCTATCTAATTCTAATAAAGTTAGAGCACTAAAGAAAATCAAGACAGCACTAAATGGGGAAATAAATAATGTATAGCTTATTTTATTTTGTAATGGTAAATTTCTAAATTATGAATTTTCGTTATAGAAACGAAAATAAAACTAAACAAATCGTTTATTTTAATTGAAGATCGCGATCATTTTAATTTTCTTCTATTTTAACATACAATTCTACATTACGTAGCGAATTTCTATTCAAAATTGATTTAATTGACTGTTAAATTGCATGACATAGAAAGACTTCTGATTTTTTTGGCCTGAATTGCCCGGAATTAGAATATATAAAATATAGCTTTAGTGGAATATATAAAAAGTTAATCAACTTAGATTTATTTTATAAAATTTATTGGTTTACATTTGCGAATTATTAGTTGCATAGAAAAGTAATAACATGTTTACAACGAGCAGTCCCTGACTCATTACGACGCATTATGATTTGATTTACTTTTAAACGAATCGTATTAAGATGATTTACTTAGTTTGTGTTATGTAGTAAACCAAAGAAATTCATAATAACCATGTAAATATTTAAACTTCAAATTTTTACGTATACATACTAACATAATGTTGCACTTCAATATGTTTCCTTGCTAATATCCGCAGCCTAATCATCAAACACTTTTTATTGTTAATTTGCTCTAATATGTTTGATTCACGTTAGTTATAAACTTGGATACTTCTAGGTATTGCAAAAACTGTAAAACATTTTTGGTTCGTCGAAAAATCGGTTTCACCTCAAATTTTGAAAAACCCTATTCCATAAAGTTTGTGTTACGGATTTTGAAATGTAAATAATTATAACACTATACATTGTTCGTTGATGTAAAAAGAATAATCATCTTTCTCGCCTTCGTGATTACCGCCAAAAAAACAACAAAAGTAGACTCTAAACTTTTACTAGAAATTAAATTATGTTAAATAATAATTTTTACGCCAAAGATTATATGTCAAAACAGTTTACCATCAAATGTTGCCCGTAGTTCGGCAATTGAAATCTATCATCCTTGTTTGATGATCCGACCGTAAAATGTGTAAAGGAGCTTTTAGGATAAGCGAACTTATGATGATTTTATGATACTTAATCTTTAAATCTTTATAAAAATAGTACAAATTCGTTTTGGAAGCGTACAGCTATTGGATCACAATTACTATCACTATTAACAATTAAACATTGTAACATCACATAAAAGATAGATATTAATTCATTTTTATTAGGTTTTATATTATTAATAGTAAAAGAGCAATAAAGTTAAATTTTATATTGTGTTATAATTTTATACTTATTAACTGTGTTTTATTTTTGTTATTAATTTTTGGTTCACTATGCGAGCTAGTCAAAGGGTAAAAGTTTAAGGCAAAAGGTAAAAGCAAAAAATGTTTCTATTGTGTTTCAGTCATACTCGTCATAAAATTTGTAATTGCCAAAATGGAACCAAAAAAAAATTTATTATTCGATTTTACACCTACTTATTGTCTATTTTCAGATGTCAAAATTTATATTTTCTTTAAGCTTGGACGCTCCAATAATTTTAGATAAGTAGTAACAAATGAGATTTTACGAAGCTTCGTTAAATTTTTAAATTGGATAAAATTAGTCTATGGTCGAAAACATTGAAATTACTTTAATCGCAATCTTAATTTTCTAAACTACGTTTATAATTTTTTTAAATTTGTATATGATTACCACTTAGCAGGCCAACCATAGAGAAATTATAAAAAGTTTTAAAATTAAAAAAAATTTAAAAACTTTACGAAACTAATTTTCTTTGACACTCCAGCCATACTCTGATATTTTGTAGTGATTGATACTGATGAAATATATTCGGTGTAAATATTTTCGAAAGAAAGTTAAGTGGAAGCTTTTGGGGTTTTCAGGAAGAAAAATAGTTTAAAGCACAAACACAATGTAACCGTTCCGTCCCGTCCGCCTCTTTTTTTCGGAATGTCAATTTGTACTAAAAACAGAAATGTAACCACAATGAACGGAATAGGAATAATAGTGTCGATTCCTTGTATTACTTCTAAATAGTTATCTTTTCTGCTATTCTTCTATTTTTTCAAAAGCCACTCGACATTTTTTCCAAAATTTTTATTTAAATTTATAGCTTGCTTGCTTAAATGCATCGAGTTTTCCTAGTAAAAATAGCAGCATAGAAGAAAAGAAAAATAGAAGGTTAGCAAGCAGATACTCAGGGTGCCCCTATGTCCGAATACGAATACGAAAGGAAATTTTATGAATTCGTAGACTGGTATTTTTTATATCGTATACAAAAAATTTTATACGTTCATGAACGAATTTTTGTTCGATGGATATTTAGTTAAGTACTCCGTAGAAATAAATAAAAATAAAATAGGCATTATTTTAATTTTAAAGAAAATCTTTTATTTAAAAATTAAAACTTGTGGCCGTCAATTTGTATGAGTATAAATATATATGTATATGAAATAGTGCTTACCACGTACTACATACAGTAAATTACTGAATCGTTCTACATTCGGGGTCCAGATCAGTGTTAAAAACCTCGAGGGCTATAATTCAAAAATGATATTGAAATACAATATTTACAAAAACACAATACATGTATATTTAATTATAGTATCAATCAATTTGAATTGGAGATTGGAGTTGCAAGCTACTATCGAGGGCTACTATCACTCCACAAACAATTTTCCGGCGGTTAATTAATATTATTATTGATCCTAACAATTTTGTCGGTCTATACAAAATACTTTATTTACACAAAAATCCAAATTTTATTTCAATATTTATTATGTTTATTATAACATATAATATACCCAAATGAAGCGAAATTTATGTGAAATAATAATAACAATAAGTAATAACTTTCATCCATTTCAAGTACAAACCAAAACGTCAAAACTTGAAATAGTATCAAATTGTAAAATTTATTAAAGGTAGAACATAACTTAAAATTGCTTACGTTTGTGTTCACAAATACCAATTTATTTTCGTATCGAATAAAACTTTCGTATCGTTTGTAGAAACGTATCGTATACATAAATAGGGAACAGGCTCCTTCAACGACCCAGCTCTCCGCAACAGTTCCAGTACATCATTGTAACTAACAAACATGAATTGAACTATTTTTATTATTTGTAGTATTGTATATTTATTCCGAGCTAGTTGCCTTTTATGACAGACTGTCGTTTACAAAATTTGGTAATATATTTCGTTACGTTTATATAGTTTTGTATTTAAACAGTAGTAGTAGTTTAAATGTACATGTACAAATAACAAGCGAAACAAAGTGACACTATTTTAGATTTTCAATTTTGATAATATATACAAAACAACGAAAATGCAATTTACTCGTAATGTATCTTTATAACATTCTCAGATATACAATTGAAATGCGTGCTAGAATTATCATGATATTTCGCGAGATATATCCAACTTTATTTATATACACTGCGGTTCACGTGATTAAGCACTTGAATTTGTGAATTATACCTTTGTAAATTTACGGCAAAAAGTATATATATTTACACTGAGAAAAAGAGGAATTATTCTCAGTAAAAGGACAATGAACGATTGTTTAGAAATCAAAACTAGCAGTAATTATCGAGACTGTCTGAAAGAACTTCAAATTTGGCACATTTTTCAGTTCAATTGATAATACGTAAAATAATATTTATATTTTATTTCTTTACCAGATTTATATTATTTTTTACAAGATTTTGTTGCAGTTTGGTTTTCCCGAAATAAATTCATTTACTATTTGAAGCGCTTTAATGTCATAATGCAAGTGTTGTTTAAACATGAAACTGTGATTGTGAACATAGATTTGGTAACATGCCATCGTATTCACGAATTGAAGCATTCGAATCCGACTGTCTAAACAGAAATTTTATTTTGTTGGTAGGGCTAGATTCTGATCAAGTGACAATGACATATTTAATATTTTAGACACCTTGTAAAAATTGCCACTATAAAAACGCAATTTAGTTGTGAAATTTAGATATTGGTGAATTATTATATTGGTGAATAGTCATTTATAAATTATCACAACAACACCTGCGACTTTTGAATAGCAAATATTTCCGCTAATTAAAATAGCATAGAAAAAATTATTATTTGATCACGAGCGTTATAACATAACATTTTCGATACTCAATCGAATGCTATGTCTTTGTTTTCTAATCTGAAATTGGCGACTCTTTCGTTTATGAATTATTTTTTTCTATTGCTATCACAACCTACAAGAATAAATATGAGCAGTACCTCTCTCTCCAATTTCGTTCAAGTATCAAAAACAAATTATTTGGTGATATAAATGAAGTAGTAATATCACAACTTTTTGTTCTAGCAGGCTGGAAAATATTATAAAAAATGAAACAGGATCCCATTTTTTTCTAGAGAAGCGAGACATATACTTCGAAAAATTATCGAAAAAGTAACCTCTACAAAGCCGGGTTGGGTACAGTTGCTCGTATCACATAATCCCGTAAACATAATACCTTATTTCAAAATACCATATATATACCATATATATATATACCCGTATTTCGTAATGCCGTATTTCAAAACCCGGTATTACACAATCCCATTTTATATCATCATACAAAGGCTTATACCGTAGACACACACAAAGTAGATAACCTCGTTATTTAGATTATTAAGTTATTTCTGTGTCTGTCTGTACACGATTTTTTCAAAACTGATATATTAAGTTTTCTAACTAGATAAATGCAATCTATCCCGATAAATTAGGAATACTCGTAAAAACATAGTACTCGTAAAAAAATAGTCAGTTGTGTGTTCTTCTTTGTTGTTTTTTGTAAATGCTACATTTGTCTACATCATTGCAATTACAAAAATACTTCTATGAAGCTGCCACATCCGGTTGACTGATTTCGTCCAAACATCACTGACATCTCCCAATTTATGAAAAATATGAAGTTTAAGTATGAAATTTCACCCCGATCAGTTAATCCGTCTGGGCTGTACAGAACAAATTTTTGTTAAAAAGCTCTTTTAATCGAAATCGTCATTTCCGCTTAAATTTTCGAAAACTGACGTGGACCGATATTGTTGCAAATTTGATTTAGAATTTTTTAGTTTATAGTCGTTTTTCTCATCGAAAATATATTTTTCAAAACATTTGAAAACAACGACAAAGCTCCTATGGAACCAGCCATTTACGGTGGGCGACGTTTTTATAGGAGCTTTTTCGTATTTTTCATAAACGAAAAGAGCGATTAAAATCAAAACGTTTGTAAATTACATTTCATTCAAAACTATAGTAGTATTCAAATCTCGCTGGAATTCTGAAAGTTCTCGCGCAGGCAGAATATGGCGGATACGCAGTGATGTATTAAGTATAATCAATGCCTTCTAAACTACTGGCCGCTTACACCAACTGATGACGACACGCTAAGTCGACGGTTCAACTAGATGGCAGATAAATTTTAAAAAGGAAAATTACATCACAAAATATATTTAGTTGCAATTATTACATCGAAGTAGAAGGTTATTATTTTTTTATTTCCGTTTTCCAGTTTTTTCTAGTTTTTGGCTCCGCCTCGTTCTCATAAAACCAAAATAAATTTCGTCATACAAAATTACAAAACAATAAAATATTACTTCTCTCTCCAGTTGTTTTGTAATTTTGTTAATTTGTTTAGTTTCGAACAAACTGTTGAAGCCGAAGGATATTCGTTTTTTAATTTTTCTAGTAATGAATGTACATTTTTATTTTAGATTTTGGCATTTTTTTTGTCATTTTTATCCAACATAAGTCGATTTGTAATATCATCTAATTCAAAATTGTTGTAATTGGTACGTAGATTCAATAAAAATAGGAAAATAAGTACGGATATCATGTAAAATACAGAAAAAATGCATCGTACCGTACGGCTTCGACTAATTATGTGACACTAAATGAAAATGGCAATAAAATACAAAAATGAAATGACAAAATAGAAACAAAATGATCACATAATATTCTCTGCTCTCACGGTTTTATTTATATTTTTGTAGTGGAATACACTAGAACTTTGTATTACGTTATCTAAATAATTGCATTTCTTTAAATTCTCATTAACTTCTTGAATGTGGATCGAAAAAATTCAATTTATGAATTGAGAAAATCAATTACACTAAAATTGTTCATAATTTATTAATTTATTGTATAATAATTTAGATTTTTATTTGTTAAGTTTGTGAAATTTATTGCCGTCGTAATAAGGAGGCAAAGTGTATTATTTTTACTTAATTATGCTGACATCTGGTTGTCGACTTACGTTGTCGTCATCAGCAAAAAATGAATGTTGTCACAGGCCAGTACTATAGAAGGCACTGGTATAATAATACCAGTTTATTGTTTACATTTTTATGTTGTATTTTTATTACTTAACTGTATAATTTAACTTTGTAAGAATCACTGACACTTTTGAAATTAATATTTAATTCGATAAGCAACGAATTAATTCATAATTCCATTAAATTGAAAACCTATTTTGCTTTTTTATGTTGTTGTGGTTTTGTTCGATATGAATGACATTTGGTTATTTATTTTCCCTAGTTCGTACCAAAATTAAATGTTGACATTGTTTCCAAAGGCGTGCAATTTTTTTATAGATGTATTAATTTTCACTTGAAATATCATTGTAATAACATAAATACATGATCATTTTGAATGTTTTGTGTATTAAAAGTGAAATATAATTCTTCTTAATGGTTATTTATTATTTTATTTAGGTTTACTATCTAAGATAAATGCGACCCATCAAAATTTTTATAATTTTTTTTTCTACATCACTGAAAGCTGCGCAGAACAATTAAAAATTTTTTTTTAAGATCTGAATAGGACTATACATCGCTTCCTTTTTATAAATTTTACCGGAATAAGTTTCCTAAAACAATTTATTTCACTAAAACGAAGCATGTTTACTGTCCAGACGGATTGATTATCTGAGATGTAATTTTTTACTAAAGCTACTCTGTGTGCTTGAAGTGCCAGCCAAAAGCGACAAAGAATCAAAAGATTCATATAATTATAAATTTAAGATAAGATTCTCAACAAGGACTAGTTGATTTTCTGAAATTTAAGCGGGCATAATGAGTTTTGATTATATGTACAAGACGAAGTGTGATGTATTTGAGATCTTTGTTTATTCGTAGTAAACGAAAGTCGATAGTACGAAACAAAGCATAATTTACTGTTTTGGCATTCATAGCAAATAAGTACGCACAATCAATTTGGATGATTTTGTGTACTTATATAACATTGCATATTTTGATAATAGCAAAAAAGGAGATAAGTTTTGAATAAGTATCGGTTTCCAAAAAGGCGGTAGTGTGGGAACATCTAATCTCAAATCGCTACTGATTACTAGTTCCTCTTTCTTCTTGGTGGAAAAAGAGTTTTTTTATAAATCAAAACAATATTTACAATATTTTATATTGTATTTTTAATTCAAAAATACAAGTGTCTCTCTTCAAATGAAACGCACTGTATGAACGTATGAAATGGTTGATTTCTGTCGAATCATCAAATCTAATATATAATCAAATTCAATATACGTGATTTCAATTTTCATCGTAATTGAATGCAATGCCGTAGCGTAGTATTATAAATATGAAATATCGATAGAGGTTCAAGAATCCCATAAGTACTTGTATAGAGAGAAGGAAATCATTATGTGGTTTTTGTAATACAACATACAAAATAGAGTAAAAAATATTAAAAATATTCTCAGACATTTGATTTAGATCACAATACACCACCGATTATTTGACCCACATTTATTTTTTCTAATAGCATTTTTTGATTGATTTTTATTTGCTCGGGGGATCGAGAGTAAAAATAATCTAAATTTCTATTTACAAACCTATTTTAATTCTATACAAGATTATAAGTGATTTAATAAAATTAATCATTTGAAAAGTTTTCATCATTTTCCGTCTTCTTAAATTACATTATGCTTCGCATTGGTGTATATGAATATATTGGGTTGAAATTAATACATTAGAATTGTACGCCATCACAAGAATAGAGATAGATCTTTGTTGTTTCATATTATATGCTCATGATAGATAATATTTCATATTTGTCTACTAAGACAACCAACGTAAGAACATATTCTTTATGTGAATCAGTCGGCGTGATGCAGTATTTAAATTCTATGTTATATAATTAGGTGAATACTTGTTGCTCATTCAATGAATTTTATAGAAACATGAGCACATAAGGAAATATCAGTTAACAGATAGAACATACCTATCGTGTTTATTTAAACTAGAGTTTAGGTAGAAAAATACAATTTCTATACCAATACCGATGTCTTAATTTTCTGATATACTATACACCACACCAAGCCGATTCAAAATCATAAACAGAAGATTCTTTCTGTTTATGACATATCATCTCATAAACAGAAGGAATCTTTACTTGGAGCAAATGGCTAGTTAAGAACAGAACTGATCATTTGAACATTTTCTTATTAGAGAGATAATGAGCAAAACGTGTTTTCATGATTATTAAAATTGAAGCTAATATATTTTTGCTACAACACTCGTATGTTAAATTATGATAGGAACTAACTTAAATTAGTCTTTACTAATGTGCTAATATCATGCCATAGAAGTCCAAAAAGTGACATAACTCAGTTTTTGTAAAAATGTTACTTGGATCACTTTTGTTCTCAATCAGCAAAATGATGAATCTTTTTCTATTGCTTTAGATAATATTATCCAAAGCTTTAAATGCTTTAGAGTGTTTCAATAGAATTATAACATGGGTTACGGACGAGTTTTGGTGACCATCAAGAGTTTCATGATAAATGATCGATAATTAGTAAGCAGCTTCTAAAGTAGCAACAAAACAATATAAAAATAAAAAAATATACAAAACCTTCATTCAATCATTTATAAAGTGTTACTGTCAAGATTAAGGAGAAGTATAAGATGTACATATAATCCTCACGCATTCCAAGTTACAATCAAAGCTCATGTTATGCGCTTTTTATTATTTCAAATTAATCGAGTTTTCTTGAAAGTTTATGTGAAAAATAATAAATTTTGTAAACGCCGAAATTTGTCGCGCTCCTACGAAAAAAACATAAGCGGAAGATACCGCGCCCTCATCCGTTGGTCTTTACACACTAACTAGCACACTCCCTTGGGTCAGCAAGTTTAACGGTAATTATTAATACAAATCGTTAATATAAAAAAGCATGCAGTGGGATACGTTTTATAACGGTAGTTTGTTTTGGGAGTTTTTCTAATTTTAACACCTACCTTCTTTCCAACACATCTTTACCTATTTCGTGAAACTAAAAAAAGTCGGAGAATTAGGATGCTTATTCAGTTTGTTCATCGAATCATGCTTCATATTAAATACATTTCTTAGCTGATTAGGTGATACTCGAATGCAAAGTGTTGTTAATACCACATTAGAAAGAAGGCGAAATAAAATTATGGATTAAATTATAACGCACTAAACAATGGAACCTTTACACGTTTTTTCAATTTGCGAACATATCTGACAACATGTGCCGCAGAATTTCTGGTACAGTTCACTCTATAGTAGATGAACTAACATTAATTTAACATATTGAGATATAATGAGCGCCACGATAGCCAATAACAAAAAGTAATTTCTCAAATCTAGCCGAGTTGTCCATATATATAAAAAATGGTATAAAAATGAAGAAGACTCTTACCCTTCGTGCTATGTTACGGCAAATATAAAGTGTAACAAAATCGAGGTATCAATGCTTGATTTTTAGCAAAACATTATAATTTTCACTACAACACGTGATCTTTGGAAAGAAATTCTTTTTAGTTTTTGTATACAGATTCAACCATTCACATAAGAACAAATCGGAAACATAATGTAAGTTTCTAGCCAATAATATGTACGAGTATGCGCGATATTAAAACTGCGCGATATCAACCACATGTAATCTTTTTCTTCAGTAATAAAGCATCTAAGCATCTAATGATGAAATATCGTTTAAAACCAAATCTCAATTTAATATAGATAAGACACAATTTTCAACTCATTCGTGACATATCAAAACATTTTCTAACTTAAGTAAATGGTTAAAAACATTACGAACAGGTTCATATATAATTTACAACTATCTGTATATCTAAAGTAGTTCACGAATGTAGAAAAGGAAAATAAATATGATGTGTGTAGACAGCTATGTTCACTGGATTGCATAATATGTAAATTAATCTCTTAATAAAAAGATTATTTTACAGCCTACCTTAAATGATGCTTTCTGTGCGATTTTATGTGGTAATGGTGAAATTTGAAAACGAAGTATTTTAATCGGTTGAATATAATATCATTATATTAATACACTTGTATATATCATAAGCTGTATTTGTGTTGTAATGCGGAAAATGATATTGATTACGCATATAATAGGAAAATTCAAAGAAATTTAATGTATTGCTATACATAGTAATTAAAATTTTAAACAATAGTGGAATAATTGCGAGCTCACTAATTATTTTACTATTGTAAATTAAGTTCGAAATATCATCGCTTAAATTTTCAGCTTTACAGTAAAGGAAATATAAGTACAACCAGCAAAACTTATAACTTACTTTATTGCAAAACTAATGTACTTAGGACTTACTAACTAAAAGTAATAAAATAACTTATTATATTGTACAATACATTAAAATAACTGTTAATTTTTCGTATAATTTAGATGATAACTTATAGTTGAAAATTTTCGAGCTCAAATTTTTTGTAGAATTACTATTTACTATACTGCTGAAGTCCGAAAAAATGGTTTTCGAGCTGGCGTCTGTCTGTCTGTCTATCTATCTGTGTCCTGTTATAACCCAGACTGATTTGGATGAAACCTCAGAAGGTTTTCCATAAATTGGGAGGTCACAGTGAAATTTGACAGAAATCGCGGCCTACCGAAAGGGGCACTTGTTTAAATATTTTAAAAAGTAGCATCTGCCGATAAAACGATCAAGAACAGATCCTCTTCCAAAATTTAAGCGGAAAGGCAAATTTTGATAACAAATTGTTATTTCACCAAAATTCGACCACTCACAAATTGGCACTTCCCAAGGAAATTTGGCGGTTATGGAGCCTGCTTCTCCCAGGCTCCATAGCTACTTTCACCCTTTTTCAAATATTTTACAAAGAACCGCTTTATTAAAAAATCTTTAGGAACAATAAAATTTAAGCGGAAATGGCGGATAATGATAAAAACCGTTTTTTTGTAGGCGCTTAATCGGTTTTTGCAATTATTTTGAAAAGTGAAAGATGTACAAAAAACCCTAGTATAAACAAAACTATTATAATTTAAATTTAGTGGAAACGCAGTTCCTGGTGATTTTCTGATAGTTAAGCGTTATTGGCGGTTTTTGATAAAAAAAAATTTGTAAGAAATTTTTCGAGTTCTGCAATATTGCTTTTTTGCGAAAAAACTAACTAGCCCAAACAATTATAATTATAATTTTGATAAAACACTTTTTTTTCAAAATACTGCAAGTTTTCATTTTATTTCATGAAAAGCCGACAGCATAATACTTGGTACATTATTTCTTCACTTAATTGGTATCTTTTCTGAGCAAAAGAGAACAACGAAAATGACAGAAACCAAAAATATGGAAGTCGGTCGATATGGAAGGATTTGTTCTATTATTTTCAAGCTAAATTCTAACAAGTAAAGCTGACATAATTATGAAATGTATGAGAATACATTCAGTAATTTATTTGTAAATTTTAGGTAACAAGAGTCATACTTGAGGGTGGGATTATCCTTTTAATAAACCCAGGAAAATTCATTTTTAATATTGGTAATTTATCGGTAATAATCTGCACAGTAATCTGCGTATATCTATACTTTATCGTAAATTTAATTGATTTTTTTTTAACAAATAGTTACGTGTACCTATTCCGAAATATTTATCATAATATTTCAATAAAAATAATTATCTAATCTTATTTTTATAGATTTTAATACACACTACCGCAAGCTAAACGTATCACTGAGAGAAATTATTGCCTATAAAGATATATTTTCATAGATTTTTATATATAAAATATATCTCGTTTCGAGACAAGAATATTTTATATCTGTAAAAACGAAAAATATATCTAATTTTCTATAACGTTTAGAGACATAAACATATCTTAGCTCGGTATATACTCCTCAAAGTTAAAACAAATACTAAGTTCGCTATAAAATATATCGATATCAAATTTTCCCTAATTTTACTGGACAAAGTATTGTATTTATATGTTAAACAAAGTTTTATATTCATCTTAAATTCAATATTTAATTTAACCATTTAATATGTCTTACACATTCAGTTTGGATGTTTTCATAACTCAACTGAATGTGACATTTATCATTTTTTATTTTTTTATTAATTAATTTTAATATACGTATGTCCATTAATTTATTGGATCAATTCAAATCCAATACAAAAATTTCTTGTCTCAGATCAGATAAGTCATATCTAAATCTGATCCACCAGAACTCTGGTTAGAGTACGTCTTAAAAAAATTTAAATGTGAGATATATATTTCTCATGTGTATATTGAGCTAGTAAATTTTATATTTATGACTAAAATTAAAAAATAATATGTAACTTTTAGAAATAGAAATTATTTCCCACATATAACAATAAATATGCTTTACTGCGATATATTTTATTTGAAATTGGTTAATTTTAATACACATGCTTCAATATTAATTTCCAAATCGGTCAAATGTTGAAGATAAGTTAATATCTATATCGAAAATAATTTTTTTTCAGAGTAGGATAGCCGTGTTTCAATAAGAAAGTAGGAACGCTAGTGTTTCTAATATATAGCATTTTGTTATTTCCTTTGTAGATAACGTAAAATTTTTTGTTTTGATTATAACATATTTCAAATTTATTACTACAAAAATCAAATGTGTTTTATATTTTTAATATCATTGTTGGGCGCCCTAAACGACTAAATTAAATTGCCTAAACTAAATGTTGAAACTTCTGCTATTGTTGGCTAGGCGGCCGCTGTAAAGTTAATTACGAGGTTAATTTCGCTGATTTTTATAATTTTGTTATCGTGGCTTATTGGAACCTATTCTAAACCAAGATGTATAGAATAAGGCAATTTTTGGGTAATCGCTAGAGTTGGTATCCGGACGCCGGTAACTATGTTTTTTTTGGCTTTAGATTTGTAGTTGTTTGTTGGATATGGCTATAAAAAGAAAACACACAACATATTTGAAAAGTGTATAGTGTCAGAGATACAAGCTAACCTAATACGCTTTTTACTAAATTCTGTCTAAAATAGATAGCAACCATACCAACCATCTTCGACAGCTTTATAATTAACTATGGTTCACAAACGAATATTTCAGATTTCCATAAAAAAGGTTTGGATTTGGAGTAGATAATACTCTAATTAGTTAAACGATTAAAAGCACCAGATGGAATAAACTTTAGTTTAACAATTTATTATGTCATGTAAATTACTAGAAAATTTTAAAGAAGGAATAATTGAAGTTGCAACTGTTCACATTATCGGTTCCAGAAACCGAATTTTTGAATAATTATAAATTTAAAAATAAACAGGTAGAACAATGTGTTAGCCATGAAGATTTTATGGGTCCCATTTGAAACGCGATATTTTAAAACGCGAATTATCAAAACGCGATATTTCAAAACGCGAAAATTCAAAAATCGATACGGTACAAAACGCGATATGGTACAAAACGCGATATTTCAAAATGCGATATTTCGAAATGCGATAGAGTACACAACGGGATGGTACAACACGCGATATTTCAAAACGCGATATTTCAAAACACGATATGGTACAAAACGCGATATGGTACAAAACGAGAATTTAGGAACGGGTTATATCAGGTGGGTGAAGCGGAAATTTAATTTCAGTTTATAGGAATTTAAAAATCGATTGGAGTGAGAGTATATAGGATCGGTATCAATCGGGTCGATGCGCTCCCGTCGCTTCGCAATGCACATTCTGTACCATAACGCGTTTTGAAATATCGCGTTTTGTACCATATCGCGTTTTGAAATATCGCGTTTTGAAATATCGCATTTTGAAATATTGCGTTTTGTACCATATCTCGTTTTATCATATCTCGTTTCAAAATATCGCGTTTCGAGCGAATCCGAGATTTTATATCTTTTATATCGACAGTAAATTGGTTTATACTTGGCATCGAATTTTATCGGAAAAGCGATGCGACAACGGTTAAAAGATGGAATTCATTTGCCAAATATTTCATGATTGGCCCTTAATTGGAAGTTATGAGATTATATAATGCTAGCATGGAAGGAACTTTTAACCGGTATTAAGTAAACATTTTCGATAAAATCTTACAGTTTAAACATTTGAAATAAAACAAATAAATAGTCATTCATTTACCTGACATGCGTCATTAATAAAACCAAAACCACAAAAAGAAGACTAAGAAAATTTGAATAATACTCGTCTTAAATTTGCTCGTAATTACATGTCGTGGACAACAGATTGGGAGAAAGTGATGGTCTCTGACGAAATTTTTTTTTTATCAAGATGGTGCCGAACTGCTACAGTTACTACTGGTATAATTTGAAGGTGCACGGGGTCGTAGGTCGAGGCGAAATTTTCTGCTTTATTACAACCCGAATGAACTTCAATATATACATTCTTGGAAAACACCTTATCAAATTATCTGAATGATAATGCAGAAAAATGTTATATATTTCAACAACGGAAAGCTGTAATCCTGATTGCAATCCCATGCAAAGGTTTTACAAACCTTTGGGAGTTTTGGCCAGAAAGTGTTTGGAAATGGACGACAATATGATTCAGTATTTAAATTAAAAAGTCCATCCGTGAATGTTGGGCCAAATAAAATTGGTCCGGAAATTCTTAAAAACTTGAAAAAATTAATATCCAATCGAATTTTTGAAGAATTTCAAAACAGTGGGGTCCCACCAAATATTAAACAAATTAATAAGCGATTTTTACATGATTTTTCTTATTGCCACAAGTGCGTTTATACGTATGTAGATCTATCTAAATTTTGGTCGGTCTGTTTAAGTTTCATTGTGATTTAAGAAAACCTGCAGTAGTTACCTATAGTAGTAGTAAACCTGTAGTAGTATAGTGAACATTTACACTAATATGAACTTACACCAGATTTTAAATTATATGCACAACTTAAACTATCTGGAAAGATCAAAATAATCTACTTCTAGAAGTGCGGATATTGAAAAAATATATTACGCTTAAACGGATGTCTATCACTGTAGCTACATTTTTATGGCAGTAAATAATTTAGAATTCTATAAAAATTGTTTTCGGCATATTATAATACTTTGGGTAAAATATAATAACATTCAATTATGATTTCTACTTCAAGGGCGCATCTAAAAACACTTAGATAAACAATTTTACTACAGTTTTCGGAACATTTTAAATTTTGATCGCATAATTTATTGGTTATATTTTTGTTTTGTGGGACCATTCTAAACGGCAGGTTAATTACACACAACCCGCATTTTGGAATTACTTTAATATTTAGGAATAGAATCGATGATTGATGTAATTAAAATGCAATTAACAATTATTAATCCAGTTTTATCAAATATGTATAACATTATTACGACCATATAGAGGTAAATAAGTATGTATATTATGTGTTATGCAGTATAAAATGGGAAAATTATTTAATTTACGTCTTCTAACTTTGCGGTTCTTATCACCGCAATCATTTATCATGGATTGTCTTACAAATATAAGTCTCTATATATTTAATTAATTAGCTATAGAAAAGAAAATAATTGATTATTGTATATCTCAATATATCATTCATGATAATCAATCAATATAAATATGAGTATTATATAGATTTCTAAGCACAGTAAGCATACAGTAGCCAGAAGACAAATATACATTCTTTTGAGCGACGATTTAATAGATTCTCAAGTTTTTCGCTCAGCAAATTCGTAATATTGCTGAATTTTTGTACGGAGGCAAAATATGTTTTCGTTAACACGCATTACCCAGATTAGGAATTCAACAAAATAATTCATTAATAAAATTAGCTTCACGATTGCGTGAACTGCGGTTTATTTTTTATGCATATTTTAATTTACATTTATACAGGTATCTTAATAATGAATAATAACATTTTTTATGTTATAATAAAATATAATAATATAAAAAATTCTTGTTTGTAATTAATAATACAATCTGTATATTTATATACAGAAAATAAAAAAGTCAGTCAGTTTCAGGTTAATTATGTACGTATACAGATGATAACCGTGATAATCTTTATAAAAGCATACATGTCTATAACAAAAGTCTTTCACACACATATTTAAGTTCCCATTCACTTTTGGTTCCATCAGATCACGCGCAAATCATCCAACTATGTCCAAGTCGAATGAATTTCAGACAAAAAACTAAACTAAACCGCGTGCTATCCAAATAAAATCAATTTGAAGCCACGAGACTTGATTTTCATTCATCATAATTTAGAACATTTTTTTTTTATATTAACGTTTGCGGTCAAAGAACTTCTATAGTTGGTAAATAGTTTCGAAAATAATTTTAGTGTTTAATCTTAAATCAATATAATATGTAGTGTATGTGTGCGTGTGTGAGTGTGTTTATAAATATAATAGAAATATTTTTTAATTCACTTTTTCAATGATTGTAAAAAACACTAAACAGTTGGTTAATGAATAAGTAATTAGAAAAAAATATTTCAGCAAAGATTACGTTATGTATTAGAAATAAATGGTTGTATTTACCTTCTTTTGTGAATTGGTTAAACCTCTTGTTTGATCTGGAATTAAAAAAAAGACAACATTAGTTTTTTAGAAAACGAGCTGAAACAATAAATCTAAAAATATTTTTAAGAAGGTAGGTCTTTGTTCTAAATTTGAAAAATAATGATAAAAATTTCTTTTAAAAACGAAAAAAGAATTTTCACACCTCGAATAAGATACCTAATAATATTTTTATGTTTGTAGTTCTAATTACGTTACGTATTTTAAATTGTTAAGGTTATTGCTTCGGTTACTTTACGAGAAAA
Source organism: Nephrotoma appendiculata (assembly GCA_947310385.1). Classification (NCBI taxonomy): domain Eukaryota; kingdom Metazoa; phylum Arthropoda; class Insecta; order Diptera; family Tipulidae; genus Nephrotoma; species Nephrotoma appendiculata. Next base: position 199,416,693 of record OX371224.1, read on the forward strand.
GGTCATACAATTTTATGAAAATAAGATTAAAAATCAAGAATTATTTAAAATAATTATGTATCAATTTTGAGTGTACAGGCAAAAGAAGCTGGTCGAATTGTTGGCCAACATCAAATTTCAGCTAAAGAACTGCGGCGTAAGTGTTAACCTACAAAAATAATTTTTGAATATGTAGAGGCTTTATTTGAAGCTACTACTAGTAATATAGTGGCAGCAATTACATTAATAGTGAGATTCATCATTAACATTAATAACACAAGATTAATTAAATAGGATTAATGAAAAACCGAAACGTAAGATCCTAAAAACCTGCTCCCGCCAATTTGACTACGAAAGTATATATTTGAGATCTGGTTATTTATATGTTGCTTGTTATATTTTTCTATATTTGAAGACGTGTAATTGGGCTGACATTGCGTGGGGAGTGTGGTTTAAGTTAAGTACTAAATCAATCCTGTTTTCAGTTTGGTTTCAGAAGTTTTCGTTAACTGATTGGATTTGTATTAATAAAGTGTCCCTTGCGCTAAGCTACACGCCCATCTTTCCCTGACACGCACTTTTTGTGCATTCGCTATATATAACAATTTCATTTATATTTTGGCAACTTTTTATCATTTTTTTTTGGGGTGTAATTGCCTAATGCTAATTTTTACGTTATTTCGAGATATTTAATTTTGTTAATTCCAGACATGAAAAGGTTTATTTTTTGGAAATTTTAGTATTAACCGAAGAACTTTTGAACAAGTGTTGTTTTTTAACATTTTTATAGCACACTACAAAGGAAAAGCAGGAAAAACTTGTTTATTTAATTACACAATGCACCATCCATTTTAAAAGTTTAAACGTAACATTTTAATACTCTTATACCACTTTTGCACCATAGCTACTTTAATAGTATTTTACCAACAACATTGGGCGCATTCAGGTACCCATCTATTGGTTACATGTTGAGTAAAGTTGTGGCCAATGTATGAACATTTTGACCGATATGTAATATTATAATCAAATTGACGATGCCGACATAAAAAAGTTATTCTTACTAATCACTACAATTTTCTCGGCTGTAGGCGCTGATAATGCACATGCACATTTTGGTTTATCAAATAACAATCCAGTTTTACGAACTCGCTTCACAAATTGATCCACAAATTGCCTGGCATTTCATTTCTACTAAATTTTTCACGTAACTTTCTTACAGTTTTGGTAGAAGACTCACCACTTTGAAAGCAAGTTTTAAATATTTCCCAATTTTGTTCATAGGTAGAGCGACCCATTTCAATAATGTCAAACATTAAACTAATTTTTGTCATAACACGAATAACGTAAGTCTTGCCATACTTGAAATAACCGGTAGTTGCAATTGCAAACGCTAAATGGGCCACTCATTATGACGGACAATGCGTTAAACAAATAGGTCAGACCACAGCGGTGTAATATATTTGTTATTAATTTTACGTTTTCTGTTGTTACGGTTTTAGTTCGTACTTCTACAAATATTTACAACATTTAAAATTTATTGTAATAAAATTTTAAATTATTTATTAATTTATAATTTTAGAATCACTAGCACACCTCTCAGAATTTGAATTTGTTTATTAAGCACTTCAGAGGCACTTGCTTAGAATAATCAAGAAACGGCTTTCATGAAGCTCGCTTTTGCAAGAAATATGTTTTGTTTTTATTATTTTTTATAGTTCTATTCATTTTTGTAATTTAAATTAAAATTACTTATTAAAATGCAATACATAATTGGTGTAAATGCAATATACATGTCATTTGCAATATTACCAAATACATACTATATATTTCAAATCGTCATTTCCACCAAAATTTTAGAAAACTTACTTTTGTTGAAAATTTGAATTTTTTTGTTCTTAATAATTTTTTTTACGTAAAGATTATAATTTAAAAAAAAAACGCCTACAATTAGCATTCTTTTGTCGCCTCTCTCTCTCTCTCTGGCCTTCACATCCCATGAAGGGATTTCGCCGCCTGCACTAAGGCCCTCCATCCATCTCGATCCACCGCTCTCGTCCTCCAGTTTCGACATCCTAATGTTCGTAGAAGCGCGAACATATGAGATTATGCATCGAAAACATCAGCTTCCAAGCGGAAGTAGGAAACTCAAGGGACTGTTTTGCCAACGCCAGGAATCTCACTAAAGACTTCCATCCAAGAAGTACAGCCATCAAAGACGGGAATGGAGAGCTGAGAACAAACGTGGCTGATGTTCTCTCAGTATGGCAAACCTACTTTCAAAATCTGCTAAATCGGAATGACGAAGTTACCCCCATTAGAGCAATAGCTCCGCCAGGTGAAGAGTTCTTTGTCGAATATCCCACAGTAGAGGAAGTAGACACAGCTATTAGTCGATTGAAAAACGGCAAGGCACCCGGTCTCGATGGAATCCCCGCAGAACTAATTAAACTCGGAGGCGCTACTCTTGCAACAAGTTTATACGATCTCGTCGTTTGTATTTGGGACCAAGAAGAGTTGCCGGAGAACTGGAAGACCGCACTCATATGTCCGTTGCATAAAAAAGGCGACCGTCTTAAATGTGAAAACTTTCGTGGCATAGCTCTATTGAACACTGCTTACAAAGTGTTGGCTAATGTTGTACTTGCTAGACTCATCCCTTTCGCCGAAAACATCATTGGCGACTATCAGTGTGGTTTTCGTCCCAACCGATCGACCACTGACCAGTGTTTCACCATGAGGATGATCTTGGAAAAATGTTGGGAGTACAACATAACCATACATCAGCTATATATAGACTTCAAACAGGCGTATGACAGTATAAACCGCGACAACCTATGGGCCGCGCTCATATGCCTGGGAATCCCAGAGAAACTCGTTTCTCTGTGTAAATTAACAACATCTGGATCTGTATGTAGAATCGTAATTGAAGGATCTGTGTCAGACCCCTTTGAAATAACATCTGGTGTTCGACAGGGTGATGCACTCGCGCCTGTGCTGTTCAATCTGGCGCTTGAGTACGTAGTGAGGAAAAGCAACATCGAAACCTCGCGCTGTATATTTAATAAGTCAGGCCAAATTCTTGGATATGCAGATGATATCGTGCTTCTTGGCCGAAGACCTAGCGATATCAAAGACAGTTTCATACCGCTCGATCGCTGCGCAAGAAGACTTGGTTTGGAGGTGAACAGCAGTAAAACCAAATATTTAGTAACACCCAGGAACATCTCTACGGCAAATCTCGGAATAGGCGACCACAACTTTGATAGCGTCGAAAACTTTAAATACCTCGGGTCAGTTATAACATCGTCGAATGATATGCAGGCAGAAATAAAAGCCCGAATCGCTGCCGGACAACGAGTTTTCTACGCCAAATCAAAATTATTGCGATCGAAACATCTATCGCAGTCGTGCAAGCTCGCACTTTATAAAGCACTTATAAGACCTGTGCTGGCTTTCGGAAGCGAGAGCTGGACCATGACCACTAACGATTGTAGATTATTATCTACCTTCGAAAGGAGGGTTGCCCGTTCAATCTTTGGTCCAATTAAAGTTGCGAACAACGAATATCGGATTCGTATGAATCACGAAATAAAGCAACTCCTCGGAGGCAGCGATATTATCGGATTCATCAAATCCAATCGAGTGAGATGGCTCGGCCACGTTACAAGGTCTCCCCAACAACGGATGATAAATAAAGTGTTCCACCACCAACCAGCCGGAGTACGTCGTAGAGGAAGACCCCGACTACGCTGGCGCGACGACATCGAACAAGATCTTTTGTCGCCATTTCCCCTTAAATTTTAGAAAAACAGCAAGCACATTTGTTCCAAATTTAATTTAGAATTGTTTTGTTACTATTCAGACATATTGCCGTTACCCGGAGTACCGATATTCGTGAGGAAGATCGAACAAGTCGATATTGATAGAGTTAAATAAATAAAATTTATAAAAATTTGCGAATAAATAAGTTAATATTTTTGAATGTTAATATTTTTGTTCGTATTTGTTTTTTTTATTGTAAAACTTAAGTAGACCACCCACAGGACATGCTATATGCTTTAAATATATGATTTGCAAGAAAACGAAAAAGCTCTTTTGAAACCACTTCCGGTGAACTGATTCCGACCAAAAATCCCTGGGACCTAAAACAATACGTTAGTAATAAATTTTTATTCTAGATGATCAACTTTCCTAAGATTGCAATACCTAAAAATGCATCTATATTGATAAAATAAATGGTAAATTCATTTAGCCTCTTAACAAAAGTACATAAGTAAATCCGCATTTTGAATAAAATTATTATTATTATTTTTTAATTACGATGATAAAATTCAGTGTGGACAAACCCCAATTTCTCTTCAGCAATGAGAAGAATATTCTTGTATGGATATTTTGAAGATCACGTGTTAATTTTAAATTATGTTTGGATTAATTCTCTTGTAATAGGAATTAATTCTGTAAATAGTGGTTGTAAACAAGAATATTCTTGTTCACAGCCCCTATTCTCCGAGGACATCGGAGCATTATATATTAATTTTCAGTTGAGGGCAGTAAATTGTAGTAAATTGAAGATTAACAAACTTTGTTTCGTAATATTTAGTTTACGTTTATTAAGAACGATTATATTGTTAATTTGATTGTGAGTTTCAGCTAGCCGTGGAAACTACTAAATAAAGAGAATCCTGAAAATATAAGTTTTTGTATTTAGTAAATTTTTGTATCTTCTAGATCGTTTAATTGTATCTAATTTTTATTTGAGTCGATAAATAAAGATGGTAGTATTTGCTGTAGGTTGGTGATATAATTATCGCTTCATCATACGAATTATAATTTATGTATTATTATTATCATAGATCAATTTTAACTGTTTTCCTTTCAAATTTTGTTGGTTTAGTTAGGTATTTAATTAAAAGGTTGAGAAAGGGGTGGGCTATTTAGAGGTTTCTTTCTAAAAATGCAATAAAATAAACACAATTCAATATTTTTCCAAATGATATTGATTTATTGGCAAGAGCAAACCTTCCGATACTGATGGAATAAACTTCTATCAAGTGGCTGGTCTGGGTAAGTTGACAGTAGCGCATCATGTGAACTCAATTGTTCAGTAAATCTTCGATGGCTTCCGGCGCTATTTTGCGAATAACTCCACCAATGTTGTTCCACTCGATTGCCGAATTTAGTGTGCAAAAGATCGACTGTAAAGTCTTGCTAGCATCATTTTCGAAGAAAATAGAACCAATTATGCTATCACTCCACAAACCTTCTAAGATTACATATGAGTTTTCTGAACCCCAAATTCGGGCAATTGTACTTGTTCACATACCGTCGAAATGGAAATTCGCCTCGTCGAAGAAGTAGATTTTTGAACCGCATTTCGTCGTTAAATTAAGGGTGCCCAAGGCCCAAACGGAGAAGCAATATGATATTAAGTGGGTGGTTATTAGCTTTCAGTTCCCGAGATAATTGGACCTTGTAAGCGAATAAATATTAATAAATATTGGTTGAGTCTCACACTTACGGATACAGCAACAATAGTCTCAGTTGTACGGACACGAGTTTGCTTCCGTTGTTAACTAGCATGCCCTTCTCAATAGGCGCGAATTAAGATTATATTATTTATTAGATTTTAAATATCAGCAACAAATTTCTTTTTTGTACGATAGTACCTACACCTAGAGATGAATAGTAAAAACAATTTTTTCCTGCTGTAAATTTTATATTATTTTATACAGCATAATGCGCTCATTGAGAATTTCTGCGGACGTACCCTATACTGATATCACACTTTAACTGTGTACTTATTATATAAAAAACGTTACAATATCTGAAATGACTATTTCATAAAGATATGCGCTCGAGCATTTTTCTGTTTCAAAGTTATAAAGACTTAGAACAACCTCAAATTAACGCCAAATTTGTTTTTAAGATTTAAATTTTAACGCTAATTAAAAAATCAAATGGTATATTTAACACTTAGGCTGCGTACCAATCCAAGGGTAAAAGTCAATTTTAAGTAAATTTTTCAGTAAATTCAATTATATTTGAAAAACTCTATGGTAAACTGATTGAAAAATCTGTACTAAAATCGATTTTTACCGTAGTAAACGATTTACCCTTGGATTGGTACGCAGCCTTAGATACACAAACATATTGCAAAATGAATAACAAAAATCAAGTTTCACGGACAGCTTAATTGGATTAACACAATTTTAAACGTTTTAATAATTTAATTAAAAAACTTAATTATTAGCTAATTATGTATTTCTGAAATAGATCCACAATGTTTAGTAGAGTGCCGTTAGTAGATCTACTATTAAGTTTTTTCTTTTATTCATGCACAAATATTTCATTTTTGTTTAGTATAAGCAATTCGTCATTTCCACACAAGCCTCTAACATTGAAAATTAAAAGTTGTTGTTTGTGATAAAAAATAAAGAATCCAATAAAAAAGTTTCGTTTTCTTTTCTACACTTTTAACGTTTTATTAAAATTCATTTCTCGTTCTTTCAAATTTGCATAAAAATAAAAAACTGTCTTTATGTTATGCAACAAATTTATTTCTGGTATTATATCCAAGTCACACACCCATATGTTAAAAAAATCTCATGGAATGTATGATCAATTTACGAACAAGAACATGACGGGCAATCAAACATAATTTTAGAATAGGTATGTGCATATATTCGTACTTTCTATTACATGGCGCGTCAAAATTATTTTAGACAAAAATTCTAGATTTATAGCGATGAAATTATAAAAAATGTAAGTTCTACGCCATATACATTTTAATTGCAACATTTTCAATTCGTTGTTCTTTGGTTCTTATGTTCATTTAGTGGTTGACAGACGTAAATTGTTTTATTTTTATGTAGCTCACAGATTTGTTAATTTTTATATTTTACATTTAGTTTTACTGCTAAATATATAATTTTTTATTTTTCGACTTTCTTTCATTGCCATTGTGAGATAATAAATAAACAAAAAAAAGGCAAAGTGAATGTGCCAAAATGTTAATTAAGGTATATATGCATTTGCATAAAAGGTGGTGATCTTTGATTATATATATGGCGGATAGAGTTTTTCGCTTTCATTTTATAGGAGTTTGATAATTGTCAGGTATTGAAATTGAAATAAAAATTCAAAATCTCATGGGCTCATTAATTCAATGCTACAAAGCTTAATAATCTAAATAACACCTAAGTCGTAGTCAAACTGAGACATAATGACACGTGAATTGAATTACCTTTAAAATATATGTTCTCTTTAAATAAGCCTATTATTTCTAAGATATGCACCTTCTTTTCATATCATAAAACACATATTAAGATTTTGTTTTTTTGGTTACTAATGAAGTTTAAAGATACAATCCATAATTTTAAGGTAACATTTCATATCTAAAATGAGTCAATTTAAGCCACTTACGAAAAATAGACAACCTTTGCGAGTATTCATATCTATCCTAACAACATAACAAATAAAACTTACAAAGTACTGGAATGTAGTACGTAAATGTAGCATTGATGCGATTATAATCTTGCGAAATTGTAAATCATAACTTTTGTGACATGGTATGCTGTATATTCGTACGTTTGACATCATGGAAATCGCAAAACAGTATGCATTTAGGTATTTTGGAGTTTAAAGACACAATTTTTCGTTATACATACCATAAAAAATTGCACATGTACGAGTATATAAAAAAGTGAGAAACAATATTTGCTCAGATATAAATTGATTGCATTTGTAAACAATGTTATTACCAAAACGCTAATAATCTTTGGGATTGAGATCAATCAATGAAAATATGTACGTGTTCACCAAACAGATGTTAATATAAATTTAAGATTAATTTTTAAGGAGGATGTATTGTATTTGAGTAGTTACAATTTTTACGAAAACAAAATGTTTATACTAGTGTGCATCCAATATCTCACATGACGTAAAGCGAGTGCAATAGATATGATTAAAAGGAAAGAAAGCTCAGTAAGTGTTATTTCTACAAAATGGAATTTTTGTACAAATACAGTGACTATAACTATACATGTGGTTGCTCAGTGAGTTTTATCGGTCGATAAGAAAAACACGATTTTATGATTTGAATTTGAAATACATTTTATTATTCAATATAATCTCCCTAAACTTTAATACACTGGTTCTAGTGATCTTCTAATTAATGTATTCCATCCATAAAATGAGAATCTGACTGGAATCTGAAGTGAGGAAATACTGTCGAAATACGCTTCTACGACTGCTATTGCCTCGTATGCCTTTAGATGTGAGAACAGCCAGAAGTCAGAGGGAAATCAGGCAAATAGGGTGAATGTTGCAACAATTCGTACTTTAATTCCCTGATTATCGCGATAGTTTTTTGAACCGTGTGAGATGAAAAATTATTTTTTTCTTCTGTAAACCAGATATTTTTCTCACTTGGCCCAAAAAGTTACAATAATAATCTGAGTTTACTGTTTTACCAGGTTGGAGGTAAGCCACGAACAAAATTCGTTTTGCATCGCAAAAATCTGATTAACACCTTCTTGGCCGATTTTTGGACCCTACCTCGCTTCGGAGCCGAAGGTTCATACCAACCTTACCTTCTTGTTTTGGTTCAAAATCATGGTGGTAGACCCAAGTCTCATCCATAGTGATACAACGACGTTCAAAATCCATCCTATCATTTCTAAAACGCCCCAAACGTTGCTGAGAAAGTCGCATTCGAATGTGTTTTTGTTTCATTGTTAGCGAATGCTGCATCAATATTGCTCACACAGCCTAATGAGATCAGTAGGCCTTCTACTAAATCTCTCGGTTAATCGACGATTTTCAAAAACCATAAGCTGTACTTTTGCTACGATTTCTGGTGTTGATATACTTTTTGGACGTCCTTCACATAAATCATCTTCGAAACTTGTACGCTCACGTTTAAATTCAGCAACCTATCTTTCTACTGTTCTAATTAAAGGTGAATAGTCCTTATACACGTTTAACAATCGTTCATGACTTCTTTGTTTTGGTGCTACACCTTCCAAAAATAAGAATTTTATTACTGCTCGATATTAATTTTTTTCCATTGTAAAAAAATACTGTGGTACGTCAAATTTGAACACCTGTTAATATACGAATGTGTTGACAAATCTACATGAAACTTCACACGTGTTCATAAAAAAGTAGTACCATTTTTAGAAAAATAAAATGACGAACCTAATAGCGCTATTTCTTAAAACGACATTTCTATAGAACGACAAAACTTATTGAGCAACCTAGTATATGTATGTACAAATAATATTTGAAATACATATTGTAAATACCGGTCTCAGTTCTCTCAATAATCTTATTTCCCGCTTTTATGCGCATGTGACAAATCATGGAGGAAACCAAATCAAATTTGATAGAAAAGGATTTTTCATAAAATAACTTAGTATAAATAGCAAACAAAAAGTATAGTTTTCTAATAAGTAAGTTTAGTTTTTCTTTTAACTAATAATTTATCGACACACCTTAAACGGCAATTTAAAAATTGAGATTGGTTTGAACAGTTAAAAATAAATATTATTTGCTCAAACAATACCTTTTATAAAGTATCAGAAATATGGGTGAAAATTGAAATTCGTAAAAATTATTTTCTCTTGTGAAAAAATAGATGAAAAAAATTAAACAACATTTTTAAAAAGTTTTTATGTTAGTCGATAAATGTCCGCTATCTTTTTTGCATATTTTTTCAGTGTTGAATCAAAGAAAATATGGAATAAGACATTAATGTTTTTTCACTATATAAAAAAAATCCATGCAAGGCAAGTCCGGTTCGTACTGAAGTAGCAGCGTTTTCGCTATCGAACCATTTATTCGGTAACATATGATTTAGTTGATGCGGTAAAGCTGTACACCGATATAAACACGACATTCGTATAAATCAGTCTAAATCAGTCTAAGAACTAAATTTTCGATTTTATATGAAAATGACAATAAATGACAATAAATTGGCAATTTAACTGTGGAATAAAACGCAGCATGTGATTACCAATATTTTTATGAACACAAGTACGAGATTATAAAATGGAAACTTCTTTTCGGCATGTTTCTTCATTTTGTTCATCCAATTACAAATTTTCCTCGTAAACAGTAGTCGTAAAGGTTAATTCGCTGTTTGCGAACGACTATATTAACTCAAATGGACTTTCTCACATAATGTCTTACATTCTTTCTCAGATAGATGAATTTATAGTATTATTATGGCAGAGATTTCACATTTAATCGTTTACCTGACCTTTCATCTTTTTTTATAGGTTGGTATCGAGTAACCTCAAGTAAGTTAATAATTATAGTTTTTACTCTTAATGGGAAGTTTGTTGTTACCGAGGATTTTATGAGATGGATAACTGCAAGATGCAAGAATTAGAAAAAAAATATTTTGTCATAAGACTATTGTAAATCTCTCATTTGTTATACATTGTTCAAAATAAATTTTCTTATATACTAGGGTCCGTAAACATTAATGCCTTAATCCAGTGGTTCTTAACCGTTTTTACTCGCGGCCCACCAAATAATTTATAGTTTTTTTGTGGCCGACATTGTTTAATAATAATTTATATTTGTTAATCATCGAGGAATAAACATATAAAAGAAATCAAGTAGTGCAAATTTTATTAGCCAATTCATAGTTTTGATATACATATTTATATATTTTACAATTTTGTTTTCTATATTTAATCCATATACGTAAAACTTCTACAAACGACCACCTCTAGGAGAAGACCCCCTCCCTGTACGATACATTTGATCATTAAACCGTTAGTATTTAAAGTAAAACCTTCTCTCTAAGAAGACCACCTTCCAAACCCAACCGCGACCATGATTTTATACTTAGTACATCTAGAAACAATAACACTCTTTGAAACGACCATTCTTCAATATTATTTATTATTTTTAAGAAAGCGTGGAATAATGTCTCCCCGTTAACCATTGAAGAGTGTTTTTCAAAATGTAGATTGATACTGCCAAGTTCTAACACTGTCAGAAACATTTTTGACAATGCGGATATTCATAAGTGACATAGTCTTTAGCAAACTTTGTCAATTTAGAACCCGACTTCGATACCAATATTGACTTGGATGATATATCTCTACTTTGGGGCAATGATGAATGGGAAACCGAGTTGTTGAATTCAAAGGTGACCAATTTTAATAAAGGCGGGGAAAACGAGGAATCCGATGATGAAGAACTTCTGCCAATGTCACTAGATAAAAGCTTGGAAGCAGTAGCTGGTTTTATGGTTATATCCAGATTAATGATGTTTCTAACTACATTGGTAGGTTTTTGGATTTATTCTTTACAAATTCGATTAATTTATATACGGTAATCGAAGCACCCGTTCCATATATTGTTAATGATATTAACCATAAGTCGATGGAGGTCAATCTGAACCAATCAGAACTTTTATTGTCTAACTCAATTAAGAATAATTTTATATCTAAATTTTATGATTTTAAACGTGCAGATTTTGATAGCCTGATTTCATTTTTCTCATCAATTGACTGGAATGCGCGCTTCTCATTTAATGACTTAGATCATGATGTGCAACTATTTTATAATATTTTGTTTAGTGGTATCGACAGATTCGTTCCAATTTCTGTTTTTAAGAATAATCGAAATAATCCTCCGTGGTTTAATAAATGTTTGATTAATTTAGGTAATCGCAAGAAGAAATTATATCGGAAATGGAAAAGATCCAACAATGCTTCTGTTAAATTAGCCTTTTCTTCTGTATCTAATGAATTTGATTCCATGCATAAAATAGCTTATAGAAACTATATCAACAAGGTTCAAAATGATTTGATATTAAATCCGAAATCGTTTTGGAATTTCGTTCAGTCTAGAAGGAAAACATGCGGTTTTCCGTCGACAATGTCTTACAATAATGTTTCGGGCAATAACTCTATAGACGTAGCCAACTTATTTGGTTCTTTCTTCCAAAATACTTATAGACTAGATAATGTTAATAAGGGAACACTTGCGGATACAACATATAATAGTACAAACACCACATTGCATATACCTCGTATCACCCCGGAGGATATTATCAAATCACTCATTCAGTTTAAAGATGGCTGTGGCCCAGATGGTGTTCCTTCAAGTTTCCTAAAAAAACTTGGTCATGAGCTAGCATTTCCTCTATCAATATTATTCAATGGATCACTTTCGTCGGGAATTTTTCCAGTTGTTTGGAAATCCTCACATATTGTTCCAATCTTCAAATCCGGTAATAGGAATGATGTATCTAATTATAGGGGCATTTCTATACTATCAGCGATCCCTAAATTATTCGAATCAATTGTTTGTGAACACATGTATTTCGGTCTGAAGTCATTTATAGTTGACGAACAACATGGGTTTTTCCGTGGAAGATCTACCGTGTCGAATTTAATGGAATTTTCAAAACGTGCCTTGGAGGTGATTGAGGCTAAGGCGCAACTTGACGTCATTTATACTGACTTTAGTAAGGCGTTTGACTCAATCAACCATGTTATTGTATTGGAAAAATTAAAATCTTTTGGCATTTCTAATAATTTGTTAAGATGGATTGAATCATACCTTACTGAACGCATACAGTTTGTAAAAATAAATGACAGATTTTCTAATCCGATAAAAGTGCATTCGGGAGTTCCACAGGGTTCCCATCTTGGACCCCTTATCTTCATTTTATTCTTGAACGATATCACCAAATGTGTCAAATTCGCTCGTTGTCTAATTTATGCTGATGATCTAAAAATATTTTCCCCTATAAATAATACGCAAGACTCATTTAATCTGCAGAAGGACATTGATGCAATTAGCCATTGGTGTGAAAATAATTTATTATTTTTGAATACCAAGAAATGTAAAATTATGTCATTTACCCGCTCATCGTCATATGTAATACATGATTATTGTATTAATAATGATAAGTTATCAAGAATAACTGAAGTAAGAGATCTTGGGGTTATGTTTACACAAACCTTATCAGTGAATCGGCATATTGATTTGATAATTGCAAAGGCTTGTTCTATGTTAGGATTTCTTAAACGAATTATGAAAGAGTTTAATAACCCGAACGCTTTGATCTCGCTATATCAAACTCTTGTCCGTTCACAACTTGAATATGCGTCATGTGTTTGGTGTCCAAGTTACAGTAATCATGTCAAGAGAATTGAGGCGGTTCAGAAATCATTCTTAATTTTCTATGCCTGGAAAACTATTGGGTTTGATAATCGTAGAATGTGGTGGGAGAATGTTTTAGGCTTCCCTCCATATACCGAGCGATGTAAATCTCTAAAACTCGAGCCACTTGATATTCGTCGGCAGCATGCTGGGGCTATTTTCATTTCCAATTTACTAAATGGCGAAATAGTCAGCCCGTATTTATTATCTAACCTTAACTTGTATGCCCCTGTGAGGAATCTACGTACTCGAACCCTTCTGAAATTAGATTTTCATAAAACTAATTATGGATGTGACGAACCTTTGAATTTAATGTCGAAGTTTTATAATCAATTAAGTATGTTTTGTGATTTTAATATGACGAAATCTGGAATCAGACTATCTTTAAAGGAAAACTATTTTAAATAATTTATTATAATAACCAGAATTATGTATTTCATTTGATATATTTTTATTGCTAAAATTGTACTGTAATTTATATTACGAATTAATTCACTAAAATAAAATAAAAAAAAATAAAATAGAACGATTATCGTTGAATTTAGAAAATAGTGAGTTATTATGGTCATTTTATGAATGCGGGCGATTACTGGGAAACGAATTTTTCCCTAATACGTCTACCTCTCAAAACGACCATTTTTCCTCTGGTACGCAAGGTGGTCGTTTTACAGAAGTTTTACACTGTATACGTAACTTATAAACATATCGGCATAGTTATTTTATAGTTCATTGTTCTTGTTAGGCTTAAGTATACAGATTACCAATAGTAAAATAGAATAACCTAGGAATGTCTACATGAGTACTCTTACGTATATTTTGCTCTATGGTTAAAATACCTTTAGTAAATTAATTTTTTTTATACATAAGGTATATAATAAATATTAAAAATAACTTTATTATTTCATTATCAATTAAACTTTCATATTCACAATTTTGTGTTACGGTTAGCATATTTGCATTTATTTCTTCTGTACTAACAATGTTGTATGTAGGAAGAATTAAGAAATAAATAAAATAAATCTAAATAAGAAACCTTCATTTTTCTTATTTCACTTTTCAATACGATATTCGGTTATACATCAATTTTCTTTTTATTATATTCTGAAGGAAATTTTGCAAACTTTGGCGGCCCCCGGCAAACTTCTTATACGGACCCCAGGGGACCGCGGCTGCCTTGTTAAGAATCACCCTTAACCAACAGCAGTAAAAAATTAACTGTCAAGAATTTCTACCAAAAATGGTATTTTATTTCACGGTGAAAAACGTCATCACTTTTTTCGTCGCAATAATTTTACTATTTTATCACTGATGCACAACGGGCCCATAATAAATTACAATAAAATTTGTTGACCACCACATGGTGGTCACTTTTAAGGCACAATTGGATCAATAACGAGTTATTCTCTTAACGGAGCCTACCTAAATATGAAACCTACCTATCTAGGATTGACTAACCGAAACATTAACAGTTAGTTGATGTTTGAGAAGAGATTCGCTTTTAAATGCGAATCAAATGCTGGGAATTAACAATTTACTTCTCTTTTACTCGTCATAATAGTAAAGTGGAATTTCTCGATTTACGTACGTGCTTCTTAAAAGAAAGTCGGATATAGGCCACAACATACACTTTAAGTTAAAAGTTTCAGGTTTTCAGTCGTAAAATATTTTGAAGACACGAAGTAAAAGTAAAAGTGGTCACTATTTATAGTTTGCAAATTATGTTTAACTTCTGTTTTTTATTTATCATTACTCATTAGAATTAATTTTTTATTTGGAACTAAATAATTTTATTTTAAAATCCATTTTACAGCTTTCAATTTTATTTATTTTAATGCTAGAATATTAAATATTAATTTTAGCAAATCGCAATTACATGATGATTTCATGGGAAAATAAATATCTGTTAGGTTGTCTTAATACTCCTGTTTTAATGATAGTTTTCCTAATTAATTTATTTTGGGAAAATAAATCTATTTAAGTAAATAATTTACCTGATTAAACAGTAATTCAAATCCAATAAAAACATAAGGATTGATCATTTATGCTTTAAGATTGGTACAATAAAATAAATGATAGTAATGGGCCAAGCAGTTTGTAATTGAAATAATTTACCAGTTCTCTAATTGAGTTGAAATTTAATAAATTCTCACCAAGTAAGTAAGTAAATATACTTTTCAAATTCGTTAAACTAGAACATGTTAGATGCTAAACCAAAAACAACCCAGTAATTTCTCGCACATAACCATCAACGATCATAAATAATTTGTCATAACAACTTACTTAGCACAATTATACTACACTGATCTCATTGTTAACCGCTCATCAAACTGTCCAAACAAATTATCATTTGCTATGCTGTCTAAATCAATTCACAAACATGACATCGAAATTTATTTAGGTTTGAATTAATTCTAACTACTAAGCAAAACACAGAAAACTATACAAAACAACTTTCTTAAGTATTTTGCACCTAGTTTTTAGCCGTTGAAATCTAATTTACATAAAGCAGTCACAACATGTCAAATAAATTTATCAAGTAATGACATCATTTTAACGACAATATTTTTGGGGGTTAATTCGCGTTTCAACTATAAATATATACGCTTGCTATGGAACACGCAACAAACTAACTTGATTTTGTAACGAAATTTTTGAATCAAGTGTTATTGTTGTTTGTATTAATTCCAATGATCTTATGACATCATTAACGAACTTTTTTACAAAAGAATTTTATTCTTAAGAAGCGTTTGTCGTTGATTTCTTCTTTCTTCGGAATTAAATCAAACAACTTATACAATTATTAATCTTGTCTGGTATAGAGTAGAACGCGTATATTTTTTATAATAACGATTACCACAATAAAAACATGTGGAATGACAGAAATAAATTTTATCATATTCGCAAAATTGTCCGTTGGTACATACCTAAATGTGATGTCAGCACTGTAACGAACTTTTTGGCATTAAGGAATGACGTTATATATGGAGGTACATAGGAACGCTCGAGAGAAGATTAAATTCAGGGTCACAAAATTTATTTTTAATTAAGAATTTTTTAATATCTCAACGGACAAAATAACGAAAATCTAATTGAATGCGCTTTTGAATGAAACGTGCTTATTTAGTTTCGAAAAATAATAAAAAGTAAATCTTTTTAGGAGTTATATTTTTTAAGTGGAAAATGACACGTGCATTTGTTTGGAGAGAGAGAGTAGAGATGGGTGCGTAGAAGGCATATTAATTTGATAAGGAAATTTATCTATTATAAGAAAATTAAATATGATTCTGCAGTACTCAAAATAATATGAACCTTTTAACCCATTGCCGCACACTTTTTAATTGACGACCGTGCTCAGAAACAAGCTTTTTCTTTTTCAATTGTTTATAACTGCCATATGAAATTGAGCGTCATTTATATGTTTGGAAGTGAAAATTATCACATTTTCTCACAGTTTTCCCATGAAACTCTCGACGGCTATAGCCGTCATTTGCTCATCACATAATTTTTTTTATATATTTCCGCCTACAGACACAAATTACGACTATAGCCGTCCGATTTTTTCGTGATATATAGACAAATGACGGCTATAGCCGTCATTTGCCTTTATATCACCAAAAATATGACGGCTATAGCCGTCATTTGCGGGAATAGGTTAAGGAATTGGCTGAAATTGTTGAATTTTTCAAAACTACAAAATTTATTAATAAACATTAAATTCAATTGCATACTTAATGTGATAAATCTTTTAATTTTCTTAAATGCGATGACCTATTTATGCCATGAACTGAGGTATGCCAACTTCTAAGGTAACGTAATTTATGCACGCACATTTTAAATAAAACACTACCGTATAAATAAACAAGTACACAAAACAAATAACCTAAAATTAAAATATAGTACATTTTTTGTTTACGATTTTTCTGATAACTCTATAACTTCGCCTACTCCCGGAATATGTGTGTTATCATATTAAAGATCATGGCTCTGCGTGTTTACTATTTTTTCGTTCACCATGTTTGAGCCATGTCTCACAAAATTTTAGAAACATATTTTTTCAATACCGCAAAAGGCTTTTATTTTCCAACTTAAGCAAATTTTAATTTCTATTTATTTATTTACTATTAATCAGCTTTAATCAGGCTTACCAAATGTATGTCATAAAATGCTGTTTGTTTTTGTTATTTAGTCAATATTACAACTGATTCAGATATCATCTCGTAATTTACCTATCTTAAATTAGTGTCTCGATTTATGATGAATAACCCACTGGTTACTCATTTTAGAATAATATCTTATTCGAATTAGAGCTTCCCAGATCTAGCGGTTTCTGCCCTTAGAGTCTTCTCGCTCCATTGGTGATAAGTGGTAGCCAATGTACGAGATAACCACTGTACGTCCTTGCTTGTGTTTCTTTATTTCATCGGTGACCTATTCCATCTTCAAGTCCCTATTCCTTATTTCTACTTCCGTCCTAGTTCCTAAATGGCTTAGTACTATTATTGACCAAATTCGGTGCAATTTATTATTTTATACATTGAACTGCTGGAATCAGATTATCAAAATCTAGCTTTATCGATTTTTGTGAGTTCGGGTATTCGATAAAGCGGGATTCAAACATCAGAATGATGAAAAACGAGCTTTCGTGCCAAACGCAATGTAAATTTTACCAAATTATTTCAAATTTATTTTCAGTTACAATCATCAAACTGGTTCCGAGTTTTTAAACAGAGTACACCAGTCCTAACGAAGACGTCGGCGAACAGATAGACATCCAGTAAAACGCGGTTCTATTTGAAATAATTCAAGAAATTACTAACAAATTTATATAAATCAAAACCAATTATACTACAATGTCTATTAATTGATGAGAGGTAGAGACGAATAAATAACAAAAAAGGGGATGTTTTTTTAGTAAATGCATAAGATAGGACAATATTACTTATAATGAAAATTGTTCAGTGTCGAGGGAAATGTTTAGTGGTGATCTTGAATGATCTTGAAACTGTTTGGTTTGGGATGATATTAACGTAAGTTAGTTTTAAATTTAGAACCTATAGTTTTGAGTGTACTTTTTGATTAAGCAGTTAAAAATAAATACCTGTGTTCACAAAAAATTTTGTTATTTTGGAATAATTAGATTTAATGGTACCGAATAAATCGATCGTAAGAAGTGGTTGTACTTCTTTTCCTATACGACCATCTAATTTGTAGGGATTTTGATTTATGGAAAAAATGAAACACTTAGCATATTTTGATCGGCCTAGTCGATGAAAATTGAAACAAAGAATTAAAGATATTTTCAGAAATAATATTTCAGAAACTAAATTGGGGGCAATTTACATTAATTTTGAAAGTCGATTAGAAAAATGTAAAGATTTAAATGGCAAATATTTTGAACATTTACTAAAACAACAAATATTTTTTGTGAAACCACTTAAGTTTGTTTTCTTTTGTTTAATTCCATTTTTATTTAATTTTAGAAGTACCTAACAAATTTTTGCTAATGATTCGAAAAACAACTGAATTTATTTTGTTTAATTTGTTGTTGCAATAAAACAGTGTAGAACTTAATTTTGTATGAATAAAAAGTATTAATTTATTGTCTGATCAAAAAATGCACAGCTAATTTTTCTAGTATTTTTCTAAATGTTTTACAATGTATAACATTTATTAAGAGTCAAATGAATAAAGATAAGTAAATTCTATCACTAAATTTTATTTTGTGAAAAAAATATTTAGGAGTAATTGAACCAAGCTGTATGTGACAGGTGGTAGGGTAATTATATTGAAGTTTATTCGGCTCATATATTAATCTACCTATTATAAATATCCTTTTAATGTTGAATTAAATAAAAAATATGGCAAAAGCATTTACTTATTTTTATCACTTGACCAATTACGAAAAAACAGTTAAGAAAAAAAGAGATTCTAAATTCAAAAACATACAATTAAACTGGGCCAAACATTTTCACAAAATTATGATGGAAATGTTTATTGATAAAAACTTTTAGCACCTAAATTTAGTTTACTACAGCTTTTATTCGTAAGTTTTTTCCATAGCTAGATGGAGCTGATGTGAAACGACATTTTTGCTAGTCTCCAAAATTAACCAGGGGGTCGATTTTATTCAAAATCCGAGACTAGACAAAATAATAACCACAAGTATATAGTAGTAGTATGTGTGTTTGTGTTAGTGCAAATGCGCGTCATTTAAATTTTTTTGATATGACATTTCTAAAAAACATTTACATTTATAGTTTGTAAATGCAAATATGCTTTAAATAAAATTAAATTTATTTAAGTAATTATTTAATTTTAGTTTTAAAATATGTAATTGCCAATTCTGTGTTTCTGCGAAAAAAAACATTTATTCAACATCGCATCTATATTCTAATACGAAAAATACCAATTACACTAGCTAAACTGCGTCCGCAAAATTTCATTTTCGTTTTCGCTTGTCAATTTTATATGCACAATTTCATTTTACTTCAGCTGTGTACTAGCCATACATGTGGGAATCCTATTGAAATTTACCGTTAAACAGTGTACCGAAAGTGGCAACTACAGGTTTTTTGAAGTCTAGGCGGAAATGACTATTTATAATTAAAAAACTATTTTTATCAAAAGGCTGGTAAGTTTTATTGTTCGCTTTAGAAATGTCTGTAGTGTGGTATATTTGAGATTATACATTCGTGGTAAAAGAATGTCGGACGTTTGCCGCAACATATACTCCTTTCCATGTTTTATAGTTGGAGTACCAACGGAGGTAAGTACTTCCCTATATACAATAGTTTATTTCTTTATTTTACACTAAAAAATATTACTGTGATATAGGTATGATAACATTTTAACTCATTGATGTTTTGAATTTTTGGTTAACTGAGCAAAACAAAAAAAAAAGTAAAATCAAGACAATATTTTTAAAAGCATGGTCGCAGCGGTTAGGCAGCACTACAATCTTTTAAAGAACCAGCTTTACCAGTGGATTTTGCAATACTATGTATTTAGTTGAAAATTATAAAATACAAAATAATTTGTGAAAAGTTATAGACAATATTTCTAGCATCATCCATTAATGTAAACCTCGTCGAACTTAGAACATATACTCGTTATTGTATTTTTATAGTTCTCACTGAAATGCCATCGGTTTAAAACCTACACATCATAATCCTAAAACGTCATTTAAAACCAAATGTAAGATAAATGGTTATATAACAACTAAAGATATTGTCTCCACAAAGGCTACCCTATATATAAATATTGTAAATGACATAACATTTTTTATGTTTCATATACATAAGTACTTATAATAATAAAATGATATAAAAAACGTAAATATTATGTTTCAATGAGGACCCCACAAAGTAGCTGTTTAATATCTAGTGTGGCTCTACTCGTACTATAAGCGTTTTAAAATGTATGTAAGATTAAAAGTGATTTATCTGTATAATAAAATCGAAATGATTTGCAAAAGTAGAGGTTTCTCATATTTCATCGTCCGTAGATAAATTAAAAAATCGGTAAAAATTTTTATGATTCGCAAATTAGGGATAGGGAACATCAATAACGAATAGTTTATTATTAATATTGATCAAAACTTTCAATCCGGGCGAAACTATGTTTAGGGTCATAGTCTTGAACCAAAACATTTTAAATTTCGAAAAAATCGAGAATTTCCCATTTATTTGTTAGTCACGATATATCGTATTAGATTTGTCAAACAACAATAATAAATGTTATAATTTCCTGTCCTTGAATTGTAAGATATCGTTTTCTTTACATAACTGTACCAAATCTGAATTGTGTTCGTCGTAAATTGTCATGTTTTGCGTCGTGAAGTTTTAATAAATTGATCAATTTTTTCTACAGCTTTAATTTAATTTAACCTAAAATTTAATGTAGATTTTTTTTTGTGGCTATATATATGTAGGTATCAGTTGATAAATAAGAAGAAACGAAAACAAAAAAACTCTTAAGACATTCTCTAACAAAATAATGTAGAATTGTTTCAGATATGTTTTTCCCATATAATGAATTAATATAAATTATTGCAATTTTTCTAGCTAAGTAAGATACATCATGTCGAAGATGAGTTTAACAGTTATGTTTATGCTATACAATTAGATATGAATATGATCGTGGCATTGGGTTAGTATTTCCTGCCCTAATTTTTCATGGTAAGTAAATATGTGTGCTCGACTTGTGTCAAACTTCTCACAAAAACATCAGTAAGTATATTGCTTTACTCACCACAATCATATAATACGTAGGCCGGTTATATATTTGTATTGAACATCCGAAAATTTTATATTTCTTATAACTTTTGAAACGAATTATCTTTAATTGCAATAAAATACTTTCTTCCCTTTGAATACAAGAAATCACACTGTGGATTATTATAATTATGTTGAACAAATCGAAACCTTGGTTTAAAAATTAAACAAAAAAAATTTCACCAAACAAGAAACTTAAGTTCAAAATTTAAGTGATTTTTAATGTGGCCGCAAATTGTGTATGAATTTCGAAAGATTGATTGCGAGCACAATTTGCATCATCTTTTAATTAAAAATATTTTCGGTTTTGGGCAGGTCATTTACCTCTATACTTATTATCTGTAGCAAAACTATACTCATTAATTCGATATTTTCACTTTTTCAATGATTTTATAATGAGCTGTGTCTGAAGATGGGCTAATTTTAATTGCGTCGGAACAATAGACTACGACGGCGACTATGTACATATATTACTTGGTGTTACCCAAATACGGTCGACATCAAGTCTATTCATTTTATCGATTTTTGGTTTTCTTTAACTAACCTTTTTTTATTTATTATGACGTTATTACGAAAAGGCCGAAAGGTTAAACGAGCCTCATTTATATACGGTGTTTGTGAAATGCAAAACTGTATATTAAGAAACGACGTTGGTGCTCGCTATACACCGCAATTATACATGCAAATCGATTTATGTGTTTGTGTAAATGCTATGGGAATAACCTCGTTATTAAGAACATGCCGATACACCACTATACCCGCAATGAACATAATTCTCCAAGGAAATGATTTTAAAACACACAATCTAGCTGTATACGTACGTTGCGCGCCTGTTTTTTCATTATTACAACACAATACAATTTTTGTAGCTCTATATATATTTATAATTAAATGATATACATAGTTATGTATAAGTAGTTTACGTATGTAGTTTGACATGAAAAATGATAGTTTAGTAAAAATTAAATAGATTCGCGTGTGTTTGACGTCACTGCCCAATCAATATCTCTGGTAGAAAAGCTGCGCAATTAGTGGAATTGAATAGATATATGTCTAGGTAGTCGACCTTATGCTATTAAATAGGTAAATACATTAGAACAATAGGTTGAGCAGAGCGCTTCAGTGCCATGCACATAAGTCCAGGCAATATCTTGGTAAACACGACAAAGAATATAGATTTCCACAAATTACTTAACTAAGTAATTTTTAAATTGATTAATCAAATTCAGGTGATACTATTACTATATAAATTATAAGATAGTCTACTAATTCAAATAGTTGAGATGCTAAGCTTAATACTGAAAGAGGATGCCCAAAACCAGAAATCCGAAATCCGTGTTGCTTTCTATTTAAACAATAAATTGTAATAGATTTGTTGAGTTGGACGATTAAATTAAATAAAAAACAGAGCCAAAATGTTCACCAGTTAAAATAAGACATGTATACACTTTTAAAGCCCCCTGTAAAAAATTTTTAGAAACATTTTAAATAAATCTTGAAGTTAATCGATTAAAATCAATCTTTACTGTGTTTACTAATTATTAAGTGTATTTTTAAGGTAAAATTCGATGTACATAATAATTTTGTATCAACTTGTATACTACATATATTTATAGCGAGATATTTTTGGTTGAGAATTGGCAATTTTGCATTTCCTTTAGTGAACCTTACAATATATTCTGAAAAAGCATTGTAACTCCTATATGGTGAGTCTCAGTTTACGACTTAAAGGTCTTCACATCCAATGCGTATTGTGCTTATTATTTTTAAGCAGTATTTCGACAAATTAAGCTTTACCAACTATATACTGTTGGTTCAGTAAGTTTTGTCGTTAGATAATAGATAGCGCTATTAGATTCGTCGCCTCGTTTTATTTTTCTAAAAATGGTATTACTTTTTTATGAACACATGTAGATCTGTAACTCATTCGTATATTAACCGCTGTTCAAAGTTGATGTGTCACAGTATTTTGTTCCAATGGAAAAATTGAAAATCGCGTAGTGATAAAATTCTACTGTTCTAATTGAAGGTGAAGGTCCTTATAAAAAAGAAGTTTTTCATAATCGCCCGTAATATTCGGTTATTTAAGATTTTCTCGGTTTTTCGGACAAAATATTATTTTAATGGCATCTGCAATGTTTATGACTTTTCTAGTCATAGAAAACAAAGAGGACTTTTACTCACAATATATCTACCACACAAAGTAGAAAAATGCAACACCGCCCCCCCCCCTCCCCCCATTTTCAACAATAGGGTACTTGTATACACAAAGATTCACAAACCCTTACTACAATGAGAACTTCCTTCGGTCTCTTCTTGGCAGCGTGGTTTCGTTCTGATAAAAAGTTGGTCTACTCATCAGGTTGCAACGATCAAACTGCAAAAATTCAACTCTTGCTTTCTTCCTATAGTAAAACAAGAACTTATCGATTTGGCGATAAGTTATAATAGAAATATTGATCTTTGATCACTTCTAATTTAGGTTAGTTTAACTAGACTATTGGTTACTAAATAATACCCAACGACCAAACACACCTTCATTATTTTTGTGAACTACCAGTTCACCATAATGTGAATTATAAACAAGGGTATCGAGCTGTTTAAGCAAAGGGCAAAATTTGAATTAGTCTACAAATTTGATTTTTTATAATTCATTTTATCTGGTATTTATTCACACCAAGAAGACAGTTAAGCAAAACTCCGTCGCGGTAAACAGGAAATAGATGGTTGACCCGCTTAGTACAAACTGATTTAAAATACAAAAAATGCCAATGAACTGAATAAAAGCCGAACTATAATAACTCGGCGCTCTTACTAAGTGGTTTACAGTTGATTAATTTGAGACGATCTAGGTATGGAGGCTGGTTGAACATGTCCACCCAGAGTAGCCCGCGTAAATCAAATATAAGAAACCTACGTTGAACAGCTCCCATTCCTCTTCGTGTAAACCCTCGTGCTATGGTGACCACACTTGACTAGCATATTTCAGCAGAGACCGTAAGTAAGTTGACTAAAGAGCCTTCATAACGTAACAATAAGCGATTTTTTTCGACTAAGGCTGAATGAAACTCAGCGCGCAGTTTTCTTGTTTGGTAATACAATCGGTGTGATGTCTCGAATTAGGAAAGGAACTGGTTCTGGTAAAAGCATCGTTGTTAATTTAATAGTCACGAGAATGGGACTCTGACATTTTTTGAGAGGTTTAAACGCAAATATAATCATGTCTATAAAGTAATTTTCATCGGGTTCAAGCTAGATGGAAAAGTTTTTGTTTTTTTATTTCACTGGTTCTACATTCCATAGAGGAATTTGGCCACACATTTCTAAGTTTACATAACCAGTTTCTATACAGATTAATGACTGATTACTCCATTGAAACCTAGCCAGCTTCCAGATCTGCTGGATGAAACATATTGGCATGCTGGGGGTGGGAGTTTCCATTTCATTCCGTTTTAGAGTATTCTTCTTTGCGTTCCTAAGGTCATCCAAATTTGTATTAACTATAACAATGGTTGATTGAGGCAGTGATGATGTTGTTCACGTCTTTTCTCTTTGAGATACTCTCCCCCAGATGGAAAATATAACAAAATGATTTGTGATGACTTTACGGTCATTGGAAGAATGATCTTTATAATTCAAAAATGTATGGAAGGGTATTCTTCGGAATAATGTGATTTTTCATCATCTGATTACGATCGGTGATGGAATGGAACACAAATAAGACCCCTCTCGAAGTGCACAACTCATGGGCAAACCCATCTTCAGGAGGTGGAAAGGACGCCAAAAGTGAACCGCGAAAGAATTGGTAGTGCCTAGGCCCCCGAACAAATTGCATAGAATAAAAACATAACATAAGATATTCTTCGGATTAATTCTTCAAATTAATATATCGCCACAAACTCTTAGGATTAGTGATAAGATGTGATTGCATGGGCCTTAGTTATATAATTGCTATATAGTTCGTAAGACAAATTACTGAAATTATTATAAAGGTATCGGAGTCTAATTTGGTTTTCAGGAAGCTCTAGATTCAGAATATTAGGAGAATCTGTAATTTCAGTTGGTTTATGAATTAAGAGGGTATGCGATAAATCATATGGCAAGCAACAATGGTAGTTCTAAATTCTTTCTCAAGTCGAACGATTAGCGATTCGTCAACCACTGTTTAGGTTGCCACCATAACAATTTTGAGTTAATTAAATTTAGTTTATGTAAGGCAATACTTTACTTTTTACTGTGTTTGAAGTTACAGTAATACTTACTTTTTAAGGATTTTATTAAAATTTAATGAAATAAGTAATTGTTTCAAACAAAATGTTTAAAACATCTCGCTTTGTTTAAAATATATTTATTTTTCGCTTTAAACGGTAGCACATTATAACCTATGTTCGATGCGTTCAATTACAACACATTACAAACAGACATAATTAACTAATCGTACTTGAAATGTATTTTGAAACCCGACCAATTTTAATAAGGAATTTTTTATAGTCAGTCTTGTAATTCGAAAAGTATTCATAAAATCCAAGATTTTTGAAGATTTTAAATTATTTTTAAATACATACTTATCTTATTCTATAAAGAAACATTTTAATTTGTAAAATTAAAAGACGAAGTTTTTATACAGTTTTGTAAATTAAGTTTATTACTACACCAGCTATTATATTAATTCATTAGTGGTTGGAATTAGGTGACTAGTGTGTAAGTATTGTAATTAAATCAAAATAGTATGACGCATGTGATAAGGTAAAATTAATATAACTTATTTAATTGAATTGAATTAAAAAAATCTATATTTTCGAGCGAATGTAAAGATGATCCAATGTAATATTTTTCAAAGAAGAACAGAGGATGGTGAAACTCAGGACTGACCAGGAGTTTATAGGATTCGTTATTATAGCATAGTGTATTACGAGTACACATTTAATTTAATAAAATTGTATGACATTTGTTAAAAAATAATTATTTCAAAATTAAAAAAAATCTTTTAAAACGAACCAATAATTTTTTTATTATTAAAAAAAAATCTCTTAAAATTTAAGAAAATAATTTGGCATTAGTAAGTAAGGAAAATATTTTTGAAAATAAAAATTATTTTTTCATTTTTATAAACAAAATACTTAGACGAAAAAAATTATTTTAAAAATAAAGATATCCTATTGATTTTAAGAAAGACGGGAAAGGTTCGGAACCGAACTCTATAAGCATTTTTGTTCCCTATAAAGATGTGATGTGTGATTTGCGTATTTCAAATATCACAACACACCCACATCCACCTAACCCCATCTACACCCAGCCCAACCGACCCCAATCGGCCATAACTCAACCGACCCCAATCAACCGCAAACCACCACACCTAAACATTATTACCTCCCTACCCACTATCAAATTCAAACCCCTAAAACCCATCTCACCCGCACCACCCTAAACCACACCACCCGCATATCATCATTCTTTAACACCTCCATACCCACTCCCACACAGACACCACCCACACAAACCCTCATCGAAGATATTAAGTTGATATCTCCATCCGTTCTCAAGTTATCGTGGACACAGATGGACAGACGGCAAACCGAAACCATATAGCATTTCTTTTAACAAAAATGCTTAAAATGAGACTTAGTGTCAAAAAATATACATATGTATATTTTTGATTCTATGTGAATATTTTTTTCATTATAGGTGTGAAAGCAGAAACTGTTTTTTTTGGTCAAATTCAACGTTACTGAAAATATAATTGATACAAATATTAAGTATCAAATTATTCGCCATTATTATGTTGAATGCCTTCGCGATAAAAACTTGGTGGTTTCGAAGCAAAATAGTCATCGAGCCATTTTTGCACATCTTCAACTTTCGTGAACCGCTGGTCTTTCAAATATGAAAACATCAATAAGTGGTAATCAGAGGGAGCCAAATCTGGAGAATACGCCGCATGCTGTAAAACTTCCCAGCCTAAGGAGATGATCTCCTGGGTTGATTTTGTTGTATGTGAACAAGCGTTGTCATGCACCAATATCACCATCTTCCTTCCTCAGCCCGTAAATGGTCTTTTTTCTTCCCCAGCATCACTTAATTCGATCACTGGGCCAGAAAACGTTCAGCTGTGACAATTTGACCAGGTTCCAGAAGCTCGCTAGTAAATGACTCCTTTCCAATCCCATCAGGCATGAATATTCATTTTTACAACTGATGTTGATGGCTGGCCTGGATCAACTCATGCTTTTCTGAGTTTAGGATTATCGTACAAAACCCATTTTTTATCACCCATAACGATTTTGTGTAAAAAATTCTTTCTTTTGTACCGAGAAAGCAAATTCATGCAAATGTCAACTCTTCGGTTTTTGTTTTCTTCGGTCAGTTTATGAGGAACCCATTTTCCTTCTTTCTTTACTTTTCCCATTGCATGCAATAGAAGTGATATTGCTTGGTGAGTAGCTCTTAACTGTTCTGCTAACTCTTGTTGAGCTTGACACGGATTTTCATCCAGTAAAACTTTAAGTTCTTCGTCTTCAAATTGTTTTACTGCACCTTGACGTGAACGGTACTTAAAACTAAAATTGCCATCACAAAAGACGTACTGTTGAATGACTCACAGAATGTTCACTCATAATCCAATTAATCAATTCCATAGCTTGAGCAGCATTTTTTTTATGATTTGAAAACAGAATAGAATGAAATGACGTTAATCTTGCTTATCGACATCCATCTCTTAAAATTGATACACACGGAACGAGAACTTGTAAATGACTGAGGCATAAGTCATAAAAACAGCAATGCTACATATATACAAAATGGATGCGATCTGCGATTTGGATGCGATCAAATATATTTTGATACAGCTAATTTCAGAGCCGAATTTCTACTTGCACACCTAATATTTTTACAAACTTTTTCCTCAGTGAATTCAGTAATGAATCTTTGGAATTGCAGCTTTCTTTAACTTTTAAAAATTTTAAATCAACAATAAATGATTTTTAGAAAATTTTACTAAATTCTATAAAGCAGGTAGCTCCGAGCTTAACTTATGATACGACAGACACATATGTCTGGAATAGTGGTAATATTGGAGTTTCTTGGAAAAAGGTCAATGACTCGCAAGTTGTACTGTATAAATGGTAAGTACAACTAAAATGAAATTATTTTTGAGCAAAGAGATTGAACGGAATACTGGCTCTTGCTGCATGATTGCTGCATTTGGTCAATATTCTGTGCAACGGTTTTTCTTAAAATTTGTTCCAATTTAGTGAATAGTAGTCTATCAAAAATAATGGAGTAAGTTCTCGATTATGTACAATAACAATGCAAAAATTTTGATTGTTCATAAATAAATTTGCTTAACATCTTATAGCGCAACTACCCCAATGGCACCATTCTGACTCATGCAATATAAATAATAACACTTGAGTTGTGTACATAACAAGTGCTTCTTACACATTCTACATCGCACCTGCGTTATATCCACTTGTTATGTTCTTTCTAACTCAGCCTTATTATTCGAATTTATTCCAGACAGGCATTATAGGACCTTGAACAAATTTGCAAATTAAAAAATGTATGTACTATTTTTGATCTTAAATATTATATAAAATGCTGATGCCACAGTTTCTTCATATTCAGAAAGTTTTCTTGAAATCAAACTAACAATTGCAATTTATTTTATATGAGTAACTATGTACAATTGTACTTATATAATTTTTCTTCTACAATAAAAATCAATATTTATTATATGTATTTCTTCTTCTTTTGTAGTTGTCAGCAGTGCATTTTTACAAATAAAAATATAGTGCAATGATAAAGAGAATCGCGATTTATTTTTGGATTTTAAGAGTTCAATAATATTTTGTTTGGAGTTGTAATCGAAATATTTGTGTCACTTAATTTTCCGATTGGAAATGCCACATCTGCCAAGAAATTTAGTTTTATGTTGTATTTGGCATATATTTTGTCGAATTGAATTTTGGTTTTATAATACATATTTGACAAAGTACATATTAAACAATTTTTTTCAGATAAAAACAACCCAGACATGCATATACAAAACCTACAGGTGTTTCCACAAAGAACGAATTTACCGTGATGGTTATGTGATTTGTGTTTTTATTAACCCAATAAAAACGTCTTTTAAACGTGATTATTTTAAAAATTTAAAGAACAATTTCACTTTTTGATTTAATTATCTACCTTGTTAAATCAGTTAATATTTAATTTAATGAATCTTCAATATTTGTTTTCGATATAATATACATAGTAAAAATTGTAATAGTAATAAAACGACAATAAAACAAATTATTAAATAAAAATTTTGTAAATTGATGGTTCAAATTTCATGGGGTCTTTACATAAATACATGTGTAGTTGACACGGCACAGATAAAGCTTTGGCATTTGGGTCGGGAAATACCAGGTTCGAAACCAGTTAGGGTACGGTACGCAATCACGAGTGCGATTGCCTAGGGCCGCCAAATAATAAAAGTACTACTCGTAATATTAATATTATTTTTATAAGAGATTTTCACGAATCTAAAATGCGATTCTCGAAAATTAAATTGTGAATTAGTAAATTCGAATGATATCTCGCTCATAACTTAGAGAATGCTGGATTTAGGTGTTCCTACCTTTCGAGTTTGTTGGCGTAGACGAATAAAAAAATCATCATTGTTAAATTTCTTCTTTATGACCAGTTAACATTACCACAACATAATGACAAATAATCAAACCAAACATCCAATTTTGTATCAAGTTACCGAAACTAGTTCAAATCACATATTATACATTCAATTTGACTTGACATCGAAGCTTCATCGTTTTCAAAAAAGTAAAGCTCAATAAAGCCACCTAACCACAAAGAGCACTATGCAGTTGCATTTTGAGCAAGCAGCACTTTTTATATAATGGTGACTTGTGAATGACATGAGAATTTTTACCGTCTATACAATTTTGCTTGAAAGAAGGTAATGTTTTTCATCTGAGAAGAAGACGTTTTTTTTTATTTTTGCAAAATCATCATTAACGACAATTGTAAATGGTTTAGTACCATTGGTTAAACAGATCATTTCGTAAACAAGTTGTTGCAAACTACCATTTGACGCGAACGCGTTGTTGTTGGCTTCCGTTTGATTTGCAGTGCTTCCAACGACAGAAAATCATATTGGGCCACCATTTACATTATTTAGATCAGTCTATAATAAATCGTATATTTATGTGTAAACAATTGTTACAAGTTACAATGAATCGCGATTTAGGAGATAAAGGACCACAACTAGGACTTCACTTATAGTGAAATGTAGAAAACTTTTTTTCCACGTTGATTTAACATGGTTTCGATTGAATTCAAAACATTCAATTGTAATATTCTAATCAATGTTAGTTTCAATTGGATACAAATTTCGACGATTATAAAACTGCAGCAAGATATTTAAATATTTGTTAATTAAATTCGGTAATTTTTAAGCTATGTCATTGTAATAATAATCAAATTTTGTGTAGAACATTCTATGGTTAATAATCAAATTTATATCAGTTGAAGTTTTCATGAAACAATCTTAACAGTGAAGCAAATAAGAAGGTTGATATTTTTCTTACCCTTAATTTAAAACCTTTATATTTTGTTCTCACTAAAATATAATATCTCACTAAAATACAATATCTACAGTGGGTCGCAATAAAATAGACAATTGATCTAACAATTGAAATTTAGCCTACTGATCTCTATTTATTTGAAATAAAGGAATGTAATTTAATAATAATTGATTTATTCTAAGCATAAAATATTTTATCATCAGCAAATTGTCAATAGGTCTTTCTCAGTTTTCAGTTATGCACTAAAATAAGTATAAAATAAAAAATTGTAATACTTAATAAAATGTTTTGTTATAAATTCTCAAGCGTCCCGGATAATCAAGTTTTAACTGACTTTTTGCTGGATTCTTTGCCAAATTAATTTAAGCCGCGCTTCAAATAAAAGTCGCTTATGAATTTGAAGACATTACATGGAAAAATATTTTACGAATGTGTTTTCTAAAAAATACGTGAGGCATCTCAAAGTCATAAAATACGACCCGCGGTATACTGCAAAAACCGTTTATCGCGGGAATGGTAATGTTATGAAATGAAAGTTTTTCCTGATTATAGTGGCGAAGGCGCTTGGCTTGGATTGAGGAAACTATGACGAAACAGTATTACTTAAATAACCTTTATAGCCGCACTATGAACCCTTTTACTGAGAACAACATCCCGCTTCCCATAGTTACACTTACACCTACATCTTCTCAAAACCATACACTTACATCTTGTGGCGTTCTGCTGATTGGATTAATTAAGGGGATGTAGCACCTTCAAAATTGAAAAAAAAAAGTTTTTCAAAGATTTTTTTTAAATGGAATAGAAAGAGATATCTTTTAATGAAACTTTCCATTGACATTTTATTTAACTGAAAGTACAAAAACAATTTTTTTAGATTTTTTTTTAGCCCAAGGTCGTCTGCTACAAGGGTTTTCCAAAAACAAAGGGTTTTTTCCCTAGTTCATACTGAGCAGAAATATATGTAGATCAACGTGTTAAAATTTTAGAACGATTGGATAAGTAGTTTTTTCTCAATCTTGCACGCCAACTTGAAAAACGTCATTTCGAGATAACCGCGTTTAAAGTTCGTTATTTCGAGAAAACGGCTTTGGCGCGTTTCGCAATAAATAAAATAATTTTTTTTTTTTTGAGATTTTCATGTTTATATCATTAAAGACATGTTTTTAAACGTTCATTCTAACATATTCTATCATAAAAAAAATTATGATTTTTTGAAAATTTGTAGGTGCTATGTCGCCTTAATATATTATGCGTATAACGCATAAATTTAAATATACATATTCTGTATATATATTCATCGTATTTTATAAAAACCGCTTTTATTTAATTTTTAGATTAATTATGTACTATTGAGTCGATTAATTTTTATGACTTCCTTAACCACTTGAGTGATTTGCCCGAACGTGACTCGGACGCGTGCTGGTTAGTTATTATTAATTCTGCCGTCTTACAGATTCCTGATTAGCTTAATAGTTTCAATTAATTCTGAATTGTTATGTATTAATTTGGTTAGGTAGTGGGGATCATAGAACTGTAACATATTCATATGTTAAATTACTTTCCATATTCCAGATTAGCTGTTTTTGAATCCAGATGTCATTTCATCATTTTTTATGTTTATAAATAAGCTTATTTATGATAGATTAGGGATGGCAGTAACAAGTGACTTATACAGCATATGTATTTCGTTTAAACTAGTTTCTTAGAAATGAATCCATTAAAACAACAGAATTCATGAAGTCTGTAGATGTAATTTTATTGCTGCTTTAATACTATTTGGCGGTTTTTGGATTGGATTGATTTATTTGATTTAATATATTTTAGGAGAACCAGGTTAATATATAGGTAATACCACAGACAATCAAATTAGATTTTC
The DNA here is from genome assembly GCA_947310385.1 of Nephrotoma appendiculata. Lineage (NCBI taxonomy): Eukaryota > Metazoa > Arthropoda > Insecta > Diptera > Tipulidae > Nephrotoma > Nephrotoma appendiculata. Next base: position 199,449,599 of record OX371224.1, read on the forward strand.
ATTTGGACTAAAAAATGAAAACAAAATATTTTTTTCGTTAAACTGCATATAAGTACGTAAGTATGTGGGAAAAAAACAAAATACTTTTAACTGTATGCGACTATTTACAAAAAATGAAATCGCAGTTTAAATTTTTACGTTTACATAGGATGAAAAATCTCTTTTAGGTTGTCTCTGGTAATACTATCATTACATTATATTTATTTTATTTCAATTATACATCTTAACCCATTTGTTCCCAAGATCTTTCAGATGCGAATTAAATAAAACAATTTGTTTTTTTATTATCCATTTTTATTTCATTAAGAAAATTTTAGGACTTCAAAAAATTCATATTTGGTAGTTTCGCGGAAAATACCGTGTGCTTAAATGAGTACACCGAGAACATCCATAGGTTTTTCATTTCAATATTCAACATGGTTATTTTTGTTTTCTAGCAGCATATATACTACTGTGTATGGAAATTAATAAAACAGTCTCGTTCTAAACACAGGGTTACATTACATTTGATACAGTACCATCTGGCTCACATATGGTATTGCCGAAATCTCAATTGCTTCTCGCGTTTTTTGGGAAAATGGCCTCCTTTATTATAGAGCACATTTCGCGGTGGATTTCCTGAAGGTTTTGTTGACTGACTTGATTTATTAAAAACTCGTAAATAGTGTATTGGCGATTTTCATCGAATGTAGATGGCGTTGGTTTCTACGTCTACAAGGGGGACGAGAATTGTCAAATCCATTGTTATGACAGTTTTAATCCCCCTTGCTTCATAGAAAACTATGATTCAAATTTTGTTCACCAGATGTCAGCTACTTTGTTGCAAATTGCGAATAGCGATGCTCTGAGTGAAGTCCAGAAGATCTTTTTTACCATTTGAGAGAACGTATAACTTATATCTCAAGATGCTATGTACTATACTACTATTGTATTGTAATATTATTTTTGGTTTTGTTTTTAGTAATTTAGAAAAAAAACTACTAAAGAAACACACGTTTCGCATCAAACACAAAGTGACATATTATAACTGTAAACGAATATACTGTTCTTGAACGTGCTAAATAATTTTGAGGAAAACATAAATAATCGGTAACACTAAATTTTTAATTGTATTTAGTGCAGATGGCATTATAATAAATGTTTTGCAGTGTGTACTCAAATAAGTACGGTGGTGACAAATGGGTTAAATTTATCATATATAATGGCAAGTTAATTAATTATTAAAAATTTTTTAGATGCAGCAATCACTTGCAATCTTATGTGAACCTTACATTAAATTTTCAACTACCAATTTAACTTATGACTACTTCGACTACTTAAGCCGAAACCGGGTCAATTCTGTAAAAATTATTATTTCTGTCTAATCCCTTCATCTTGTTATATGTAAAAGGATGTGTGGATAGGCTCGGCGTCAACCAGGAATTACTTAGGTTTGGCCACACGTACCAATCAAATTTAAATGTTTGCAAATGGTTTCCCGCTTGTTTAAATAGTTTTTAGTGCGTTGTATACCCAATATCAACGCACGCATACTCTAGGGCAAATTACAATCGCGTAATGGGCTAAAACGAAACTTGCATATTTTTATTTTTTATAATTATTTTTTGATTTAATCTCTTTCATATTTAACACATATATAACTTCTTTGAATTAATTTTGTTAATAGATCATAAGATTAATGTTTATATTTGATCTCAAAACGTTCATTTATAACGTACTTGATTTAAGTACTAATAGAAGTATTAAGGTATAACCGGAACCAGAGATAGAGCGACAAGATACAACGCTTGTTAAATTAAAATACACATAAACCATAGGATGCTAACACAACCAATGTCGCTGGCGACGACAACATTGTCGCCGATTTTTTTTTAGAATCTATTCTAATTTTGTCGTCGGTGCTGCAGTACTACCAATATAAGTTTCACATTATTATGTTGGTAAACATTTTTACAACTGTGTTTAAATGAATTTCAACCAAATCTGAATGTTGTACACAATGTTTTATGTAAAAAAATTTAAATAGATTCGATAAAAAGAAAAATGAAATATTTTAGGGTTAATTTATTATTATTTTTCTTGTTCTGTCGCTTCAACGGTGACGCGCTTGTTGTGTTTACCAAAGTAACATCGCCGGCAGACAAATGTATTTTGCCGATGTATCTTGTCGCTGTATCTCTGGTTCTGTTTATACCTTTACTATTGCTTATTGTTCTCAAAACCACAGGGCATCGTAGTACGCATTGCATCTATCGTCACATAAATCGCAGTAAGTATTGTTGCGCAGTAAGGATTTGATTTCGCCAATTTTTCTTTGGGCTTCGGCCATTGACATTCCTTCCGAGAAAGGCCACTACCTTTAATTTTGGGTTTGAAGCATTCTTCGTCCACCAAAATATTCCGATCAATACATGTTTGAAAATTTCGCTTACTGACTGTTCATTCTGTCGGGTTTTGTTGTAAATCTTAAATAAATAAAAGCATCAGCAATGACCCACATACTGACTATTGAAATAAACATAATCCTATAAAAACTCATATCAGTTTTTCTATTAAATTTAATAGTCGCATCTCACATGTCCAATTGTAAAAAAATACAAACTTCCGACTGTAAGACAAAGAATGCAAACTCTTAAAAATCACTTTTTCTTTAATCCCACCTTACACATCCAACTAAAATACCTTTAAGTCACAGCGGACATAACAATGACTAAATAAAATAAAAATTCCAAATAGAATTAAAATCAAATTTATAAAATTTTAGTCCATACACATCTCCAAGCTTTCTAATTAATTAGACGTAACTTCTCATCAAGAAGAATTAAAACAAAAAAATATAGACAAAGAAGGAAATGATATTTTCTAACGCCATAATTAGATAATTTATTACGCGCATATGAGATGATAAGAGATTAATGATTTGGCATCTAAATCGGAAAACTTTCACTCGCATGTGAATAATTACTTACATGGGACAATAATGCAATCGATCGATTAATCGGCAACTCATTCTCGCATTTACACGTGAGTTAAATTATGAAATATATATGTATGTATGTTTAAACTTGTATAAAGGTTTCCGATCATAAATGGGCGTTTCACTCTACTTAACTTTTGATTTGAAATTGTATCGTAAGTGTGTGGCAGAAAGAATCAAGGCCATTATTTAATTAAATCAATGCAATGAACAATTTCATCATTTTGTGTATTGTGTTGGTCAATTATTGATAAAATTGTATAGTTAATGTTTTCTAAAGCCCGTTTGAAAATTCCTTAACGACAGTGATAACAAATTTTATTTAGTCATCGTTTAAACACAATGCCGTGATAATAATAAACGGTTGGCAAAATCGGTTTAATTCCATCATACGACTATATAAACTTACACACTCAAACCATTATCACATTTGTTATCAAGCAGCACATATGTAAACTTACATACTCAGAATAAACTTAATTATAATTTATTGTTTCAGTTCAAATTTGCCGTCTTATCTGTTGTGCGCCTTTCATGATCAAATCAGTTGTTTGTTTGTACTCGCATAATACGGTTTAAAATATTTATATTTAGAAAAAATCATAGTTAATAGCAAAAGAAATTTACTTAAGAAGTTACATAAAAACAAGTTTTGTTTTTAACCACACGTCTAACTTATAGTCTAGCGGCGATTTAAGAAATACATACATAGGAAAATACAATAACTAGTGTAAAAAAATCGCTGACTAAGACAATATTCGGATCGTATTTCTTCTCTATTTGTGCTTGTGTTGTCGATGATTTAAATCGATCAAACACCTTGCACAATATTTATATTTTCTATTTGTTCTCATTTTAAAACTATGCGACAAATAATAATTCTAGCTGATATCATAATTTTAATTTTATCAATTATTGAAAAATGATAAATTTATTGGAAAACAGGAGTGGGTTGTAAATTTCATTAGCTACCTTATAAATTTGATATCTTTCTGTTTTAATTAATAATTTGTAGATTAAAATCAGGTCACGTATTTTACTGAAAAGGAGCCGATGGGTTTATTTTTTAGATTACGAGGCAACTCGAGATACTTCAATAAATTTGTAAAACCGTTACTCTATATAGAAACAGAGGACCACGTCCTATAGTTTTAGTAATGAGCAGTAAAATTGAGGCATTTTTAATTTTAATAATTAATTACTTAGTATTTATTAAGAAAAGTAGTGCCCCACAAACTAGCAATGGCAAAATAAAAAAATCAATAATAAGTTTACTTCGTAAATACTATTTACTTCGTAAATACTATTTACTTATGTAACTACCATATTTACTCAAATTTGATTAATTTGTAAACTTAAGTCAAAAATAAAAAACTTTTGTATCACTTTATTCTGTTTTAAGTAAGTAGTTAGTTATTAAGTTTTGACTTTTTGAGGGATTCATAAAACACTCGTGTGCAACTAAATCGACTCAAACCTCCTGTACGGCATATTTTTTTAAAATGGCTTAACCGATTTTCGTAAAACAACTTTTTTAGACAACTTAGTATTTTATCTTTACAAGGACACCTTTATCATTAAAATCTATTCCGTATTTTTCAAATTAAAGCATTCGTAGCAAAATGCGATGTTTCGGTGAAAACAATTGGTGAGCTGCAATCTCCTGTATAATACCACGTTGACCGATATTAACCATCAGTCACTTATCAGATGTTGGCCTGAACAAATCTCTACCATTTTCATTCGCTGTTTCTCAAAAACAAGATACTACAGAAAAAGCGGCACAATTTGTTATTTTATTGCAAGAAGGACGCAATCAACGAGAATCGCTAGTCAGCTAAACATGAGTCAATCTGCAGTCTCAAGAGTATCCAGAAGATTTCAGGCAACTGGTACCTTCAATCGGAGACCACATACCAGCCGGTATTGGTGTTCATCTGAGACAAACGATCGGTTTATCGTCCTAACTTCACTGCGAAATCGCCATCTCATGGGCGTCGATGTGCAGCAGAAGCTAAGACAAGTTCGAGAAGGAGCTGTTAGTCAATGGACAGTAAGAAGATGCTTGAAGGAAGCCAACCTCACTCCAAGACGGCCCAAAATTGACAGCACGCCACCGTAAAGAACGAACACATCAATTGGAACATCGAGCAATGGTGGTCCGTTCCATGGTACTGATAGCAGGCGCGGGGTCTACCGGCGTCAAGCAGCGCGATTTTCGCAGTGCTGTTATGCGGAAACAGTCTCATGACATATCACTTGAGGGAAAAACAGATTTTATTTTCGTACCTATTGGAGGCCGTAGAGGAGGCCCGACCGCTGAAAGTTATATAGAGGCCATTCTCTTGGATCATGTAGTGCCCTACGCAAGATAGGGGAAAATTTCATATTGCTGCATGACAATGCCCGGTGTCGCACATCTCGAACCACTTGGCAGTTCATGGATGAGGTTGGACCCGAGACGATGAAGTTGGCAGCCCCCTGTGTCCAGAAATGAATCCAATTGACACCATGTAACATCAGTGAGCCTAAGATTGCGTTGGATGAGGAGTGCGGTGCGATCCCATAAGTCTTTGTCAAAACTTTAATAAGGTCAATGGGGAACCGCATGCGAACCGTTGCAGACGCAATGGGGGCATTACTAGGTATTAACCAATAAAATTGTTTTTGCTTTTCTTGGATTTTTTGTTGTAATTTAAATTAAAATATCCCCAATATTTTTTTCATAATCATCAATTTTGGTTCTGTTTTCATTCAAAATTCATTATAAAAAAATACTGAACCAATTTTCATGAAAATACTGAAGATATAAAATAAAAATATCAGGCTTTCAAAAAGGAAATGTCTTGTGAAAATCGGTTACGCCGTTTTAAAAAGATCAGTCTTTCTGTAAGCGCTGAGGGTTTGGGTCGATTTAGCTGCTCGCGAGCGTAGTATAAAATCTTGGACTTTGACACCTGTGACAAAGAACGCGAAGAGAGACCAGGAAAGTTTGAAGCTGCTGACTTGGAGGCGTTATTGCACCAATATTCATGCCAAACTCAAGAGGAGCTCGTTGAAACATTAGGAGTGACTCAACAAGCGATTTAAAATCGTCTCAAGACAATGGGTATGGTGCAAAAACAAGGAAATTCGGTTCCGTATGAACTCGAGCCATGAGGCGTTGAACGCCTTTTTTTCACTTGTAAACAACTGCTGTAAAAACAAAATCGAAAGGGCATCGAATCATGACGGGGGATGAAAAGTGGATCCACTACGACAACACAAAGCGCAGAAAATCATGTCTTCAAACGTCAAACCGAATATTCATGGCAAGAAGCAAATGCTGTGTATCTAGTGCGATCGGTTCGGTGTGATCTTCTATGAAGTTATAAAAATACTCAAAACTTATTGGCACCCCCAATATAAATCAAATAGGATACCTGTGATGTAAATGGTAAGCGTTTGACTAGTAATTCTGGTGGTGAATTGTTCATTGTTATTCATATTGTAGAATTAACTATTTATATTCGTAACCAAACTGGCTTTGAAATGGTGCGCAACTGGACAAAATTAAATGCTTTGCATATAGCGAGTATCATTCAGGTTGGCAAGAAAGTAGTTTCGGTTTTCAAACATAAATAACTTAACAAAGAATTATGTCAGTGTTAAAATATTTTTTTTTTTGTTATGTGATATTAATAACATTTAAGGTACAGGTAAATTGTGCGAATTTTTTTTTTGAACTGTTAGTTTTGTGACATTCTTGAAATGGCACGTAAAATTAAACTTTTCGGATTAGTTTACTTTTTATTTTCATTAAAGAAAGAAAGCTGCTGGGCTCGCAAAGAAATATATGAAGTTTATGGTGTTGAAAAAAATCGGAACGGAAAAAATTCCGTTCTATAGAACTTTTCCTGCAACGATCTGGCCGACCAAATGAAATTGATGACGACCAAGTGAAAGCCATAACTGTGAAAGCCATATAACTGTCCGAGAGGTTGCAGAGTTTAAATATATTGCACACATCAGTTGAAAATCACTTAAAATGCCTTGGAATCGCAATCAATATTTGAGATGCGAATCTTGGTCACAATGAATTCGATTGTTTTTGAAACGTTTCGCTACTACATAGTGATGAGAAGTAAATCGTTTACAGTAACATCGTTCGGAAACGATCATGGCTCAAGTGTGGTGAACAAACAAACCATATCTAAAATTGACTTACATAAAAAAACAGGTTGTCAGTTTGGGACTAGAAAGGTGTTTCGTGCATTGTGCTGTTTCCAAGGAACCAGATGATACATTCGGATGTTTACTGTGAACAACTGATCAAACTGGATGGAATAATCAAAGAATAATTGCCAGAATTGGCAAATCGAAAAGGAATTGTGTTTCATCATGATAATGTAAAGTGTCACGCCATATAGCTTTGACCTGGCGCATTGTGATTGTCGTTTATTTCAAAGTTTTCAAAACTCTTTGAATGGAAATCCTTTCACCAATGATGATGACGTGAAATCGCATTTGGTTTATCGTGGTAGAAATAAATATCAATAGTAATAGTAACCAATATCTACCGATGATGATGTCGCTCGCATAAGTATAATTTAAATAATTTTTTCTCAAATCTGACGAACTCGTACCGCTGGTGTACCTAAATATCTTAGCGTTTTTCGTCATTTGGAAGATGCTATACTAGTTTTGGATCGATATAGGTTCTCTCCGGTAAGAGAATTTTTGTTTTTGTTCCATAATATATCTTTAAAATTTAATTTAAGCGGAATTTTAAGTAAATTCAAGTTTTTTACACAAAAATTAGACTAATTTAATATTTTATTTATCAAACCACTCTTTTTGCTATATGAAGTAAATTAGATTAATCAATCTGCATTATCAATAAAAATACGATTTTTATTAAAATTCTCGACACAAATTATCAATTCGTAAGGGCTGTACAACGGCCGAAGTTTAATTGCAAAAAACGGAAAAGCTCCCACTTCCAGTGGAACGATTTCGGCCAAAAATATCTGGGTTCCCTCAATTTATACTCACAGGGATCATCACCTAATTTGTGGTTAACGCTCAAGTATGATGTTTCATCGCGATCAGTCAATCTGTGTGGACAGTAGAGAACCAACAACATTTAATCTACACGACACACGGACACCCACAGACAGATTTTTTTAAAAACTATTCGACTTTGACTATAAGTATAGCGAATGATAAATTTTCAAAAATATCGAGGTCAAAATTTTTCATGATTACTATACTTTATTTTACTACGTAAAATATGGTGTATGATATATCAGTGTACGTACACCGATTTCCTCTAAATTTGTCTGCGATCTGAAAATTTACCCATTAACTTTGGGCTGTAGAGCTGTCGAATTTTAGTGAAATAAAATTTACCAAACGGCACCCAGTGGTTAAAGCTTTGGCGTCTGGATCGAGAAGTACCGGGTTCGAGTCTTGATAGACAGGATACAAATGAGATTTTTCATCATCAGATGCAAATGAAAGCAACATTTGCATGGAGCTATGTAATGTTTAGATGATTTTACAAAACTCGGATCTATAGCCTTTAAAAATAACGCTTAATTTGCAAAAATAATCATTTCGGCTTTAATTTTGGAAAATGATACGGATCAGTTTTGTTGCAAATTTAATTTAGAATCAATTTTTTCGTAAATGGTATGCTTTTTAAATTATTGGCAAAAACGAAAATGTTTCCAATGAGAAACTGCAATTTCCAGTAAGCCAATTTACGCCAAATTTCTCTGGGATCTGCCAATTATCAAAAACCATTAAGTATGAGGTGTTATCTCGATCACTTAACCTGTTTGGTCTGTTTGGTCTTGCCGAATAGAATTGGAGGTGGGCCGAATTTTGGTGAAATAACAGTTATTTTCAAAAATCCTTTCCGCTCAAGTATTGGAAAAACAATCTAGACCAATTTTGCTGCCAATTTAATTTAGAAACCTTTTGTTCTTAATCGATTTTTTTGCCAATGCTTTACTTTTTAAAAGGGTTAGGTACGTAATCCCGTATTCCAAAATCCCGTATGACAAAATACCATCCCGTAGTCCAAAATTCCGAATTAACCATGACACACATAGGCTTAGATTCTTGCGATTTTTAACCTAATCTAACCCTATGTGTCATGGTTAATACGGGACTTTGGATTACGGGATAATAAATACTATAATAATAATATTTTATGAATACACTACATTTTATGGTGTGTGTGTGTGTGTATATGTGTATGTGTGTGTATGTGTGTGTGTGTGTGTTTGTGTGTGTATGTGTGTATGTGTGTGTGTGTGTGTGTGTGTGTGTGTGTGTGTGTGTGTGTGTGTGTGTGTGTGTGTGTGTGTGTGTGTGTGTGTGTGTGTGTGTGTGTGTGTGTGTGTGTGTGTGTGTGTGTGTGTGTGTGTGTGTGTGTGTGTGAATGTTTTACCACAATCTTTTTTGTGTTTGTCATGTTGTTATTAATTACATAATTAAATTATTGGTCAACAGCAAGCACCGAACTCGAGATCGCTGCGTAGTATGCAACTCTAAACAAATTCTGTGCATTCGACGTACGTTTCCAAGTCCACGAACGTTGTCCTGTTTATCCAATTAGGCATAGCATAGTTAAAAGTTGACAAAGCGGAAACTTCTTTGTATAAAATATGTATAAAGTGTTATTCTATGTATATTCTAGAAACATAGCTACTATTGTCGTCAGTAAAATAACACTTTTACTACAGTCAATTAAATGATCACCTGAATAAGAGATTTACATAATTTGATTACGAATTAGTTAAAGCCAAACTTTTTCACAAAAATAATTTAAGGGAGAATATTACTTGTTTGTCGTTCCTTCAACTTTGTTGCGAAAAAATATAAATTTTTCAATCGCAGTGGCTCAGTATAAAAAACGAATATAACTGGTTTAGCTGCCAAGTTCATTTTGGAAATCATTTGAACATATAAAAATTGACAGATTTGTGTTAGCGGCACTTACGACTACATACATTGAGAATTATATAATGTGATTACTTATTTGTTTTTTTAGTTACAGTGTTAATTTTTTTTTTAATGAAATCTAAGTAGGTTCTAGTTATTAAGAATTTGCAAGATGATGTACATCTGTTCTCGTTTTATTTGTAAAATTGTATTTGTCCGAATTGGATTCAAATTTTCTTGAAGGTCTGTATGATAATAATAATTTTAGTTTTTGTCTTTATTTAATATTTTTTTTTTAAGGAAGTTTTAATTGTCCAGTGGATTTAATGTCCTTTGAAGGTCAATTAACACCCCCTTTCATTCTCGCACATACCACTCATTCACACAATTACAGTATACCACCTGAACATTGCAAGCTCCATGTCAACCTGTAAACTGACATGGACGGTGGGTCGGCGCTGAATTTTGCACTTCAACAGGGGGTCGTAGTTGTGTTTATAACATCACCGATCGTAATCGATGACGAAAATTCGCTTTGCATCCAGCCTCTGGTGGGATTCGAACCCAGTACCTCCCGGTCCAAGTGCCGAAGTTTTAACCACTGCACCACTTGTCCGGTAAATATTGATTTTATAAGGGTAGAATATGAACATTTCACTCACCTCAACCAATAAAGGAAAACATAAGTTGCTTATTGATGGGTATTCTTACAATGTGAATAGAAAAACCGAAAGCACCTACAAATGGGTATGCAGCAAAAGAAAGTCATCATTGCAAAGGTTGGGTAGTGACTCAATTTCCCTCTCTCTCTCTCTCTCTCTGGAACTATATCCCATCAAGGGATTTGTCCGCCTTTAATGAGGTTTCATAATCGTATTTTCATTTCGGATAATGAGTGCCTAATTCAATAATTCTAAACCAGCCGTGAAATTTTTTCCTAGTCGCCACCAGTAATCGAACCCGGGACCCCCGGTCGCTGGAGCAAGTATGCTGACCACTTTGCCACCTAGGCACTCAATTACTAGAAGGAAATCATACAAATTAGAAACCCTCTTCATTGCACTCACATGAGCCATTGGCATATGAGAAAGATGTATGCGGGCTAACAATGCCGTTAAATGTCCAGCTAAAGATTCGGAACTTCCGCCATCACTTATAATCAGGGAATCTATTATGGAAAGTTTGAACACATCACGAGTATATATTCATCGTGTACGTTCGAGTAACATAAAGGAGCCAGATGACCTTAACAATATTAATATTCCGGAAAATTTGCGCTACTTAGAAGGTGAATTATTCGTTTTATGTGAAGCTGAATTTGAAGGAGATAAAATTATTATACTTGGAACATCTTCCTCATTGAAGCTCCTTTCACAAGCCACTTGATGGATTATTAATGGCACATTTGACGCGGTGCCATCAATAATGAGGCAACTATTTTCAATTCATAGCAATATTGAAGGAGTTAGCTTTTGGCTTAATGAGCAAAAAAAATCTGTGAAAGCGTATGACCAATTATTCTTCAACCCAGCCAAAGCATTTTTCCCTCAAGCTGCGTTTTCTGGATGCTTGTTTCAGTTTGGCTAAATTATCTGGCGCAAGGTACAAAAAGAGAGATTGGCGAAGAAATATGAAAATTTGGAATCGTTTGCCATACAAATTCGAATACTTAAAAGCTTGGCATTCGTACCACCAAAAGACGTGTATAGTTATTACTCAATATTACACGAAATGATAGACGATGAAGATGCGAGAAATATTCCAACATCGTTCAAACAAAATTATATTTGTGAGTCATCCAAATCGAAGAGGTTCCAAATATAAGCCTGAATTTTAGTCTGTTGTCGACTATGGAAATGGCGCCGAGTGCTTCCCACGCACTCAAAACTGCGTTGAAGCTTGGCATCGTCGCCTTAAAGTTGTTGTGGGTAAGCGGATTGCTGGACTATATAAAATTATACAAGATTTGTCAAAAGAATTGATTTTGGCAAAGTCTCGTATTGAAAAAGTAAAATCTGGGGAAAAATTACCGAAGAAAAAAAAGAATTCAAAGGAACAAAAAAATAAAAAGAGTGATAAAAAAGAAATAGCCTTGGACAATTAAAATACCTGTAGCGTATTGCGTATAGCGTAATGCTTAACTGAATTTTTAAATAATAATTATTAAAATAAATAAATTTGAATGATTAGCATTACGAAATGATTTATTTTTTAATCATAAACTGAGTTTTTATTACACGATTTTCTTATTACTGGTTTTAAAAATATGGGATTTTAGAATACGAGATTTTATAACTATGGGATTTTGGAATACAGGATTTTGAATGCGGGATTTTGAAATACGGGATTTTGGAATACGGGATTAAATAAATTTACGGGATTTTGTACTTGGGCCGCTCCCTTTTAAAATAATTTAAAAGCACAAGCTCCTATGAGGAAACTGTCACTTCGGGTAAGCCGATTGCCGTCAAATTTCACTAGGACCTCCCATTTTATGAATAAAACTTAATTATGAAGTTTCATCAAAATCTGTCGATTCGCCTGGGCTGTAGAGAGGAAAGAACCCAACAAACAGACAGACACTGTCTCAAACTCTAACTTTCTAGTATGTGTGATTATAGTTATACCTCCAAAATATCCGACCCGATAAATAGTATTAAATTACAAATCAAATTTATCAAACGTTTTTTTACAAAATTGTTATGACTTAAATTTATCTTTGTGTGCGCGCTTCAGGTTGCCCCACAGTTAATTTTTGATAAATGTTATCAATTTTGTTTTTAATACTATTTAAAATGTACAAAAATTGGATTAAGTTTTTACTGCAAATGGGAGTGGGTTGCGTTAACCAATTTATTTATATCGGCTGCCTTTTGTATTTTTTGGTTTTAGTATTTATATAAATTTTTCGTAATTTAGAATTGGTTTTGTCCGTAATCCGATTACTTACTTATTGCCATAAAAATTAAAAAAAAAACAGTTTTATCGTAAAGAAAATACCGAAGAGTAGTAGACCCTGTAAAATAAATTGTCATTTGAAATTTCAAACCAAAATATTTTACACTGATTCTGTGATTATGTCTAAAATAGGAAGTATGTACAAATATATTCCAATATAATTCTTTCCTCATTTTTCTAAAAAACACAAAAAATCAAAACATTATAGGCTTTAGTTTTTCTATATACACAAATAAGGGTGGTAATCCAAAACAATTTCGCAAATATTTTTTTGTTTTATTGTGTTGTAACACGTTTACTAACCTAACCATCAATATAAATAAATATTAAAAATTTAGTTTGTTGTTTTTCTTAAAAACATAATATGTACATTAAAAATTAGAATAAAAGTAAATTTCTGTACTGCGCGACATTCTCTCTATGGTTTTTAGTAATTCCGTAAAAACCAAAAATATTTGATAATATTTAAGGAATTTCCTGTCTTTTAGGAGGTGTACTTAACATATTTTTTACATATTTTCCTCAAATAAAGTATAAAAATGGTTTTAGGGTTATCCTCACCGGCGAAAAATGACATAACTTATGATTTCAACTTTTCTAAAAATTGACACATCTCGAAGTTTTTAAATCAATACTTACTCCTTAAACCGCAATAGATCAAAACTTGAAACAAACCGAATTTAAGCTCATTAAAAGCCCTTATAGGCATGAAACACATGAAAATATAGGCATGAAACACATGGTCATTTTTGTTAACTAATCAAAATATACATTTTGTTTAACAAAATAATTTTTTTTATAAATTTACCGTTGCAATTTCAATGCCGGTGCATTTTCTCCTAGCAGTCGAAAGCGTGTGGCGGTTCAACCAGCAAATATATTCTACTAGTGAATTTATGTAACGAACTGTTTTTATCAAAGTAGAAATTTTTAAACCAGAATTATTGGATTGAATGGAATTGTGTGTTTCCAGAATTATTGGATTGAATGGGTAAAACGAGGTGCCACGAAATTCCTTGGAAAAACAAAATCCGTAGGAATGAGAAATTTAATAATTAAATTTTAACTGACTCTCCAACACGTAAGGTAAAACGTGTGTTTAAATATTATTATAATAAAAAATTGTAAATTAAAATATGAAATAAATTCTAATCTTACAACGTTAAAAATAACATAATAACAACGTTAAAATATTTAATTAAAATACAAATAAACTATAAAATATAAAATAAATCATAAAAATTATTACTTAAATTATTTTACTTACTTATGTTGGAAAGTTAATTTATTAATTTTATGTGGTATAAACGTAGTAGTTCTAAATGTACATAAACATTGTAGATATTGCAAAGGCTGTATAGGTCTAGTAGGAAATGGTCCTACCGCCGATTTGTGCCTCCTGATGAAATGTCTTTTTATTATATTTCATTGTATAATAAACTTAAATATAACAATGGGCACTTTCAGGGTACCAAACAGTTTGGAACATGTTGAGTAAAATCGCGGCCAGGTTAGCCATTTCATCTTGCATTACAAAAACTTACAAAACAAAATTTTGTATTTCAAAATCTTGCATTTCAAAATCATGCATTACAAAATCAGGCATTACAAAATCTTGCACTAAAAATCTCGCATATCAGAATTTCCCGTACATTTATAGCATCGCGCGCGCGATTCAAAAGAAATAATTGTGGCAAAAGCTTAAATCGAAATAAAAATAAAATTTTTATGAGGAGTTTGATAACAGCGGAGTAAAACTGATTGGAAGTTGGTTCACAAAAAATGGTATTGGGGGAGACAATTGTTCATCCAGATATAGTCCACAATTCTGATCTATTGCAGATGCCAATATGGGTTCAGAAATCTTCGCACGTACCCAACAGAGTGTCGAAGCGTCGCATCGGCGTGCACGGCTTGCTGGTGTACATAAAATTACAACTACTTTTCTAATGTGATAACTTAATCTAAACTCAAAATTCATTTATTGAAGTATTTAATTAAGAAATCATTAATTTTTATGAACACCCACGATTGTATCGCAGATAGATACTAAACGCAAAATATTCTGTACTTTTGCCATTTAGTATCTATCTATAGATATATTTGCAAGATTTTGTACTTGTATAGATTTATTTGCAAGATTTTTTATATAGATTTATTTGCACGAATTTGTATTTGCAAGATTTTGAAATGCAAGATTTCGGGGCGCTCCCAATACGGCCAACGCTATGAAAATGTATAGCACTATGAAATTTTTAAATCAAATTGATGATGATTAATCATGATAGGGGACCTAAAAGCGCCGAACGCAAAAAAAAATGCTAGATGGGTTAAATATAATTTCATAATCGGAAACAGTTCTAACAAGAAACCGCGTTATGACCCTAGTTTAGGTTACTGAAGGGAAGCAGAACAGTGGGTTGTACAAAATAAAATCCACCTTGGAAAGGAAATTATTGTATCTAAAACCATCATTAAAAAGATTAATACACCGGAGAAAAATTTTCGAAAAAGAAACAAAATATTAACAAATATAAAACCATTAAAAAGAAGACTTTCAACTACTTATACAAAATTGGAATATTTAAGAAATATTGCTCACAATAATCATATTACTCATTAATTTTATCTTGGATATATACATGTTTTATCTAATGTTTTACAAATTTGAAATAAACAAGATTTTAATTTTCGCTCTTTATTAATTTTTGGTATTTTTTGAAACCCCAAATTTGATGATCCCAACATCTAGTTCTATGATCCCAAATAGAACTAGATGTTGGGATCATCAAATTTGCGGTTTCTGCTTTTTTGAATTTATGGGATTTCCATATTTGGGATTTTCATTGCGCGGATTATACTTTTTGGGATTTATTTTTTATTTGGGATTTTGTATTGGGATTAATTATTCTGGGATATTGCTACGCTCCCGTTATTATTGGATTTGTATTTATTTTACCCGCAGTCGTATTTTTTAATTATCCAAAAAAAAACCCGAGTTAACACTATTATAATAAATGACCTAATTACATACCATCCTAAATTTTTTATGTATATTTATATACTTATTATGTAGATACTAACAACATTTCTGTTATATGTGCCAAGGTCACATTATTATTTAAAACTTACCCTTATTTTCCACATTAATATGAACACTGCCATCCTTGTGCACATTTAAATTGCAAGTCTTCATTGGCATGAACACGTTTTTCATCTGACAATCATTTCGCTTAATACAATCTCTGTACAAACAAATTGATTGATATATAAGTGCCCAAGCCTGTTCCTCGGAAATGGGCGCGTTAAATGCCTTCAAAATATCCAACAGACTTTGACACTCGTCGGGTTTAGTACACATATCCACTGAATTCACTATCATTTTACTTATTTTATTACCAACAACCCCAACCACACTATCACTGCTAACACCAGCATTTAAATCACTTGTCGTGCTAGGTTGTTTGACAACACCACGATTATTTTTCAAATCACCATTCATAATTATTGAATTTTCGATATCGTAATTTTTCACAAGAAAAAAATCAAAATAAAATTTTTGTTCACAACAAAAACCAAAATTTTTCACAGGAAAAACTAATAAACAAAAGAAAATCCTAAGGGTTGAATTCGTTACTAGAAATACATTATTTTTCAAGGTTACTTCAATTTTATTCCGCTCTCTTTCTCTTTTTCACCCACACACATGTTATAAACTATATGGGGTTAATCACAATTTTAAAAATAAACTTTGCACTCAAATTTTCACAAGGATTTTCCGCAACAAAATATATTTTCAAAACTCAATAATTTCGCATCCAAAATTTGTATTTTTATTAGGTATTGAGATAGACAACTACTAATCCAGCCATTGTTCTGTTAGTGAGGCTAGGACAAACCCGAAAATTCCTCGCAAAACAAAATAAACAGTTAATCCACGGCACGACACAATGTACAGTTATCTGCTGCTCCGTTTGCAACAAATAAAAATACACTTTATATTTAGAATTTATACAAAAATTTAGTTGCAATTTAATTCGTATGGTAAAATTAAAATAATTTACAAAATTATAAAAAAAAAGTTTAGTGAAAAAATTGTACACTAGAACAATTAATACAAATATACTTTCCAAGATTTCAAGTGATACTGACGGAACGATGTATGTGATGAAAACAAAAAGTCAAAAAATAAAGCAAAATTTCCGATAAGAACCGTAAACTACACACGAAACAAACCGAGACGTTTTGTTTATATTGCGGTTTCATTTCATTTTTATTGATTTTTGATTGGAAAAGCACGTGTTAAAAAGAAACAACTATATCTATCCCCCCTTTTCGCATATTTTACCGGAGCCACGTGTTTTTTTTATATTATTCGAGTAGAAGGGGAATTGGTTATAAAAATTTCTAGTAGTTTATATTTTGAAGTCGAGAAACAAACATATGTAGCGGGCTCTAACGTAAAATGGCAAAAATATTTTTCTATGTAGCGCCACAATAGTAGACTGTGGTTGATAGCGTTTCGAGCTTTTAGTTAAGATTTAAACCTTTTGAATAGGCTTTTTGTATCTATTATTTTAAAAACTTTAAAGCTGTTGGGAATGTAGATTGTGATCGTTTGTGAAGTATTTTACAGTTATGTATATTTTCGCAGGTGGTTTTTTGGAATTTGAATTTGAATCGAATTGGCCTTGAGTTGGGATTAATGAGGTTTATAATTGTATGAATATGTGAGATCATATTAAAATTATTTGTTGTTGTCTATATCGGATCGGGATGGCATTAATTACAAAGTATTTTATTATTGCTTCTGAATGCTCTGGACAAAGCGATTTTCCTTTCTGCCAAATGGCTTAGTAATGTATTCTGAAGATTACTTGTTCTCAGTTTGTGTTTTTGAAGTGAACCTGAACAGTACAGGTAAAGGTAGAAACAGGTTATTCATGGCGTAGGCTACTATTAACTGTTCCCCTTATGTGTTTAACTGTCAAGATGTTCTGCCTAGATGTTCGAAAATCGACCTTCGAAAGTCGACCTTCGAGAAATTCTAATTATTTGGTCTAATTTGTTAAATTAAATATGCAGTTCGATGTAGTTTTTCGTTATTACGAACTCATGTGCAGGATATTGGAAGGGTCATATGTGAGTACATCTCTCTGTCGTCCCCTTACTGTCGCACAGTGTTGAATGTACGGCGATCAGTGAATAAACCAAAATTAAAATAGTAAAATATTATGTTTAAAGGTTTTTTGAAAATTATAATTTGTCCTTTATAACCTAGCTGTCAAGTATGTTAATATATTATTTTGTTCAACGAGGCTCTCAAAGAAGCACTCTACAATTCCTTGTACAACTCAATAACTCAGTTACTCCACTTACAAGATATTTAAATAGAGCAGTTCTAGTTCTAAAGATCGGCGCACTTACAAATGGAAATTAAATAAATTCGTATCTTCGACACTAACATAATATTTCACATCCAAGTGTACGAACAACTCGCAAACTCGTCACTTGAAGATACTCTTGGCCTAGGATGAATAAAGATTTAACCTTGTGTGCAAAATCCTGTTTATCCTACCAAAAATGTAAAGTGCAACGCCACACCAAATTACCTTACGAGAATTTTCAAATTCCACCCGATAGATTTGAACATATCCATGTAGATATTGTTTGATCACTTCCACAATGTAATGGACACACATACATTTTATCTTGCGTGGATCGTTTCACGCGGTACCTGGAAGCCTACTGCATGAGACAGGAGATCCGAGCAACAGTCAAACATGACTTCAAATGTTCTTCAAAACCAAGCAACGTACTCTCTACAAACCAGAACCACTGCATCAGTATCTGCCCAACCGTGCTATACCGAAATTTGAATCATTGCAATTAGTCGTATAGATTACTTATTAACAGGGATGATATTCCATCGTATTCTGAAATCTTCAAAATTGTTCTGAAACGATTCTGAACAATTCATGAAAAGTAATCGACTTTGAGTCAATTTATCTCACAATAAGGAGGTTTATAACAAAATGATGCGCACTTGCGACACATCAAGAGTATCCGAACAATTTATTGTAAAGTATCATTCAGAACTTAGGTAAAATTTCATACAGAGCCGTTCACAAAGATTTAATAGTTTTGTAAGAACATTACGAGTTATAAAGAGTGAAAATTATTTGATGCTTAAAAATAACACTGTGCTTGAATCACAAACTTTTTTTTGTGACAAGCTGGGCACCCAGGGGGTCAGCCTAATTCGAATACGCTGAATTCAATGGTGCTAGTCCCATTTCAAAGTTATTCCCCATTTTTGAGATATCGCTTTCGACATATTTTGGCTCTGAGTCAAAAATTTGTCAAAATATACACTCATATTCACGTTGATAGCTCGAACCATTAAGATTTTCGTTTTACTTTCTTCAGCAAAGTTGTTGCGCAAGCCAAGACAAACAACTTTGCTGAACATATCAAAATCGCAAAACCACATCTACATTCACATTTTTATGTTATTTTTTTTTTGCTTTTCATTTCGATGAAAAACACATTTTATCATTTTTTGTCCATTTATTGAATTTAAATTGATTGAAATCGATCGGATAAACATCGCATGGACAAAATATAGATACAATAGAAACTATTTAAAAGAGAATTTAATCGATTCAGTTGATTTTATGGTGATTTTTCTTAATTGTCTGATTCGTTCCTGTCGTCTTCGGGATCTTCTTTCTCTTGCAAATTGCAACAAAAATCAAGCAAGAGTGCATCTAGCTTTTAATCGCTGTACCAATGTTTGAGCCTTGCCGTCACTTGGTGAAAACGCTCGCCGTGCTCATCGGATTCGGCTGGTGATTGTTCGGCAATTTTTTACACATGACAATGCAAAAAATATATTTTCAATGACATTCAAACGTTTATATTATGATAAGAGGTCAGCATATTTTCAATATATTTGTGCCAATCGGAGCGTATTAATTCCGAGAACATTCTTAATAACTTCTTTTACACATTTCGATGCCACAAGCTCTCGTTCACTGTAATAAAAAACAAAATGCAAGATGAAATTTCATTTGATCAAAACTTAGATTTGAATAGATTCAACCACCAACCTTCTTTTATTTTCATTCCACTTAACCGTGGAAAACTGCGACGCAATTTGACGAACGCATTTCAGCTTGATATGAAGTGGTGGTGGCAATATTTTTTCAATTGGCACAAGTGGAGCCTCAACGATGCTGTCGTACCGCAATCTAATGTTATCAAAGCCCAGTTCCGTTCGTTGTATTGGTCGCCTTTAAAACTTGTATTCCATAAGCACATAAAACACATGTTTTTAGTGTAACCCTAATTTTAAGTGAATCTTAAAAGAGTTATCACTTTTAAATCTGCACAAACTTTCCATGGATTGTCATTGCATTTAATCAAATCAATATTTTTTTTCATTGATGCATAGGTTTCCTTTGTGTTTGTGCTGAGTGCAATTGAAATGGATTATTGTTGAGCTGGTAACGTGAAGGAGAACTGCCTTCAAGCTGCTTTTAGAGGAATCGATAAACAATCGCCAATCTTCGGGATTATATGCATTGTGCATTGTGGACAACAAACCTCGGATATTAGTGCAAAAAGCGAGTGAATTATTCTCAGTTGATTTGATAAAATTCGTATAATGACGATGACGATTTATTGCTCCATATATCCGAATATTTGGAGCCAAAATGTTCACTTGTTTTAAATCCTTTGGCAAAAGAATGGCTTGTCGCTGCGACAGTTTCAGGCGTCGTACGAGTCGTACCATAATATCCGAACGATTTTGTGAGATTTCAATGTGATTGCATGGCGCAGTGACATTTGATGGTTGATATATTGATGCAGATGTTTCTCCGGTTTCATGTGTACCGGTTTCATGTGTTTTAAATTTGGTTTTGTCGTTGAAGTGTTCTTTGTTTCTTAGTCTACAGACGAATGACTTTGTAGAACTTACGTGGATGAAGAGGAGGAAGAGACTTTAGATAACTTCCTATGCTCGTGTCCGACACTATCTAACAGAAGGCATAGATATTTGGGCGTGTACTACAGTATGGCCAGCCTTTCAGATCTCGTGGACTGTGGAGTGCGAGATATTTTGCGCTACTTACTTAGCTCTGAATGGTTTTGAACAGGGGTAAAGGGGAAATAGGATCCTATGGTATCACAACGTAACCTAACCTAAGCTTGGTCTAAGTAAAACTCTTATACAGTAAACGCTCGATTTAACGGACTAATTGGGAGTGTCCGTTAAATCCGAATGTCCGTTAAATCAGAATGGAAATTTTTTAAATTTAATCGACTATAGATTTTTCACTTGTTCTGGAATATGGCCACCTAGGACAGAACTCGTTTATCTCTTAACCGATTATGAAGGGATTTTGTTTGTTGGATAGCAATGAGATTCATAAACAGTTTTTAGAAGAAGTTCTGGAATATGGCCATCTGGGAAGGATGTCAGGCATTATCTTAGCTGATTATGTTGAGATTGGGCGTGTTGGATGGAAATGGGATTCTTAAATTATTATTGAATGAATTTCTGGAATATGGCCACGTGGGACGGAACTCGTTCAATTCTAAACCGATTATGATGGGATTGTGTATGCTGGATGGAAATGGGATTCTTAAATTATTTTTAGAAGAAGTTCTGGAATATGACCATCTGGAGCGGAACTCGTTCAATTCTTAATCGATTATGATGAGATTGGGTATGCTGGATGAAAATGTGATTCTTAAATGTATTTTGGAAGAAGTTCTGGAATATGACCTCCTAGGACAAAAATTGGGCATTCTGGATGAAATGAGATTATCAAATAATTTTTGGTAAAAGTTCTGGAATATGGCCATATGTATTATGAGCTCTTGTATTGCAAGTATCTGAAAAATAATTGTCGCTTGGTTCGAAAGGTTCTGAAGGTCTCATGATCTTAGAAGACATCATATTCCATGTTCCCGTGAAAAGTTTTCGAAGTCGTTGTTGATAAGAATAATATAAATTTATCCGAGCCCTTTGTGTAGGGTTCATATCGTGATTTTTTGTGAGAGTTTGACCTGCCGCTCAACCCACTAATCCGATAAGTGGGGTACGTACTGGTGATAGATGTTAAGGTATCCTGCTTTACCAGTTACATGTTAGCATCACAAGCCGCTTGCTTTAAGAAAAACGGCTGCTGATTATCGAGTTTCACCTTAGTTTAAATTACCGAGTTTCGTGGCGATATTCCAAAATTTCTTAAACAAATCATTTAAGAGTTCCTTTCCCATTCGACATACCCTTACCCATCATAATCATTTAATAGATGGTCGAGTTCTGTCCCAGGTGGCCATATTCCAGAACTTCTTCCGAAAATCGTTTAGGAATTCCATTTCCATCCAACATACCCAATCCCATCATAATCGGTTAAGAATTGAACGAGTTCTGTCCCAGATAACCGAAAAATGGAAAATAAAAGAATTGTCCGTTAAATCGAGCGTCTGTTAAATCGGGGTCCGTTAAATCGAGCGTTTACTGTATATGGTGGATGTGGTTTTTCGGTCTTGATATGTTCGGCAAAGTTGCTTGTGTTACTGGGTCGAATTATTTGGCCAGAATAATTGGAACAACTTCGCTGGAAAAAACAAAACGAAATTCTTAATGGTTTAAGAGCTATCAACGTGAAAATCAGTGTATATTTTGATAAATTTTAGACTCAGAGTCAAAACATGTCGAAAGCGATATCTCAAAAATATGGACCAACTTTGAAATGGGACTAGCACCATTGAATTCAGCGAACTCGAATTAGGTTTACTCCTGGGTGCCCAGCTTGTCGCATTTTTCAACTAGTACAGTGACGATCATCTTTAATGTTTTAAGAAAAGCGAGGATAAACTGGATGGAAGAACTGGTGAAAAGAGAATGGATTGGCGAGTCCAATAATATATTTGACCTTGCGGCTTTTGAGGTAAAAATCATTTTACTCCTAATCAAACAATTAAGTACAAAGATCTACCCGCTTGAATTAGATGGTAAACTGTAATCTATGGTTCGAGCAAGTAATCGAATTGCGGAAGCAAGAACTCTAGACCACATACCATTATAATTGGGTAAAACTAGAAATATAAACGCAATCGATTTCATGCCAACTCAGTAGCAGACTTCTTTCCAACCTACCATCGAGGTTTCTGCAAATTGATGTTTCTTAGTCTACTGAGTACTGACTGATACAATAAAGCAACGGAAATATTAAAATTAAACAAACAGAACATTTCACGCACATGTATCACGTGCGTGGCGTAATCAATCATAGGACATCAATCTCTCATCTTGCTCTTTAAATTACACCCGAAGTAGGGTTGTAGCGTGCGCGGACATCATACCCGATACTCTTTTCGGAGTTGAGAATTACACAGCACTTGAGCATTACAAAACTATCGGTAACATCATTTGGTCTTTCTCGGCAAACACGCACACATTATATGTAAGTCCAAGGGCTAGTTTAACTTATTGCACATTTCTTAAACTTCCATATGCATTTTTCTGTTCGCGTACTAGATCACCAGCTTGAGCAGGACAGGCTCTTCATTCTGGCAGAGTGATTAGTTTTCAATATTTATTCAAGAATTTCATCCAGACCCTGTGTACGGGTACGATACCACCGGATAAGCAAGGTCTACCAGTTCGTGATTATGGCACTCTATGGTGAAAGTTCTTAATTAAATTGTTGGCACCTGCCAAGCAAATTTATTAATTATTCGGATTATCAGGCGAACAAGTTGAGTTGTACTGTTTATTGCAGTGAGTATTTTGGTGTTCGAAGACAACCATGTTTTCAAATTTTTGAAACCGCTTCTCTATACAGGCAATTGGAATGCAAATGTAAAAATGCCTAACCGCACCCTTAAACTGGTTTATTTATTAACAGCGAAAGACGTAATTTTCTAAACATTTTGTTTGCCATAAGATCTACTGTATACATTTCACACCCTCAAATATTATTCATTCTGTTAAAAAAGCTTATCAATTTGATAGCCTTTTGTTATTATTGTATATAAACCGACTAAATCCAATTCCCTACCTAAATTAATTTACTAATTGATTGTGGACGAAACAATAAAAATAATTTTTCCAATTAATTTTTGTTGCGATAAATGACTCGCATAGTCATAAACCCGACCATCTTTCTAATTAGTATGTTAGATTAGCATAAATGGGTTGTTTATTATAAACACCTCGTATATTGACTTTACTTCTGAAGAGAACCCAATTCTTAATTCAAACGTGGCGGTTACATTCATTAAAATGCCTTTAGTCTAAGTTAAAGATATTCTAAGGTGCTTTTATAATGTCTTATCAGTCTCTATCCAAATAGATTGGCGCGTTAATTGTCAATATAAAATTGAATTTTTTTTGTTTTATTATCACCAAAGTTCACGATAACAGCACAAGTTATCAATATTTTATTGACTACAACATTATGATCTATCAGTCCACGATTGTGACGATAAGGCGAAACCTTGCAAATTTATTATTTCAAGTTATAAGGCATTCGTGATATTTTAATGTATCAATTACAGTGAAAACTGCTCAATAATGGTAAGGTCGGGTTAGTTTATTCACCTAATTAGTTGAATTAAATAAATCTGTTAGCTCGTGTGTTAAATTAAATTTTATATAATTAATTATGGGCACGATATTTTAATTATAACCGGTATGGTGGCTTAATCCTTAAATACCACATTCACACCAACTAAATCAATATTCTTTTTGTGTACCCCTTGCAATGCCACATTCATGAATTTATAACGTGTGGGAATATACGGAAGAAAATTGGAAAACAAATCACCCGCAAATTACACTAACAGCACAACGTCGTCTAGCATCGAAAACTATTTTAGTTGGCTTCATTTTTATTGCTACAAAATATTAAATTACAAATGTTTATATCAACAAGGAGTTTTGGGCATTTTGTTGGTGAACTAGAGGAGGTAGGCACAGAGTATTAGACTACATATAGGGAAAAAACAAGTAACAATAATCTCATTAGCATATCGTACAAATTACCTATTTTTATAAATGACTTTTGTAGTATAAACAATATTGGGTGGCTTAATTGGCCAATAAAATTATAAACATAGAATTGACCTTGGGATTCGTTTGCCAATCGATCAACGTTGTGACAGAATTGGATGAAACATACAATTACACCTAATAATTTTCACCTAAGTAATTTCATGCAGCCATCAGAGAGTGGAGAGAGACTACTTTCTACTTTCGGAATTTAAATCTAATGATGATGATGATTGAAAGCTAATAATGATTGATTTTTTCGTACTTCGAAAATAGGACACACATTTTATACATTAATCGAACAGAAATATGAAATGTACTAGGTTATATGTCCAAATGTAATGGAAATTGTGTTGTTGACTCAATTTCAAAAAATTTGGTATATTCTACTAAAATACTCGCCGTAACATGAGGGTAACATTTTACTTTATAAGCTTCTGTAAACAACTAAATGAATGTTTGAAGTTTATATTTGAACCTTTTATTGCAAACACTTCACCAGTATTATATGGTTTGTTTGATGTGGGCTTACAAAATAAAAATTTTAATGTGAATCAGCAGAAATCGGTGGTATACATGAATTCGGTCTCCGAAATCGAAATATAATTTGCTTTAAAATTTTTTATATCATTCGAATTTTTCGCCGGCTACTTTAATCGTTTTTTCTGTTTTCTATTATTCATTTCCCTACTAAAGCCTAGTAGTCCAGTAAATGAAGGAGGAAAAAAGGCCAACCTGTAAGTTATTAGTTGCGATTTTCATTTTCTGGTGATAAGTGGCATTTGGTACCTCATTTAAAATGAGACCGAGTTTTCAAGAAAACATTCTGTTGTAGGGGGAGAAAATGGCCCCAAAAGACCCGGACAATCGGTTTTCGCCAATATCTCCCAAAATATGGAAGTTAGAGATTTTTTGTTCAGATAAGAATTGAAGATCAGTTAATTTTCTACAAAACTGGTCCTACTAATTTTTTCGCAACATAAATATTTTTTGCAAAAAGTTGGGTTGAAAAATCCAAAATTTTGAGACTCATGAATAATGCAAGTTTTTTACAAAATTTGAGATGGGGGGTGTTGCAAATACATTATTTTCAATGTTTTGGACTGTGAAACCAATTGTAGATGACGCCACTACAATCTATCTACTGGAAAAATCCTCGGGGCCATAAATGGGAAACGCCGTAAACCATGTAATTTTCAAGAATTTTTATGTTCCCGAGCGTCTTGTTTTTCTCGGAGATGAGGGCTCAAGTTATACCTATTAGAAAAGCAGACCATAAGATTAATTACAGCCGGATGGACCCCACGAATTGGCGAAAAACTAGCGAAAATCAGTTTTGCCCATATAACAAACTATTGTCCAGTGAGGTTTTTCCTAACAAAAACTATAATCTCTAAAGAGTCAAGAATATTTACCCATAATACTCAACAACAATTTCTTGCAGATTCTCGGCAAATTTTTTTGCAACCATTCGGATCGAGGTTAACGGTTATAAAGTTTCTTTAAATTTCATTTATTATAGAACAATATATAAAAATACATTGAAATTATGACATAAATCTGTTAATCACCAGTCCCCGTTACAAGACTCCAATAATAGTTCTTGGTCATCAACGTCGCTCTCGCCAACATTTCCTTCTGGTTCTAGAGTTTCCTCTAGTTTTACCTCTTCGGATAACGTATCTTGGCTGTCTGTATAATTCGAACACTGGCGGGAACACACACTCACATGAACCACAAACAGATGAGCATGGTAGCCCTGCTTTCTTGCATGAACATGTTCCCTTACGTTCTTTGTTACATTGACAAAATATCATCTTTAACAGTTCCGGAACCGCTGGCTCTTTAGTGGCTTGGACCGGCATGAGTATACCCCTACACGTTTCCATCCCCATTTGTCTGGTGACAGTTCGTTTCCGAGCCACTGCTGGACTTGCAGATATACCCGATAAAGGTGTTGCCTTGCAGTTTCAGGTGTGAGTGGCAAGGTTGAAAAATACGGAGGTTGTATCTCTTCTCGAAACCGCATGGAGAAATAAAATATTGTCTCTATCGAACGGCCGTGCATCCAAGCTCTTAGAGGGAAACATTTGCTGTGGGTTTTTTCCCTTTCCAGGCTTCAAGAAATAAATTGTTTGATCTTTTGGAGTCAGCTGTTATCAGTACAAGGATGTCAATATCCTCTGCCACTACTACAATTGGCGGGCCAATTGGGTTGACAGCATATTTCTGCAACGCCATTTGTACGATCAACGAGTCTGCATCGTCTACTGCTTGTCTAACGGAAATGCCATTCTCTCCCAGAACACCCTTCAAATACTGAATGAAGCGAATTTTATTGTTATTATTGGACAAAAACATTTCCTTTGGAAATGGTAAAACCATGTTAGGCTCGAACCTTATGTCAGAACATGACATGTTATTTGCACGTCGCAAACGTTCTGACCATTTTATATTATCGCGATTGCATTCATAGCCATCGAAAACTACTGTGACTTCCCGGGAATAATTATCTCTAAAATGTTTTACATGTCTGCCGAAAATTTCAACAAATAATTCCTTTCCGTCCAGGGTACCAGATGTATCAACATTCCCAGATGTATCAATATTCGCGGTTTCTGTAGAGAATATCTGTATTAGAGCCGATTTAGCGGTTTTCCGTAACATGCCATTGTCAAATATGATCATTGGAAATGGAGCTAGTTCATAATCGAAATGGATTTCTAGGTTCTGAAGGACTCTTCTTGGGTCAGGCAAATTCTCTGGAAAATTAACAAGGGATCTACTGTTATAACTTCATCCTGGACTTTTATCGAAGACGTTTTATTTATAAGAGGTACTACGCGATATTTGAGTGTTAATGAAATAGCATGAAACCTCTTGCCTTGCACTTGATTAAGGATACTATTTGTTCCAACCGCAAAAGCTTCGTGACAATTAATTCTTTCCCAGCAACGAGCCCGGCGGACAAGGAAATAAGTTCTCCTTTATGTGGGAACGGGTTGCGTATTTCAATCCACCCCCTTTAACTTAGCCAAGTAATCGCGATCTATCCGGCTGCCTCGGGTATCTACATGCTGGTCACTGGAGTCACTCCTCCATTTGATTACAAATATCGACCATGAAAGGAAGGGATGCGATGAACTTGGTAGTGGCACTCATAGCACTCACAACAAACTCAATAAAAACAATTTTGTACTATACATGGCATGCTTGTATATGTACTATACATGGCATGCTTGTACATGTTATAATAGTAGGAAAAACCACAAATAGAGCACACACGCGACGAACGACGGAAGAAATGAAAGTAATGAAATTATAGTACACGGTTAAAAATATAAGGATGAAACCCATCCTTTTCCTATCCTTCTGCGGAATAACTATACGTCCATCCTTTTCTAAGGAATAAAATTATACTTCCCAAATAAATAAAATTTATACTTTCAAAATTAAAATAATTTTGTCCTAATTTTAACAAATTTTATTTTTGCCCAAAAGATTAAAATTCATCTATCTGACAATAATAATTTTTATTCTTTGGCCTATAGTGTCAAAATCAATTTTAATATGTATATACAATAGTTTCTGAAAATTACGATGATTATATCCTATCCGCATATAATAAACTTCGGATCCATGAATTTCCTAGCATTTTCCTAAATGCTGGGTGAAATAACATACTCCATGTTACTAATTCGTGGTTTAGTTCTATCTATAACTAGTTTCTGGCCTAAATAATTTAAATGCTTATAAGAAAAAATTATCAACTACATATTTATAAAATTTATTTACCGTTACATTTTCAAAGAATTCAGACAATTTCCATCCGTGTTCCAGTAGCGTAACTGAGTGCGGGCTCGCTATAGATGTATCTGTATGTGTTTCTGTTGAGAGAAAATAAATATTTAAAAATAAGTGTTTTGCATATTATAATCGTTATTATAATTATAAAACCACATAAATTGTGTTGGAACAAAAACTTACCTCTCTTAATTCACAGCAGTGAGCAAAACCATTTCAAATCATCGGCAACTGGTAACTAAATTTTTAACTCGAAATAACTTAAACTTAATCAAAAAATATTTTTTCCAAAAAGAGTGCTATCCCTTACGTCCCCACATAAGTAAGGACACACAATTAAGGACACACAATTTTAAATTTTGAATGATTCCTGTACTGAAAAACATTCAAATGTATATTTTTAAAGCTAAATAATTTGTTCAGATTTTTATGCAAAATTGAATAAAAATGACAAAAATATTTGTATACTAAAAAGGACAAAATATGATTTTCTCTTCAATTTTTATTTAAATAAGTATGAATATCAGTTATCATCAGGCGTTTTATCAAAATATTGAAGCTAAATTAAATTATTATACCCTTCCCATGTCATAATCCTTCTATTGCGGTAGAACTAAAATAATATTACAGCCTCCGTCAGGTTTAAAGCCTTTGACAATTTTTGTTGCGTCGAGTGAAATTTGTATTTTATTTTAAAGATACTGTAATGCCATCGTAAAATGATTATGTAATAAGCATGAAACGTTCTTAAATTACCTATTGTTCAGTAACAGTCGTAGTACATCTTTAATTTTGAGAAGTTTAAATTTCTTAATGTTTTGTATGTGGGTAAAAACTGTTTATCGTCAAAACGGCTCTATCTGCAAAATCATATCACAATGATATTAATTTGAGAACCTGTTGTATGTTGTAGTGTAAAAAATTATGTTCTCACCTCAATATTTTATTTTCCTAGCCGTTTTATTCCTTCGATTTTCTCGAAAATTGCTTACTTTCAAACGTTGAGCTTGAAATGGGATGGTTTAAAACTACAGGAAGTCAAGAATTACAGCATACGTATTATACAGTATCAACAATTTTTATCTGTATTTACAATCCATTTGTTCTACTCGAGGCATCTTATTTTGAAAATCATGTGTTAATTTTTTTGAGACTAACGTAATAGTTTTTGGGAAGTTTATGGATGAAAAAAATTAATAAAAAATATTTTTGTTGGTACACAGAGGCTGTCATTTGAACTATAAGTTTCTAAGTTAGTTCATCTGAAAGCATTAACCAATTTAAGGGGACACAGTGAAAGATTCATTTGTAGTTGAGGAATGCAATGATGACGGATTATTAGAATTAAACTTTCACTAAGTGTATTGTTAAATTGGTTTGAAAGAGAGAAAGCTATACAAGAACCGAACAGGGGGGCTATTTGGGAATTCGATTCGATAACGAGAGTACAAGATTCATATTTGATTTGAATATGATTCGAACGATTCTTATTTAAAATCGAATAAGAATCTAGTACTCTCGTTATCGAATCGAATTCCCAAATAGCCCCCCCAGAATAAAGCTCAATATATCGTGTTTCAAAATCAGATGTCTTTTAGACACAACATTTCAATTAAGGAATCCTTATTCCAACAACGAAGGATTGGATTCAATCACCTGCGGTCGATATTGACGATGTGGTCGATATTGACATGCAAATTAGTTGGGATGCCCTTAGTACATAAATTTTAGATCAAAATTAGCACATGATGCTTTGATTACTAAAAATGAAGAAAAAAATCATTATTTATACTTTTAAGGTTAAATTATTTTGTTGAGTTTTATTCAATTTGGAATAAAATGAACCATTTAGTTAATAGCCATTAACTTTGCAAAAATTTAAAATATTTTCGGTTTAATTTAGATAAACATCATCATTAAAAGGAGATATTTTTATTTATGCAACGAATATTACGAAAGAATAAAATTTGTTTTTAAAAAAAGGATAAACAATAAACAAAATAAGAATGAAAATCATTTAATAAGCGAGAATATTATTTAAGTTAACGAAAAGGATGTATTTTATGTTCCAAATTAAGTAAAATTTATTCAAAATACTTTCATACTTGGGCTAAAACTAATTTTTATCCTTTCATTTTTAACCGTGTAGGACTTGGGTTTTTCGCCACGTATCAGTGAGATGACTTTATATATATTGATGGAAAGGTGAGAATTCCACCTTTACACTAGTCAAGGTGTCAAAACGTCATAAATAAAGAGCCGGGAGAAAAAAGCCACGAAAAGAAAAAGTGCGCTTTTTCCTTGAACACGCGTTTTCCAAATTTATTGGAAAATGGCCGACTTTGTGAAAAAAAAAATAATTGCACAGCCGAAAAGTTGACGTTTTCAGCTTTCAAATGATATGTCATAGAGACCAATCCGATCATGTATGAATTTTTAATTAGTGGTTGTTTACAAAACTTCCCCGCACTCCAAAAACAGCAAAAAATTGGGATTCTACAAACAAAGTTTTAATCAAAATGGAAAAAAATTAGATTATACAAATTTCACAGATGACAAAAGACCTTCTGAGAACCCATAATCAAGAAAATTTGGAGCAAATTAGTGCAATACAAAAAAAAATAGGAACAAATTCCTGGCGAGGTCAAAATTGCGCGGGAGCAGAAAGTTTGACCCGTTTTTCCAATATGGCCAAAGAGTCAAAACGAGACACAAGTCACAGGGTATGATAGCGGTAGATTTCGTCTTTCACATGAATTTTGAATCATGAGAAAATATGCATTTTTAACAAAGTTATTGAATAATTTGTCCGCCCGCTCATGTGTAAATGCACGGACTGTGCTCTCCGGCATACAACACAAAAACTCAATATTCTAAGTGCGCTTGGGCCATTTATTTCGAAAACGGTCAGTTTTTTGGAAAAAGTCACGGGGACCATTTTTGTAGAGAATTAATTGATCTTCAATGTTTGTCTGAACAAAAAATTTCTAACTGCCATATTTTGGGAGATATTCGCCGAAAACCGATTGTCCGGGTCTTTTGCAGCCATTTTCTCTCCCTACAACAGAATGGTTCCTTGAAAACTCGGTCTCATTTTTAATGAGTTGCCAAATGTCACTTATCACCAGAAAATGAAAATCGCAACTAATAACTTACAGGTTGACCCCTTCATTTACTGGACTATACTCAATTCACCAGCGAAAAAGCCAAGTGTGTTCAATACATAAAAGATGGAGCACATAAACTCTCCAAATTATTTTCACGTGAAATTTTGACATTTGCTTGTGTTTAACAGTAAAAAAAATATTAAATACCATAAATCTTTAAATTTTTAATAAATTTATTCACGTAAAATAATCAAATTCATCTATGTATTTTATACGTTAAAAATAAAAATTCTCCAAATAAAATTTCATTTCTATTTCACTCGAAAATATATAGATTTTTGGAGACCGCGTTAAGATTTCATTTCATTTTGAACTGAGTACTAACCTTAAAGGAATAATTTCGCATCGATTTACCCAGTCGGAATTTTTCCCTTAGTAGGAAAAAACTAATAGAAAACTGCAAACAATTTTGAAAAAACGATTAAAGTTGCCGGCGAAAAATTCGAATAATATTAAGAATTTGCTTAAATTATATTCCTTATGTGGAAATTTCCATAGATTTCAAGAATACGTCTTCTCGTTTGGTTTTAAATAATAATGGAGTAGGCATTGACATAAATGCCAAGAATGACATTTAATTGATTTTTAAATTGTCAGAAATGACTTTTATATTGACAGAGCAAAAAAACATTTGTTCCCGCCAACCAAATATCTCAATGACAAATAGAAAACTCAAAGGAAACTACATTTGCTTGGTAAACTATTAGTGTCCGGAATCTCCATTTTTGATGTATTCGGCGTTGGGAGCACAAAAATGCCTCGGGATGAGAAAAAATATCTCATTCCGAAACTATGTTTAAACCGAGTTGAAAACTATTGTTAGGGGTGACACATTACAACGAAACCATGGTTAACTCGAAACTATAGTTATGAAACCAGTAATGTGTCTATAGCATTAGGCATCCTATCTAATAGTACATTCCGCAGTTGAACAGGCTGAGGCAATGGAATTTCGCCGCAGTGTACGAAATCCACAGGCATGTTGTGAACTATTCGAAAAAAAATTTATAAAACTCTTTCGCATTAATAAAAATATGGCCGATGAGTTAATAAATTATATAAGTCCATTTATGGTCGATCGCGCTTTGAGCCCGGAAGAAAAAGTAAGTATAATGCATAATACGTTAGCCATAAAAATTTAGGTGTGTTTCCTATAATGTACAAATAATAATATTATTACATATTTTTAGATTTTAAGTTCACTGAGATTATTTTTGCGGCCAGTAGTTACTAGCAAGATGTTGGCTAAAACATCAATATTTCAATGAGCCAGCCATCAGAAAGCCGGGGCGTCAATGAGGTGATCGCTTCAGTTCATTCAAGTGGATTTTTCAACGAGAAAGTTTATTTTCACGAGAGTTTGAATGGTTTGATCAAAATTATCATTCAATTAATGTTCAACTTGTAAGTTTCTGGTTAACGAATTATGTATTTTTATAAATTATAGTTTTTGATTTGTTATCCGATTTAAAAATTATAAATGTTAATGCAAGATTTCCCGAATAAACTCACAACAGTTTTCATATGGAACAGTTCCTCAGTACTAACCTTAAAATTATTAAATTAAAGGGGTTTTCAATAAGAGGTTTCATTTTTATTAGCCTACTATTTGGGCAGCTGTCAATTTTGAAGCTGTCATATTTTGACATTTGTCACGTAAAAACTACGCCGATACTAAAAATGGTACGAAACACGCTTCAACAACGCACTGAAATTGTTAAAATTCACAACAAAAATGGTGAAAATTTTGTAGTCACAGTTCGCTAAACTAAAGCACTTTTGGGTTGTCGTGAAGCACTTTCTTGACCGGCAATAGTGAAACTGGGCTACCCGAATTAAGAAAAGTTGAATTAAGAAAAGTGTTTTTTCTGAATTTAAATAAGTGTTTTTAATTCATTATGAAAATGATTTAAAAAAAAGTTGATAGAAATGAAATTATAAAAGTTGATTTAATATGTGCACTTCTAAATTCATTTTCAAAATATTTTAAAAAAAGTAAAAAAACTGAAATAAAATATATTTTTTTTAAAAATTATTTAGGAAATGATTTTAGAAAAGTATTCAAAAAATATGTAATTAATTTTTTCCCGGAAAATTTTGTTTCAATTTTTTTTACTTAGTTTAAAATTATAAATAAGTCATTTTGAAAATGAAATAAAATGTATATTTAAAATCGAAATAGAACGTAAAAATGTACTACAGTAAAAGCCCGATTATTCTGCATACAACTAACCGGAACACTCAGTTAACCGGAATTTTAATTTTTAGGAATTCTTTTGCTTTTTTCTCTTTCTTTTCTCTTTCATGTTCATTTTTTAATTCAACATTTTTATTGCAACATTTTCGCCAGTAAATTTTACTGAATTTTTTTTTTGTTTCTTTCTAACAACTAAAGGATTTATATTTTTAGCTCTTATTAATTTTACTGAAAAAAATTGCAAAAGGGTCAACGCCTTCTTCTTGCTTCGTTACTTGTTCTCATTTAAGATCTTTAAAGGCAACAGCAATACGCTTATAGAACGTTGGGTCAAAACGAGAACGTGTTGGATAAACTTTGTCCATCTCGCTCATTCCTTCTCCAAACTTCCGTTTCTTGTTGGATATCAAAACGAAAAATAAAATAATAAACGAATTCCGAAACTATTTTAGTTAGATAAAACAATTCAAAAAATTCAAGAAAAAAATATTTACACACTACACACTACGCTTTAGAATATTATGAAATATTTTGAAAGTAGTGAAATTATCGGATCTGCTCCTCGAAACGCGATATTTCAAAACGATATATTTCGAAACGAGATATGACAAAACGAGATATGGTACAAAACGCAATATTTCAAAATGCGATATCTCAAAACGCGATATGGTACAAAACGCGTTAGTGTACATAATGTGTATTGCAAAGCGACGGGAGCGCAGCGACCCGATTGATACTGATCCTATATACTCTCGCTCCTATCGATTTTTAAATTCCTATAAACTGAAATTAAATTTTCCGTTCACCCGCCTGATACAACCCGATCCTAAATTCCCGTTTTGTACCATATCGCGTTTTGAAATATCGCGTTTTGAATTATCGTGTTTTGTACCATATCGCGTTTTGAAATATCGCGTTTTGCACTCTATCGCGTTTTGAAATATCGCATTTCAAATGGGATCCTGAAATTATAAATGTAAAAATAAGCAGAAAAAATGCCAAATGGGTCTGGCCAGACTCTGGTGTGACCAAAAGTGTTAAAACTTAGCATTATTCCAAAACTCTTTTTACTTCTCCTTACTTCGAATTTGTGAATTAAAAAACAATCGTCATTCGTTCGTTTTACTCCTACGGGACGGTAACCTCACATAACACCAGCCATAATAAACAGGTACGCGTGTTGTATGATCATCATAGTAGATAATACATACAAATAAATTTTGATGTAGTCATAACGCATGTGAAGAAGAGAGAAGGAAAAAAGTGGAAATTGCATTTCTGTCTATCTGCATTTATTTTATTTTTAATCATTCTTAAATGAGGAAGCAATAATTCCAGAATTTAAATATAAATAAAATCTTCTGTTAGAACTATCACCGCGAATTAACTAAGATACGACATGGTAAGTAATAAACGTTGTTTGCACTAAAATCACTAAAACCAAAGAATTTCCCTTCCTCTTTGAGGTAATGCTACTAAAAGCTCTTCATACAACTTCGCATTAGTCCGTACGAGCACATTCAACTAAAAGTGAGAGGAATATTTCATTCGACATGGGTAGCGAATATGATTTTTAAGGACTTACTTCTGCCAGATCAGTGCCTTACCTAGTTAGTTGATCACTAAACCTAGAAATTTCAATGGTATATGACGCAAAATGTTAAAATTTCCCAAAATGAACGGATGGGTATCCCCACCCAAAAAAGGATCCAGATCCATTAAGAAAAGAACTTCAAATTTTCGCACGATTACTATAATTTACTTACTTCGTAATTGTAAAGTAAAAATCCGTATTTTATAGCTGTATAACACATTCACAATTTTACATTACCAATAAAAACCCTTTCCAGAGTCAACGTCAAAAAGCTTTATACACAGTTAAATTGGTAAATGAAACCTGTCAAACAAACACAATAAATTTCTTATAATTCTATAAAGGTCGTTGCTCAAAAATATGTCCCCAGCTTGTCGTGACTTAGGACGACGTTAACAGATGACAGCAGCATTAATTTTGACTAAACTTGCAGCATGCATATGATATTAGCATATTTATATTTGTAATAATATGTTTATTTCATTTTTGGTGTAAATCGACAAATTCTCTTTTTTGATAGATATCCGAATATGAGGTAAATTTGTTACGTGAGATAAGGGTGCTTTTTATGTTCCAGGTCGATGTTTTTTTAATAACTTTGAAATGAAATATAATTTTATTATTTATATTTTATTGATTCACTAACAATAACATTATTTATGGTATATTATGTGGGTCAAGTGGCCACCTCTGGCCGTGGCGCAAAGGCGAACTCTTTCAAGCACATTTTAACATAACATTTTTGCAGTCTTCTGGTGTAATTTCAACAATTTCATATCTAATGTTGTCCTTAAGCATCGAAGTTGTGGTTGGTTTACTAGTATACACCTTTCCCTTAAGTACCCCATAGGAAGAAATCGGAAGAGGTCAAATCAAAGGATCGTGGGGACCACCACTTTTTGACATTATTCGCACTGTGACACTTTTTGACAGTATATAATAGTCACAAATTGTAACATTCGAATTATAAATAAGCACTCGAGTTATAAATAAATTTTGCTTGTATGTGTTATATAACTTTTCCGGCCCGCGATCACAAGTATATACGCAAAAATCGTGTGCGAAAGGGAATCATGAAATTGATAAAACCATTACAAACTATGGTGATTTACATACACTTTTGTGTGTGGTGGACTTAAATCCGTCTCGTTTCCAACAACAGTTTGTAGGTGAAGGGGAAGGAAACAAGGAAAGAACCACGACGAAAGAATCAAAGTCTGGAATGAGCCATGAGCCTCTCGGCTCTCCACACTTTGATTCTTTCGTCGTGATTCCAACATTTCAAAAAACCAATCGACCTCCACATTAGATTTATTTGCGCGTTTCTTTGTTTATGTTTGTGTATACAATTATATTTTTTGATTTATTCGTATGCTAAAAAAAAAAGTTTATTATTTGCTGCAAAAACTGCTTCCTTGTTTGAAAACAAAAATATGTTTCCTCTCGAAACAAAAATTAACCTAAAATTAACCCAAAAACGACGAATAAAAAGGGGTCCTTGAAGTATTTTGCTTTGTAGTAGTGCGAGAATCAGTTGAATCAAAAAAAAATGTTCTCAAAAAAGAATTAAAAATGTAAAGGGGAAGGAAACGAGGAAAGAATCACGACGAATGAATCAAAGTGTGGAATGTCGGACTTGAAGCAAATTTTTCTGGACGGAAAAGGGATATATCATATACCATAGACAAACTATTTGTTTCCACTGTACGTATATGTATTTCATTACCAACATTTAGGCGTATATAATAAAAGCAAAAAGTCTTCAACAAATAAATTCTATTTAAAAGCACAAACAACTATTTTCTGTGCATTTCCTCCGCCTCACCCTTGTAAATTATTATTTAAAGTGTTTTGTGGTTCAGTCCCCATCACTCTCTTGACACTCTCGCCAGGGAATAGCTTCTTAGCGTTTTAACAGACTCTCAACGTGAGAAGTTACCCCTATACGTTTATCATGATAAAATCCTAAATATCTCACAATCTTGGCCATTTTCACGTTTATAGATATTGTTTTGGAGGTCGACAAGAGTCAAATTTGCCTTTTAGCTATGCGGCATCACTGTTTTTCTTGCAGTTAATGACATTGTATTTGCTACACCATTGGTTCATACTATTTATTGCGATTTGACCCTGAAGCTGAAGTTCGAGTCTCGAGTTGCTATGTACCACAATAACTTTTTCATCCATGCTTGTGTTAAATACAATATTCTAGACCAGAAGACCTAGAACAGAGCCTTGACATGCTTTGATGATTTGTTTAGTACCAGAATCATACATGTCCCTTATTACTGCGATTCGACTGCTGAAGTAGCAATACGAATGGCTAGTAAGTAATATTTCTAGGAGTTTTCCTATAACCGGTAGCAACATTATGGGTTTTTAAGATTTCGAAGAAAATGGATCTCTATCACTACTTCCTGATTATACTCATTTCGTCTGATTTTCACACCTTAGGAAAGTAACCAAATTTTAAGGAGCTGTTTACTAATTTTACTAAGCTGGATCCTAGGCCATGCAAGCTGAATTAATTCAGCGTTCAAGTTGTTATGTCCTGGTGGTTTGTTACGTTTGAAGCAATTGAGAGCACTGGTGGCTTCTTCCTCTTTTAAATGGGGGTCAACTGCTGATGGTAGCGGTCTCACCCATAGCTACCTGTGACTCAGTTTCACCTGGTGTTTCGTCCGGTAGAAGAAAGTAAAGTAACTCCAAACGTGTGTCATACCACGTTTCTGTGACGACTCCATTTGTCTTCCTAATGGTATTTAAAACAACAAGAGGTCTTGATTTGACAGCGGCAAATTTGTTTATACAAGACTCCATAGGTCTTTATTACCATGTTCCGCGACGTACCGTAGAAAACTACTTTGCTTCGCTTTAAACACTTCCTAGAAATACTTATTTCTTCCCCCCTAAAGAGTAATAATTATAACTCTTTTGCTCCTTGGCTTCTTTCCGTCTGATACGCTATTCTAAGCTTACGCATGGAACATCTATGTTTCCTTAGATTAGAGTTCCACCAACTATTTCGTTTCTTAGCTCCTCTCTTTCTCGGGATAGAGTTATTGCAGACACTTGTTAGCTGTTGAGATGAGCCAACACGAGTATCAATTTCATCGATCGAATTGATTTCTGGAAGTGTTTCTATACCGTCCTAGGAGCCAACCAAGTGGAAAGTAAATAGACCCCAGGCAGCTATTTTAGTGGCAAAGTTTTACTACTGCCTAGCGGACTATTCTGTGGCTAGTTTGATAACTCAAATTATGATTCTATCGTCACTAGATGTTCAACTTTCTCCCACCATCACCCAACTATCGATCCTATCAAGGCTCCATTGATTATTGTTAGGTCAATATTGGAGTTCCCATTAGACGAGAACGTCGTTGGGTTTCTCTGCAAGTTCATTATGAAGAAGTCACTCTTAGATACGAATTCCTCTACTTTTCTTCCATTATGTGATCATTACCTCTTGGTGTTGACCAGATAAAGGGCCTAGGATCGTTTCGATTTT
This sequence comes from Nephrotoma appendiculata, assembly GCA_947310385.1. Classification (NCBI taxonomy): domain Eukaryota; kingdom Metazoa; phylum Arthropoda; class Insecta; order Diptera; family Tipulidae; genus Nephrotoma; species Nephrotoma appendiculata. The sequence goes on from OX371224.1 coordinate 199,488,810, forward strand.
GCATAGATGGTACTCGGTCGACTGAATATATTGGACATATACTGAAAATAGATAGAATGAACCGACTTCCGATTGAATTTCAACACATGTGCAGTGGCTATCACAAAACTGACTTAGCTCACCATGTTCATGTCAACATTATGAATACTAATTGCACTCCTAGGATTCTCAGAACAGCCAGTTGCTACTCACTTCGTAGAAGGCATGCTTGATTTGATCATTGACCGAGTGTGATTCTTGCATACATAGGATATGTATGTCGTGGACAGAGATGCGTTCGCATATTTCTGATCCAACTATTTTAGTGCCATACATTACGTAGGTTGCTGTTACAATCTCTTAAATTTTGACCTACATTATGTTTATAGTGTTAGATTTCAGACGTTCCACAGCACTTTTGTATGCGTGCCATGTTCTGTTCAGATGAGAATATGTCTCTGTGCACTGACTGCAATTCTTTGCAATATAACCGTATCGTTGGCACCTAGTCAGAGTCAAATACTCTCCCACCTGGCCTCGTAACCAGTCCATATGCTTTCGATAGGTAACTTTCCTTTTTCTGAAATTGCTCTCCATACCGTCTCAGCCGAAACATTTTAAAACCTTTGTACGACTAAATTATTTGGTGGAATGTTTTCTCAATGACACTGACCATAAACAATCATTCTGTTTGCTATGAGAGTCTTGTAATTAGAACAAATTATCAACTGAAAAGAAAATTTCATCACCATCGTGTTACGCGAGTAAATTTTATATTTTGTGATCCTATAGCTTTCTTCTGTGCCTCAGTCCACTAATTTGTTGTTGTTATAGGCTTTCAAGTGCAGATAGTTGATAAGTATGCGATACAATAATGAAGGTTGCACGTTCCCACTGGCAGCTAGCTGTTTCATATGAACCACGGGTGCAGTTTTCACAAATTTTCACAACCCGGTTTTTGTGTTATTTTTACCGTCCCTGTATCTTTTAATATTTTTAATGTTCGGTATATGAATTTGTGATTATCATCATATGACAATATATTTTCTATTAGTTCATCGACTCTTTGTAAAACTTTTGCTTCGCGCAGTTGTAACTCCTTTGTCGAACAGATTTGAATTCGCTGCGGTTCCCTTGATTAGACAATCGCACTTGAAATTTTACTTTTAAATGTAAATTTTACTGTAATTTCTCGTGGAACCAAGAAAACATTTTTATTGGGAAGAGCTTTTCAGTAAATCCATAATCGATAATTATTCTAAAAAGCAAATTAACTTGTCTTTCAATTTTTCAAGTTCCCATTTAATGTTATTTTTTCGGTTCAGTTAATTAGACGCAACTTAGAAATATAATTAACACACAGCCATTTATATTTTTTTATTAAGAACATTTTCTCTTAATTGAGATTATCTTCAATCTTTCTAGCTATTTTTAATAATGCGTACTACCCCCATTCTTTAAAATTGCTTCAAAGATTTTAAGTAGTCCGATAAAATCTTTGCCCAGGCAGCTTCAATTCCTGCATTCCTGATTTGTATTGTTTGTCCAATTGTGAGCCAGACCCAAACGTTTTTGATGATCTTTATATCAGGGGGATAAGCTGGCCATAGTAATAACTCATCGTTTTGACCTGCAATCCATGCCTTTACAGCACGGGCATTATGTATGGGCACATTATCCTGTTTGATAATCTTCTGAAGAGGCCCAAACAGCTTCTGAATTTCTAACCAAAATATGAAATTGAAATATGAAATTTCTTGCTAAAATATGAAATTGCACCCCATACCATTATCCCTCCTTTTCTGGCATGATGCCGAGTCAAAAATTGTTTTTTCCGAGATAGTCATGAAAATAATAACTATATAGACTGGCCTATCTAAGCTAAATTTTTTCCATCCGAAAAGCAGCTTTTTCCAATTATTATTCATTGTTTGCGGATGCATTAAGCCCAGCTGCCTTTCTGATTTTGTTGGTGGAATGGGCTGAATTTGACGTCAGCCTATGAATTTTTCTTGTATCTTACGGCATCAGAACTGTCGATGACCTTTCTTGGTAGTTACTTCCATATGATGCACTGTCTTTTAAATAAGATTTTACGAGCTATAGCACAGTTGCAAAATCCCTCCAAGTGGTAGGTATCGATTTTTGTCCTTTCTGCCGTATTTAAAAAAAATGTCTACCCATTTTAATTCTTAATCAGCTATTGAATACTTACTTTGAAAATCTTGAAAAAAGTTTTAGCAACTTACACCGAAATTTACTCACAAATACTTAAATTTTACAATGCGTTTATTCAAGTGAACCGATAAAACAAAGACAAGTGCAGTTACATAGATTGCTATGTTTAAATTTTTATTCATTACAGTTTTACTGAGTAAAAATTTCTTTCTCTTCTCAATAAAAATATATGCTTGGCTCCCCGAGAAAATACGGTAAAATTTGCTTTTAAATGTAAAATTGCAAGTGCGTCTATTCTAGTGAACCGCAGTGTACATGTATACGACGAAAGAAAATTTTTTTGTGTTTACAATAAATTTGCAATAAATATTTTTCCAGTATATAGCATCAGGGGTATCCAAACAGTAGTGCTTCTTTTATGCTGAGAAATGTTACTCATTATAGATGAATATTCAATTCTCTCATTTGGCTTCAGTTTGGGTTCATATTTACCAACATATTGAGTTAAAGAACCGTTTTGGTGGTTTATTTGGGCCGCTCTCTTTGATTATCATATGCTAGCACGCCACGATTAAATAGTGTTTCTCTAAATGTTGCACAAAGGTTTCATCAAGCGCTCTAAGATTATCACTAGATTGACCTTTTAACTTGATACAGCAAGAAAAAACACTCAAGCTGATTTGGATGAGTATGGTAAATTCCTCCTAAAGCTCAAACGAATCATGCATCTGGGTGAACTTGATCCGTTGGTACCCTCGTGTATAATAAGAGGCTAGTTAATGATACAATAAAGTTTTAGCAAACACACCCTCTTAACAGAGCTTAAATAAAGCTGATAGAGAGCGTGCAGCGCTATCATTCCGTTAGTAAAATAAGCCCTGTATCCGTTTTTTTAACAACAAGTCGTTGTTTAGCAGGTTAATCTTTCGAAGTGTTGTACACCTGTGTTCTGAGGGTGGAGCAGAACTACGCTATAAAAATGTGAAGAGGAAGATAAGCTAAATAATCTAGAATTCCTTACTCCCGCTAAAGAAAAACGGAATTATCAAGACTATGGCATAATGAGCATGTCTGTGAAGTTAGCCCAGGATTTCATTCAAGAAAAATAAAAAAATGTCATCAAGCAACACTAAAGCTGCATTATCATCTCAGCCCAGGATTTGTTTATAATTTCTGTTAAATATAATTAAATACGTACAGCATCGCAAAAAAATAATATAATGTGAATACTTATTCCAGAAAACAAAAAAATTACAGAAAATTGTACATTAAAAAAATAATAAAAAACTTTAATATACGTGTTTAACTTTATAATATTCGTACTGTTATAGTGCCAATCTCAACATACGGATCGACTTGGGATTTTTATTGTAAATAGTGGTCATCATTACGAGTCAATGCGGCTTGCTTTAATTTCCGTAACTCGTGGTTCCTGTGAACCATTAATTAAATTCTGTCATCCTTAGGCCCTACAGATAAGAGCCTATAGCGCCAATCTCAACATGCAAACCAACTCGGGATATTTTATTTTTAGGATAAGCAACAGTTATTATGACAAGCTGATATGAACTGGTTCGATTTTCGGAACTCGTGGTTCCTGAGAACCATTAATAAAAAAAACTGGTTCAGATATACTGGGCCATACACATATGGGCCTATAGCGCTAATCTAAACATACGGATCGACTTGAGATTTTTCGACTTAAGATATCGATTCGTAATGATGACCACTATTCACAATAAAAATCCCAAGTTGATCCGTATGTTGAGATTGGCGCTATAACAGTACGAATATTATAAAGTTAAACACGTATATTAAAGTTTTTTATTATTTTTTTAATGTACAATTTTCTGTAATTTTTTTGTTTTCTGGAATAAGTATTCACATTATATTATTTTTTTGCGATGCTGTACATATTTAATTATATTTAACAGAAATTATAAACAAATCCTGGGCTGAGATGATAATGCAGTTTTAGTGTTGCCTGATGAATTTTTTTTTATTTTTCTGGGATGAAATCCTGGGCTATAGCTTCGCAGAAATATAATGAGCACTATTCTCTCCCGAGTATTGTAAGAACTCTTTTAGATTTTAGCAAAGATGCGATTGAATGAGCCGGATCCAATCTGCACTTGTACAATGAACTTAATACATTCTACATCCTTCTTACTTGCTATCGAAAACACAACAATACTGGCACTAAAATAATGCTAGGTAGCCGGAACCAATCGAAATATGCAATTTGTCGTAACTAAAAAATTACACCCCACGGAATCTAAAATAGTGAACCAACGTAGTTCGACTGTATAATCACCGCGTAACCAGTCCATCCATATAACAAAACATTTTTCTATAATATTTTTGTTTGGAAATTATTACGAAAACAAACAGCAAAGTAGAAAAAACTTGCTAGCTATATGACAGGTAAAAAAACAAAAATTACAAAATGTAATCAGTATTGTAAAGGTAACCGTGAAAGAATGTTGTACTGTTAATTCGTATTCGTTATTGAATAAGCAAAACACTTGTGTAATTAAATAAACAATTTGTTTACTCGCAATTCATCAGTGTCTTATCAGTTTCAGTTGTACAACGAGCGAGTGCACGCGTGTTTTAATTAATTTATAAAAGTTTTATAAGTTTGGTGTAACAATACCGATTTCGGGAAATAAAGTTCAAATCAGTTTGAAATTATCAGTAAATTGCGGATATCGTATAACGTGAGGTAATTGTTATGTTTCAGTGTTTAGTTTTAATTTTTAATTATGTGAAATAAGTTATTAATGTTGTGATTTTGCAATAATTTATTGCAAATTTGTATTGTTGTGGTGTTTGAAAATCTTCTTCGTTTTGAAATCGTTGCTTCATCTAAAATTTATAACTTTTCGTTTGTGTATTTTCTATGTGAACGTGCTGCTGCCTCTATTAGGTAATTATTGCAACAATATTTAATTGTTTCAAAAGTTTTCTCTCATTCAATTAAAATATGATTGTATGCATTATTTACCGTACAAAAACAAAAAACAAAAATACTTTTGTGGATCATATGTAATATACTCGTACATATACACAATGTATGGGTGCTATAGAAGTGGAAAAGTGGGTCAGTTATTATATGTGCCATCAATGAATGCGAAACAGTTTTGGCTTAGTTATATACATACAAATATATACCTATAGTTTATTGATAGTTTTTGTTGTGATGCAAGATTTGCATAAACAAGTGAGATTTTGTGTTTTGTTTTGTTCAATGGGATGGACTACACAGCTGTGTTTTTATTACTATATGTGTGTATACTACTCCGGGAAAGAAAAAAGTATAATTGTGCTAAATGTCTTTGATTAAATTAAAAATTGTTTTACTAATCATAATAACATTCTATTTCTAAACATCGATTACAAATAAAATATGTATCTCCATTATTATACAACAGACTATATGTAGCAGTAGATCTATTTTTAAAAACCGCAATTTTCTGCCTCACATAATGCAACATGTTAGTTACATGCATGTTTTGCACTTGTGAGAAAAACGTGTTCTCCATTAATAAGAGTAACAAAACTAAATAGTATTGATTGATTCGATATTAAAAGCTGTCACTAAAGTCCATACCTCAACCTTTTATACTCGTAAACCGGTGTTTCTAGTTAACTTGATGGAATGTAAATAAATGTAGCTAGAGACTGGCTTTTTAATTCAAATGCACATGTAACAAACTATTTCGTTTGGTATACTTTAGACGGTATTTTAATTAAAATATTAACAGTTGTTTAAATGAAATGAAATAAGATAACAAAATGGTTATACATAATTGCAATATACATTTGTAGTGAATTAGTACACTGATTTGATTGATCTATTTATTTTTTAGTTGATTAAAATTTTGACAAATATTTATGATATCTGTACAATCAGATCCAAACTAATCAATTCTGATTAGATCTTACGCATAGTCAAATGCACTTTACATTTTAAGAATCCACACAATCACAATGTATAGATAAACTAGTTTTAAATTACAATAAGTGTGAATAAAACCAAGAAACTTTGCAAAATGGCTTGTGGTAACGACCGAGATAACTCATACTCATTTCTAACATTTGCTACTTAACTGGATGATTTGAAAATCACTTGTAACTGTAAAAAGAATGTAATTAATTGCAAACATAAGTTTTGACGGTGCGCTTAAATTATCAATTTAGACAAACAATATTCACACTTAAAAGTTTTGTGATATTTCATCGCCCGGAGCAAATATACCCGGAGGCAGATCAGACAGTCGTTACCGCTCTCTAATTTAACTAACAAATCAAAAAAATTCATTCATTATATTTACATAGTCAAAAATCACGATGAACCACAAGGAATTTTCGATGAACCACAAGGAGAGTAAAGTGATAAGCCACTATTTTTAAATGAAACAGTTACTAAAGAAAAAAAATAATCTAATAAAGAGGTAGTTAGCAAACAAAAAATCTAACAAGGAATTTAAAAAATTACTTCTTCCTCTAAGTAAAATACAAATGCTAAATAGTTGTGCCATTTTTTAAACCGTCATGTGGGTGAGGAAAACATATCTTAATTTTAGTGATTAAGGTTATCCACCTTACATGCATTTTTTCTGGAAACTAATTTTTTTAAATTTTTTTTTGCAATTATGAAATGTATAACGGATTTTGCTAAAACTACATAAATTGAAAACAATCTTGCATTAGCTGCAACAAGTCAGTCAGTGACATCAGTGAAAAATATTAGCGATAGTAATAAAAAAAAAGACGGGAAAGATTCGGAGCCGAACTCTATAAGCATTTTTGTTCCCTAAAACCCTTATCCACCCAATCCCAAAATCCAACACCAAACCCAAAACACCTCATCCCAACCCCCCTCCACCTTCCATACCACTACTCTTACCACCCCCATTACCACACCACCCACACAAACCCACATCCACACGAGCAATATTTTTATACCACATTCACATGCTCTATGAAACCAAAATAGAATAGTAAATAAAAAAATTCTATAAATTTTAAGGAGAGCAATTAACAAAACCCTACATATCTCCCAACACCCTAAACACAGAATCCAAATCAATAGGGTTCTATCACATGAATTGCTTGAACTTTTAGTGAAAAAATTAAGTTGATACCTCCATCCGTTCTCAAGTTATCGTAGACACACATGGACAGACGGACACATGGACAGACGGCAAACCGAAACCATATAGCACACATGGCCAAATTGCGGCTCGCGAGCCGCACGTGGCTTTTTGAAAGAGTGGCTCTCGAAAAGAAATAAAAAATTAAAAAACATTAAAATTATTTTATGCTCTTAATTGAAAATTGCGACTTCGATTAAGTTGGCTCTAGTAACGAGAATTTATTAGAATTCGGCTCCACGTGTCGTGAAGCACGTGGAGCTTGGCCATATAGCATTGTTTTAACAAAAATGCTTAAAAATGTTGGTTAGTTTTTTTGAAATAAATAAAAATATAAACATAAATTACATAAGTGAAATAAATAAACAAAATTACAAACATTAAAATACATTGACATATAATACAAAACTATAAAATATTTGCATACTATTTCTTTAAAATATCGTGTAAAATATACAAACTTACCCGGGTACCTTTGTTACTCTAATTCGTACAACTAAACTACGTTTTGCTCTCACGTACGTCCAAGTTGTAAAATATTCAATTTTTAAGTGTAATCGTAATCTATCAATTGAACTAGAACTTCTCATAAATTTAGCACTTTTTATTATGACTGAAACATACAAAACTATAGATGTCTAAAAGTGCAAAAGGTACCCGGGTACCTTGTCACTCACATAAGGGTTAAACAAATCTTTTTGATCTCAAAACACAAATAGCTTTATATTATACGTTTATTTCAGGGTTAGAGGAAGTTTTTTTTATTATTTTTTTCTGAAAATACAAATCGGTCTGTTTTATTATTCAACAGCGAGAAGCGTAAGCCGGTGTATTGTACACCTTACGAAGGTTGGGCAGAATCAAATGATTCGGTGTGCATCAAACACTATTAAATTACATTGCACACTGTTTGTTGTAATTGACATTCATTTCAGAGTAAAATTTAATTAACCGAGTATACCCGGTTTAAGCACAATTAAACAAAGAAAAACGCAGTGTGCAGAATAAAATTATTAAGGTTGAATAAAAAACAATAATTTTTGATAGCGCAAAAAATATCAGCATCAAAAATAATTGTTTTAGGGGACATTGGAGAAAGAAAAGGCTATTAGATTTGTTTTGGTTTCAAAATGAAACATATCTATCAGGAAATATGATTTATTTAGTTTTGTTTTTTGATCACCCAGTAAAATCAATAGCCTGCTTAAATTATAATTGATATTTTAGGGATATTTTATTGAACTTTTTAATCGATAAAAAATTTGCGTTTGGATCGATAAAATTTGCACCCGGATTGCAAATCGTGTTGTAATTTTTTAGGTATGCGTAAACAACATTGTCTATCGATACTATTGTTTTTCAATGCGAATTGTTTATGTCAAACAATTTAAAATCGGATGGAAGATTCGAAATGGGTCAAAAAAGTACCTAAGCAGTGAAAAAGAACATGCTATCATAGCATTATTAAAAACAAAAAACTATTCATACCGCGAGATCGTAAAAATTGCAAAAGTTTCTTGCTCATCAGCAAGTAATTTAGCAAAGATTCTTCAATCTGGGGGCACATTTTATATGACCAAGAGAATAAACTGTAACAGGCCGTTACAGAATCGGCCCAGTTCTTCAGAAAGAGACCAGGAGAGAGATTTAGGGAGAACTTCGTAGTCAGGAGCATAAAACATCCACCATCAGTAATGATATGGAGCTGCATTAGTGGAGATAGACCTGGTCCAATATAGTTCGTAGAGGTAACCATGAGAAAAGAACAACATAAAAAGGTGTTAACAGACGTCGTTTTCCTTACATGAGGTTGCTACCTCAAGGCCAATACTCTTACACTTTTATGCCAGATGTAGCAGCTCCTTACCATACTGCAAAATGAATAGAGAATGTCCTCCTTAACCAAAATATTGACATCGTCCCTTGGCCTGGCAATTCTCTGGATTTAAACCCTATCGATAATTGTTGGGCCTTACTTAAGTCCAACGTACATATATCAAACCCCCAATCCTATAGTGTCCCTAAAAAAAATATTGAAGAAATAGTGATTAAATTCGCAATATGATCAATACTTGTTTATGTGGCATGCCTGAAAGAATAAAAGCTGTGATTTAAAATAAAGATAGTTTAACCAAATTTTAATTGTTTTCCAATATACTCAAAATTATTTAGTTTTAAAGAATTAAAAGATCAAAAAAAATATTTTTGGTTTTATTTATATTTTGAAAAAATATTGGAGGTTTTCACTTTATTAATAGTGTTCATAATTCAATGAACAGGAACTGTACATGACATAAAACAGGGCAACGAGCCATCGATTTGTTTTACTTTTGCGTGTGTAGAGTCGATTCATCTAATCAAATGTATCAACACCGCCTGTCGTGGCATTGCAATCCGTAATAAAAATCTATTTGGATGTTACCATCTATAGATTGATTAACGTAGAGATTAATGGTGCATTATGGAGAAAATATTTGTTTGTATATGTCCAGTCAGGAAATTATTTTCGGAGACCGCGAAAATTGAATTGATACTCTTTCCTATACAAAGAGAAATATTTCGGACACCGTTCTTCTGGCTGTGTATGTTTTCCGCAAAGTGATCCTATTTAGTTTTTTGCAAGCTGTTTTTATAATTAAAACACATGTCAAAATGCATCTAATTTTGTCAACAGCAAGTGAGCTGGTGTAGTATGTGTATAATCAAATCTAATGAATCGGGTTGTTTATTCAGAAAACTTACTAAACACGTTTACCAAATTTCAGATTCTTCCATTGAGTCACTGATATCTGAAATGCATTATTTTTTGGTTAGTATTTTCGGCGTAACCTTATTGTACTGCAGCTTCCATACTACATTGCTAAAAACTCTAATAGAATAACTAGAACCACAGATTCCAATATTTTTGTTCCTCGTCACCTGAAGCGGAGACGTGAATGAACTCGATAAAATTCGTTCTCTCTTTTATTTTCATGTTATAGTTAGGATCATTGAAAAAAGGTATATTCACTAGAGCTGAATAACTGAGGAATTTCAAAATGTCACGATTAAAAAGGCAAACACTAAACGGATAGGAAACAAACAATCCAATCTAGCAGATCTTGAAGCACAACACAACAATTTCCAAATTATTGGCTGTGCATGGTGTGCATATCAAGCAGCGCAGCAGTTTGTTATGTTTTAGTCGTAAAATCAAATTATGCAAATTTTATCGAGGTTATGACTACCAGTAAAGCGCAGTAAAATGATTATATTGGCTGTAGAACCTATTGAGGCCACGGCAGATTCAATATAATCTTCTTGTCAGTATAATTTTTTGTCTAAAAACCAATTTTATACAACTAATTAAGTAAAAACAAGAAAATGACTCTGACCCTAATTTCTTCCAGAAACCGAATTTTAATCTTTTTCATTATTTCGGCGGTCATGAGTAATGTCGATCATGCGGCTTCAATTCTTGCATGAGGTGTTCTTGAAAGAACATAAACCAAGATGTTTCTGCAAAATCTTTCATAAATTGGTTGGACACGGCTCGGCTCTTCCTGAAAATTACGTTCCACAGCAGCAAAAGCTTTTTCGGTGCGCACTATAGGTCGTCTCTTTGAATGCATATTATCAGTTATAGTGTATGCATGATATGAGAATTATCCATGTTTATTGGAGTTACTTGTTCGGATGAACATTATGTCGACTCTAAAATGGACGCACCGCATGGGATGTTTTGCGTAAGTCTATTCATGTTAAAATGGCGAACCAAACAGATCAAAATATTGAAGTATACCTGAAATTTTAGGATCCTTTTTAGTAATATTCGTGTTTTGAATACTGAGCTTGATATCACCTCTGTAATGAATTGTAGCTCTGTTATTAAAGGAGCTTTGTTTATTATCTCTACTCTTACGTGAAAGTTTCAGCATTAAATGGTGCATTTACCGATGCGATCTAATATATGTATGTTTTAGTTATAAGTACATATTTATTTTGCGGTTGGCACTTTTTTAAGTGAACTAACCACTTAAGTGACGGCTTTTTTCGAGAAAGTGTGTTCATAAATTGTCAGGTTTTTTTTACATTTCGGGCAACTCAAAAAAAAATCGAACTACGCCCCGAGTCACGCTCGGGAAAATTACTCAACTGGTTAAAGGATTTCTTGCATCTAATCATCAACTAAATTGATTTTACTTGAACATTTAAATATCAACCTTATAGTAAAGTTATATTAAAGTTTACCAGACAAGTAGTGCAGTGATTAAAGCTTCGGCACTTGGACCGGGAGGCACTGGGTTCGAATCCCACCAGAGGCTCCATACAACGCGAATTTTCGCGTGGGTATACTGTAAATATGTGAATGGGTGGTGTGTTTGTGAATGAAAAGGGAGTATGTATTAATTATTAATTGACCTCCAAAGGACAGTAAATCCACTGGATAATTAATACTTTCTTGAAAAAAAAAGTTTCTTAAAAGATAACTATTATTACGGATTCATTAAAGCGCGTTTAATTCTAGAATTCAAAAACTGAATTAAAACCACAACCCAATCTTTTGTTGTTTGAGAGCAAATCTGGCGATAAATCAAAATTTGTGCAAATCAATAGTCTTTAGAAAAATATTTTTTTTGGTGTCTTAATTAATACGTTACATAATTCTTGATCAAATTTTGATTATCGAACTCATTACTGAATATAGTTAATGAAATCAGGGCTTAAAAATTTAGTTTACGAAAATTATGGCCTAATTCACAAACTGTATGTAAACTCTGTAACTGTAAAATTTAGGATAAGTACTAAAATGGTATTGATAAAATGTAACTTAGATCTATAAACGGAAGTTTTGTACTGCAACTTTGCACCACCAAATTTGATTACGTAAAGTTGCAATATCACGATTTCAATAGCGAATAACTCAAAAATTGTCATTTTCTTTCGAAAAAAAATTTTCTTTTCGGTTTTTGCATATATATGCTGTTACCAATAGCATCTCTATACCAACAAAAGTTGAAGCTAATAATGACAATTGTAGGTTTTAGGCTTTAATATAAAATTTATTTGTTTAAAATTTATTAATTTTCTTATATACACCTAAATGTTGATAATCAAAATACATACACGTATGGTCAAAATAAATAGTTTGCTGCGATATACACAGAAATAATATTTTTTTTAGGTATACTAACGAATAACAACCACTGTACTAATATGTTGTTTGACAACTGTACAATACATTCTTATTTTAATATAGTTCTTAATTAATTTACGTAAAGTTCAATATTTTTATGATATACAAACAAACCAAATTTTTTAACGCGAGTTTATGTCAATATTCGAGTGCCTCCATGATCCATCGAATTTTATAGAATATTCTAAAATAAAATATAATTTGGGTTCAGCGGCAAATTTATTTTGCATTGATTTACAGCGGCGATAAGTCTACAGTTTGTGAATATCACTTTTAGCGTTCTAATGTATCTTTTTCTCTGTAAGCAATTTCCAGAAAGTTGCAGCTATAGAATTTTTAAATTTTCAGAATCGAGCCATTTCACAGTTCGACGTTCAATGTAATCCATTAATTATGATCAACATCGCTAATGATTAGTTTGTTAATATTCCTTATATGATATTTAGCGAGCATAGAAAAATCGCCAGGAATGTGTATGAAATTTGGATTCCTTATGGCCGGTTGCACAGAAAGCGACTAACGGCCGGTTAGTAGTGCGCCTGTTAAATGTTTTATATGAAATTTGTTTTCGCAAATCGCAATCAGAAAAAAATCAACGCAAACTTGATTAAATATATTTTATTCCATGGAAATATTGAACGATTAATTAAAAAGTTATTCACAACCTAAAGATTTTTATGGATAAAATATGTACATTGTATTTGTTGACATGGTACTTGCAACGTGCAGATGTTGTAGTTGTGTGAGAAGCTAAATGGGTGATATTTGTGAGGATGTACGCTATAATGGTCCATTTAGACTGAGTGATTTAAAATCCGTGATAGCTGTGTTTATTATTTATTTATTTCATAAATAAATCTATTCTGTGAGTTGTCTATGATTTCAGGTTCAAAACAGAACATTCAGTTTAAAACAACACATAACAAATTAAGGACGTTCCGATTTCCGTAATAATTAATTTTTCCGTGATAATTTTGACTAGTTAGAATAATTTTCTGTTCCACATAACCAATTAGTTCATTTGCTGTTCGATTACTAAAATATTTTTGACATTATTAAAAAATGGAATATGTAATTGTAATTGTATATATTGAAAATAAGGCAATTAAATATTTAAGAAGCTTATTTTGGATTAAATATTCCATTAAACGTGTTAATTCTGTTTAAAAATTAATATTTTGATGAACTCATAACAACAGCAATTATAATTTCGCAATCCGAAATATGGTGTGTTCCCAAGAATCCCAACGTAAACAAAATATCACTCAAAAATTATTTCGGTTGTGTAAAAAATTATAACGCATAGCTGCTGTAATAATTTGGTTGCATTCAGCATAATGTCAAAATTATTACCGAAGAAATAATTATCACGGTATTCGGACAGGTCCTAAATAATTCTTCAATATATTTTTGAAGTTGTCCTTTAATAAATTAAAGTGAAATAGGTCATCGATGTTGTGGAACGATTTAGACAACCTATTAATGGCGTTTTTTCTCCATAGTTTGTAGAATGATGTTCTAGCGCTAAAAACTCATAGTTTCGAAATGTCTTGCATGACACATGAACTGATGATATGTTTTCCAAAATGTAAGCTGAATTAATGTGACAAAGGACCCATCCCAATACTGTTAATTATCACAGTTCTATTGTAATAATTTTGACAGTGTTCTGAATGCAACCAAATTATTACATCAGCCATGCGCCATAATTTTTGACATAACTAAAATAATTTCTGTATCATTTCATTATTATTGTTGGGCCCACATGCGCCATTTTTTGAATTACGAAATTAAATTATACGTTGGTTATGAATTTAATAAATTATTGTTTTTGTCCAACTAAATGAATACAATTAATGAAATGTTAATGATCTAAAATAATCTTGAGTTATCTTATGTTCTATATGCAATAACGATTATTAATATTTTTTAATAATGTCAAAAATTTTACAGTATTTCAGTATTCGGACAGGTCCCAAGCAAAACTAGTATGTGCGACTAATATGTGATTTTGTATCCTTAACTTAACAAATCATGTCTTCGAAAAAAATGAGTGGTTCCTATAAACCACACCAAGCAGCAGTAGGGAGCAGCAAATTTAAATATTACCTTATTCGCTTGTGTATAATGATACAAAATTATAGTTTGAGTACACATGTGAATTGCCAGTGTGGATTGTTTGGAATATGTTACGCTGATCTTGGTGTGTTTTATCCTTTATGCGATGAGAACATTTGAATTCTGGGTTGCAAATTTTTCTAAGTACGTATTTCAGATTTAACGCAAATAGAACTAAATTTGAAATATTTAGAAAAATTTGGACCCCAAATTTTGTTTTATATTTATTTTCACTCAAGCCAATTGAAAAAACTCCTCTAAGGCTTATGACTTTAAACCGAGAATCACGCCATCAGCACGATAGGTATTGAAGGTTCTGAAAATGATTTTTCAATTGGATGATCGGCAATCGTAAGACTGAATCAATTCTAAATATTGTGCAGTATCAATAAGGTCAATTACCTTAGCTTGTTGTAAACGCGACCAATTTAAAAGAATTTTGACGTTTGCTTAGCGTTCGGGTGATTTTTTTATTTTTGATTTAGCGCCATCGAAACTTTAATTGATCAATTTAACCTTTGCTTGCATACTTTACTGTGTTTATTTCCGTATATGTGTATAATATGCTTTAAATTTTTAGTTTGATTGGATGCTTAATTTAGATAAATTTTATTTAACATTAACCTGCTTGCGTAAATGTTTGTTGATCATGTTATATCATTACTAATTTGGCTTCAGTATTGCAGCTCTAAAATCAAACTGTTCATATTTCGTACGCTCATAAATCGGTTCTTCATATCCGACATTGAAATATTTAATTTTTGAAATTTTAAAAGAACGTGTGGGTTGAACTTGAGTAGTTGAGAAAATTGCACGTACTTCGTGAGCTCAAAACTCATTTAATCATGTCCGACTTTGAGATATTTAGTCTATCCATTTTTATAACAGAATATGTGGTTTGAACATGCGACACTGAAATATTAATGTTTTCAATTGTAAAAGAATTTATCATTTATACAAACATTTAAACAATGCGGCAATTTAACAGCGGCTGGTACGATATTCTTTTTAGTTAAGGGGTTAATTTTTAATTTTGTTAGTGAGCTCAAAAGCGAAGTTAACTTTAACTGAAAGCTCATAAACAGCTTCTAGTTCTCTAATAAAAAATTATTCAAAATATGTATTCTATTATTAGAGGATGGAGGCAGAACGAGTTTAAAATATTTTGTTTGTGGATTTCAGGGCCCATAAACCAGTTATAATTCTAATTATAATTTAATGATTGTTTTCTAATAAGATGAGGTGAGTATGGATGAGCTCAACAGTGGTATAAAAATTCATTTCGCATGGATATATTATATTGTCTACACGGCACCGCCTGTGAATATAATAGTTCATTACTCATTTGTTCCTACTTGTTAATATAGCAATATAACAAAACAATGTAAAATTGGGCCACATTTTTGAATATTTTGTAAGCGGTGTATCATTATTACTTCCGATTTTCCTTTGGTTACTTTTCTATAGATATCTCCACACCACCAACTAGTCCATAACTAGATAAATTACGCGAGAGAAATGGTTATTATTCACGACGCTGTTGCCTATGTCGCAATCCTAATCTCGGCTATCAAATCAATTAAGTATTTTGACATATCGCAACGTCAGCAAATGATACGTCAATTTTAACCTAGCATTGATTATGGTCAGCGAATAATTTAACCTGTTTAATCCGGAAATATGAAATTATACCTTAGAACTTGATTTTTATCTTTGTTCAGCCAAATGCTTTAAAACATAAACAACATATTATTGGAAGGTTAACATTTCGAGGTGATGTTTACTAAAATTTTATTCAATGTGCAAGTTTTGATTATCACAACGCGTCACTAATTTTGTCAAACCAGCCTTAATTTATTTATTTATAAGTTTACTAAATCTGGAATGTAATAAGTGATGTTTAGGTATGAGTACTATATACCTAGTAGATAGATAAGATAAGTGTTGTTGTATAAATGAACACATCTGGGACCTGTTGGTCATCTTTACCTATATGGTTTTTGAAATTAATTGTTTTATTAAAATCTTGTTTGAACTTTTTATTTATTTTATTTACATTTTGGGACCTTGCATTGTGGTTTCTGCTAGTTGTACATGAACAATTTTGTGTAATTGCCCTAAACTTGATAACTTATTGTGTCCAGTTTTACTGTAAAATAATCTACTCCAGGGGTAACTGCTAAATTAAATGTTACAAACATATGCTACATTGACTCATAGACGGAAAATTTGTAAGAACCACAACTATCAGTTTTGACGGGATGAGATTATTGATTTGAAAAATGAGTCTTTTCCCATGGAATATTGTTTATACCATGGGGTTGTAGTATTAGCGAATTACTGCTTAGCCTACGAAATCGATTCTTTCATATTTTCCATCTATATTTCATTCTCACAACTAACTTTTCGTGCTTACGAATTTATAATTTTTATTTTGTTTTCTGTATTGTAATGGTTTTATTGTGATTGATCCGTATATTGGTCTATTTTTAGTACTCTTGAATTAAATACACAATCGTAGAAATTTACTCCATTTAGCGTTAATCTGAGTAACAACAACTAGATAATCGACACTTACTTATATACAATCAACTTCCCAACCACCCCATACTTAGTATAAGGTATACAGGAGTATGGAGTATGTACGGAAACACAATAAAACCATTACAATAGAAAAGAAACCAAAATAACTTAACCTAAGTAAAAAATATTGTTGCCAATCGTCATGTGTCTTTTTCACTTGCGATTGCAGTTTACAACATTGCAATTAAAAATTTTTTTTAGATCAAATAAATGTACAGAAATTTACTATTATAAAACAAACGATGTATTGATATTGACGAACAAACTTGAGAGTTAATCAAATATTGAATTTTTAATATTTTTTAAATTATATCACAATTAATAATCAAATAATTTGTACTACTTCACTTTACAAATGTCTCTACTTATCTACTTCTGCATCGCTGTTCGAGACTATTCCATTTAATGTGACACGTCATCAATTCCCCTGTCTTGATGATTAACGTCGTTGTTGAGTCCAGTATTTTCCGTAATGACTATCGCAGCCGTTTACAAGTGCCTTCGTTATTTCCATATTCTTCTTCACATGGAATGTCATTCTAAAATCCAATTTCCAATCAGTATTGGAGGAATACTTTCGGTATCAGTATTGTATTCGGTATTCCAATCAGTATTGGAGGATTCGGCACCATCGATTCGTGGTAAAAATAATAATCGTCTCAATAAAATTTATTAACTTTGACTAGATTCAACTTCCTACACCTTTGGGTTGTAATAAGGGGTGATGTATACCTTAAACACCGAGTATTATAATCCATTATAGTCAATGTAAATCACTTTCATCTTAGTTCTGGGGCCTAGTTGAATCCGATATACAACATCATTAATCCGTAAGATTAATCCTTCCCACCTTTGTTTTAGTTACTGTGATATCCCATCTTCCCCCCCTCTGTGAATCGCCCGTTACCC
The DNA here is from genome assembly GCA_947310385.1 of Nephrotoma appendiculata. Classification (NCBI taxonomy): domain Eukaryota; kingdom Metazoa; phylum Arthropoda; class Insecta; order Diptera; family Tipulidae; genus Nephrotoma; species Nephrotoma appendiculata. The sequence continues at coordinate 199,506,912 of OX371224.1, forward strand.
GTTCTTAGGTCGTATCTAGTTTTCATTCTATCGCTGGCCTTTGCGAAATTGCTTCTTCTGCGATACCCTAACACTTTTCACAGATGTTCTTCCAGAGTCCGGTCAAAGCTTTCTATCTGTCTCGAAATTTCTACCTTAATCCGAGTGTGGTACTCCGAATCTGCAAACCTAATTGTTCACAAATGTGATGGCTACTGTCCTGTTTCGCAATCGGATAGGCGTCCAACCACTTGCTGAAGAAGGCAATACACACCATTATGTATATCGATTACCATTTTGTGTTTCTGAAAATGGGCTGGTGATACCCATTGCTACACGTTCAGATGGTGCTCTAACATTGAATTGCTTCATTCTCCCTTTTACCCAAGTTTGCGGTCCCTTACTCGCATCACTCACTTCACACTGTCTGCATCGATCTTCGATGTCCTTGCGGCAATTGATTCAATAAAACCAAGATTTTTTTTTTGATTCCCAAATATGCTCCGGATCTTCCACCGAGTGTTTCTTGTAGAATTTCTTTAGAGATTCCAAGATTCTCACCAGTATTCCATCATCATATTCTCAGCTAGGATTTTTAGATGCAATTGCATGCCTGGGTCGTCTTTCTACCAACCATTTAGTTACTGACCCAATTGACTTATCAGTCTGCTGGTCTTCATTTGAATCTTGTTTATCCCAACCATGTTTTGATTCAAACTGGATTCGTGCAATAATTATGAAACAGTTCTTTACTTTTGGTTTTACACATTGCTTACATTGAACTGCACAAGACCTTCTGGATAATCCATCTGCATTGTTGTGCAAAATATGCCTTGTCGGTGTTCAATCTTGAAAGTGTTGGCTTGTAATCGTTCGATCCATCTAGCTATTTCCCTTCGGTTTCATTAGACTGCATCAACCAATTGAGTGCCGCATGAACTATTCGGTGAACAAACTCTTGACCATCCAGATATTTGTGGAAAGGTTTAACACTGTCCACAATAGCCAACTGTTCTCTGGGTCTTATACAAAAGTTTATTTCTGCAGATAGGGATGGGACAACTCTATCTTTGCCCTCTTGCTTCTGTGATAACACTGCGCCTATCTCTGTGTTGTTGTAGCATCTGTAGAATATCCCATCGGCCTGTGGTTACAATAAAATACGAGCGCCTCATAATTTCTTCTTTAATTTGAAATGATTTTTGATTTTGGAACAGAGAGTTCCACTCCACTCGTTGTATTTTTTCGCTAAGGCGAATTTCAATCGGCGCTAAGGTCAATCCATTACTAATACTAACGACTCGCGGATGGAAATATGATTATTTCTCACAGCTGTACATATGATCACCCCTTTTCTGATTACATTTTTTGGTGTCCCCACGTTCAAAATGTACTGGAACTTTCACCAAGGCTCTCGCACAACAGCCGGTTAATTAATTTTAATATTTGTATGCGTTGAATTGCTCCTCTGCGACCCAACTATTGTGCTTTACTGCCGTTTGGAACTGGACTTTAAAATATTTAAATGGGATCCTGCTATCTAATGTCGGAGGTTTTAAAATTACCATTAAAATTACCATTGAGCTTCCGGTAGCAGGCCGTCCGCAATGCTTGCTTAATATCTTTGCTTATTCAATTTAGCATTCAATCCCTTTAGTTGAAGCAAAACTGAATCATGTCCCTCATGCCCAAAAATGTTTTCTGGTATTCGGGGGAAGGCGGAATCATATCTAAGTACAGTTCTGTTGAACAATACTTGAATCGAATACAAGAATATCTGACATGACATGACTATTTGAAATGAGCTGTAAGGATTTAGTTTCTGAATAATATATACCATAGTAAAATTTGAAAAATACTGTTAGAGCACCCACAATACTTCTGGGGTCGACATAATTGTGAAAGGATGTAGTGAGTTTATCATACAAACGACCCTGTTCTGAATTCTATGAAAATTATCAAATGGGATTTAGGAGCTCAACAAATAAAAGAGTTAAACTCGTTTTTTGATCGAACGTAAGCATTTTAAAATCTTAATATTTCTTCTAAACTGGTGTGAAAAAAATGTTGCCTCGGGTAATCAAATCCAAACATTGACATACCAATTGCATTGCATATTGCCAGCAATGACATACATGTCGTTACTTGTTGAGATCAGCGAAGCGTTGCTCTAAATTATCCGTGAAGGGCCAAAATTCCATGCAAAATCAAAAGAACCTGAACGTTTAGGCTCGAGTAATAATTTGCTATCCATTCAATATACATATGTGGTTTACAAAAATATTTGAAACCGTGTAAAAACAGGTTTGGTTTATTTTTTTATCTTTTTATTTCTGCGTTGAAATATCAATAATTCACTTTTACCGGTGATTATATATAACTAGCTGACCCGGCGAACGTTGTCTCGCCCCAAATTACTTCGTCCGAGCAAACACTTTTGTCCTTCACAAAAATTGAATTTAATTAGAGAAAAATCAAACAACTCAACTCAATTCTCAATAGACGTGTGAGTTAGACGATTGAGTGGCCATTCGATTCACTTTTTCATCGAATTCAACACTAAAGGTAGGTTTATGGTTGCGTTCGTTCGTTCGGTCATGTGTTCGACCAATCATCATTTATACAAAAATCCAGAATCGTCATTTTTGACCAATATGATTGGTGGAAATAATTGTCAGAATGAACGATCGAACGCAACATAAAGGCGGCATAATGTATTGAAAAGTGAATAAAAGGTCGATTCAAACTTAGGCATCTATCGAAAATTTAGTTGTTTTTTGCAAATTGACTTTGTGATTTGTTAATCGTCATAGCAAACGCCAATCGAACGGGGCATTGAATGCACTTGTTTTTATATATTAATGTAGTTTTCGATTGATCATAATAACTTGCACTGAGTGTAAAAAGAGTACCCTTTTTAACCCGAAAATGTTCGATTGATCAAAAAAAATTGTACTGACAGCTAAATTTTATTACATCGAGTAATTTTTGCTACACTGGGTTTTTCGGTAGAGTAACCCCTCTTTTCACGCACACCAACAACTGTATTGTCATAGTGCTGTCATTTTGGATTTGACGATTGTCAATTACGTACGTTATGCTCAACAGCTAACTTACACAGGCACATAAATGAGGGTAAACAAGTTTTTTGTTCGATTGACGCAAAAAATCAGTGTACTATGTTAGTGAGCGGTAAAAAATCAATCGAAAACACCATTAGATAATTTTTGATGTTGCTGCTTTGAGGGTTGATGCAAGAAGAATTTCTATTTTATTTTTTTTTACAATTATTTGACATAAATACTATAATGTAGACAATTATGATTCTAATTTTGTACATAGATTGCCAAAATTCTACACAACTTATATTATTTTATAGTAGTCCGCCACCAACGCCATCTATTGCAAATAATCCGAAGTGGCTATTTAAATGAATGATCATTGTCAAAATACAATTTTCATCGGTGGTGTTAAGTGTATTTCCATACAAAATTCCTCTACAAAACGCAATTTTCGATTTTCCAATTATTTTTTTTAGATTTTTCGGTTTTCCTTTGGGTTCCGAGTTTTTTCGGGTTTACGGATTTTTCTTTGGGTTTTTCCGAATCTTCTTTTTCCCGAAGCCACCACTGTATTGAGGCGGAAAATGCACAAAAGGAATTATTCAAATTTGTCGTGTTGTTCTCGAGTTTTTGCAACACTAACGCACGGCAATTGATTTTTATATAAATTGAAGATAGATAGTAGATAGAGAAAATAATTAGATTGAAAAAAAACAAAATAGTAGTTAGGATGCAGCCTCCGGTGTGATTCAAATCCAGTACCTTCCAACCCAAGCGCCGAAGCTTTAACCACTGCACCACCTGTCTCATACAAAATGTACACACAAAATTCATATAAAAATGGCTTTTAATTCGAGTTTTTGGGTTTTCCGACTTTTCCGGTAGGTTTTTTTTGCTATTCTTAATCTACGTAAATGATATGGCCAATTTACCGCTCACGGTTGATATTAGAATGTTTGCTGACGATACGGCCCTCTTTTATGAATCCAGGGATTGTCAGGTAGCAATGTCACAAATGAGGGATGATATTATTTTACTTTTAGATTTTCTTAATCTGAACAAAATATCAGTAAATTTTAACAAAACGAAATACATAATTTTTCACTCCCTACGCCTACGGTACATTGATTTACCGATTTATTTTTTTATTTCAAGTTGCAAATTGCAACATAGAGCGAGTAGACAAATTCAAGTACCTTGGCGTAACACTCGACAAGCATATGACGTGGGATGACCATATTAATTCTATTTGTATTACAGTTTGCCCTTTTATTTGCTTGATTAGAAAACTGGCTGATTTTGTTCCAGAACATGTGTTAAAAAAAATTATTTCTCATTTATTCATACTCGATTCTCATACGCCTTTGGCTCAGCCATTAAAGAAAAAGTGAATAAATTGCAGATTTTACTAAATAGATGCTGTAAAGCAATGTTTAAACTGCCTCACCTGTTTCCTACTGTAGAGCTCTATCGAACTGTTGCTATAGGCATTCTTCCAATTAAAGCAATTTTTGAGATGTATGTGTCGATCTACATGTTTAAGTGTCTGCACATCCCATCTTTACTTGCGTCTATACAATTCGAATTTCGAGGTCATGGCTATTCAACCAGAGGTTCTTGTCAGTTGAAGGGCCCCCAAATTAAAACGGAATATGGCAGAAAATCATTAACATTTATTGGGCTATATATTTATAATAAATTACCTAAAAATATTAGGAATGCTGTACATATTTTTATGTTTAAACGAATAATAAAATCTCATCTGCTATCATCAGTTAAAGATTATTTGTGATTAATGGAACCAATCATCATTAATTAATTAAATTTAATTATATTGTTATATATTTGTATTTTATTGTTTATTATGCGTAATGTAGTTTTAGTCACTATGACACTATATGCTGTATATGTTTTGTACCATTCATAAGTGTGAATGACGAACTTTAAAGGACATTAAATCCATTAGTTGTCGTTTACACTTTTATGATTATTATTAATAATAAATAAATTTTTTCAAAAATTTCTTTTGTAAGAACCATTCACTGGTAATTGCGAACACAACAAAAAAAGATTGAGCCAAATCGGATCAGCCGTTCTCAACTGATTCACCGGACTATACACTAACCGTAACATATACACAGAGTAGACTAACTTGAAGGCACCGATGAAATTTCGTTTTAGTTGATGAAATTTAATTTTGTTTTATGCGGTTTAACTAAATCAACTTGCTAGTCATCATTTTCCTGGGGTCCCATTTGAAACGCGATATTTTAAAACGCGAATTATCAAAACGCGATATTTTAAAATGCGATATTTCAAAACACGATAGAGTACAAAACGCGATATGGTACAAAACGCGACATTTCAAAACGTGATATTTCAAAACGTGATACGGTACAAAACGCGATATGGTACAAAACGCGATATTTCAAAACACGATATGGTACAAAACACGATATGGTACAAAACGGGAATTTAGGATCGGGTTATATCAGTCGGGTGAAGGGGAAATTTAATTTCAGTTTATAGGAATTTAAAAAACGATAGGAGCGAGAGTATATAGGATCGGTATAAATCGGGTCGCTATACGCTCCCGTCGCTTCGCAATGCACATTTTGTACCATAACGCGTTTTGAAATATCGCGTTTTGTACCATATCGCGTTTTGAAATATCACGTTTTACAATATCGCGTTTCGAGCGGATCCGATTTTCCTGTATTCATAATATTAACATTTACTTTGAGACACCTACGTATGTAAGTTAACCCTATTGATACATAGGTCTTACTATAATTGTTAATTACAGGTTGTAATTTATCTGTGTCACTATACACACTACACGTCTAACGCTACACGGTTATTAAATTATTTTTGTTGGCTCAATTACTGTTCTATACTTTTGTCATGTTCCATATAATAACAATGATGTCGTCCATTTTCACATTGAACCTGTTTTTAAAGTGCCTATAATTACGTCAGATTACACTCTAATTTGAACATTTAGATATAATACAAGACATGAAACTGCCTACGAGCTGCGTTTCGGTTTAATTATGTTGGTTGGAATAAGTATCTACCCCACTAACTTTATTCTAACCTCAGTTATTTAGCTATGTTCAGTTAACTATTGAGACATGCGTATATGTGTTAATCACTTACCTCAATACCCCACAACAAATACATCAGCCTAGTGCAATTTGAGGTGATCGCTGACCCTTAAACGTTTTAGCAAATCTTTAATTCTATGAATGACAGACGGTGTTTTCAAAATACGTTTAACTGTCAATGTGCAGAATAATAATAAATATTATTAATGAATAATTAATGTCTGGCGCACTTCACCGATGGGCTTTATCTTGGAAGGACCTGTATATTTACATATTGACCTCTTGCAAACACAAATTTAGTTATCAACTGCAGCTTTCGGTCAACAACTCTTACAGTCTATGAAAAGGCTGCTCAATTCATGGAAAGCGGTACCTGACTTGATGACGATAATCAGTTCAATGTAGAGATACCATTCAGAAGAAGAACTAATAGATGTGATGAACAGCCTTCTTCTCAGGTTTCTTTCGAGCAACACTTATCAAATTCATAGGGTGAGCACACCACTAACTAGCCTGCGATAGCGGGCAGTATGTGGAGTTGAGGATTAAACGCTACAAGATCATCCGAATAATTCTGATCAACCTACATCACACCAAAATTGATTTGATAACTCTCCTTCTCAGACTCGTAAAATCGAGAGAATACTAGTTCTTATGCAAGAATCGTGGGTAGGAAGGAGGAAACAGTATTGAAACATACATACATTCAGGGAAGTCGAGGAATATTAAATCCTACACCTTTAGGCAAAGTAGCATAAACAATAAACATATTTATCTGAGCAACACCATAATCTGGTGGAGCACGTAATCAATATAGGAGTGAATATACTGGTTTGGTTACCTATTAAATACTGATCTCTTAGTTTGCATTATTGAATTTTAGATAATCAATGGAGCGTTTCATTTCATATCACCGATTTTTGACATAATCCAGATATTTGCTTTGCTACCTCAGCCTGTAGTATATTTATGTGGTATATTTATTTTACTTTATTGGCGAGAGTTTGATCGCCTCAGTTTTGAGATTACATAATTAAGGTATTTTCGGAATAATGATCAATTGGTGCTTTGAGTCCTAGATCTCAGGTAAAATCCTTCCATCTTACAACACTCTATTGTATTCCCATGCGACAACCCAAGTTTATATTAAAGTAAGTTGTTGTCGTTTTTCTCTCTTCACCAATCGTCCTCCTATTTATTGTTAGGTCTGCCCTATTTTCCATCTGATTTCAATCATGCCTAGTATTTCGATATTTAACTTTCCATTTCTTTCTCATTATGTATACTTTCCTTGATGTTTCCGTTACACTTCTGTCTGGGTGCACGATAGTCAAAGGTCGATGCTTGTGTTTGCGGTGTACGTTTTGATTGTTGTTCTAATATTCGTATACATATCCGCAAAATGTTAATTCAAAGCTCAAACTTCAAGGTTTGAAATGCTGTGCACAATAATTAATAAACCACATTCCTTAAATCAAGTTACGTTTTATATCTCATTTTCTGTCACCCTAGACCATATTTTTATTTAATTTTATTTAATTTCCAGAATTTTGTGAAAGACCTAACATGTTTTTTATTGCTGCACTGCACCTTCCGTTTTCCATCTCATTTTATACGATACCATTTTCCATCTTATTTAATACAATTTTCCAAAGACGAGTAGCTACTGTTACGGAACGTACACTGATGAAAAACCAAACTGAAGCGTTACTAATTTTGATTTTGTTGTTCAATTAACGATGGTGAAGGATTTCTGTTGTTTAAATCATTAAGTTATTAAGTTTTTACATAATCACAACTTCTTCAGTTAGTAACCCTTTCACTTAAAGGCCATGAAATAATAAGCTACTCATTAAATCTTCAATTATGCGTATCTCCGTCATAATCATTTTCATGAGATTTCTTAAAATATCATTGCATGACCCCTTTTTATAAAGTTACTTTGCAATTGTTTTCTTCATATTTCTATATCGGTGTTGCTAAATGTTAAGAAAAGGTCAGGTAAATACATACTAAGTTCCATAAATTATCGACAAACATAGATTAATTGCTTCATAAATATGCTTTATTTGTGTACAATTGAATTACAGTGGGTACAATAATAATTTATACATCACATAGTAATGTACTATCACTTTCGGACAAAAACAGATGTAGACCATTCGCCTAAGTGAAAGTGTTGAGGAAACAAAGTGATTAACAATAATAATATTCTACATAATAAAAATTTGGGTAAATTTAAGAAAGCTACCTTTCTACATCCAAATACAGCAAAACATAATTATGCGCTCTGTTTTTGTTATTATATATGTTGAGTAAGAAACGACTTATCTGAAAAAAAATATAAAGAAATCCCTATAATAACTGTGTATATACTGAAGATTACTCAAAATGTTCCCACCATTAAACCAAACCAGATGGTTTCATATGATAGATAATTGGAATTCCCTAAAATTAATAACATTTTATACATTTTCGCGTCTATCACATAATCTTTTAAATATGTTCGTCTACCTGCAAGTAAAACTAGAATATTTACGATTTTATATTTTTCCTTTAGTTTAATAGCAGCAATTTGAAAACTTCTTTATTAAACCGAGATATTTTTTGTGTACTTTGATATCAGGGTACTTTGATATCAGATCAACCTTGATTTACTATGAGCGATTTCCAACACAAATTTCCTCATGTAATTTATAATCGTATGTATCGATTTGCATGCATAAATACGGCAATTACATAGAGCTATTCACATTTGTATACGCATGATAGTGCGCACACGTTGCGACGGTTTAAGTGTCTTTCGATTATAAATGATTTAATAACCGTTTTTGTCTTATCATATCTTATCGTATATAGATACGCTTATATTTTCAAATCTTATAAACGATCTATCATGTGACTTGTACATTCTACACTGTTTGCATGGTTCACGTAATCGAGTTGAATAAATATTTTAAATTTGATGACATGCCAAATGCATTCGATATAAATACGTAATTAACGAACTTATCTTGACGTGCATGTATATGTATGAACATATGATATTTACGTGGATTACGTGGAATTTATTTACAGTTTACCTGCTGTAGTATACATACATAATTACACCTCATATAAATTTATCTCAAATAATAATAAATCGCATGCCAATTACGTGATGCTGATTCGAATATAATTGATGCGCGAAGACCTTCAACTTCAGTTTGATTTGGTCGTCACCGTCAGTTAGCTCAGTTACCTGTAATAAATGTTTAGTGTTTTATTTATTTTTTTATTTCTCTAGATGATAAAATTCAAACAATTTATTGTGGCTCAAGTATGTAAGTTTATGGTTGTTTTATCTCAAATAATTAAAATTTGATAGTAAAAGTTATTAGTACTGCGAATAATTGGTTAAATTCGAAATTTATGTGGGATCCATATTTTTTTGATAATTTTGTACTTACCTTCGCGGGGTACTAATAATAACACGATCATGGATGTCAGAAATATAGTTAAGATCCTCATTCTGCCTTTGGGTAGTGACATGCAAATCAAAACAATCATGACGGTTTTTAAAATAGATATTTAACTACAAAAAAATTGATTCTATAAGATCAAACTTCATGTTTTTGGGTATATAATGAATTAATCCACCAACAATAAACATGTAAACATGTCACAATGTAACATGGGGCTCAATATCTTGTGGCGGTCTAGTGTAATAAATTATTTAATTTGCTTAAATTTACGTTCGTTCTTATTATAAATAATATTTTGGGGTGAAATTTACTTTTAGGCAAGTTATAGGGGTGGTGTTGAACTACCTAGTGAATGTAATTAATTTGTAATACATTCTGGTCCTTATGTCATAGTTACATCAAAACTTGCAATTTCGGAAATGCAGGTTTAATTATAAGCTAAACCGACTATTTGTTCCTGGGAAACGACAACTGGTAATAAAATCTGGATTTGTTGTAATAAATTTTAATAAATGTTTAACAAATTATGGTATGGGTTTTATTGAGGCGGGCTATTAGGTTGGCGCAGGTTTAAAGCACTCACATATTTAGAGCTTCTGTAAAACAGTTTGAATAACAAGTAGAATTCGCAAAAATAAACATGGTTTAACGCAAAGCTATTACAAAGATACGAGTACTATACGCTATTCTATAGAACAAAATGTCTTACAACATTTTAGTAAAAACCCTTTGTCCTAAGATATTTCTAAGAGGTTTCAACTTTGAGAGTAGGTATTTTCACTTTGAACTAGACCCAATCCAACTAGAAACTCGTGTTTTCTAGTTGGATTTGGTTTGTTTAAAGTGAAAACACCTACTTTCAAAGTTGTTACCTCTTAGAAATATCTTAGGACAAAGGGTTTTTACTCCAACTTTTACCTCTACAACTTTTGAATATTAGACCCAGTGTTCCTCTAATTTTTTCCCCTAAAACTCGTGTTTTCTAGTTGGATTGGGTCTAGTAAAAAGTGAAAACATCTACCCCAAGAGTTGTAACCTCTTAGCAGTATCTTAGGACAGATGATTTTTACTTTAATATTTTCTTGTAAATCTTTTGAATTCTAAACGTAAGTTTATTATTAAATTGATACTTTTTCAATTAATTATATTATTCTAAATTATTCATTTACTAAAATATAATATTATAAATTGATAATTAATTGAAATATTTTTAATTGCCAATAGTGCTTATATAACAAATATGATATTATTATACACTGTTAAAATTGGGAACATTTAGGACAAAATTCACGTTACTATATAGTCGAGTGAATTTTTCCTAAACTTGTCTTAAAATTGTTGTTGGAGTTAGGACAATCTTCACTAAAATTTTGATTGGGTAATTGTAACATTTATATAAAAACTATTGTGAAATGAAAATAAATCTTTTAAAACTAGAAAATCTTTGTTTTATTATTAAAAAACATCTTTTACAATTATTAATAATTATTTCCTATATCTGAAAAATATGTTCTTGAAAATTAAAAACTATTTTCTTAATTTTATAAACAAACTTTGCTAAACAATTTATTTTAAAATTAAAAAGATTATCGTTTTAATTTTAAAAACGACAGTGTGGATATTCGTAGGGTGCCTATTTCTGGAGATATCTGAAAGTTTCAGGTTAAAAAAATCACTCAGTAGAAAAATAGCAAACAAACAACCTTGAAAATTCATCCCTATGGCAATATGTTATTGCAATACATATTGACTACAGACGAATTCTCCCTTGAGTGACGATGGAAATTAATGCATATTCTTTCCAGCTGGCCTATAAGTCTGATTTAAACTAGGATTAATTTCCATATGCCAATTTTTTCTTATCCGTAGTAGTACTTATCGTTATCTTGCACGTAGTGAGCGGTATGCATTTTACTGTGGAATGATTACTTTTCGTCGATTTAGCTGAATTCTGTTGAAAGCAAAAAATAACCACTTAGATTTTGGAAAAATTTTAATCATATAATTCATGGGTTATACAATTTATGGATTGTACAATTCACTTTTACAACTGTATTTTTTATTTTTTTTTTGCATCGCTTATTGTCGTAGTTGCTGCTATTGATATAAGTCAATAACAATTACGGTAGATATATAGAGGTGTAAGTGTTTTGTATTTTAAATTGAATAACTCACACATTTTTTTTGATAAAAATGAATCCTCGAATATCTCGAGAGTAAAACAGTTTTCATAATTTTATCAAACAAAACAAAGTTCAAGAGTATTGCCAATATCATTGTTGATAACAAAATATGTAATTAAACGAGGGTTCGGTAAAATGTATTTCACGTTGTAGATGAACTAGTTTTTTTGCCAATGTTTCGGATGGTTGTCTTGAACCAAGCTAATATGTCCAGAATTTTTGTCGCACTCTTTTAAATAATTCTGTAAAAGTTGTAAATATTGTTTTTTATTCCTCGTAGTCTCAACAGACACCAGATCCCCGACCCCCACGGTACCCATTGCACCCCATACGATGACGGTTGCTCCACCGTGTTTGACGGTAGGGATGATATTCTTACTAAATATTTAATGCAGTGCCTTTTAGTCGCCTGATTCCACATTTTCGGATCAGATGGCCGTAGAACTGTATGACGTCAAAAAGGTACTACACTAAATAGTAAGAATATCATCCCCATAGTCAAACACGGTGGAGCAAACGTCATGGTATGGGGTGCAATGGGTAGCGTGGGAGTCGAGGATCTGGTGTTTGTTGAGATTACGAGGAATTAAGAACAATATTTGCAAATTTTACAGAATCATTTAAAAGAGTGCAGCAAAAATTTAAATATCTGGACATATTAGCTTGGTTCAAAACAACGATCCAATCGCCAGATCTCAACCCCTTCGAACATCTTTGGGATAATTAGGAAATGCGGGTGAGACTACATGATATTAGATTTAAAATCTAAATCAATCGACGAATGACACCAAATTGCGTCGGGAGAACAGGAAATCTGGTGCATGCCAGGTATGGCGATGAATTTTTTCAGAAAACTGTCTGGGATAAAATAGATTGGAAAATTATTTCTGAACTTTATTGTTCGAGAAGACTCTTAATCAAATTTTGCATGCTTTAATTTATATTCTACATTTTACCATTTCTAAAATTCGATAAAATGTGCAACCTGTACTTGAAATTCCGAGATTATTTCCAGTGTATCACAACAAGAGAAACTAATTCATATTATACTTAATAAACACATTTTTTATTAATCACTTGTTTTTTGTTTCGCAGTTATTTTGAATAATTTTCAAAAAGTTTAAAAAATCACTCGATCGATTTCGACTTGTTAGGTCATCATCAGGAGTATCTACTGATTTGTATTAGTAAAAATTTTGTTATATAGCAGAAAAAAGCAAAATATAAATAAAAGAAGGAGGGACAGAAAATAAACAATAAAAATTAATCTACAGATCGCGCAGGTAGGCGATGAGTCATATGTTGAGTAACAAAATTCAAGGTATATTATTGCGTACGTGAGAATAGAAAAGGGCGAGATCTGTAAATGGTGAGAACCGGATTTCTCTCTGTTCGTTAAGGATATTTTGGTTAAGAAATATTGATTTTCTAATTTCGTAAAAAATAAAAAATTGAAGAGAGCCGATAGAGAGATAGATACAGAGAGCAGATAGAGAGAGGGAGATATCTACAGTATTTTTCACATTAAGGTTTTATTTTGAAATTAAAGAATTTTTTTTGTCAAATTTATTCATATACAATACATACATATACAATACATTCATATTCATATACAATTTTTAATATACAATACACAGACCAACTACAAGTTTTAATTTAAATCTCGCGAATGTACCAATGTATTCGCCAATGTAATGTTATGTCGCCAATCTTTTACGTCGCTCACTCGACATCCATCTTAAAAAAATAAACACATGAAAATCGTTAGTATCAAAAGCAGACGTCTTAAATTTGGAAAATCAATTTTATTCGTGAAGGTGGAAAAATACGAGCAACACTTAAAATTAATAAAATTTTACTTTAATACTTAAAACACGTTTAAAAAAATAAAACACAGAAAAGTTGTATAAATAAAAAAACCTGTAACTGAGTATATATACGTTCATTCGTCAACATATCTCACGAAACTGAAGATACAAAACAAATTTAATAAAACATCAAAAAAATTGTAAATCAGAAAGAGAAAGATAATTATTTCTCGCCAAAATCGATATTTTTGTGTCTTTGATATTTTGTAGTATGGAATTTCGTATGGAATTAAAACTATTTTTTCCACACAGTGGAAAAATTGCATACTGTGAATGCATTTTAAGAATGTGGCCTACTGATATTTTGGATCAAAATATAATTCTAATTTATTTTTTGAACAAGTTCTAAAATTTGGTCAATTGAAAGAGATTATTTATGGTAATTGCACTTAGCTCATGAAGGTTTGAGATATCAATAAATATAAATAATGGTTATATATGTAGTTCTATCGTTATTTTATTATCATTACTTGAAACTTCGAAACCTTTTCGGTCCTATTATGAAAAGAATTATAAATCAGTTTTATAAAAAAATTTGCTATGAAAATTAATATCGAAATTAAGACTAAAGAAAATGTAGCTATTTTTCCGTAGATATCGCTAGCTACTCGATTTTTTTTATCGTATCTACGGTAAAAAATACTTTACAAAATAAAATTAGACTTTAAAAATGTAATTTGAAAATAAATTGTTTTATTTTTAACGAATATTCGAAATGTATAAAAGCAAAAAATCAAACTATAAAATAGCTTGTATGAATTGCCAATAAGTGTAATACGCGTAATAATTAATTTTGTTTATTTTTCTGAAATTTTGTTTTTTTCTAAACTGTGTATAATTTTGAAACTACAATTTTTAGTTTCACGAAATGTCACGATACCACAAAATTACCATTTAGTTTCTTTGGATGTCACGTCCCTGTTCACTAATTTTTATAATAGGCGTGTCACTAACATTTTTAAAGAAAACTGGAAATAAAGCGAAATCCTAAAACAAAATTGACCAAAGTTCAATTTATGGCAACATTGGAAATTATTCTGATTAATTCTGATTTTTCTTTCGGCAATAAAATTTATAAGTATACTTTTGTTTCTCCGATGGGCTCTTCAATTAGTCCCAGACTAAACTATTTGGATTTTCACCCTTTGTTTTATTTTTGGTATGTAGATGATATTTTAAGGGTAATCCCTGAAGTCAAAATTGATTTTTTTCTGAATGTATTAAGCTCATTAGATAATAGAATTAAACTTACTGTTAAAAAGAAATTGACCACCAAATTTCATTTTTAGATTTACTATTAATTCGGAGTCGGATATAAAAATGTCTTCTCTCTGGTACCAAAAAATACCTGGTGTGGTCGATATCTAAATTTTAACTCTTGGCTTACCGCACCTCTTACAAAATTAACATAATCAAAATTTTGAGTAAAAAAATTTTAAAATTGTTCGATACTAAATTTCATTACAATAACTTTAAATTTTTAGAAAACACTTTATTATATAATCGTTTTCCAAAAAAAATTTTTAAATGATATTTTATTTTCAAAATTAAAGATCCTAAAGAAAGAATCAAATCTTCTTACATACACGGAACAAACAAAACAGTTTTTATGGGATTATCAACATGTACGTGACTCATATACGAAATTTACATTTTAGAGTACAGAAATGTCAAATGTGTTGTGCTATAAAACACGCTATATTTATAAACATGATTTTTTTAAGCAAAACAAAATTTAAAAAAATATAAAGAATTTCAAATATGTTTATAAATATTCAAGCTCGCAAGAAAACAAAAATATAATCTTCGGCGTTTTGGTGATACTGGTGAAAATTTTAAATCGTCATATCGCTTTGAATTGGAAAATATTGAGTGGTTAACAAATGTTTTTATACAAGAAAACGAAAAAAACTCGTGGTGGTTCTATTCCTAATTTAGAAAAAATGACAACACAATTTTCGAACGTGGCAAAGCAAGAGAAACGGAATTGCTGAAATTTTTTCAAGGTTTTGTATAACATTTAAAATATATAGGTATACCGGGTGGGTTTTTTAGGCTGAAACTTTCAAATATCTCAGAAAATAAGCCCTCTACGATAAAAATGACCATTATCAAAATTAAATCATTCTGGAGGGGAAATACATTAGTGCTAAAATTAGGACCCCAGCCCCTGTTTGTAAGGTGGGTGGGGGCAACTTGGAAACCAAGATAGGAACCCTCATTTTTTATTGCAGATTCGGATTCTACAGCTAAAAGTACACAGGGTTTCCTTGGAACATTTTTTTCGATTCATGATAGATGGCGCTGTAATAAGCGATTTTTTTCGATTTCTCCTACTGAAAACATCATGCATACGATTCTGCAATAAGTTTGCATTAAAATTAACACGTTTTCAATGTAAATACTTGAAATTAGTTTTAAACAAATTGTATTTCTTAAATTAAAAAAAACTACTTTTAGCGTAACCCAGGAACAACGACGTGGACATCATCAATTAATTAAATTAAGTGTTCAAAATGATGGCCTTCGACTTCAATGCACTTATTATGCACTTATTAATCCGCATTTCAAATGAATGTACACAACTTAGAAGCGTGTATGCTGGAATTTTGGCACAAACAATTCTTATTCGCTCAATCATATTCTCACGTGTTGTTGGTACTTGTTGTTATACTTTGTCTTTGAGATAGCCCCACAAAAGGAAATCTGGCGAAGTAAGATCTGGTGATCTGGCAGGCCAATTTACCGGACCAGCTCTACCAGTCTAGCGACCATTGAAATCACAATCAAGTACTTCACGTGCTAAAATCATCGCCGTCGTTGTTCCTGGGTTACGCTAAAAGTAGTTTTTTTTTAATTTAAGAAATACAATTTGTTTAAATTTCAAGTATTTACATTGAAAACGTGTTAATTTTACTGCAAACTTATTGCAGAATCGTATGCATGATGTTCTCAGTAGGAGAAATCGAAAAAATCGCCTATTACAGCACCATCTATCATGAATCAAAAATAATGTTTCAAGGAAATCTTATGTACTTTTAGCTGTAGAATCCGAATCTGCAAAAAAAATAGGGGTTCCTATCTTAGTTTCCAAGTTGCCCTCACCCCCCTTACAAACAGGGGCGGAGATCCTAATTTTAGCACTAATGTATTTCCCCTCCAGAATGATTTAATTTTGTTAATGGTCATTTTTATCGTAGAGGGCTTATTTTCCGAGATATTTGAAAGTTTCAGCCTAAAAAATTCACCCGGTATATAAAAAATAGATAGAAGCAATTGACGATTGGAGCATCACGGATTCCACCTAGTGCATTATCAATAAGCTTCAATAACTACAAATTTTGACATTTATGCCTCATGCTAGTTTAGCTGGGTTTAATTTTATCTAAAGTTTTAAATTATAAAAGGTAAAAGTTTTATTTAGTTAGTGATAAGGTGACATATATAATAAAAAAACTAACTTGAATTAATCTATAATTATCCCTGATTTTGTCGGCATATCGATCACATGTCATTTTTTGTAGTTAAATTAGTTGCAACCTGATCCACCAGCGGTGCTTTGCCAACTTTTACAATCGTCAATAGCTTTTCGTTCTGCAAAGCGAATACATATTTCCTTTTGCTGTTCATTCACTTCTTTAGTTTGTTGTAAAACTTCACGCTGTAGTTCCAAAACGGTTGAATGGTCATTTTGATATTGTTTTTATATATACAAAAGAATGTGGTGTTTGTGCTGCTTGCTTGTGGAGTTACACATTTGTCTTCTAATGTATAGCTCCACAAGCAGCACAAACACCACTAAATTCAGTTGGTGGATCTGGACTTTGACAACGATTTTCATCATCTTCAGCATCATAATTTTTTTTTTCAATGGCAACTGGATGACCACATTCTAATGCACCTGCAAAATAAATTGTAAATTTTTTCTTGATTAAATGAAATATGAACATGATTTTAATTATTTATTTATTTATTTAAACTTAAAGAAATCGAGTACATATAATTTCAAAAAAAATAAAAAAATATATATAGCGGCAAAAGTTGAAAAAGGAAATTTATAAAAAATGTTTCTTCAATTTATTTTTGAAGCAGTCACTAGATATTGAAAAGTCGAACAGTTCTTCTACGTCATTAATCCTTTTAGCCATTGTTTAACCATAGGTTCGTGTTCACCATAATTAGTCCTGTGTTGATACGGTTGTAAAAAGTTGTGTTGCCTAAGGTTCCGGGTAGGAGTGTAAATATTCAGTTTTCCAAGAATATAAGATGAGTCCGTTTTACCTTGGAGTACGTTGGCAATGAAGATTGAAGTCAGTATTTTTCATCTATTGGCCAGTGTCGTTATCTTATAGTTACTATATTACGTCTGACTGGGTAGGATGGAAGACGAGCAATTTCGAGGTGGTAAGGAATGTCATAGTCATAGTCCCTATCAGTTTCCTTCATAATAAACAGCAAAGCTTGTTTCTGGATACTTTCTAATCTATCAATGAGGTCTTGATAGAAAGGACACCATAGTTGAGCTGCATATTCCAGTTGGGATCTAACGTAGCTGAAGTATAGTATGAACAATGTCCTTTGATCCATTATTTCTTTGGTCCATCGACTGATAAAGCCGAACATGGAATTGGCTTTGGCAATAATTAAATCCATATGCTTGGTAAATGTCATATTTCCGACAAACATTACTCCTAAGTCTTTTAATTCGCCTACTCTACTCTATTGATGTTGACGCCATTGATATTATAATCCATAGTTATTCACACCACTCACTGACCCTATTAATGAAGTCTTGTAGTAAAGTTGAATCTTTTTCATTTGCAATTATTTTAAAAATCTTTAGGTCGTCCGCAAACAAAAGAACCGAGGAATTGACAATAACATTGACTAGTCATTAATAATTATTAGGAAAATCCACGGGCCTACGTGCAATCCTTATTATGGAACACCCGATGAAGCTTTTATTAAATTAGATCTTCGTCCATCAATCTCG
Organism: Nephrotoma appendiculata; assembly: GCA_947310385.1. Classification (NCBI taxonomy): domain Eukaryota; kingdom Metazoa; phylum Arthropoda; class Insecta; order Diptera; family Tipulidae; genus Nephrotoma; species Nephrotoma appendiculata. The sequence goes on from OX371224.1 coordinate 199,525,568, forward strand.
ATAAATTGAAATCTATCAGAGAGGTATGAGCAAAACCAGATGACAAAGTCGGTTGAAAAGCCGAAAGAATGCAAACTTTCAAGCGCTTTGCAATGACTAATGGAATCGAAAGCTTTGCTGAAGTCGGTGTAGACTGCGTCAATGGATGCTGTTCAATGGATTTAACAATATAACTGGTAAATTCAACTAGATTAGTTGTGGTCGATCTACCCGGTATAAACCCATGTTGACTGTTGGAAAGGTGACGCGGGATGATAGATTTAAAGTGTTTGCATACAACTATTTCAAACAGCTTTGGTATCATTGATTTTCCTGATTTAAAGATGGGCGTAACCTTTAAGGATTTTCATCTAGTAGGAAAAATGCCAGTACTAAGTGACATATTAAACAGTATATACATAGAGGTGGAGCAAATTGTTCGTCATAACTTTTTAGCATAAAAGATGGGGTCCCATCTGGCTCACAACCATCTCCAAGATGGTTTGTTGCTTCAGTTAAATCGTCTTCACCAATAGTAGGCGTTGTAATCGATGCGGAGCTGTTGGTAGATGTCTGCAGATTTTTGAAATCGTAAATATCTTCCGGCTTGTATGTTGATTGAAAAATTTTTGCAAACATATTCGCTATTTCTTGAGAGGAAGATGATTTCGATTCCCAGAGGTGCATTGTTGCAGGATAGCCTTTAACTTCACGTGTTGTAGCAAAATATTTCCAGAAAGTTTTAGGATCGGATTCAATCGAATTTTGAATAATTTGGTTGTAATTTTCGTGTCTGATATTAAAGTAACTTTCAAATTTGGAGTTGATTTCGATGAATGCCATTTTGTCGGTTTCTGAGATGTTTTTCTTATTTTTTGATAAACCTTATTTTTAAATTTTTTAGATTTTTAGAGCGTTATCGTGCCATGGAAGGTTATTATTCGATTGGATCTTTTTTAATTGTACTGTCCAGTCGCAGCATCGAGACAAGATGTCATAAAATTTGTTAACATTCATGTTGATATTATTGGTAAATTCGTCATGCCAATTGATGTTTCCTAATTGTTAATTGAATTCATTTACATTTATTTTCCATCCTTATCAAACGTCCATTTGGTACTAGGTAGATTAAAATCGCTAATTACAAGAACAAGATCTGACGGCTCTGCAGCATTAAAAATGTCACCGATTGAATCGCAACATTTAGCATAGAACTCACTGGATAGCGGTGGAATATAGGCAATATATATGAAGATGTTTTGTTTTCTTGCCATTGATGTTTTAACGCATGTGTATTCCACGGAAGATGAAGATAAAATAAATTCCTCGTTACTAATTGACGTATGAATGGCTATGGGAATGCCTCCACCAGATTTGTTTTCGCTTGTCTTAGTTAACCGATCACATCTGTAAACTAAATAGTAATTAGGAAAAAACTCCGAGCTATGGATATCTGGATGGAACGAAGTTTCACAAATCGCATAGATACGATGTTGGGTTTTTAACACAAAATTGTGAAATTTTGACGCCTTAGAGGCCATTCTGTTGACATTTTGATAATAGATACAACATTTCCCAGTTAATGCATTCACATGATTGGTTTCTTGGAAAGATTGTAATTATTTCTAAATAAATTGTACACATTTAAAATGTAAAAATGAAATTACCTTTTATTTTAAAATTTTAATCATAACAAGATTTTTTTGGAATCCATCAAATTTAACATATCCTTTTCATGTTGTTTTAAAATAATTTTTTTATTTCCCCTTTGTTTTGCATGTTTTCTTTTTAATACGGTTTCTCATATTTTCAATTTTATTTTAATTTGAAATATGTACATTTAAATCAACACCAAAATTAGTTTTAATTTGATTTTCCATTTCAGCAAGAGCCTTATTTTTTCGCCTTCATAATTGGTGTTTGGCTTTTGTGCATTAAACAAGGATGCATTTGTAAAAATTTAACAAAATCCAAATCTGGTAAAAGTCTTGTTGACATCTTCAATAAATTCTTCATCGCTGTTATCAACAAATAAATCTTCTGAATGATCCATTTTAACACGTAAAACTTTAAAATAAAATTCGATTTTTATGTATTGAAAAACGTTGAGGCTGATAAAAGGTACACTCAAGTGTACAAATTTCAAACGTCAAGTTATTTTTCAAAATTGATATTTCTTTCATATTAAAAAAGAAAAAAATTCTAATATAATTTGATAATTATATTAGAATTTTTTTCTTTTTTAATATGGCGCCTGACTAGAAAAGACTAAGAGAGTGTTTGCATCACCGACCACATTAAGAAATACAGTTAGACTTGGTCCATATCTACTGTTTTATTATATTAAAGTGTTATGTAATAAATATCATAATTAAATTAAATTTTGTTCTTTCAGATTAATATAAACTTTGCCATGGACCTGCATTAATTACCCGCAGTAGACGAGGCCCATACACAAAAAGCAAACAATAAAATTCAATCATGTTTACGCAATTGTCGAGCGTCCTAAAAGATGAATTTCGAGTAGCGAATTTTGGACTGACACATTTACCATCTGATGAGTTTGTTACATCACAGGTAATGCCATACTTATATCTCTAAATTATAAAATAGCAATGCTACACGTTAATAAATAATCCGTTTGTGGAAGTTAAAAATTTAAAACAAACAAACAATATTGATTTATTGGGAATACAAGTTGCTATAAATAGGCAAAAAATTGCGAAAAGGTCAATGTTTTTGAACGCGTTATACAAGTACATCATATGCATCATTATTAATTGCTAACATCAACTTTGATATTTTAACCAGTTTGACAAATTGCGTATACATGCCTTAATTACATGTATTTATTTTTTCTAATTTTAGTGGCAAACCAAATCGAAGAGTATAATATTTCTGGCATACCGATGGCTAACAGCAATAATATTTATTGCTGCCGTCACAATATCAATGTCCGGAAATTCGGATGCTCGTGCATGGGGAGTTTGGTTTGTTTACATGACACATTGGGGTATACTATTATGTTTCATTACCACAATAATGGGTGCTGTACTTGTAACAATATGGCATTTTCATCCGGAGTTTGCAGGTAAATAATGTATAGTTAATATTTATGATGCAATCAAGGCCAGAATAAAATATTATGCTTGGCGTTATTGTAAAAATTTGTAGATTTCTTTATTACACCATGCGTAATCAAAATTTTTAATGAGTGGTTATAGTTAAGTAGAGTGGAGCTTTTAAAGTGTTTTAATATACATGGCATGCATACAATAATAAAAACAAATTGGTTAGAGAAGGTAGTGTACTGTACACAATTGTTCTTAATAATTAATGAACTTTTAGTAGAATCATATGTAGTCTAAATATTTGTGTTACAAATGTTAGGTAACGAACATAAATAATAATAATAATTTGTTGAATGATATACATACATATGTATATCGCTTATTTGCTTCAAATGTGGCACAACGGATTCACTTCTTTCTATGAAAGTAATAATTTTGAGTCAAATTTATAAATCGTTTTATAAATAAAATTGGAAGTTTTAAGCTTTATCAATAAATCCTAATTTTTCCATATCCAACAGTAATATTATGGCAACTTTGAAATGTTGACAGTCTGATCATTTTGCTGTTCATTTTCCAACCAAGTGTTCTGACGTAACAATCGGGTGGTATGAAACTGTCCATATAATAAAAGTTAGGTCTTCGATACAGGACGACATCATCTAAAAATCCAAGAAAAAGGCCTGACATATTAAATATGCAACGCAAAGTTTGAATACGCGAGCTCCAGACTAAATGGCACAGGAACGAGCCTATCACCACTCGTTTTTTTTTTGTAGAACACTCAACGATATTTTAAATGGATTAAAAACTTCTGGTGAGGTTACTTCGATGTAAGAGAATGTTATTATTCGAAAAATATCGAAATATAATGTTCTTTCGACTACAATTCTACATTTCGTTTATTTGAAACGAGTCTCTTTTGAATTAGGTAACTTAGCGCGGGTTATAGCTTTCAGCGGTTGATGCTGTCGTATGTCCGCCGGAAGTCTTCGTTTAGTTGGTATATTTAGTTGGTATAATTTATAATTTGGGACGAAACCACACTGGTAGTTATATGATTTTTAAACGAGAAAGGCCAGTCTGACGAGTATATTAGCCAACATTTAGTAAGTCAGAGAAATTTGATCGTAGTTTTTAGATCCCGCAGTTATTCTCTGTTATAGTACTTCTAGCGGAGATGGTCATGGTAGGTTGAATTGTGATCCACTGGTCCTGGATGTTAGGTAGTTCAGGTGCTTCAGGGTCCAACAATAGGGTCTTTTATTTAAATCAGTCCGAGCGAACAAGCTTGTCCCGGATATTGTACATCGAATAAGGCTTGTTCAGGTCGTACACTGATAATGATTTCAGGTACAAAATTAATGATCCTAGTATACGCGGTGTAAGCACAGTTTACAAATAAAAACGCAGTGTGCAGAGTAAAATTACTCAGTAAACAAAATAAAACACAGAGTATTTTTGACAGCCTATACCCAGCAATACCTGCTCGGGTTCAATTATAAAATAAACATCACATTGCCAGTTGTTGGGATTGATATGGGTTTGCATAGTTGTTACTTCGCCATGCACATCATTGGAAGTTTTAATTCATTGTGTTCAAAGAAATTGATCACTTATTCTTCCTCTGCATGTTATGACCCGATACAGGCTTAACAGTTTATAGTTTTCATTTTGTGCGATGTTTTCCTGGTAATGTTACAGCTACTGTTCTGGTAGCTTGAAACGACTTCTGGCTGAATGAAAATATTCAGGTTCCATTCGAAGGTAGTATTTAATTAGTGAATCAACAAGCAAAAAATGAGATGGTAGTACGAAATATCAACGTATTTGAATCGAATAAAAATGCTGTGTGTCAAGCTATTCTTCTCTCTATGATGTAACTGTTTATAATTCTTCGTTCGTCACGGTTGTGTCTCCCGTCAATCATTTTAGGTGAGATTTTACGGTTGTTTGGAATCAAAGACCAGAACAGAGAGTGATTTAAAGTGCCACTGAACACTATGCTGTATAAAATAGCGGATATTTAACAGCGGAAAATAAGATATTACGCTACTCGCCGCAAGTAGCAGCACTATCACTAAAGAGAATTTATTTTGTTATGTAATTACCAGCGGAAATTTTGTTCTCTTCTCTAAATAAATATAATCTTTTGTTTTTTTTCTCTAAATAAAACATCTCAGCGGAATTAAATATTAAAAGTGATCCTTAAAATGGCAAATTGATTGATATCCGAAGTAAAGGAACTCGGTAAATGATATCTTGAAATTTAACAATATATTTTGTCTTTCCGCCATTTCTTACCGAATTACGATGCAATTTGGATAGCAGTATTGATCAGGGGTTTTAAAGGAAGTTTTGGACAAAATTCTAGGATCTGTAAATGCTGGACTAAACTGGTCATTTCATAACCAGTCCTTATGCAAAATGGTATCTGTACATTATACACGATATGAATAAATTTGAAACTGAAGAGAACTCGGAAATTTCTTAATTAAATTTTGTAAAATTTGCATCGCATTCAGGGATAATTCGACAAAAATGTATGGATTAGAATTTTCATTATAATTTTTTGATTTTCTGCGGCCATTTAAGTTATTTTCAGTTTTTGACCAATATCTCAAAAACGTCCACTAGTAACCAATGCTTTTGGTTGTTTTTCTAATAGCTTAGGTCATACTGAGTCTACATGGAAAATTTGGGGAAAATTTATAGATTAGAATTTTCACTATAATTTTTTTGATTTTCTGCGGACATATAAGTTATTTTCAGTTGGCCAGCAAAGAATATCATAAAATTATAGTGAAAATTCTAATCCATAATTTTTTTTCGAATTTTCCCTGTATGTGATGCAAATTTTACAAAATTTAATTAGCAAACAGCCGAGTTCCCTCCAGTTTAAAATTTATTCATTATTTTGCATAAAGACTGTTTATGAAATTACCAGTTTAATCCAGCATGACAGATCTTAGAATTTTGTCCAAAACTTCCTTTAAAATCCCTGACCAATACTATTAGAAATGGCGGAAAGACGGAATATTGTTAAAATTCAAAATGTCATTTACCGAGTTCTTTTACTTCGGAGATCAATCAATTTGCCATTTTAAGGATCACTTTTAACATTTTATTCCGCTGAAATGTTTTATTTAGAGGAAAAAAACAAAAGATTATATTTATTTAGAGAAGAGAACAAATTTTCCGCTGGTAATTACATAACAAAAAATTCTCTTTAGTGATAGTGCTGCTACTTGCGGCGAGTAGCGTAATATCTTATTTTCCGCTGTTAAATATCTGCTATCTTATACAGCCTATCTTATCCTGCGTAATCGAACTAAAATGTTCGGTTCGGCAACTAAACTGCACTCTTTCATTCATTCTTTAAGCCAACCGTTAGACCCCTACTCCACTATTTTAAGAGTATCACAAATTTGTTTGTTACATCATAATCATAATAGTAATATTTAGAAATTGTATATTTTAACTCTAATATTATTGTATTATTTGTATTTTCAGAAAAACTTCAAGATCGCAATAAAATGCCAGTATCGTTTCAAATTTATTGGGCACTTCATAATATGGCACTGATAATATCAATTATCATAACGATTATATATTGGAGTGTCCTGTGGAACAGTACAATACCAATAGATGCGACCAATGTACTAACCCATTTAACCAATTCAATCACCATGTTTATTGATTTACTGATCGTGGCGTATCCACTGCGACTGTTACATTTTGTGTACCCGATCGGATTTGGCTTATTTTATTTATTCTTTAGCTTAATATACCATTGGGCTGGTGGAACGAATATGTAAGATCAAAATTTATTTAAAATACTCTAACCAGTTAAAGTTATTATGTTTATTTTAGGGATGATCAGCCTTATATATACTCTGTGTTAGACTGGGCGAATGTCGGTACAGCAACTGGTACGGCAATTGGAACATTAGCGCTTGCGTTTATCATGCATTTCGTAATGTTTGGAGTATATAAATTACGTTCGCATCTCAGCCGATCACAAAAGCGCAAACGTGCAATTTTGCCAACATCCCAACATACAGGTGGTATTTCGATGGTTTTTGGCCGAGATAATTCGGCCTTTACTGGTAGTACAAATAAATTATCTATAAGCGGATAAAGAAGGGAAGAAGTATTATTTTAATAGTATAGTTTCTTTTTAAATTATACAATTTATACCAAAATGTTATTATAATTATTATTATTATTACCTAGTTTTAATAAAGCTGTGATGTGTCTAGAAACGGTGGAATATTGAATTACTTTATCTTTAATTTAGTTTTAAACAAGACGAGTCTTATTTGATTCAACTTTAGTAATGGAAATTGTTACTTGCATTTCCGATCCCTACGACACCAGTTTAGTGTGTTAAAGCAATTCACCAGGAACAATCAGCATAAAGATAGAGATTCAGATGACTAGTTCCAAGGAGTGTATGTAGGGTTTCAAATATACCTTGACAGAACAAAATGAAGACTTTTAATGAACCTATCATAATGTAATTCATTTAATATTGATAATAAACATATGGGATGAAATATAAATTTTGAGCATTTGGGGTGAGATGTGATACTATTTCTTAATTATTGACTTTTCACTTAGTTTCAATCTTATTTTTCAAGAATAAAATTGAATACTATTTCATCTCTCTAAATATTATTTTTCTATTGTGATTGCTATTTTTTTTTATTCTTATAACAATAATAATTTCGGGCAACGAATCCCACATAAGAAGTCCACATCTCTCACCCTCATGACGTAATCAGAATCGTAATCAGTGCACATCTCTCACCCTCATGACATATTATTACTTTATCAAAAAATTATGTTGTTCAATAAGCTGATTTTTATTTCACTTAAAAGTATATGTATATAATTTTAATTTTAACTAATGAAATCAAAAATTACATAAAATAAACATAATAATAAATGTCAAAGTAAAAGCGAGGATAAATTTTCATTTACCGTCGATCATACAGTGCGCGGAAAGTAAAATCGTCGATTAATGATTAATCATTACTCTCGATTATTTTTTAATTTTGCAACGACCATACAATCGGGCATAAGCCTACTTGATTTTTTTTTATACATCGCTTGATATTTTTGTTGGTAAAATGTTTAGTACATTTTCAAACCAAAGTATTATGTTAATTGTTTAGGTGAATTTGAACAGAATTCTACTATGTATTGAAAAAGTTTAGGTAATTAAGACTGAAGTCGGAAATTGTGATGGTGTAATAATTTTAAGCTCATATTTGCATTCCATAAACAAACGTGCAACAATTAAATATGCTAGGAAATAGATTAGTTCCGTCCCAGTTTGCCATATTCTAGAGCTTGACTATCCTCTTTTTCCGCTATTAACCGCGGCTCGTTATACAAGAAAAGTTTATTTTCTAAGAAAAAGGCTTAATAAAGGAATGCATCTTATTAAAGCAATAAAATTTATAAAGGTAATTTATGGAAAAAAACTTACAATAATTATAAACTCATAATATTTACAAAATGTTAAAAAATAGATATACACTTAAAAAATAAATATAAACTAAAATATTTAGTATATCTTATTGTAAATAAGAAAAAAAAATTGTAAATTAATTGAAGTGTTGTTTTGAATTTAGAAAAGGTATATGTTGATACATTAAGGCTAAAGTAAGTAGAAACATGTTAAACAAATTGAAAACGTGAGACATTAAATATAATAAAAAGATACCAAAAATAATAATTAGAGAAAATTAATCAAGACAGTTTTAAATACAAAATGGAATCACTTAAAACTGTTTTATCAAAATTAAAATATGAGTCTAAAATAAATCCATTAAAAGCATAAATATTAATTATTTCTAATCAAATGATGTACCTGTTTTGTAAGTAGGCGCAATCAGCTTGTTTACCTTCGGGATTCTTTTTAATGTGTATCATCTCTAACATACGTCTAATTGAAAGATTTTTTTCCAGCTCTAATATTTAGCAGCATACATACCTGCGGATTCGATTGCGGCAACCTTCTATAGTTTTGAGTTGAAGTTAGTCACTGCTCAAAATATTAGTCTATTTGGTACGTCATTTTGCTCGTCAAATTTTACATTTGTAATTTTCGCTTGGACGGTGAACACCCCATATAAATATTTCTCAGCAGGCGTACATTTTTTTATTAGTTTGACGTTTCAATTTTCGGAGTGAAGAATTTTGTCTGTGTAACATCTTTAAATTTGTTTTGTTATAATTCAAGCGACTGGCTGATAATCATGTTGGAATGGAGAGAGAAAGTTAAAAGTGATTTAGGCGAATATTGTTACAAGTAATTTTACTATAAAATACCCTGAATTCCTTATTTAATTTACTATATATAAATATTTAACCTTAGACCGAAGTCAATTAAATTTACAGCAGAAGAATTGAAACTGCTTAATGACCAGTTCGGGTATGTAGTAGCAACAGTGATACATTAGCGTTCACGGATTTCAGTAAAGCATTTGATTCCATCTGCCATCAAAAAGTACTCCAGAGTTTATTCACATTTGGGTTTTCACTCGATTACATAAATTGGTTCAAATCTTATCTATCAAACCGACGACAATTTGTGATAATGGGAAATGAGAAATCAAACGTTATTAAGGTACGTCTTGGGTTAATGGGTTCCCCAAGGGTCACACATCGGGCCTTGGATATTTATTGTTTTCATAGATCGATTAACCGAGATAATCAAAAACTCAAACGTGCTCATATGCTGATTACTGTTAATAGAATGCAATATACGAGGAAACTTCAAGAAGACCTCGATAGATTAAGTGAGTGGTGTGATTGAAACTCGCTTTACTTAAATATTAAGAAATGCAAAATCATGTCTTTCCATTGTAAAAGAAATCCGATAATTACTGCATACAAAGTCAACAACGAAGTTTGCAAAGAATCAATGAGATTATAGACTTAGGTGTTACTTTTGTCGAAAATGCCAGTTTCGAGTGCCATGTTTGAATTTGTTAAAAGATGGACAGATGATGAATTTAAAGACATTCAAACCTTATGTTCACTCTATTTCGCTTACGTTCGATCTCAACTGGAATATGCTGTAACTGTCTGGAATCCATACTATGAAGTGCACATTAAAAGAATTGAAAGCATTCAAAAGTAGTTTCTGATTTTCTTGTTAAAAGTGACTGAGATTATGACCACAACTTACCATTCCATGAAAATGTCGCTCTGTTACCTCCGTACTCAATAAGATGCACAGATTATAAAATATGCACGCTTGAAAATAAAGGACTTCTCGTAGGCGCTGCTTTTAGTGGTAACGTTTTGCTTGGTCACACTGATTCAGTTTACATCTTGGGAAACATATCAATTCATATGCCATGCAGAACATTTCGAAACCATGAGTTTTTACCACTAGAACACCATTCTACAAACTATGGAGAAAACAACTCCATTAACAGGATGTCTAAATCATTCAACATCATCGACGACCTATTCGACTTTAATTTATCAAAGGACAACTTAAAATATATCCTGAAGAATTATTTTTAAAAATTTTAAAAGTTAAATCAAAATTGGATTTACATTGTTTTAATTTTTAATTTTTTTTTTATTTTTTTTAATAAATTTGGGTTTTAAACTAAATAATTGGAAATCATGAATCTTTGAATGAATAACCCTTTACCGGCCTGTCCACACAATTGTGTGAGTAAGGCAAACGAATCATGTGAAAAATGTATGGTTGTATGTGTATAAACCTAGGTATGATTTATATATAACTGATACAGGTGTGTGGCTCATTGGATCCAAATTAGCACTGGTAAACTAAAACAGCAAGAAATGCCAAATGCGATGTAATATTGTCGCCTCGTTAATTAAAACACAACATATTTAATTAATTGTATTTAATTTTAATTTATAAGTTTTTATTATTTATAATTCGTGGTGATTGATGTTGACCGATTGATGGTTGATACAAGAAGGGAAGTTTTTTATTTTAATTACAAATATTTTACCTAATGCTATAATGTATACAATTATAATTTTAATTTTGTACATAGGTGGCAAAATTTCTACACAACGTATTTTATGGTAAATTACATTTGTTGTGTTCTATAAGGTTTATAAACATTTCTAAGTTTTAGTGTGTATACATTTAGTATACATTTAGGTTATTATGTCAAACAAGAATTATTAAGATTGGTTACAAATTTATAAGAATTAAATTATTAAGATTGATTAGAAATTACGTTATGTCAACAAATTATAAACAAATCAAAGGTAAGAATATTAATGAAAATGAATTAAATTAATTTAAATAATTATTATTGCTTTTAGGTGATGAAAATATACAGTATGTGTTTTGAACCAACTTACATATTTGTGTATTCCTTTTTAACTTATTTTTGTTCGAAAAAAAACAAAATTGTGTTAGTTGTACTTCAAATTAAGCGAAATTTTTTATCAACAACGCCATTACATACTATGTTTTTTACTCAAAAATTTGTGTGGTTTGGACTTCAATTGAGCCAATTTTTTTTCCTTGGTCGGCAAAGGGATAAACAAATAAACATAATCGAAATTTCATTAAAATATTTTGTTTAATTGCACTAAGCCGCTGGCAAAATGGGGTCTCTCAAGCGGCCCTTGATTCAGTGAACCGAAATCTAGGCGGTCCTAAAGGACCATCAATAACACCGGTTGGTAAAGGACATTGTTCCTTAAATTTAGCGCTTCGCAAAGAATTCAATTTGTATGCAAACGTATGGCCATGTCACAGTCTCGAGGGTTAAAAACTATAGGACGATGTGGACGTAGTCTCAATTCGTGAGAACATAGAAGGTGAATACTCGGGTATTGAGCACGAAATTGGTGTGGTCCAAAGTATAAAATTCATCACGGAAGAGGCTTATAGCCCGTCGCGTTTCAATATGCCAAAGACAATCGCTCGAAAGTCACTGCGGTACATGAGGCCAATACGCGAGTGTCTGACGGTATTTTTCCACTGCTGTTGTGACATGGCCGTTAAATATCCCGAAGTGAAATTTGAAGAACATTATTTGGTGATAAATATGGTGCAGGATCCACGTAAATATGATTTGCTTGTTACGCCAAATTTTTTGTATTGTATGGTGACATTTTGAGTGAAATGTGCGCTTGTCTAGTTGGTTGTTTAGGCGCCGAATATATATAACCAGAACCGCCATTGCGTAGACCAATACATTTTTTTCCTTATTTTTATACAACTCTATGTTATATGGATTAATCCATAAGAAATTTTTATCCTCTTATAATTTAATAAAAAGTTTGATTTTTTAATAAAAAGGTTTTGAGTTTTTATTTGTTACGTCATGACAACTACAGCACCTTCATCACTATCGTTGATACCGCGTGATGGTTAATCTAGATGACGTCCTCTTCATTGAATTGGGATCACTTCGTAACATAAGGGTATATCTTTAATGTTTGCCCCGAATCACATGCAGCATAATATGATTGCCGTGAATATGATTGCCGTGATCGGTTTCTAATGGACATCTAACCCTGTAAAAAATTAAGTCCAGGCATACTGTGTTCGACGAATGACGACAATGGAGTTGGTTGAATTTGTATATTAACCGATGTTGAGCTACTAGTCTAGTTGATGTGCCTAAATCATTCGATGGGGATGATGGTCTAGTCAGGGTGCGTTAGCGAACATGTGTTGCCATTCGGAATTCATTGTAAATTCCGTTTCGCTTTTACGTTGCTTCCGTACATTTTCTATCTCTGTTTTGTTCACTGGATCGGCCATGGGCTCATCATGACAAATCATTTTATTTCAATCAATTTTGTATTTTGACCTAAGACTACTTGTAGTTGCGTTTGAAGAGGAAATATTGTCTACAATTTTAAAATTATAATTAAACTGTTACTGAAATAATTATTTAAAAAATCATTACAGTATAATCAATTTTACTAGTGTTGTTTGTTACACAATCATCTTTTGCGGTCATCATATTGATCTCACTTTTTCAGATCATTCTTGATTTCATACAAATGATTCTATAAGTTGGCTACATCCTTTCCAGTATTTAGGCTTGAACGAGATTTGCTTGACCCATTTTATACCAGTCCGCAACACTTTCTGCTACCATATCTATATAGCTGGTTTCACATCTTCTACCAATAATGATTTCAATTGTTTTCCAGTTCCAGCAATTTTGAATTTTTCCAAAGCATGGAATGTTCTTCGATATGTTAGCGAATGAGTAGGCCAATCGCGAAGTAAATGTTGCCAGGAATCACGCAAGCGCTCAATTGTGGTTTTCGATTTTCCCTTTGCTCAGTTAATAATCCTCCATTGACCGTTTGAATGGTAGCCTTACGATAGATGTGCTATCATTTTGAAATGAACCTCGAACGTGACCTTCGTAGAGTTGCTCCTCGATGGATGATAGTTGTGAGGTGTTGGAGATATGAAAATTGGGATCCGCTAGTTTGGTTCCCCCATTAGCATTAACGTAAATATCGTTAACACTCTTAATTGGTAGCTTCGTGATGATCTTCGGCAGTACAAACGCCTCGATGGAAAAATCGGTGCCGCCGTCATCCGGCAGTACAACTTCGGAATGGCCGCCTGTATGAATCATGTTTATTGAAACATCTAATTCTGCAAACGTGTCTAATTGCGACTGTCGTAATTGCGTTGTAATAGACCTCATCGTATTCGTAATCTGAGTCTTCATCTGGATTAAGCTTGAAAATTATTGACTCCATGTCTGTAAACTCTGACATCAACTCTTCGGCGCGCATCAAATGTGTTTCCAACTCCTCAATTGGCGTTTGATTATCGCATTGCTCCATAAAATTCACGATCTGCGCCATTCTTCCTTTGTTGGAGGCACGTTGTTTCTTTAGACCGGCTAATTCCATCCCGATGATTCAGTCGAACTGGTTTTGCACACTTCAGGATTAATCGCACAGCATTGAATTTGATAGCGTGAAAATATTACGGTGAGTAAATATTATGGACCACACTCGTAGGAGAGGTTATAATTTAATAATTGAATTTTTAATTATCAATGTTTAGTTGATGATCCTCGTAATTCGATTTTATAATTATCACTATTAATTGCGTATTATACTCCCCTGATTATTACTATTGATGGTGTACGTATTATAATTTTTTGGATTATCACTATTAATGTGGTCGTAATGCGATTTAAATTTTACAGTGTTACTTTCGCGAGTAATATAAAAATGGCTGCTTACACGCGTAATATAAAAATGGTGATTGATGACGCCTCTGGATTTCCCGGAAAATGTTCGATGAGGTGATTGCTGGTCAACCGCGCGGTTGTTGACTAAATTAGTTTGCAATCGATGAGCATCCGGGTCGAAGGACCATAATGGTGGAGCAAAGTCGGATTTGAATATAAAATCCACGAAAATGGTGGCCTCTAATGACGATGCTTTTATTTCCACGTTGCTGTAAAGTGGACTGTATCTTCTTTCCTCGAAATCCTGAGCCATATATTTATATTACGTAATTAACTATTACGAACACTTACGATAAACGTTATAAACTATTTTTATTTATTATTTTTAATATATTTATTTTATTTAATAACTTAGTTATAATTTTAAGTGTTAAGTGTACAAAGATTTTTCTTACAATGAATTAATTTTTTGGAACATGAATAAATTTGACAAGTTTACTTCAAAAATCGATTTGAAAAATATAAGTTCAGTGCGTTACCCTGATGGTAACGCAGTTTTTGTTTCCATATTATACCTCTACTACAATTTTTTGTTCTTGTTAATACACATAGACGTCAAAAATGGAAATTGTAAACAAAACAATTTCTGCATAATTATGGATGTGAGCTAAGTATTTCTGATTTATCTTATTAAACTAATTACTAATTAAATACTACATATTTTCAGGTTTGCCCGAATTAATAATAGATTACATGCTAGTGGAATTGTAAGTAAGTTTATACATATTATAAGTTTATATTTACTAATAGAATTTTTCTTCCAGCTGTAGAAGTATGTCATCAATTTTTATGTGTTCCAGGTTTTTATGTATTTTAGGTTGAGAAGGGATATTATGTGTTAGGCACCAACAAGAGGTCTAACCATATTAAAACCAAATATTTTTGGTTTAAAATAGATTACATGTAAATATTTTGCCCGGGTCTAATTTCACTAAGTTACAACGATACAATTTTTGTCATAGTTTGTTAAACGTGAAGTCAATCGCTCTTAAAACCAAATAATACAAAAATGAGAAAGATTATGTTTTTATGACCAAATTAAAAATTGTTTTGCTTTGATTAAGGATTAGTATGGCTCTCTTAAGCCATTGCATTTATTTCATTTCTTTCATATCATTGTTAGTAATAATTATTGTGTGTTTTGGTGAATCAAAAGAATGTTAACAAATATTTCTTTTAAATAATAATATTTTAGGCTAACTTCACTTATGAAGTGCTTTTTTGAATTAAATATTATATTAAATGGGGCGGAGCTAACTTTACACAAGAGGTACAGGGATATAATTATGTTAGTGTTGCTTGATTGTTTTTTTTTTTACTAACTGGGCCAGAATCGTGGATAACTTGCTCGGATCTACGTAAACTAAACGTCTATAAAGCAATGAGACCGTAGCATCCAGTCAAGAATTTCCCGCTTATTCATTCCTTTTTAACACACATGCATACTTTAGAGTCGTAATGACAGAAACTGGCAAAACTAATAATAATAATAAATACAACAAATTGTGAATTACTAAAAACTGAATGACATTTCCTTAGTAAGTACAAAATTCGTGATTAAATGAATCTCGCTGTTGATACTCACTAAGAAAATATCATTCAATATCGGACACCCTTCTCTTTCAATGCTATAATCGTATTGAAAGTGCAGGGTGTCCGATATTGAATGATATTTTCTCATGATTCATAGTATGTACTCGTCTTTTCCTAGATGCATCGTGAATTCGATTATGTTAGTCATACTACTAAGGAAATAGTTAATTGCGTCGCAGAACATGCATTATGGATCCTCAAAAATTATCAAAACCATGAGACCATTTGATATTTCGTAGTTTATTTAATGGAATTCTAAACTAACTGAGCCGGACAAATTTTCAACCACCTTCTGATAAAATACCTAATTTGTGGGTCTAAAGTATAATCAAAAACGATTTTTGAATTAATCAACTTTACTTTAGTAAATTTTGATAACATTTATTGGAAAGAAATTAGGATTTTTAAATGAAATATAGCATAGCCTCTTTTCCGATATTAGCAGCATCCGCCTAATAAGCATTGGCTTCTCTGACCAGAACGATATTTTTAACTAATAATTGTAGCTGCCTGTAATTAATCGCACCATTATAATAAGCCGCACTCCTAAAATTAACCTCATTTCATTATTAAGTTGCATTTCCGTAATCATCAGCACAATTTTAATAGCCGCATTCTCTTGTTAATGTATGGGCAACCTTAACCAAGCTTGGTAAAATAATTTATTCCTTTTAAGCTGCGGTTTGTAAGGGAGAGTTTTTCATATGATTAAATTTTTTTGTTATAAAATTTTTATACTTATTTCATTATTTTGTTTGGAACTCAAGTCTACAAAAAATACTGTTACGGTGCCGAAATAGATTTGTTCCGTCCCAGTTTGTCATATTCCAAAGCTAGACTATCCTCTTTTTCTGCTATAAACTGCGGCTCGTTATAAAAGAAAAGTTTATTTTTCTAAGACGATTTTTCTAGCTTAATAAATTAGTGCGCCTTCTTAAAGCAATAAAATTTATATTTCGATATTTTGTCTGGAACTCAAGCCTACAATAAAATACACTGTTATGGTGCCGACGTTTCAATTGTTTATTCACAATTATCTTCGAGACATAAACAACTATGAATATAATATAAATTTACTAAAAAATCAATTAAAATGTAATTTACGAAAAAAACTTACAATAGTTATAAACACTTAATATTTACAAAATGATAAAAAATAGATGTAAACTTAAAAAATTAATATAAAACAAAATCCTTAGTATATCTTATTGTAAACAGGAAAAATAATTTGTAAATGAATTGAAGTATTGTTTTGAATTTAGAAAAGGCATGTTGATACATTAAGGCTAAAGTAAGTAGATTGATTTGATTTTTTAGTAAATTTATATTATATTCATAGTTGTTTATACCTTGAAGATAATTGTGAATAAACAATTGAAACGTTGGCACCGTAACAGTATATTTTATTGTAGGCTTGAGTTCCAGACAAAATATTGAAATATAAAGTTTTAAAAGCCTAATAATCATAATTATAACAATTCTACCCATACTGGTGAAATTTTTTTTAAAGTAGAAAGATAATCTTCGAAAAGTCAAGAAGAAATTTTTTTGAAACCATGCGTATTAAATATGGCCAAATTTTAGTAACAACTATGAAATACCTTTTCAAAATTAAAATAAAATTGACAAAAGCTGAAAATCGGAAAATTTTTCTATTAAGGTGTCGTAAAGAACGCATTTTTCCAAATAGCCGGGAACAAAATAACATAAGCAACATAAATCAACAATTTCGTCGATTAGAAAGCCGGTTCATCTTTAGTATAATTAATCAGGAATTTGCTGAACATTTTTCAAAAATAAACCACTTTAATAAATTATTTGTATGCAAAATTCAACAAATAAAGGACGTCATCTCGCCATATTATTTTAAAAACTTCATAACCAAATTAAATATTATCTAGTATAAAAATCAGGTATGAATACATTAAGGCTATAAATATTATAAAATTTAATAATATGTATATTGAATGTTCATGTAGTTAATGATAGCAATAACTTAAATATAAATGACAATGTACATTTACGTAATATTTTACCTGACAATACAAATATAGTTAATGAATTTACAATTCCGTCAAATAGAAATATTGATGACAA
Source organism: Nephrotoma appendiculata (assembly GCA_947310385.1). Taxonomy (NCBI): domain Eukaryota; kingdom Metazoa; phylum Arthropoda; class Insecta; order Diptera; family Tipulidae; genus Nephrotoma; species Nephrotoma appendiculata. Next base: position 199,543,566 of record OX371224.1, read on the forward strand.
ATGGTTGGTAAATTTATCTAATATTGAAATTATTTTAGAAATAATCGAAGTTCTAAAATTAGGTGAGAAATTTTGCCCTCTAATACTCGATAAATCGGTTCCATATGATAGTATAATTGGGAATATTGAAGGCGCTTTAATTGATAATACAGATCAAAATTTAGATAAACATGTTTTAAGGAGTAAATTGGTTAATATTTTAACAAATTTTGAAAACCGTAAAAAATCGTAATATTTTTAATAAATGCAAAAAAAAACTAAAAAATTTATTGTTGATAACCCTGAAATTTTAATTATTCGTGCTGATAAAGGTAATACCATGGTTATAATTAATAAAAAAGATTATATAGATAAAATTAGCGATATGTTGGCAGATACTTGTACATATAAATTAATTAACAAAGACAACATGGTATCAATTCAAGCGAAATTAAATAAAATGTTAACTTTATAACAAAAAAATAATAAAATTACTGTTCGTATGAAGGAAAATTTTTGTGATGTTACAACGGTGTTTTGGCTAAACTTTATGGTTAGCCAAAAATTCATACTACGAATATGCCCCTATGCTCAATTGGTACCCCTTTATATAATTTGGCTTCTTTTTTATCTAAAATTTTGAATCAGACTGTTGGTAAATCTTTCAGTGCTATAAAAAATTCTGTTGACTTTAATGAAAAAATTAAAAATATTTTAGTGCCTGATGATCATGTCATTTTATCTTTGAATGTTTTATCCTTATTTACTAATATATGTATATCACTTAGGTCGTTTTGTATTCTTTTATTTTTATGTGTACATTTTCCTTTTATAGTGTGTATAAAAAGTTTCTTATTTCTATAGAAGAATATGTACCTACGGCTGAGAGTACTCGAGCGATAAATTAACATGGAGTCATTTTTTATGTGCAGGTTCTACCAAAGGGCAGTAGGTGTCTAGACATTTAGTAGTGTTGGTATTTGATAATTTGATTAGTGCGCCTAGATGCTAATGGCCTCAATGCTTAAAACTGATGCTATGCTATATGACAACATTTTATGGCAACGGTTCCAGTCTTGGACTATAGATGTTTTATGCCATAAAGTTGCTAATCATGGTAACACAGAAGGATTTACTTTTGTTTGCCTTGGTGTATTTAAATAATTATTATTGTTTTTATAGAAATGTTAAGGCTTTTATGTTATATTTTTAAATTGTACTATAAATTTTTAAGTTCAAGTCATCAGGCAGAACGCGGTGTTAATTTTATATTCATACTTACGTCACATCGATAAGTGGAGATGGTCACATGGTTAATTTTGTAATAATAACTTATTTTTAGCATAAAGAATTTCAGTTCGTTTTTCTGCTGGGAATATTATTTCAACAGAATAGGGGGCAAGCGGCGAGTGAAGGAAATCCTTGTATGGAGAGAGACCTCTTGATTTTAGCTGATAACTTATATTAAAAAAAATTTAATAAAAAAATTAAGAATTTTTACAGTATTTACCACGGTCAGCAAGAATAAATTTAATTTAGGTTTCGAAATGCGATGTGTGTGTGATCACTTGTATTTTAATTTTTTTTAGTGATAGCCATTACTAATTATTAGAATTATTATTTCAAATCGATTTGAAATTATTAGTGTATTGCCTTAACAGTTTAACTGATTATAAAGTTTTTCTGAAGTATGCGAGAAATTAAAATAGAAAATAGTAATTGTTATTTCAAAATGCAGTTCTAATGTGTGTGAGAATATTTTTGGTTTACGTAACAGCGTAGCAATTAATTTTATTTGCAAAACCTTTAGTTTCAGGTTTCTAATTCACTTGGATATTATGATGAAGGGGATATTAGCGCAATAAATATGTTGTTTTATTTTATAAATTAAATTTTAAATATAATTAATTGAAGAAAAATTATTTTCAGATTTGCTCATAAATTTTGTGTTTTAGCGTGAAGCGACAATAATGAAAATGTATCTGCATTTTACATTCGTATAGTTAGAGTTAACAATAAGCTCGTGGTGCTTATTATGTCACGATGAATGGTGTGAATTGGAGTTACATAGTAATTTTTTAATAACATTTGTTATAACATAAACATTCTTTATTTTGGTTTACAAGTTTGGGAAGGCTAATAATAGAACCCAACAACAATTAATTATGAATAAATTTTCAGGAAACCTCCTAATTGAAGGGAAATAAAAATATTTTTTTCTTAGGTTGCTGATTTAAAGAAGCAAATGATGAACCCAAAAAAAACTACAAATTTGACTTGAAACATATTAATTTAAGAATATAAAATATAAAATAAAATAAATCCGAATTGGATTTGGACATTTGAATTATAAAAGTAAAGTAACAAGTAAAAAATCACTGAGAGGCATTAAATTGCCTTAATCTACTTTTAAAATTATCTTTAGTTAAACAAAAATCAAATAAATAGTTAATTCTATTGAAACTTTTACACATCATCTTCACTAGTTCATTATCGCCATAGTTGGTTCTGTGTCTATCTAAGTGAGGGAGCTATGATCTCTTAGTTGTCTACCAGGAACCTTTATTTTAATTGGCTTTAGCATATCCCGGTGCGTCGATTAGACCTAATAGGAGATTACCAATAAATGCAGTTTTAGGCAATTCGCGTCTATTTTAAAGAGTTGCCAAGTTGTATGACTTGCACCCGGTTAAATATGGTGGTTCTCGCTTTATGTTTACGTGGTGTGGTAGATTATGGTCATAAACTCATCCGTTTTTCCAGGGCAAGTAGCGTATACACTTCTTTTGAATTTTCTCAATACTCTGAGTATGAGCTTCGTAGAACGGACACCACACATTTACAGCATATTCCAGCTGGGATTGAACGTAGGCAAAATACAGGATCTTAATTGTTTCCACATCAAAATCATCACCCGTTCAACGTTTGACAAAACCGAGCATGGTGTTCGCGCGACCGATGCACAGCTCAATGTGCTTAGTAAAGCTCATGTTTTCAATGAAAGTAACCCATAGGTCTTTAGTCTCAAGTATTACCTGAAGGAGTACACCGTTTATCTTGTAGCCTTGTGTAACAGCGTTGAGTTTTCGGTGAAATGATAGAGATTTGCAAATTTCAATATTGAGGCACAAAGAATTAAACTCGTACCATAAAACTAGATTGTCAATATCTTCCTGTAGTTTATAGGCATCGTTGACTGACTCGATGGCTTTGTAGATTTTGAGGTCATCTGCAAACACCAGGATATTGGAATGCTTTATCACTTCGGTAATACCATATATGAAAATTGTGAAAATCCATGGGCCAACGTGAGAGCCTTGTGGTACACCAGAGGTTGCTTGTATTCTATTTAACGTTTTATCTCCTATTTCAATATATTGGATTCCTTTCTTATGTTAGATTAAATTTGTGTTGTCTTGTGCGATACAATCGCTTTGGGTCATTCCGCCATCCTACGTGGCCCGAGATGGCCATCTTAAAGTACATCAGATGTTGCAGCGAACTTCTCAGATGTTGATGGCCAAAACTTTACGCGGTATTTACGACATGTAAAATGTAAAATGCAAGCCGAAGCAGCAAGCCAGCTGGAAACCTCATAGTTCATGTTTGAATAATATTACTTTGTATGAGATTTTATCGAAGGCCTTCGTAGGTTACACAGAATATCGATTATTTGATGGTTGGTGTGGCATTTCGCACCATCGTTCTGAAACCGAAAGTTGTGCAAGTCAATATATTTGAATATTTTCAATTTCTGCCTCCAAAAAATCAGATATCAGCATTATTAATTACATAGTCACTGAGATGCAAATGTTCCTCCCCCAAACGGAAAGGAAATATCGAAGTGGGTGGTCTTTAGCTTTTAATTCCTGAGTCAATTGGATTGTGTAAGCGAACAATCCGAGATTTTTGCGTATAATTCTCCTCAGGCTGGTACGGCTAATGTTGAGTTCCTGTGATCTGTGGCGGGTTGATGTCCTGGATTCAGCCCCACATGTTCGGCTACAACAGCAAAATTCTCAATTGTACGCACTGTATGAGCACAAGAACCACTTCCGGTACAAGTCATATCGATATGTAGAAGTTTAAAAGACTATATTAAGCTATTTATTAAGATTGTCATTCATGACGATAAAATGGTGAAGACAAGTATCTAAAAAACTATCATCAAATAGAACTCCTTTCTAGCTTGTTGGAATGAGGGCGGCCATACGAGTTTGATTCTCTCACTACGACCAAACCAGATGTAGTACATTAAAGTTACCGAGAACGTTGAGATTTTCCAGTGGTTCCATATAGTATATTAGAAACGCATTAATTGCGTTGGCTAGACGTTGGTAATATTGTTCGGACTGAGAGGCTGCAGATAACCACACATGATTTATACATCAAGTCATTGGGCATTCTCTTTATTACATAAAATTTTCTATTTCGTATATTGGGGAAATCGTAAACAGTTCTCCACGTCCAGAAGGGTCTACTTCAGAAAAAGCAACGAAATCTTCCTTGCCACCGGGGCGGTAATCGCCAGTATGCCTAGAGCAGTGATTCTTAACAGGGGGGCCTGCAAAAAATTTGCAGGGGGCCGCCAAAGTTTGCAAAATTTCCTTCAGAATATAATAAAAAGAAAATTGATGTATAACCGAATATCGTTATGAAAAGTGAGAAAAGGAAGATAAAGTTTCCTTATTTAGTTACTTTCCTATAGGTGCGCAACTTAATTTCCAAGGTTTTTTTTGGAAAATGAAAAATGTTAAATTTCAATAGAAATATAAAAAATGGTTTATTCAAAGTATTGTCGTTCGCTATTTACACATTTTTACCATCTCTCTGGCAAACATGATTACCACAATGATAAAACGACGTGTCTTTGTGCCGAAACCATTCATCCAACCAATTTTGCTCTTCTTCGAAACTGGCCAAGTGTAGTCCTGCCAAGCCATACGCCATCGACCGGAACAAATGATAATCCGAGGGGGCGAGGTGTGGCGAAAAAGGCGAGTGCGGTTGCTAATCCCATCTCAGCGTTTTGATGGTGTCCTGAACGATAGGACTGCATGGCATGGAGCGGTGTCGTGCTGCAATATCACTCGTTCGTGTCTCGTGTCCCATTATAACCGTTTTTCGAGTAATGCATAGTTCAGATTGATCTGTTGTTGTTGGTAGCATTGCCCTTTGATAGTTTCGCCCTGTTTCATCAGCTCATGGTACACGATTCCTTTCGGGTCCCACCAAACGCAGAGCATTGTCTTCTTTCCAAAGTGATTTGGCCTTGCCGTCGATGTTGATGCTTCTCTGGGTGAAAGCCACTACTTTTTGCATTTGGGATTCTTAAAAAAGATCCACTTCTCATCTTTCTTTCATGCGATGAAAGCAAAATTTCGCAAGTGGCTCTTCCATTTTCCATCGGTCTCTCAGTCGCGGCGCCCATTTTCCTTTCTTTTGAATTTCTCCCATAGCATGTAAACGTTTGGAAATACCTTGGTGAGTCGTGTTTAATGCCTCCGTAAGTTTATGTTTACTTTGCGTATCATCTTCATCAAATAACGCTCGCAGCTCGGTGTCTGCAAATGTTTCTGGTCTTCCAGAGCGTGTTTTGTCCTCAATGTCGAAATCGCCACTTCTGAAGCATTTAAACCAATCTTCACAGGTAGTTTTCGATGGTGCATGTTCGTCGTAGGCTTCCTCATGCAAATGGCGTGTTTCACCTGCATTTTTTTGAGTTGAAGCAGAAAAACAAAGCTTCCCGCAAATGCTGTTTATTTGGTACAAAACTCGACATTTTCGTTCTTAGGGAAAAATAATTTGGCGTTGCGATGTATTGCCACGCTATGAACAAAACACAACTTCTGTCATAAATGACAATTAGATGTGTCGCTAGCACCATCTATGTGTGAAACCCGGAAATTTAGTTGCGCACCTTTATTTCTTGCTACATACAACTTTGTTGGTACAGAAGAAATAAACGCAAATATGCTAATTCTAACACCAAATTGTGAAGTATTAAAGTTAAAATAGATAATGAACTATTATAGTTATTTTTTATATTTATTATATGTATTATATAAAAAATAAAGGATTAAAAAATCACCAGGTCTGTAAATATGAAACCTGAATTTTTTAGTAAAAGTACACGTTGATGGTATAATAATGATTAAGAGTATTTTATTCAAAGTATTGCCCATTATTAGGTATACATTTTTCCCATATTTCTGGCAATGCGTGGATCCCCCGCCAAAAAAACTGTTCTTCTTCTGAGGCAAACCACAGGTATCGAACCATTTTCGAACATTTTCGTAGGAAGTAGAGTGCTCCTCAGCAAGCCCATGCCCCATGTGAGCCGCATGTGAAAGTATTTAATAATTAAGTGGTTCGAATGTTTCCATGCCCGGTTTTGCTTTGTGTGATGGTGCATTACCATGAAGTACGAGTAAAATCACTTTGTGTTGCCTTTTATCATATTCTGGTATTTTATCATATTTTTGGTGGTATTCCACGTTCTTCATTTGTCGCGTCAAAATCACCACTTTTGAATTTATTAAACCACTCATAGCATTGTGATTTATTTACCAAGAGCATACTCACCGTAAGCTTTGACAAGCATTCGATGTGATTCTGGAGCAGTTTCCTTCAAATGATAACAAAAAATCATTCATGTCTCCAAATCGTAATATGTAGGCACGTAAACACATGAGTTATTGCATGAAACTTGTATGGTTATGAATTAGTTGTTGTTGACAGATGTCAAAGAAAACATTGGCGCCGATAATGTGGTTTGTCGAAAGGTATATTGACAGGTGGCGCCATTTATTGGTAACATTTACACATTATTATAGATAACTTAACAAATACATATAAATTATTATTAAATAAGGGGACCACAAAAAAATTATGAATAATTTGGTGGGCCGCGATTGAAAAAAGGTTAAGAACCACTGGCCTAGAGTATAAGTCGAAGAAGCATGATTAGCGCAAAATAATTTCGAGTTTCACAGATATTTTAACGTCGTTTATTATCAGCTAATTTATTCTATTGCTTATTTTACTCTTCAATTTGTCACTATAGGTAACTCCGTAGAAAAAATTGAAATCTATCTACTGAGAAAAAAAAACAGTAAAAATAAAAAAATATACATATAAAATCAAAAAAATATACATATATTTTTTAGGCGAAAAGTCTCGTTTTTAAAATCAAAAGGATAATCTTTTTATTTTTAAAATAAATTTTTTCGCCAAATGTGTTTATAAAAATAAAAAAATTGTTTTTATTTTCAAAAATTCTTTCATTACTTATAACTAAATGACTAAACGTCATTCAATTGAAGAGCGGAATTTCTTAGTAGAGTGCACATATAGGTCTACCAAAATATTATAGTGGCAAGTTTGCCGATCGGTGAAAATCTTGAGATATGAATTTTCTTAGAATCAAATTTACTAAGAAATTCCGCTCTTCAATTGCATGACGTTTTAGATATGCGAGCCGAATTAGAATTTTAATCGGGTTGGCCCAAATAGAGTGCACATATAGGTCTACCAAAATATTATAGTGGCAAGTTTGCCGATCGGTCAAAATCTTGAGATATGAATTTTCTTAGAATCAAATTTACTAAGAAATTCCGCTCTTCAATTGAATGACGTTTTAGATATGCGAGCCGAATTAGAATTTTAATTGGGTTAGCCCAAGTAGAGTGCACATATAGGTCTACCAAAATATTATATTGGCAAGTTTGCCGATCGGTGAAAATCTTGAGATATGAAAATCTTCAATTGAATCCGCATATTCAGATATGCGGATATGAAATTATTAACAATTAAGGTTGCTTGTAAATGCCAGGATTCACAAGAATTTTGTTTTATCTATTTAATATTCATTAGAATTTTATTTTGGTTCGCACTAGTAGCGTACCTGTGTAGAAATTTAAATCATCTATCTTGCGATGTTCAGTTACTTAATAATAATAATTAATAATTTATTCACAATTTTGCTGTTATTAGAATAATGAATTTTAATCAAATTGAACCTAAATAAACGTTGTGAATTTAATTTATTTGTAATCCTAACAATTTTGAAAAATCGCCTAAATGTTCGGAAATCACTAATACATCTGCACAATTTGTTTTATTTTGAATTATAGTATAAACTTCATACTTCTCAGTAGAAGTTTGAAGTTTTTCCTAAAATAGTACTAACCGCCATTTTTACTATTTAGGATTAATTTAGGATAAACTTCACGGGCATGTTTCAGAGCTAAAATTTGGAGATATGGAAGTTTATTGACTATAGAACGCGCATTCAAGTGGCAGATCTGAAGAGCTTCGGAGGACAGCCTGGGAGGTGAACTACCGAATTTCGGCATAAATATTATAAGGAAGTTCTACAGTTACATCAACAATGCACTCATACGAAGAAAAACAGATAGAGAATGAGACCGTGACGTCGAGATGAAATAATTGCCAAGAAATGCTAAATATAATAACATTATAATAAAAGAAAAAATGAACGATGTTAAAGCCAAAAATAATAGTAAAACACATCATAATAAAAATCTTAATAAAAATGTAATTGAATAATTTTACCGCGACAAAAACTACGAATATGAAACAGGAAACTTGCAAAAGATAATGAAAAAAATAAGTTAATCTATTATGGGAGATGGTAAAAATACTAATTAATAGGATATTGAATTCCATAGAAATACATAAAAAAAACATAAAGAAATGATACATGCGAAGCCGCCATATATACCTCTGAGGATCAGTTAATGCAAGAACACACAAAAAACGGAAAACCCTGAAGCCGTCAGGGAAACTAAATAAATTCGATAAATGAAAAAGGAAACATTCAAATTTGCTAAACTCTAACATAAAACAACGTTAATAATTTAACAAAACGCAAAAACTACAATCAATCACTTAATAATAAATATTAATAAAAAAAAAAGAAAAAGTTATGATAATAAATAAATAAAACTCTAAAATGAAATCACAGAAGCTTAATTCAAAGTATACTTAATATAAATGTATCATTTAAATTTCTGGATAAGGCGAGCAAAGTCGTCCCTGGATTTAATGATTTCCTCTTTAACCTGATTATCGGAATCAGATACCCACGCCGTAACCCAACCGTTCTTAATAGTTTACGTGAATCCGCAAATAACCTGGATGTTAATTTGTCAAGATGATGATTGATATATAAGGGTGATGCTGGGTACTTGATGTCAAAAATTTTAGCATTCAAGTTAGTAGTTTTAATCTGGTTGATGTATTTGTCAAAAAAGAAGCGCTTATGATCGCTGTTGTGTTAGAACCGTATAATCACAGGCCGAAAATTTGACTTTCCAATACGAAAACACTTCTCGATACATTGAAGAGAGAACCGTTCAAAACCAATATTTGCAGCAATTTTATTTGCGAAATCAGCGTCCCTGATATTCACATCCATTGCAACTCCTTGTATAATCAGATTATTCCGTTTCCAGCTACGGTCTATGACATTATTGGAATATTCTAGAGACGACCTCGACGTCCTTGTACACCTCCGATAAATGGGATTCAACTCTCGACACTCCAGCTAGACAGAATTCAATTTTTGACACGACAAATGCTTCACATTTCGGCCATAACTTATTAATAACTGCTTCCACAATTAGATCAGAATTAAATTTCGTATCAATGCATTTTTTTTCTCAAATTCTACACTGAGTTCTCTTGCGGCAGATTCAAGCTCAATTCTCAGGTTACTATTAGTGATGCACCGCTGCCAAAACCAAAACTCGATATCTTTTAGCCGCTTAAATTCTTCTTTATTGACCGGAATACATTCACCATGAACCCACAATTTACAGTTATCGCAGCAAATCCAACTAATTTTTTTTCACCGGCATCATTACAAATTGGGCATTTGTCTTTTACTTTATCACATGTCATTTTTTTTATATTTTCCACTTTTAGGTTAGGATTTAAGAATAGCTCCGAATTTATCAATTTTCCACGAAAACGGTGAGATTATTTAAACATTCAATATATATCTAACTTTACGATAAAATAGGATGATAAAAGTAGTAATTGCGTTTATACAAACTTACATATTCCAAAAATAATTAAACAAAATCACAAGAGAAAAAATCCAAACACGTTACCACTTTGGTTGCGGATATAAACCCGATCATTCAATAGTTGTCATTATTATCAAAAAAATTGTTTTTAAATGCTAAAACTCTTCTTTTGAAATAAATTATTCTGTTTAAATAAATCAACTTTTTAAATTTAAAAAGTATTTTATAAATCATTTTACAAAATATGTTATTAAAAAAATCTATTTATTAGTTTGCAAAAACTTCATTTAATTTCAAAAAAACCCTTTTTCAATTCAAAAAATTTTATAACTTTTAGAAATTAAAAACTTCGTTTTTTAATTTTACAAACCAAAATTTTTCTCAGTGTACAAATTGTCAAAATGGATTTATGCATGGTAAACCAAGAATTAATGATTTCGTTAATATCTTTAGCTTTTACATTCCATGAAATGAAGTGATTTTGCCACCTGTTCGGTTGCCCTCTAACTAGCTCAGCATCGCACGCTCACTCCAGTTCCGACATCTTAATATACGAAAATCTTGTTCGATGTCGTCGCGCCTTCGTAGTCTAGGCGTTCCCCTACGGCGTACGCCAACTTTGTTGATGGAACGCGTTTCGTATCATTCGTTCCGATCAGGATCATTCAACATGGCCCAGCCTCCTAGTTCGATTTGATTTAATGAATCCGATAGTATCGCAGTCTTAAAGGAGACTTTTTATGTCATGATTCACTTGAATCCGATACTGGTCGTTCGCATCATTAATGGGACTATTAATAGATTAATAGATCAATGTCCTTTTTTTAAAAAGTAGACAGTAATTTTCAATCATTGGTGGTCAAGGATCAACTCTTGCTTTTTAAAGTTATAGTATAGGTCTTATTAGTGCTTTTGCTTTGATCATTGCGAGTTTACACGACTGCAAAAGAAGTTTTGATCGCAACAACTTTGATTGTGTGCAAAAGATTCAGTCTCTTAATATCGTTCGTTGATGTTATAATTTACCCTTCCACGTTGTGAAAATTGTGATCGTTTATTCCAAGAATTGCCATAGGTAAGCTCAATTTTGTTTGGCTCTTGTTTATTTTCAAGCCTAGTCGTTGCGCGTTACGGTCAAACGGTTTTAAAATGTCTTTGATATCATTTAGTCTCCGGCCAAGAAGGACGATATCATCTGCATATCCAAGAATTTGACCTGACTTATTGAATGGACATTACGAAGTTTCATTACAACTTTTCCTTGTTACGTATTTAAGCGCCAGATTAAGTAGCACAAGCGCGGGCGCCTCTTCCTGTCGCACACAAAATGTTATTTCAAAGAGGCTAGGTACTGGCTCTTACACTACGATTTTACATATTGAGCCAGATGTTGTTAACTTACACAAAAAGAGAGCTTCTCTGAAATTCCTAGACATATGATCCCGGTCTAAAGGTTTTTGCGATTGATGCTGTCATATATGCTTCTTGAAGGCCTATGTAGAGTTGATGAATGGTAACATTGTATTTTCTACATTTCTCCAAGTTTATCCTGATCGGGAAACATTGACCAGTGGTCACCGATGATATTTTTGGGGAGGAGAATAATTCTGGCAAATACCACATTAACAAGCACTTTGTGAGCGGTGTTTAACAGAGCAATGCCACGGTAACTTTCACACTTGAGACGGCCGCCTTTCTGATGTAGCGGTTAATATACCAGGAGTTTATAAACACTCACACCCACAGAATGACGCCGAAAGTGAACACAATATACTGACTTGAACAAATCTGGTGATTCCATGAACTTTCTCGATTATCAAGAGCGCCGAACGTATTAAGTGTCATAAATTCCAGTATGCATGAAAGATTTGGACATTGGGTGGCTTAGGAGATAGGGTATTCTTAGGGGCAATGTAGTTTCTGGACATCAGTTAACATTCTAATTTCTTTTTTTTTATTAAAGAGTTAATCATTTTTATTATCAATACTTTAAAACAAATATACAAAAATCTTAAAACTAGATAATTTTTATATAAATCTTCCGCGTAAACATTTAATAACAAACAATATGCCCAAAAGCAACACCCTTACCTAAAATTGTATTCTTACAACTAAACCTATCTAATATATATATATATATATATATATATATATATATATATATATATATATATATATATATATATATATATATATATATATATATATATATATATATATATAAACATATACACTTGGTACTCGACTAGTTAGGCTGTACTGCGACTTCGTCCGACGTAAAGAAATCTCGAACATAAACGTTTAATCCAGTCGCTTTCAGAAAGCCCCAGATTAAGAAACCGTACACAAGTATTTTGGCAACCACATCCAAAACATATAAAGCCTTGAGTTGCATGCGTGCTTTTGGAATTGTCGAAAGAGGTTCCTTGAGCACATATTGTCGTCCACCCAAGAGACATTTAAACAAATATTCTCTAGTATCTAAATCGGTCATATCAAGCAGAAACTCTTTTCGATCGGCCAGACCCAGCTCACTAATCACATTCACAAAATTTTTCGATTTGAAATCCCATGCACGAGTTGTAAAGAATTGGAGAACATCGAGTCCATCTGAAATACGGCGTTGAATGCGACACATGCTATGAAAAATAAAAATTAATGTTGATTTATAAATGTAACCAACCATTAAAACTTTTACAAAATAGCTTACAATCTTTTTTGCCCAATACACAGCATGATAAAATCGATTAAATAGGCAGGCAACCAGTGGAAGAGTATAACATTAAGTGTGTGTATAAATTTTGAGGTTGTAATATTACCGTTAGGGTACCATACACCAGCCTCAAATGGGTACTGATAACCAATTCGTTTACCTTCCTCTAGCACGTATTCCCAGGTGACACGTTTTGCTTCCGAACACGTAATATTATATACGGGAACATCACGGGGCCTGAATGAATGATACAAGTGTTTAGTTCACTTAAGTTAATATTTATTGAAGTTACTTACTTTTCCTTATCAGTCGCCGTACGATACGCAATTGCTATTAAACCATTGATCGCAATGTCGACTGGTATAACTTCGGCTGTATGTTTACCGTCGCATAACATTGAACGAATAACACCTTTGGCACCACCAATCATAACACCAACTGGTCCATTTAAACTATCCACCCAACCTTCAACGGGTTCTGCATAAGCGGGACATACTGGAATTCAATTAAAATTTGTTACTTAACCGGATATAAAATAATTGGTAATATATTAACCATAACCAAATAAAATTTAATGCAACTATTGTAAGAAGCATTACATCAGGTATATAATGATATAAGAACTTAAGAAACTTAATCAACTGAAAAAAAAATTGTATCTGGTTAGTGACACTTTTACATTGTTGTAAGTTAATTACCACAAGTAAACCGTGAACCACGATTTAAATTTAAAAAAAAAATATCTTGTAAGATATTTGATGAACAATTATGGTATGGTGAAGGATGATTTATTTACAAAATTACGTGAAGAAATTAAATTGCGACTACATAGAGTTGCATAATTTGATTTCGTGTACTTGCACAAAATATGGTACTTTTGTCTATTACCAGTTTTATTTAAGGTAATTCTTATATATTACAATTAATGCGAGGTAGTTTGTTCACTTAGAAAAACATGTATGGTATTTAACATTGATACGTATAACGACTTTAAAAAATTCAGCAACGATTGTGAAATATTCAGGACTGGTTTAGTTACATTTTAACAAGTTTATCACGATCGCTATTTCATAATTACAACCTAAAAATTTATGGAATTGTGTTATAATTAAGATTTTGAATTTAAAGCTTTTTGTGCAAACCAGTATTCTATACTTTATTAGCTCGGTCTCGCTCGAATATTTTTTTTTGCTGAGCCGCGAGGGGTTTAGCCGCCACATTTATGAAGTTACATAACCATGTCATTTTGGGATTAATGTATGATTGGCCCGCTGAATCCTAGCCATGTTCGCAGGTCTCTTGGAAGGGACACATTGCTGCTGGATGAGGCATATTGCCCAGGGGGGGGGGATTATCTCATTTCCTTCCATTTTTACTATTACCTACTCCCATGTGGTTCCAAAAATTAGTACTAACGCAAGCAACGGATGTATTACGTGGATGCCATCTTTAAATATATTACCAATATCTATAGAATTAAATTTTTAGAAATACACACATCAAAAGTGTAAATGAAACACATGGCTTTTAGGTATCTATTGCCTTGAATTTGGATTAATTTAATTTTTTTTTTGTTGCACATTGTCATCTAACTCATAATGGAATGGACGAAGCAGTAGGAATGCTTCGAAGCGAATTCGAATGCTTCATATCATCCAGGTTTGAGGTTAATCTTACTAACAATTTCAGCGTTGGACCATTATATTCCACTGCAAGCCCCCGAGCGCCCACTTTAACTGCCCGATAATTAAAGTTGCGCTTGTAGACAATCGAAAACATTTATGTTAGTGACCAAACCAACAGGAATCTTCAAGCTCTCCGCTCGTTGAGATGTCCATCGATACGATATGGAAATCGAGAGGTTAGTTTTGTTCAATGACGAGTCAAAATTCGGATTTCACCCAAATACCGGAATAACAAAAATATGGAGACAATCTGGTTATGCCGAAAGACTAAGAGTTGTGCAAGAAGTGCATAGGTACAGTGGAGGCACTGTTATGGTATGAGCTGGAATTATGAGTGGTAAATAACTGATCTCGTTTTTCTAGAAGGTAACCTATCGGCAGCCAGTTATATCAATGAGATACTGGGAGCCCGTCGTGTTTCCATTATCAACACAAATTGAATCAGGCCACACAAACAAACACATCTGTCATAAATGCAAGAGGAAGCAACACCACTTATTAAGGAACAAAAATAACTATACTAATTAAATGAATTAAAAAGAAATTTGAATTGGGGAAAATTAGTAAATTTGTGTTTTCTTCCATTATAATAATATAATATCCGTTTTAACCGTTACCCCTAAATTTTTTTTTTGATATAATGTATGTGCAATCGGTGTATCTTCTAGAAACAGACAACAAAACAAAAAACAACCGAAATTAAAAGTAATGGCAACCTAAAAACCATGGTTCCATTTGCACTTATGATTTGTGTATAATCGTCTACAATATGATTTAACCCTTTGTACTCGTATGTCACACTCGAAGTGACAATATAAATTTACTCTTGAACTCGTATGTCACGCTGGAGGTGACAATACTAATTTGCTCTAAAACTCGGAAATCAGTCTGTAGACCAAAAAAAAAGTACCACACTGCAAAAGGTTATAAAAACTAAAACTATCTACCTCATTTATTACTATTATGACATAATAGTAATAAATGAAACAAATATAATACGTTCAATTCTACCACTGTAAATTATTATAAATTATTTAGCTAAAAATAATACAAGGAGACACCCAACAACTTTGAAAATAAATCGAGTGCAAAGGGTTAAATATCGCTCAAGGTAAATACATTACTAAGTATCACATAAATCTTTGATTTATTGCAGGAAGGCCGAATTTGAAGTTGAATATGCAATGTACATTCTCCTTCTTACAATAATAATGATTGCGATGATATTTATAATTCCGTTTTATTTAGAGAAATTTGCTCTTCAATTATGCAATTTAACTAATGAAATACCTAAATCTAAAATTTACATAATTTTTAATTTTTGAAATTTTTATGGGAAGATACCACTTGTATAGTATAAGAGTTATTAACTGTACATTTTAGAAGAAGTACCCTCTCTCTAAATAAAGTATCGCAATATATTTTTTTGGTTTCGGTATTTTTTATTGTTATGGACGGGTGGTCGAATCTTTTTAATACATTTTTATGATTTAATATTTTGTAGTGTAGTTATCTTATTTCTACCCCGCATCCCAAAGCGTTTTGTGTGTAACTCAAAAGAAATATTGAATCGATCAAATGAACCTGAACAACTGAACTGAACCTAGAAAGAAGAGATGTGCTTTTACATTTGCAACCTCAAACCGACAGTAAAGTACAAATTAGCAGAAAACCTATACATCTATTTTAACAGGAAAACTGTAGATACAAATAATATAACTCTGTCTGTTTTTCCATTGAATAACGATTTATGTACATAAATCACTAGTTTAAACACCAAATGCCATTCGACCGATAGGAAGCAATAAATCACGCGGCAATACAGAACATTTATAATAACACTAAACCACGCTTGCCTTGGAAGATAAGAAATATATTCTCCAAATGCAATCATTCGTTTATTATTTTTAACAGTGTAGAGTATTTAACATGTTTTACAATTTTCAAAACTTTTCTTCGATACTTAATTTTTCCGCAAACTGGGAAATTTTAATTCATAGCAGTTTTCCTCTATGCCTTATACAGGATGACTCCTAAGTAAGCAGAATAAATGCTGGTGTTGATGGAGGACACTAATATTCTATATTTAACCGTTATAGAAATAATTAAGGATCTACTGTAAAATTATTCACTTTAAATTTCACTCATAACTTCAAAATTACAGTAAATTTTCCAAATATTTGCAAAAATACAAAAAGATTACGTTAATAGCCCTCGTAGAACACATTTTTTTTACGAAGAAAAAAATTTTTAAATTGGTAAATTTGAAATT
The DNA here is from genome assembly GCA_947310385.1 of Nephrotoma appendiculata. NCBI lineage: Eukaryota > Metazoa > Arthropoda > Insecta > Diptera > Tipulidae > Nephrotoma > Nephrotoma appendiculata. The sequence goes on from OX371224.1 coordinate 199,560,270, forward strand.
GATTCCGAAAATTTCAAAGAAAATGCTGATAGATTTCCCAATTTTTCAGGAAATCAAATTTTCTTGCCTTTGCGTATATGCAAGACCTTGCCATTAGAATAAAAATTATTTCATTTTAAATAGTAACATTCTTATTTATTTTCTTGGTATATTCTTCATAAAGAAAATAATACAATAAAATCAACAATTATAAATTAAATAAAAATTAAATAAACAAAAAATAAATAAAATAAAAAATAAATCATTTTCATTTAAAAAATACTAAATAACGCAAAAACATCACATTTCAATTTCGATTCATAGCACAATTTTCTTTAGCAATTACCGTTTTTATTTAAACACAGCTCTGTGCCACATTTGGTGTATTTAATAAAGGTATTGTACTCGCTTCATCATCCACTCTGGCTAATGATTTAGATAATCCGTTCTTACGTCTTTTACAAGTAAGGGTGCTGAGGTGGGTTTTTCCGCTTTGCTTCTACAAGCACATTTAGTTCTGAGGAAGGGCGACCACCCAATCTCCATTGATCTCGTTTGCCATTGGTTTGAATAGAAGCCTCATTTCGTTTGTATGCGTTGACAACTGCTAAATCAATTAAATGATAAAAAAGCCGGTGATACTATTTTCTTGAACGAATTTTTATTTTGTACCGACCAATGTTATTATCTAGATAGTTAACACCACCCATAAATTGGTTGTAAACTTTTACAATGTTTGGAAGTGGTTATCATACCCTGCTTTCTAACGAATTTGTCGATTGTATGTAGGAGATTTTCCCCACAAAATTCGATATTGAATTAACGTTTTTTGTGTCTTTATAAGATACCACGACTATTTCCTGACCATGAACTGTTGTGACGTACTCAAATGATGTTCCACGAGTTGCATTGTTCGTCTCCTTGTCGCTTGGTAATTTACAGTTTGGTATGCGGATTTTTCAAACTGTTCCTAAACAAAGAAAGCCTTGGCTAGATAGTTCTACAACTAGTGGTATTGTCGAAAAATAATTATCAAATACAACTTGGTAGTTTCAATGTTTCTGAACATACCAAAGCATTCTAATGACAACGTTAGCGCATGAACCTAGATTTGGTTCTGAAGGTAACCGATTATTATCATCGTTTTCTTGTCCAGTATATAGCTCGAAATTATGACAATATACTGATATTCCTAACCATATAAAAAGTTTAGAACCCCATTTATGTGGATTCGATGGGATATATTGTTTTAAGTAGTGCCTAGTTTTTGTTGAAAATAATTGTTCGTCTATTTTTTGTGACATTGCACTAAAAATTCTGCTACAATTTTGTGACAATACTTGTGAGTATGTACTAAATTGCGGTTAGTATGGAATAATTTTTCCGAAATGTCAAAAATAAGCTGACAATTTTAATATTATAGTCATTGTTTTTCATTATCGTGACTTAAAAGTTTTCATACAACATATGTGTGAGTATTTAAAATTTTAAAAACCTTATAATATATCTGATATAACTTAAAAATGCAGCTGCTGTAAACTGCTGTAAATGTCATAAATCATTTTATCCGAATTGCAAATTTTCAATGACTTCAATTTGTATCAATAATAAAATTGTCATTTTGTCAGAATCTACGTGACTTTTTGGTAGTGCATTTTGATTATTCTTAAAATGAATATGTTGATTTATTTTTTTAAATTATTTAGAGACATAGCACTCTGTATAATTTCATTTCCTAGTTTGGGAATTCATTCCAATGATTTTCATTACCACAAATTAATACCTCAAAATCGATAAAATGTGAGATGAAACAAAAAAGAACTGAGCCGATGCTGTGTAACTAGTGCAGTAAAGGCGTATCATAATCGATTTTAGTACGTAAGGTTAGCATGAAACTGGCAAATAATGCGAGTGTCAGTTTTTTAAATTGGCAAAACTGGCAAAGCAAGGTAGCAACCTCTAACTTTATATACTTTATCTAAACTGAGCTAATGTTGTTTTAACTCATTTTGTACTTAAAAGATGGAGGTGAGAGCGCGATTCCCGACCTCTACGAAACTTGAATGCAAAAATAAATTTATCAAATTTTACAATATAAATGGTTACGCTTTTTTTATAAAAAAGTACAGAGTTCTAAAGAATCGTAACCGTTCCCAAAATCGATTTTACTTATAATTGTATTAAAAGAATTATTTAAATGTAACGTACGTACGTTACACATACAATACATTTGCTAATTTTAACTTTTGACGAACTACCGGTTGCCGTTAAAGCTTCATTGTAAGTCCATAATTGTTTATTTGAAATAAAAATATTCAAAAATAACGAATTCTTCCTACCTTATCGCGAACCGAGAGGTTAAAAAAATGAGTCTAAATTTTTCCATAGTAAAATAGCTTTATGTCTATTCTGCCTATATATATTGTGTGGCGTCAGTTTTTTTTGTAATTTTTATTATTTTTCTAAGACCACCGCTAGTCAAAACATTTTAACAACTTAATTTGACAAAAATTTTGATACTTTTATATACCGTTTCTCTAAAATAAAATGAGATAGTATTTCATTTTCTAAATCATTTAGTATTCTGCTACTAAAAAACAACTTTGCGATATTCCTGCTCCACTTAAAGTTGAAGTTTTGTTTGAACACTATATTGTCGAAGACGAAAAAATCAGTTTTTAAAAAATCTCCGTGTGTGTGCGTGTGTGTGGTTCAATGTAGGCTAAATACATGTTCGTGCTTTACAGCCCAGACGGTTTGACTGATCAACCTTCATACTTCCTCCAACGGAGTTTTTGGCTTTTTTTTCCAAATATTTGTATCATTTACAAGAAACACGATTTTGAACTAAACGGTTCTAAATCCATTTTTCAATACTGGTCCAAATCAGTTAGAGGAAATGTCAATTTTTGAAAAAAAGTGTTTTTCAACAAAAATTTGGCCTCTATACAGGCCAGAGACAGGAAAATAAAAAATAATTTTGCAAAAACGCCAAGTTTGTTTTCTGTCATTTCATGTCATTTTGTTAGTTGATTGTTTGCCATTTATTGGTATTGAGTCATATTCGATTGAAGACTGTGTTAAAGTTATTCAGTATCATTGAACAAAAATGGTGAAATTAAAAACCACGTTGACCAACTTTCATCAAAAATCATCTTCAGCGATTTCACGTTGAATTTGGACCATCGAGAATACATATGAATACCAAGGACAGCCATTGCATCCTCAAAAATTGACTGTTTGGTGTGGTTTGTGGTCAAATTGCATCACTCTGAGTGAACTCTCTTGAGTGGAGTAAGGTTCTTTGAGTGAACACTCTTTTTGGTGTGAATAAAAAAAATACTTATATGTACTTCATTCACTCATACGAAATTTACATTTTAGTGTGCAGAAAATTTAAAAAAATATAAAAATTTCAAATATGTTTATAAATATTCAAGCTCGCAAGGAAAAAAAATTTAATCTTCGGCGTTTTGGTGATTTTCGTGGTGATACTTGAATTGGAAAATGTTGAGTGGTTAACAAAATATGTTTTTTACAAGAAAAAGTAGAAACTCGTGGTGATTCTATTCCTAATTTAGAAAAAATGAAAACATTTAAAAGTGATAAACGTACACAAAAAGTGAAAAACACGATTAATACAAATGTCGATTTTTATGTATTGAAAAACGTTGAGGCTGATAAAAGGTGCACTCAAACGTATATGAGCGTTCTTTCAAAATTCAAACTTCAAATTATTTTTATTAACATCAAAATTGAGTGTGCTCTCCATTGCGTAAAACGTTGAGTGTTTTATTTTACGAAACTTAACGAAGAGATTTTTTTATTACATGAAAGTGAGTCTTGAAAATATTGAGTGAACACTCACAGTCAGTTTTTATTCACTCCCCACAATGTATGACGACAAAGAACCTCCCACTACTCGATTATTGTCTACCCGCTTCGATCGTGTTGGTTGTCATACGGGGTTGGTAACAATACCCACATTTTCACTCACGCACACTCCACCCATGTAATTCACACAATTACAGTATGTCACCTGCACATTGCAAGCTAGATGCCAACCTGTATACTGACATGAACTGTGGGTCGGCGCTGAATTCTGTTCTCCAACAAGAAGAGGCTCTTAGTTGTGTATATTAACATCACCGATCGTAATCGATGGCAAAAATTCGCTTTGCATGCAGCCTCTGGTGGGATTCGAACCCAGTGCCTCCTGGTCCAAATGACGAAGCTTTAACCATTGCACCACTTGCATCACTTTAATTCTGATAAATTAAATAAAATTTGTTATGTATGACGGGTACAATTTTTTAGGTACTACTGAAAGTTGCATCTAGTGTAAAAATAAAATGTGGATGTATTGGAAATAAACGATTAAGGTACTTATGTTGCCATGTATTGTTTCGTAAACATATCGATTTTTCAAATATCAACCATTCACAGGGCGACCACGTGGACAAATTTTTAAAAACAATTAAAATCATTTTGACTGTTAAATATGTACTTACTAGGACAAAACTAAGACCATTTTTTTGACACCAAGAAGAAAGATACCAAAAATTTTGCTACAATATTACGGATTTATTGTACAAGGAAATACAACGTTTTTAAACTACTTTACCTACGTTAATGATATGACCACGACATCTTTAATTGCTTCTCCTTAAAAGTAAATAATTGGCTTCTAAATCGTCAGTAATTGAAACCACTTTAAATTTAGAAAGATAAATGAATCTAGTATGAATTGAATATTTAAATAAAACAGGACTATTTGTAGGCCTACATGGCCATCCGGTTACCAATGTAATGTCCACAAAATTGCAGTATAGCATTTACATCAGAGCATCATAGTTTGTTGTTTTTAACATCACCAGTTGTAATTAGATGAGAAAATTATATTTTACTACCTGTCTCTGGTTGGATTTGAGCTCCGAACTTATTGAGATACAAAAATTTTACAATACTTTTTCTCGGAAAAAATTAACTTGGTTCATACTCGACAGGCGAAAGAAGTCTTAGAAGTGTAGAACATTAAATAAACGGACACTTGCGATATACCAGCTCTGATGAGGGGTGGTATTAAAATTGTACACTATATATGTTGTTATGGAATTCTATCCAAAGCATTAAAATATATTATAGAATTTCGAAAATATTTAATGTTGTCTGATAATGATTTATGCTACACCTTGCTTTGAAATAATCCTTAAAAATTTCGACAACAAATAAACTATTTTTATTGGAACTTCAAGTGAACTTATTTTAGTTAAAATTATTTCACATGTGAAAATTTTCATTGGAAATTTTATTCGAGATGTGATGATACTTCATAATTTGTAAACGTAAAAATTTAAACTGTGTGTCCACTTTCTGTAAATAATCACACACAATCAAACATATTTTGTGTTTGGCATATACATAAGCAGTTCAACGAAAAAAGACAGATACACAATGATGACATTGAAATTATCAGCAATAAATTTTGTTTTATGTTGTTCAAATGAAACATCTGTTATCGTCAATATTTTCTTTAATGACGGTATTACAAATTAGCCCAAAATCCATTTCAATATATAAAATATTTAATTTTTCTATCGCACCAGATTAACATAATCTGAATTTCTACTATAACTTACAGCATGACTTATAGGCTCTCAATTTCATAGAAACTAATTATTCTATTATTAGTCTATCGCAATTAAGAATTAAAGGAAGTAGAGTAAAATTTAGTGTTCAAGAAAATCAGATAAACCGAAGTATAACTTATTTCGGCTAAGTCAATTTTTAGAGAATACGCGGCCCAAAGTAATTCTCTATGAGATATTCTATAACTATCAAGGCGTTAAAGCTCGTCTATTATCTTTACACATACTCAAATGATATTGAATTTTCAGTCAGGAAGCATTAAAAAACCATTAATCTTACATTATATCATTTAAATATCTGCTGTAAAGTTAATTCTGCAGTTGCACCCGACTTATTACATGTAAGGTCATAACAATAAAAACATAAATCGCTTCAAATCATAAATAGATTACCTTCACCTTGTATCACACATATTATATATATATATATATATATATATATATATATATATATATATATATATATATATATATATATATATATATATATATATATATATATCATTAGATTAATTAACAGTTTTGCAAGATGTGCATAGGAAATTAAATGCGTATTGCTACAAAAACTAATTAATAGTTTGTTAATCGTTATAATATTTCCATATCAAAACGATAAACCCTAATTTTTAGGTAAATAAATTTAATAAATTTTCATTCTTGCAAAATTGTTTTCTTTATTTCTTTATGTTGTAAATCTGACTATATGTAAAACATTAAAATTTCTTCATATTCTTCTAACCTGTAAGCCTTTTATTTATGACCAACTGATTATCTTCGACATGAAAATTCTTCAATTCGAATAACGAATTTCGATTTTTATTCATCTTTATTACATCTGTGTCACAAAGATTATGTCACAAAATAAACACTGATCTTGTCGAAATAGTATAGTACCAAACTTAATTAATATTTTGTTTTGCTATTTCTATAGCTAAATGGCTAATGGAAATCAAACTCAAGATATTTATATTAAGCACCACATGTTTCTTCAAATGTAAATACTCGATATTTCAGTTAGATAAAATCATATGAGTTAGTGAAGGTCTTGGAATTTAAATTTTGAGTGGTTATACTCGTTCCAAAACCAAGATGTTCATTTAGAGCCTAAAGTTAATCATTACACTATTGTTAGTTGTTTAATGATTTAATAATGTATTTGTCTTACCAATACTTGGTCTGGTGATCACCACCGGAAGATTAGGATATTCATCTCGTATAAGCATTTCAGCCAGCCGTTTTGAATACGTATATGTATTTGGATGAGGCTTCAATAAATTTGGGGTAATAAGCTCGAGCGATTTTTCATCCATCCAATCGGTAATTCGCATAATTTCTTCCGGGTCATGCGGACAATCAAATACCTTCTCGTACAACACGTCCTATAAATCAATGATTATTACATTTATATTTATGGAAAATAAATTTTATGTGCGCTATCTCACCTTGTCACAATAACAAAACGCTGTTGACAAATGGACCAATGTAATAAGTTTTGGCATTTTTTTACACAACTCTATTACTCTTTTGGTGCCAGTTGTATTCATTCGAATTGCATCTTTCAAATTTGCCTCTAATTTCAATGTAGCGGCGCAATGAAAAACGATATTGGTATCTTTTACTACGCGCTCAATAACCTCGGCGCTCAAACCTAATTTATCAAAAGTTACATCACCTTGAATTGGAATTAATTTTTTTAAAACTTCTGGTTTTTCATCACGAATTCTTTGGAACATCTAAATTAAAATACATAAAACAACAAAAAGCATTCTTAAAAATATGTTTAGGTTATAAAATACGCTAGGGTTAAGGGCACAGACTATAAACACTTACAGGTAATTTAAACATATTCTCAAGACGAGTTTCCGGTAACATACCACGCTTTGGTCGCATTAATATTAAAATTTCTTTTAAACCTGAACACGAATATAGTAATTTCTCGATGAGCACCTTGCCCATGAAGCCGGAACCACCGGTAATGAATATAGATTTGTCTTTATAGAAATTTTGTATAGGTGTTAATTCGGTGGCTGCTTTTGCCATTTTGATCGATTGGACTTAAACCTGAAATTTAAAAAATAATTATTAATGTCTAAGTGATGAACCAATATTAACATTAAAAAAATTAGGTGTATCTTATAAAATTAAAAATATAAATTTTGAACCCAGCTACAATACATTTCATGCAGTTAAAAGAATTTTGATTCAAATACAAAGACATAAAAGCGACATTTGCACAACAAATTTGGTTTGGTAGTTTCAAGGATCTGTCATAGAGTATATACAAAAATTTCACTTTACGTTAAAATTAAAACTTAAACCCCATCGCATTCACATATCGTTGTATAACACTTATAGCGTTAATTACGATAATTACTGACAGTTATAATGAAAAAACGTGTTACAGTATTTTTATTTTTTCGCTGTATTACACATTACATACATTACAAAACATATTACATATTTAAGATGCACTAAGCTCGACAGCACTATGAATAGCGTAATAACGATGAGTATTGGTAAATACTTTGCAAATAGTTTATCGAAAAATAATAATTAATTCTAAACATTCTCTGCCTAAGTTCCACCGAGATAGCTCTGCTATATAATCTGATAGGAGCGGGCAGAAACATCCTACGTAATGGAAACTATAAGGGCACGTGGAAATCCAACGACCACAACTTTATATCCAACATCCATTCTGGTCACTTTTTGGTAGTTGCAAAATATGTCATCGGTCTAGCCACCACATTTAATAATCTTTTCCAACAAATCTCTCATTAGTCAGGCCAAAGTTACCGAGTCGGATGAAGGAAATAAAGGATAGAGTTACAAATGGACACTACCACAGTTCTAACAATGTGACGAAAGTATTTCTCTTCTTCAAGTCTTTCACGTCTACCGCATAGGAGGTTTTAACGATTTTATTCGCAAAGAAAATCCCAAGAGGAAATTATAACCCTAATAGGTCTGGTATATAAAAAGCAACATCAGTTGAATTATAACAGCTCTTCCGCAATAACTTTTTTCGATTACCACTTCGGTTTTCGTCCAGGCATGTTAACAACCGATTAAATTTATTAATCATTATTTTACTGTAACATTAAAATGTTTAAGTCTGTCTCGCGGAATAACCAAAGCTTAGCAGTTTTAATCGTAAATTAGTACTTATGATGCTAGGTCTTATTAAAGAGGAAGAAACGGACCGGTTGCATATGAATCTTGAGATCAAATATGGGTAACATCGATGTAATTGAAACAATTAAATCATCCAATGTGTATGGCTTGAACACGATGTATAGTAACCAAAGTAAATAGAACTTTGCGGGAGGCCACCTCTTCGATTGATGGACGTCGTCGAACGAGTCATCTAGATCAGAGAATTTTTGAGACTGCCTCACTCTTTCAGGGGATGTCTATTCAGTTGATGTATTCGTCGGTTCTATTTATTTCGTGGACATGCATGTTATTGTTTAGAAGAACCATTAAATCTTTGAATGAAACGTAAGAAGAACCATAAAATCTTTGAATGAATAAATAACGTTTTAGGATTTTAATCCTAAAACGTTATATATTTTAGTTGTTTAGTTTAAACAATACTTCCGTTATATCATATTGATCGTGTATGTTTCTGATGCAATTCAGAGCAACTATAAACTTTTGAAGAAGATAGTGAATGAAGCTATGAGTTACATCCATTTTTTAATTAACCTTGCATATTGCACAAACAACTTTTGGAGAAAACTATGAACTTCACCCTCGTTATGAATTAGCTTTGCTGCTCAAAATAGGGTGTGCGGTGTTGCAAAACAGTAAATTGTATAAAAATAAATAAATAAGATTTAACAACCCCACGCATTTAAATTCAAATTTACTTTAAACTGTGAATATTAGATCCAATCATAACACAAGAAAAAATTGAAACAAAATATACGACAGTTACAAATAAAAACATTTTGTTTTTTGTGATAAATGAGTGCGTTTTATGGTAAAACGTAACAAAAATTATCGTGATATTTTTTGGGATTATTGGTCGTGTTCACTCGGGCAAAAATGATAAAAATTATCAAGATATTTTTTTATGATACTAACTTCCCTTTGTTCTATTTTGTGTCAAAAATATTGACAAAAAAAATCGAATAAAAAATGTAAAATTATGGGTTATTATGTGAAGCAATTGCTGTATTTTGTCGTATACGTATAAGTTTTATATCTAGATATTGACCCAGATTATTTCACTCCAGAACCGCCGTGGATTCCATTTATAACTAAATGTTCGTTGTAATTACCTTCTTGAAACCACAAATTAATTTTAAAGCAATTTCTTACTATTCAATTAATTTTATTTTTACTAAATTAACGTTTTCGATCACTGAGTGATCATCTTCCGATTTAATTTACAACTCAAAATGTTATCACTCAGTGATCGAAAACGTTAATTTGGTAAAAATAAAATTAATTGTATAGTAAGAAATTGCTTTAAAATTAATTTGTGGTTTCAAGAAGGTAATTACAACGAACATTTAGTTAAATTGACCCAGACTTAATTTAATTCTATGGCTAGTAAATAAACAAACAAGACAATTGATATTACAGTATGTATTGTGCAATCCCGTTCACCATTGAGAGAATAAATAATTAAAACATACAATTTCACATAACCATAAGAAGACGAAGTTCAACTAATAACAAATTTAAATGTGACTGTTTTGTGTGTTCTAGAATTAAAAGGGCGTAAGTCGGCTTACGCCCTAATCAACTTTTTCATACTTTCCGTCTTATTATAAGACGGAAAGTATGAAAAAGTTGATTGATTTCAGGGCATAAGTCGACATACGCCCTTTTAATTCTAGAACACAGATTAATAAAACACATACAAATTATCAACAAAAAATGTATTTATGAGTTTATCTAAATGTTTCTTACTTAAACTGCTGAAATTTCTTCGTAATGCCAGGGGTTATTAGAGTTTTTCATTTAAATGTAAATTTGCTTTTAATTGACTTTTGAATTATTTTATGAAAAAGAGTTAAACAAATAAGTGCATATTATGACAAAACGCGATAGAAAATTTCGTAATATTTGAACAACTTGAACACTAGTACTACCTAGTTTAACCTTTTGCACTCGTATGTCACGCTGAAAGTGACAATATAAATTTACTCTACAACTAGTATGTCACTCTGGAAGAGACAATACTAATTTACTCTAAACACGCATATCAATTTATAGACGGTAACACTAAAAACTGTAACAAATTGAAGGCATTTTGTTTCTATTTTTTTGAACCCTTGCCCGGCTCGTACACACAATTGAGTATCTAAATTTCGATTAAATAAAATGAAAAAAATTATTTCTTTAACTCGAAAGGGATAAATATTGTTTGTGTATTATTTATATGGGATGATGCAATAACAAAAATTTTATGAAATGCGCCAGACTAAAAACGAAAAAAAATATGTATACATATGCTGTGTTTTATTATTAGCGCCCGATAGCTGTATCCGGATCAGCCAATTTTGTATGTCAAAACTTATATTTAGCGCGCTATTATTGCATATAATTAATTTATTTAACTCTAATCTAAAATTTTTCATTCAACTTTTTAGTTAAAAATCGATAAAAAAATATTTTGCTCTATCTATTTATCGGGAGCCGCTATCGGGAGCGCTATCCATTTCAATGGGAAGTTTGAAAAGGCTTTTATTTTGTAAGCCCCTGAAACCATTAGAAACTAAATCTTACAATAAAAATTTAAAACGCAGCAAGATGAATTCTTGTTTATAACGTCATGTCAAAATAAATGTCAATTAATATATTTCAGGTGATAAATGTTTGTTTTATTGATGAATTTAGTTATAAATTTTATAGTACAGCGACACCAGTGAATAATAGCTGCAGTTTCAATAGAGAATTGCCATTTGGCTCCGGATAGTGCTCCAATATTAAAACACGGCTATAATTATGTAGCGGAATTTAGAAGCGGAATTTTACCAAAGAGGTGCATACAATAGTAACACAGTAAGTAGCTAGTACCACCTACGGAAAATCAGCATAACGATTGTATGTAAGAAGGAAAACTGTTTACTTTTGCGAAATATGCGAAAGACACCCTTTTCTGCACGTTGGATATTGTTTTAAAAAGTACCACACTGTAAAAAATTACAAAAATTCAAAACATTTTATTCAAGTAATAAATCAAATAAATATAATACGTTCAATTCTACCATTGTAAATTATTGTAATTCATTTAAAAAAAAATACAAGTTGACATCCAACAACCTTGAAATTAAATCGAGTGCAATGGGTTAAATAGGATTTATGTTGACTATAGTTAACATACTATAGTTACACTATAGTTAACCGTTTCGGTTATCTCTGCTCGTACTATTATGTTTTATGAAAGGGAAATTATTCCTAATCTTCTACCTAGGAAAAGTTACTTACTTAAGTGGGACCAGCCAAAAATAAAAACTTAACTGAATAGAAAATTAAAAATGCGATAAATAGCATTTCAGTGTTATTACCCAGCAAAATTTTTACTAAAAATCACATCGAAATCTTCGTTAAATTTGCTGTCGCTTAACAGAGAAAAATTTCTTTCTCAACAATAAGAAAAACTTCAAAAATTGTACCGAAATTTAATTTATATACTTAACTAGTGTCATTTTTCATCCGTTATTAATTTTATTTCCGAAAGCCTTTCTTTTGGCTCGATTTGGCTCATTAGTAACAAAGTATTTTGCCTATGGACAATTTGGAATAATTTATATTTTACACAAACAAAATCGAAATGATATTAATTTTGAACCAACATTCTTAAAATTAAATCGACCACCGGCAACTTTTCTAACTTGCTGAGCATCAAGCCTTTATTCCACAATGAAACATATTTTTTCAGTAAAAAATGAGCGATATAACAATATAATTTCGCCACATTGCCACAATACATACCAAAAAGTAACAAAAAAAAATTCAGTAAAATTTTACTGACAAAATCGTGTTGCCATAATAAAATGAAAAAAATACTAACCAGAGTGTTTTGTATAGCAACATTCTAATACATTTACATAAAAAAGTATATGCGATGAGAAATATTTCTAGCACACTAAGATCGTTTTATGGTTGGGAAAATATTAAGGTAAATAATATGTGATTTCTTCGGGATTAGAAATTTTAAAAATATTTTTTATTTGATATTGATTAATTGTAATACAGATCAAACTCAAATTCCTATAAAAAAAAAAGAAATTGCCGAAATAAATTTCTTCAAGATGAAAAAAATGTATCATGTGTGCATGTTACATAAACTTTCTTTTTGTTCCTGTTACTCTAATATAATTTATTGATTAGCTATCTCTTTTTGTTTTTCAAGTATATTTTACTAAATAAATAATTTTTCCTTGTGGAATCTGGCTTTACCTTTTCACCTACAAACAAAATCTGAAGTGGGGATTTTATGCAGCACGCGTTTGCAGCAATAATTATATGTGCGGCTATGGTTATATACTCACTAACATGAACGAAAAATAAAAAAAATGTTAAGGTCAGATTTTTTTGTTTTATTTTTGCTACGAAGGTGGGAGAGGAATTTTACATTACACTAGATTTTGAAAATTTTAGATTTTGCTGTTTCCAAGCGTTTTGCATGTTACTACTCTTCTAAATCATGTGCTTTTTAAATTCTACCAACCTTCAATTTATAATTTCAAAACAATGGAAAAAAGAATTTGGTGTGTTGATTAAGCAATGTTTTTTGATAGTACAAAATACCGTTCAAGCAAAGCAGTGGCTTGATAAGTGTTATCCGAACTCTGCAATAGGAAAATCAACCATCATTGGCAGACATGCTGAATTTAAGCGTGGTTGTACAACCACCGACGATGCACTACGCGCTGGATGTCCAAATGATGCAGTGACTCCAGAAAATATAAAACAATCCGGGAAATTATTTTGAAAGATCGTAAAGTGAAGTTGCGTGAGATAGCTTGTAAAGATATCAAAGGAACGTGTTCGTCATACTTTGCACGAACCTTTGTCCATGAGAAAGCACGGTGAATTTCTTCCGCATGAGAAGACCTCAAAAAAGCTCCAGAGAAAAAGATTTGGCAACAATGAAAAAGTGGTTGCCGAAAATGAAGCTTATTTTGAAGTCAAAGATAAATCGGTTTTATTTTCAAAGAAATTATGTTTATGAATAAAATGTATTTTTCCCAAAAAAAAAATTGTGTTTACTTATGGAAGTTTGAATGTATTTTTACAAAAAAATTTATTTTTGCAAATTTATTTTTTACAAAAAATCAATAGTTTTTGTGGGGTTCTGTTGTCCGTTACTTTTAAAAATGTCGTCCACAACGATTCGTGTAATTCCTATCGACTTGTTTACCTACATCAAGAGAAATAAAAAACAAATCGATAATCAGCTTACTTCAGTTCTAAGTGTGTTAAATTTTTCCGGAAAAATTTAACGCAAGTTAACATAAAGTAGTCTTCTAATGTGGTTTAATTCATTCAAAATGAAACAGTTATTATAAGACTAGACGATATGACCTCTGTACCTACATTACAGAGTACATGGTATTATTTGAATTTCAATCAAGTCAAAAGTATGTATATTTTGATATCCAAAGTTCAATTAACATTTTTTCGGCGCATTCCTACACTTAGATGTTAGATATTTTCTAGCAGTCACTTTATCGTCATAATTACAAAGTAATATTTTATGCTTGATATATCAATTTGATTTCTTAAATATTTGCAGATAATTTTTTTGTTTGTTTACTAGACATGATGAAGTTGTAGAACTAAATTTGTCTTTGTTATACACTCTAAATATAGTAAGGTATTAATTGCTCGCGATCTTTAAACAATCTGGTTAACCTTCATCGATTACATAAGATGTGCATTGATCTTTAAGTACGTACAAGGTAAATTTATTTTTTCTTCTTCGTTGCTTGAAGAAAATCAACCTTGTTTTATCATTAAACTTGTGTAATATATGGTAGGCTTTAGAGTATGGAGTCATCCGCGAATATATGCGAAATAATAGATATACAAAAAAAAAAATAAAAATATGTCTAAATTTAAAGAAAATAAATGACTAATTTCCTACATTTACATAATTTTACTTTGCAAAAAATTTAAATTTTTTAATTTTCAACCAATACAAAACGACGTTGACCCCAAAAAAAAAAAAAGATATTGTTTAGAAATTTTTATTAAGATATAAAATTGTATAATATTTTTTATTGATAAGTTAATCTTGAACTTAACATTGTTTCAATTTATATTCGAGCGGGCGCTGTACCTGTAAATACTTTCAATTTTATTGACTTAAGATATCTCCATAGGTTTTGCAATATAATTTATTGCAGGAACTTTTCTTAATTAATGCGATTATTGAAATTCAAGCACAGCGCCGTATATTTAGTTGTTAAAAACTTGTTTTACAATTTTAATAAATTTCCAATGATTGTTATTAAATAAAGTTCTTTATTATTACTTTACTAATTATTATTCAAAAATCTTAGGTAAATTTACACAGTTTCGATAAACATGACAAAAATCAAAATTTTTTAATATTAATTATATTTATAGAAGCTAGCTAGGTGCTACTAGCTTTTACATGTTTGATTAGATAATTATTTTTTAATAAGCTTCTATATAAATATTTGTATAAAGAAGAATTCCCGAAAAATGAAGTAATCATAATGCATTTATATTTACATACACATGCAAAAACCCCTGTATAAACAAAATCTACGGTTGCTGAGTCTTTAAAAACCGAATTTTATTTAAATTTTACAGTCAATTTATAATTAAAATTTCAATGTCTATCAGAATAACCAATTCTTAAGAAAATCAAAACAGAAGCTATACGTTTGGACATTTATGTTAGCATTGTCAGTTGATTCGATAAGAAGATCCCAATAGCTCAAATAAAGCAGTAATGAAGAAATTGTGTATGTTTTAACACAGACAATCAAATTAGATTTTTCATTTGAACTAAAAATTGAAAACAAAACAAACTTCTAATAATTCCAATGTCATCGTTGTATCTGTGATTTTTCGTTAAACTGCGTATACGTATACGCAAAAAAACAAAATATTTTTGATTGTATGCGGCTATTTACAGAAAATGAAATCGCAGTTTAAATTTTTTACGTTTACATAAGATGAAATATTTCTTTTAGGTTGTCTCTGGTTTTAGTTTTGTAATGTAATGTATTGGCGATTTTCATCGAATGTAGATAGCGTTGGTTTCTACATCTACAAGGGGGACGAGAATTGTCAAATTCATTGTTATGACAGTTTTAATCCCCCCTTGCTTCATAGCAAACTACGATTTACATTTTGTTCTTGATAGATCGAATACGTATAATACAATAAAAAACATGTGAACCCAGTACTCTTGCATTAAATCGATATGATCTACTACGATCCGCGGCCTACAAACCGTTGACTAATTTTAAACTCAGTAGACTCTCTTATGATTAAGAGCTCGATTTTCTTCAACAATGGCTTTTAAATTAGGGTTTGCAATTCCGAAATTCTAGTTTAAAATGTTAAAATTTCTGGATATTGAATTTTAAATTTTTTCTTGCTTTATGTACATTAAAATGTTTACTAATAACATGTTTTCACTTTTTTTTTTTTTTTTATTAAAATGGTAACCTTTAATAACAGTTTTCTTATACAGGATCGATTTTCGTCGCTTATCTATGACGTTTAATTTAAAAATTCTTTATATATTAGATTTCAGAATGTATAGTGACATCTATAGCACACTACCAGTAACTATACATTGTGATACCACAGGATCCCCCTCCTTTTCAGCCTCCTCTGGATCAATTCAGAACTTATGTAGGTAGTCAAATGCTGGAGAGAAGCAGATAATGAGAATTATAATCTCTTCGACCAGCTCGTTCTTGTGGTTTCAGCTCGTCATTGTGGTTTCTAGGCAGCCTTCTCCTGCAGGATGTTACCCTAAAGCAGACAGCCTATCATAAGTCCGTTATTGACTCTCGTCTCCATACTCAGAAATTAATATCAGGTTTGGTGTCTTGCTATATACTATATATAATCTTAAATCCCGGTATAAAATATATCGAGGATTTTTGCAAAATCTATTTTTTTTTTTCTATTATACCAACATTTTGTGGAAGATCATACATTAAATCTCGAATTGGAATGAGCCTCGGTAAAAAAACTTCAAATTCTATCGTCAGCTTTATAGTGATCGAACGGATTTGTAAGTATTTAAAAAAACAGAAGAAGACCGGTAGACTTGTTGTTACTTTTCCATATAAAATTTGGATTTTTGAAACGGACTAAAACCTTGAAAACTGATGTGATTCTTGAATTTTGTTCAGATACTGAATATAAATTAAAACAAATCTAACTAACCAGTAGATTCGAGGAATTGAAAAAAATAATGCGATTTTCACGCAGGTATCCCTTCAAGAGAAACCTAACATGTAAAAAATATTTATTCATAGTGAAGATTATGGGCCCAATTTGAAACGCGATATTTTAAAACGCGAATTGTCAAAACCCGATATTTCAAAACGCGATAATTCAAAACGCGATACGGTACAAAACGCGATATGGTACAAAACGCGATATGGTACAAAACGCGATATTTCAAAACGTGATATTTCAAAATACGATGTGGTACAAAACGCGATATGGTATAAAACTGGAGTTTAGGATCGGATTATATCAGGTGGGTGAAGGGGAAATTTAATTTCAGTTTATAGGAATTTAAAAATCGATAGGAGCGAGAGTATAAAGGATCGATATCAATTGGGTCGCTGTACTCCCGTCGCTTCGCAATGCATATTCTATACCATAACGCGTTTTGAAATATCGCGTTTTAAAATATCTCGTTTTGTACCATATCGCGTTTTGTACCATATCGCGTTTTGAAACATCGCGTTTTGAAATATCGCGTTTTGTACCATATCGCGTTTTGTACCATATCGTGATTTGAAATATCGCATTTTGAAATATTGCGTTTTGTACCATATCCCGTTTTGTCATATCTCATTTCGAAATATCGCGTTTTGAACGGATCCGGAAGATTATATAACATGTAAAATTTGACTGTGTGAATATTTTCAAATTTCGCGTTTCTTTGCGCGTCGGCCCCAGAACATACAGCAAAGATTAAATAATCATAAAAAAAATATTTCTTTATTTTGAAATAAATTTTTTTACTATTTATGTTTTTTTTTTAATTTTAAATCACAAAAACAAGTAGACCTACCTAAACAGAGTTTGTAAGAAAACAAAATTATTTTTACCTAACTTTTTGGTATGTCAAAAAGAATTGAGAAAAATTGTTGTTTTGTGTTGAAATGTTTTTCATTCAAAATTGATATAAATTTACAAAAAGCATAACCCATAAAATTTCGTGTAGTTCATTCGATTGTAAGTTATTTAAGGAAAATATTATTTAAAATATATGGCAGTTCTACACCTTAAGCTCCTATCACTTCCAAATTTTATTCGAAAGTGTTGTCACTGGAGGCACACATTGCAATAGAAGGGGCTCATACGATTTATTGACGAAGAATTTAAATAAAGAATTTCATAATTATATATATGTTATATATATATATATATATATATATATATATATATATATATATATATATATATATATATATATATATATTGATTGTGTTTATTTCATCATTAACTATACAATTAAAGCTCTTAAACATCACGTTCAAAGTAAATATTATTAAATTTTGGAAACATATTTTGTACTTTTACACAACCTAGCATTATGATATTGAAATAGATCTCACCATTACAATTAAATAACGTCTTTTTGCATGTAGATATGATAATTCCAAGACAAATATTTATCACAATGGAGATATGTATGTATTCTGTTATGATTTAAACCTGAAGTACATTGCTGGATAAATATTGAAAATGGTCAAAATTTATAATTTAAACAAACATTTTTGAAAAATGTTACTTTGCATTACAGCACATAATATATTATTGTAGCCCCTTAAATGTTTAAAATAGTGATATACATATGTATCTACATATGTGGTCTTTCATCTATAGATAAACTATATAAACCGTCTGTAGCAGGTACAGATAACAGATTATGGCAAGATTAAAATCGAAATAAAGAAAATCTTTACACATTCAGTGCGACACCATTCGGAGTATACATATATAATTTATTAAATCGTCTCAGTTAAACTATTTTAAAACCAATAAATTTTAAAAGTAAAATTAAAAGATTATCTCATCGTTTTACTATCTTGAGAGCCTTACGAACGTTAATCTAGCCAATACGAAAAATAATTATGAGCACAATTGACAAAAGTCTGTCATCATTTTCGGAGTTTGCAAACCTTCCAAATAACCAACCGGATTTCTAATTTTATTACGATAACTTGTTTGCTTATACCAACTGTATTGTGTAAATTTGCAGTTGATGGTACAAACGCTTTTTATGTTTTAATATAAGACGTAAAGATAATATGTTGACTTATTAGGAAAGACAAAAATATGTTGCATGTATGTATATATATTTATATTATGTAAACGAGAAACAATCATTTTGTTCAATTGAACTTATAATATATAGTATGTACTATGTAGAGTGTGCATGGTTGGTTAGATTTTAGGTACAACTACAACAAAGCTAGCTTGTCCGGTTTTTAAGAAAAAAAAAATGTATCCACAATCTGAAATTTATAATTTTAAATAAGAAATTTATTGTACTCGTATGCTGTGAATTGACACAAATTTTGAGAAGGAAGAACCACATTTTAACTTTATCAGGATTTAAATTATTATTAATTGCATAATATAAATCTAAATTTGTCTATATTGGATGATTACATGATCACGTACAGTAGGGCGCATAGATCACTCGAAATTTTAAATCGTTTAATTCTACAAATCAAACAAGTTGCGCCTACATCACTAATTCATAATAAATTATTCTAAAACAAAAGGCTAACCGGAATGAATCGAAGATTTATAACACGTATGTACATATGAACATTTTTTCACAGGTCAAATTTTATTATTTTCTGCGGCCAAAATAGTTGAAAGTATAAAATCTCAGATATAGTTGAGGGACCACGAACCCGTTTGAGTTTAGTTTCAGGCAACTAAGTGTGAAGTCTTCTGAATTAATAAAAGATTCATCTAAAATGGAAATATAAAATATAAAACATTATGGTCAATTCCCTACTGACCTTTATTAGTTCAGTGAACCCATTACAGGTTCATTTATAGAACCAAGTTTCATCTTAAAAAATTTGAAGTGTTAGAGGTCACTTCAAATTTTTTAAGATGAAACTTGGTTCTATTGAGGATTTGAAAATAAATTGTTATATACACAGCGCGACCTTCACAAGTGTTACAGCGGTGCTAATAATATATGGTGTTATCACCATTATGTACGCGCCAATATTTCAAAACAAAATTAATCATCATTCATAAACTGGTTTGGTTTTGATATAATGTATTGTGATTTTATTTATTTTTATTTAAAAATCTCTTTCAGATTAACGTTAATTGCCTCAAAAAGTTACCCTTTGCACTCGATTTATTTTCAAGGTTGTTGGGTGTTGTATTATTTTTAGGTAAATGAACTAAAATAATTTACAGTAGTAGAGTTGAACGTATACATATTCCTAGTGTTCAGTCGGGCAAAAATGATAAAAAATATCACGATATTTTTTTTAGCTTTTGCCATAAAACGCACTCATTTATCACTAAAAAAAAACCAAGTGTATTTTTGGTTCTAGATGTCATATTTTTGTACATTTTGTTTGTCTCAATTTTTTATTTTTTGTGATTTCGAAAGAGAGAGAGAGAGTAAGGAAACTTTAATGTTATAACATTTACTTATTAATAAATATTAAGCATTAAGTTATTTCAACAGAAATTAAAATTTGGCAAGGCTGTTTCGTGTCTTTTGTTAACAATAATATATAGTTTTTCTTATAGTTTGTGTTTTATTTTGTCAAAATTTGGTTATTTTCGTGTATTCCAGATGATGAATGTCAATGGCATATTGTTGATTGCATTTACACACGTAAGCACAACAGTAATTTATCCAACGTTTCGTTCGTTCATAAATTTGATCCTGATTCTATGGCACCTAAACTCTGCTTGTACACTAATTTTAATCAGCAAAATTTTATTTAAATCTGCTAATTCGCCGTTCCATACTTTGATTCTTTCGTCGTGATTCTATCATTTCAAAAGATAAGTTGATTCTTTGCGCGTTTCTTTGTTTATGGATATGTGTAAAATTATGTTTTTTGATTTATTCGTAAGTTTATTATTTGCTGCGAAAACTGCTTCTTTGTTTGAAAAAAAATATTTTTCCTCTCGAAACAAAAATTAACCTTAAATTAACCCAAAAACCACAAATAAACAAGGTGTCCTTGAAATATTTATCTTTGCAGTAGTGCGAGAATCAGTTGAATCAAAAAAAATGTTGCTGAAAAAAGAATCAAAAGTTCCCCGCCACCAAATTATAGCAAGTTCTTTCCAAAAATAAAAAATAAATTGATTTTTTTTTATGTCAAAGAACACGATACACGATTGATTTTTTTTTTTTGGTAGTGTATATGTGATAAATTGACATTCAACTTTCAAAAATTTTATATTGACAGTTTATTATCAACAAATTATCAACACAATTTTTTGTCAACACAATTATTTTAACACGGTGAAAACGAAACAATAAAATTATTTCGAAAAATAAAATTATTTCGTATGTCAAATTCTCATGACCAACTAGTAAAAAAGTTATAATATTTACGTTTATATTTTTTGAAGTGTTTATGTTTATATTTTTGACGTGAACATATTTATGTGTTTGTAAACGTCAAAAATAAATCTATCGAAATATTCAGATTTTTCAAAATTGATTGCGATCAAAAAAAAAATCAATTTTTTTAGTTGGAAAGAACGTGCAACGGTATTTCGATCAAAATTTTTTGATTTCAAATCAATTTTTTTGATTTATAAATCAATTTTTTTTTGGAAAGAAATTGCAATTAGTTTGTAGGTGAAGGGGAAAGAAACGATGAAAAAATCACGACGAAAGAATCAAAGTGTGGAACCACGAAATTAGTAGTACATATACGGTATTTCCATGACAGATACGGTGTTTCCATGAAAGAGTTAACCGGGATTATCTCGAATTATCTCATCATGGAAACGAGTTGGATTTGGAGGTTTCGTTAAATTCCTTAATCCTCCTTAACTCGACGAAAGTAGTTGGGTTAAATGAGATTCTATCTGTTAAAAGAAAAATTATACTATTCAGAATTCAGAAAATATATATGTATAATAGTATTATTATAAAGAAACAATATAGTTAAAATAAACACGGGTTGAAATATTCACGAAACAGATTAAAATATAAAAAGACTGGGAATAAATTACTATGTATTATAAAATGTTTTAATTTTTGTAATCTTTTACAGTGTGATATTTTGTAAATTAGTATTGTCACCTCTCGCGTGACGTACGAGTTCTAGAGTAAATTTATATTGTCACTTCCAGAGTGACATACGAGTATAAAGGATTAAAATGAAGCAAGTCACACCTCAGAAACGTGGCGCAATAATTTTAATATACGCACGAAACAATAACTTAATTATGCTGTGCAACGAGAATTCAGAAGAACATACCGTATCCACAGGGGCCTACTGGAAAACAATTTAAATATTAAAAATAATTATGGATGGTGTGGAACATATTTCGTATCGCTTATCCTATTTAATTTTGTATATAAAACCAAATTAGCTGGAGGAGAGGGAATTTATAAAAATTATCGCGGAGGGCATAAGAGTGGGGTTTTATAAAAATGTGGGGAATATATAGGAGCCAGTGGTCCCATTAGTACAGAGTGAGCAATAAAAGCACTAAGTTAGCCCAAAACTTAAACATTTTTCAAAAATGCGTTCAATGATTATAGAAAAACAAGTCATTCTTTTAATTCAATTTCTTCATTTAAAATTAATCAACATCCAATAATTGACCAAATATCTCAGATAACATGAAACGGAACACGGGCGCAGCATAAAAAACCACAATTTATTACTTTTACCATTGCGTATATGCATACGGTCAAGTAGAAAGCAAATAAAAAAATACGGTTATAAAAAATACTAATATCGTTTTCTGTGGCAGCAAAATATTGACTCCGGATTAATAATATGACGTCATTTTTGATCCAACATGGCTTCTTTGTTTAAATTTTATGTCTTTTTATTTTTTGATCCCGGATCAATTAAAAAATCCATGTTGGATCAAAAATGACGCCATGTTGGATCAAAAATGACGTCATATTATTGATCCGGGATCAATATTTTGCTGCCACATAAAACAATATAAGAAACTTTCACACAAATGCTAAGAAAATTCTTTTTTGTAAAGGTTTTTTTTACTTACATATTTATTTAATCTCAAATGTGTCAGGAAAATAAATTTCCATTCGCTGAGCGTGAACTATGTTTATTTATCTTTAATTTTGATAAATTTTTTTCATTTTTAGGTTGGTTTTCATTCAGAATTTTACCATTTTCCGTATAATATATAGAACAAAGTTTATTGTGTGTATGCATGAAGACATAGAGCAGATAAACGAAAAAATACTCTTTCAGCATACACACAAACCTTACTCTATATTATTTTATATGACGATCATCAAATTAAAGACAAAGGAAAATGGTAAAATTCAGAAAGAAAACTTACTTAAAAATGAAAAACTATTGTTTATAATTAAAGACAAATTCTTCACGACAGAGTTCACGCTCAGGAGAATGAAAATTTATTTTTCTGCCACATTTACGACATATAAATAAAAAAAGCAAAAAAACTTAACAGAAAAGAATTTTCATAGCATTTGTATGAAAGCTTTTTTTCGTGGCGAAATAATTCTATTCAGCAGAACGAACAGTGCTTCGTAATTAAGGACGAAACACACCAAGAGCAGCGCAACATATTCCAAACAATCCACACTAACTGCTGCACTAACTGCGGGCGTGCACATCAAGCAGCGCAGCAGATTGTTTTGTTTTAGTAGTAAAATTGAATTGTGTAAACTTTATTGAGGTTATGAGTAGCAGCAAAGAGCAGCAAATTAATGCTGCTGGGTGTGGAACCTATTGATGCCACGACAGATGCAACTTCATTCAATATAATTTGTTTAAATTTCATTTTTCAATTATAAATACAAAATACTTAATTTCTTTTAATGGAAATACCTATATTTATACTCAAACTATGATTTTGTATCATTACATAAGCGAATAGTACAAAATTTAAGTTTGCTGCTCGCTGCTGCTGCTTGGTGTGTTTCATCCTTTAAGCGGCGGGGTATATAAATATTTTTGCGGCGAGGAATTCCATGAAGTGAACAGTGTATTTTAGTGCATGACACAC
This sequence comes from Nephrotoma appendiculata, assembly GCA_947310385.1. Lineage (NCBI taxonomy): Eukaryota > Metazoa > Arthropoda > Insecta > Diptera > Tipulidae > Nephrotoma > Nephrotoma appendiculata. The sequence goes on from OX371224.1 coordinate 199,584,344, forward strand.
TTTCCGATTCGTTCAATTATATTCATTCAAATTCAAAAACTGTAGATCGGGTTAAAGAGAAAAACTCAAAATCATGGTAGTCGTATTTTAGAAATGAAAGAGACACAGTCTCACAATGAAAAAAGGGATAGTCATGTGCGAACAATCGTTCACCTCCAAATGGATGTGAATAAAATAAAACAATATATTAATAATAAATAAATAACTAATTAATAAAATAAATAATTTACAAAATCTAATCAAATACTTTTATATTGATTAGTGAACCGTTTCTAATATGTTTTACTGCCATGCCTCTTTCAATGAGGACTTCAAAACTACGCAAATTTAGTTAAAAGAGTTTGACGATACTTTTGGAGTTATTATTGTAGATGCAGAATAAACTTTAGATTATTTCTTTTGTAGGTATATGCCATAGCACACGTATCTGTCGGACCATCATTAAATATTTTATCAGCATAGCATCAAGTTCTCCATCCAAAATTTAAAGTTTGTTAGAATCACTTTGTTAAATACTGCAATGTACGGAATTTAGAGTAATACAGTTTTATGCAACTCCATAATTTATTCACTCTTACAGTGTCCTAAGTAAATACTGTATATGAAATGAAACGCTAATAGACAGCGTCATCATCAGTAACTCTGAGGAATTAACCATTTTGCTAGTTATTACGCCTATTTTATTATATGTTGTCACGAAGCACTTGATGTTAACGTGCCCAATCAAAAGGAAAAGATAATATTGCCACAATTAGTTTTGTGCGACAGTTTGTATACTTGAACACGAAGACAAATAGTTTATGAAATCATATTCAAATTTTTTACTGTAAACTGTATAAAATAAATATCACCTTCGATCTTTATTAAATACTTAATTTAATTACGTAAATCAATTATCACAACACTATTAGTGTCTTCATAGGAACGTTAGCTAATTATAAAATAATACAAAGTAGGTGGTTTTTGATGTATTTATTTACTAATGGTACTCTCATGTAATAATTTCTGTAATGTAATAAAATTTACGAAAATATTTGTCCGGCAATATACCCCTACACAATTTGGTTTCCGAATGTAAGACAAAGTGCTAAAATAAAAACACTGCATTTTAAAAAGATTGCTTTGTGTACTAGTATCAAAGTATAGTTTTGTTATATAAACTTTTGTTAAATATTAGAAAAACGACTTAAAACTGAAAATTTCTAAATTAATTGTCCAATTAGTTTTCCAAAATTTAAATGGAAATGACGATTTACTCGATAATGCGTCTGATCTGTTACACATTTCGTTTTATAAATAAGAACAAATAAATAGCCACTACAAGTTTCATAAAAAGATTTACAGAAAACTGTTGTATTATAGAAAATTAATAATGTTTTTTGAAAATAGAATGGTTTTCAGTTCATTCCAAAAAATGTGTTTCATAGATTCAGTTGATATAGATTAGTAGTTCATAGATTCCGCCCATTAGAATGGTGCAGACAACGTATTGAAAAGTAAATATTTAATTTGCATTCATATCAAAGTGATTGTCTAAGGAAACCAATACCACAGCGGCAATAAGCTAAGTATAACCAAAGAGAACCTCAAAGGATGATTTTTCATCAAAAAATGCGTGAATTATGCAACTTAAATGGATTAAAAATACACTTACACATCTTTATTTATCCTACTTTTTATTGTATTCCATCAATAGTCATGAGAATGACAATATTCTATAAAAATAAAAGAAAATATTGTGTAAGTTTACTGTATAACCCATTAAAATTGCATAGCCCATGCATTTTTTGATGAATTTTTTTCTCTGTTTCGCTACTCTTTATAACATTACATATGTACTATTTTGTATAACACAACAACACTTAATTTTTTAAAATTACACTTGCTATTACACCCGGGACACCCTTTTACGATTCCTAGATTAAACTGTCACATCGTCCTTAAGAATTAAATTATATTAAATCAAAAATATTGAGTAATATAAACTTAACAACCACTCTGAAAATTAAAATGGTGGAAAATCACAAAAATAACTTTTAGATACGACATATGTAAATGGACTATGAGCGTAACTATATTTGGCGTAACCGACTAACAGATATGCTAAAAAACATCGTAGTTAACAGTGTTATAATACAACAAAAAATTGATTTACCAAGAAAATATATTAGACCACTTAGTATATTGAAAACTGTCGCGCAATTTCGGTTACCTTTCCTGTGGCGTAGAATATTGCACTATGAACTAGACAGTCCTGGCGAATATTAGAATATTCAATATTTGAATATATTCCGCTTGTTTTAAAGTATTCGATATTCGAAGACTTTGTAACGAATATTCGATTTTTAATTTTTTGATTCAATTTCAAATATAAAAAATGTCAATCCTTGTGGTCCTACTCATTCGTCTTTTTCTCTTTCCTTCTTTACTAACGATGAATAAAATTTAAATTTGATTTAGTTTATAGTTTGTTATAGCTACACTGACAAAAAAAAATTATTTTCCATATAGATATAATGATTTGTCTGCAACATTTTACCGATTTGGAAATAAATATAGTAGCATGTGTATTAAAATTGACCAAATTAAATAAAAAATATATCACAAATAGAAAAATCGCATATCTCGTGAATTTTATTGCAATGAGTTATTCAAATTCTTACATTCGAAATATTTTTATCTGTTTTACAAGTGCATATTTATGCTATAGTCATAAAAAAGGTCCTTTTTTATGGTATAGTATTTGTTTTAACTTTGAGGACTATATACCGGGCTAAGAGAGATATGTTTATGTCTCTAACCGCTATAAAAAATTAGGTATATTTTTCGTTTTTACAGATATAAAATATTCTTTTTTAAAATATAAAATATTCTTATCCCGAAACGAGATATATTTATATCTAAAATCTTTGAAAATATATCTCTGTGGGCTATAATTTCTCTCAGTGATAGGTGTTTATTCTATCTTTTGTACAATTTGTACATAAGGAGTAAAGTGAATATTGTTAAATGTTGTTAAATACCTGTTAAAAAACGAATCAATGTATGCAAATATTTTGATTTAGAAAGTATATATATACTTTGTTTCATGTTTTTTGCATCGTGCTGTCATTGTTAGTTGTTGTGTTAAGGTATATGGATTATGTTATTAATTTTCTTAAACATCCGATTAAATTTAGAAGCGGTAATATTTTATAAAGATTAGATTTAAAAGTAGATTTAAAAGGTATTCGAGGGTTAAAATCGTATACGAGAATTAAAAACGCATTCGTGGATTAAAACCAAATGGTATTCGGTACTATTTGAACGTAAGAATTTGTGCACTACACCGATTATCTAATTTATTCAAATTCAGCCGTGTCAAAATTCTCAGAGGCTTGGAAATATTTTCAATAGCGGTCAACTAATGAAGCTGGCTGTAAAAGTTGCCATAAAATCATCTAAGGTATCATCAACTTCCGCATTAAATACAGAGGTGATACAGCAATTATTGAGAATGGCGAAAATAGAAAACCAAAATTAATATTAAGAAGGAACCCTTGGAAAAAATTGTGTCCAAAGTCGCCGCGATAAATGTACATAATGACAATAAAACCTATGTATAAGTCAGAAGCTTTTCTTGGTTATTTAAGATTCAAAGTTTATAAAATGTCCAAAAGTCATTCGACGGTGTCAAAACTTATCAACAGTTTCTTCGAAGCGGAACTGTTTTCGGAAATTTAAAACACGTATATCGAAAATTTGCAATCACAGTTGATGAGTGGACAAGATTGCAGTTTAACGTGAATTTACACGTCACGGCCCATGTTTAAGGGGTAGACTCAAAACAATTTGATTTCCATGTATTAGGTTTATTGGAAATAAATCGAAGGAAAAGGGAATGCTTAGAAAACCAAAATCTTTTTTAGTAGAAATAAGTTAGCAGAATTCGGTATTAATATAAAGTGACATTATTGCATCAACCCATGACGGGACTTCCGTCATGGAAAAATAGGGAGATAACTTAGATGTGATTATTCAGCTTTGCCATAACCATGCATTATATTTGTAGTTATTTTTATAAAAAATATCACGACAGAAAACAATGTGAAATGGCTGAAGTCAATTATAATAATATGTATTAGTTTTGTCGAAGAAGACAAACCAGACGAAGTAGCTACGAAATGCGATGGATTTTCTAATGCTAATTTAGATTTTAATGAAGTCAATGAAAGTGAACTGTTCTTGCCTATGGATGCACACGGTAATTTTGATGAAATTATTAAAAAAATAATAACTATTACCAGGATGTTTAAGGTATCCCATTACCACAATCGTTTAATGACAGCGAAAACACCAACATTCTGAGCTAACTCAGATTCAGATATCTTGATAGAAGAAAGTGAAACAACACCAACGGCAACAAATGAACTGCAGAAAGAACTCCAGAAAACCATTACCGGAATAATGCAACAATCACACTCAACAGCAAATAAAGAGATCGATAGAAACAGCGAGATTAAAATACAGTTTTGTAGATTCCTTTAAAAAACGATGAAATATATTGGATCTGTTATTCAACGAGCTAATAACATCGAATACTTTCAGTTTTACTATTCGATATTCGAATAGCTCATTTGACCGAATAATTGGAATGTCTACTATGAACTCATCACTTTAGAAAAAATTAATACAACAACCTTTTTCTCTTTTGTTATGAGTTTATTTTTAATCCCATTAATAGTTAACTGAATTGGTGAAAAAAATATTTCTGTTTGTTGGTTTAATTTATTGCAATACTCTGACACAACAAACATTCAATTAATTTTAGGTGTCTAACATGAACTTTAACATCCTATATTTGAATATTTCAAAATTAAATAATTCAGACTACCATTATGAATATCAAATATGTTTTCTTGAGTTCTGGTCCAGGAATTTAAATAAGAGCGCCATTACAAAGTACCTAATAATAAAAAGTTTTGAATGCAAGCAATGTTTGCCATTAAAAAGTCTGCAATATTTAGACATTTAATTTAATAAACTTAAACTTGCTCCTAAACTGGTTTCTAGCACACAAACAATTTTTTAATAAATCATTACAAAAAGAAGTTGTAGTATACGAGTGTACACATACGTATACGAGTATATATTTAAATAAACATGATCTGCAAAAATTTGCGACGATAATATCAAATATGTAATACAAAATATCAAAACATTTCGGAAATACGTATATAAGTGCATTTACTCGTGTAATTTGATCGCTTAAGATGAAATTGCAAAAGAACCCAACTCACATATGCGAACGAGAGTTGATATTTTATATTAAACTATCTGAAACCCACTTTCTATTTCATCGTTTAGATTATAACATTGTATATAATTTGGTCGAAAGTGTATTTAATTCTAAATTTAACAAATAGATATTACAAAATCTTAAAATTAATTAATTGGAATTAATGGGGTATTACGAACACATACAAAAAGTGTATTTCGTTAAGCATTGACGTAACATTTTTATTTTTCAATGTTATAATAATTTATTATTGTATCGAGTTCAGACAAGAGTGAAGGTAAATCATCGCCAAATACCAAATTTCGTTATAATGTTCAATCAAAATTGCGCCAATTTTATTTAAAAAAACGGTAAAAAATGGTAGATATTTCAAATTGTGTGTCCGACGACATACATATATCATTAAAATCACTTTCAAACAATAGTTTTAGTATACTTTCGCTATATACATTTAATTTTATAACTTAAAGCTATATGCTATATACAAGCAAACAAAACACAAAATTTGAAGGCTGAACTATGATGCAATGTATGTAAGTCCAAAAAAGATTTACAAATTAATCTTAATTTTACCAAGTTCTCATGTGCAAAATCTGATCATCTTCATGCTGTATTGGTCAACGAGGTTATATTACATCAAAATAATTTAACGAACGACAGACCTACCACCAGTATTATTATTAAATTACAAAACCTTTAATTAAACGACAATGAACAATTCGGTAACATATCATAGACTATTATATCAACATAATATAAACGTTTTAAACAACAAAATTACCTTTGTACTATTTAACAAAATTAAATCTCTTGCGTTTTTTGTGTATGTACGTAACACTTTAGATCATTTACGGATTTAACACTAATAAAATGAAAACAAAGTCTTATAATATTTCACCAAAAATTCACTAAATAAATCCACTAATCACTAAACACAAAAAATGTTGCTCTAATAATACATAAAATATATGCGTTAGGCATCCACTTGGTTAAACTGATATACTAAGAGTATTTAAGACCAAAAGCACAGCTGATGACTTTCTTGGTAAACAGACATGGATAAACTGAAAACATGTAAAAGATTTTCTTACTTTAAAAATAAAATTAAAAAAAAAAATTTTTTTTTCTACTTTGTGCTTTTTTGCTTTTATAAAAAAAACGTATTTTTTTTTTATTACTAATAGTGCTTGATGGCTTAAAAGCCAGCCCCACTAAAGAAAGTAACGCTGTATACCTATTAATAAATCTTGAAACGATAAAATTAGCGTTCGATTTTAATAAATTAATAACAGACAAGTTAACTTCTTGATCTTTATGCATTAGATGATGATTAAAAATATGTGGTATATACTGGTAGAAATATTAATGATACGATAAGGCACATGAAACTCGGTTAATCGAGAATATGACTAACAATAGAAACTCATAAGTTACGTCAGATGACGTAGAATTGAACTGAAAAACAAATCTTTGTGATTATTGAGTATTTTTAAAAATCGAAAGTTTTAATTTGAACTTACCGCGATTACTGAAAAAGAATGTAAAGGAACTATTATTTAGCAAGAATTGCGATTAATTAAAATAATATGCCTTGCTAATTAATGTACCTGGTGAAAATTTAAATTTTTTAATTGTTTGGGTGAGATTGTTATTTCCGCTTTTCGTAATAATCAAAAATTCAAAAGCGATGTACAATGAGTAATTAAATCTGTACTATATTGTTTTACGCATAACAGGGTGGTTTCAAAATATAATCTATTCAATTCTAAACAATTTATTATAATCGGGAAAACGAAGCAATTTCTTAAGGCAGATATAGTCTCAAAGGAACGGCAAAATAAGGAAATCACTTCCTAAAAAATTTGTTGCTGTGAATGTCTTGATGCGATTGTGACACAAAACGTAACTAACTTAGACTTTATGGTGTAAAGTCTGTTACTAAAAGAATTTTCTACAGAAAAGAAATTCTTAAAACTATTATACTGCTATAAACTGTGAAGTGGTAATCCAATAATTTAATGCTGGAAAACCAGAGGCCCTATTCCTGGATACGATACGAAAACGAAATTATAAGATGCTTATTCAATTTTAAATAAGAATCGTACGAATCTGATTCAATTCAAATATGAATCTTGTATTTTCGTTTTCGTATCGTATTCAGGAATAAGGCCGCAATTTTTTGGCTAGTAAAAACAGTTTCGCCTATTTTGAATTTAATTTCGCTTATCGTTCATCTATCTCATCGGAATGGGTACAAAGGGCCGAATGTCGAAGGGCCGAATGTCAAAGGGCCGAATGTCAAAGGGCCGAATATGTCGAAGGGTCGACCCATCAATCGGTCGAAATCAATTGGTTTCGTTCTCTGCAATCGTCATACTGCATGTGAAGTGTCCAACATACCACAAAGCTTTTCATTTACGTGTTCATAGATACGTTGTCCATGAATTACTGCAATTTTTTTTATTTCTTCTTGAACCGTCGGGATATTTAGGTCCCTAAGAAGGTCATCATTCCTAATATACCACGGAGCGTTAACTATACCACGTAGCACTTTGTTTTGAAAAATTTGTATTATTTTGGTGTTGGTTTTCTTTGTACAGCCCCAAAGCTGTATTCCGTAAGTCTATACAGGCTTTAGCATCTGTTGATACAATAGTAATTTATTTTCGGTTGACAATTCCGAATTTTTCCCGAGAAGCCAATACATTTTTCGTTATTTGATATAAGCTCATCTTTTTTCTTTTTAACGTGCTCTTTCCATCTGAGCCTTGTATCTAAGGTCATCCCTAGATATTTAGCATTATTACGGAATCTGCTGACCATTAATGATTACAGGTTTAAAACTGACTTTTAGATTGGTGAAATTCAAATCCGTTGATTTCGATTCATTGAGCCCGATACGCTACATTTTTGTCCATTTTATGATTTTGTCACATGCTTCTTGAAGTTTCGTTGTCGATTCCTCGATAGTGTCTCCTACTGAGAGAACTGCAGTGTCATCAGCAAATGTTGCAACGGTATCATCGTTTAATATAGGTAAATCTCAGGTGTAGAGCAGGTAACGGGGGACTGTGGCGATTCTCTATGTATGATTTGAAAATCATATAATATTGTTTTGGTAAATCTCTATGTAGTTTGAAGAGTAAACCTCTGTGCCACACCTTTTCGAAGGCCTGCGCCACATCTAAGAAGATAGTAGAACAATCTTTTTTCTCTCTAATGTATTCTCAATGACATCTGTAAGCCTATGAACCTGCTCAATAGTTGAGTGTTTCTCTCTGAAACAAAACTGTTATTCTGGGATAAGTTTTCTTTGTTCTATGGTTCTTTTCAATCTTTTGAGCAATAGTATTTCAAACAATTTCGCTTGTGTTGGTAGAAGTGAAATTGGCCGGAAAGATTTTCTATCATTTGGTGGCTTGCCCGATTTCGGAATCATTATTACTTCTGCTACTTTCCACTGCATTGCCTCATGCTTTTTCCTGAGAATCGCATTGGTAATGTGCAGTAATCTACGGGTACCTTTTTCAGGCAGCTCCTTTTGTATTTTCCCTGTTATCAGATCATAACCAGGAGCTTTCTTTGCTTTTATGTTCTTAATTTCAGTTTTTAGGTCTTTTAATGTTACAGGCTTGATCTCTACGAAATCAGATATTCTGGGCGTATCAGCAGTGTTTTCGCCATTGGTCTGCTGACCTAGAAGTTGAAATGTTTCTTCAAGATGTACTGCAAATAGGTGAGCTTTATCTTTTGCATTTATAGCCCATTTCCCATCGTTTGTATTGATTGGGGGGATCTGCGTTTTTGGTCGTTTTAACCCTTTTGTTGCTTTCTAGAGGGAATAGTCGGTATCTTTAGTTGGAGCTACATAGGGAACAAAAGTATTTTTCAATTGTTTCATTTTTCACTTTTTGTATGAGTGCCTTAAGTTTGATGCACGAATTGTTTAAGGTGGTTTTATCTTGCGGCGCGCACGTAGTCTGCCATTTCTTTCGGGCTTTTCGTTTTTCCTGCACTAGTTCTCTTACTTCTATTGGGTAAGTAACGCAGTTTTCTTTCCTGGATGATAATTTAGGGGTGCATTCCCAAGCCGACCCTTGTATGACATCAAGGAGCTTGTCTAGTTCTTCTTCTATTTCATTTTCTTTCTTTTGATTGGCACTTGAAGTTCTATTTTTTCCTCTACCAACTGCTTAAACAATTTCCAATTTGTTTTGTTGTTTGTGAGCTGTGGTGAATTTGTTTTTTCTATTACATGTTCACTAACCGTCATAATAACAGGAGAATGATCAGATGTTAGAATTTCATCATTTTCTAAGAAGATGTAGCGTTCCGATATGCCTTTAGTGATGTAGAAGTCTATTAGATCTGGGATTTTGTTAGGATCAGCTGGCCAGTACGTTGGTTTCCCTCCTGAGTAAAATTCACAGTTTAAGTATTGGCCAGCTGCAAGTAATTCTTTGCCTTTTGGAGAGGTTGATTTTGAACTCCAGAAGGTATTTTTTGCATTAAAGTCACCTCCAATAATGAAGTTACTTCTTAATTTCTGGAACAAGTTAATGTAGTTTTCTTTCTTTAGGTTATACCGTGTGGGGCAATATATCGCAGATATATTACAGGTGTTGTGATAACCAAATTTAACCGTCACGGTAGTTACTTGCCTGGATTCTTTTTCTATTTTTAATTCTTCATGATGTTTGATATTATCCCTAATAAATATAGCTGACCCTCCTCTTGCTCGTTCTGCAGGATGAGTGGTATGGTAACAAATATATCTCCCGATTGATACATAGGAGCTGCTGGTAAAATGTGTTTCTGATATTAAGCATATATATATTTTCATCGGTTTTTAAAAATAGTTCTAATTCTTCTAGGTGTTGTGTTAATCCGTTTGCATTCCATATGGCTATTCTTAATGAGTAGTTTTGATGTCTGGTTTCTCCTCCGGAATTATGAATTGAACTATGTATTGCATATATTATTTATGTTTAACTATATTTTGGAGCTTGGTATTTCCAGCAGATTAAGTCGATCCAGAATTAACTTATTTAGTTTATTCTGTTCCTCAAGGCTCTTTAAAATTGCTTAGACGGTGTTTTTGAAATTTTCGGTACCGTTGGTCTCATTTTCTTTCGAATTTGAAGCGGCCTGAGCAAATGTGTAATTTTTCCTACGCATAGATGCGCTTAATTTCTTGCTCGATCCTTGTTTGGATAGAGAGGGGGTTTGCGTGCCTGATCCCTCATTTTCTGTAGCTGTTTATCAACCTCACATCCTCGGTAGCTGGCTGGATGCTACCCATAACAATTTATACATTTTGCTGGTTCTTCTTTAGATAGTTTGCAAGTTTGTGTTGGGTGCTTTTCAGCACAATTCACACATCTTGGATCGCGCGCGCAATATCATTGCGTATTGTTATAGCCTTGGCATTTTTTACATTGTACTATACAAGAATACTAGCCTCTTTTAACAGCTTCGATCTTTACTCGTAAGTTGAGTATGCTAGTTATATTGTAAATTTTTTCTATTTGCTCCGATTTATCAAACGTTAGCATGAACAGGGGAAGCCCTCTTTTTGAAACGGGTTCTAGTCGGTTCTCCCCGCTACGTCTCTCTTTTTTAATAATGTTCACGGCATCAAGGATTTTAAATCCTTTATTTTCTAAATCCTCCATTATTGAATTAATTTTACAGGTTGGATGTAGCCCTCTTGCCATGACCTTGATGGGACGATCGTTTGTATTTTCGTACGTGTACCACTAATATTTTCCGTATTCAGCTTCATTGACAAGTTTCTGTATGCGTTTGGATTTGAAGTGTTAATCTTCCATACATTATTGTTCAGAGCAGTAATTTTATACTCTTGTTCACTTGTTCAGTAACATTACTCATTAGTCATTACACTTTGGATTTTTGAGTAGTTTGTTACTCCTACTATAAAAATCGGTGGTGGGGCTTTTACCTTTGGCTGTGCTTTATTTTGTTGAGCTGGTTGCCGTTTGAGTGATTTTTCTACTTCTGGTGAGGACTTAGCGACATCTACACCGAAAAAAATCCTTATATGCTATTAACGAAGACCTATTCCTTAAAAAAATTATTAATTTATTCTTTTATAGTAAGAAAACATTATTGAATTAATGCAATATTTTTATTTGTGATTAATTTTAATTATCTAAATTTTCAACGTTTAAGAAATATTGGTTTATACTACATGATTCGCTTAATTGAAGTTTTATTTGAACTCTAATTAATTTATTCATCACTTTCATGATTATTTGTTGAACTAAAGATTCTTTATAAATGAAGCTATTGAAAAATAATTATTTTTAGAGCGAATTAATGTAAACTGTTGGAAACAAATTTTTTAGTTATATGAAAATAACGTTGCTATAATTAAATAAATTTGGAATTTAAGAAGGTTAATTGTCCAGTATAATCTAGAACAACTAACCTATGTAGTTACTACAAAGAAGTTTTCTCTATTATTTTGAAATTAAAATAAAGAATTATTGTACATTCATTTAACAAATGGTTTGTCACCGTAAATAATAATACTTTAATTCTTGTTTGACATTTAATAAAACAGTTCGTTAATGTAATGAAAAGGAATAAACATAAACAATGATCTTCGGGTTTTGTAAATAATCATGTAAATTATAGCTACATATGTATGTGTATACTGAATTTGGCATTGTTGTGTTTCTGTATTTCTTCTTTCGCATTGTTTTTATATTTTGTGAGGAAAAGAACACGTTAGAGACAAAAATATGGTTTTATTTTTGCGTCCAAACGAAACAAAATACGATGCATAAAATATTTACTCGTATCGTTCGTTATACTATTATACATTGAAAACAACTCTTCGTCTTTTGTTTTTTCTTATTAACTAACATTGCAACCAGTGTTGTCAATTTTAAACTACCTATCTAATCGAAAAATTAAAGAAACTGTTTGCACGTTTAAATAAATGAAAATTAATAAAAATAATATCAATTTACGGTAAAATGAAACGTAAATCAAAAATGTTTTAGTTTAAAGGAACATTTTTCAAGTGTTAAAAATTTTGATAATATATCCCTTTTTCCCGTTTAAAAAAAAAAATAAAAAAAATTGGCATAATTTAAGTCCGAACTACACAAATGTGTGAGTACAAATAATAGTATGTAATGGCGTTTTTGATACAAAATTTCGCTTGATTTGAAGTATGTATGTACAACCAACAAAATCGTCTATAAGTTAGTGTTTTTTCGGACGAAAATAATTTAAAAAGAATGCACAAATGTGTAAGTTGGTTCAAAACATAAACAAAAATAAATTTTTGACATGATTCTTTTGCCTCACCCGCACAATTGTGTTACCGTGCAGGAAGATTGATATATAAATTTTTAAATCTGACAACGCTGTGCAACATTTCGTAATGATGTAGTGTTAATACATCGTTAACTGCGTGTAAAATAATTTAATTTTTAACTCGTTTCTACTTCATCATTCTGTTCGAAAGTTTCAAAGAGCGAGCAATATTCTCGTACCGGTGCGGTGTAACAAATAAAAAAAATTGGACGCCACATTTACCGTAATATTTCAGGTAAGATTCTTGTTAATAATAATAATTACTAACTTAAATTATTGGTCTTTTGTAATTTTGTGATGTGTTGACGAGCATTGATGTATACAGTATACGCAGAGTGCACAAATACCTCATAATGGATTTTTTATATTTGATCGACATTTTATTTTGTGAAAAGTGTAGTTCGCGTAATTTTTTACATTTAATCTTAATGCTACTTATTTATGTTGGATATTGTGTTTTTTATATGTTGCAGTGTATATTAATCGTCCACGATATTATTGTATAATCTTTAACGGTGCAATATATTGATCCTGATAATCCAGCTAACAATAAATGCGATATAAATCGTTCAACAGGAAAAATACGAGTATTTGTGGTTAAACTAAGCATTCTACCGCGGCCAAGACAAAAAATTCATTTTCATGGAAATGAAAACGATGTGTAAAAAATAAAAATGAAATTGGACGCCACATTTACCGTAATATTTCAGGTAAGATTCTTGTTAATAATAATAATTACTAACTTAAATTATTGTCGATTTGTATTGTGTGATTTGTTGACGAGCATTGATGTATACAGTATACGCAGCGTGCACAAATACCTCATAAAGGAATTCATTATATTTGATCGACATTATATTTTGTGAAAAGTAACACGTAGTTCGCGTCATTTCTTACATTTAATCATTATGCTACTTATTTATGTTGGATATTGTGTTGTTTATATGTTGCAGTGTATATTAATCATCCACGATATTATTGTATAATCTTTAACGTTCAATATATCGATCCTTATAATCCAGTTAACAATAAATTTGATATAAATCATACAACAGGAAAAATACGCGTATTTTTGGTTAAGGTAAGCAAATCCACTTATATTTTTTAAAACCTATTTAGATGCAATTGACGTTATCGGATGTATATAGGACGGATTCAATAAATATTATAGATAACATAGAAGCATGGGGAGAGGGGTTTACAATATTATTTCATATTATTTGGGTTGGCTATATAATTTAATTTTATTTCTCTCAAATTGAGGTTAGATAAGCTATATGATAAATTTGTATCTTGCTTTCTTGTTTAGAAATGGTTCGTGCGTTTATTTTTCTTAAATGTACAATCAATTAATTCATTTTTATTAAGTGTGACTTTCATAATGAAGTTGTGATATGCTTAAATTTTTAGAAAATATGGTTGGTGAGACATCAGTACTATCATATGCGACTACACAATCTACCAAAATATGTATTGACGACAATTTTAGTTTATAATTAAATAAAGTGTTTATAGTTTTATTTTATACTAAAATAATGATCTACTTTAAGTGTAGATTAACAGTTAGTGACTTACAAACTCTTATTGCTCACTTTAAATATTTTCATAGTCGCAAACAATTTGACCAGTTCACTTGTGTTGAAAACCATTGTAATCAAACTTTCCAAAGTTTAGGGAATTTTAAAAGACATGTTAAAAATAAACACGATAGTATTAAAAGTCGTATATCTATTATCGTATATCTATTGTCGTATTATCATATAAAATTAAATGCAATGTCAACATACTCATATAATTAATTCTAGATATGATGTCGGAAGATGGCTTATGTTTATGGATGGAACTTAACTTTAACCGAGATGATAGTCAATTAGACGAAATATTGTCTAAATGGACCAGATCGGCAGAATATCGTTGCAACTGGATCAAAACCAATACCGATAAAAACATAGGATCAATAATTCAGGAATGGCCAACTTACGAGCAGTACGGTCCAACACTTATTGGAATTGACTTCAATTTTATTTATAGAGATGCATGCAATATATATTTGTTATTTGAGCGGTTTTGTCGTAACGTGCCGATTATGGAGCACACACTTTTTGAACAAAATTCAAAGCAAATGCTTAAAGAATTTAAAGCCCAGCAGCATATTTCTGCTGGTAAAATTATTTTATTAATTAATATTTTTCTTAATAACGTCTTAAAACATTCTTTCGAACAATTCGAAAACGAATATACTAGATTTGTAACAGATCTGAATCAGATTCATATTGACGGTTATGAAATTATAACCAGCACCATTTGCAGAGCGAAATAAACATTAAGTAGACACACGAAAAACTCGTAAAAATAAATATTTTTTGAAACATTAACATTTTCATAATTTATTAACCGAAAACTACATTTCTAGGTTGTGATAATCTTCAAAACTGTAATAAAATTGATTCAAAATTTAAATTTCATGTATCTCAGTTCAAAAGTTTTCGATGATCGGTCATGTGGCCGACCCTTAATAACCTCTGCCAATTGAAATTTAAATATGAAATTAGTACTCTCGTTTTCGAATCGTATTCAGTCATAGGCTCTCCTGGTGATGAAATCCGTTTTGTGAACCATCCATCCATAAGTTTGATAGAAAACTGTATTTTTGTAATTATTATCTTTTCAAATTGTAATTAGAAATAGCCTCTTGTTGTATTTAAAAAATAATGATTTAAAAACTAAAATTTGTAATAATTTTCATTATTTTTATTTATTAATGATTATTAAATGTTCTTTTATTTATTTAGATGCACACTTCAGTATGATTCTATTGTTATTGTATGCGCTAATTAAGCCGACTACTAAATCCTTGGACATCACCACCAAAAAACTTCGAAAGCACACGATAAAAGATTCACAAAATTCTTTCATTGTCCTTTGCCAGTTAAGTCAAGATGTTGATGTTATTCTTCAAAAGAAAAAAGTCGAGAGTTTATCGGAAAAGAAGCCAATTCAGCCGTGCATTTTCGTTTTTGGAAAGAATTTTTATAATAATAATACATTTTACGTAATCTGTGACAATATCAAATACAAATATGTCAGCATCCTATCAGCCGTAGACTGCGCTTTCATATTGTTCCACGTATTTAATCTTAAATACCCTGAAGAATGTAAAGCTCCATGGCATTTCATTCAAAAATATCTATTTAAAATAGAGACTCCATACGATGACTGCTTTCCTGCTGTTGATCTTCTTATATCTAAATTAAACAAACGTGAATAGATAACCATAAATATATTTTAGTATTTTAAGGATAATTTTTTAATGTGTGCAGAATTCATTCAATTGTAATTATTTTAAAATTTTTATTTTCTACAAAGAATCTTGTTTTATTTGATAATAAAGCTTTATATTACGACATACCTAGTTCCTAGAAAATAGCTGGACGTAAAATATATATATCATATATAAAAAACTACGCTTGAATAAAGGATGTATTGTATATTCAATTATAGGTATATGTATGTATGAATCATATTTTATACAATAAAATAAAGTATGTATTAAAAACAAGCCTCGTCTTTTATTTTGTATAATCTTGCAAATGTAACTATTTTAGTTTTTGGGAAACTTCTTTTCGGTAAGATTATTTGATATATATTTCTAAACTTTGAATTAATCAAAACTGGATATCCGTAGATATTTATTTTTATTAACCAACATGGCAACTCTATCAACTTTTTAGTAGAGATAATGAATTTTCAAAAAACTAAATCATTTGAATTGTAATTCAATTTTATTTGAAAAATTAGAACATCGTTAACTTTTAGTTTAACTCATAATAAAATAAGAAACCGGAAGTTCCACCATTTTAACCTACGCGGTATATACATATATATATATATATATATATATATATATATATATATATATATATATATATATATATATATATATATATATATATATATATACCGCGTAGGTTAAAATGGTGGAACTTCCGGTTTCTTATTTTATTATGAGTTAAACTAAAAATTAACGATGTTCTAATTTTTCAAATAAAATTGGATTACAATTCAAATGATTTAGTTTTATATATATTATTATTTTTAAATTATTATATATATATATATATATATATATATATATATATATATATATATATATATATATATATATATATATATATATATGTATATATATATATATATATATATATATATATATATATATTCAATTTAATTAATAAAAAAAATATTCTTCAAACACAGTTTACACGTCTAAAAAAATTTAATACATATGATTAAAATTATTTATAAAGGTAGTTCAAGGCTCAATTAAATTTAATTAATGGGAGTAACATTCTTTAAATTGTATTTAAATTCCTAAAACTATTTTGTTCATAGTAAGAAAATTTATTAAGCAATAGTTCGTAACATAATTCAATTTAATTAATGGAAGTAATATTCTTCAAACTTTGTTTGCACAGTTAAAGCAATTTTATGAATTGTATTATTATTCCTAGTCTCCACTAGCATTAAATACAAAGAATTTTTCCTGAATACGACAAAAAATAGTTATTGTTTTTAATCTGAATCAAAGAATTTTTATCACCAAAATTACAAATATTCAAGTTCAAAATTACCTTTTTAAGAAAAATTAGTAATAATAATTCAACATCCTTGTTTTAAATTTTGATTTCTGAAGAATTAAGTTACCCTATATTAAAGAATAAAACGTCGGCTATATATAGACGATTTATTATTTAAACTGAAGCCAGAATTCTTCAATACGGTACAATTATTTTTTTCGGTGTATTGGTGGAGGTGATTTCTCTTTTCTCTTTGTTGTTTTCTAAAGCTAGTTGTTTATTGATGGTTAATTGTTTTCTAGAAACCTCTTTTGAAGTTGATGGTAAAGTTTCTGCCATTTCTGGTGAGTGTTGAGCTTTCCTTTTCTTACTTGGTCTTTTACTCCGTTTCAACATCCAATTTGTTTCTCTTTCTAATTCTTCTTCATCCGTATGGAATGGATTAATGTCATCATTGATTGTAAGGCTGGGTGTCGTCCCAAGTTCTACACGTGCTTCAACTGCTTTTTGAGTTCTTCATTCTCTTTCTTTAAAATTGTGAATTCTTCTTTCAATTAAGTTGTAAATTCCTTTATTTCTCTTAGTTGTTCACGGAATTCGGTATTTTCCTTCTCGTACTGAAATATATTTTCAGTTGAAGATCTTGGTGATCTTGGTAATTTGGAACTTCGTCCAAATGGGTTAAACAATGATTGGCCCACCCCAGAATCTATTGGGCCTGTATCCGAAGAACCTGAATTTGTCAGCATATCTGCTGCTGTACCAGCTGGGGTATTACTTTCCGTATTTGTTGTATTCATTGTTTGTTTTAGCCAATTTATACCACTGGCATTTGGTCCCCGGTAGCACTTAAATTTAATAATTTAATTAAATAAAAAAATAATAAAAATATAATTCTAAAAACAAAAAAACAAAAAAACAAATTCGGCCCTTTGACCCATTCGACCCTTCAACGCATTCGGCCCTTCGACATTCGACCATTCGACACATTCGGCCCTTCGACATTCGGTCCTTTGATATCCGAAAGTATAGCTACTCGATGCACTTGCTCAATGGTTCCGTGCTCGGCTCTGAAACCAAATTGATGATTAGGGATGATATTTCGTAGTTCCGGTTTAATAATTGGGAGGGCAAAAGTTCATGGCCTTTTTGCCGGTAGATGGCTTTACTTTAAATGGCGCAGCTTCAATAAATTCTAATAATTTTTTTTCAACAAATCATGGCGGAGTAGTTGCTGCTCTACTAAAGCAAGCACTTGAAATTAGAAGGCAATTTGAAAACTATGAAAAATTGTATATTTGGATTAAAATTTATTATTCCAAATTTACATTCTTTTTCATTTTGCTCACATTGAACTTTAGTTAGTTCATACATCCATGATAAATTTTTGGGTTTTCAAGAGATACACACACTTCTTGATGCGCACTTCTTTCATATTTTTTACAAACATACATCAGCTGTCACATAAAAATGCAGTAGTCTATTGCAGTTTCCTCTTTCTTTCTTTACTAGTTTTATTGCAATTTATAGCACTTTTCAGCGACTGAAAAAGTCGGGAAAAAACCAGTATCATAATACCATAATGTCAGTAAACATACTTTTTTCAGATATCGCTTTGTTACTTAAATTTCTTAAGGACTCGCTGGTTAATGTTTATATTTGGAAATTTGATATGCTGTAGTGAATTTTGGACCAGTTCAAAACCTAAATAATTGTATTAGCATAGAAATAAAATATATGGGCACGTTTTAATAGAAAATTGATTGACTCAATCGATTGATTGAGTCAATCAATTTTCTTTATTTAAATGCGAGTTTGTTTGTATTTAAATTTTGAGGTCGCTCCAAATATTAATTTTTAAGTATTGTGTTGGAGTTTTATCAAAAACTCTAATATATTTCAGCTAATTGTTTTGTGCTGTTTGATTAATAGAACACTCTAAAGTACACCTGTTTTGTTTCTAGCAAATAACTCGATCGATATTTAATGTTCATTATTTCTATTTTGTGATTGTATAATTTGTATTAGTGACGGTCAGATTTTTCTGAGTTTTTATGGACTAAAAAGACAAACTATAATTACCTTTTACATATTAAATTAAAAATAAATAAACATACAATCGATTAAATAGAATTTTATGATATAAATCAAGGTAACCACGGTAAATTGAATGGCACTATTTTACGAGATTGCATACAATTATTTTATTCTTACATATTATGTATTTTGAGATTCACGTTGTATGTCGTCACGTTACATGTTATATGATTTAGGCAATGTTTGCATCAATTACACATGTGTATATATCCTTCGTTCGCTGGTGATGAACTAAGAATGTTCACATATAGACGTCCTACGTCCGACACCAAATTTTGACATATATGGGGAAATATTGTGCGCTATCGTTCGTATAAGACCTGCAATCTGAAGTCAATATGTTTGGTGTCCAACTATGAACACAGCCTCTAATTCATATACTATATGCAATAAATTACAAACATACTCAACATAATCTATTCTGATGATGAGTGACGCTTGCTGGCGATCTCCCTCCTCACCACTAAAAAGCAAGAGTTCCAAATACCATTATTGAGCAAATATCACCAACGGTCAAGCTAAGCTGGCTTTCAAAATAGGGAGAAAATTTACAGATTACATCAACTTTATTCGCATCATAACAAACAATCCAACGAATTGAGCTCACATTTATATCTACTACCCGTGGGTTTCGAACGCGCATTCGGTTCTATCACTAGAAGCGCAATTTGAAATCCACTTTACAAAATAGACAATTCGAAGAAAATAATCGAACTCATCAAAGAAATGTACAATAAATTTCCGAACTGCATTGAACTTTTAAGCATGTTTTGCAAAATTGCCTACAATACCAAAATGCTCGATCGCAGTAAAATGCGAATACGCAGTTTTTAATGATAAGGCGTAAATTCCGGTCACCTCAAATATGACGGATGAACAGCCAATACAGAACACTTAAAAGGTACTCTAATTTGAACATTTGCATAAAGTTATGAATCAGAAAACCTATCGGATGAGATAACGTTTAATTCTGATAAGGTTTACTTTGAGCTAATAGCGTACAGCTTTTCCTTATATATATCATGTAAACTGTTAAACTGTATTTATATATTATGTTTTTATAGAAGCATGAGCAACCGCGAATGCTCCGTCACTCAGTGACTGAAATGAACCATTCTATAAAACCTTCATGGGATAAACTTAATGCCAAAAAATGGTGATTTTTCCTTAATTAAAGGACATGGTCATTAGAACCACAAACAACAACAACACATCTAGACACGAAATTCAAACAGAAAATTTACGAATTTACATTATATGTACGTATTTTGAAACACAAACGAAACACCTAAACAACATGTAGTTTAAAAATTACGCTCTTGCAGGACCTCCCTGTAGTATGGCTTGCAACCATTCTTGTGGTGGCTTTGTTAACAAACCTGTGGAAGCAAACCGACCAGTAAGTGAGTAAGGCGCATATATTATCCGATTTACTACGGTAAGTTATGGCTTTGTAGTAAGTTATCATAAAATTAATACTATCACAGAGGCAAGCGTTGGTTATCTTTCGGAAGATAACATTCAAGGGCTAATGCTCTTGAAAAGAAAAACAAAAGAATAGTAGAAATATTATATGCCTCAACTCCATTCTGTTCAAATTAATTAATCCATTTCTCTCTTTAAATTATTTTAAACTTATTGATTTATCACTTTAAAATTAAATTAACACCCACCACAATAATTTCTAACGAAAAACATTAAATTCTAATAATATAAAATTATTAAATAATCTGTTGTTAAAGTCGCTTGTCCAAAACCACTTAATTATAACGTAAATTTAATTAGTTAGTTTTCTAAAACTAAAAAAAATTCACGGTTAAAATTGTAGTCAATTATGAATTTAACAAACCTATAAAACATTTCGGAAGTTACAAAATGTCTTTAGTCAACGAGGTAAATCGTGCACAACAGAATTGAAGAACTTCCTGGTTACTCCACCTTCACAAACGTATCATTGACTGAATCCATTTATTCAGGTTTAGAAATTTACTTAATTAGTTATAACTAAATTAGAGCGATTATCTTGTATACCGATAATTATAATAATTATAATTGTTTGAAGACCAGCGCTAATGAAATTAGCGTTCATAAGACATTTTATTGTCCGCTGTGCATTTGCCCTTACTTCAACCATAACGTTTATACAATTGGAACTATAATTGAATGACTTTAAGTATAATTGTTACGCCAAATAATTATATAGAAATTAATGCTATTTTAAATCGAAAATATCAGATTTAAGTACTGAATTGAACAAAATTCTCGATAGAATGTCGTGCGAATATATTTTTACATAAATTTGTTTCCTATTAAGCTACGAATCTGAAATAAAATATCAAGATCTACTGAATTTCAAAGGTCCGATAGGCGACAGTACGAGAACCTGGAAATTCTAAATTGTACAGACAGCATTATAAATTCCTCTGTGTGGCAGTCTAATTGAATATGGCAATTCTGGCTATTTGCCGTTAGTTCGAGTAACGACAAAACTTTCTTTATGCTAATCGGTATCAGATTATAATGGCACATTACTAGGCTGTTAAGTATAAATAACTGTTTTACCCTAAAAGTGGGGACTAATTTGGCCTTTAATAGTAAAATATTGTTTTGGTTTTGTAGTACCACAGACAAACAAATTAGATTTTTCATTTGAACTAAAAAATGAAAACAAAACAAACTTCTGATAATTCCAATGTCATCGTTGTATCTGTGATTTTTTGTTAAACTGCGTATACGTATACGCAAAAAAAAAAAATTTTAATTGTATGCGGCTATTTGCAGAAAATGAAATCGCAGTTTAAATTTTTACGTTTACATAGGATGAAATATCTCTTTTAGGTTGTCTCTGGTAGTACTAAGATACTTTGATGATACTTATTTTTCGATTTATTTCAAAAAACTGAGCAGGCGAAAGGAATAATGCAACGACTCTATAGTAAGAGTGTCCTCAAACTTATTCAATATTTCCATCTAGCATTTGAATGGAGAAAAGTTATTACGCTTACAGAAGGTAGAATCTGGATTTAAGATACTCATTCATTACTAAGTGATTCTTTGGCTCATCTCAGAAAAAAACAAATCATATAATTTTTGATATGTCTGAGTTCCTGATTGTTCAGAACACGGATCTGATTGTTCAGAAAAAAAATCACACATTTATTAAAATATAACTTCCAAACTATTTAACTTAAAGCTAACCAACTTGCCTTTTATCTTGTGTGCTTCAGAACTCAAAAATGAATAAGCAAGTTATCGGAATCTCACTCTCTCTCATTCTCTCTAGCTTTCACACCTCATGAAGAAATTTTGTCGCCTGCACGGTGGTCCGTCAACAGTTTCGGTTAATCGCTCACTCGATCGACTTTGAGACATCCGATCCTATTGCTAATAATAGATCTTGTTCGACGTTGTCACACCAATGTAGTCTTGGTCTTCCCCTGCCCGGTACGCTGACTTAGACTCTTTTGTTGATGGAATGTGTTTCTTATCATACGGTTTAATGAAGATCTTTCAACGTGGCGAAATCATCTAACTCAGTTGAATTTATTGAATTATCGAATCGCAGTTTCCAAGGAGATATTTAATTTCGTGATTCATTTGAATACGATATTTAATTTTTGCAAGCTTAATGGATTGGATATTTAATTTTTGCAATCTTTAATTGGATCATAAATGGATTGGATGTCCTTTCTCTCATAGATAGTAATTTACAGTCGTTAGCACAGATCTCATTAGTGCTTTTTACACAAAAACATAAATCTGTTACCATTTGTTTGTTGTTTACAACCAGTATCTCGAAGATCCAACTAGCAAACAGCAGTTGGGTTTTGATTACGAAAACTTGGTTCAATTCTGCAGACACCAACAAATTTTCAACGCCAGACCGATATATTTTTTGTTCAACTAGCACTGAAATCATGCTTGACCAATTAATCGACAATAAATTCAAAAATTTGCTCAAAATGTAAAACATCAACAAAAACCAAATCTCATAGCAATTCAAGGAGTTTCTGGATTTGACAAATTCATACTTCATATAATATCATATCAAACTATAAGATGATTGCCTCTTATCTGATTAATGGTCACAATATGCTTACTTGGTGCTCGCCGGCTATATTGGATTGATGGCTATATCTTAAGCAAATGCAAAGATATCTACTTGGTCATAAAAATCAAATTCCATACATTCACAGACCACACCATGTCAATATGCGATTTCCGGATGCTTACCAATTCATAACTAACTCAGAGCACCTGAAAGTGACATATAGATGCACAGCCGACGTTCCTTCAGTGTATAAGAAAGAATACTAAAGAATACTACCCAAAAATCACAATCACAACACAGAGAACAATTGGTAAAATCTTCAAATTTTTTACTAACTCCTCCAGATTTGACAATGCCGCCTCTATTATACGGCGCATATTATTAAACGTTCACAAAGCCACATAAACAATTATTATTATCACAGCCCATCATTCCAACAAATAGTAAAGTACTAACAATCGATTAGGTGCATGGATTAACATCTCCTAATGCGTTGGTATTAATTGATAGCATATCACATGCTATCGTTGCAATAATAAGGTATATTCGATCATTCAGATATTATTCAACAGTAAAGAATGATAAACTGCATTCACTTGTAATGAAGGCCCGATCGTATACAAGCAACTTGACCATTAGTTCACCATTAATATCTAAAACAAGGATATATACGGCTAATCCTCACGCTCCTTAAAGTCAAACATTAAATCATTAAAGAAGTGTCCAATATACTACGAAAACTAAATAGAATGGTTTACAACGCCACAACTTTTTACAACTTTGTAATGTAGCAAAACGGAATTGTTTGTGCGAGACTATATGAAATGTTTATCTGATCGCTCTCCAGCCACCAGTAAGAAAAATCAGATGGGGTGTACACATTGCCGTGTGCATTCTACACTTTGTAAATCTTTAATAATTTTAACATCGTCAATAGTGAAACCAATTTGCCCGGACTATTAATTAATGTTGATTTCGATTGAAGGAAAAATGTTACACTGAGGGTAAAAATGGTGCCAACTGCTGTCAAAATGTTCAATTGAAAAAAAAAATACCACAAGGGTTATACAGGTCTAACCCGATTTAACGAATCTCCGATTAGACAATACCCGATTTTATCACATCCGATTGTACGAAAGAAAATTATCCGATTTTACGAAAGCTAAAAAAACTTGAAAATTTAACGCGTGAGTCATTGAGAGTGACAAAACCCCTCAGAATAGCAGAGCTTATGGTGACATCAATGATTGATTAAAAAGAAGGCTAATGATGCTGGTATACCATCCCGACCACATCCCTATCTAAACGTTTCTAGAGCGTGATACATATCTTCGGCTGCAATTTATTGAATTTATATGGATACAATGTTGGTGCTATCATTTGGTTTTATGTATTTATCGATTTCATCTGGCTTATACACTGATTGAAAAAATTGGACGAACATGTTTAATATGACTTGTGGATCACAAGACATTTGCCCTTTAAATGTTATATGTTCTTGCATACCGTAAGTCTCATGCTTGAAGTACATAGCTCCAAAAATATTTTGGATCATTCATTATTTTATCTTGTATTCAAGAGATGTAACGTTGAACTTTTTTGGTAGTAGATTTCATAATGTTGGTTGCATGTTGTGAGTATATGTTTGTTTACTAGCCTCGTAGTAATATTTGATTTCCCCTTTGTCTTTTTTTATTTTTCAAGTTTATTAGTTTTTCATCGTACCACGGAGGACAAGGATTAAGTTTAGTGCCAGCGCTGGAGACAAATAAATGTATTCCGCTACAGAGTAGTATGTGAAATTTGTCTACATTTACGTCAACGCTGTTGTTGTTTAATTCGTTGCCCACTTGATGTTAATGTAAGTTTAGGAAGTATAAATCCGAGTTCATCGTGTCTGCTTTCTGTTGCTGTAATATGGCCTTTTTTGGTCCAGGTGGCTTCAGAATTATTTCGAACGGATGTGAAGTTTCAATAAAACAACAAAATTAACAAAAAAACAAACAGTCAGTAAGAGCAATGTTAACAATGAAAATCTGACAACACACAAATTTCATTTAATTAAAAACTATTGATAATAGTATAGTAAACTTAATTTTGATTGAAATGAAAAAAAAACTAAAATAACAATTAAAAAATATTTTCATAAGTCTAAGACAAAACATTTTATGTAATTTAGTAATGTTAATAAATTGTAGTATGTACTATTAAAGATTCAGTTACATATATCTATATTGAAACAGCAATGAAATCGAGTGCATATACGTATATAAAATGATGGCATAAGACGTGCTCTTTGAAATAAAATTGGTCTCATCAAAAAACTACAAAATTTCCTCATTTCCTCAGCAAATTTCATTTATCATTTGAGCTAAGAAAAAAATTATAAATAAGCCGGGGCCCACCAGACAAGCTCTTATACTAGTTTTCCCGAAATCAAGATCCATCGCGATCGGTTCGTGGTACTCGAAAACCTCCTTCCAGAAATTTTCATTAAAATCGTTTGAGCTAGGCAAAAAAATAAAAATAAACCCGGGCCCACCAGACAAACATTTACAGGATTTTTCCCGAAATGAGGATCCATTGCCATCGGTTCCTGGTACTCGAAAACCGCCTACCAGAAATATTCATTAAAATCGTTTGAGTTGAGCAAAAAAAATTAAAAATAAACTCGGGCTCACCAGAAAACCCCTTTCACGATTTTTACCGAAATAAGGATTCATCGCCATCGGTTCGTGGTCCTCGAAAACGTCCTCCCAGAAATGTTCAATTAATATATGAAGCAAATGGGAAAATCTCGTAGTTTTTTGATGAGACTAATTTTATTCCAAAGAGCACCTCTTATGCCACATTTTATATATGTACGTATATGCAACTCGATTTCATTACTGTTTCAATATACATATAACCGAATCTTTAATAGTACATACTACAATTTATTAACATTATTAAATTACATAAATTGTTTTGTCTTACTTATGTAAATATTTTTTAATTGTAATTTTAGTTGTTTCTGATTTCAAGCAAAATTAAGTTTATTATACTATTATCAATAGTTTTCAATTAACTGAAATTCGTGTGTTGTCAGGTTTCCGTTGTTAACATTGCTTTTACCGACTGTTTGTTTTTGTTAATTTAACAAAATTGTTTTTTGTTTATTTTGTTGTTTTGTTTTCACATCCGTTATTTCGATAGCTTTGTGATTAATATCGTTAATACCGAATGGTGATATATGATTCGTATATATAGTAAATAATCGAGGTGCATTAGTAAAAAAGTAGGTCTAATATTCTGTTTCGATCATTTACCATAATATATCAGACATTTGACTCAGGCTAGAAATAACCATTGTATCTAGGAAGAGACACTCAGTATTCGAAGACACATTAGTGAGTAGAATCTAGCCAATTTCATCACCAATTAATTGATGACATATTAAAATCACCCGTTATTAGAATAGTGCCAGATGAATTGGTTGTACTGTTGATTTCTATAATGGTGTCGCAGCAATCCGAATAAGATGTTAATGGAAGGTCTTGTATATATAATAATGTACATATATATATTTAACGTATATAAATATTGACATTTTGTTGATCGTTCCCTTAACATATCCTTTTTCGATGAATAAGTTGGGTGGATTAACCCAATCATAAAGCATTGATTTGTTAATCGCTATGAGTACACTTCTTCCTGATTTTGTGTTGCTTCTGCTGTTACTGATGAAAGTGTTCTGACAGCACTGAAAGGCATTGTCAATGGATGTGGGCCGGACAATATACCATCATAAATTTTAAGAAGTATGGTATACTCAAACCGGTAAAAGAGACAACATCTCATGCTGCAGAGGAATCTCAACTAATTCATATATCCCTAAATTATTCAACATTTTTCAACATTTTTTAAATTTGTTGCGTTTTATGGAATATTTTGTAATTTTTTTCTTTATTAAACATAAATGAATTTATGTATTTTACTATTTTTCATCTTTGGATATCCATGAAATTCCACTATCCATTCAGCGATACATTTTGGTGAAGGAAAACTATGTCATGCGCCACCAGAAACATTCGGCCCTATGTGTCAGCCTTCTGATAATAGGTATATGGTACAAAAATAAAATAATTAAATTATATAAAAAAGTAAAAATATAAAAAATAAAACAAAAAAAAAAATCAAAAATAAAAATCGGTCTTTCGACCCATTCGGCCCTTTGACTCATTCGACCCTTCGACACATTCGGCCCTTCGACATTCGGCCCTTCGACATTCGGCAGTTCCACATTCGGCCCTTCGACACATTCGGCCCTTTGAAATTCGACCCTTTGAAATTCGGCCCTTTGTAGGAATTCCGTTTCAACATACGGCCCTTTGGTATCATACCATATTAGATACTAATATAAGTGGATGACAGTTTTACCAGTTTGCTCCGCAGCTAGAAACAATATAGTCTCAGTTTATCATCGAGAAACTCAGGTGGACATTAGAAATGTAAAACCTTTAAAATTAAATAAAATTAGTATTTACAGTATATACTACCACAAACGTAATATATACAGACGAATTATTGCGAAAGAAAGTTTAGTCGAATACTGTGGCTCCACTTTTCATATTACATTATTTTTTGTAATCTAATCGAGGAACCCCATAACCCTGCCATCTATATATACATAGCAGAAACAGCCTAAAAAAAACGTTCGTATTTTTTTTCGCACCTAAACTACATACACATCACATAGTAATAAAACTTTATGAATGAAGGAAACAATAACAAAACGACACGATGATCATAGTTGCTGTGTTTTTTTATTAGCGCCCGATAGCTGTATCCGGAGCAGCCAATTTTCTATGTGAAAACTTATATTTAGCGCGCTATTATTGCATTTAATTAATTTATTTAAATCTAAACTAAGATTTTTCATTCAACTTTTTAATTAAAAATCGATAAAAAAATATCTCGGCTCACTTATTTATCGGGAGCCGCTATCGGGAGCGCTATCCATTTCAATGGAAAATTTGAAAAGGCTTTTAATTTTGTAAACCCCTGAAACCATTAGAAACTAAATCTTACAATAAAAAATTAAAACGCAGCAAAATGAATTTTTGTTTATAACGTCATGTCAAAATAAATGTCAATTAATATATTTCAGGTGATAAATGTTTGTTTTATTGATGAATTTAGTTTTAATTTTTAAAGTACAGCGACACCAGTGAATAATAGCTGCAGTTTCAATAGAAAATTGCCATTTGGCTCCGGATAGTGCTCCAATATTAAAACACAGCAAGTGTCGGCTTATTAAAAACGAGCTCTCTTATTCCCGGTTTAGTTGTTTTGTGTGTATGTAGTATGAATAATGAATATTTATAAAAAATAAAATATGCATGTATATCACAACACACGGGTAGTAAAGCACGTGGAGCTTGGCCATGTGCGCTATACATGTACAGAGAAAAATAGATTTTAAATAAATTTCGTAAAATAGATACATAATTCTTTTTTGTATAATGTTGCTGCATGTAGTTTTTTGTTTCTATATATATTCGAGTATAGTTGTGTTGTATGTGGATATGTAGTTTAAATTTTTTATGTATGCGGGAACTATAGATAGAATAAAAAAAATAAAAAAATAACGTAAGAGAGCGAGAGATAGGATTTATATGTATTCGACCATATTCAGAATAAGAAAAATAAAAACTATAAGAAAAATTGCGTTTTATTTTGCTGTCATTTAAAAAGAATAACCGAGCGAAAATTTTCGTCCAAGAATAAAAAACTTAACAAATACAACAACAAAACTCGAACAAATTTTTGTGCGTTGAATGTAATATGCATGTTTATTATTTTATGTATGGTAATTTTGAATTGTCCGTGTATATTATCTTTTCTATTTATAAAATATTCATGCACACATATCCAAATATGAATATAAAATCACAAATAATTTTCACTACACCGTAGAATTGTATTTTTCTAAACCTAACCTAAAAAAATAATTTATTGAATTGCGGTAATTTAAACCGCATATAAATATTTTTATAATTTTAAACACATATATTTGTTGATATGTAATACGTTTATACTCAAAACTATTGTAGTTTCACTCAAGATTTTAGAAAATACATCAAAAAAATATTACATGAAAAATATGAATGAACTTAATATTTTAAGTAATCTATAGCCGAAAAGTCAAATTAGAAAAATAATTTTTTGTCTTCGTTTCTTACGTTATTTCTGTTATTTTTTTTATTCTACCTATAGTTGACCCATAGACATATTTTATGGCTTCCTGAATTGAAAAAGGCCGAAATTAAAAAGGTAGACTTAAAAAATATATTTTTATATGAAAAATGGGACCTTTTTTAAGTCATATTTATAACAAATTTTCTGACTTAACAAAGGTGTTTACAAAAACAAATTTAATTTAAAAATGACACAGGGAAGGCATATTTTAAGTCATGTTAAAAATACATTTTATAATTCATTTTCAAAATGACTGAGAATAGCCATATTTTATTTTACATTATAAAAATAAAATTTACATTTGTTTTTGATACACATAGAAATGCATGCGTTATAAGTGGACTTTTATGCCATTTATAAATACACATTTTATGCTATTTATAAATACACTTCTTAAATCATTTTCAAAATGGCTTATGATATGCATTAATAAAGTACGGCTTTTTTTTATTTCATATTCATTACAGATTTTAAGTCAATTTTAAAATGAAATAAAAACGCTGGTTTTAAATCCGGAAAAATACAATTTTTAAGTCAGTCTTTTTTAATTCGGGAAACCATATTTTATATAGTTTTCACTTTTCGTCCTTCGTTTCCCATTTGATATTTTTGCGAACCATATATTACAGGAATATAATGTATTAAAATGTTAACTCGCACAATAACGATTATAAAGTATACGTTATATTATTTATCATAGATCATCGTTTTTTATTTTTAATACAATTTTCATTGAAAATTCTTCTTTTTCCACGTAGGTACCTATATTTATTGATTGTTGATAATCAATAGAGTTAAATATGTGTGAAGACAAATGCGCTTCTATTATGTTTGTAAAAACGTGTAAAAATGAGCAATACATCATAATGCCGAGATGCTTTAGTCGGTCTCGGTAATTATATTAATATTTACATATAAATGATAATCAAAAAATGTGTGTCAAACACATAGCGATCCTACGGCACGACACGATTCAATTCTGATCTACTGCAAGGAAGGATAAAGGTTTAGTATAGGTTTAATCGAGATTAATGATGATATTGGTCTTCAATAATTGCTTCATTAAATCAGTACCTAAGAAAAAAAAATATATATTTTGGATGTAACTAGAGATTTCCTGAAATTGAATACTAAAATTAATACTTTTCTTATTAATCATAAAGAGCAACAACATATTCATATTTGAGGCTTGTAATTGACTCCAGCTTTAAATGGAATTTACATAAAGATAAATTAAAGAAATGCATTATACTATACATATATATTTGCGATAAAAATAACGCGAAACAATTTACCCAAAAATTCGTTTTCGGCTAATTGTTTGATTGGTATTTGCCTTTTTATGCGAAGCTGTTTGCAAAATTGCCAAGAGTTATTTGCAAATGGTAGTAAGCAAAAGTTATTTGACAACATAGTAGGGATTTAGCCGCTTTATTTCTAAGGTACACAATCAATTAAATTTCGGATTAATGAGCAAATGATTAGTTCATTGAAACCAAGCCAGATCCCAGGGCAGCTGAAAGAGGCATATTGCTACTGAATGAGGAATACTAGCATGCCCGGAGGATGAATTTATTTCCTTCCATTTACTGACCAAAACAACGATTGTTTGACTTTGTTGGGATACATTGTTAAATTGTTTCTCTCTGCCATGCCAACCAAACATTGAAGTTATTCTAAGTCCGAAGGATTTTACACATTCACTTGAAAGCTAAACTTTTGTTTTATATTAATGCTGTGTGCAATCAACTACAAAGACTAAACTAAATTCAAACTAGAAGTCCCTGAAATTTAAAGACAGATATCACTAAAATAAAATATTTATTCTGTGTAGTTTATTTGTTAATGTACATATACAGAAATTTTAAAATCATCCGGAGTACACCATAATAAAATTATGACAATTCTAATCTAATAAAATGTAATCAAAAAGTAACCACCTAAATTTAATTGCATCAGTCGCATCCTGAACAATAGCAGAAGCTTCAATATTTGTTTAGTCAAGGCAAATGGCATAAGTTGTTCATTCTAACAACTTTTGAATTCATTAACTACCAACCTAAAATTTTTTCCACATATTAATGTAGTTTCAATTTTCTGAATAATAAATCTTTTTTTGCAGTATCCTACAACCAATGAAAAGATATACATCTAAATTAACGCCTACTTTCGCAATTTATTATATCGCAGATGAGGAGTAATTAGAATAGAAACGCCAGCTAAGGGGCCAATGTTCCAG
Organism: Nephrotoma appendiculata; assembly: GCA_947310385.1. NCBI lineage: Eukaryota > Metazoa > Arthropoda > Insecta > Diptera > Tipulidae > Nephrotoma > Nephrotoma appendiculata. The sequence goes on from OX371224.1 coordinate 199,616,176, forward strand.
ATTTTCTAATGCCATTCTTGTGTTATTCACTTTCACTTGGCAACAAACGAAAAAAGTTTTTGTCCGGGTTGAATTAGTTAATACCAATCTTTACGATCATTGAGTTATATAGATTTTAATTTAGTTATTATTTAATAAAATATTAATCATTCGATTATGTTGTTATTCGAAATAGTAGATAAATAGCTGAGGATGATGATTTATTAATTTATATAGTTACAATAAATGTTGAAAACAATTATGTCGCTAGCAAAAGCTTGCTGTTTTACATTCTATTTCATTGAACTAACAACTCAGTTACTATTGACTATTTAGAAGTCTGAAACTGGGTCCATTTCAGAATAATTAACTTATATATAAAAGGGTGGGTGAATGGCCCGCCGTCCACTTGTTTTTGGTTTGGTCGCATACTCTAAAGAATTTCTGCATCATGAGCAATAAATGTTTTTACACACAAACATAATAGAAGCGCATTTGAGCGCTTCACACGTACCTACGTGGAAAAGGATATATTCTTAATGAAAATTGTATTAAAAAACGATGATCTATGGACAAATAATATAACGAAAACTTTAAATTCGTTTTAAGGAAAATTGTGCGAGACATTTATATTGGTGTAGGAGAAAAATTTCGTGGTCTTTTTCGGGGTAGATCGCTTTACATTCACATGTCCCAGTAAATATTGAACGTATCAGGCAACCTTGTATGCGTTTGAAAGGTGACATTTTAACTTGCACTTTGACATACAAAACATTAAAATCGGTGAAATGAATAAAAAGTTACATTTTAAACATATAGATAAATAATGAAAAAATTCGTTTACTTTTACAATTTTATTACGACGGCTCAGGCTTGCGAACAAATTGGGCATGGAGAAGGTGCTTTATCAAAATGAGCAGGGAAGAAATCTCGCTTTCAACCTGGAAATATGGATGTGAAAGATGCCCCTCGCTCTAGTCGACCAACCAGTGGAAAATTCGATGAAATCATGCAGAAAATTGAAGAAGACCAGCATATAAGCAGCCATGCCATTGGTAAAGAACTCAATATTGATCACAAAACAGGTTTAAATCATTTGAAAATGGCTGGATACAAAAAAAGCTTGAAGTTTGAGTACCTCATGAATTAACAGTTAAAAATTTAATGAACCGGATTTCTATCTGCGAAACGCGAAAAAAAATCGTGCATTATGAGGTGCTGCCACCTGCTGATGACATATCAGATATATCTGAAATTTTTTTTAATTTGGATGCACCTTTGCAAGAAGCTTCAATGCGGTATATTGTGGGCTACGTAGCGTTCAAAATTTTGAGTAAAATTAAATGTTCCCGTTGCGAAAACATGTTTATCAAAACTGATGAAATTTTAGAGGCTCCGACAGAATATTTGATAAGCAATAAAAATTATGACGATGAAAAAAAGAAGAATCTTAAAGCTCCAACTGATTATTATTTCAAAATTTGCAAAGAACAAATTTATTTATTTTCCCGGATGTTTTCAGAACGTGCAAATATGAAAGATTTGAAGAGGAATATTGTCCAACTTTGTATTGTTAACACCAGCAGGTGTTACAAAGATTTGTATGTCGAACAAAATCCATGCCATGAGCGCAACAAGGCAGCCTTAAACTTCATGATTTTAGTTTTAATCAGAAAACACTGTACCTGGTTAGCTGAAAAACATATACAAAAAAATTAAAAACCGTACGAAATCCTAATTGGCGGATACTATTGCAAAACAAATAATTATATACAAATAATTATACATACAATGAAATGTACCGCACATGGATTGTTATTTTATTTTTAAATTTTATTAAAATTTATTTTAATTTTAATAAAACTTTATTATTGAAATTTTTATTTTATTTGTTTTATTGTTATTGAATTTGATTAAATAAATTAATTATAATTTAACTAGTAAAATTGCTGGTTTCTTTCTCTTTATCTAGTGGTATACCAAGTGAAATTTATTGTATATGGACGATTTATTGTATATGGAAACGTCCCCATACATATGTTTGATGTACATTTTCTTCTAGGGATTAAAAATTCAAATTTAATGTCAAATAACCTCACTCTCTTGAATAACCTCATCGCAATTCTTTTTCAATACCCTACCTGTTTAACCCTTTGCCTGACCACCATTAATATTAAAACTTACTAGTCGGACGTTCTGCGCATATCGTTCATAATTTTTCTCGTTATCAATTTGCATCAAATCAAAATATGTAGTTGAAATGTATGTATTAAGACTAAATACAAAATATACTAAAGCATATGTTGTTATTATTTCTGTACAAAATTTATAACTGTTTTTACAGTTAGTAAATATAGGTACATTAATTATTTTTATCAGTGAGTAATGTTCTCAGTCTCAAACAAAGTTTTGTAATAAAAAATAAGGCAAAGTATATCATCATCACATATGATGCGCAGGACAGTCAAAGGGTTAACTCATCGTATAGTTAATTGATTATAATAATGGTTGCAAGACAAATTCGATATTAAATAAAAAATTATTTAACATAACAATTAAAACTAATTTCAAGTAAAACAACGTGCATACCATGTGTCATTTTTTTTGTGTATGTGTGTCGAACTAACTGCCGATATGTTCGATTCATGGTTTTTATTTTTCGTATACATATAGCTAATACTAATAGTAATTTTTTTATCAATAAATTTTCTTATTGATCCATGGTAGGTATGAAAATAAACAATATGAATATAATTTAAAACAACCAATGAATGGAATAACGAAAATAAAAACAAATAAAAAAAAAATAATTTACAGTTTTCACTTATAAAATTGTTTTTCAGTTTTTTGTGTATCTGCATACGTAAAAATTGTGATGTTTTCGACTATGTTGATGGTAGTGCCATCTACTAGTAAGTAGATGTCAAATGAATATCAAAATAGCTAATGGGGTTCCTCGATGTAGTTTAAATTTTTCTCACCACACAATTGGCGCAATTATCAGTCAATTTGATAAAACCGTCTTCATTCGCCAATAATTCGTCTGGATATATTGAGTTTGTGATACTACTACTATTTACGTGTTCTAAGAAGTAACCTTCCATACAAAAGTATTAGAAAAATGTTCATAGAAGCAGTAATAAAAAATAATCATTTCCGTGCTACAACCTCTACCTACCTATACCTTACAGTGCTACAACCAAACCACTCACAATAATCTTTGCATTTGCTTACTACATACTTGTTTAGAAGTTCTTATTATTTTATGAGTGATAATTATTATTCGATAACATTGTAGAATAATTATTTGATATAATTAAAATTATGATCAATAAAACCTGACCCTAACAACAACCGGAACTGCATAACACAAGGAAATTGCAATCATGCCAAGGTAGAGAGGAAATGCATTTTGTAGTTAACTTTGTTCTAGGTTTTCTTATGTTAACGATCAAATACTTTAATAGTTTGATGGAAATATCTATCTGTAGTGATTGACGGATAATGCAAAAAAAGTTGTCTCAGGCCAAGGTCATTAAAGCAAAAATTTAAATATCGATTAGCATTAAAAAGTTTGTTGATTTCTAAATTATCGAATTTGATTGTGTGTAATTTGCATATTTAATCTATTTTAATCATAAAACGTAAACATTTAGTATGTAGGTGTTATTAATTGTGCACGGTGTGCTCTTGGTTTTCAGATGTATACAAATATGCGTATAATATTTGTGGTCCCCTAATCGGAAATTAAATCAAGTGAATGTTCTATTTATTTTTTTATTACATAAGTATATTATGCACGCAGATATTATGGTTCATTAGCCAATATAAATAAAGCTAATCAATAAAACAGGTTATTAGAACCTACCTCAAGTTGAAAATCAACGGCAACAAACATAGAGGCACGCGTGCTTTTAATTAAATGTAATCATTATAAATTAAGTATCAACAATGCGAATAATGCATAAATTAATAAATTTTCACAAATCACTGCACAATAAACTTCAACCGCAGACAAACCAATCAACAATACAATAATGCATTTATTATGTCATAATTATAATTTCATGACTAAGCAGACAGTAGAGTGTAGACATCAATCTTCGAATCCGCTAAAAAATGTTCGCAGAGGTATATTAATATTATTATACGAGTACATGTCGCTATGACAAATCTGTGCAATGTATATACTACATAAGGAGTGTTAAAAATAATAATAGAATCTAATATGTATGTAAATATTCAAGATGTGAGCTTTCATTTCAGTTGCATACAAAAAGAAATTTTATCGAATCAGTGCAACGATAATGTTTTATATTGTATTACTATAAATATACGACGGTCTGTTAGAATAACTTTTAAATTGGCCTAGTATGGTTTATAAACTCAAGAAGGTCGTTATATACGTTGCAATTTTATCCAAGTTAATTAATTCATTTATAATGAATGATTAATATTAGTATTTAGTACGTTAGAAATGTTTTTAGGTTTATTGTGTTCAAGTTTATTGTGCAAAGAAATTACGCCACCCGAAACAAAAATTCAATAAAACACTACATTCATCGGAAAACCAGGTCGACAATCAATTTATATCACCAAAACTGCCAGTCGCTGTTTCGTCATGACTATTTTGTTTAATTGGGTGGTATAATATGATGGCGGAATTCGATGAACTGAAGGATTCTAACTACATTTTGCAAGATAATTCTTCTTCAATATGAATTTTCGAAAATTATAAGCGGAGTTTTTTCTTTCTTATCTACAAAATATTATAAAGTAGACATAGTCGACACAGTCAACATTATTATATTTGACATAATGAATGAAATTCATGTATGTATGAAGCTCAAAATATTTAATTTTAAAAAACATTTAAATGTAACTGTGCTGATACGTGGTACTCTTACTTAGAATAAAATTAAGTCCTATTCATTTCCGAGTACATAGTTTGTACCTGTTTGTTTCTTTGCAAAAACGTTATTTCACTAAATAGAGAGAAAGGCGAAACATTGAATGAAAAACTGGCTATGGAAACCATTAATCCAGGGTAAAGTTTTATGATTTACTCGAAGTGCTTAAGTGCTCAATATAAACATATACACTATTTTATGAATTCTAGTAGTATTTTAAAGAAGCTTAAATTAATTTATAAATTGACAACTACTAGACATCGCAGAATATTCACAATTCAAAAATCCGTTCTAATTTATAAAAATACATTAATTGGCTAGCAGCTTTAATTACTTTATCAAAGTCATATTTAAAACTATCATAAGGAAATTATCAATTAATTTTATTGTATATATTTAATAATTTATTATTTTGTAAAGTAAAAGGTTATACACGTAAATTAAGGCCGAATTCACAGCTTCAATTTATAGGTCCGATTTTCGTAGAACCATCTGCATATTGCATAGCTCCACGCCTACAATACTGGCATGAAAGTTGAGTCGGCCCATGAGTTCTACACTTCAACAGGGAGTCATAATTGTGTTCATCACAGATCGTAATCTTATGATAAAAACCCCTTTCGCATAATGCCCCTATCGGGATTCGAACCCGGTACCTATCGATCCAAACGCCAAAGCTTTAGCCACTGAGCCGTTTGGTCGGTACTCATTTAAGTTAAAAGTGTTTAAATTGTCATTAGTTCAAAACCAAACTGCTACACCTCTTTGTAACCTTACCTCGTTGTACGTAATTAAAGGAGTATTAAACCTTCACAGATTAACAAACATGTCAAGTAGTAGCAATTCACAACATGGGTTAGGCCCGTTACACATTTCAGCTAAGCTAAACGAGAAACGTAGTTCCTATTAGCATAGTTTAGCTCATTCCGTTCATTCCATTCATAGTTTATTACCTCATTCCGCTGCACATTTGAGCTAATTACATCGCTCACACATACAGTTTAATAAAAGTAAAATGCTATGTCCGCCGAAATATTATTAGAATCACAAAGGCGAGAAAAATCAATAGCAATGTATGTGTGAGCGATATAGGTGACTTTTGTAATCCAACGACAACCCGACCTAAGTTAGTTTGCATCGCTCAAAACAGAAAACATAGCACGCATAGTTTAGCTCAAGTGTGCATCGTTCCATTAAAACTGTTTATTTACAACCATGCCGATTCACCGACCGATGAACTTAGGTCACATCGCTTAGCTTAGTTTAGCTAAAATGTGCAACGGGCCTAATGCTCGATGACCGTTGCTCGAATGATAACGTTAATTGTAGCCAGATTTCATTAAACATCTACTCACAAGTATTTGCAAGTACTTTGCCAACGCTAATGAAACCCGGCTATTGTAGCGTTTTCTACCTTTAAATAATGCAAACACACTGCTCTGTGTTCCTTTCTGAATACATTTCTACATTTCTTCTAAATTTGTATAATTCAGCTCAGTCCAATTATGGAGAATCATTTATTCCGTAAAATCTAGCAGGGGGCCTATTATGAAATTTTAACGATTTCGTAAAATTCGATCCGCCGCGAAAATTGGTATTATGAAATTTTTTTGCTTTCGTAAAATTCGAAAATCGTAGATCCGCCCTATTATGAAACCAAAAAAAAAATCGAAATCAAGTTTTAAGAAAATCAAATGTCAAAATTCGACTGCTCTATAGGTGACGAATATCGTATTTACGAAACCAATAGCGTATATGCTTATTATTTTTTCATTAAAATAAAATACTTTAATTACTTTTTAAAACGTAAGTTACTCAATTATTTTATAAAAATGGACTAGTTTAATTTATTACAATTTATTTGAAACTTTTTTATTGTATTTTCTGTAGGTCAATTACCGATAGTCGCCAATTTCACATTTTAATTTCTTTTATCGAAAAAATGTTGGCACATTCAAACATTTTTTAAATGCGCCTCAATATAAAGACCATACCCAACATTTGTGGAGTGAAATTACAAACGAATTAAATTCAGTCGGCCCATCTAAAAAGTCTATTGATGGTTGAAATTTTAGCTAAAACAACACAAAAACAGAAATTTCATGGTCTTAAATTTTACGACGAAAAAGGTTTCATAATAGGAATATTCGCGGCGGATCGAATTTACGATTTCATACTTTACGAAATCGAAAAAAATTTTATAATAGAGGCTACGAATAATAAAAAGCAACAACAATTTTTTTTTACTTCTGAAGTCGGTAAAAATAGTTGATAACAAGTGAATTGTAAATAAAATTCTTATTTAAAAATAAATTTGTAAAATAATTTAATAATGAAAACTACCTATAATAAAAAATAAAGATAAAAATTCAATGTGGCTAGTTTTAGTATTGTGTACGTAACTAATTGTATCAAAGTGAAGATCTTTAACAAAAACAATTTAAAATAATTAGTTTACATAATTGGTGCTCATACACTTGCCCAAAATATAACAAAATTTAAAATAATGACAGAGATTTCATTTAAAATCAAGAAACACAACTATCGTAGAATACTATGTACACTACCGCTCAAAAGTGTTTAAGCACTGTCAAAAATCGCATAAACCATATAAGAACTCAAGAAAAATGTGATAATATTTATTTTTTAGGTACATACACACATATATTAATGGCAATATACTAAATAAATGTCAAAATTAAAATGCTTAATTAAAATTTTACTTTCATTTATATGACCGCTTCTTGATTGAACAATCGCAGCGCACATTCGAGGCATTCTCGCAATAAGTTTTGCCAGAGTTTCTGGCGTTATTGAGTTCCAAATTGATTGAAGTTTCTTCCACATAACAGAAGCTGATGTTTGAGCTGATTGCTGGTACTTCCCGGTTTAGTTCTTCCCACAGTAACTCAATAGGGTTCAAGTCAAGGCTCTGAGGAGGCCATTCCATAATTGTAATCGTTCCTTCATCCTCTAAATGGCGAATTCCTGAAGGTAATGAGGGGTTCTCCAAAATTTGTCGGTACCCTTCTTTTCTTAGTATTTCGTCAATTTTCACAACTCGCCTACACTAATATATTTTGTTAGTATCGTGTGCAAAATATATGTTTACATATAGTTTGTGTGCGAAATGCATCGCATTATTATATGTTGATAAAATTTAAAAAACACATATCAGCATTGATATCGTGTGCAAAATATATGTTTACATATAGTTTGTGCATTATTATATGTTGATAAAATTTAAAAAGATACATATCGATGTTATCCATATTTCTTGTTATTGTTAAACGAATGATGAGTTTGATTTTCCATCATGCTTTGTGTGTGGTTAATGGAACATCGGCTGTTGTACGTATTAATGGAACATTGGTTGTTATTCGTAAAGACTCGTGGGAGCTCGTGTCTTGTAACTCCTCCCCTCTAAGATTGACGATCCGATTTCTACGGAATCTGAGTGGCAATTGAATCTTGAACTTGTGAAATATAAAAAGTATGATTATTATGACAATTATGATACTCATTATTGAATATTGAGTATAATGGTGCAATGATGTTCTATGACGTTCTTCGATGTTTTCCATTGTCCAATTTTGTATATGGTGTATATTTCAGGTATTTCGTTGTTAATGGTTACATCATTCCAAGGTATTTTTTCCATTTGGATGGTGTATGTCTGGTTTCCGATATTATTGAATTGTTGATTTAATACGCTTATATGGCAGTTTGAGAATTCTATAATCATTGGTTCGATGATTTTGTTGGTTATCCTGGGGTAGGTTGAATCGAATTCTATTGGTTTTGATGTTAGTGAAACGAATATTGATGCTTCGTTTATTCTTGTGACGTAATCTTTGGGTGTTTGTAATGTATAATTGCATACTGCTGGTTGTTGATTTATTAGTGCTGGTATGCATGTTTGGTTATTGTTTTCCAATTTTCCTTTCTTGCAATAGTGATGTCCATATATGGTTTGGCAATCGTTTTCATAATATAGCATATGGTATTGGGTGTTTAGGATAATTTTGTTAGGTGGTTCTGGGTAAATTATTTTGTTTTGGATAGGTATGTTAATAATTTTATATAATTGGAATTTTTCAATCATAAATATGGGTATTTCTATTACGTATATTAATTGTTTTTCTTGATTTATTAAACCTTTTATTTCTAATAAATTTATTATGGCTATATCGTGAGTTAGTCGAATATGTTGTTCGTATAATTTTTCAGTTATATATTTTAATTCTTCATCATTTAGCAAGTGCCTTGAAATTATCTTATTCTTTGAAAAGGCTATGATGTCTAATAGATTTTCTAATTGTTCGTTAAGAGTATCTAAGACATAATTTAATCGATAAATTTGTTGGTCGTATACCAGGAAACTAGTATGCCCAGTGAGTTTTTTCAATGTTTTAGATATTGTGTCGTTTATGCTTTTCATGTTTGTATCAAATGTATGTTGTATTGAATCCATTCTGGTGGCTAAATTTGTATTAATTATTATTTGTTTATTGTTATTATTGATTAGGTCGTCTTGTGTTTCTTCTATTTGGTCTAATGCCGTTTGTATATCTTTTAGGTCGTCATTGTCTAAATTACCTGTAATATCTTTTATGATTGTTCCTAATGCGTTTATTAGTCCTCTTTTGAATCTGTCTGTCTTTGGTATAATTAAATTGAGTTTTCCCTGAGCTAAGTCAATTTTATGTGAAGTTATTATAATTTTAATGTCTATTAAATTTTTATTGTCTGTGTCTAATTGTTTGATTAAATAATTAAATATTTCTATTATGTCTTTTATGGTATTTTGGTACTGATTTAGTGGTATTATGTGTATCAGTTTACTATTTCTTTCTTGTACATATGTGTCTCCGATTGGTATGGGAATTATACCTTTATTGTTCCTAAGTGGTGTCATCCTGAGTGTTTGAGGTTGGCTGGCTGGCTTCCCAACCTGAAATGGTCGTTTAATTTTACTAAAGTGAATTTTCCCTTTGTTTGTTATTATGATGGGAGTATGTATGTTATCTTTGACTATTTCCTTTTTAAATTTAAGTATGAGTTTTCCTCGTTTATATTTTTTTACAAATACTGCTATATGTACTGTAGGTTTTCTTTTCCTGTTTAATTTGTTTATTAATTTTTTCTTGGTTTGGTGACATTTCTCGTGTATGTTGGAGTATATTGTATCATACATTTCATTCCTTTTCTGAGCGTACTCAAGTTCTGTGCCAAATTCTGGCGTGTTTGGATGATAGTGACCGCATAACAGGTTAAATGGGGTCATTTTAGTGTGGCTATGTACGGTATTGTTATTAGCTATCATGGATGATTGTACCGTGCTGTTTATGTCGCTATTTGGATTAATTAAGTGTACGATGGTACAAAGTTCTTTTAAGGTGGAATGAAATCGTTCGACTGGTGAATTACCTGTCGAATTGTAGGGAGTGGTTGCATGGAACTCTATGTTGTATTTTTGTGTGAGTTCTTTCATTTCCTTAGGAACGTGTAGTTCCGAATCTGTGATTAATTTCTTTGGTAGTCCATGGGAAGCAAAGAATTGTTTCATATGTTCGCGGATGGTTTTCCCATCTCGGTTATTTAAAAGGTAGGCTGCTCCAAATTTGGAAAATTTATCAATAATGGTTAAGAAGGGATTTCCGAATATGTCGGCTAGGATTATATCCATGGGTTTTTAGGGGTTTCAGTTAGAGCGTACTCTATTTCTACTGGTTGTCTGTCGTATTTGCATTTTAAACAGATTTCACATTTATTTATATATGCTGTTATCATGTCTTTCATATATGGCCAGTAATATTTAGTTTTGATTTTCTCATAATTTTCACTTATGCCTCGGTGTTCATTTTCTTCGTGGGTTTCTTTGATTATCTCCTCTTTGTGTTCCTTTTCCTGTATGTCTAATAAGAATCTTTCTGATCTTACAAGTCTAGCTAAAGGGTCTGTTGTTCTTTCTCATCCATTAGCATATACCATTTTCCTGTACTAGTTTAAATGCTTCGTCCGTTGTATAGATGCAATGTACTATCTTTCTCGTTTGTCCTGTTAATTTTCTTATAGTGTTTTTGATGTGTGTTTCGTTTCGTCCTATGGGTAGGTGGACTGTTATTCTGTGTTTGCAATCAAAGAGTTTCTGTTCTTTTATCATAGGCTGATTTACTTTATTGGATATATAAAGGATGAGTTGTTTCGTAAATGTGTTTACATTATTTTTGGTGGTAGGGATAATATTTTCGCGGGTTGAGAGAATTGGTGTATTTCCTTCTGTGGATGAGGATGATGAGTTATTTATTTCGACGCGTGATAATGCATCAGCGTTTGAATTGAGTATGCCTTTTTTATATGTTATGTTGTAATCGTATTCCTCTAGTTTCAACCTCCATCGAACTAGTTTCGAATTTGGTTCCTTGAGGGAGAATAACCATGTGAGAGGTTTGTGGTCGGTAATTATATCGAATTTTCGTCCGAATAAATATGGCCGGAAATACTTCACTGCCCAAACGATAGCTAATAGTTCTTTTTCTATCGTTGAGTAGTTTTGTTCGGTAGTATAGATAATGTTCTACTGGCATAACATACTGGGAGATCCTTATTCTTGGGTCCTTGTGATAACACGGCTCCTATAGCATAATTCTAGCATCAGTGGTCAGTGTGAATTTTTCACTGAAGTTTGGGTATTGTAATATGGGTTTAGTGCATAGAGTACTCTTGGCTTCTTCAAAGGATTTAATGTACTCCTTATCGTTAATGTTTAATTTAATTGATTTCCTCAGGTATTTGGTCATGGGCTTGGTTAGCCTTGCAAAATTAGGTATAAATTTCCTATAATAGCCTAAGAGGCCTAAAAAGCTTTTTATTTGCTTTTCAGTTTTGGGTATAGGGAAACTTTTTATAGCTTTTATTTTCTCGGGATTCGGTTTCACTCCTTCGGGTGTAATTATATGCCCTAAGAATGCTACTTCTCGATGCAGAAATTCTGACTTATCAAGTTGTATCTTTAAATTAGCTTTTCTAAGTTTTTGAAAACTTTTCTCAGGCTTTCTACATGTTCTTGTAAACTTGTGGAGAAGACAATTATGTCGTCCATATAGCATAGACATAATTTGCCTTGAAGTTCTCCCAAAACGTTATCCATCACCCTTTGAAAGGTGCTTGGAGCGTTTTTGAGACCGAAGGGCATTCTTATCAGCGTCAGCCTTTTTTGGCACGATCCAAACAGGTGAGCTCCATGGAGAGAACGAGGGTTTAATAACTATTATTGCGTCAACATTTTGTTTACTTGATCTTCCACTTCGGCCTTGTGTATATACGGGTAACGATATGTTTTCGTATATATGGGCATGTCGTCTTTTAACTGGATGTTATGTTTTACTTGATTAGTGAAACTCAAATTATTCTCGACTTGTTGGAATATGTGTGTGAATTGTTTGCACAATTTCTCAATTGCACTTTTTTCTTCACTATTCACGTGTTTAGTCCTGATTAGGTTAATAATGTCTTTTGGAGTATCCTCCGAATGACAGAAGTGTACTTCATGGGTTTCTGTATTACCATTGATAGGTTTGCATGGTAATGGTTGTTCTAATAGGAAGATTTTGCTGCTGGGAGAATAATTTATTACGTGTGTTTGGATATAATAATCTTTGCTGTGGTAGATTCCTTCTGGAATCAATAATCCATTTGGTAACCGTGTAGGTTGAATGTATATGTCGCCATTTTTTACAGTGACGGGTATTTGTATCAGGGTTTTACTCCTGGGTGGACACGTGTGTTGTTTTGACATGAAGTTAAATTTATATTGTATTGGTAATTTATTTGTGGGTGTTATAAATAAAGATTGGGTTAAACTTAAATCGATTTTTAATTTATTAATTAAATCAATTCCAATTAATCCGTCAAAATATGTATGGAATTGAAAGATTAGGAGTTTTATTTTTTCTCCAAATTCCTTTACTTCTACATTTGCTTCTTTATCCAACTCGGTGCTGTTAAATAGAGTAGAGATTTTGATAGGTTCAATTTTTTCAATTTGATTTGGCATGATTAATTCTTGTCTAATGAAAGATCGATTAGCTCCGGTGTCTATGAGCATTTTAGTGGGTTTATTATTTATGGTTATTATAATGGACGGTATCTGAATCCCCTTAAGGTCCGAATTACAATTGTGTAGACCTAGGTAACCTGGGTTGGTGATGTGTCGGACTGAAAATCCAAATCCTCTTCGATTTCTATTATAGGTGACTCCATTTCCGTTGGGTCGTTACACATTTTGTCTTGATTATTTTCATAGTCAACGGGATATTCATCGGGTTGGTTGTATTCGTTATCGCAATAATGTTCGTTGTGGTATAATTCTTCTACATGAACACGAGGTTGTCCCGCATTATTGAATCTATGTTGGAATTGTGGTTTTTGTCCGTACATGGGTTGTTTGTACTTGTTAGTGTTAGATGTTGTGTCCATTGGTATTGGTTTGTCTAATATTTGCTTGGGTGGATTGGCAAATATTTTATGATTATAATAGGGATTTATTGGCCAATTATAGGTTGGTCGTGGAGCATTGCTAAATTGATTAGGTACTCCGGTGAATTTATTTTATTGGGTGTAATAAGCGGGTAATCTATTTGGGATTGTGCTAAAATTATAATTCCGTACAGGAATGGGTGGTCGGCTTGTTGGTATTGTTCTTTGTTGATAACGGAATCCAGCAAGTGACTGTTCTTTGATGCAAATGCTTCTTGCATCTGGGAGTGTTTCTGGTCGCATCGATCTGACATGCGATCCCATTGGTTCTCTTAATTTATTTATAAATACGTTGAGAGCCATTTTGTCGTACCACTGGTGTTTTTGTACCCTTGCCAGGGGTTCGTTAATACTAGCCCAATTTTTTAGGGAGCTTAGAAAACTTGATAGTTTTGCGAAGTAGTCCTCCACCTTATCACCGCCTTGTGATATGTTATAGAGTTCCTGAATCATGGTGCTCCCATCTCGTTTATCGGCAAAATGAGCAGTTAAATCTCTCGTTACGGCAGCCCAGTTATTTGCGGTACCGTAAAGGTCTAATGCATCGGATGCTTTATCAATGATGCGATTTCGTATAGCTCTTGTTATTGTATCGGCGTATACCGTAGCTTCGGGTATAGCCATTTGAACGAATTCGTTCATTTGTTCTATAAATGAATGTAGTCCAGCAGGATTACCGTCGTATGGGGGTACATCCTTGATCATCCGAGTTATTGTGGATGTTTTGTCTAATCTTTTTTCTAGATTCTCGACTTCTTCAGCCATTATAATTTTATTTATTTAATTTATTCAATATACATATTTATATATATTTAAAAAAAATATTATCTTGATTCTAAATTATTCGCCAAATTTATGATTGATTTATTTATATTATTATTATTTTTTTTTTTTTTTTTTTGTAAAAAAAAATTTATATGTATTTTTTTTATTAAAGGATAGTGGAAGGACTATGTATACTAATGAAAACAATTTTTTTTTTACTTACCAGACCATACAGATGAAGAAACGGGATTGGGTTCTCATCTGGCTGCTCCTTCTAACTTTACTTCCACTTGCTTTGTATATTTTTTTTTTTTACACTGTTGTGGTATTAACCCCACGTGGTAATTTTTTATTTATTTATTTTTTTTTTTCACGTTAGCTGTGTGTATATTCGATATACTGTCGAATTTTTTTACACAGGTTAGCACTATAAGTTCAATAAACCGTTGAACCAAATTACACTTTCTGATACGATTTATATCGTATTTTCTTTTGTAACTTTCACTAACTAGATGTGCACTATTTTTAATTATTTAGATGATATATTAACATCTATATTTTTTTTGTTTCACAATGATATATTAACACTGTTTTGATTATTAATTTTAAATCGATAAACCGTCGATTAAATTTATATTATTATTTTTTTTCAGCGGGATCGTAGGTGATAATATTGATATATTCTTTTACCTGGATCCTACCAACTGCGCCAATTAAGATAAGAAAATCTTAATTATTTTATTTTTTATTAATGTATGACGATTATGTCATACATGTATATTTATTTATTAATTTTATATTTGAGCAGAGTAACTGCTTAGATTATGTTTAGTATACAATTAGTGATTATTGTCTATTGTGTTAGTTCTTATATATTAAAATATATTTTGTTAGTATCGTGTGCAAAATATATGTTTACATATAGTTTGTGCATTATTATATGTTGATAAAATTTAAAAAGATACATATCGATGTTATCCATATTTCCTGTTATTGTTAAACGAATGATGAGTTTGATTTTCCATCATGCGCTTTGTGTGTGGTTAATGGAACATCGGCTGTTGTACGTATTAATGGAACATTGGTTCTTATTCGTAAAGACTCGTGGGAGCTCGTGTCTTGTAACTGGCTCCATACCAGCCTATACTGGCATGGAAGATGGGGATTTTGTTAATTTTTTAAGCTGTAAGCAATCAATCTTATATTATAGATTCTTTTGTGCCTTGACTTTTGAGTCAGACGGTCGTATTTCTTCTTTTTATATTTTTCGTTTAAATTTTAAATTATTGTGCAAATTGTTCATAATATTCGAGTTTTTATAATTACATATATAATTTATAAGAATTTCACAACCATGGAATGCATGCCTGAACCAAGAGACGGTCGCATAAAAGTCTTGTGAAATATAGGAACACAAATAACGTGGTGGATCAAATTTGTTTCGAGATGGATTAGAAAAATGAAGAAGAAAGCGAGCTCATCGAATAAGAGAGTCGCTGTGAGCCAGATAGTAAATATTTGGGTACTACGTCTAAAAACAAACCAATTCATTCGTTGACAAAAATGGGACAAACACCATATGAGATATTTTTTTTTTAATTATGTAAATTATACGGTCCACTACCAACTACTTACTCTATTGTAAATGAGCAAACATTGCTCAAAATGGAATAGGTTGGATGGAGTGGATTTCTGAAAACAAATTTTACCTGTAATAAATAAATAAATAAATTAATAAATAGAACACTTATTATCGCTGAGCATTTTAATAACGACTGCCCAGAAAGTCATGCACAAATGTGTATATTTGTCCAAAAAAATACATACAAAAATAAATTTTTGACATGATTCTTTTTCATTACCCACACATTTGTGATGTCAGGCAAGGACAGGGATTTACACTGTTCCCATAAACACTTAGAATTGAAGAAATACTCAAAAATTGAATCTCAAAATAATATTTGATAATTTTTAATAAATACAAATATTTCAATACTATGAAATACAAAATATTTAATTTTTGGGAATAGTTTTTAGTGAATTTTAACTTTTTTAATACAAAACACAATACAAATCGCGCAGGGGTGATCGGGATGGTTCTGAATTCATAGTTGATGTAAGAAATAAATCTTACTTAACCACTTGGTCGGAAATCTCTTCGATTTTTGTTATTCGAAAAAAATATCATTAAGTTTCATACAAAAATTTTAAACATTTGAATTATTTAGCATGGCCCCTTTGGATCGCACAGAGCTGGTCGAAGTAGTTCTGGATAAATATTTGATGTAAGAAACCTATTCACATGCTCGAAAAGCGCTGACATTTTTGTTACTCGAAAGAGAATAGCACTGAGTGTAATACAAAAATTCTAAACCATTTTAATTTAACTGGCTCGTTCTCTAAATATGTGATCTTGCAGTGGTTAATTTAACGTACAACGCCAATCTTACGTAACCACATGCTCAGAAATTTTCTCTGAGATTTTTACACTGATACACATTTGTGCATTCCACTTAATTCGTTTTCGTCCGAAACCACACTTACCTAACCACATGCTCGGAAATCTTTGCATACATGCGTTTTGTGTAACAATTTCGGGTTTCAGGGAATTCAGTTGGTGTTGGGAATATTATAGTACATATGTAAATACATTGCACCAAAAAAAACGGAACAGAAATTTTTTTCTAAAAAAATACCCAGATTTGAACGCATTTGTATCTTGTGAAACATCATCTTTCAAAAAAATAATTTTAGCTGTGTTGCTTTCAAAAGATTACAACAACAATTGCATTGTATTAAAGCCGATTGTCTTTAATGTTATGAAAAAAAAATTTAGGATTAGGGGAAATAAAATCATTTTATGGTTATGGTGTTTACCGCAAGGCATTATTTTTTCTATTTTTTTCGAAAAGTTTATCTTGTAGTAAAATTTGGCATTTGTTATTTGATAGCAAAATACCGAATTTAATTTGTTCTATTTCATAAAATAAAAAAAAATAAAATAAATATTAATAAAATGAACCAACACAGAAAAATTAAAAGGCATTAAAAAATTAAAGCCAAAAGTTGTTGCTTTCACATTTCTTAGCTAAGCTAAGCGGATTTGCGAAAGCAACACTACTTTTGCTTCTAATTGAAGGAAGGTTTATCTTCTTTTCGACACTGAATCCGTTTTATTTTATTTTGTTTTTATGACTTTTTTGAGTAAAATAAAAATTGTCTAAAAGCAAAAAAAATATGCTGCTGTTTGAGACTGTAAACGAACTTGCTCGATATGTCATTCCCAAATCCAAACTAACCATTTTATAGAGAATTTAGAAACTTCGAAAATGATGCTGTGGAAATTTCTGTACGACGACCCCTTGTCGATTTATTGGAGTTTTAGCGAGCAATGTAACCAAAAAATGAGACACGCATATCAGGCGTAATTTTGGTGGTTCAAGGATCAAGGAGAAAATAAACTTTTACAGTAAAAAATGTGATTTATTTCAAAAGGTTTATTGCAAAAATCCTTTTAAACTTTATTCAAACGTAAGAAAACTAAAATCTACGAATATTTAAAACATTGTGTATTTATTGCATGATGATTTGTTACCATTCTTCTTGTAGCATTGTCCGTTTTCTTACACGCCGTTGAACGATATCCCAGAACCGATCTATAGGGCTTATTAAATTAATGCGGTGCTATTGCAGAAATTGGCGTGTGCTTAGAGCTGTATAAGAGTGGACATTATCGTGCACAAAAAAAATCCACGCCCAATTTGCATCTTATGGAAAGCATATGAAGCCTTGAAAATTTCTTCTACATATCGTGTTGATGTTAAAGCTGGTTGTGGTATTATTACCAAATCTGTCTTGTAATTCCACGAAATACCCGCCAAAACCAATGCTACGACTGACATCACACAATTGAGGTTTAATATTTGTCCTGGTGAACACCAAACTCTGCATAGGCCGTCTGATGCGTACAAATTGACCGCGATTCATCCGAAAAAAGGAGACTACACCAGTTCCTCTGAGTCCAGTTTCAGTAATGCAACGCATAATTTTTTCGTTGCCAACGATGATTATCAGTCAGATACGGAACTCTAACAGTTCGACATTTAATTAATTCTAACTTAGTTGATAATGTGTTTTCGCTTCAAGAATTGGTTCTAGCTAGTTTTGGTTTTAAACTTGCTTATTTCTTTGTAATGTAGAACGTCGAAACATTATTAAATTTGATTTTAGTTTGGGTGCAGTACACGGTAGGTTGTAGATATAATTAGAATTACATTATTTTAGCACTTATTAATTTAGTATTCACTTGATTTAATTTCGCTTAATAGATTTGAGTTTCAGATATTTAGAATGGCACAACTTTTGGTGTACTAGCAGTGTAGTTAAAGTTTGTATCTTCCAGGTCAAAAATATTTCTTAAAACTTATTATTTTTCAGTTGTTTGGGTGAATTTAGAAGAATAAATATTTTTGATTTTTAGGAAGCTAAAATTTAGCTTAATTTGTCCCATTACATTAGGCTGCCTAGGTAGTTAATTTATTTTTCAGGATGCTAAGTGCTGAAAATGTATACCATATAAAACTAGTGCTCTCTTCCGCTAACCGTCTTACATTACATTTTATTAACTAACAACCTACAAACTATTGATTACTTGGCGTCTGAAACCGGATCAATTACATAATATCTAACTAACCTGTACTATTCCCCATCTTGTTATATGTAAAACGGTTGCAGATTTGCCTAGTGTAAACGGGGAATTTTATTTTGGTTTGGCCGCACACTCTAATCAATCAACCAAATCAAAATGATGTAATGTGCTTAATACAAGTGCAGAAAGCCCAATTTGCAAATAATATAAATTTAAATAGGAATTGAGCTTGTGTAGTGTAAATGATGATAAAATATGCCACAAAGTTTAAAAACAATTATGTACAGAGAATACCCAATAGAATTCCTTATGACTTTTTACTTACAGAAAAGTATGAAAAAAAAAACTTGAGAAAAAAAAACTCAAGTTTTTTTTCATACTTTTCTGTAAGTAAAAAGTCATAAGGAATGCTATTGGGTATGCTCTGTTATTTTCCAATTTTGTGGTGCGCGGCACAGATGCTAAATGTTACCTAACTGGTTAAAGATGTGTGCTGTATTCTGCTCTTTGTATGTCGAAATACCTTTTAATTCTAAAACGACCTTAAATATAAATTATATCTAACTTTTGAAAAGCAAATGATAACAGTGATAGTTGTATTACCATCAAAAATATGGTAAATATTACAATGAATTAAGATTCATGAATGTGTGTATACTGAGTACGGACACATAACGATCTCGTAATTACGTTAATTTAAGATCATAACATAAATGTATATTGTAAATTTAAACTTTCAATTAACACTATTTACTTTATTGTCTTTCGTTAAATATCTATAAATACGAGTAAATTCAAATAAAATTTTATTGCTTGTTGTTTTATATTTATGAAATTTACCTCTAAAATTGTTTCGATCAATATTGATTTTCGTATAAAATTTTCTATGTGGTATACAGATTTTTGCGGTGACTTCGTCCATACATACCACTGTAAAAATTAGTGATGATATAATTGCTTTTCTGAAAGATCTCCAATAAGAGAAAGGAATACAGCGGTACAAGTATTTTATTCAGTAGTTAAAGTGCAATTATTTGGCTTAAACATACTCAAACAAATAAATACAGAGTGACTCTCAAGTACGTACAATAAATTCGGGGGTGATGGAGGACACTAATCTGAACCAAAACAAATTATGACAGCACATATCCTATCTGTAACAGTTATAGAGAAAATCTAGGTTCAACTGTAAAAATATTCATTTTGAATTTCAGGGTCAATATTAAGGTAAATTGATAATAAGTATACTTCACACTAAAAAAGGTGTGAAAATCTTTAATTTTTTAATATTTCTTTAAAAAATGCATTATTAACGTAATTATTTTTGAATATTTTTTAATATTTGGAAAATTCACTGCCATTCTAATACCTCAATTAGTCGGACTGATCAGTTGCCAATTTGCCGAGCAAATGCAATTATAATTGCAACTCCAATGATATCAACACGAAAGTTCTATTACTGAATCGAAAAATGATTGCTCTTATGGACATACTACCTTTGTTACGAAGAGAATTTATATTGCTAAACCATAATGGCTAACGAGAAACATTATGAATGCTATTCAACTCCGAGGCATGGCTTATTGAGTCTGGAAATCTTCTCGTATGTCTGAAAATAAGATTATATTAAAATATTATGTTAGAAAGGTAAAAGGGCTGATTAAAGCCTCTAGAAAACGCTAAACTCAATACAAACTTGACCCAGGCCATGGTTCCAAAGAGATTTGGAAACAACTAACAGATAAAGGCATTCATAGTAAAAATGATGGGGGATACTGTGAAGAGTTTGATCCTGATCAGTTTAATTCTGCTTTTTTTGATATGGTTGCAATATGCAATCAATGCATTTTAATCCTCAGGGGTAAATGAGGCGATGTTGGTATATCGTTAAAATTTATCAAATGTTGTATACCGGCTATTTAACCATTGTTGGTCCACGTTTTTATCTTTGCCTTAAATACACAGACATTTCCCGACTGCTGAAGGATAAGTAGGGTAATTGCGATTAAAAACCAGAGAGATCCAAAGAAGCCAGGTGATATGCGGTTAATAATATTAATATCGGCTATTTCTAAATCATTCGAACGGATCTTAGCTGACCAAATCCACTCGCACTTAATGCTAACACAGACTTTATCAGACTACCAATCAGGTTTTCAAAGAACTCCGCTGAATACTAGATTGTGGCTTGTACGGTCACTATAATGAGCCATTTGCTAAAAATTACAAGAGTGTTTAATGGATGCGTCCAGTACATATTCGATCTACGCCGGCATTACCATATTTACTATAAAGACCTATTCATTTATAAAAGTCTTCATTTTTTGCACTCTCCGAAATACATAAGGAATGGATTTAGATTTGCTCGTTCTGACAGAACCACGGCACTTAACATAGCTTCTCATAGCTCGGTGTATATATGGACGATGCAGTTTTTGTTAGGATTTGCAATTTTATGGAATAACCTACCGCTATTTGTGAGAGAGGCTGAATTGACATTTTAAGGATGTGCTCTAGTAAAATTTATAGAATTGTGGTATGGTTTACCAGCATCAAGTATGTAACTTGATGTGTATGTTAATTGAACTAATTTTAAGTTTAATAATGTTTTAATTTAATTTAATTGTAGTTATTTATCTATTTTAAGTATATTTTATATTATTTGTTATTATTATTATTATTATTATGATTACCATTGTATTTTTGGTTATTTCTACATATTTATTATTTAGAGGAAAATCCACTGGGAAATTCGGAAACTTCCAGAAAAACTCGAAGAAGTTTGTTTTTTTTCTAGCACATCAGTTGAGAAGGGTTAGATTTGGCTCAATCTTTTTTGATGTGTTCTCAATTTCAAGGAGATGGTTCTTACGAAAGAAAATGTTGGGAAATCCACAGGAAAAGCCGGAAAATTCAGAAAATCGGAAAATGATGTTTTTGTACGGGATTTCGCACGTATCTGATCCAGATGGTCTTTTAGAAGAGAAAAATTGAAAAAATTGAATTTTTTTCCTAGCGCATCAGTTGATTGCCACTGAATTTGCAAACGATAATGCCGGAATTACTGACGTGCAACATTTTCAAAAAATCAGCAATGGCAAAAGTACTATACAGACTTGCAAAATAATCATTTGGGATGAGTGTACGATGGCACAGAAACGAGCATTAGAGGCTCTCGATCGAACGTTAAAAGATTTGCGCAATAATCAGGACCTCGGTGGAGGTACGATGATTCTGCTGGCCGGAGATTTTCGCCACACGCTGCCAGTCATTCCAAGATCAACAGCTGCTGATGAAATAAACGCTTGCTTGAAGACATCGAATTTGTGAAAATACGTGAAACTCTCAAATTAACAACGAATATGCGAGTCGCGTTACAAAATGATGAATCGGCGGACGTGTTTTCAAAGCAATTTTTAGACATTGGCAATGGAAAAATTCAGGTTGACGCTTCAACTGTTCCCGGATATTGATGCAAATCACAAAAACCATGTGTGGTTGAGCGAATTAGCCATTTTGGCAGCGAGAAATAAGGACGTAGACGTTTTGAATCTAAAAATTCGAAGTCAAATCGCAGGCCAATTGCATTCATTTAAGTCGATCGATTTCATTACAGATCTAAATGAAGTTGTTAATTATCCAATTGAATTCCTGAATTCATTGGTTTTGACAGGAATGCCGTCGCACAATTTGCAGCTCAAAGTCGGTTCGGTGATAATCATGCTACGCAACCTAAACCAACCAAAACTATGCAATGGAGCAAGACTCACTGTTAAGAAATTGATGAACAAAGTGATTGAAGCAACAATATTCATAGAAAAGTTCAAAGGCGAGGATAATCTGATTCCAAGAATACCATTGATTCCAGCCGACTTGCCGTTTCAATTTAAGCGTGTTCAGTTTAATAAATCACAAGTAAATAACATAATCTGGCAAATGAAATGCGCTTTAATTTCACATGCTCTTTGGTAATCCTAAATCAAAATCATTTATAACAAAATTTGCAGAAAAATCTTCTATGTGCGCACGCCCGCGAAGATTTCTGCGTTTGAAAAGTCAAGGCTGGACTCCGAGGTCTAGGGGCTCAGTACAAATTTTTCATAAAATTTCAATTTTGGTTTTTTTTTCGTGGGAATAAGTTTAGGAAAGGGATTATATGAAATTAATGACATGTTCGAATCCGAGGGATGCCTCCTCTGAATCAAGGGGTCATAAAATTTTTTGTTCAGATTGTATTTTCCATTACCTCCCGAATTTATTGTACTTACTTAAGAGTCACCCTGTATACATTTTGATTTGTCTAAAAAAATATTTATTACATTTCTTAAAGTCAAGTAGTGTTTCTATAATATTTGTTTAATGTTATTTGGTAAGACGTAACGAATTACTATTACAAAAGAAATAAACAAAAATTGAGCAATCGGTCAACTGCAACGCTCAAACCAACATTTGGGGAGTCATTGAGAAATTAGAGAATCCAAACAAATAATGTATGAATCTAGATTCATTCGAATCATTTATGTTCGAATAAGATTGGGAAATAATATTTGCTCAAATTTATTAAATCTAATTTACCTTGATTGAACTAGGCCTCCCATAAAAATGTGTTTAAAAATACCACAATTCACAAGATAATTATGAGACCATAAATAGATTTATAATTTCCAAGTTATGTAATTAAATATTAATTTTTTCCTTAAACCGTATATACCACATTCTACGGAACTTGAACTTATACAAAAACTTAATATGTGGTCAACATGTATACCTTCTTTAATTATAAGAGATAAAAATGCAGTTTATATTGCAAATACCTAAAGTAACTATTTTGGCAAACGGACAGAAAATATTTACAAACTTTATTAATTATATATGTAATTGTAACGTAATTACACTTCAAAAATTAATCTCCGATCACACAAATTATGTTTAAACATAAAGTTTTTAAATTAAATAATTAACTTATTGTATTCAGAAAACACTTGTTACGCAACACATATTTAACATCCATACCTATATTAACTAAATGTTTATGCGTGCGATTTTAAATTAAGCGAATTATGTGATATTGACATTATCTGTTAACCGATTTTATTGTCGCAGACATAACCTATTGGTTCTTAATAGGTATGCCGTATCAAGGTAATTCCAACTTATTACCCTCCACCATGGCGTTCATAAACTTGTTATCATATAAATAATACATAAAGTTCATGTTTAATATATAACATTATTAAGCTACACACTCGTATAAAGAAACCTTTAAAAATGAAGGTAATCGAAAAAAACATAAAAATTTCATACGGCTGTCGATGGATATCAATCGGTCAAATTATTTAAGAAGCTGTAATAAATCACAATAAATTATAAGTGAGATCAATTTGTATAGTTTGTCATTTATCATAACCGTAATGAGGTAAATTAAAAATCAATTATTATTTGCAATAAAATTGGTCAAGGTCAGATAATAATTTTTGAAATGTGTAATTTAAAAGCACAAGGTGATGTTTCCGTGTGAATTACGATGTAAGTTTGTGGTGACATATATCTATTATAATCTACCACAACTTGATATAGATATTTAATTATGTATATGAATGATAATTATTAATTATCTGTAAGTGCAATATTTGTTTATATTGTTTTATACCACTTAATACATATTATTAAGTACAATTGCATAGATGTTCCGCACATTGCTTATAATGCATAGTATTAGGTGATCTAATAAAATTTAAGTTAATTAAAAGGCGAGTAGGCACATTTACTTTAAAACACCGGGCAGTGATTGATAAACTAAAATAATAATGATACAACATAATATGTACGTTATAAAACAGCAATTTTTGCAATTAGGTGATCTATTTTTATCACCTTAAACAAATCCTTATACGGTTGAATTAAAGAACCTCGCAGGATTCGGATGCCTAATCATCACTACCAGCTGAGCATGTTGCCCAGAAAATTAATGCCTGTTATCACCTTGTTATCCCCGAAGTGTTTTTATAGTAACACTTACAAAAACACTACGGCGATATCTGGGAATTAAATTGCAATCACGATTTTTACAAAAAATATTTTAGATCGAAGTGAATTGCCACAGGATAAATGACTAATGTGAAATGGGAGCTAGTGGAAGTAGTGGTAGTTTTAAAAATGTAAAGAACGGTTGTAATGTACAAAATTAGTCACTATTATTAATTTAACCAATCTGACTAAATCATTTCAGAACTTTTCATATCGGATGCTATGCGTTAACCGTAACCATTTGAAACGAGTCAAGTATAATTTGCCAATATTTTCCTACTGAAGCTCTTTTCGAAACGGATACTTACTTCAAACTTATAGAAGTTTTGTCGGAAGATGGCAACCTCAGTGCTTCTTCTAAAACCTCGTCTACAAATATTTATCAAAATAATATAAATCTAGGTAATCTTTTGTATAAATTATTCTCGATCAATATAAAATTGACAAAGAAGATGAAACAAAAAATGTACACAAAATATTATTTACTTACACGGCTTCTCCAACTGACAACCTGCATACAAATCCAATCTACTTTTTCTTTCTATCAAAATCTACATAGATGGACTCTGGTGTGGTAAAATTGACATAATTTGACTTCTAAAAATCATTATTGAATAATAATTTTATATCACGTGCATTAAAATTATGTAATACTGAGTGAATAATAAAAATTAAAAATCGTGTAAAATATTTCAATTTGAAAATTGATATAATTATATCATGAAAACGCCGCTCACACACAGGGATTTTTGATTTTATCTCTTTCTGTTTTTCTGCAAAAAAAGGTGCCGTAATGGCGTTCCACCTTAAATTATTTAAAAAATGTGAAAAAATAATATTTTTAATGTCTAACGATGAATTGTATACCACAAAAATAAATACTAATAAATACATAATAATATTATTTTGGGAATAAACAGAATCATGTGATTTTATTATTTTCTTTAATTTTCGAACATACATATAGTATACAAAAAAACACGTGAGCACCCCATAAAGATATTTTTGGAATAAAAATTTAAAAGGGGTGGGGAAGATTATTTTTCGTTTTGTTTGCCAATAAACTTGATATTTTTTACGAAATTCATTCATCCAAAAAGTCCCTTCCTCTCAAATAGTAATAAGTGTAATCCGGACTCTGCACCAGGAAAATAAACCGTCATTAGAGAAAGATAGGGTTAAGAGTGAGATCCGATTTGAAGAGGATAGTTATCCGTGGTAACAAGTAATGAAAAGGGCCTAAAACTTTGTTAGTAAAAGAAAAATCTGGAGAACTTCGATGCGCGTTCATTACATGTCAACTAATAAAACAACAATAAGTCAACAGTTTCCAACCCCACTAATATATGATACACATGCAATTGACAGATTAGGATGAATATTTTACGAGTTTAGATCTAGCCGGTAACGGTTATCTGGTATCCATTGAAAGTGCATCTAGAACAAAAATTATCCTTCACTGCCTCCACGTTTCAGTCGTTTGGCTAAATAATGGATAGGCATGTAAATGTTGCAACTGGTAGTCGACTAAGTGAAGAAGTGCCTTGCGAAAATTAGTTCAGGTAATATATGTCATGACTAGGATGAAAATCTACTTCAGGTGCAAATAGTCATAAACAACACGTCCACAATACACAAAGAAAACTCCCTTAGATATCATGTTTCGATATCCATTCGAGAACACAGATGAGCACAAAAACTGAAAAGCTTAAAGAGACTGATGTTAGATGAAAGACGCGTTTGTGAGGAATAATTGAAATAATTTTTTTTCGTTTTTTCCACCACCGGTTTTATAGATAAAGGGGGAAGAAACGAAGAGAAAGACCGGTCTATTGAATCCTCGTGTGGAATGGGTGAACCACGATAAGAAACGAACAAATATAGTAGGCTTAAATCCAGGAGATATAGTGAAAGATCGCAAATGACAAAAGTAGGAAGCAATTGCCGATCAATAAAGGGGCATATCCTTAATCGAGGATATCAAAGAACAACAAACGAGTTGAATTTTCAAAGCCATAGTTACAATCGACGGACTAGAAACGCTTTTGTAAGAGTTAACCTATTGTTAAAGTGAAAGTTAGTTGAAACTAGCTGAGTTACCCGGTGTTGCACGGGAGGTATATAAGCATGAGTTGTATTTTCGAATATTTTGTAGAAAATGTTTGGATAACTCAGTAGTTCCGGAGACGTAAGCTAGAACAGGTTCAGGTGGATCATCCAGAGGAGGCAAATTCACTTTTTCATTTGAACAACACATTCCAGGCGATTCATTGTGAAACTTTAAAGCATGACAATACAAACAAATGTTTTCCATTTGCCCAATTGAAACATTGTAATCATAGTCTTTCTCGTAATTGAATGCTGCTAACTTTAAATCACCTCTAAAAGTTTCTATTAATCGTCCATATCGTAACCAATCGACTTCCAGCCGGGCCTCACGATGTTCAATGGTTACAGTAGCTCTAGAAAAAGACATCCTGCTTCGAACATTTTCAAGTCGTGTTTCATGCTGTTCGGTTGTTTCATCAGATCTTGAAGAAGACATCCTGCTTCGAACGTTTGCAAGTCATGTTTTGCGCTGTTTAGTTGTTTCATTAGCTCTAGAAAAGATGTACTGCTTCGAACGTTTGCAAGCCGTGTTTCATACTGTTCGCTTGATTCAGCCACCCTTGCGGCTCTAATCTTCTTCGACTTTGCAGTTACCTGCCCAATTGATTTTTTTGTCGGTGGCATTTTTAAGCAAAAATGAAACGTGTAGCTAATTAATCAGGAATGATGGGCATTCAAAACAGAAATTAGTATTAATTTATCAAAACGATTTTAATGTGCCCTTCGATACGTTTCACCGCGAACTGTGTTTGAAAATGTATTTACGGAATTTTTTTTAAGCAAAATCAAATGTTATCTACAATCAAAAAGTAATCATAGATTAACACGTTTATAAACTGAAAACTTAATTCTAATAAGAATGTATATTCACTTGAAATAATATTTAATACCTGGAAAATAATCACCAACAATTATTTTATTGCAATATAGCTAACTAATCGAGAAGAACGACATCCGAAACACAAATTAATATTAATTTATTCAAAACGATTAAAACTACGTCCACTTCGATAGGTTTTACCGCGAACTGTGGTTGAAAATGACATTTCGAAAAACAAAAGAAGTTTTTTCAAACTAAGGCAATTTTACACGTACAATAATTTGAATAAAAGGATGTTTCTTGTAGGAGATGCTATTTTCAAATATAAAACGCTAGTACTTTTCAAACTAAATCAGTTTATACGTACAATATTTTTTAGTACCTTTCCTAGAATTGATTTTATGAAACAATCATTGATTATTTAAGTAATAAACTATTGGCGTTTAGTATGAAATTGCTATTTTCATTAAAAGCCGCCGGTTGCAATAGTGGATTATAATAGAATGTTAATTATTTCTGAAGTTATATGGAAATTAGAACTCGCTGACTATGGTACATTTCAAAACAGGATATGATAAATAGGATATCACTAAACAGTACATGTCAAACCAGTAAAAAATGGATTATTAGTATGGATAATATAAGTGTTCAGAGATTTGTCTTCAGTTAAAGTGATGAAAGATTGTCTTAAATTTAAATTAATAAAATTAATTTGAATAATTAAATCAATTATAGTAGAGATATGATTATTGATTTGTGTATAACAATCGCACACTAGATATTTCCTTTTGGTGTCTAAATTTGCGGCTAAGGCGCTATTTCGGAACATTTAAATAATTGTATCTATACATGTAAAAATGAATTCTTGATCCAGGGCAGACTTCCGGATTGGAGCATGTCACTAATTTCATATAACCCCTTTCCTTAGTCATTCCCGTCAAAAAATCTTAAAAAAATTTAAATTTGAGAAAAAATTTGTACCACAGCCCCTAGACCCCGGGGTCCAGCCCTTTCAAAAGTATCGTGGGCTTGGTCCTGAACATGTAACATACACATGGTAAAAATTTCATGGTACGTACCGTACTTTGCGACTTCGATTTTTTTTTAAAGAGATGGATCGACCGAAGAATTATATACTATAGAATGGGTGTAAAGATTGTACCCATATAAAATTGGCTATTTCATGTGAGACACGTCAGAGCAGGATGGTTATACAAAAAAAGCATATGGCTTACATATATCTCAAAATGAGAAACCCCAAATCAGCTATTTGTTTATGTGCGGTGTGACGAATTATGGTGACGACTTAATTTTGTGCTTTTAAAATTATTAATTAAAATATACAAAATAATAAAAACATTATAAAATAGTTAGTGGTTTATGTAGTAGTGCGTGGTAGTGCATTATTTGATAAAAATAATTACAAACTTTTAAGTAAAATTAAGTGTATTGTGAAAAGTTGCAAAAATACGCCCAAAAAAATTCAAAAATACATATCTTACCATCAGTAAGTTTACCAATTGTTTATATAAAATAAAATGTAAATTATGTTAAGAAGAAAGTGATTTGTGATAAATTTATCCTAAATTTAAGTTATAAATCAGAGAAAATTAAGAAAACAATTTCGGTTGCCGGTGTGGGGTTTCTCATTTTGTGTTTGTTTTTGTAAACATAATAATGGTTATATTACCAGTATCGCATTTTTCGTTTTACTACGTACATTTAAATTACATTTATATTTACATCCACCTACGTGGATTTATATTCATAATTACTTTTTATTTTGGAATGCTGTACATATAGCATTTTTTTACCGAAAATAAAAACAATTATTGCGTACTATATTGGAATAAAAATAATTTTGAATTTGTGAATTTTTTATTTTCGATCTAACAAATTCTAAAAACGGCCCGTTTATTTATATGCTTTCTCTTTTACCCTCCGAATTAACCCTTAAATGAACACACCAAATTTTTTTGTATTGTTTTATTCTGTTCTCTCGAAAATAAAGTTTAAACAAAAATCTACACGAAATGACAAAAATAGAAATGAAAATAAAAAAATTTAAGGGCATTTTTGAGATGTAGATTTTTGTTTAAATTTTATTTTCGAGAGAACAGAATAAAATATTACATTAAATTAGGTGTTTTCATTTAATATAAAGGTTTAAATTAACAATAAAAAATCTATTACGACTTAGTTTGAAACCAGAAATTAAAATCTCGTGTAGCACCAGTCATTTAAAAAAAAAGAAAAAAAATAAAAACAAATCCATTTCCAATTGATTCCAATCAGAAAAAAATGCGGGATTTTTGTGCCACTGAAAACGATGTTAGATAGATGGCATTTTAAACATTACGAAATGAAAGAATATTACGCGCATTCCCTTTATCCCTTTCGAGTTCAAAAAAAATTGTTTTTGCTTCAATTTAAGTTCAACATACACAAATGTGTATATAGATAATGACAAGTTCTAATGTCTTCAGTATTTTAACGGATCTTAGTTAAATCGGAATTCTTTTTGAAAAAACCATAATAATTTGATAACAAATTAATTATATAACATATTTATTATTTGTTTTTGATAACATATTAATTATTTTATCATTATTATAGTTACTGTTATTTTTCGGACGAAAACACAAATACGTGGTATACACAAATGTGTACATTGGTCGTCAATTACCACATAACTCTATGTTTGACATCTTCGTTTGTCGTAATCGAAATTTACATACATAATTGTGTATGCGGGTTAGGAAAGGGATATAATTCATTTTGCTTTTTGCTTACAGAAAAGTATAAAAAAAAAATTGAGAAAACAAAAAGTAAAAGGAATTCTATTGGGGATGCGCATTTATTTGTTTACATAGATAACATGAAAAATTAAAAAAATAGTATTGAACTGCCGGCCGTGAAATGAAGCGGTTGAGATTTGTTGTTCGTAAAATAAAAACAGCATTTTAATAAAAAATTGTAAAGTTCAATTGAAATAAGAAATTTTTTTGGTTACATGTGACCCAAAAAAGGCCATGAACTTTTCCCTAACCGTATAAATACAGCAAATATATTCCTTTACCTGCCTACCATCACAATAGGGGTGGGTTACGACGAAAGAGAATCATTTGAAAAATTTATTTTTGTATGTATTTTTGGACCAACATACACATTTATACATTCTACTTAAATCGTTTTCGTCCAAAAAGTAACACTATAACTATAATATGTAATAGTAAAATATTTAATATGTTCTCAAAAACAAATAATTAATAAGTTATATAATTTATACCTGTATTAACAAATTACATAAAACTGTTTGTTCAAAAATAATTCCAATTTAACTAAGATCCATTAAAATCCGGAAGACATTACAACCAGTCATTGCTAACAGACACAGTTGTGTGGGATAGACTATACTGAAACAAAAAATTTTATCTTGCAGTAAAAGGGATATCCCTTTTTCAACCAAAAAAAATTGGCTCAACTTAAGTCAAAACCACACAAATGTATGAGTAAAAAACCATAGTATGTAATGGCGTTTTTGATCAAAAATTTCGCTTGATTTGAAGTACAACTAACTCAATTGTGTGCATAGGTATTGTGTTTTTTCGGACGAAAATAAGTTTGAAAGCAATGCACAAATGTGTAAGTTACTAAGTTGGTAATTTTCCTGTACCCACACAATTGTGTTACCGGGGAGGAAAAGGGATATAGCTATTTTTTTCTAAATTTATTCAATGCAATGCTGAGGTTCCATCTACGGTTGTTCCACGACGAAAGAATCGAAGTGTTGAACCGTGGGTTGTGTTGTAAATTTATAATTTTTACCAATGCAATACGCCTATTGTTTGATCGTGGACGAGTAGGATTCAGCAGTGTATTGTGTCCAACTTCACGTTGTGTGTTGATGTAAGCATATTCGCGCTTTTTCTCTCTTCAGTACTCTCTTTGCTCTTTATGTGTCAACTTTTATCAGCAACTCAGCACATATCTTTCATTATTTTCTTCCAAAAATCTTATTGCTGACGAAAGGTAAGAAGGCCATGTGTAATATTTTTTTGTTCGAATTTTTATAATTAAGAAGAAAAGAAATTTTGTTTTTCTGAATTTATATAGCTTGTTAATTTTATTTTAATTATTGTTATTTGCAGTTGCTAAATAAATTTTCGTTTTAACCACACACATAATGGCGGATCTGGATGATTTTTTTGCTAAGAAAGATCGTAAAAAATCGTCAAAAGGAAAAAAATTCGCAACCACTGAAGAGTTGGCTAAGAAATTAGAAGACACGTCAAAAAAAATTGATGTGAAACCGCGCCGAGATCGAATTCAGAATTTAACAAATTCGGAAGCTGGCGAAGAATCAAATAATCATGAGCAGGTAAATACTAAAGTAATACTGTGAAATTGTAGTGTGCTTGTTGTTATCGGGGGGCTAATGATTAAGCGCTTTGTATGTGCAGCCATATTTGGTTGACATATATACACTTTTCTAGTCTTGTAGATAATAATTTCTTAAAAATTCCAAGTTTCATAGCAATTTACACGGTTTTATGTTTAAGCTGGTATTTTGTTAAATTCACAAATGTAATGATGTGATTTGTTTTTCTAATTTTCTGATTTGTTGCAGATAAACGAGGTGGACGAATGGAAAGAATTTGAAGTAGACGATGTACAAAAAGATTATTCAAATTTAAAGATAGGACAATTAGTTATTAGTGAAGAAGAACAGAATCAATTAAATGAGTACGATGGAGGATCGGAGGGGCAAAGTGATGGTGAAGGTAACTCAGAAAATTCCGACAGGCGGCCGTCTGGTCCATGGAATAAATCAAATTCAGAGCAACAGCCTGCTACACCCGCTCAAGTTGAGGAGGTGAAAACTAAATCGGCGTCCAGTGTATACGTCAGTCCTGCATTCAAAAATCAGGTTAGAATTATTTATTCCACTAAATATCCGTTCAAACTAATTCCTTTTTCTATTTTTACAGAGTCAAAGTATGAGCGGTCCTGCGGCTCGTAACCGAAATCGTGTTGCTCCAGATCTATCAAATGAAGAATATTTTCCATCATTAGGTGCAACAACAAAAGCCGAACTATTAGCTAAGAAAAAAATTGATGCAAACTTCGAGGAAGTGAAACACGGTGGGCGGCTTCAAAGAGCCACAGATCTTCCATCAAACGCTCCAGTGACAATTGGGAACCGTTTTAATTCATTAGCCGATTAGATTTACATATAAGTTTTTTGTTTACATTTTTTTTATCAAAAATATAGCAAAACATTCAAAAAATTACAACTCATTGATTCGTGCTTATAATTTTGACACACAGAATCACGCCTTGAAATCAACTGGGCCGTATAAAATTAATTAAAGTCGTCGTATCACATTAAAAAATACAAATCGGTGGCATCACATTTAACTAGGAGGAATATTGGTTCTTTGTAAAATAGACTGGATAGGACATTTGCATGCCACAGACATCTTAAAATTATTTAGGCAGAACTAGTATCATGAAAGTATTAAGAAAACCGTATTTTTGTTTTTATATAAATTTTAAAGACATTTTCTTAGATAAAAATGAGAGAAAAGAAAACCGCCTTTAAAAGAATGCCTATAAATTATAAAACTGATCTTTTTGTTTTTAAATTTCCAATTATTATTACACACACAAGATTATGAATACATATTATTATTATTATTATGTATAATTGTCTACACAAAACTCAATGGGAGAAAATATTTTGTCGCGAAAAATTATGAAATGAAAAAACACTTATATTTAAATAAATTTGTTAAAAAATTTAAAAACATTAAATGAAACTTGTATATTGTAATTTAATAACGAAAATTTACTTTATAAAGAAATTAACATAGAAAATAATTTAAATTTAAAAATCAAAAAAAAAACTGCAAATAAAAGTTTATGGGGAACGTTTTCTAATAAAAAGAACCGTAATTTTGTGAGTTTTCTCTGTGTAAGATCACACGACACGCATTTAACTTTGACACTGATTTCAGTAAAATAGGTAACAAATTGAACTCCAATATAAAAAATCGATCTTAGTTCATTCTCCATACGAGAATGCATGACTTGCATATTATGCGAATTAATTCCCCCTCACCCTTGGCGTTAAAATATGGAGTTTGAGCTTCCACTTACAAACTTATGGGCATCTTCTTGGGCAACCAATACTGCAATGGCAAACTGTTCGGATGGCTCTAAACTAATGTTTTGAAATAACTATTCATACATATTTGGATTGATTTTCGTGGCACAAAATTAATGTTATTTTATTTCCTCGCTTTCTATTGGAATTTATATTAAAAAACATTGCATAACAACATAAAATTTTAGAGTCCGGGACCGAATTAAAATATATTTAATCCACTATTGTAGCATACAGAATACATACAATTGGGCCGTTTGCGGGATTTATTTTGTGTTGTTATTCTTCATTAGAAATAACACGGGGAAATAACATATTGGACCGATTCTCGCGGCAAAAAATTCCTTTTATTGTTCCGCTTCCTATTGGAATTTGTATTGAAATAAACAGAAGTCACGATATAAAAATTTTAATCTGGGATCGACACCATTCCCTACCTAGCGCAAAATTTGAAAAACAAACTATTGTGCATTAATTCGTTCTTTAAAAAATTAACTTTGTACCTACCTACATACAAATAATCTATAAGATGTGGATGTCAGCATTATGATATTTAAACAAATGTTTGGAATTGGTATTTTATTTCCCCGCTTCCTATTGGAATTTGTATTGAAAAACAAAATGAACATAACATAAAATTTTAGATCCTGAATCGACCCCATGGTTATTGAGGTCGATTGCGGATCTAAAATTTTATGTTATGTTAATTTTGTTTTTTTCAATACAAATTCCAATAGGAAGCGGAGAAATAAAATAACATAACAGCAATTGTATGCCACGAGAATCGGGTCCATTATATTGAGGCGCAGGCCTATCCCTGCGGCATAAAATTCCTATTATGTTATTTCCCGCTTCCTATTGGAATTAATAGTAAAAACAAAAATAACATAATGGGGTCGATTCCGGGACTAAAATTGTATGTTACGTTATGTTATTTTTGTTTTTTCAATACAAATTCCAATAGGAAGCGGAGAAATAACCACAGCAACTTTATGCCACGAGAATCGGGCCCAATATGTGTTTTCGGAATCGACCGAGTACTATTATCCCTATGGTATTCGGTTCTATGCAAGAGCATACACAGCACGTGGAGAGTACTATATTTTCCAGTCTGCGCGTGTGATGTTTATTATATCCGTTCTGCCATTAAATTTGAATCAAGCAATTATTCTTGGTACTAGTATTATGTGTAGTAGACTTTAATGCATTTTGCTTCAGTAAATTATTGTCTATTGGAAATTATATGACATTTTTGTTTAGTATATTAATTGTAGTGGGTCATCTGGATTCACGAGCTCACTGTTGTTGTGAAGTCTTCTATCATCCACCGGTATTGTATAATCCAAATTACATTGTCTAACTGTTTCTTTACTTTCAACTAATAACCTTAAACAGTGTTCTCCTGAACGAACCTCTTCAGAGAAATAGGATAAATTATTCACCCCGAAAAATAAAGGAAGATGACTATTGACTTCTTTTATGGAATTTGGGGCCAATAGTCGCCCTATGCCTCCAGAAACTGCATAACTGATCAGCTTAATACTGCTGATTAGCAATATCATTGTTGGAAGTAATGTGTAAAAATAGGCGTCTTTTTATCTGAATTTTTGATTTATAGATGGAAAATGTGTAAGAATCGCAACAATCAGTTTCGAATGGATGAGATTACTGATTTGAAAAAATCAGCCTTCTCATCAGGTCGCGACAACTGAAGTTGAATCATTTACATTGGAATCTTGTCTATATAAGTATATAGAGCAATACCATGTAGTTGTACTACTCGCGAATTACTGCGTGGCGTACTTAATTCGATCCTTTTACATTTATCATCTATATTCTGTTGTTGTGTATTACTGTTTTTTTATCTTCTAAATAAAAGATATCTCTATCTATTTAGACAATTATTTTTAAACTTTGCATAATTCGAATATTGGAGTTGATTCCGGGATCAAAAATTTTATGTTGATGTGTGATTTTTGTTTTTTCAATACAAATTCCAGTAGATTGCGCTGAAATCAAATAACAGAACCGAAATTTTATGTCGGGAGAACCGGCTCCATTATTTATACACCATCTGTTTATGTATGTAATTTACTAGCGCAGCTTCAGGTTAATTCAAATTTTACTACAATATTTATTTCAAAACTCTGTGCAGCAATAATGTTCTTAAACTGATACTTCACAGGTTTTCAAGTTTTTGTGTTGTTTCGTTTATGTAGTACATAGATCTAAATTTTAATTATTTATTGTTATTTGAAGGAAAACATTAAAATTGCATTTATACTATAAATACAATTGACTGATAGTGGTATCTATTTCCATTTTCCAACCCCTGTGAATGCCTTGATTGATTGTTCGGCTGGGATTACTGTTTCATATAGTTATTTCTGTCGAAAAAAATGATTTTAAGAGAAAACCTAAGAAACGAAAATCTTCAAAAATTCCATGGAAATAATTCTTGAAAAGCTCACACTATAATTTGAAGAGGTTGATCGTGGAGACTCGACAATTTCCATTATTGTATGGAGTTTACAATGCGGTAGAGGTTCATGTATTTTAAGATATTGTACGTATGAATATGTTGTTTCAGTAAAACTTCCAGCTCTTAAGCCACAGTTTACATCGATCGTGCATCGTTTGAATCTTAAGTTTTGTTAATTGATGGCTATCAGTGTGAATTTGGTGTAGATTTTAGAACCTAAATCGAGTTGGAAGCTCTCTGTTCTTAATTGGTTGCGGAATTAACAGCATTCTATATTTGTACAATACTGACAAGATTTTGTGGGTGCTATCGTACCGGGTCAACAATTTGAATACCACTATAAAAAATTGACGGTTTACAACAACAATTATTTTACCTTACACCACTACCGGAATATTCCCGATTCTATTATACTCCACTTTCACTTTTATACTATCGCGACCGCTTAACTAAGACTCTCCAAAGACCAGCTCTGAAAGCGTTCATCGCACCACTTATTTATATTATATATACCGCTAATGTTTAAATCTAGATGTCACTATCTCATCAATGTCATTAAATTACCTACCAATTTATACTGAATTAATGTCCCGCCCAAGTGACAAATCCTATAATTGACGCCCACAAGATTGCGTGTCTCGAACAGAGTCCGGTTGAAGGTTGTTTGTCTCCGTGCACAGAGAATAACTGCGAGATTGAATGGCGTCAAGAGGAAGGACAAAAGAGAAGTCAATATGGATGGTGCTATACGGACTAAACTCGACCATTCCATTTCAGCTTCATCCTCAATAACAACCGCCCGCCACTTCTGACCAATCAGCACCCGCTCGTACATCTCTTTATCTGTACTGTCATCTTCGGAAACTGCCATAACGCCCTCATTGACAATGCCCACTTTGACCAGCATTTCATCGGTGATATTTTCCGCCATTGCCTAACTCTCTTGGGTCTAGCCTGTTAAACGACATCGACTTAAATGGTTCTTGCATCAAATAGATGTCAGTAGCGACGTTGATGTTAACTAAACATATCGACATAAAATTAATTTTTTCTGTTATTGGGGTCGATTCCGGAATCTAAAATTTTATGTTAAGTTATTTTTGTTTTTTCAATACAAATTCCAATAGGAAGCGGGGAAATAAAATAACATACCAACAATTTTATGCCATGAGAATCGGGCCCATTAAATGAGTCAAATTTTAAAAATTTAAATGGATGAATTTAATTTCGAAAATGTTCATGCTCATAAGAAAAAGGCAATACTTTTAGTATTATTCAATATATAGTACACATAAATCTTTTTATGTGACCCGAATGTGACCTATAATTCTTGCGTTGTAAACGAATGCTAAGTGGACTAAAATAGGTCACAATTTAGGCCAGTCCAATAAATTTTTTCAATATGTAAACTACCTCAATAGTTGTAGTAGTAGTTTAAGGTGGCTTAATATCATGCGTTTTCAGTTCAATATTTGAGGTACTGTCACAGAATAGATATTGGGCCCAATTCTCGTGGCATAAAATTGCTGTTATGTTATTTTATTTCCCCGCTTCCTATTGGAATTTGTATTGAAAAAATAACATAACATAACATACAATTTTAGCTCCCGGAATCGACCTCATTATCCAGAAGCGTCATTGGGTAGACCAAGAAAAAATTTACAATTTTTTTTACGACTCCGAAATGAAATTATTTTAATGGAATCATTATTATTAATATTTATGATTTATATTAATTATTTTAACAGTTGTATAAGTGTTATGAGTTACAATTTTTTTTTATTTCAAATTGAAACTCAAAAATAACGAATTTTGTTTTATTTTTTATTTATTTATTTGTTTATCAATAATGACATTTTATAATACATTGTTATTTAAATTAATTAAATTTTATTTTATATACTAAATGTCTACTTTATCTTTAACGAATGTATGCAATAATTTATTAAATTGACCGTACTCTAATTCTTGAAGTTCACCTAGTTCACCTAAAATTTTGGTTACGCTGCAAACAATTTTTCCTACCTTTTCGCGAAGCAAGGTCAAAAAAATAATTTCCATACAAAAATAGCGCTATGTCTATTCTGTCTATTCTGTGGTACAGTTTCTGATCTGAAAACTTAGCCAACTTGGATAGGTGGATTTTCAAGAAATATGTGTTGTTTATAAAAAAAAGTGTATTTTTGCGAAATTTCCAATTATAAATAAAGCAGGGTTCAAAGTACTTCCATGTTCAATCTATAGAGTTCAGATCTATCATTGTAAAATGAAGAAAACAGTAAACTGAGTATTTATTTAAATTAAAAAACTAAAATTTGATGACCGACGAAGTGTTTTCGATTGTACCAGATGAAGATACAGAGGTTTCGATAAAATGCGAACGTTGTGTTTTTATTCAAAAATATGTAAATAAACACTTGCCAAGACGATTGTTTGAACTTTTTCTGGTCTTAGATTGATTGCCTTTTTAAAAACTCCAAATTTAGTGGATAATATACCAAATACAATTCCAGCAATGCGTGTAGTGCGAGACCAACGGTATGTATAGTTGAAAATTTGTTTTTCTGCATTATCTGTCTGATATGAATAAGGTTTCATAAAATTTTCTTGTAATTGAAACACATCATAGTAAGGACGTAAAAAGCATAACAGCCTAAGAGCAGGGTAAGCCTTGAGCCCCAAATCAGATCGCATAGTTAACAGATCGCATCATCCCCAATAAATACAAATGGCGCTATTGCAGAACTATTTGAAAATCTTTCTGGTTTGGGAGTTTTGAGTTTTTTACGGTCATAACTACTCATAACCAATTAACCGCTTTAATGATCTTTTTTTTAGTACCTATTATGCATAATCTAATTTTAATTTTAATAATAAGTAGTAAGTACATAGAAACAATTGCAATTTACGATTAAATATTCTCTTATTATTTTTATTTTTTAACCTGTATTTTATGATGTTTGATGCGCTGGTTCGATTTTGAATGTTGCTGACCGGTCACATCCACCTTTCAGTTTATTTTACATTTTGGAAAACAATAGAAATTAAATATGTTGAAGGAAGATAATAACTGATTATCTTCAGCACTATCGACGAATCTTTCTAGTCATCTCTCCTATATATAATCGGTTCCAATTTAAGCATTTCACTTATGTGATCTATTTTTTCTGTAGGTCATGCACTGCTGTATGGTTCTATTTCTTATTTTCGAATGGCATCGTGCTATTATTATACTGCTACTTGTGGTTTCATTTCCAGGGCTGGAATATGGCCCAAAAAGCGAGAAATGAGTTTATGCCTCTTTTACTAAGAATAATTATTGCTCGTTCTCTCGAAGTATTTTTTTTTTAATTGCGAACATAGCAAATTAGAAGGAATTTGTTCATTATTTTACTCAATTTGAGTACACAAGCAGACGAATTACAAAGACAAATGTAAGGTTGTACATAAGACAAAAGTAAGGTTGCAACGAAACAATTTTTAAAAAGGGAGCAAATATTGAATTTTATCCACGGAAATTTGTTCCACAATGCACTTCTCGCCTTGTGCCAAGCTCCTGTCCCAGTAGTGCCTTCTTTGCTTAGACTATGTATGTGTATCGGTTCAATTAGAGTACATGATCCTTAATAATTTCTAAATCTTTATTGGCTTTCACATAAAGTTGGTTATTCCTAACTTTTTTGTAATGCAAGTTTACGGAAACTTTGTTTGTAGCAGCAAACAAAAGATTCTGAATGCTGGACTATTAGTGCAGTAAAATTTTCGGAATCTAGACCCGATCGCGAGTTTGAATCATCGGAGATAGTAGTAGGATGCAAAAGCGATTTTTTTCTCAAATGGTTACGATCATTAACCTTTGTAAAAACAATTATGACACTTAAATTTTGAACAAAAAAAAATCGTAGATAAAAATAGAATTCTTCCAAATCGGTGTATTTTTAAAATAAACGTGGATAAAATAATCCACGTTTAAACATATTAAATCAAGGGTAAATCCTCGGTTGTGGATTAATCCTTATACAAACTTACGGGCCTCAGAGCAACGAAAATTTTAATTGAAACAAAAACATACTTTCGTATTCCTAATAGTAACGATTTAATGAATGTTAAGGCACCGTTCAAATTTCTTTTTTTGCTCGTTCCGTTTTTTGTTAAAGAATATTATTTTGTCTGTTTCTCGTATTTTATGTTAAAACCCAGACTATATATGCAACTTATTGGTGTCGAATGCAGACCATGACACCACATCGACTAAAACTTACCTATCCACAGGTCAGTACCGTAGTTTTAACTAATATTTACAAAACCATTATGGCATTGTCTTTTTCACTTAGTTATTCCTCTTGTATTTACTATAAATACACGGAAATGATACACAACGTGCCTTCTTTTTAATATCATCCACCGCGATGAGTAAGCCAGGTGAGACTAATGAAAAAGTTTGCATCGGTGAATCGAAACTAAAACTACATTTTTATAATAATAATAATAGTCTTTATAAATGTTTCAACAATATTGAATGTTCTCAAAATTTTCCATTATTTTATAATCGATCTAATTTATATTGTTAGTTAAAATTTAATTAGAAGTTAACAATAATAATTATTTTAAATTACAATCTTCCACAAATTGTAAAAGATCATTATAACTCGCGTCGTCATCACAATAACTGAAACAAAAAAAATTAAGATCTATGTTAGTCTAAAAGTGTAAATCTAATTTGAGGCTGCTTGTTTGAATGAAAGATCATCTCTTGCTGAGAAATTCTGTGATCGTTTCGATTTGTCAACGTACGGATGTTCAGGTGTATTTTTATATTCGGTTAACATTGGTAATTTTAATAATTCCTCTGGATATTTTTTTAACAGATATATCCAGCAAGGCATCGAACTATAAATTATAAAATAGATTTAGTCTTTTGAGTCGAAAACTAATTTGTACAACTTACCCATGGCCAATACCCAAATTCATTTCCTGAACTTCACGGTCATATAAATCTGGACATGCTTCTAACTTATCTAAATTTTCCATCATTACATCATCAACGTCATAAATTTCACCGGTCACGTAACTGCCTACGCCCGGTTTGTTCAGTAAAAATGGGATATTGTACCGGGTAGCGATGACGAGCGGCATTTTTAGTGAAGTGGTGGCAGGCGATAGAAAACTGGCGAATCCATTTACTTTATTTTCTAGCCAATGGTGATTAGGTTGACCTCGTTTTAGTGTTCCATAGACAAAAACCCTTCGTAATTGTTCAGCCATCTGAAATAAAATCGAACATAAAATCGACCATTCGTTTATTTGTAAGTGGAAGTAATCAAATAACAATATTCCAATAAGTATTAGGTATATAAGTTTCATAAAAACTGTTTACGCATTGTACTAACTAATAAACGTGTTATTATTTACCCTATACATACATATACA
This sequence comes from Nephrotoma appendiculata, assembly GCA_947310385.1. Lineage (NCBI taxonomy): Eukaryota > Metazoa > Arthropoda > Insecta > Diptera > Tipulidae > Nephrotoma > Nephrotoma appendiculata. Next base: position 199,658,056 of record OX371224.1, read on the forward strand.
CACACCGATAATACTCCCCTTCTTGATTGCCAAAAAATGCATAAGAAAATTTAAAGTTTGGCAATCACAAGAAATATACAAAAAGTGCGAGTTCATTCAAATCATAATAAAACACGCTGCGTAAACTCAGAAATTTAATACCTAGTCTACGACATCTTTTCTCTTTCCTTCTTCAACGTCTTATATCTACTACATGCTCTTAACGAAAAGGTGAACTCAATATTTCCATGTCACCTTTGGAATATGTAATGAACAATCTACCAACATTTGTTTTCAATTTCTATTCTAACGCAGCTCCTCTGTTACAAATAAATGAAATATTTATATAAATAACCAATTTATGGAGGTGTGGCATAAGAAAGAATAATCGATTAAAGACGATAAAAATATTTACGAGTAAATTTTTAAATTTCTAATAAACGCCGCAAAGTAATTAATAAAATTTACTTCACTTACACGTAATTGTTTACACATTGTAGCAAAATTTAGATCCTTAATTAACACAGCACTCGATTAAATTATTTTTATTAGTTTAATTATTGTTATTATGGTTTGTGTGATAAGTGTACTATTTATATCACAAAATATTGTCGTTTTAACATCTGTAAGGCCAATTCTGTACTGGAAGTGGATATTTCAGTTTTTGGTTTATGAAAAAATAAATAAAAATAAACAACAAATCTAAAAAAAATCGAAGCGGGTTCTTGCGCACACATTTTGTTTTATATTAGTGCGTTGTAACGCTTTCGGTTATGAAGTGATTCGTGGGGACCTTGATTAGGCGTGAGTAAGTTAAACAGGGCTACAGTGGGCACGATTTGCTCCTTCGAGCCCGTGAGAGTTAGTAAAGCCGTTAGGCCCTTATTTCAATTTCCAAATTGTACTAATGCCTAAATAAATATTCCGTGGGGTGAAGGGTGAAACATTTCGAGAATATAAGGCTCTCCTTTCATAGATTTCGAAGCAGTAAAACAATTTTTTCCAATTTTTATTCAGACATTTACCGATTACACAAAGTGCAAAAGAAAGTACAAAAAGAAAAAAGTGCTCTTTCACCAAGACAAAGTACTGTAAAGTCGTTGGCAACAATGACAAAATTGCACGAATTGAAGTTTGAACTCCTTCCCCATCCACCGTATTCTCCGGATCTAGCGCCCAGTGATTACTAACTGTTCGCAGACCTCAAAAAATGATCCAAGAAAAGGGATTCACATCTATTTTGAGGGCAAAGATAAATCGTTCTACAACTAAGCCATCGAAATGTTAGAGAAGCGTTGGAGTAAATGTAATACTCTTGAAAGAAACTATAATGTTGATGAATAAAGTCGAACTGATTTCGTCCCGAGGCTAACTACTAAAAAATGTTTTTAGTAGTTAGCCTCGGGACGTGTTGAGTGATTTGATAAGATCATACAGCAAGGTGACTTCAAAGCTGCTGATTGAAAATTAAAATTGAATTAGACAAATGGCATTAACAGTCATAAATACAAGTGACTTGAGGCGCTACAAATAATTGATTACATTTATTATATATTCTAACGATATACAAAAGGTCAAAAGAGTGGAAATGCTGAATGTAGGCAGGCCTTATTTTGTTTTATCAGAATTGCTGCAACTACAAAAGATAAACACACAGCCTCCAGGACGCCACCGGTAACTACCTATTAAGAAGAGAAGTGTGAGTTTGCATAATTTGAGTAAAAACCCTACCTGTGTGAAAAATATATATTATGAAACCTCAACAAAAGCCTCGGATTAATTTGGAATTTCAACAAAGTCGTCGAATATGAAATAAAGGCAGCCTGAAACGCACGCATTGTCTTCATTAGCTCTTCTAGCAGGCACCGCAATATAAGCTCGACCTCTTTGTACTACAAGAAACACGAATAATCGAAAATAACATTCTTGATTATAATCGCCTTGGATACTTTGCTAAAACAATAATACTAGTAAACTCGAATTTGGAATGCGTTTTCAGATCAACAAACCATAACCGATATCGTCAAATTAGGACTGATGTCATACCTATCAAGAATCTAACAATTTACTAAAGTTTCACTTCCGTACAAACAAAAAATGCTTTCTACAACCACCTTGAAAGGGTGCTGAGCGAACTACTTTAGAGTAATGTTACAATATTTTTGGTTGACTTTATGCTGAAATTGGCAGTACTAGCGGAATACAGAATGACACCATCCACCCAGACCTCTTACATATTTTTTCAAACAACAACGGGACTCGCATCACTGCATTAGCTTGAGCCACGAAAATTCGTTCATAAAGGTATAAATAGAAATCAAACGACGGGAACTTGGACAATCAAATTGCCCACACTAACCGTATTCGAAACACTTTTTGCCAGTATCAAAAGACATTTATAAAGCGTGGAGCTAACATGAACTGAGACCACTTCCTCATAGTTGCAAACCATGCTGCTGTTTTATTAACAACATACCAAAATCGCTTCCGACGACCCCTGCGAACAATGAAGCATTAACAACCACCCGAACCAATTACGAGAATATAATATCAGGAATTTTAGAAGGATCAATGGAATATTCTAAAAATAGGACTCAAAATAACTGGGGACAAAGTATGCAAATACAATACAAGACAATCATAAAACGTCCACATGACCATGACGAGATTCTCTACTCGGCTGAATAGCTTTGTTAAATACTAATTATAAGGGTTTGGCCAAAGTGTAGTGACCGCAAAGTTATCGACATATATGGCGAGTGCATCTGTGGGAGTGTTTGTGTGGATTTTGCAAAAACAGGATCAACAACCGATCAGACCGTCACTATGCGTCAAGACATTCCTATTCTCAGTCTATTTGTAGACTTTTAATGGATGAAACATACCAAGAGCAGCGCAGATTGCACGCACTAAGCAGGGCAGCGGTTTGTTTTGTTTTAGTTGTGAAATCGAATTCGTGAATTTATGAATCGCAAAGAGCTGTAAATTGATGTTGCTGGTTGTGAAATCCATTCAATATAATTACGAGGGTATATCAAAAAGTTTTGCAATATCATATGAAAAAAAAGAGTGAGTGAGACAACAATAAATTTTCAAAACCTTTTTTTGTCGCGATGAAACTTCTAGAAGAACATTTCGATGTAAATTTTACAGTTCGTTTGTTTTTGTCAATTTAGTAACACGTGTTTTGAATTTTTCTTAAAATGAATGAAATTGAATATCGCGCCGTTATTAAATTTTTCTGCAAAGATGGACGAAATGCAATTTATATATTCAACTACATATCAAAAGTTTACGACGAATCTGCACCATCATATGCCACAGTAACAAGGTGGGTAAAATTATTCCAAAGTGGTCGGGAGTCATTAGAAGACGACAGCCGCTCGGGTCGGCCAGCAGATGCTATTAGCCATGAAAACGTAATTTTGGCCGAATCTATTTTATTGGAGGACCGGTGTATTTCTGTTCCGCGGTGAGCGTGGAGACTTTCTTTTTCATACGGTACCACATATACTATATTACATGACCATCTTCACATGTCGAAAGTAAGTGCGCAATGGGTTCCCCGTTTGTTGAATGCAGAACAAAAAAAAATGCGTGTTCAAACTTCAAAGGCGATTTTAGATATGTACAAAGAAGATTCAGAAAATTTTTTGGATAACATAATAACAGGCGATGAAACATGGCTTCATCACTGGGATCCGAAATCCAAACAAGAATCGATGCAATGGATTAAACGTAGTGAACCACCACCAAAGAAATTCAAAACTCAACCGTCTGCTCGTAAGGTTTTGGCAACAATTTTTTGGGATGCTGGAGGAATTTTGATAATCGATTATATGCCACCAAAAACCACAATCACAGGCATATATTACGCAGAGGTTTTGCGAAAGTTTGAAAAAAGCGATCCGGGAAAAACGGCCAAGGAAAGTTAGGAAAAAAATCTTGCTTCTTCATGATAATGCACCAGTGGACAAGGCTAATATTGCTCAGGCTGCATTAAAGGACTGCGGCTTCGTGGAAATTCCGCATCCACCGTACAGGCCAGACTTGGCACCCAGTGACTACTTTCTGTTTCCCAATTTGAAAAAAACACTAAGGGGCCGGAAATTTTCCAGTGACTATAAAGTACAGTCTGTTGTAAATGAATATTTTATGGAGCAAAAGAAATCTTTTTTTAGAGGGTTTAGGCAAGTTAATTGATCGATATGACAAATGTATAAACCTTAACGGAGATTATGTCGAAAAATAAAAATATTGCTGTCTCACTCACTCTTTTTTTTCATAAGATATTGCAAGACTTTTTGATTTGCCCTCGTACTTTAGATTTAATTTTTTTCTGTTAAAAGTACAAAGCATTTACTTTTTTAATAAGCAGGCGGCTGGTGCTTGGTCTGTTTCGTCCTTGACACGCCTCCGCCAGCATACACAGAGAAGAACAGTTCGTACTATCAAATCTAGGTATCTTTTCAAAACCTGATATCTATATGCAATTCATTGATGAGCGGAGCGATTGAAATTGGCAAAAGATTAGAATGGGTGGGCAAGGTAAAAATTGAAGGGAATAGCTTTTGGGGATCTTTGAAAAAGCATTAGGAGTACTAATAATGTAATAGCATCCAGTGATGGCATTTGCATTTTGGACTGCAACATCAGCAGCTACCTAAAAGAAGTCCTCAAACCATCAGAGTTAACAGAATTAACTAATTATGACTACTGGAACAATGTAATTAACGATATTTCAAGATTAATAAAAACTAAACTTTCTGAAAATTAACTACAGTACTTAATTTATGGTATGGTACTCAATTTGTCAAAAACGAGAAATCAGTTTTTGACCATAAAATATTATCGATTGACATAATTCTTTCTTTAGGGAGAAGTTAAATATCCCTGTTCCTGCCCGCAGGTAACACAATTGTGTGCGTACGGCAAAAGAATCATGTCAAAAATTTATTTTTGTATGTTGTTTGAACCAACTTACACATTTGTGCATTCCTGTCAAACTTATTTTCGTCCGAAAAAAACACTATAACTGTACACACAATTTTGTTGGTTGTACTTCACATCAAGCGAAATTTTTTTATCAAAAACGCCATTACATACTATGGTTTTTTACTCACTCATTTGTGTGGTATGGACTTAGCCAATTTTTTTTTTGGTTGAAAAAGGGATTTATTGTGGCACATATTAATACATGATTATCGAAACAAAATGTTGATTTTACCACTAACCTTGGACACATTTATTTTTAATTGATTTCCATCTAGCGACAGCAAAAGAAACTTAAATTGAATCATCATTGCGGCGTAAAAATAAAAAACGTCGTTTGACGTAATTAATCGATCAAAATCGAAATTTTAAATATTTTTAAACTAAATTTTCTATTTTCTAAATTATTTCAATACCAATCTTGACGATTATCAAATAATCTTGATAATATAATACATATTAAGAAAATTGATTTGTACGTTTATAAAAAGCAACCAACTTTTAAACTTAACCACAGACAAACTAAATATTTTATTTTGATAATCATGTATTAATACCTCAATTATACGCGTAATTTTGTCCTAACGAAAGAATTTGGTCAATTGGTAATGCTCAAAAAATGATTTTTTGTAAACATCACTTTTACAAGTTGAGTACCACAAAGCCTTAAGCAAAATGTCATGTGTACAACTTTGTCACAAGCAACCTGTAATCATTTTTCTGAACTATGCCTACGATTTCTGTATATTTGGAAACGGGTGTCAAATATTTTCATAGTACAATCTAAAACCAATGAAACAATTTTTATTTTATTCCCACTTCTCTTTAACATATTATAACATTTCACCCCACGTCCTCACATCAGCATCCGCTCCCATAAATAAGTAGCTACTTCCTCACTTTCATTTGACACATTGGCTAATTAATGCATAACTAGGTCTCTACGCACTAAAAACTTTTTGTTATTTGCTCCAAATTATTTTTTCTATCTCGTATCCACGATACACGTGTATTTTGTTCAGATGAGGCGGACTGATATTTAGACAATTGTAACGAAAAATAAATTAACATCGGACTATTCAAATGTGCACGATAGAATTTTAAATGTAATGTATTAGGTCTGTCAAATATTGAAACTGTTTAACTAAGATGTTCTTTGATACATATAAATTTATGATGTTTGGATATTGTCATGGGCAGTGATGTCAAAACTAAGAAGAAAAGTGCAATGCTTGTCGTATTTGCTACAGTAGTAAATTTAATGCTCAGCAGAATAAACCATAAATGATGGTACGAAAAAAGTTTTTTCAAATACAAATGAAAAATGGACTTGAATCTTTCAATATCATCGTCAACCCATGGTACATAACTTTTAAAGTTTAACATTTTGAAATTGTTTGTCCGATTACCTTTTGGTAATAAGACAATATTCTCACATTTTCGTTTAACCCATATTAGCCCAAATTATTTTTTTTTTGTATAAAATATAAACTGTTTAGTAAATATTTCGAATGGTAAATTCGGAAAAGAAAAATTGTTGGAAAAATAAAAAACAACCGTTACCTTGTTGCAGACAAAAAATTCAACTCAAAATAACAACCCACCTTCAAAGTCCTTGATATTATGTAACAAAATATAATTGTAAATGTTTTAATCTGTAAAATTATGGCAATTTGAATAATTCACCTGTGCACCGCTGCGATTACAAAATCAAGCCAAATATTTTCTCGAGACGATTTTTATTTACACTTGAGATATACTCGACGCGACCGACGTAACTCAAAAGTAAAAATATATTTCAAACTATAGCGATTACATTCGACGTGATTAACGAGTTTTCAGCTGGCTACGGAGAACAAAATTTTTGACATTTAGAAATGTCAGTCACGCCGATTATATCTCAGGGGTTAAACAAAATATTACAGTAAAAATATTCCGTTATAATTTCTCCAATTGTATTTTAAGCAAATTTTTGTATTGATCTACATATAGATCACTCAGCTAATATGGAAATAAAATTTATTGAATTGCATGTGTGCTACATGTGTACCACCCTGTATGGCATATACAATATTTTACATAAATCATTGCATTTCCCAATAAGTTAAATTAGCTTAAACTGCTTAATATTTCAATTAACAAACAGTGATGATAAAAAGGTAAATGCATGAAATACAATGTACTGAAGAACGCTGACGGGTTTATTAGTATAAATCGAACGTTGGCCAAAATTGTGGATTTAGAAAGGCATTGTGAATAAAGCAGAGCAGGAATAAAGTAGTAAAAATGTAATTAGTAAATTATCAGTAAATAAAATCTGAGTGTATAATAATTCCCGTGTCGTTTTAATAATTATCTGAATAAAAACTGTACATGGCGACCGTGACAGGACACGGGATTGATGTTACAAGTGCATGTACAAGGCTAAGTGAATAATTTACAAAATATAAATTTGTTTTTTAAGTGAACAATTCATCGACAAACGTAAATTTTTTTTTATCACCGGAGTAGGTACACATATTTTGTGTAAAAAATAAATTTTTTAATTACCAGTACACATAAAACTAAAATTTAAGCTAACTACAAAAATAAAAATTAAATTAAATTAGACTATTGAAAATTACTAAAAAATTAAATACACATTGAAAAGTGATAATAATTAGTTATTAGTTATTAATTATTTAAAAATCGACATAATCGAAAAATCGAAATAGTAAAAGGCATATAAACGAGTAAATAAATAAAATTAAGCAATGGGGAGTGGTGCCACAAAATAGGTGGAACCAGTGATCAAGCAGAACATTCTTTAGACAACAATAAATAACAGAAACAGAAACAATGAAGACGACGGATTGTTTACACAGACATCGGAAATGATACATGCAAGCACTTCAAACATGAGTTATGGAGGAAATAAAAATATCGTCCAATGAAGGGTTGTTTTAGAGCGTTGTACGTTTTACGTATGTTGTACGTTTCCTATCTTCATTTAATACCCTAGGCAGACGCAAAAATTATCGCGATTTCTTCCAATCGCGATTACATGTCAAACAAATAAAATCGCGATTTTATAATTATGGTGACAGACACAAACCCGATTTTGTAACTCTGCAAACCTTCAAATTCATATTTAATTAATGAAACAAAACAATTTCAATGCGTATTTGCCGATTTTGAATTACATCGAATCAGTTACAATAAGTTAATATAAACTAAATGTAAAAATAATTTCTGTGAAAGTTTAAAAATTTTAAAATTTAATTTACAATCTAACAAATTTTCTGTATACATTCAATGAATGTGATCAATGATCTTATGTTCCCCAGGCCCATACAATCCTACTGATTTTTTCTTATATTTCACATTTATTTTCTTCCTCCAACCCTATTGTAGTAATCTTGTTCTATAAACGCAGTAATCCTCTTTTCCCAAAATAGTGTGCTGACAGACTGAAAAAAATAACTACGTAATCTAATCTCGAATTCGCGATTAGCTAGTTTGTGTCTGTCTAGGGTATAACTTAGACATCAAAATGCAATGCCTTCCTATTTCCGGATTAAATTATTAATTTTTTCGTCAAATCAAATTCAAAGAACAATCACTAGGAAATGTACTAATATGTATAGTACGGCATTTATTAAAACCAAACCAGAAATGGAGCTTTTCAAAATATAATAACGGCAAATGACCTTGGGAATATCTAGTTGAGATTTAACATTAAAATTTTTAATTTAAATATGTTTAGTATGCATGGAACTTTCTTTTTTGTTTTTAGTTTCGCATATCAAAAAAAACCTGTCTATAGTGTGTTATCATTTGTGATATCTGTATACACCAACACTTAAATAATTTTCGCAAACATTGTAAAACATTTTTTAATAAGAAACACGGCATTCCGGTACACGGTACACGGCATTCCGGTATTAACGATAACCAGCTGCAATTTGAAGCATTACAATTACCTACTATACCTACAAAACATTGATAATGTTTTTAGTTAACGTGCTTTGCGTATATCTAATTCGTAGTATTAAGTTTAGTCCCCTGTTAAGTTTTAAGATAAATATTTTTCGGTTGCGACATTGTTGTTTTGCATCGATGATATAAGTACATCTATATGCCTTGTTGTTTGTTTATTTCGTTTTTAGAGCTGAGATATGAATTGTGCTGGTAAATGGCTCGGTGCCAACATCTATTATCAGTATATGACCCGATTTAATAGCTTGCTTTTGTTTTCTTTTTGTCAAATAGTATACACAGCCGATTTATTGTAAACATAGCGGCAGCTTGTTATGTGGGAGGTGCAATGTCACTGCCCGTAGTACTACCCTTTCTTAATCTGTTACGTTATATGACGTTGTATCCCAATGGCTATAATTTTATTTTATCGTGTTTTATTATTCTTCCAGCCTTGAAATTTGTAAATTGATTTATATGCATTTGATTAATGTGACTGACGCATAATATACTCATTAAACTCGGCATAATGAATTATTTTCAGCCAAGATAACAAAATTGGATTGTATTAGGTATAAAAGGGCAACCCCTTTGTAAAAATACGTGAATACACGTTTACTTTTACTTTCTTCGCACTGCAAGCAACACAAACAAAATTATTAAATAAATGTTTAACAAACACTGAAAACTTCAGTGAAAAACGAGAGTCGTTAATGAATGAATAAATATTGTAGAATTTATATTTCCCCTGGCCGATTACTCGACTCTCTCGCGTAAATTTTTGAAACTCTCACGATACTGACGACCAAGCTACTATTTTACCATTAGAAATACATAATATTGTCTAACCTGTCAGAAATTGATTCATGAGATGAGTTGAATGAATAAAATTACACATCATACAAACAAATACCTGGTGTACAAGTATGAAATGCGGATTTCAGACAATGGATTTCAGATGGTGCACCAATGCAGTTTGTGCTATAAAAATTTCACACTGCGCCATTTTGTTGTGTCATCAATAAGTGTCAGACGCGCACGAGTGGTAAATTGGAAAAATGTGTGCATTTGTATTGTTGTGTTCAATAAGTCGAAATTTATACCACATTCGCTGACAGCATTAATTTTTTATTTCCATTTGTAAAAAACTGCTGCTGAATTATACCGGTTACTTCGAGAATGTTATGGTGAACATGCTCCATCGTAAGATATGTATGAACGATGGTTTCGACGTTTCAAAAGTGCTGACTTCGATGTTGCGAACAAGGAACGTGAAAACCCTCCAAAAACACTACGAAAATGTTGAATTGCAAGGAATGTTGGACGAAGATGATTCGCAAACACAAAAACAACTGAGTAATCAAGAAGCTGTTTTCAATCGGGTACGAGAGATAGGAAAGATACAGAAGACCGGTAGATGCATTCGACATGAGTTGAACGATAGTCAAACGAAAAAGCGCAAAAACACATGTGGCATTTTGCTCGGTCGGTACAAAAAGAAGTCGTTTTGCATCGCATAGTTACAGGGAATGAAAAGTGGATTTGTTTTGAGAATCCCAAGTGCAAAAAATTATGAATGAACCCTGGCACATCATCCTTATCAACCGCAAGACTGAATCGCTTTTGCAGAAAGACGACGCTCTGTGTTTGGCGGGACCAGAGAGCGTGGTCTATTATGAGCTGTTAAGCCTGGAGAAACGGTTAATACTAAACGTTACTAACAAAAATTGACCGATTTGAACTGTTTGCTGCATGAAAATAAGCCAGAATACGGAAAGAGGCAAAACAAAGTCATTTTTCTTCATGATAATGTTCCATCACATACGAAAAAACCGGCCGGCGACACCTTGCAATCACTCAGCTCGGAAGCTTTATCCCATGTGGCTTATTCACCAAACTTGGCTCCATTCGATTTCCACTTGTTTGCATTGAAGGGTCACGCACTTGCTGAGAGCAGCGCTTTGGTTCGTACGAAGATGTGACAAAATGGCTCGAAGAATGGTTCGCAGCAAAAGGGAAAGATTTTTACTGGTACCAATACATGCGATGGAGCATATACTTTGGATAAATCATTTTTTATCATTCTTCCGAATTTAAAATGTTTTTTAATAAGAAAAATCCGCATACTTGTACACTTGTACCTCTAGCTATCCTCTGCCATTTAGTTCATTTACAGTGCTCAATTTTGTTAGTTTATCTCAAGTGTGTTTTACGATTTTTATAATAAACTAGCTGACGCGGCGAACCTTGTTTCGCCCCAAATTTCTTCGTCCCGTACAAATAATTTTGTTCTTCACGTAAAATTGATTTTGTTTGTATTGTAATTGAACTCCACTCAATTCACAATAGATGATTGAGTTGAGTGGTTCATTCACTTTTTCATCGAATAGTGTTGATTTAAAGGCACGTTTATGGTTGCGTTCGTTTGTTTGTTTGTTTGGTCATTTTTTCGACCAATCATCTCTTGTAGAGAAATCAAGAAGAAAATATCATCATTTTTGAGCAATATGATTGGTCGTAAAAATTGTCAGAACGAACAAACGAACGCAACCATAAAGGCGGCATAATGTATTTTAAAGTGAATGAAATGTCGATTCAAACTCAGGGATCTAAAGAAAATTGAGTTATTTTTTGGAATTCAAGATATGTAATTGAATGTACTATATTTTATTCGAGTGGAATTAAATGAATTCAACACAATACATTGTGGTAAACAATATTTTTCGTTTTTGTCCGGCGTGTAAATGAACAACGATGATGGTTTGCCAACTCTCGAACACGGGACGTACAACTGACCATGAGAAAAACACGGAAATTTCAGATTTATTCAGCACACTCCCAACGATTGACCTTGCGATTTGTTAATCATTATAGCGAACAACAAACAAATGAGGAACTGAATGCTCTTGAAGTCGAATACAATGTCAGTTGGAATCGGAGGAATTCTCGGAATTAGAACATCTTCTCCTTTGAACTTGCCATTGATGATCGTCGCTTGAATCACGTTATTCATCAGTTTCTTCACAGCCAATCGCGTTCCATTACACAATCTCGGAAGGTACAGATTACGCAGCATGATTATCACAGATCCTACCTTGAGTATCAAGTTTATGGTTGGTTTTGAATCAAGTAATTCAAACTGTTCTTTATTCTTCGCTGCCAACATCGCTCGTTTGCTGAGCCAATCATGATTCATAATTAATTTCGGTGGATGTCCGGTAACAGCTTCGTGATAAGCTCTTCCTTCGACGTTGTGAACATGCAAAAATTCGATGAAAACGAAATCAATCCTTTCAAAACATCAACAGGAATTTGACCATTGCTAAGCGCTAACAGTTTAGACTGCAACTTCTTCACATAGCCCCACAAACCACGATTTCAGACATGCGTTGAGTTCATCTGCTGCTGTTGATCTCAGAATGACAGGTAACCTTTGACGAAAATCTCTAGCCAGCAGAATCATCGCTCCACAAAAACGTATTGAGTCCCTTCGTAAATCCTTCATCGTTCGATTGAACGCTTCCAATGATCGTTTATGTGCCAATGTGCATTCATCCCAGATGATGATTTTGCCATCTTGCAATACCTTGGCCATCGCCGAGTTCTTGACAATTGAGCACACTGGGTTGTCATTCGTGTGGATATTCATCGGCAACTTCAAAGCAAAATGTGCCGTCTAGCAATGTGGCTGCAATTCCCAATGATGCAACGCCTAACAGTATTTCAGATCTCGAGCGAATTGTGGCCAAAAACAATTAAATCAGAAAGGTTTTACCTGTTCCACCGGGAGCATCGAGGAAGAATATTGTGCTGTTTCCTTTGTTAACTGCCTTCATCAAAGCTTCGCACACGTTCTTTTACTGTGCATGCGAAAACGGGAAATTCGGTTGTACTTACGATTAAATGCATCGTGCATTAAACGAATTAGCGCTGGCGTGCCCAATTTCCACAAATAGCTGCCGCACATAAGCACGCACATGTCTTCGATAATGATCAAAGATTCGTCGCGTATCTCATCGTTCATTTTAAGCTCATAATTCGATGATGCAGTGCGAACTCGATGCAAAATGTCATCAGTGATCTCCTCCTTGTATTTGTTCCACATTTCCAATGCGTTCGATGGATGGCGCGTCACTATGATGATCGCGAACAATGTATGAATTTGATTTGCCGCCGCAGAAATAGTGGCATCGGTAATAAGTCCTAATGACAGTCGTTTTCCACCAAATTCAGAGGTTTTTAAGCTTCTCAATAAGTGGCTCACAACACACATTCTATAGTACGAAGCGATTCGAACGAAGTAGGACCACGAACATGGAACAAAAAAAAACGAAAGATAGAAGCATTCGTTTTGTCGTGGATGAACGGTGTACACACGACCAAGTGACAAGTCGAATACACATCGACGTATCCCGTAACAGACTGATCTTTCTTTCGTCGTTGAAACTTCTTCGTAGACTGGTTCCAAGTATAATAGCGTATGGCATTTCCCAGTAAAGCAATGTTCGTGCGAATAGGTCGCTTTGGCAAATTTCGAATAAATTAGGGAGTCTTGTAGCTGATGGTCGTTATGCTCGTTGTGATGCATTAGCTTCCGTGAAATAGACACGTTGTTCATTCTCCAAGTGCACCACAAATGTTGAACAGTGGGATGACGTTCGTGTAATGCAAATGTGAAAATACACCAAACCGCCTCATTACAATTGACATAACGGCCCTATTGAAATCTTAACACTTCGTCATTTGCATCCGGATCAGCAATTCCGAACATTGTCATGTACCTTTGTTCACGTATGTAGATAAATTTAATGGAGTTACAGTACTCAACCTGTGTGGTGCAAATGTTTTCGATAGAAGATTGCGATACGGAACGATCCAGCGATTCTTTTCCTTTCACCTCATTGTGACTGTTCTGCCACCATCTTTGGGTAAACGATGCCGATATAGAGGATAACCGTCGTTTCCATTAATTGTTTATGTCAGCAACGGACGCGGATATTGGTTTGTACATTTCCCATCGGCCATACACGATGAATCTGGATTGTGATCTCTGCACGCACCGTGAATCATGGTTGTTTGCGATTACCACGAACAACTCCGGGTCTGCTTCTGGATCTGGTATTTCGGCACTGATGATTGAATCGATTTGAACTGGTCTGGTGTTCTCAATTAACCACAGCAGAATGTGTGCATATGTGGTAATCCCCGCTCTGCCACTCTACTGAGTACATCCAACAACGCGTGGCTGTTCAAAAACCATCTATTTAACGATGAAGTCCATTAGCGTCCTGAGTTTTTATTTAAACATACGTGCGGTGATGTCGTGAAGATCGCTGGAAGTGTGTCCTGGCAGTAGATTACCAGTAATTTCAGGCCATTTTGGATTGAGTGTGAACGTGATGATCAAATCTGGCCGCCATTAATGCCGCACATACGCCATAGTATCCTGCGCATATTCATCCATATGCCGTGGGTTGCCATATGTTGCTGGGAGAATGGTCTATTGACCGACGTTGGTTACATCTCCGTCCGAAGCGATGGCATCGCGCAGATGAATGAACTGCTCGAAACGTAGTTTTGATTGATCGAATCGGATAAAATTTAAACGTCTCGTTTTGATCTTGACATACATATCAATTCAATCTCTCATATCAGCCATCTCCTGACAAATGCGTATACTACCAAAAAAAGTTGAGCCTAATCGGTTCAGCCGTTCTCAACTGATGCGCGCACATACATTTTTTACACCAATTTTATATTTATTGAATAAAAAAAATTATAAATTTATATTTATTGAATTTGTCTCTAATTTTGGGTCGCAAATGAAATTTCGTGTGCCGATTGCCGAATCGCTGAAAATGTTACAGAAAGATTACGGTGAAAATGTTACAGAACGGTGACGAAAAATCGTCATTTGGGTTTGAGAGAAATATGTAGCATGAATGAAGTTTCTAAAATCGTCCGTCATATTAATTATAATTTTTATTAGATTTTTTCGGCTTTTCGGACAACATATTATTATTAATGGCATCTTACAATGTTTATGACTATTTTAGTCACATAAAAAAGAGACCATTTACTCACAATATATCTACCACAAAAACCTGATCAGTAGACCAACTTTTATCAGTACGAAACCAAGCTACAAAAGAGACCTAAGGAAGTTCTCATTTGTGTAGGGGTTTGTGTATTTTTACACGTTCCCTTGGGGTTAAAAATAAGTAGGGGAGGAAGGGGGGGGGAGGTTAGTGCATTTTTCAAACTTTTGTGGTGGATATATGGTGAGTAAATGGTCTCTTTGTTTTCTGTGACTAAAATAGTCTAAACATTGTATGATGCCATTAAAAATAATATTTTGTCCGAAAAGCCGAAAAAAATCTAATAAAAATTATAATATAAAACGAAAGATTCTTATCTGATTAATCGTCATTAAAGTTATGATACAGTATTTATAGAAGACTATATATCGGTATATACCCGATGCCGGCCGTCTAAATTGTGGTGACAGCGTTAAATAAATACTGAAAGTGATAAAAATCAAATTTCATTCATTGACAGAGTGCACCATGTCAACATACAGTTCTGTGATGCTAACTATTTTATAACCAGTAAGGAGCAACTGAATATAAAAGATACTCAGCTGACGCGGCTATCTTACTTCGTTTCAGTGAGACTTTTTAACACCCCATCTAAAGGTTTTGACAAAAGTGATGATTGAATTCGTTTGGTCATCGGTCAGGATTGGTCAATAAATTTTATCGTTTGGTCACTTTGGATTAAACGGTAAATAAATAACGAAAATTTCAAAAAAAAAAATTCCGAGTAGCACCTCATTGCAATAAAATCATACCGTTTTTATCCAATTTCATTAGGTAATCGTTAGGTCACCACATTTTGACGTTTGGTCACCACTCACCAATGGGTCAGTTTTTATTGCGAAAAAACAAATTCAAAATTGTATTAATTCAATAATATCAGGTTCGTCGCTTATTTGGGAATCTCATTTTAATTTTACAAAATTAATAAAAAATCCAATTAGAATATACCATTTACAAAAAAAATATTTCTTTTTTCAAAGAAATGTATCAAAAGTAGAAGACATAAAATATAATCAATTTAATTTTTTGGGTTTTCGTAACTCGTTGAGAATTGATCACTACTAGCACTCACTAATTGATTTCGTTTGGTCATCCATACATTATGATGTATTGCAAAAATTCGTAAAAAATTCATAATTTACACACGATTCGAAGTGTTCGGGGCTGGGAACTTGACCAATACTAATTATTTTATAAATTCAACGGTCGGAATCCGTAGTTGACTGTCATTGAGGATTGGTCACTAGTTGTTTTCGTTTGGTCATCCCTACTTAATGATGTATTGCAAAACTCGTTAAAAATTCATAACTACCAGTTTTTTTTTTTGATTTATTTACCTAAACGTTAATAATCGTTAGTGACCAAACGATAAAAACTAGTGACCAATCCGGACCAAACAATGACCAAACGAATTCAATCATCACTTTTGTCAAAGCCTATAGATGGGGTGCTAAAAAGGCGGAGCGTGGAAAGCTGACAATAAAATTAAAAGCATACTGCCCTGTATTACACGAAAAATGGAATGAACTTTCATTGATACCATTCTGATGCACTTAAGTCAAATTACTAATATATAAAATAAAAGTTCATTCACCAGCCTTAGAAAAATTAAATCACTAACGTCTTTCGAACTAATTGACAATTGGAATGAAAAATATCATTGTCTTTCTTTGATACAAGCAATTCCCATTCTGGGAGTCAATTCGCGTTCCGTGAAATAATGAAAATGAAAAGTTTTTTTCATTGGCAATCTAGTAGCTTGAATTATTCTCAAGTAAATTTTAAATTGTACTGTGTGAAATCAAAATTTTTTATGGGGAATTCACACCTACTCGATTGCTAATGAAAAAAACTTTTCATTTTCATTATTTCACGGAACGCGAATTGACTCCCTGAATAGGAATTAATATTGTGCTCAAAGAGACAACCAAAGATATTTTTTAATTTACTTTTATTAGTTGGTAACAATTACATTTTGAATTTGAAAACAACGTAAAAATGCAACTAAATATATTCAATTAGATAGTAATGTGCTAGAACATTATTGAGTATTATTACAAATCGTAACTAATTTCGCGTCTTGTTTAGAAAAATGCGATGTCAAATTAACAAAAATAACTTTTATATTTCTATTGCCAACAATTAAAAATAAAAGTATCTACTAAAACTGCCCTGGTGGTGAACATTAAAACTACAGGTAGAATAGAATTATTCTATACCAGCAGAAAAGTTATTGTTTTAAACTACAATTCCAATTTGAAACTACATATACATATATGGGATTGTGTTATAAATTTCTCAAATAAAAACCAAATACATATATTCGGCTATGCATGCCTTATGCCGAATAAACCAGTTCAAACCCCAGAAACAACATACAAATAAAATAATGTGCCTGGTACTTTAAATAACAAAATAAAAGGACGAAAGTTGTAGATGATAAAGTTGTGGACACTTTTCTCAGAATTGTATATGGAAAATCAAAGAAGACACATTTCATACATCCACATCTGCCAGAGATTCTGATCCTAGTGATTTAGCTACAAGTTTTTTACATTGAGCGAGACTAATGGAAAGTGCGAAAAAAGCGCGAGAGGCCGTCGACCTCCACACGGCATTTATCAAGTAACCGGATAGAAAAAGATATGCAGCCTTACCTCTGTTTATATTATTTTTCTCTATGCTAATGGCATTTTGGAATGCCGCTGAAAGTGCTAAGACATATTTCAAAGGATGAAGACTGTTGTGTAAGTTAAATATCGCTTCATAAAAAAGTAGCTGTAGTCAGTTGTCCCCAATCTATATGGGACAACAACTAAGTATGTAATAAAGAAAAATGTATGAGAATGGGAAAATATAAATTTTTCTCTAATACCCTCGACAGACACAAACTAGCTAATCGCGAATTCGAGATTACGTAGTTATTTTTTCAGTCTGTCAGCACACGATTTTAGCAACACAGGATTATTGCGTTTATAGAATAAGATTACTACAATCGGGTTGTAGGAAGAAGATAGATGTGAAATATAAGAAAAAATCAATAGGATTGTATGGGGCTGGGGAACATAATTCATTTTCGAGAAAAATTGTTAGATTGTAAATTAAATTTTAAAATTGTTTAACTGTGACGGAAAATATTTATACATTTAGTTTATATTAACTTATTGTAACTGATTCGATGTAATTCAAAATCATCAAATTCGCACTGAAATTGTTTTATTTCATTAATTAAATATGAATTTGTACGTTTGCAGAATAACAAAATCGGGTTTGTGTCTGTCACCATAATTATAAAATCGCGATTTCATTTGTTTGACATGTAATCGCGATTGGAAGAAATCGCGATAATTTTTGTGTCTGTGATATCGAACTAAACATTCATGTGATATCGAACTAAAATCTCTTTCTTGAATATTGAAATGGGATACATATTATTATGCAAATTTCAAACCGCTTTACTAGTCGAAACTTCCACGAATGCCGGCACTAAAAAGTAAAAGTTATACTCCCCTGTCACACACTACATAACACAATAAAAAGATTAAATCAAACATACACACATGTGTTCTATAAAGTTCAGTGACGTAGTCGAGTACAAAAAGTATACTTTGATATCTTATATTTTCGTTTGCAATCGTGCGGACTTTGATTTCACGTTGCAAGAAGCATAGACACAGTTAAATTTTTCAAAATTTTTAACAGACACTTATAATAAGTGACTTCCACGCTACTGTCTTCCCGTGCTGCACATAAAGTATATAACAATTTTTTATGATACTTTTCTTTTGTATATAACCAAAACTAAATTTTTTGTTGTTGGATTTTTTTTATTTTACTTTACTACTATTTATTTTCATTTCATTCTTAAATGGTGGATTGTTTTGAATTATTTGGTCTTTTACTAAAGAATAATAAAATTGTGTAGTCAGTTGGAGTGGATAGTTTTAGTAGTACATATTTTAATATAGACATAAAAAATAATCGATTAATTAAAGTGTGTTTTTGTGTTTGTTTCGTTACTAAGAAGTGTTCTTAAGAAACCGCTCGGTTATTTGGATAACAACAAATTCGCGGTGAATTTATACATACATATATGTATGTATATACATTTTATTCAGTTTTTGGGTGTGCCATACCTTGCACATTCAAGAATTTAACATAATAAAAAAAATACCGAATATATACATAAAACATAAAATAAAAGATGTGCCTAGCATGTAATAATATGTGTACTAACAAAAGTTCATGGTGATTTTCATGCATGCAAATTTGCTTCGAAACTGAAATTCTTATGACGATGAATAAATTTTGTTCAAATGTCTTTGTGATTCATTGATGTGAAATCCTAGTCAGAAGAAGAAAATATACATCTTAAGTATATACAATTTACATATGTACAGCAAATCGCTATTCTACCACTTTTAATTTCACATCAAATTTAAGTAAAATACGTAAGTTTAGTATACACATAATCACTTTATATTATATTACTTTATTACTTAACTTAGAAATGAAAAAAATTCTTAGAAGCTTATGACTGCTATTTACTAAACAGATGTACTTAGTACTACTAATATACAATTGTTACTGTCGACTTCGTTTAAGAACACGCTATAATACAAGTCGCGATAAAACACTAATCTAATAATCTAGTTTAGTATGTACTTATGTAAACAGAGTAATTGGCAACAGATCGGCTTTGTTGTATTAAAGGCACTTTCGATGATACGCGTATCAATACCAGGGCTATTCAACCGGCCACTTATCGAACTTAATGTATAATTTCTACCAACATTTTTTCGCTTGCCTTGTCTATGCTTCTAATATAATTTAATCTGAAGTTAAAATCAATTAAAAATATTTATTTATAAGTTCTGATGTCACGTCCAAATATCGTTGGGTTGTTTTTTGTTGTTACTCATTAAAAAGGGATAGTTAACGATGATTTTCATTTTTATATCTCTCTGTAAATTAATTATTTTTTACAGACAGTGAGTGAATGAGCAGCTGTTTTATGTATTATGAATTTTTTGTTCGTGTCGGTAGTAAGTCTGATGTCATGTTTAAATTATCCGGAACAAGTGGTTATTCGTTCGGTGGAATAAATTTGTGATAATAAATTTCGGTTTCGGGTGCTGATTGTAATTTCGACAGAAAACCCACTAATTTTTTGGTCACGCGCATGAGCATATCTTGAGGGTACATACGCACTCAGCAGGCTTATATAAAACCTCTCATACGAATGGTTCAAGTTTTCAAATGAAACTTTACTAGCAATTCGATTTGAATTTAGAGGTCCACCAAAATGGACCTTATAATAAAGTTGACTCAATTTTATTATTAAATGATTAACAATGTTTTAATTTAAAGTTCCATAATGTATGTTAAAGCCGCAAAGTATCAGTCGAAATACAATACATGGTAAAAATATTTATACAGTAAACGCTCGATTTAACAGACTAATTGGGGGTGTCTGTTAAATCCGAATGTCTGTTAAATCCGAATGGAAAATTTTTAAATTTAATCAACTAAAGATTTTACACTTGTTCTGAAATATGGTCACCTAGGACAGAACTCGTTTATCTCTTAACCGATTATGATGGGATTTTGTTTGTTGGATGGTAATGAGATTCATAAACAGTTTTTGGAAGAAGTTCTGGAATATGGCCATCTGAGACGGAAGTCAGTAGTTTCTTAACCGATTATGATGGGATTGGGTATGTTGGATTGAAATGGGATTATTTAATGATTTTTGGAAGAAGTTCTGGAATATGGCCACCTGGGACGGAACTCATTCAATTCTTAACCAATTATGATGGGATTGGGTATGTTGGATTGAAATGGGATTATTTAATGATTTTTGGAAGAAGTTCTGGAATATGGCCACCTGGGACGGAACTCCATCAATTCTTAACCAATTATGATGGGATTGGGTATGTTGGATTGAAATGGGATTATTGAACGATTTTTGGAAGTAGTTCTGGAATATGGCCACCTGGGACGGAACTCCATCAATTCTTAACTGATTATGATGGGGTTGGGTATGTTGGATGGAAATGGGATTGTTGAACGATTTTTGGAAGAAGTTCTGGAATATGGCCATCTGGGACGGAACTCGACCAATTCTTAACTGATTATGATGGGATTGGGTATGTTGGATGGAAATGGGATTATTTAATGATTTTTGGAAGAAGTTCTGGAATATGGCCATCTGGGACGGAACTCGACCAATTCTTAACTGATTATGATGGGATTGGGTATGTTGGATGGAAATGGGATTATTTAATGATTTTTGGAAGAAGTTCTGGAATATGGCCATCTGGGACGGAACTCATTCAATTCTTAACTGATTATGATGGGATTAGGTATGTTGGATGGAAATGGGATTATTGAACGATTTTTGGAAGAAGTTTTGGAATATGGTCACCTTGGACGGAACTCGACCAATTCTTAACCGATTATGATGAGATTGGGTATGTTGGATGGAAATGGGATTATTGAACGATTTTTGGAAGAAATTCTGGAATATGGCCATCTGGGACGGAACTCGACCAATTCTTAACTGATTATGATGGGATTGGGTATGTTGGATGGAAATGGGATTATTGAACGATTTTTGGAAGAAGTTCTGGAATATGGCCACCTAGGATGGAACTCGACCAATTCTTAACTGATTATGGTGGGATTGGGTATGTTGGATGAAAATGGGATTATAGAACGATTTTTCGAAGAAGTTCTGGAATATGGCCATCTGGGACGGAACTCGACCAATTCTTAACTGATTATGATGGGATTGGGTATGTTGGATGGAAATGGGATTATTGAACGATTTTTGGAAGAAGTTCTGGAATATGGCCATCTGGGACGGAACTCGACCAATTCTTAACTGATTATGATGGGATTGGGTATGTTGGATGGAAATGGGATTGTTGAACGATTTTTGGAAGAAGTTCTGGAATATGGCCACCTGGGACGGAACTTGTTCAATTCTTAACCGATTATGATGGGATTGGGTATGTTGGATGGAAATGGGATTATTGAACGATTTTTGGAAAAAGTTCTGGAATATGGCCATATGGCCGTATTGCAAATATCTCGGGATTGTGTAAATTTCCGCTTGGTTCGATAGTTTCTGAAGATCTCAAGGTCTTAGAAAACGTCATATTCCATGTTACCGTGAACAGTTTTTGTGGTCGTTTTTGATAAGAATACAGTAAACTCGATTTAATGGATACCGGTGTGAAGTTTTTAACGAAAAGTGTAGCTACACAAATTAATGAAAAGTGTAGCTACACTAATTAACGAAAAGTGTAGCTACACAAATTAATGAAACGTGTAGCTACACAAATTAACGAAAAGTGTAGCAATTAAAAGTGTAAATAAAACACCTTAAAAAAATAAAAAAGACCTGGAAAAATTTAACTACCTGAGAAATTAAATAAAATTAATAACATGGAGAAAATTAAAAGACCTGGGGTTGCTTCACGGCAATTTATGTATCGGTAAATTTAATGAATTTTCTTATATTGGTCAAAATACCTGCTACACTATGGCCGATCCCAGAAAACTCAGAGATGTTTATCAAGTGTGGGCATATATTTTCGAAAAAAGGATGAACCGTCCTGTTCGAAACAGTTAACCACATCAAAATAAAAAGACCTGGGGTTGCTTCACGGGAATTTATGTATTGGTAAATTTAATGAATTTTCTTATATTGGTCAAAATACCTGCTCCACTATGGCCGATCCCAGAGAACTCAGAGATGTTATCAAGTGTGGGCATATGGAATCGGCCATAGTGTAGCAGGTATTTTGACCAATATTAGAATATTCATTAAATTTATCTATACATAAATTTCCGTGAAGCAACCCCAGGTCTTTTTATTTTGATGTGGTTAACTGTTTCGAACAGGACGGTTCATCCTTTTTTCGAAAATATATGCCCACACTTGATAAACATCTCTGAGTTTTCTGGGATCGGCCATAGTGTAGCAGGTATTTTGACCAATATAAGAAAAGTCATTAAATTTACCGATACATAAATTGCCGTGAAGCAACCCCAGGTCTTTTAATTTTCTCCATGTTATTAATTTTATTTAATTTCTCAGGTAGTTAAATTTTTCCAGGTCTTTTTTATTTTTTTAAGGTGTTTTATTTACACTTTTAATTGCTACACTTTTCGTTAATTTGTGTAGCTACACGTTTCATTAATTTGTGTAGCTACACTTTTCGTTAATTAGTGTAGCTACACTTTTCATTAATTTGTGTAGCTACACTTTTCGTTAAAAACTTCACACCGGTATCCATTAAATCGAGTTTACTGTATTCTTATCAAAAACGACCTCAAAAACTGTTCACGGTAACATGGAATATGACGTTTTCTAAGACCTTGAGATCTTCAGAAACTATCGAACCAAGCGGAAATTTACACAATCCCGAGATATTTGCAATACGGCCATATGGCCATATTCCAGAACTTTTTCCAAAAATCGTTCAATAATCCCATTTCCATCCAACATACCCAATCCCATCCTAATCGGTTAAGAATTGAACAAGTTCCGTCCCAGGTGGCCATATTCCAGAACTTCTTCCAAAAATCGTTCAACAATCCCATTTCCATCCAACATACCCAATCCCATCATAATCAGTTAAGAATTGGTCGAGTTCCGTCCCAGATGGCCATATTCCAGAACTTCTTCCAAAAATCGTTCAATAATCCCATTTCCATCCAACATACCCAATCCCATCATAATCAGTTAAGAATTGGTCGAGTTCCGTCCCAGATGGCCATATTCCAGAACTTCTTCCAAAAATCATTAAATAATCCTATTTCCATCCAACATACCCAATCCCACCATAATCAGTTAAGAATTGGTCGAGTTCCGTCCCAGGTGGCCATATTCCAGAACTTCTTCCAAAAATCATTAAATAATCCTATTTCCATCCAACATACCCAATCCCATCATAATCAGTTAAGAATTGATCGAGTTCCATCCCAAATGACCAATTCCAGAATTTCTTCCAAAAATCGTCTGTTAAATCGAGCGTTCGTTAAATCGAGCGTCCGTTAAATCGAGCGTTCGTTAAATCGGGGTCCGTTAAATCGAGCGTTTACTGTATGTACTTTAAAAATTGTTAGTACCTTGAAAACTAGTAAATAAATTAGATGATTTTCAACATTGTTTGTTTAATAAATCCAACCACCTATAATACCATAATATTATTATGGCACCAATTGATTCATGTAGTAGCTGGGTTCGACAAAGATCTTCACAGGCAATTTTTTAATATCCTTATATTTTTCGCTAGAGTTTCTTGACGTGCCAACATTTTCGTTTTGAGAAAATAATTTTTAAGTTTGAATGATTTTAGAGTTCAGATTGAAGGCCATTCCGACAAATTAAGAAAATACTTTCGTTTAAAATTTATAGCATGCCTCAAAATAAAATAAAAGTTCATATAATAGTGTTAAGGCGCTTTCACGGTTGCATTCGTTCCGATAATCTATCGTAACATATATATTTTAAACCAATCCATAATCGTCAAAATGACGTTCTTTTTTGTTCGGAATTTTTCCATTAAGTTGGATTAATTTTATATTTTTGTCTGAATGAACAATGTGCGAAAGAGACGGCACAATATCAGTTAACTAGTAGTAATATTTTAAGAAAAAATTTGTTTCATTTTGTTTCATTGAAATTTGAAAAATGAAACAAATTTTAAAACGAATGAGACAAAATTTTCACATTTCATTGTGTATACGAGCCACAAATTTGTTAAATAATTCAATAATTACGGACGAGATGGTAGCAAAATCGTTCCGACAATTTGTCGTCAACTATGAAATCAGAAAAACAAAATTGATTGAACGCGGACGGACACAACTCACACGTTGATGAACAACTTAGGTGAAAATGTATAGTTTCACAGGATCGATGGTCTTACTCAAATATAATAAGTACATTCTACTTATTCAAACCAAATTTAACATATATCGACGATTTTGGTCTGTCAAACTCGGTTCGAATCACTTGATGGCCACTTATCACTTGAAACCAGATCAATAATTTTAACATTTATTTATTATTTCACTTTACACTACATATTTACAATAAATCACACAGTTAATTTCATTTTAACTACCAATTTTCGCGCTACATGTTTCTTTTGCACTACTCACACTAACAAATTTTACAGCGTTTTAATGTAACGCTTGCATCGAGGCTTAGATCGAGGTTACATTGGATGCGACTCAGTACGAAAATGCATTGTCACCAATTCGTAAGAAACTCCGTCGTACAAATTTATAAGTTAAAGTGTGTGCAAAATTGTAGTACAAAAACAAACGTATTGCTGTCAATTAGTAAAAAATCAAGTAAACAATCCATTTTGTATTGGATTTGTACGTACAACTGATAAAAAAACAAACAACATATTTTGTTCGGGGGGATTAACGGAATAGGTACGAAGGGCCGAATGTCGAAGGGCCGAATGTCGAAGGGACGAATGTCGAAGGGCCGAATGTGTCGAAGGACCGAATGTGTCGAAGGGCAGAATGTGTCGAAGGGCCGGATGTCGAAGGGCCGAATGTCGAAGGGCCGAATGTGTCGAAGGGCCGAATGTGTCGAAGGGCCGAATGTCGAAGGGCCGAATGGGTCGAAGGGCCGAATGTGTCGAAGGGCCGAATTTTTTTTGTTTTTAGAAATATAATTTTTTAAATTTGTTGTTTTATAACAAAATAAAGTATTTTAAGAATATTAGAATATTTTTATATTTTTTTATTTTTCATATTTTTTTTTTATAGAATATTTTGTAATTTTTTTTTTTTTTATTAAACATAAATGAATTTCTTTTGAATTTATGTATTTTAATATTTTTCATCTTTGAGTATTTATGAAAATCCAAGTATGCGGTCAGCGATACATTTTGATGAAGGAAAATTTTATCATGCGCCACCAGAGACATTAGGCCTTATTTGTCAGCCTTCCGATATTAGGTATATGGTACAAAAATTAAAAAAATAATTATATTAAATAATTAAATTAAATAAAAAAATTAAAAAAATATATTTCTAAAAACAAAAAAAAAATCAAAAAAAATCGGCCCTTCGACCCATTCGGCCCTTTGACACATTCGGCCCTTCGACATTCGGCCCTTCGACATTCGGCCCTTCGACATTCGGCCCTTCGACACATTCGGCCCTTCGACACATTCGGCCCTTCGACATTCGGCCCTACGACATTCGGCCCTTTGATATCATACCGAAATAAGCATAGTATAGTGTAGTGTAAATAAAGTATAGTGCAGCCGTACATATATAAACCTATCTACATACATTTGCTTACTTCTTCTGGTATTTCATCGCACAAATTCGTACAAAATTTCTTACGAACTCGCATCCAATTTAACCGCAGCCACGAAGTAATCGTGCAACACATTTGGAAGCAAAGCATGCTTTGCAACTCGAAAGGAAATGTTCATATAACCTGTGGGTCGGTTCTGGTTTTTCTATAGGAATAGGAAATAGGAAAAATGTTTAAGTTTTTATAGCAGTTTTCTATTTTTTTTTTTCTATAAGCTTATTCTGCATGGGTAGGGAATGGCCCGTTCCATACACGGCTTCAAAAGACCGACTTCACTTTCGTCTCTTTCCCCTTTTAAAATCGATGTTAACTGCAACAACATAAAATTTTTCGGTGAAGCCGAACTAACACAAATAGAAATGAAAATAAGAAAATTTAAGGCCTATTTTGAGATGTAGATTTTTGTTTAAATTTTATTTTTGAGAGAGCAGGATAAAACTAAACAAAAAAAATTTGGTGTTTTAATATATAAAATAAGGGTTTAAACTTAGGGACTTAGTTTGAAGCCAGAAGCTGAAGCCGTGTATGGAACGGGCCAAATATCAATTTTTTCTTTCCAATTTATCGCAGTTTTGATGTTATCTTTCCGCACCTACTTTGGATACGGAAAGATATTCTTTTACAACACATACAATATTCTTTTAATTTAATTCTTTTAATTTTTAATTAGACAAAAAAAAATATAATTACATACAATTAATGTAAGTTTGACATTTCTTAACCGCTGACAGAGTCATGGTGTTAATTACTCAAATTAATCAAGAACTTGGGAAAAATTCATTCCTATGTGTAAAAAAATAAACCATAGGAATTGTTTTAGGAAAAAAACTGCTATCAAAATTTTTTCGTAAATAGGGAAAAAAATACTGTTTCCTAAAGACACCAGAATCGACCCACTGAGAGGTTAACTAATGTTTAGAAAATTTATAATAATTCGCTAAGACATTGTGTATTTACTTCAAAAAATGCTTAAAATATTTTACATGTACAGTAAAACTTCTACATATAAATCGAACCACTAGTTGCCAAAATAATATCTTTGAGTTAGAAAAAATTCCACCGTTTGGTGAGCTCAGTCTGATGTGACAACTGAATTACTAATAAAGAAATTTTAAAATCTCAACAATATATAATTCAACGGGTTTCATTTATAACAAAATTCGTAAATTTCTTTTAGTCAATTTTGAATATTTTTTACAGTAGAAGCAAACAAAATTTAATTCGAAAAACATCCGCTTCACGATTCTTTTTTTAATGTAATTAGTATCAAAATAATTATTAATTTACGACACATTTTACATGTATTGAATTTCACTAATATTACGATGCAACTGTATCGATACAGATTCAATGTACACCAGCTTCACAATTAGTCATAAGTTTTATCAAATCGATTTAAATGTAATTTGTTACATACATGCTTTCGTGCCGGAGTCATAACCGTAATTATTTCCATTCCGTAATTATTGCTTTAAATATTTTAATTTATCGCAAATCAACCCCTATCTGTTGAGCAACTGCTAATTCCGTTACAGTTCTGCTTTCAGTTCTGTTTTTTCGAGAACAATATTTATTCGATGTTCAAAATACTTGAAACTAATACCTACCCTGTAGCGCAGAATATGCTACAGAAACGAAAGTTATGCTGTGTGTGCGCAGGTCGATTTTTTCGACTGAATTATGAACTAAACTGAATTGCTCGGTAGTTCACAATAAACATTCATTAGGTGGCAGTAACATCAACAAACCAAGCTGTGCCTGACTATTCGAAATACTAAATTGTCAACTTTTCGTGGATAAAGGAAATATTAATTAAATTAAAATAATGGAAGGTGAGATGGAAGTTACATTATTTGCAAATGTTATTATAAACTACGAAATGTTTAAAAATAAAAAAAGTGTTACGTAAAAATTTGTACACAATAACAGATTTGCATTAAATACCAAATAATGACATTTGACAACTAAATTGAAAAGTTCTGAGACTTTTCGTTTGTAACCTGGCAACGAATAGCGTAAGGTCACCTCAAAAAGGTTTAGTTCATAATTTAGCCGAAAAAAACAACCTGAGGCACACAGCATAAGAAACCATTTTATTTTGGCAATGCTCCTAAAATAGTTCCTACGAACGCCAATAGATGGCACTAAATTTGAAAAACAAAAACATTTTGTAAACATTAAATGTTTTTAGAAGACTTAAAATAAATTCTCTATCTTCGACTATTTGTCAGATTGTTCGTGATCATTTGTCAAATAGTGGATATTATTATTAATGAAATTAATTTGATTGAGGCTTCAAATTTAACACGGGCACAGAATATACTATATTCTGTGGTACGGGTATCAAATATTGTTACGATTTTGCCTTGTCACTCAAGGTTCGAATCACTGGATTGCGAATAAATACAACTGCTTCAAATTTGAACTCACACAAATTTATTTACACAACATAATTTATTATACAACACAAAATTAACAATTAATTATTACAATTATAACACATTTTTTAATTATTACTTTAATAGTCGCTTTAATAATCACTTTAATAATCTTTCTATTTAACCTTCACTGTATCACGTTTAAAATAAGACTCAGCATTCCACGTCAATGTACGCCTTTATATACCAAAATATTTGTTTCTAGAATAATCCTAAATGCGCATCAATAATCGAGAAAATATGTTAGTATAGAAATGACGCCTAAATGTTGAACCAAATCATAAATGCAATTGAACAATTAATGAAATTAACTTATTGTATTCTAATCTAGGTATCACCGTAACAATATATTTGATCGAATATGCCCAGATAGAGTACAAATTATTGTCGTCTTTTCCACGGATTACGTGGTCGGAACCTACTCGTGGTCCAATTTAGCCGGGGCGACTCAAATATTTGAATTTGTCATCAGCTATATCAGAATTGATTTAATTCATTGGATATCGGCATAAATTACCCCTTGCAGTCAACAGTGTTGCGTTCGAGGAGTCGGACATGGGAGCCCCAAAAGTTAGGTCAGTCGAAAAATTTCAGGGACAAGAAAGACAGATTATACCCATGTCAAGCGTATGCTCAACGAAACAATTGGCGATTATAGACCGGCAAAACGCTATTGGATTTGTCGATGATATAAAGCGAATCAATGTGGCAATTTCACGAACTCGGGCATTACTTGTAATCTTCGGTAATCCCCATTTATTGTGCATCGACTAAAATTGGCGGTACATCAGTTATGGTGTTCAGAAAAATATTTATGTCGGATATTTCAGGTAAACTTGAAATTATTAGAAATATTTTTAAATTTCCGGCTTTTTATTAAAAATTGAATTTTCATAATTTCGGATTATATATTAACGTTTTTGGATCTTAAACACTATCCATAATCTTTAAGAATTCCATAGCTTTCATTAATACAAAAGCGTACGAAAAAGTGAATGCGACAGAATGAGGGGATGAAATCTTCAAAAATTAAAAATACTTCAGCTGCCAGCTCGCTGATTTAAAATTTCGCTATCATACGAATTACCGATTTGCCGCATACTTCCGTCCAAACAGGATACATAATTTTAATAAAACAATATTAGAATATTAATTTCCTTCTTAATAAATAATTAAGTCATCTCTAGTACCATCTACGGCTCTAACGTGCAATACCAAAATCGTAACTATTTCAACTAAAACTGAAGACTCTTATTTTACTGTGGGTGATTATCTAACTATAAAGTGATAGGCGCTGAAAATTACCTTAACAGCTAATTAGAACTTCGGTCCGACCCACAGATTTAAAAATCAACGAAAAAATCATAAATTTCTACTAAAACGCCACAAAAGTACTCAACAAATATGCTAATCATCATACTTACAATTGTTTTGTAAAAATTTGACTTTTATCATGTAAATCACAAAACACTAAATCTTCGACATTCTTCAAGAACTTCAAAACCGTTGCTCAACCCTATTAAACTGACATGCGACACGTTATACTCTATAATGAGCTAATCATTTGCCACAAGCGCTCAAACTATGGATTTGTGAATAACAGGGTTGCTTGGTTCAAGTCTTTGCAAACGATATGCCCCATTAAAATCGCTGCATCGTGAATAATATAAGGTGAAAAATGAAAAACAATTTAAATAAAATTATAAAAATTGCGGACAATCGTTTAATTCTCCTTTTTTGATGTCATGATGTGTTGTGCTCAATACATGGCACATAGAGAGTAACACCGCGCATCCCCAATAGAAAACTTATGACTTTTGCCTTACAGAAAAGTATTGTATGAAAAAACTTTTAACTTTTTCCTTATGAGAAATACAATGAAGTTAACCGCGTTTTGGATTTAATGCCAATTTTTTATTTTTATAAGATTCAAAAGGAACGATATCCAAATCAATACATCTTGATAAGTCTCAAAATATAAAATTCTGACTAACAACATCTTTTTGTGGAGGTTAAAAATTAATATGTCAAAATTTTGTGACAAATAAATAATCATGAATATGGTTCAG
This sequence comes from Nephrotoma appendiculata, assembly GCA_947310385.1. Classification (NCBI taxonomy): domain Eukaryota; kingdom Metazoa; phylum Arthropoda; class Insecta; order Diptera; family Tipulidae; genus Nephrotoma; species Nephrotoma appendiculata. Next base: position 199,688,951 of record OX371224.1, read on the forward strand.
TTCGAATTTCATTCTTTCTATTAGGTATGCTCTTCATAAGATAAAAGTAAAAGGCAAAAATCGCAAGAAAAAGGTGTTTTGCGTTGGGGATGCGGTGTAATAGAGAGAAAAGTAAAATTTAAATAAAGAAAATCGTTATAACAACGCGGGCTACTTTTCTATTTTTAAGCATGATTAAAACTGAACGAATTTTATCAATTATGGTGTAATATCATATATCATATATCAAGAATGTAAGGAACCCATCTGTTGAACCGACTAAAGGTATAAGATCAGCTATTAAAGTTGTTCAACGTGTTCGAACCGGGCAATTATGAATGCTCGTTTTAATACTGTTAATTATGACGCACTGTTACTATTATTAGTAACTAGACTATACTAATTTATAACTATACTAATTTGAGACAATAATTATACTTTATATACTAATTAATAAAGATATAATATGTCATATATGGGATTTGCATCGATAGGCAATAATTAAATAGAGCTAGGTAATCATTTTTCAAAAACATTTAAACAACTGATTTTGTGATAAAATACTAAATATTGATAAGATTCAAATTAGGTAATAGCATAGCAATACATATATAGTAGTACCATCATTCGAAAAAAATCTTTAGAGGGTGAAAATCCAGGTAGCGCGTTAATCGAAATTAAGTTATGCAATAATTTTATTAGTTCGCCTAAATGTTTGCAAGATTAAATACACTTACAGAACACACGGCGTATTTTTGTATACCATTAACCAGTATAGTATTGCTTCACTCTAACTTATTATACTACATATTAACACAGAATATATTTATTTCAACTCGTATTGTTTTACAATTGTCAAGGTCATGTAGAAAATGTGTTTAATATTTTTTGTGATAAACAATAAAACAAATCATGAATACCTTACTTCAATTTTCTTTTTATAAAAAATAGCATAAATAATTTTTTTTCTATGATAGAAATGCAAAAGAATATGAATTGTTCAATCAAATAAATCCATTATTGGAAAGGAGATATGAACGATAGGATATACACATATGTATATTAATATATTGAGTACATACTTAGCTGTGTATTATTTGCTGTGTTTTAATATTGGAGCACTATCCGGAGCCAAATGGCAATTTTCTATTGAAACTGCAGCTATTATTCACTGGTGTCGCTGTACTATATAAATTAAAACTAAATTCATCAATAAAACAAACATTTATCACCTGAAATATATTGATTGACATTTATTTTGACATGACGTTATAAACAAGAATTCATTTTGCTGCGTTTTAAATTTTTTTTGTAAGATTTTGTTTCTAATGGTTTCAGGGGTTTACAAAATAAAAGCCTTTTCAAATTTCCCATTGAAATGGATAGCGCTCTCGATAGCGGCTCCCGATAAATAGGTAGAGCAAGATATTTTTTTTATCGATTTTTAACTAAAAAGTTGAATGAAAAATCTTAGTTTAGAGTTAAATAAATTAATTATATGCAATAATAGCGCGCTAAATATAAGTTATGACATAGAAAATAGGCTGCTCCGGATACAGCTATCGGGCGCTAATAAAAAAACACAGCAATTATTGTTTATTTTAAATACATCTGTTCTCACAAACACAAACGAATAAAGATTAAAAATGAAAACGATGTAGAAATCTATATAGAACAACTAAATACAATTTTTTAAAAGGATGCCGTTGATGCGAGCGTGTTTTTTTATTGGAGCACTATCCGGAGCCAAATGGCAATTTTCTATTGAAACTGCAGCTATTATTCACTGGTGTCGCTGTACTATAAAAATTAAAACTAAATTCATCAATAAAACAAACATTTATCACCTGAAATATATTGATTGACATTTATTTTGACATGACGTTATAAACAAGAATTCATTTTGCTGCGTTTTAAACTTTTATTGTAAGATTTAGTTTCTAATGGTTTCAGGGGTTTACAAAATAAAAGCCTTTTCAAATTTCCCATTGAAATGGATAGCGCTCCCGATAGCGGCTCCCGATAAATAAGTGAGCCAAGATATTTTTTTATCGATATTTAACTAAAAAGTTGAATGAACATTTTTAGTTTAGAGTTAAATAAATTAATTATATGCAATAATAGCGCGCTAAACATAAGTTTTAACATAGAAAATTGGCTGCTCCGGATACAGCTATCGGGCGCTAATAAAAAAACACAGCAACTACTGTTACAGTATGGTAATTTATAATTGAAAATATGAACGAGTAATTTTCTTATATATACATACATTAAGAACAATGTATTGTTTTGGAAAGGCAGAATTTCTATTTATCCAAATCTGTGTGAAAGTTCAGGGACATTGAACCCAATATTTGTTTCAAAATTAAAATAAAATTTATTAATTCGATTTTATCATAAAAAATATTACGTAAGAGAAGTACGTAAAAATAGGAAAATTGTCACTTGGACATACTACAATAGTATGTCGTTTTTCATTATTGTCTTTCAATCAACTATTTATTAAGGGATTGTTCTTCATTGGAATAGAAAAAACGAGGATGTCATTATAAAGATTATAATTTCAACCAAAGCATGTCTGACTTGATCTGTTTTGTCACAGAATCCAATGAGAGTCATGTGGTGTTTACAGTGTGCAAATCTAGAGCGTATAATTATAATCCAATTATGAGCATTTAAGGTTCGCTAACAAAACTTAAATTCATTTTTCTGTTAATCTAATCTGTTAATCTCTAATAAATTTTATTGTTTAAATTGGAGGCTGAATTAATCCATCTCAAATGAATTACATATCCCTTTTGTGTTTTACTAACACAATTGTGCGGGTAGGGCTAAAGTACCATGTATATGTAGTTTTGTATGTTTTTTGAACAAATTTACACATTTGTGAATTCCTTTTTAACTTATGTTCCGTCCGAAAAAACACTATATCTATACACACAGTTGTGTTGGTTTTACTTCAAATCAAGCGAAATTTTTAATGAACAACGCCGTTACATACGTTAATTTTTTACTCACACATTTGTGTGGGTTGGACTAAAATTGAGAAGATTTTTTATTTTTCTAAGGGATATAAGGAAGTACTCGTATATAAGATATTTTTTATAAATTCAATAAACAAGTGAATAGCTTACGAGTTTAGGTTGCCGCTCACTATTTTGTAATTAAAACTATTTTTAAATAGTAGTTAAGCTAGAGATTGGTCAGCATTGTCTGAAAGAAAACGTTTCAGTTCTTTATGGCAGGATAAATAATGACTTACTTTTAAGTTCCGTCTTTATTCGAACGCTAATTTTAAATTGTTTAGTTTGATGTACCATACAAATTATTTTTTTTATATAAAAAATGCGTTGTGTATTTTATTTTGAATAAAAAAAATCAGTTTTTATTTTCCTCTAAATTGTAAAATTTTATGTTTATGTCTTAATCTAATTAATTAACCTAAATTTGTATTTAGTCTTACACCGTTTTAATACTTAATTACCTTTCCGAAACGAATATTTATTTGTGGAGACTTTAAACAGCTTTCACAATAAAACAATTTTTATTTTGCCTTAGAAGTTTGTTTGAAAATCAAACTTTAGAAAAAAATTTACTTTAGAGAAAAAATTGTCTATTGTGAGAGCTCTGTTAAGGTGATGATAACATGTACAGATTTTCCCTTTAAGGCATAAAAATTATGCGCGCTTGTTGGTTAAAACTCAGCCATCTTGAATCGCTTTGAATCAATTCGGATGATTTTGCATACTCATGAACGATGGCTACTAATAAGACAATAAGGCCTGTTTCAGCTGAACTAAGGCAAGCGAACTGACCTATGTTCATCGTTTTTGGTTGTATATAAAAAACTTTTATAAGCCCCGTTTCCCACTTGAGCTAAGTATTTTGACTGATATGAGCTATGTTTTCATTTAACAGCTTCACGTTTTGGTTTCTTTCCAAAGTCAAATAAGAGAAATATTGTAGATAAATCTCAGAGTCTACCCAATCTGTAAAGCAATGTATTTAAATTTTTATTTTCACCTTGGAGATACGAGGGTATATCAAAAAGTCTTGCAATATCATATGAAAAAAAAGAGTGAGTGAGACAACAATATATTTTTCAAAACCATTTTTTGTCGCGATGAAACTTCTAGAAGAACATTTCGATGTAAATTTTACAGTTCGTTTGTTTTTGTCAATTTAGTAACACGTGTTTTGAATTTTTCTTAAAATGAATGAAATTGAATATCGCGCCGTTATTAAATTTTTCTATAAAGATGGACGAAATGCAATTTATGTATTCAACTATATATCAAAAGTTTACGGCGAATCTGCACCATCATATGCCATAGTAACAAGGTGGGTAAAATTATTCAAAAGTGGCCGGGAGTCATTTGAAGACGACAACCGCTCGGATCGGCCAGCAGATGCTATTAGTCGTGAAAACGTAATTTTGGCCTAATCTATTGTATTGGAGGACCGGCGTATTTCTGTTCCGCGGTTAGCGTGGAGACTTTTTCTTTCATACGGTACCACATATACTATATTACAAGACCACCTTCACATGTCGAAAGTAAGTGCGCGATGGGTTCCCCGTTTGTTGAATGCAGAACAACAAAAAAATGCGTGTTCAAACTTCAAAGGCGATTTTAGATATGTACAAAGAAGATCCAGAAAATTTCTTGGATAACATAATAACAGGCGATGAAACATGGCCTTATCATTGGGATCCGGAATCCAAACAAAAATCGATGCAATGGATTAAACGTAGTGAACCACCACCAAAGAAATTCAAAACTCAACCGTCTGCTGGTAAAGTTGTGGCAACAGTTTTTTGGGATGCTGAAGGAATTTTGATAATCGATTATATTGCACCGAAAACCACAATCACAGGCATATATTACGCAGAAGTTTTGCGAAAATTGAAAAAAGCGATCCGGGAAAAACGGCCAAGGAAAGTTATTAAAAAAATCTTGCTTCTTCACGACAATGCACCAGTGCACAAGGCTAATATTGCTCAAGCTGCATTAAAGGGCTGCGGCTTCGTGGAAATTCCGAATCCACCGTACAATCCAGACTTGGCACCCAGTGACTACTTTCTGTTTCCCAATTTAAAAAAAAAACACTAAGGGGCCCGAAATTTTCCAGTGACTATGAAGTACAGTCTGTTGTAAATGAATATTTTATGGAGCAAAAGAAATCTTTTTTTTAGAGGGTTTAGGCAAGTTAATTGATCGATGTGACAAATGTATAAACCTTAAAGGAGATTATGTCGAAAAATAAAAATATTGCTGTCTCACTCACTCTTTTTTTCATATAAAATTGCAAGACTTTTTGATTTGCCCTCGTAATTAATCAGCTCACAATCAGCTATGTTTCTATCCCACAGCTTTAAATAAAGAAATTAAATAAATCGGGACGTACGAGTGTGTTGAGTTACGCTTCGCTAATTCGGTTTCACTTATTTAGGCTTTGCAAAGTAAATCGAAAGCTGTGATCTCAAAACATGCTCACTATGCTAAAAGAACATAGCTTAAGTGTGCAAGGGGCCTTAGCGAGAAACGCAGCTATTAGCATAGTTTGGCATCCACAGCTCATTCCACTGCACATTTGAGTTAATTACATCGCTCTCACATACATTTCAATTCAAATAAAATGCTATATGTCTGCCAAAATATTATTGGAATCACATAGTCACATAGGCGAATATGTACACAATAATAGCAATGTATGTGTGAACGATATAGCTGACTTTTGCAATCCAAAGACAACGCAAGCTAAGTTAGTTTCATCGCTCAAAACAGAAAAACATAGCTCGCGTAGCTTAGCTCAAGCGTGCATCGTTTCATTAAAACTCTTTATTTTCAACCAAGAGCGATGAACTTAGCTGACATCGCTTAGCTTAGCTTAGCTCAAATGTGCAACGGGCCTAATGGGACGATGCACATTTGAGCTAAACTATGCGAGCTATGTTTTTCTGTTTTGAGCGATACAAACTAACTTAGCTCGGGTTTAAAATCAAATTCGAAATACATTTTTTGTTCAACTTGGGTCCAAGATAATTTTAATTTATGAAATATTTGTGCAAGTACAAAATGTGTTTACTTGTGGTCGATCGTCAAGTGTATTGTCAATTAATATTTTTATTGTGTTTTCTTCTGTTTGCATTTTACTTTTCTGAGGGGTATTTAATATAAACCTGAGAATTTTGTTTAAAGGTTGAACGGGTTCTTTATTTTCGTCTTCAATTTGATGTTGCGGACTAGGAAATTGAGATGGTGAGATGGGACATTCATGAGGAATTTGTGGAACTTGATAATTCTTTTAATAAGTTCTTGGAGGCCCTTTTTCATATTTCAATGTTATAGGTGGGAAATCAGGTGTTTTCAATATTCTTGTTGTTTGACTCTCAGTGTTGTGTGTCTGGTTGGAAATCGTACGCGAAACTTTTGGAATCAATTTTTTTTTATTTAAAAAAAATTCGAATTTTAATAAACGCTTGCATCGTGCAACTATGTCATTGACCTTACACTTACAAACAAGATTATTAATTGGCTGGGGAAAGACAGTTTTTTAAATATTTTTGTTCTAAAACTACTTATTTTGAAATCATTAAAATTAAAGTTCTTTATAATAGTTATGCGTTTGGAAGTAACTTTATTCTTGTCGAACACACGACGATGGTCATGCAGCACCGTAAAAAATGTTCTGGTGGATTTACAGTCATTTTTATTTAAGCAGTTTTTGTAAGCACACACCATTTTATCACGCAAATTCACAAAAGTTTTAATACACAAATTTTCAAAATGAACTTTTTATATTTGGCAAGCAATGCGTAAAGTAGGACGGTAAAAGTGAACTGCGAAAGAGTTGGGAGTGCTTCGGCCCCAGAACAGATTGCATAGATTAAAACATAAAAAAAAAAAAAAAAAAAAAACTTTTTATAACGTTTAAAAATAAGAAAACACAAAGCTACATGCGTTACGATTAGACGACAAGCAATAAAATTTTAAGCGAACAAATTTACGAAATTAACTTGCAAACAATTTTTAAATCTTTGTAGTGTGTAGATGTATTATTTCCTTTTACATATATTGAATTGCTGAGTGTGTGCGTGTAAATAAGTATGTATATCATCGGTGGTCTATCTATATAGTTATCGAAACGAAAACCAAATAATGTGTATGTGTTGTACCTACAAAATCATTTAAAATAATCTTTAATTGGATTTAAATGTAGATCGTTTTTATGGACAATCTTCAATTATTTTAGCTTTTTATAATTTTCAGCGAATATTTTAACGTTCAAAATTATTTGTCTATAATTTAGAAAACATTGTTGCAATTCAAAACAAAACCAACTTAGTTGCGATCGGTATTTTCTCTCCATCATCTTTGTTACATTTTCTATTTACTTTTGAGCGTAAAAACTGTTTTGACTTATAATGAGAGCGTCATTATAAGAGTAATACAATGCGATTCATTACTATTTATGATAAGAAAAAAATTTAGTTCCCATTTCTGTTTGTTTTCATATAAAATTATTATTTTTATTACTATTTTATTTGTTAATTATGTATTTGTTAATTATTATTATATATGTTATTTTATTTGTCAATTTGATATGAAAAGAAACAGAAATGGGAACTAAATTTTTTTCGTATCATAAATAGTAATGAATCGCATTGTAAGTATATGTATAGAATTTTTTTTTGTTTTCTGCATGTTGCATTATAAAATATTCTAGCTACATTTAGGAGAAGGTTATGCTATTTAGGCGGATAGGTAATTGCAGAAATTCTTTAAAAAGTTTAAAACGATACCAGTAGTGGTATCTAACATTTCACTCACGAACCTACCATTACATTACTATATAATGATTATACAATGGTAATAGTTAACAGATGTTGTTAAAATTGCCAATTATTCTCCCCTAAAAGAGTTCATTGGCCCAACCTAACCTAATCTCTCACCCTAGTTCATTTGGTTTATAGCTTCCTATTAAATTATAATCGTAAACTAAAGTTTTCGATAAAAATATAATTGAACTCGAATTAAGGGGAGTTATTAACGAGTTCATTTTAATCTATCAAAATATCACAAACAAAATCTAAAACTCAGATTAGATACACCAAAGTTCTGCGTAAACAGTTGCTGCATGAAAAATTATTAAAAATACCATGCTTTAAAAATGTTTATCGTATTTAGCAGTAATAAAATATTGAATGATAACTTCTACAAATGTAGCGTCAAACTAGTAGATGAACCTAACACTGACTCTTATCTTTAGATGTATGTATATCCGTATAGTTAGTGTTCAGTGTGTTTTTGTATTTACTTTCTTATGTACTTTATATGCTTTAATGTTAAATAAGTTATCTTACATACTCATATGTACAAATATGTACACAGAATACTCGTATAGAATGAACCAACAATTGAATAATTTAAAATAGAAAAATTTAATTAAATATGAATAACTTCCGCTAATTGTTAAGGGGATTAATGTGTAATTTTTAATCGAAACAGACTGCTTGTAGACTGAATAATTTATTTATAATTCTTACTGATAAATAGACATAAAGTAATGAACTTTTACTGTTTACATTGCGTCACAAAAAAAACTATTTGAAATTTATCTAAAAATTGATTAGACAAATGTATAAGATTTTACATAGTGTGCGTGTGCAACAAGCTAAATTTTTTAAATTATTTGTTACAGACAGAGCATCCCATTAAAATTAACTATGTGCTATGTGATTATTACAAGTCGCGGTATGGCATGGTTCCTTTTAAGCTTAGCGGCAGCGATGGCATTGGCAGTATCAATTGTGACACCGGAATGGCTAATCGCCTCAAATCCAGTAACTGTTGATAACTATACAAAACCGAAATATGCTTCTGTAGGTATTTACACAAGGTGAGTAGATTTATAAATTATCTAATTGTACATGTTAATTATTTTTTATTTACTCCACAGATGCAAAAAGACTGAGCACCAATATTTTCATTGTGGTGCATTCGATCACGATGGATTTGGCACAGATAGCCTAATATATCCGACGGCATGGAAATTCACAATGTTCTTCATTTCGGTTGGATTTTTTGTACAATCGTTATCGGTTGTATTTACTCTACTTTCGTACTGTAAACAATCGGTATTCGGCAAAAGTATACATACGGTGACGGGTTCTGCACAAATGGTGGCCGGTATTATAGTAATGATATCATTATTTTGCTATCCGATAGCCTGGAATGCTCCACGGGTTAAAAAATTATGCAGTCAAGATTCGGAAGCATTTATGCCGGCTGACTGCAGTCTTGGTAGTGCCATGTATGCAGCTATAGCTGGTGTTGTACTATGTTTTTTAAGTGGAGGTTTCAGTTTAATAGCAGAATCAGGAAATTTAAAATCATATATAAAGCGACGAATAGAAGATGGCGAGAAATTAGTTTGTGTCCTATAAATCATTAAGAATAGGATGTACAGCAAAGGTTAAAGGCTAAACAAGTCAGTTAAATTGTACCAGATTTCGAAAATATTTCATGAAAACTGAACGGAGAGATCCTTACATCTTTTACCAAGAAATTAGTTCAGCCTTAACCCCAATGAATGCGATACCACAGTTATTTAAAACCAATTAAGTAAAATTAGAAACAATAAACAAAAATTTCGCTTTCATCGAGGTGATTAAAGCTCAAAGCTGATCAAGTTCATACTTCATAAATTTCCAATCGCAAATCCCCATTGATGTCTTCCAAATGACGTTTAGTTCTTTAATAATTATAAAATATTTAATAGTTTTGTACTTATTAACTAAGTTAAGTCATATATTTAGATTATATTGTATTATGTACGTACTACTAATTTTATATTTTCCAAAGATTTTTATCAAATTTATTAATGAAAGATTTTTTTATAAAAAAAAAATATATTGATATAAAAAAAACTACATCTCCATTCTTAAAATATATCTAATGACATAATTAAAGGTCAATCTCGACATAATAGATCTTTATCAATATACACAATTATATTATAACATTGTTATTAATGTTAACTATTACAAATAATTAATTTTTATACACTGAAATAAAATTACATTTATCTTTTTGGTCAACCGAAAAGATTGTTATGATGAAATATGAAGCTTTTATTTAAATAATGATCGGCTAACAAGAAATCCTTCCCAAGTAAATCCATTGATTTCAAAAAATATAATTCCAAAATATTACGCAAACTCAAAAAACAACCTTGTGCAAATGTAACATTGCATGTTTGTTAAATAACTTTCCAATTATAAGATTAAAATATAATCCCTAGAAGCAGCTATAACGTTTTATAAAATACTTTATTTAGTGACTTACCCCTAACTAACTACCACCAGCCCTCAAACTCATTACCAAAATGTTATACCTCTAATTCATAAAATCTCATAATTGTTAAATAACTTTGTTTATAGAATTCTTACATTGTAATGGGTCCTATTAAACTCGGTTTATGTCACTAGGTCGTGAATATGACTATTAATTTGACGGTTTACAATAATATACGTTATCAATTTATATCACTTCGGGAATATCCCCGAAAAACCGAAAATAACCTCACAAGAATTAAAAAATCTACTTATTTATCATCATCCACAATTATCCACTCAATTATCAAAATTCTATCCCAATAGTCTTCACAATTATTTAGGATATCACAATTTGGTATAGAGGTAGATCTACTGTAATTTTTAGGAAAAATATGGAACAATATAAGGAGCCCGGTATCAAAGCAGAAATAATGCAAGTTAAAATTATAAAAGTTGAATCAATCAATACCAATTATAGTAGGGATTAGTATCTCCTTATTTACTGGCTCATACGTTATTAATTTTTAAATCAGTAGAATCCGTTTTTATTTTAGGTGCTAGTTATAATGCAAATAATATCTATTGACCTAGGCTTACGACCTCTAAATGCGAACAGTTATTTCATGCACCACTGACATAAATATAATATCAGATATACGACAAGAATAACAGATGTGTGAGCATCGAAAACAGGGAAGAACTAACATCCGACCACTCACCTGTAATCTTGAATTTGACTAAAATGATAATAAAAAACTTGCCTAGGCCTCTAAACCCCTAGGACTACGAGGTCTCTCTGAATTAAAGAAACTTTGGAAAAAATCCTATCAAAAACGATGGCGGATCCTGGGCAGGGATGTTCTAACATCACCATTTTTCGATATTTTATCGAAGTCTACGTCTCTTTCAGCTAGAATTAATTTGACTTCTGTTTCGTTTATCAATTATTTCTTCTCTATTGCTATCACAACCTATAGAATATAATACAATTTATTTTAATTTATTTTACCAATATCTATTTCACTTATTTTCGTTCTACAATCGAAAAACAATTATTTGGTGATAGAAACACAGTAGAAACATCACAATGTTGCAATCTAGCAGGCTGGTAAATGATATACAGTACGTTCAACAAGAGCGTGTACGGCATAACTGTACTTAAAACTATAGGAACCAATATGGGCGGGGCTTACATCGGTTTTATATTGATTCCTCTTTGGCGCTCTTAAAACAATCATAAGTTTAACTGCAACTGTTTAGCGGATAACAAAGGGCCTATTTTTGTATTCAACCTGAGCAAGCAGTGCACTGTCAAAAAATACTCTGTGTTTTTTTATTCAGCCTGAGTAATTTTATTCTGCACACTGCGTTTTTATTTGTGAACTGTGCTTACACCGAGCTTACTCGGTTCTTCAAATTTTACTCTGTAATTAATGTCAGTGTACGAAGAGTGTGCAAAGTAAAAAACAATTTTTTACTCTATGCGCACCGGATAATTTTACCCAGTACAACCTTTGCTCGGTGTACACTACCCGGGGTAAGCCTGATTGCTCGGGGTGAATTAAAAAATAGACCCAAACATGAAAGAAATGAGTGCCATTTATAAAAAACAATTTGAAGCCGTGTTTTTGGAATGGGTACAAAGGGCTATATGTCGAAGGGCCGAATGTCGATCGGCCGAATGTGTCGAAGGGCCGAATGTGTCGAAAAGCCGAATGTCGAAGGGCCGAACGGGTCGAAGGGCCGAACGGATCGAAGAGCCGAACCGGTCGAAGGACCGAACGGGTCGAAGGGCCGTACGGGTCGAAGGGCCGTATTTCTTTTTTTGTTTTTAGAAATATAATTTTTTAAATTTCTTGTGTTATGGAATATTTTGTAAATTCTTATGTATTTTACTATTTTCTCATCTTTGGATATTCATGAAATTATACGTATCCAGACAGCGATACATTTTGGTGAAGGAAAATTTGGTCATGTGGCACCTGAAACATTCGGCACTATGTCAGCCTTCTGATATAGGTATATATACAAAAAATAAAAAAGATAAAAAAAAAATTCTAAGAACAAAACACAATAAAAAAAAAATCGAGTCTTTGATCCATTCGGCCCTTCGATACATTCGGCCCTTCGACATTCGGCCCTTCAACATTCGGTCCTTTGATATCATACCGTGTTTTTAAGCTCACATTCGAAAGGACCAGAAATGTCGGTTGCAAGTGCAACAAAATATATAAAAAGTCGAAATCATTTTTATAGAAGAGGGTTACATATATTTTAATGTATAAAAAAGTTGATGATTTGCCAGATAGAGGCAAAATCCAAACCAATACAAAAAAGACGGAAAGGTTCGGAACCGAACTCTATAAGCATTTTTGTTGCCTATAAAGAGGTGATGTGTGATTTGCGTATTTCAAATATCACACCCACCCACATCCACCTAACTCCATTTACACTCACCCCATCGACCTCAATCCACCATAACTCAACCGACCCTAACCAACCGCAAACCACCACACCTAAAAATTTTTACCACCTCCCACCCACTATCCAACCCCTAAAACTCATCTCACCCGCACTACCCTATACCGCACTATCCATATCAACACCACCTCCATCCCCACTCCTACACACACACCACACAAACCATCATCCATCAAATCCCAATTCCCACACCAAACCCAAAACACCTCATCCCATCCGCCCCCTCCACCCCCATACCACCACTCCTACCACCCCCATAACCACACCATCCACACAAACCCACATCCACACGAGATATATTTTTATTCCACATTCACATGCTCTATGAAACCAAAATAGAATAAAAAATAAAAAAAAATTCTATCAATTTTAAGGAGAGAGGTCAACAAAACCCTTCGTATCTCCGAACATCCTAATCACAGAAATGTCCAAATCAATAGGGCTCTTTCCCATGAATTGCTTGAACTTTTAGTGAAGAAATTAAGTTGATATCTCCATCCATTCTCAAGTTATCGTGGACACAGACGGACAGACGGCAAACCGAAACCATATAGCATTTTTTTTTTAACAAAAATGCTTAAAAACACAACAGCTATAAAGAAAATCGGATCCGCTCGAAATGCGATATTTTAAAACGCGATATTTCGAAACGAGATATGACAAAACGAGATATGGTACAAAACGCAATATTTCAAAATGCGATATTTCAAAACGCGATATGGTACAAAACGCGATATGGTACAAAACGCGATATTTCAAAACTCGATATTTCAAAACGCGTTATGGTACAGAATGTGCATTGCGAAGCGACGGGAGCGCAGCGACCCGATTTATACCGATCCTATATACTCTGGCTCCTATTGATTTTTAAATTCCTATAAACTGAAATTAAATTTCCCCTTCACTCGACTGATATAACCCGATTCTTAATTCCCGTTTTGTACCATATCGAGTTTTGTACTCTGTCGTGTTTTGAAATATCGCATTTTAAAATATTGCGTTTTGATAATTCGCGTTTTAAAATATCGCGTTTCAAATGGGACCCAAACAAAATAGATTATTATCTTCGTTCGATATGTGACGCTATTGGAACTAAAAAATGAAATCAGTAATAATTAAAGTGCTAGAAAATCTCCAGGTTATGGCTTAATAACTTTGCAAATTTTTAAAGTTCATTCCCGAAAGAAAGCTGTTGAATTCCACAGATAAACGTTTGGCATCAAGGGCTTGAATTTAAAACGCACCGCAACAGGTCTCAGCGATTTCACAATTATCAAATCCGACATTGCAAATCGACACTTTTGGGAAATTTGAAAACGAGTACTCTGAGCATGCAAGTAATGATCTAGCTAAATATTACGAGTGCACTACAAGTTGAATGTCTTGGTTATTATGAAATGTGGTTTAAAACCCTCGATGACTGTCATAAGTAGCACTAAAGCATTATATTTGAAAATTGTTCAAATCTTATTTATCTTGCCGAAGTCCAAACCATTTTAGAATATTAGCCTCTTAAGTCTATGGTCTCTATCTAAACAGTATTTTTTTTCATATACGGACGAAGCAAAAATATCAACGGTAAAGAATGAAGAAGGGCCCAAAAATGTACATGAATTACAAAGCTTCCTTGGATGGTGTACCTATTATCATCACCAATCTAAATAAATCAAGCCTGTCTATTAAATCGCACTTTCAAATGCTGGATATAAAATATAAACAAAAGACTAAATTTTCATACATTTTGTACGGGAGATAGTAGCCGTGTTTTTTATTAGCGCCCGATAGATGTATCCGGAGCACCCAATTTCCCATGTCAAAACTTATATTTAGCGCGCTGTTTTTGGATATATTTAATTTATTTAACTCCAAACTAATATTTTTGTTTCAACTTTTAAGTTAAGAATCAATGGGAAATGTGAAAAGGCCTTTATTTTGTAAACCCCTGAAACCAATACAAACTTAATCTTGCGTGCGTTACCATCTGATATGGCTTTCGAATTATTTGCAATCGATTTCTTTGATAGTACACATTCAAAATAATTTCTTATCGGTATATACATTTTTATACACATACATAAAAAAATTACAAAGCGATGTGTAATCAAAAGTTGTAGGGCATACAACATTTTGCTTTGCAAATTTTGCATTTACAAAATGAAACCAAAAATTTCCCGAAATTGTATAGGGAAATTTTCAACCCCGTAAAAAACACAACAACTTGTTTATATTTTGGAACAAACATTTGTATGTTATGTCAAAACTTTGGTATTAAATGGCTGTAGAATGATTTGCAATAGCAACCATTCTTAATTTACTTATATAGGAAATCATATTTAATACAGAAAAAAATTTTATGGGTTAAGTGTTGCTCCCAGAATTTTCTAAATATTTTTAATAGTGAAGCGTATCGCGTAGTTGGTTTTTCTTTGTAATTCTTAATTTTTGCTGGCATTATTAGGAATTTTGATTTGTCCGTAGTCTAAAAATCTCTTGGATATTAGTTTTATCTATGTTATTAAGAGATTTGTTTTGGAAAACATCAAAATTATTCATATACAAATGAAAATAAAACACAAATACAACTACATGATACAAAAATTTCCCTTTGCAAATATTTGCAATCATGTTAGATGGAAACCAATGTTACAATAAAAATTTAAAACGCAGCAAGATGAATTCTTGTTTATAACGCCATGTCAAAATCAATGCCAATCAACCATGCCACACGAGCATTTTTTGTATTTTGGCATTTTTTTTCTACCAATGTTTTGTTCTGCTCTCTCTTAAATAAAATTTTAACTAAAATGAGTCAAAAATGTCCTTGAAATATTTTTTATTTCATTTATGTTTGAGTTGTGTGGTAGAACAGAAAATTTGTTTAAGTCGCAATTAAAACTTGTATCATAGGTAAACGGGGAAAGAAACGAAGAAAAATGCGGCATTTTTTTTTTACGTGTGGCATGAGCCAATTAGTATATTTCAGGTGATAAATGTTTGTTTTATGGATGCATTTATTTTTCATTTTTATGGTATAGCGACACCAGTGAATAATAGCTGCAGTTTCAGTAGAAATTTCCTATTCGGGCCCGGATAGTGCTCGAATAATAAAACACGGCTAGCATTCATCACATTTGATAAATAAAACATGAATTAAAAATATTGTAAAATTGATTTAGTTTTACATAAATCGATGAAAATATATGGGAATTTCGCTGTGCAAAAACAACATTTAAATTAGTAGATTAAAGTAAGTAAGATTTAGTAAATCAAATTTTATAAGAAAATAAGAAGACAAGAAAACAATGTGTTTTGAAAAAAACGAAATCAAATAGAAACGACAAAATAAATTATGAAATCAAAAACAATGAAGAGTAAATTATCGCAATTCAATGGCCAAGATAAAGTAAACCGCATGTAATATCCGAAATAAAATTCGAAGCCCCAAAAAAAATAGTTACCTATTTGCATGATACAAAAAATCACTATCAGATAGGCTCAATAGAAACCGGCTGTCGCTAATATATGTGTTTTGGTGACACCACTTTTTTCGATACACATTTAAACGTTCCCTAGCTGCTACCAGGTTAACACAATTGTCGGAGTATATCCGATAAATATTACATTTTATTTTATTCCCCTCATTGTCTGTCTAAAGTTTTTTAATGTGTTTGAGTTGAGTATATAAGAAAATAATAAATTTATTTCACCAATTTAGTTGTTATTTTGAATACAAGCTATTGAGCCTACCTATAAGAAAAATTTTTGTATCATGGCTATTTGTTAACTTTAAAATAATAGCCGTTTGCAGTTCATCATAACTGTTCGCCGTTTTTGTCCCGATTTCAGATACGAACAAAAATCGTAAATATTTGAATCGAAATATTATTCTTTATGGATTGATCAACGTTTTTATAAGGTTTAGGTCGTTTATCAACTTTTATGGAACCATTCATAAATTTTCAATTAGGCTTCATATTCTATTAGAAACAATTAAAGTATTAAAAAAATATGTGGAACGGTTATTGAAAAGTATGCATAGTATCGATTTTCGATTATGAGTAAGTTTTGTTCTTCTATTTCGATATGATCATGCACGGATGACCGCCTCGTATCAATATCTCCCAGATTCCGAAACAAATTGAATTTTGCTCTCGGTCTTGGTGTCTGTTGTAACAAGTTGCTTTCATAATTTTGGGTTTGACATTTCCTTTTGTTTACGATATCATCATAATTATAGATAGAACGTTAATCGTAACCGGAACGCAATATTTAAACGGTTCAATTCATCGTTCTATTTCGTTTCGATAAAATTAAAACTTCTGCTCAAGAATCGCCTAACAATTATGTTTTAAAATATTTAAAATGAAAATGTAATATCATTTCAAAATTGAAGAGATTCGTCATAGGTACACTAGATTCCATTGTATCGCAATCGTGGTGGAATCATTCAGTTTACCGGATGAAGTCTCGCTATATTTTTAGTTGTGCGGATCATTATGTTGATATAAGTTTGCAAAGAAATCTAATTTTATAATCTACATTGTTTAATTAAATGATACTTGGGAGAGGAATAATAAATCACTATTGGCCGTGAATAGTGATTCTAAAATAAAGGAGTGACCAATGGGAGACCAAACAATTGCTACACAGCTTTTGGATTCGACGCGTATTTTACACACGAGAAAGACCCTAATTACACTAATAAAGACACTCGAAAGAGAATCGAAGAAGGTCACTGTTGGTGAAAAAATGACTTACAATATTACAAGACACCACACGGCTTACCACAGGCACGTGGCGACAAATACCCATGCATTTAACGTTCATTGCTGGTATACAATTGAAAACGTTGTTGCTACTTTAAATAAATTATATTTTCTCTACTGAATCATCAAATCAAGCCGTTTGGTAGTAATTCATCGTTTATTGAAGACCAGCTATCGAAACGAACACTATCTGTGTTGCTTCATCGTTTATCGCCGCTGAAAATGACACCACATTCGCAAAGAAAAAATTATTTTGGTAAATGACTAAGAAAAGCATTGCTCTGTAATTTTCCTTAAGAATAAAATATTTTTAAATTGCATACAACTATTATGTCTTTTCTGTCTGTGACCACTATGGTGTTCGAACGATGTTACAGAATCAAGTACATACTGTATATGAACATTTTATAGGGATTTTACGCACCCCAATTTGTTTCATCTTTCTGCTGAAAATCAAAGAAGGGCTGCTGAATGTCTATATTCATTCGACATTGTACCCAGAAACTGTGCAAAGTCTTGGCATGCGTACCATAAGGATAAGTTCCTTGGATACGGCATTACATACCCTGGTTCGAGGAATTCAGAAGTCACTGGAATTTCAAGAATTCTTGTTGGTGGCGTTTGACGATATCGAGGGCGCTTTCAGTAACGTGAAGGTGGAGGCAATTATATGGAAGGATTGTATAGCCACTTAAGATTGAAGACCCAGTAACCAGGCTGATTAATCACTTGCTAGGTAGCAGAAGGGTTATAGCAGGGATGGAGGACTTCTTTGGAATGTAGTAATTAATAGACTACTATTGGAATTGGAGGAGGAAAGAATAGGTGTGGTTGCTTATGCTGTTGACATTGCTGTCTCAGGTAAGCACCTGGGGTACAATCATGTGATGCAGAATGCGTTATCAATCACTGCGGGTCGAGGCAGCAGATGTGGATTGGGGAATAACCTATTTAAAAAAGAGATGGTCCTTTTTACTAGGATATATAAAATTTCGGCAATGGTTCCACCAAGTCTGAATGGTACTATGCTGGTTCTTACTGATAAGGCGAGTAGTAAGCTCAGTTGGAGACTGTTATGTATTGGATTACCGACCTTCGACTGTAATAAATATCGGGCAATACTTCTCTGTCCTTTGTACAGATATATAAAATAAACATGGCAGCATTCTAAAATGGACTATATAATAAAGCACACCATGTAGAATATTAATAACAATAAATGTATATAATAATTACTGTGTGGTTTCATTAAGTATATAATAATTGGCGACGAGAAGGCGAAATTACGCGTGTGTCTAAATAGATATACGCATATATAAAAGTGAATAAAATAATAAAAATTAATTACCGCATATTACAATATGGCGGATGAAAACCAAATCGATGTTCCGGCGTTGTTAAAGTTGCTACAAGAATTACAAAATGGCAATCGGGATACAAATATACAATTCGGTACATTTAATGAAAATGAGGAAACATTTTCATTATTTACAAATGCGATCTGTTACAACAGAGGAACGCAAAGTACAAATATTAATTAATTGCATCGGCACTAAGCATTATCAATTGCTTAGTAGTTTAACTGTGCCGGACTTACCAAATACAAAATCATATGAGGAGTTAACTGGAATGTTGGAGAATCATTTGTGCCCGAAACCAAATGAAATTGCAGAGCAGCATAAATTTCTGCTTAGAACACAACACGAAGGTGAATCAGTGGCAACATACGTGTCAGAGTTGAAACGTTTAAGTGTTTTCTGCAATTTTACATGTACATCCTGCAATAAGAGTACAGCAGAAACTCATTTAAGATCTCAGTTTATACGGGGCATTAGTGACGCGGATACTCGCCAGCGTTTGCTAGAAGAAATTCAACCCAGTATGGATAGAATTGTGAAAACGGCATTAGCAATGGAAGCATCAAAAATTCAAAGTCAATCAATGCAGAAGGTACACCAAGTCAAGGAGAGCGCCGAGATATATCAGAATGAACGGTGGCCAAAACGAAATGAAAATACGTCGAAGAGTTTTAACGATGGTGGCTCAGGCAAGGGCGACAGCAACAATAGACAATTAACTTGCTATAGATGTGGAAAACCAGGGCACAAAGCGAATGATTGCAGAAGCAAGGATAAATTATACTGCAATCAGTGTAAATTAGCGGGTCATGCTTCAAATGTATGCATGAAGAAATACAAAAAAAGTTCCAGCACAAATTATACGAATTCAATAAAAATCATTGATAATGATAATTGTCAAGAAATAAATGCACTGCAACTGATTACAGAGTCTGGTGAGAGGAGCAAATTCCTGATACGGGTTTCAATTGAAGGCAAACCATTTGAAACGGAATTTGACACGGGATCGGCCATATCGACAATCAGCGAGAAATTATTGCACAGTAAACTACCAAAGGTCAACATATGGCCAACTAATACGAAGTTAAAGGCATACAATGGTAGTATCTTCCCAGCGTTGGGGGTAGCAAAGGTATCAGTTAGCCATGACGGTAAATCTATACGAGGAAATTTATATATTGTGGATGACAGATTCGATAGTATCCTTGGTCGGGAATGGATAAAAGTATTGCAACTATTACCCCCATCGGATGTCAAAAGTATTACAACCGTGAACGTAGACGTCAACAAACTGGAGAAAGAGATCTTTGAAAGCAATGACGATTTATTCAAAAAAACAATTGGTACAATTCCACAGTTTAAAGGTCAATTGAAACTTCGTGAAGGGGTTTCTCCAATCTACATTAAACCAAGGCCAGTTCCGTACGCTATACGTCATTTGATTGAAGACGAAATTGAAAGACTGGAAAAATCTGGAACATTAGAAAAGGTCGAACATTCGGACTGGGGAACACCAGTTGTGCCAATAATTAAGTCGGAAAATCAGATCAGATTGTGTGCAGATTACAAAGTGACACTAAATAAGGTAATAATGGATGACAAATACCCAATTCCTAAAATCGAAGACATGATGCACAAGTTGGCCAATGGTAAATATTATTGCGTGTTCGATGTGCATAAAGCCTATTTACACATGGCTATGAATGAAGAAAGTGCACTAATGCAAACAATAAGCACGCATAAAGGCCTTTACAAGGTTCATAAACTAATGTTCGGAGTAAAAACGGCACCCAATATCTGGCAACGCTTTATGGATGAAAAAATAACAAATGATCTCAGTGGAACACAATGTTTTTTTGACGACATTATTGTCGCCGGTCGTACATTGCCGGAGACGATGGAACGAGTACAGGCCCTATTACAAAAATTACGCCGATATAATATGCATCTAAATTACGAAAAGTGTAAATTATTCAGAGAAGAAATTACATACTTGGGCTATACAATAAGTGAGGCCGGCATACAAGAATTCGGATAAAACTAAAGCAATCGCTGAAATTGCACAACCGAAGGACGTGTCGGAATTGCGTCAATTCATTGGGATGGTAACATATTATAATAATTTTATCTCCGATATGGCAACAAGGCTAAATCCGCTTTACAAATTATTACGAAATGATGTGGAATTCAGGTGGGATGAAGGGTGCCAACGAGCATTTGCTGACATTAAGACGGAATTACAAAGCGAATCAGTATTGATGCCGTATGAAGAAAAACTCCCATTGATTTTGGCAACTGATGCTTCCCCTGTGGGAATTTCTGCAATATTATCACATAAAACACCAACTGGGGAACGACCAATTGCGTATGCGTCTCGAACGTTTTCAAGAAGTGAGTCAAATTATAGCCAGCTTCATAAGGAAGCGACAGCTATTTACTGGGCGCTTCTAAAATTTTTCAATTATTGTTATGGACGCGAATTCACTTTGATTACGGATAATAAACCTTTAGCAATGATATTGAGCCCAGATAAAAGCCTACCGACATTAACATCACAACGACTACTAAGTTACGCGCAGTTCCTATCCGGTTTTAAATACAAAATTGTACACAAGGAGGCAAAAAACCACATGAATGTAGATTTTCTATCTCGGCATCCGGTGGTGGAAACCTATCAACCAAGCGACAAAGAAGAACTTACAGTGTATCAATTGTCGGAAGATATTCTACCAATAACGAGTGGAACAATTTCGAAGGCAATGAAAAGTGATAACATTCTATGTGATCTATACAACCGTCTACAGATTGGAAGTAATTTAGAAGGTACACCATTTAAGGGGCAAGAAGCTGAACTAACACCACAAAATGGATGGATTTATAAAGGTATCCGGATATTAATTCCAATCACACTACATAAACAAATCCTTAACGAGTTACATATGGCACATATTGGTATCGTCAAAATGAAAGCACTAGCACGGAGCTATTGTTATTGGACAGGCATAGACTCCGATATTGAGGCAATGGTGAAGAGTTGTAGAGAATGCGCGAGAGTTGCAAAAGAACTATCGAAGGCGCCTATACATACGTGGGAACTTCCAACTATGCCTTGGCAACGAATACATATTGATTTTGCGGGGCCATTTATGGAACATTATTTTATGGTGGTAGTGGATGCAAGAACAAGATGGTTAGAGGTGGTGCCCATGAAAAATATCACAAGCTTCCACACCATTAGATCATTACGCGAAATTTTTGCACGTTTTGGCTTGCCACCAATAGTGGTAACGGACAATGGTACTAATTTTACGTCTAAGGAATTCCAAGATTTCTTACGAAGCAACGGTATCACACATAAGCGAACGGCTCCAGCACATCCATCCACCAATGAACAGGCAGAAAGAAGTGTCCAAACATTAAAATTTGCATTACGGGCCGCAATGAATGATCCAGGAGATCTTCATTTGAAACTACATCGATTCTTACTGCAATACAGGAAAATAATTAATTCAACAACAGGGAAAAGCCCAGCTGAACAAATGCTACGATTTAATTTACGATCGATCATCGATTTAATTAAGCCGACAGAGAGGGTAAATGATTATACGAATATCAACCCATCAAAGTGTACAAGACGGGAGCTGAGCATAGGCGATACAGTTCAAATCCGTTGGTACCAAAATAAAACGATCAAATGGAAATTTGGTAAGGTAATACAGAAAGAGGGTTTCTTACACTATCTGATTGAAGTCGAAGGAAAATTTCATCGCCGACATATTGACCAAATACGTGCAACGGGGGTTGAAGGAAATACAGAAGGTTACTCGAATATATTAAAAAAGTATTCAAATACAGATGAACCGATGGTTACAACAGATGGCGTTTATTCTACGAAGAACAACGATGATGAAACTACTACAACCGGAATGGAAAGTAAAGAACTTACAAATGAATTAACTAATCGGCAATCAAGGGAGTCGCAACCAGTGGAAGTTGCTTCATCAACGTCAACCTCAAGGGCAAGCAACGGGTAGTATACAAAAAGAGGTTGAAATTAAATCTGGGCATATACGAATGGATGAACCAGATAGTCTTATAGTCCGACGGTCAAGCCGAGTGTGTCGACCCCCTAATAGGATGGATTTATAATGGGTGAAATTCCTTTCGCCGGGAAGACTGTTATGTATTGGATTACCGACCTTCGACTGTAATAAATATCGGGCAATACTTCTCTGTCCTTTGTACAGATATATAAAATAAACATGGCAGCATTCTAAAATGAACTATATAATAAAGCACACCATGTAGAATATTAATAACAATAAATATATATAATAATTACTGTGTGGTTTCATTAAGTATATAATAAGTATATAAACACGATAGAAAGAGTGAGGAATTCCACTGTGGCACTCTACTCTTGTTAAAAATGACATCGGAAAGAAATGGGGCTTGAAACAGGAGCTGGTGCACGGGCTTTACATGGAAGTTATAAGGCCCGTACAGCTGTATGGTGCGTGAGTTAATGGTGGCCAGCTCTGGAGAAATTATCATACAGGACCATGATGGCGAAGGTGCAGAGGGCAGCCGGTTTTATCATTAGTGGGGCGCTGAAAACGACACCTACTAGTGCCTTAGAGGTCATGCTGTACCATCTCCCGTTTGATATTAGCGGTAAGCAAATGGCGGTCAATACGGCCGCCCTGCTGTTGGCGATTTCGAGATGGGCTTGCTTGTAAAAAGAACACTCAACTATAGTCAATTCTGTGAGATATGAGTTGAATTTGGACTATATAACAATCCTGATGTGCTTTGGCAAGCGTTTTAAGGTGATTCTCTCCTCTATGGAGGATTGGAAGTGTGGTCTCATTATGGAGACCGGGACAATTAATTCTTCACCGACGGCTCCAAGCTCGATGACAGAGTGGGAGCTGGGGTGTTCTGTGGGAAATTAAGTGTAAGTTTATCTTTTCGTCTATCTGATTACTGCAGCGTGTACCAGGCTGAAGTAACAGCGATTGAAGAGGTCATGAACTGGTTGAAACACAGAGTAGTATCGTTGACTGATATCACTATCTATGTGGTTAGTCAGGCGGCCATTCTTCCACTGGTTTCAGTTTTCCTGGTGTCAAGGGTAGCGTTGGATTATCGCACATCTCTTAACGAGGTGAGTGAATTATTCAATATCCAGTTGGTCTGGGTTCCGGGCCATTCTGACGTTGAGGGAAATTTCCGGACAGACGAATTGGGTTGCGAGGCAAGTATGGCCTGAGCTGAACTTCAAGCGCGGGAAGCGTGGTTTAGGTAGACTTGTAAGGGTACTTACCGGACACTGCCTTTTCAAAGATCATGCGAGAAGGCTGGGTCTAGATGCGAATGACTTCTGCAGAAGCTGCAGGGACGAGGAGGAGGAGGAGACCCTTGTTCACTTCTTACTCTCATGTTCTGTGCTAGCTGGCAGAAGACATGATCACTTGGGCAAATACACTATGGGTAGCCCGGTCAATTCCGGGATCTAAAATTTTATGTTATGTTATGGTATCTTTGTTTTTCAGTACAAATTCCAATAGGAAGCGGGGAAATAAAATAGCATAGCAGCAATTTTATGTTACGAGAATCGGGCCCATTAATTACCATTTTCCATATTATTCGCCATATCTTCTGTCCAAATATTTCAAATATGTTTTTTCTCTGAACTAGCTATCTGAAAAAAATTCAGATAGAAAAATGACGATCTGAGAATAGTCAGAGAAAATAATGGGCCCGGTTATCGTGTCATAAAATTGCTATTAGGTCCGATTCTCATGGCATAAAAATGCTGTTGTTATTATATTTCCCCGCTTCTTATTGGAATTTGTATTGAAAAAATAAAAATTATATAACATAACATAAAATTCTAGATCCCGGAATCGACCCCATTAGTAAGAAATTCTTTATAATCGCAAGTCAATCCGCAAAATAATTTACCATTTAAAATTAAGTTGGCCGTTATTAAAAAAACAAAAATTACATTCGTTCTCTCGACAATTTCCATACTCGCCTTCTCTGTACGCTTTGGTGCTGTCGATCTATTAACAAAAAAATGACGTTTCGTTTCAAAACAGTAATGGCTGCCACTTGTTAAGCAAAATAAACAAATAATTTATAAATATTCGAATATTTATCAAATAATTTTATAATGTTTCCACAAATAAAAAATTTAACCTATATATTGATAGTGCTGTTATCAGTTTTTGTTGCAATTGGTGAGATTTCTGTTTGTTTATAAATTAAGTTGATAAAAATAGGGAGTGGCTCACACCCAACGCAACAATTTACGATTTACCATGTTCATTATTCCGCAGGTTATTCGATCAGATGCTATCAATGTAGCACACAAACGGATGGCAAACGTGTTGATAGTTGTGGCGCTTATAAAAAATTCAATAAAACCGAGCACATTGCAATTGAATGTAGCAGTGATGAATCACATATGCCCGGATCGTTTTGTATGAAAGTAGTTCAACAAGGGCCACGAGGATTTATTTGTAAGTTTTAAAATTCTTGTTAGACGTACGATTATTAAATAAACTAAACTTTTTGTTATATTTTAAAAGGGGATGGCCGTTGGCGACATGTAATTCGACGTTGCGCTTCTGTAGCTGAATCAGGAGTTACTGGCGTTTGTAATTGGGGTGTTTACGAAAATGGTGATTATTGGGAAGAATGCTATTGTGCAGAAGATTCATGCAATTCCGCTATTAAAGTGGATTCCATGAAGTTCTCGTTTATTACAATATTCGTTCCAATCGTTATTTCGAAATTATTTGCTCATTAAGTGGGCCCC
Organism: Nephrotoma appendiculata; assembly: GCA_947310385.1. NCBI lineage: Eukaryota > Metazoa > Arthropoda > Insecta > Diptera > Tipulidae > Nephrotoma > Nephrotoma appendiculata. The sequence goes on from OX371224.1 coordinate 199,714,700, forward strand.
GCCAGTACATGAAAAAACTGAAGGTTTATTTTTAGCAGATTAATTCAATTAGAATAAGCACAAACTAGTTTTTAATTAGATTACAATTTTATACAAAATAAAAAAGGGAGCTATTTAGCGAATCAGTACTACATCAATATTACGTATAAGACATTTAAGTGATCCGCGCGAATGTATGCTAATTTTCGGATTTAAGAACCCTTCTGCCAATTATAAAAACAATTTTGTATTGTAGTTATTTGTTCGCTACTTAGTCTTCAAACGATTCCGTCCATTTTAAACAGCATTTCTTTAATGATTTAATGTCCTTGCCCCATCAATACTTTGATTATTTTTAGTTTATTTGTAGGTTTAATTTTTAGGTAAATCAATTTATTAAAGCAAATACTATTGCATACATCCTTAACGCCACAATCATATAAACGTGCGTATTTTCAAATTTAGATTCTGCATATAAAGCCATTGTGGTAATTGTAATTTCGAAGAAACAATAGTTTTCGATAAATTCGAATCGATGAATTAATGTAGTTGTAGCGAGCTACTCAGAACTAACCAATCTAAATATGTATCAAATATACATTCCATCCAACAGCTACTCACAACTATTTTGCTAACACCAATCGAACTCGGCTAAATGTCGCAATGTATAAATCCATCTATAGCCGCGCACTTGGTTACATTCTAACAAAAGAGGACGGTTATGAAGTTTTTATCGTTGGCATTCGCAGAGGACAATTATGTAAAATAAATATTTTACAGACAATAAAACAGAGACGTGATTCACTGAGCCAGAATAAATACAACATACTTGTATATGTCAAGTCCAAGCAGAGGCAAATGTTGCGGTTACTTCCAATTTTTTCCCTAGAGAATCCTGTTTTTTCGATGAATGAACAGGTTTTTTTTTTAGTGCTAGCCAGTACTTCCAAACCAACCCATCAACTTTACAAAAACAAAACTAAAAATTCAAAAATGGACGGTATATTTTGAGGCAAATTTACAATTAATAACTTAAAAATACTAAGCTAAATTCTAAATTCTTGTACATATTTTGGTAGAAATCATGGTAAGAATTTCTTTACGACTAAGAAAGCACTTATCAACGAAACGATTACAAATAAGTTGGGATTAGTTGTGCCACTTGAATTGCATCCATCCTTACTGTTGCACGTACAATACTCCATAAAAATATTATAGGTCCCTGTTCGCATAATACAAAACCGTTCGTCACCTTCGATTCCTGGTTCACCCATGTAAGCGCAACTTCGAAAATATCGCCACTCCCCGTGCGCCTTTTGCCGAATTTTTCGACACATCGTTGCCTTAACACCAGGCAAATGTTCCAATTCTTTACTCTGCGTACAATCTTTAATAGCCAATGAACTATTATCAAATGGATCACCACATTTTATGTCTGAATCAGAACGGCAGTCCCAACATTTAATTCCAAACACTGTAAACAAATAAGAAATTAGGTTATGTGAAATCTGGGCGGTGCCCCTTTGATTGGTATAACTCTATGCCAGATTTTCATCATAGATTCTTGCAATTGAATATTTTTATGTAAAACCTACATTTTTGCAACTATTAATGTTTATAAACAAAACATTATCAGCTCATAATAAAAAGCTACTGATAAGAAATAATAACAAAGATAAATCACCTGTTGCTGGCACGTAAAACAATTAACACAATTCCTTACCTGTTTGATACATAAACCCAGCCAAAACCAGCGTAATAAACACAAAATGATACGAATTAAATTTCATTTTTTTACTTTAATTAATATTGGAATGTGAATTAATTTATAAAATAATAAAAACAATTAAAAACTTCGTTCGACGATCATCAGAAAATTATTCTAGACATCAAAACACAACTACTTTAAATGGTATAAAACATTGTATTGTACCTTGGTCTAAATTATGAATGAAAATTTATATGGTTATAGTTAAAATTCTAAATAATAGGTGTCACTTATTTAAGCTGTGTTTCTAGGCCAAACTCATCATACTTCAATTTCTGCATCCATGCTGCGTTTCCACACTTTGATTCTTTCGTCGTGGTTCTTTTCTCGTTGCCTTCCCCTTCACAAACAAAATTTTTATTACATTGAAAAATAATTATCGAGGCCAGTTTTGAATTTAGTTGTGTTTTTTTATAGAATTCCCATAGCAAAAAATAATTATGCATCATAGGTGGCCTTTTTATCAGTAGTAACTAAATTCGCGTTGGCGCACCACTATAAAGATAAATATTTCTAGGACATCTTGTTTAATTGTCGTTTTTGGGTTAATTTTTTTTGGGCAATTTTTTTAGTTGTGTTTTTGGGGTTCGATTCCCGATGGTGACAAGGAAAAAAATTCACGGCTGGTTTAGGATCAATGAATTAATCACTCATTATCCGAAATGAAAATATGATTTTGAAACCTGACTTGACCAAATCCCTTTATGGGATATAGTGCCAGAGAGAGAGAGAGAGAGAGAGAGAGATAACGTAAGGGTTGATGGCCCATGAACATGTTAATCAACAGCCAACACAGGCGGATTTTTCAAATTTAAATGAAAAAGTTATATGTATTATCTGAATAAAAATATAAAAATTACAACACATCTAATTTCAATAGAAAAGTTTTATTAATCCCATGTAAAGTGCTATGGAAAGCTGCTGTATTTGTCTGCGATGAAGTGTGTTAGATTAGTAAGGAAATGTATATGGAATATACCCGAGTTTCCGACGAAATTCCACCTTATTTCCACTTTGATTTTTTCTCGTTTTAGTTGGGATTCACAACAACACCGGAATTTGTGTGACCCTTTTTCTTGGCGAGTAGTACGAATTTCCATATACACAACATGGTTTTTTCCATAGAAAGAGCGAAATTTTTTTGAACGCGAATGTAAACGGAATTCCATCAGCATTGCATATTGTGAAGTACGATAACGAAAAATCGGCTTTAGCTTAATCGTGAAGCAAAAATTCCCTGCAGTTTGTTCTGAGACCAAGACTCTCCCAACTCTTTACGCCGTTGTCAGCTGATTGATGTCTTGATTATTATTAGTATCACTAAACGGAGTATTTTAGTTTTGGTTACGATAAAAAATACTAAACTGAATTTTTTACGAAAAATTATGGCAACACAACAACAATTTGTTTTGCAAAATATATTTTGATACGACCCCATTTGTACTGTTTATAATAACTATTAGTTCTCATCTGAATGCATTGCAAATAATTGCAAAGGGAAATTTTTGATTCATTTAGTTGTATTTGTGTGTTGTTTTCATATGTATATGTGACGTTTACCAAAACAAATATTTTAACAACAACATAAATAAAACTAATTTACAAGAGATTTTTGGTTAATGACCACAATACAATTTAGAAATAACGGCAACAAAACTAAAATCTAAAAATGAACTATTAAAAATATTCATTATATTCTGGGAGCAACAATTTAAACCAAATAAAAAAAATAAGGGAAATTTTCCACTTTTTGTGTGAATGAAAAATTTACAATGCAAAAAGATGTATACTCGACTACTTTCGATTGCAATAGCAATTCGCTTTGTAATTTTTTTATATGTGTGTATAAAAATTTATATACCGACATGAAATTTTTTTGAATATGTACTATAAAAATTAGTAATTTAAAATCGATTACAATTAATTGCAAAGGAAGCTCAGATGAGAACGCACGTGAGAGTTCAACCAAGTCTAACACAACCAAGTTGAATCCAGGTTAACTTTTATATAAACAAGTCAACTTGTAGTTAGCTCGACTCAATCCAAACAATTTTTTAAGTGGACTCTGTTTTAAAATTCTTATTATTTACCGGTTGAGTCGAAAACAACACAAAGACAAAACCAAAATAAATGAAAACAAAACGAATATTTAAATTTTATTTTGTTTGTACTGCGGACAAATGTACCTAGCTACTACAGTAAATTTTTGTGATTTTCCCGATTTTAAATTAATTGCATTCATTTAGACATTTTAAACTTTCAACTTGATCCTAAGATAACTCTCCTTTATTAGCGATAACTATACATAACTCTCCATTATTAGCGTCAAAAAGATAACTTCGAGCAAAGAAGTATGTAATGTTATAAAGAGTAACGAAACAGAGAAAACAAATTCACCAAAAAATTCATGGGCTATGCAGTTTTAATGGGTTATACAATGTACTTACACATTTTTTTTTTGTATCGAATATTATCATTTTCGTGGCTATTGATAGAATACGATAAAATATACGGTAAATAAAGATGTGTATGTGTATTTTTAACCCATTTAAATTGCATAACACACGCATTTTTTGATGAAAAATCATCCTTTGTTTCATTACTCTTTACAACATTAAATTCCCTTTGCTACAAGTTAACCTGAAGATAACTCATGTTATAGTTATCTCGACTCGTATCATAATCAGTGTAATTCTCACAAATAGTCGATCCATATTTTCGTCTCGTTCTAGTTTCACAACAGAATATATATGTGGTTTTACTTAAAAGCTTTTTATATACATGGAATGCTTTAATGGCCCTATTCCATAGGAAAAATCTGCTGTCAGTAAAAATAAAAGCGAGGAAAAAATATAGATTTTACTGGTTGTGTACAAAACAAAAAATGTTGTCAGTAAAATTTTATTGAGAGAATAGTCGTGATAGTGTTAGTGTACTGCCATAATACTGCTATAAAAAATTAAATTGAAATGTTTTTTATTGCAGCATTGTTCACACATCTACAAAAAATGTATATAAAGATAAGAAATTTGTCTCACACTCATACAAAATAAGTCGTTTGCCATTTTTATAGTCAAATGTCGATTTGTTTTATTTCGCGTTGAAATTTGTTAACGTTAGTGGTTTTTGCGGTACATAAATAAAAATTAAAATATATAAAAAAATCGAATTGTACGAAAATGTACAAATTAAAACTTTTATGAAATATTTAGGTTACTATATGTCAAAATGTAAAACCATAAAATTTTACTATAAAAATGAGATACAAAATATATAAAAAATATTTCTGTTCTTTGTTTATGAAGTTTTAAACTTTTTTGTTTTGGTTTGCCTATTATCAGTAAAAATATTGCTGTCAGTAATTTTTTTTTCATGGAATTATGCGTGGATTCCACAGTGAAACAATTTTTTTCAGTAAAAAATACTGAGAAACCGAAAGAGGAGAGTATACATATTAAAATTACTGGATCCGCTCGAAACGCGATATTTTAAAACGCGATATTTCGAAACGAGATATCCCTTTTGTGTTTTACTAACACAATTGCGCGGGTTGGGCACAAGTACCATGTCAAAAATTTAGTTTTGTATGTTTTTTGAACCAACTTACACATTTGTGAATTCCTTTTTAACTTATTTTCGTCCAAAAAAAACACTATATCTATACACGCAATTGTGTTGGTTTTATTTCAAATCAAGCGAAATTTTTTATCAACAACGCCATTACATACTATTGATTTTACTCACACATTTGTGTGGGTTGGACTAAAATTTAGCCAATTTTTTTATTTTCTCGGTTGAAAAGGGATATGATAAAACGAGATATGGTACAAAACGGAATATTTCAAAATACGATATTTCAAAACGCGATATGGTACAAAATGCGATATTTCAAAACGCGTTATGGTACAGAATGTGCATTGCGAAGCGACGGGAGCGTAGCGACCCGATTTATACCGATCCTATATACTCTCGCTCCTATCGATTTTTAAATTCCTATAAACTGAAATTAAATTTCCCCTTCACCCGACTGATATAACCCGATCCTAAATTCCCGTTTTGTACCATATCACGTTTTGTACCATATCGTGTTTTGAAATATCGCGTTTTGAAATATCGCGTTTTGTACCATATCGCGTTTTGTACCGTATCACGTTTTCAAATATCACGTTTTGAAATATCGCGTTTTGTACCATATCGCGTTTTGTACTCTATCGTGTTTTGAAATATCGCATTTTAAAATATCGCGTTTTGATAATTTGCATTTTTAAAATATCGCGTTTCAAATGGGACCCTAAAATTACGTTAGAGTGACAAAGCCAAACAAAAGTTGCCAGAGTATTGAGTTTCATACTTTTTATGGCAACATTTTCCCCAGTAAATTTTACTGAAGTTTTTTATTTTCGTTTCTTTCTAACAAGTAAAGGATTTTTTTTTCTCGTATTAATTTTACTGAAAAAAAGTGTTTCACTGTGGAATTCACGCATTAAGACAAAATTTTAGGAAATTCCACTTTATGTCAAAACCAGCAAAAATTAAATGAAATCATGTACGGTATAAATTTTATTTAAATACAGTAAATTATTTTATATATGAACATATACATATGACTATTTGATTTTATATCAACAATTCAACCTACATTATGTCATCATTCTTTAAGCAAAACCATATGCTATTATGACGTTAATAAATAAAATTCTTAAATGTTTTTTTTTATAATTAGTACATTTATTCGATAAAAAATTCGCTCTATATAAATTATAATTATACAATTATTGTAATTAAATTCTTTTTTTTTTATAACAAAAATTATAAAAAAAAATATTTTTTTTTCTACTACACAAAAATGGCTTATCTCGTAGTATTAATAAAAAACCCTAATAATTATATGATTAATAATTATATTAATAAACAGTCATAAAGCTTAACGATTTTTGTAAATTAAATTTAAAATTATTCTCTATAAATAATAAAATATACATCGTGGTTGCGTTCTCTATCGTCTGTACGGTTGTTTTGAGTATAACCCACGTTCGGCTTCTTCTTTGATTACTGTAAAGTGACTGTACACAACAATCCATAAGTACACGTATATTACTGAAAAGTAATTTTAAATTAATAAATAAATATCCGAGTGGAAATTAGTTTAATAAATACTTACTCGTTGATATTATGCCGAATACCAACACCAGCACTCCCACTAATACAAATCCGTCAATGAAATATATAACGGCGGCGTAGATGATCGAGACGAGTAAACCAACTGCCAATACGATACCCAGAACAACCCATGGTAACATAAGGAAGTAGTTTCTCTGTAAATAAAATATAAACGAGTAAGCGTTACTGAAAATGAACTAACGGTCTACACATGTTTAAGTTGGTCATACCTGAACAATTCCAACAATTAATAGGATGGATATCAAAATGGTCATAGCCAAATTTATAATTACGATTACTTTAACCACCCATGCTGGTAGCCAATCCAGCAGTATAGTTTTGAATTCCACACGGGTCACAAATACCAGGAGTATAGTTAACAGTGATAATATAATTCCAAGTATACCGGTTACTATTGACCCCGACCTCAGGGAATTACATCCACAGCATGAATTTACTATTGGCCCAGCCATTCTGTTCGTTTATTGTGTTGACTTGTTAGATAAACTAAAAGTAAATAAAAAACAAATTTTATTTAAAATAAATTAAAAATATTAGTTAAAATATAAAGTTTTATTTTATAAACAGGCAAATTATTTCCTAACTGTAAAAGTAAGCTACCTAAATAATTTACAAGACAAATATTTATGTTTTTAATGAAACAATTCAGTCTTTTATCGCTTGTAAAGCATTTACATTTATTTATAGGCAACTTTTATTACGATAATACTTGAGCTACGCTTGTAGAGAATTAATTTTTGTTACTACCTTTACCGTAACCAGTTTTATTAATCAACCACTTACAAGTTAATGTAAACGAACGTTACAGGCTAATGGTTGCTATGTCCAAGCCTACTAAAGCCGCCATAACAAAAAGTAGCAAATATCTGAGAAACCTTATTTATTTGTGAGGTTACACTGGAAGATGTTCGAACCTTCAACAAGCAACCTAGACGAACCCAATAATAATTGATAACCAAGAAAATTTTGTTTTAAATTTTAAACTACTGTAATTATTAAAAAATATCAGAGAAACTCTTATTTTTGCTGAGGTTTCTAGAATAAAACCTAGGTAATTACACTCCAGTTATTCCTAAACCATTAATTATTTACTTGAAGCCGTATCCACGAGTGTGAGTAAAAATTTATAAATTTTGGCTCGTTAAAACGAGTTTTAAATAATCATTCAAAACTCGTTTAATATTTCTCCTGAACTTTGTTTTGGCATATCAAATTTTCTCTGCTAATACGAACGTTTTTAACAAATTGTTCTCAGTTGGATTTATTGATTTTTATTCATAAAAAAACAAGTATAAAATCCATGTATGTTATACATATTTAAATATTTGATTGAATCAATTTAATTAAATCGAAATTTATGATTTAATTCAATTTACTGTGCTCTCTGCTATTTGCGCAAACCCATTAATACGGTTTAGTTAATTGACCCTATTCGCATTTCAATTTGTATCTAGCAAAATATACATATAGTAGATTACATGGAAGTGCAGTAATTCTCAAAATTTGTTATACTAGGATACTATATTAAGAAACATTCGACTGCAAATGATACATCCTACTTTTAATTAATAATGAGCGTGGTACAGTTTATGTTTGTTTGCGCCAGAAAAAAACAAATTCTCTTAAAAGTATTTAGGCATTTCAGTACAAGTTTCCGAGAGTAATCGAATCTTTTACACTTAGAGCCATTGAAGTAAACTTAAAATATATACAAAACTGAATATTACATTTACTTATTGTTTAAATAATTCTACAGAGTCAGTTATTTACTAAATGCCAGGTTTTAATGAATAATATAATGAAAATTGTTCAGTGTCGAGAAGGACGTTTAGTAGTGATCTTGAATGACCTTGAAAGTCATTAACGATGTTTTTTTTAAAATTAATTAGAACTTATATTTTTGATATACTCGTATATGGTTATATATATGGTTTCAGAACAAAAATTAGTTCTCCCCCATTAACACAAAACTAGTTTCTATAATGTTGATTTCCTTTGCAGGAAAAATGTTTCACAGGTACTCCAACTGCTGACAAAATGTTCGATTGAAAAAAAAATACCACAAGAGTCATATTTTACTACACCCAGGGTAATTTTCTCTGCTCTAGGTTTTTTGGTCGAGTAATCCATTTTATGTTGTTGTCATACGCCATTTTTTTTCTATACTTGTCAAAACATACGTGTCTAATAATCGGGTACTTTAATTCGAGTATTACGTTATGGAGGAAATTTTAAATGACATTTACTTAACATCAACAATGATCAGCTTCAGATTCATCTGATAAGGAATTTTTGGAACCAACAATTGTTAATCATCGACATGGCATGACAGCAAAGGTGAAACAGATATAATTGTTTTGACATTTAGAAGCGGTGTAGTTCATTTCTGTCCATTTCTGATACAAAATGACTGTATAAAATGAGGGTACCATTTTTAGAGTACGAAACTATCAATCAAAATCAAAATAAGTAACTGTTTCGATGTAACGACAAATTTAAAATAAATAAAATCAATTATTCTTTGATTTTTTAAGAAAATGTTTAATTTAAGAACTGTTATGTCAAAGAAGAATTGACTTTATTGATTTTTATTTATCGTTACAACGAAACAGTGTTAAACTAGAAACAGAACAAGAGCGATGACGACGAGCGTCGACGAATAAATAAAAAATATCGCCGCGATATCGCTGTAGCTAACAGAAAAAAAGCGTCAGCGTGTGGCGATAAAAAAACATCCAAACGGCATAACCTTCTGTGTTTTTGACACATGACGTTGTGGCGTTAGGCTAAAAAATTGAAAAAAAATTGTTAATAATATGACGGTTAAATGATACCAACTTATACATATATAAAAAAACAGTTGGCAACATTGTTTCGTCGGCGACAAAAATAGAAATAGACTCTTAATTTTTTTTAACGAAAAAATTGTCGTCGCCTGCGTCGATGGTTGTGTTTGTTTAGTATGATTTCGGTGTTTTGTAATATGACAGGAGATTTCGCTCGCCGCCTTCGCTCTTGTTCTGTTTTGAGCTTTAGAGAGTTACAACGAAACTTTTACCTATATATATATATATATATAACTATTGGTAGTGATGGAAACGGGACATTAGAATAACTTTAGATTTTAGGATTCAAGAATAGAATAATAATTCATCTGAAATAATTTGATCAAGTGTAATAATTATTACACATTATTATAAAATTACACGTTACTTTTCAATAACAAGACAATCCGAATTAAAATTGGTTAAGAAGTAACGTGTAACAGAAACCAAAATTAAATTTTAGAATTATAACGTTATGCATATCGTTTTGTACCGAAACAAAAAATGCATAGCAAAGCATAATCAACGCACATCCCCTTTTGACTTTTTCCTTACAAAAAACTATGAAAAAAAATTTGAGAAAAAAAAATTTTGTTTTCTCACGTTTTTTATCATACTTTTCTGTAAGGAAAAAGTAAAAGGATTTTTTTTTTTTTAATCATTAACATTTTTTATTTACAGGAAATATACAATAATTTAAAAATATATAAATTCTATTGGGGATGCGCATTTATTCGTTATAGCGTTGTGATACATGAAACGTTTCTATCACTATTATTGGTTTCCTTCTTTGTGTGAGAGAGGGATTTTGTGTTGTACAATTTAAGCTCGATTTATATTATCCGTTCCTTTCAGTTCCTTCATTTTTCGTATCAGACAAAAAAAAACATTGTTACATGTATTTTCATATGAGTATTTATATTATCCGTTCCGTTCAGTTCGTGCAAGTACGGAACGGATAATATAAATACTCCAATGAAAAAAACATGTAACAATGTTTTTTTTTTGTCTGATACGAAAAATGAAGGAACTAAAAGGAACGGATGATATAAATCGAGCTTAACAATGCTTTTTTTTGTCTGATATGAAAAATGAAGGAACTGAAAGGAACGGATAATATAAATCGAGCTATACTCGTATTTTAGAATTTTGATGTTGATATTCGTCCACGCTGCTTCTTGTATTGGCATTTGAATTTTTTTTCTGTTCTATGATTTCTAAGGTCACTCCTCGCAGTTTTATAAGCAAATTTAATTTGTATTTATAACTTTGTATTAAATGAATATATAAGGTCGTTTTAATCCGTAGGCCAAAATGTTGGCTTGCATCCTGAGTGAAACTCGCAAATGTTCTATTTTTCCATTAGAATCGCCTCCGATTATGAGACTCGATCCAAGGGACTTAAATAACCTTCTTAAATTAATTTGTATCATGAAGGGTAGTTTTTTGACATAATACTCATATTCTTTATTGTAATTTAACTACCTAGTAAAGTAACTACAAAAAATTGCTGGATTCGATTTTTTTATAACGCCTATAAACGTTCCGCATCTCGAGGTCTAAACTTATCGCTCGGGCTATACTAGTATAACTCCTAACCTTGGATGAACAATACTTGGTAGCAGAAGCACTTATACTACTACATAGCAAGGAGTATGTTAAGAATGGTTTCCGAATGCTTGTTTGATATAAAAAAGGTATGTCATACTATCCATCCCACAACATATGTTTTCTTTGTAAAATAACTTCAGTGGAAAATTTAAAGAAGTCGCCCCAATTTAACAAAAAGTGCCCAAATTCTATCATAAATGACTCAACAGAACTTGAAGTTAAGGTCTACGTAATCGTTTGATTCGGACTCGGATTGTTTATAAAGTTATACGCTATAGCTTATATTTTTACAAGGCCTTTATGAATAGTAGATAAAAGATCTATACTTATAAAGCCATTAAACAAGTAAATGTGGTCGAACATTCAGCGCTTAGCATAGATAGCAATTGCTATTGCTGGTGCTACATGCTATAGAGAGATTTGGCCACCAGATTTCTAAGCCTATACATAATCAGATTATATTCGGATTAATGATTGATTACTCTATTCTATCCTTATAGCAAAGCAGAAGTAAAACAGCATAGTAATTGATAAGTAAACTACCCAAATTTTGAAAATAATAAAGTTTACCAAAAAATCTGCTGCCAATAGCTATTACTGTAAAAAATTTCGAAACATTCTGTAGTGTAAATAGTGCATTCATGAACATGCTGCAGTGCTAAATATTATAAATAGCTAATGGAAACTTGGTAATAATTAAATTTAATTGGCAATTTGAAACAACTATAGAATGAAAGTATAAATTTAGAATTTTGCAAAACATTGAATTTCTAGCAATCTTTAAAACGTTGGAGGTGTGTCAGTTTTATAAATTACTTATATGTATGTACCCAGTTCCATATTAATATCAAAACAATGAACAAAAAAACTGGCAGTTTATAAATTTACATAATATTGTTACTTTTAGAAAGCTTATGCCTGTATTCGATATGCTACTGCATATGTAAATCACTGTACAGTATGTAAGCAAAATGTTGGGCAATCAGACTTTTGTGTGCCATGACAATTAGTCAGACATAAACTCAACCAACTTAGTTTGAATCTTAAATGTCATGTATCAGTAAAATTCAATTTAATGAAATGAGCTTCCAATTCTGCAAATTTAACCCGTTTGCAATCAAACCTAACGGCGGGCCCTTGCCAATTACTGTCGCCCTCTTTATTCATTTTAATATAAAATATTATTAAATATGAGTTAACCTCCACGAGCTTGGTTTCATTTAATTGGGCTTTGTACAGAGATTAACTCTCAACATAGCTCACTTCCGACAAAAACAAAGGTCAAATGTGCAACTTGCGAAAATCCGTTGTAGTATTTTTTACTTCGGATTATATGCTATTTTACCCCTTTCAATATAATATACCGCCAGTGAAAGACGCCTGTTTAGAGATAAGCGAAAAATAAGAATAGAACAGATTGTATAACTTTTGTCGGCGGCGCGTGGCGGAGAAATAATTCGAGAAAAACGTCATCAACAACCTCAAGCAGCTATTGCATGAGTCAATATAAATTTGGGTGACCGCATAGGAACAGCGCCAAAGAAAATGCAAAAAAAAATAGAAACATCGCCCCCATAATTACGGTAACCTCGTGACAGCCAAATCTCTTCATGGAAATTAGCACCCATGAAAAAAAGATTGCATAAAGAAAAAATGCCAGAAATTGTATTAAGACAGATGCCAATAGAATTTCCACTAGACATACGTGCCTTAGTTAGGTTTTTTTTTAGGTTTCAGTGGTTGACACTTAGGCCATTTTTGGCCCATTGTGATACCACGCATTCACGCCACATCATTAACCCATTCACCCATTCACCTACTCACGCAACTACAGTATACCACCTGCACATTGCAAGCTCCATGTCAACCTGTACATTGACATGGACGGTGGGTCGGCGCTGAATTCTGCACTCCATCAGAAGGTCTTAGTTGTGTTTATTAACATCACTGATTGTAATCGATGATGAAAATTCGAATTGCATCTAGCCTCTGATGTTATTCGAACCCAGTACCTCCCGGTCCAAGTACCGAAGCTTTAACCACCGCACCACTTGTCCGGTACGTGCCTTAGTTAGTTTTCATAAATTATTAATTTGAAAATTAAGCTCGAATGCAGCTCGTTCAAATTGTACAAACAAATTTCACGTTAAATTTAAGTAAAGAAATAAAAAAAAATATATATAATATTTTTGCGAATTTGGCTCACACCAAAGGCGAAACTTTTTAGATATCACTCAGACGTCATTATACGTCATGAAACGGGATGGCCGCTTACATTTACTTGCGAAAACGAACCCGAAGAAGGTATTGGGTACATCGTAATTTAAGAAAAAAAAACACAAGATGGATGTTACACCAATAGTGTTGGACTTGGAAAAATATCGTTATTTGCATGTTATTTATTTTCGAATGAGCAAAACAAAATTTATGGACATTTTAAAACAATTGGAACTTGCGTCGCAACCTGTAGTTTCAAATTAAAGAGAATCGATCCAACCAAGGGAAACATTAGATATCGCACGTTAAGGTAAATAAACGAATATAAAAATGCAGGAACAGTAAAATAAAAATATAGAGCACGTTTAATTCTATCTGGCTGGACATTTAGGGCAAGTCGTCTCCTCTTCGCCCGTTCTACAATTCATCGAAATGTTTTTCAAACAGTATGAACACGATATTAATGCCGATTGCTTTTTCAAATTTAACAGAAAACTATTGGATTGACATCAGAAGCAATTTTTCAGGAAGTCGAATTTTCCAGATTCTTTGGGAGCGTTAAACGAAAAGCATATACATCAATCCGTTTGCTTTTAAGATTTCCGGAAGCACTTTAATCACAAAAAGAATAATTTTTTATGATATTAGTGGTACTCACTGGTTGACGAAAAGTATCTTTTTTTGAATTGTTAGTATTGAACGATTCAACTATATTCGCCCTATTTTCATTTGACTCGATAACGAAGTATAACTTAAAAGAAACTTCCCTATGTTTAATAAACACATTTTTATTAATCACTTGTTTATTGTTTCGCAAAATTTTACATAATATTGTTACTTTAATTTTGCGAAAAAACCGAGTGATTAATAAAAATGTGTTTATTAAGTATAAGTGTGTTTTGCCAAATGCCTACGGCAACTAGCGTAAAAAGTACTTCCCTATGTAATAATTTGCAATGAGGCTTAAACCTCAACCAGTCAAACTTAAGAGCTTAAGTTGTGCTGCGTTTTAGACCATTTAGAAAAGCGCTCCGACCACCAAAATTTTAGAGGTCAGTTGTTTATTTGTAACGAGGAGCCTATACAATTTTGGTGATTGTAACGTAAGCTCTTAAGTCTGCCTGGTTGAGGCATTATTCTTTAAAAGAAACCATTTTAAATCCGTTTTCTGGCAAAAATTAAACTATCGAAAGGAGAATTTTTAATTATCGATTGAGTCGAGCAAGGCAAGTTTACGCGTAGAGAGGCACATCATTGGTATTTAATAATACCTTGGAGCATCTGAGACAAGGTAACAAATCTGCAATCCATCATAATGTATCCATTTAATGTTTTTCAGTATCACTGCCACTCGGGGTGTGTTTTGCTATTCTCACATAATGGAAAAATGTATCCTTCATATATTTTCATTTTGATATAGTATAATATACATAATTACACTCGTACCTGGATAATTAAGCAAATGGGATATTTCGTCCCATAATTTTTTTTGATTGTGGTTACAGTAATCTGCATGTTTCTTGTTGAATAAACAAGAATGTGCTCTAATCTAATATTGTGTATTTTCATTCTTACTTAAACAGCAATATCTTTATAGTAATTGTGGGTACAACAATTTCAGTACTTCATTTTTAAAATATAGTCCACAACGCAGAACCTCACAGCACCATTGCTTGTCTTTCAATAAAAATTTGGATCGTCGTTCTCTTAAAAATATAAATGCATACGCTCCTAACAAATTTTAAGAGTCGGATTAACTCCGAGTGAATTAAATCCGCCAGAAAAATTGTATTTACGTTAATTACCTTCACCAAAATTGCATTTTTGCATTTTTTTACATTACATTATTATAGAAATATAATAATTACATTATTATAGAAATATAATGGAGATTTGAACGAGTTTTCGGTTAGTGGTATACAAGCAACCCTATATAAGTCACCTTACAACGACTAGTTGTACCCTTAACCGAAATAAACGAAACAGTCTACAATTTACCATTTAAATCGTCGTCGATTCCATAACTTTTTCTACACGTTCACGGGAAAGTACTGCTCGAAGTTCTAAATGCTAATTGAATTTCTAAAACATCCTAATGACGTACGAGTATATCTTCACGGTGAAATATTTTCATAATTAAAAGTTTATTAATTTCGTTTCAACCGAATTTAATTCGATTTTTAATAATGGAATGGAATATATGGAATTATAAATGTACAAAGATGAAAATACTGCCGAATTAGTTTAATTTTGACGGTGGGACTGTATTAATACAGGGAACCATAGATAACACTATTTTGTGCTACACGCTTTTTCCACTGAACAGCTCTATTTCCATGCTAAATTCCGTACTACAAAATGTCAAAGATACTAAAAATTCTATTTTGGTCCAAAATAATTTTCTTTCTCTTTGGTGTGTTTTTCAATTTTATTTTTTGGTTTGTATCTTCAGTTTCATCTTTCATGTGACATTGTGACAACACAAGTGACAAGTAATCGGGCTAATACAATTGGGTTCCTACGAGGTTGTGCGTGCAAATTTATATTTAGTTTTATTTTGTTAGTATTCTGTTTTATTGTTTGTGTTATTGTTGTTTTTTAATTATTAAAATAAATTTTATAAATTTATTTCACAATGGGAGCTTTTAGGCGCTTTTCAACCACCGCCAAGTAGATTCAGAATATGTAGAGAATTGAGAATTATTATAACGTTGGCCGTGATTTTACTCAACATCTTGCTAATGGTTGAGGGCCTCGCTACACCCAGGGACATAATAAATTTTTCAGTTGGGATTCATTATTCACACCGACACCGACACCGACTAGCTGAACTTCCTTGTTTCATATTTTTCTTGACTTTTAGTGTATACTAAATTTATTTTAATGGTTTTAGTGTTACGGCTGTAATATTGCGTGTTGTTTAATTATTTGAAACGTAATGTAATACATATTCTTGTTACTCTTGTAATAAATAAATTTCAATTCAATGTAGATTAAATTAAAAAATGGTGTCAAATGGTGATGGTAAATTTTATTAAATATTGAACATCCGACGAAATCCGACTATCTTATCACGATCAAAAAGTAAAAGAAAAATGCTTGGTGGACCTAAACAGAATCCATCAATAGCTCAAAATCGAATTCTCGCGCAGAACGAAAGTAACATTTAAGAATCAGCGCCGGTCCCAAGTTTAGACTGCAGATGTTGGTTTTGAACAGATTAAATTACATTCCAGGTCCAGCCAAAAGTTCATTGCGCTAAATTAAAGAAAATAGTGCATACACTTCTTCAACATTCTAGTTATAATTCACCAGCATAAATCATCTATTATATAACCTTGGCGTGTTAACCCATTAAATTAGAATTTATAATTTTTCACACATATACAGTCATATATTTCTAATTAATTATAGATACATATTTTGATTAATTACTATGGAATGTTAGTGTTTTTACTAATCGTTGTTGTTTGAAAATTTTCAACAGCTCAATTTAAATTCTCGGAAGTTTGAAGATGTTTAAATTTGGAAAGAATAACACATCACATTTAATCGACAATTGGAGCGTCGATACAATTCATATTGTGTGGGTACCTTAACACCGTTGTGAGGTCAATTAAATTGTCTACACATGAACGTTACAATTATAGGTATTATGTATTTTAAATTGCACTATAAAAAATATTATGAATATTAAAATTAATAATATGATATGACCTTTAGATTTAATAAAATACTGTATATGAAATAATACTGAAAATTCTAAAATGATATGATGTCATTTGGTTGGAGATGATGATACATAATAATAAAAATGTTATTTTTATACTTTCTTTTAAAATTTATAAATCTTTAGTATGTTTACATTTCGCTGTGTACAGTGTCAGAAGTAAAAACACAAAACTTAATGAAGTGTGAAAATTTGATAACGGCGCTCATTATGATGGCAGAATATTAGATTACCTCGCTATCTCTATTACGAGTATAACACTCGTAACATATACCCGTGACATTAATGAGGAAATATAATTTTCAGTTTTGTCTTTTGAAATGTTCATCATAAAAATAAATGTATCATGCATACATTAAACTCCTATATCCGCCAAGGTGTGTTCCTAAAATAAATAGATTTTGTTGTTTGTGATATTTAAAAAGAAATTCAAGGGAATTGGAAAATTGGGACAAATTATTTTTAATCGTTTTTGCTACGTACTTTTTGTATGAATATTTTATTGGTGTAATTCACATATTCTTAAATATGTATTGTATAAAGTAATATATTTCTACACACCACAAGATTAACATATGTTTAAAATGAAAAATTATTTTTAGATTGAATTTTCTATTTTAAATAAATTAGACTAAGTTCTACTAATACTTCTACTTCCTAGACAATTAGAAATACACATATTAACTTACGATAAATACTATTGCAAAATGTATTTCATTAGTTTTACAGTATTATGCGCAGTTGGTGGATCAAATTCACTTAATTTTACCAATTAGACAATACATTACTCCTCCTACATATCACACAACTTGGAAATCATTGTATGTACCTCGTAACGAAGCGATGAAGACTTCTTAGAACTATTCTTAAATCAATTTTTGTAGTATAAAAAACCAAATTAGAACCGGTCAGTTGGCCAATATAGATAAAGACCGAAAAGAGTTAAATTGGGTTAACGACAACACTGGGGTGAGCAAACAAACTGAAACATATTAGGCCAATTCAAGAAGTTCAAATGTATTAACTTCCATCAAAGAAACACACGGTCTTTAAGTCAGACAGTTTGAAGTCAAAAGCAGATGGGAGCTCAAAAATAAAATTAAAGAAGTTGATCCTCGTTTGGGCCTTCGCGGAAAAACAATAAATGAAAAACATAAATTAGTTACGAAAAGTTGTGGAAGATTTGGAGCTGAGGTGTATGAGCACGAGATACACTAACGAGAGCTAAATGCTAGATACAACTCCGTAACAACTGGCAAAATTTTGTCGAGAGAGAATGTAAGACCAAGAAACGTAAATGTCGAATCAGCGTATCAATTAGCAACAAGGTATAGAGCTGGCTGACATAAAAAATTAGAAAAAGAGTTTTCCGGGAACGCGAAATTCGAGATTTTCGGTACTTAACATAATGAGTGATCATTTTAACTGAAATACTGAGTCAACCAACATTAAATTAACATCAGACTTGTGGCAGGCATGGATCCAGGGAATACGAGAACCGGGCCCGGCCAACAGTTAACAAAGAAATCGAGTATCAGTAAACACAACGTAGACGTGCAACTACAAATGATATAATTAAAATATGTCGATTTTGAACAAGGTCATATAGTGTAGTCGCACCATTTCATGAGAGTCCAGAGTCACAACACTATTGCAATGGTACTAGTCAAGATGTTTAATATTTTGACTTCGGTCACAGTTGTTTCATTAGGACAAGCATTCTAAGTCTTATTTAGGATACAACTATTATACGAACAAGCTTGACTTCTATATTCAGTAACAATATAAAAAATTTGTGTGATGATGAGTTTTCTCCAGAGACTGTTTGAAGTAATATTTGAGAATTACTGCGTTTACCACGAGATGCAGAATCTTGACATTTAATATACGCCATTCACCTTGCCACATTGAAATGATTATTGGTAAATATCGATAACAGATTATTGGCGATGGTTAAATGAGTTTGGACAGTGTTTTTTCGTGAACATCTGTGTGATGTGTAAGGTTCATGATTTCTTTGTTCTAATATAATAAAAAGGACAAACCTAGGTGTTGTTGCTGATACCTCTATTGCTCTCAATTCTGCTCTGAACGTATTTACCAATAATTTAATTTCAATGCTGACCTTATAGGTATTGGGTTGTTCGGAAGGTAATTTCGTTTTTTTGGTGAAAATGAAAGACGATTTTTGTATAGTATTTAAAGATTTTATTGAATTAAATATTCTCCATTTTGATCCAATACCTTTTGCCATTCTTCTGATCTTTACTGACAAGAAACCGATCCAATGCATTTTTGACGTCTTCTTGTGAAGAAAAGGTTTTGCTATCTAAAAAATTTTGTAGAGACCGCGGAACAAGTAATAATCTTAAGAAGTCAGATCTGGAGAATATGGTGGGTGTCGTAGTACATCACATCCAAGCTGGCCAGTTGATGATAGTATAGTTATCGTGGTATTGTCCGATAGAAGCTCGAAAAAACGATTCGCTTGAAACCCCACCAAAAAGACAGCATCTCCTTTTTTGATGACAATCGGCTTTCGAAATGCTTTGTAGCTCATTTCTCATCCCCAGTAATAATTCACTTCAAAAATGGTTAATTTTTTGACGTTTGAGAAGTAAATCACAGACGGGGCAAATTTCTTTCTGTAAGAACTTGTGGAACCCATATGTCGAGTTTTGAAACTAAACCAAAGCGTTTTACGTGATCATAATCGGTCCAACTCGATAAATTTAGTCTGTCAGCGATCTCACGAGTTGCTATTCGATGGTTTGTATCAATCAATGCCTTTATTTTGTCTTCATCAGCTTCAACTGGCCTGCCAGAACGTGGTGCATCTTCAATCAACTGTCAAAATATACAACAAACATTACATTTTAGTTGTTGGGAAAAAACTGAATTACTTTCCAAACAACCCACGACAAAGGATCACCTACATATATCTAAGAAAATATCGGAACGAACTACATAGCTACTAGTTCGTAGTAGAGTGATTTTCTGTAAATCCAAATTGAATTGGTGGAACTGGACATCGTTCTTTAATTATAGGTTTAGTTTAGCCTTTCGAGCAGCAATTTTAAAATATGATATGACATGAAGTAACGACATCTGTCTACAAAATTTATTACCGTTTTCGTTTTAGTTAGATAGGTTAGGAAAGTTGTCCCGAAGGACTGGCATGAGCACATAGTAGTCGTTAGCTATTCCACCATATTACACAATTACAGAATATCATCTTCACTTTTCAAGGCCGGTGATATTCCCTGGGAATAGAGAATTGAGAAAAGAATTTAATTTTATATAATTTTTGTTTTAATGATTTTTTTCTGGAATACTACAGTAAAAAGTTAGTGGTTGTTTCAAAACAATATTAAAATTGGAATTATTTTCCGTGTCAGTTTCGTTATAGAATTCCCAACTTATAAAAATTTGCATCAACCGTTTTTCTTTAGTTGGCCTGAAAAAGAATGAAAAAATTAATGTATTCTTCTGCTGAAATAGAAAAAATTAATTCCGTGTGAACTGAAAAAAACGAAACAAATATACTGAAAGCACTGTTCCATCATATAGAGTGGCTCACAGGTGATTGAAACTTTTTGTTGGAGTCGTACAAACACGAATAGTACTGATTTTCTGGATTTACCGAACATAGTTACGAGGAAACGTTAAAAAAATCCTATTATTATGTTAGACGACCATCAATTAAATATATAGTATGTGAGATGCGAGTAGGCAAGATGGTAAACATATAAGACGTACGAGTTTAAAATATTTTGCTTGAAAATTTTCCATACACAAACTACATTCAAGATGTAGCCCCATCTGGTAAGAAATTATCAAAACGGAATCACGTGACCATTTCAACGCAGAATTGGGATGTTTCCCAGCGCAAACTAATCGAGTGTTTGTTGCGGCATGAAACCGAAGATGAAACATGGAACGATTATTACACTCCAGAAATTAAGAAACAGGCGAAACAATGAATTTCTCATCCATCATCTCTCTGTCAGTACGAACTTTTCCCTTATTCACATTATAGTCTAAATTTGGTAATTAACAACTACATTCGGTTCAACAAGAGCGTGTACGGCATGAATGTACTTAAAACTATAGGAAAAAGTATGGGCGGGGCTTAACGGGGGTTTTATTGATTACTCTTTGACACTCTAAAACAAAAATTGGTTTAACTGCAACTGTTTAGCGGATAATATACATGAAAGAAATGAGTGCGATTTATAAAAAAACGATTTGAAGCGGTGTTTTTAAGTGCACATCCGAAAGGACCAAAAATGTCGGTCGGAAAGTGCAGCAAAATATATAAAAAAGTCGAAAACATTTGTACAGAAGCGGATTACACATTATTCAATGTATAAAAATGTTGACGATTGCCAGATAGAGGCAAATTCCGAACCACTACAAAAAAGCGGGGAACTCTAATTGGATCTTACAAGAAGACAACGATCCAAAACACTAATTTTGAGCTGTCTAGCGCGAGTTTGAAACGACGCAACGTGATGCAACGCTTGCTTGTCGTCCCAAGATTGAAAGGTTTAATTCCATTTAATTTCCCATTTAATATTCTTTTTCATTGAATCAATGACATCATTTAACATTTAATATTTTTATATATAATTATGTTTTTCACATTTTTACTTTCCTTTATATAAATAAAATATGTTTTATATGAATCAACTCGAAAACAATCTGTATTCTTAAATTTTCTCTGTATTCTTTAATTACAGCATAAGAAGTTAAGAGATTTATTTAGGATGAAGTGGTAATGTGTTCACAAGCAATTTATCGGTAAGTTAGTCCATGCCTTTCTATTCCCTTCCTTATTTTCCCTTCTTCTAAGTGGTCCAAGCAAGCTCTAATTGTGGGAATACAAGTTTTCGGTAACAGCAGATCTTATTTCTGGAAGCAATTTACATCTGCAACCAACTCAGGTCTAACCAAGCCGTTACAAGTTGTCCAGAAGATATGGAAAAATTTATCACCACAGTATGTAGAAAATTTAGTTGATAGTATAGACAAAAGGAGCCAGGCAATTATTAATAGTAATGGTAACTTTACTAACGGGTGATTCATTTGGAGGTAATTTTTCACTAAGGATTTTATGACAGATCACGTGTGTTCTACGAGGAATGTGTTTCGTACCCTTCCAGCAACTTAGTCCACATAATCGGCCTACCGAACATACGAACATTCACTATACCATCTAAAATTTGAAACCCAATGTTCATTATTGAACAATACGCGACCAACTAGACCACATCCAGCACGTATAGTAGTGAAGAAAATATAGGGCCGTGGCCCGTGGCCGTGATGAATCGATTCGGCGCCGTTATCAACAGCTTGGCTTGTCGTATGCAACAACTTGGCGTATTTTACGTAAGGATCTTGGTTTAAAAGCATACAAAATTCAACTTGTCACCGTTTCAGTTTTAGGCTCTTGAAAAGCTGATGTACCTATTATGGTTCTCACCTCACCGAGCCAGTCACCTCACCAATCCAAGTCGTGTAAGTAAGATTTTTTTTATTATGATGCTCGCTTTTATTTTGGTGAGGTGTGTTTGTTTATTATGACAATTTTCATTAGTTGTTAAGTTGGAAATATTTGAATTTTGGCGTTTTGGACATACATTCTGCACAATATTAACGTTTCGTGTGTTTTTCATTAGAAATTCTTATTTTATGCCTAGAAATATTTTTTTATTATGCAATAATTTTAAAAACTGAAATCCTATGCAAAAATTATTTTGGAAAAAATCTTACGTTTTTTGCTATCCATCTTGATTACTTACGTTTTCGGTTTTTGCTATTCATCTTGAAAAATTACTATGAACTCACCAGTATATTGTTGGTGAGTATATTTGACACTAGGAACACCTCATCGCAACAAGTATAATATCAAATATTTTAAAATTGTGAGTTCAAGTCACCATTATGGCGTATTTTTCGGTGAGTTCAGGTGAGGTGAGTACCATAATATTGGCAATAAAGAAGATCCACTGTTTTCGCCCAAAATTTTGTTCAGTGATCAGACCTATTTCTGGCTTAATGACTACGTTAATAAGCGAAAATGCTGTATTTAAGCTGAAAAGCAACCCGAGGAGGTTCAAGAGCTACCATTATATCCAGACAAAACAACGGGTAGGTGTGGTTTATGGGCTGGCTTTATTACGAGAACAATTTGGTGAACAGCTAATTTCACGCCTCGGACCAGTGGATTGGCCACCTAGATCCGTAAAGTTCAAAGTCTACATGGATAAGCCGGTTACGATTGACGAATTAGAAGCCAACATTACACGCGTCATTGGTCAAATACCACTCGAAATGCTCGAACGCGTTATCGAAAATTGGAACTTCAGAATGGACGGGTAACATTTGAACGAAATAATCTTTACAAAATAAATGTAAAGAATGGTTCTTTTTTATGATAATAAAAATTACTCGATAAAATTGAATTTTAGTATTTTTGAAAAAGGACCTCAAAATGAATCACCCTTGTGTTGGTAATACAATAAATTTTAATAAAAAAAACAAAAAAAAAATCGTAGTTTTTTTTACTTAGCTTTTTGCCGAACACGCTCTTGTTGCACATACTGTACTTCGAGAAGAACAAGAAACGAGAAAGCAAAAAAGTCATAATTTTACACAATTCAAAAACTTGTGTTTTTTGGACACGCTTAAAACAGTTGGAAAAGCTTCAAAATCATTAATTAATGAATCTCGTTTATCAAATTAATTAATCAATCTCGTTTATTGTTAGAATTTAGATAAAATTATCAAATCAAACTGAAAAATTTCTCTAGCCTTTAAAAGGAAGTGTTCAGGTAAGCTACATAACGATAAAATGGTAAACCAAAGATCGAAAAATAGGTCTATATATAAACTTATTTATATACTTTTAAGTGCCTGTGTAAATGTTTACGACAATTATACTTTTGAAAAGCTTTATAACCTGCTTACCTTCCCATACCAATTCAGCACTTAGAAAATTTTCAACATATCCCATTTTGAAATAATAGTTATTATTATTTTATGTTATTGGCGGGATATTTCCGAAATAACTCAAACATTTCAGCAAACGCAATGATTAATATGTGTGGTATATGCAATAAATTATAGACTCAATAATGTTTACGGCAGCCGAAATAGCTGATTGATGATACATTCGTTAAAAATAATCATTGCTTCATTTTTGTTCATTATACTCGGTGATACAACTGCATTACAAAGAATTATACAATTACACCTGCATTTAAAAAATATTGAAAAAACATATGTGTAATTACGAATAATATTTGATGAGTCCATTGAACACAATTTACAAATACATATGTACATATTGAGACTGACTAAAATTATCTTAATTATTCTCTTTATTGTAATTAAATTAATTTTTTTATTTTACTTACTTTACCTAAACCATAGACACATATCTGGGTTGGGATGATCTAACATCACCATGTTTCGATAATTTATCGAAGTTTATTTCTCGTTTCTGTAGAATAAAATTTATTCCTGTTTCAATTTTTATATCATTTACCAGCCTGCTAGTTTGCAACATTGTGATGTTCAACTGTGGTTCTATCACCAACTAATGTTTTTTCGATTGTAGAATGAAAATAAGTGAAATAGATATTGTTTATATATATTCTAGTAGGCTGTGATAGCAATAAAAAAGAAATAATTGATAATTGAAACAGAAGTCAAATTAATTCTAGCTGAAAGAGACGTAGACTTCGATAAAATATCGCAAAATGTAATGTTAGAACATCCCAGCACTGGTTTCGTAACTAGGATTATGAAGCTATGGTTTGCGGGATGAAAACTCAAGACACACTACAATTTCTTTTGTCTTCTCGTTTGGTTTTAAATAGTAATGTAATAGGCATTGACAAAAATGCCAAGATTGACATTTAATTGACTTTCAAATTGTCATAAATGGCTTTTCTGTTGACAGAACAGAAAAAAATTTGTTCCCGCGGTGTACTAACTTTGACATTAATCATTTGTTTACATATAAATTAATAAAATAACTACACAAATAAACTATTTCATTTTAATGACGTCTGGTTTTATATTTCACGAACTACCGGTTTTCATTTAGTGTGTCCTATTTAATCAATTTAGGCACACAGCCTAATACCCTAGACAGACACAAACTAGCTAATCGTGAATTCGAGATTATGTAGTTATTTTTTCAGTCTGTCAGCACACGATTTTGGCAAAACAGGATTATTGCGTTTATAGAATAAGATTACTACAAAAAAAATTCATATCGGTTACTATTTGTGCAATAACCACGTTCTTTACCTACCAACTGGTTTTTGTGACTTAAACATTATTATAAATACCAGCTGTTAAATGTCCCAGACCAATGTCCTGCTGTTAAAATTTTTATTTCAGTGACATGGGACGGCTCTTTAAGTATTACTGATATGCCGCCACACATAAATATAATTAATGCATAATGTTCAATTCAATTTCCTACCTCACCATAATTCGAATTTTTTATTGTTTAGTTAAGATTGAACATGGAAATTATAAACTATTCTATAACAACTTGTATAGATACTCATTTGACCATTTCGATTGTAGAACCTTTCATGAATATTGTGTGTTATAACAATACGTTCTGCATACATCATAACTTCAACAAATTCATTTGTGATTTAATGTCCTTTTTAGAAAAACTTTTGAAATATTTATTGTCAAATAAGCGAATTTAAACATATCTTGCTTTCAACCGATTGCTGCTTTTCGAATGATATTTTAATCCTTTGTTTAAAGCGCTTTAAGCCGCCAGTTTACAAAATAGTGTTGGGTGGGACGCTAATTCAGCTCCATCTCAATAAAACAATGTAGGAAACTCTGGAAGGGGTATGTCTAACTAACTTTTGTTAGTGAGGCAGTTTTAACCATCCATGCTCTAAAATAGTTTCAACATGTTAGGTTTATCTAACGTGAACCAATCCCGATGACTCTTCAAAAAGAAACATAGAGGTAATCATTAGCATTCACCAAAAACTATCGCTCGAAAAACAGTTTTTGCAAAGTAGAAACTACAAAGAATAAAATTCAAACCACTTAAATCAGAGTACGCCTTGCAAATTTGATTTTAAATTGAGTGTGTATGTATTTATTTCTACGGTCCTGGGTAACCATTGCATAAATTTCTTATTTATGTATGTTGCATGGAAAAATTCTTTTAAAAAATAAATGACGCTAATAAAACTTTTTAGTTGCCCATGGCTGGCTGATATCTACGTATACGTTGAACACATTGTTATGTAGATTTCTCATTATCATTAGCACCATTGGGAACATGTTGATTAAAATCGCGGCCAACGCTATGAAAATGTTTATAGCACTATGAAATTTTCAAATCAAATTGGTGATGATTTTACTAATCATGATAAGGGACCTGAAAGCGCTCATTAAATAGTATCGATATATTTAGGAAAATTGATCCGGTTCTTAAGCTTTTTATGTAATTAAATTTAATAAAATAGACTCAACACCAGTTATTTTTATAAGTAAGATTAACACCAGCGATTTTCATTAAATTTATTTACTAAAATAATATTAAAATCCCGATTAGAGGAGTTCTAATCCCTTACTTTCAGTACGGCGCTTTACAAGTTCCCTTTCAGTGAAAACGTAATGTGTATATTAAGGAAAGACTCCAACGAGTACCTCTTCTCCAATCCTGTTTAAATCTATTCCGGGGTGGCACCTAAGTCACTTTTATTTAATTAGACAAGTTCATTTTGTCAAATTTCTTTGTAGATTTTGTTATACAGTTTGGTGTTATTAACCTTTCACTACACGAACAATATCCACTTCAAGAGAACTAAACTCATAAATTTGTTCGCTATTCTATTCCCAGATACATTATTTAGAAACAAAAACATGGCACATTTCACTTGTCCATCTCCTTGTTCCAACTATCTAAATGCTCCGATAATATTGTAGTACCATGTGTTTCGGATCGGGTAAATTTACTATAGCCATTAGGCAATTATCGCATATATCGTTAGTGTTACATATATCATAAACACATTAGTCTTCTTGAGATGAGTAAAAATATTGTATGAGGCAAACTGAAAAATTGAACTAACAAATAGATTAGACCGAAACTATATTTATAAACAATATAGGTTTTACTTTTAGGTGAAAATAATAACATAAATACGTAACAGTTTACTTCTGAAGTCTGTCGATATGTGCACATACTCTTATGTCGCGTACATGACATCGGAAACAAATATTTCCATACTCGCTAACGAACTCAAAACCAATCAAATTATTTGAAATGCTTTGTACCACGCCTACTAGTTCCGAACTCGAGTTGAAATTGTTTTATCTTTGTTGTTGTTTTAATACATTTTGTGTGTTTCCATAGAATTTTTTCCGAACTAACTCACTATGTCATGAACGCACTATTATAGTATACGACGTTAGATATAAATTTAATAACCGGAATTTCATAATTTGATGCGATAAAATAACAAATTTTTTTATTTATTTACAATTGTAGTATTTCCAGTCAGATTTTGCAATCCGCAGCAGCACAGATTTATTGAAAAGTTACATATTCGTATTCGTACATAGTAGCATATGTGGTGTCTTATTTACTGTAACTCGTGTAGATATTGTTCAAGAGTTTTTTTTTTATTCAATTAAAGTATAATCTGATAAGAATTTTTTTTATAATTAAAGCTTTACAAGTATATAATATGTATTTATAGAATTTTGGAGCGAAAACCAGACCAACCATATTAAATATATTATGTTGTATGTTTTCTGGAAATTTAAATGTATGTACGTAATTATAACGGATCTGGTAATATGAGCTGTATGGAATGTCATCTCATCGATATCGCGGTTAAAATTTTGAAATTATGTCGGTACTCATATACGTACCATAACTATGTTATGTGTATTGATCTCGATTCTCAATAAAATAAAATTATTCATCCCGCGATTTTGCGTAGGCTAACACAACTAACAGTGTATTTCAGTTGCGCGATATCACGTATAAATTATAAACAAATCTTGACCTTAAATTCGTGCTTATACGAAAAGTAAAACAAATTTTTATGTACACAGACGTTGATTGACATGCCTCATTTGCATAAATAAATAAGTTCGGCGACTATCTGCGTATATTACACAACATTCTTTAGTTTATATTCTAATGATGGCGCGATTTGAACAACATATCTGTTTTTAAAACCAACCTACATTAATAGTTTGTATTTACAACATATTGCCTTATATGCACTATATACTAGTAAAAATTTTGCTATATAACTTGGTGATCAAGGTTAAGAAATATTCATTACGCTACTATAAAAGATGACGTAAATTTAATATTTGTATATATATTTAAAAGTCGAAGGTAATCGCTTCACTTAGCCTTATCATCACATTGTTCATTTCAAATTGCATATTTTTGCCAACTAGGTAACCCATTTTTCTTGAGATGTAAACGCAGTCTTCTCGATGTTTCGTATAATTAATTAATTTATTATTTTTATAATTATTATAAAATAATATGCATAAACCTTAAAATAATCACAAGCACACTTTTTATTTTACACTAGCACAGGTATAACAGATCACTATAGTTATTAAATTACACTTAAAAATATATTATTTAAAATATATGTATAATATTGTAGATTGATTACCTAACCAAATTATTTAAAAATTATTTTTATAATTTTTTTTCACTGTTTATAACAAATCGCAATCGACGTATAATAGATTTAGTTGTATAAGACGCTAACCACCAACTTAAAAACAACACACACGAAAACTGTACAACTTTAAGACTGTAAATCTAAAATGTAACTGAAGAAAATATGGCTTGAATTTACTGACTGTATTGGTTTCTACACTGTGTAGTATATTTTTTAACCCCGTGCGGCGTACAGGAAGTTGTATGAAGTCATACAAAGAAATAAAAATAGCTTTGATTTATGTTATAATAAATTTGCAATAAATACGTAAATGGTCTTGGTAATTTAGCATAATAATATGGTATATAGTCCTATCCCTATAATATAGGCGACCAACCCATGAACGCCTAAATCCTTGTTAATTATATTTACTTTATTTTAATTACTTTAATAATTAATAATTATTAATTAAATTTTTAACCGACCTTCGACATTCGAAAGACATCATTATGCCCGGAATAACAATTAAATTAACAAATTTTGAAAGAGTTTGTATGATGGATTATCAAATGCGTGAGGAGTGGAATACATCTAATGATAAATTGTGCCTTTAAATTTTTAAAATAAACGTTAGCTTCTAATTTTGAATTACACTGTGAATTTGATAAAAACTGGTAGATTCAAAAGCATTCAGCATGGTTAATTTTTCTATAAGCCAGAATATATTTGCATATATAGTATTTATCTGGTAACCAAGTAAATATATGAAAATCCGGACAAATTCAAAAAATAAAATTGAAAACCTGAACATTTTGACTATCAAAAATCAGGACAAAACTAGATAATTTGTTTTTGGTACCGCGAAGAAGATAACTTAGCTCCAAAAAATTTGTTTTAACACGGAAATATCCATAAATGTATTTCATATTCAAATCACACCTTCTTACTGTCGTCAATTTTCAGCTTATCCAAGTCAAGACCAATCATTAATCAACGAACTCTTACCCGTAAGATCTAAGATTTTTCGATTTTAGAACTATTATAAATGATGCGTAGATGCGATCCAAACGGCAGTGATGTTGAAGCTTTATCATTCCGAATTACGCAGAAAGTAATTACAATATAAAAATCGGAATTGGATCCACTCTACTTTTAAAAGGGATCCTTTCTTATCTCTACTGGTTATTCTTTTTACAGTACAACTTTAAATGTAGTACAATAACTAAAATCTAAAACGATTTGATTAATTATGGAACATGTTTAAAAACCAGGACAATTTAGAGATTTCCCGGGATGCTTGAACAAAACTTGGAAAACCATAAAATGGCCGGGGAAACAAGGACGCCTGGTCACACTAGCCATTAAGAATGGCCTTATTCCAAAATTGTATTCAAATATTAATTCCATTCAGCATTGGCCAATATTGAAATTATTCAAGAAAATCGGATTTGATCTAATTCGGTTAAACCTTATGACAACTATAATAGGTGAGGTACATGATAGCATGACGGATGTCAATTGTTACCAGTTGTATTTCAAATTTCTTGGTTAAAATTTTTGATTAATTTTTTTTTTGTTTCTTGGTATTTATTTTCTACGATTTCAACTTAGCCAACCATTGCTAAGTGTAACCTTTATTTCTATTTGAATATTTGTCGTTTTTTGTAAATGCTATACTTTTCAACCTGCCACTTCCGTACAAATTTCTGCCAAATTTAATAAGAATCTCCCAATTATAGCGAATAATCTTAAGTATCAAGTTTCTTTTCGAATAGTAAATTCGTCTGGACTGCAGTGCCGAATTTTGGTGAAATATTTCTTATTTTGTAAAAACTCGTCATTTCCAGTAAAATTAAAAAATAATCCGATAAATTTTGTTTGAAATTGAATTTACAATGTTTTTGGATTTACGAAATTGTATTTTAAAATATTTTCAAAAAACAAAAAGCTCCTTTACAAGCTTCCACTTCCGGTGGCCTGGAAGTCACAGCTTGCAAAGGAGCTTTTTGGAGACTAGAACCTCCCAATTTATGAAGAAAGTTTCAGTATGAAGTTTCACCCGATTAATCCATCCGTCCGGGCTGTACAGGGGTCAAATTTTAGTTAAAAGCTTGTAAAAAATCATCATTTCCGCTTAAATTTTCCGGTTGGTAAATTTCGGCCCAAAATCTCTGGAATCTCTCAATTCATGGATAAACCATAAGTATAAAGCTTTACTTCGACCAGTTAATACGTGTGGGCTGTAGAGAGAATACAACCATTTAGTCCGCTCATCACCACACACAGACACAGAACATTTTGAAAACACTTTTCGGACTTCGGCTATATCGCTTAGAATGGTAAATCTGCAAAAATCCCGAGATTAAAATTTTTCATGATTACTATACTTTCTTTTACGTAGTCAAATACAACTCGACTTACAATTAAAAAACAATTAGTTGGGCATACAACTTTTTGCTTTGCGAATTTTGCATTTACAATGCAATGGATTCCATGATTATCCAAAATTGTGTAGGGAAATTGTCAACCTTGTAATATAACGGGTGATTTTTTAAGAGCTTGAGAACTTTTTTTTAAAAAAAAACGCATAAAATATGCAAAATCTCATCGGTTCTTTATTTGAAACGTTAGATTGGTCCATGACATTTACTTTTTGAAGATAATTTCATTTAAATGTTGACCGCGGCTGCGTCTTAGGTGGTCCATTCGGAAAGTCCAATTTTGGGCAACTTTTTCGAGCATTTCGGCCGGAATAGCCCGAATTTCTTCGGAAATGTTGTCTTCCAAAACTGGAATAGTTGCTGGCTTATTTCTGTAGACTTTAGACTTGACGTAGCCCCACAAAAAATAGTCTAAAGGCGTCAAATCGCATGATCTTGGTGGCCAACTTACCGGGCCATTTCTTGAGATGAATTGTTCTCCGAAGTTTTCCCTCAAAATGGCCATAGAATCGCGAGCTGTGTGGCATGTAGCGCCATCTTGTTGAAACCACATGTCAACTAAGTTCAGTTCTTCCATTTTTGGCAACAAAAAGTTTGTTAGCATCGAACGATAGCGATCGCCATTCACCGTAACGTTGCGTCCAACAGCATCTTTGAAAAAATACGGTCCAATGATTCCACCAGCGTACAAACCACACCAAACAGTGCATTTTTCGGGATGCATGGGCAGTTCTTGAACGGCTTCTGGTTGCTCTTCACTCCAAATGCGGCAATTTTGCTTATTTACGTAGCCATTCAACCAGAAATGAGCCTCATCGCTGAACAAAATTTGTCGATAAAAAAGCGGATTTTCTGCCAACTTTTCTAGGGCCCATTCACTGAAAATTCGACGTTGTGGCAGATCGTTCGGCTTCAGTTCTTGCAGAAGCTGTATTTTATACGGTTTTACACCAAGATCTTTGCGTAAAATCTTCCATGTCGTCGAATAACACAAACCCAATTGCTGCGAACGGCGACGAATCGACATTTCACGGTCTTCAGCAACACTCTCAGAAACAGACGCAATATTCTCTTCTGTACGCACTGTACGCATTCGTGTGGTTGGTTTAATGTCCAATAAAGTAAACTGAGTGCGAAACTTGGTCACAATCGCATTAATTGTTTGCTCACTTGGTCGATTATGTAGACCATAAATCGGACGTAAATCGCGAAACACTTTTCGAACCGAACACTGATTTTTGTAATATAATTCAATTATTTGCAAGCGTTGCTCGTTAGTAAGTCTATTCATTATGAAATGTCAAAGCATACTGAGCATCTTTCTCTTTGACACCTTGTCTGAAATCCCGCGTGATCTGTCAAATACTAATGCATGAAAATCCTAACCACAAAAAAATCACCCTTTACATAGAAACTTGACTATTTGCTGCTACACTAGCAATTGCTCTCTCTGTTTCACTCGAACCTATTTCTTTAGCTGATATTCCGTGACCTAAATAACGTAGGTTTTAAAAAATTGAAAATTTCGATAAAACGCTGGTAGAATGATTAAAGGGTCCTTTCGCTATATTTGATGTGGCAGAGGGAACATAAAAATTAGCTTTACTTCTGCATTTCATGCGACAAGAGTCAAAAATTTTCCGAAAATAAATTTTTAAAACACCAAATTCATTAAAACTCAAATATACTATATATAACATACATATATTCAAATAGAGTTTTACAAAATTATATTACGCAACAAAAAGGTGTTGTTAGTCAAAATTTTATATTTTGATTCGTATCAAGAGATATAGATTTGGATATGGTTCCGTTTGAATCATATAATAAACACTTCACATATGATTAAATTCAAAACCCGCTTAACTTTATTGTATTTCTGAAACCACCAACCTAGCGAACAAAAATTTGTTTTTCCTCAAAATATTTTTCATACTTTCTGTAAGGTAAAAATCATAAGTTTTCTATTGGGGATGCGCTGCCTAAGTTGTAAAAAATTACATTACCACCCCCAGTACGTTTCATTAAATATTAACCGAAATACTAAAACTGTTGCCCAATGCCAGCCCACACACGAATTGCAGCCTAACAGGACCTGTAAAAAACTCTCTAACTGTGTAACAAATTTGTAATTAAATTGTAAACAATTCTAGTACCATATTCATTGGATTGTGCTACAAGAGCTGGTGCAGAATTACGTTATATAGTATGTATATCGATTTTGTCTCGTGAGTTACTCATTTAAAATGAGTGAAGCCAGAATCTACTTAAATTTTAATCTACTTAAAGTAGATTCTGGTGAAGCTAAAAAAAAATCGAACACATACACAATTATGTCTTTGTATTTGCATTTTTCTTTTGTTCGTATTTGTGTCATTGTGCATATCCATACTAGAGTAACTTGAATCCGGTAACTTCTTCGTTTTTCCCCCTTTACCTACAAAACCGGCTGTGTCATTTATTCTTTTTTAAGCTCGATTTATATTATCCGTTCCTTTCAGTTCCTTCATTTTTCGTATCAGACAAAAAAAACATTGTTAGGGTCGATTTATATTATCCGTTCCTTTCAGATTCAGACAAAAAAAATATTGTTACATATGTTTTCTATATAAGTATTTATATTATCCTTTCCGTTCAGATCCTTTACTTTCCGTTTCAGATAAATATTGTTGAAAAGAATGTTTTATCTGATATCTGAACGCGAAAAAATACGAAAGCATAGCGAGGAAAGTGGAATTTATATATATTCCAGCAACAACAATCAAAACAAAATTAAATTGCTACTAAAAACATTTTTGGATTTTTTGTTATCGTTTAGTCTATACGTAACCAAAGATATGAATACATGCAGCATGTGTGAAACAAATTATGTAATAATATTTGTTTATATTCTCGTCATGCCAATCGTATGCTAATGTTTGTCACCACTAAACTTTGCTTATATGCTCTTTTAAATTATCCCATATATTTTATAGTTGTTTTAGTCTAATAAACTATAAAATATAAAAAAAATTGTTAAAGTAAAATAAAGTAAGGAGCATACGAGTATATACCTGAATTATTATATCTGAAGAACTGAGCATTAAAACATGTGTTCATGTTTTCTATTGAATTCGTTTTAAATTTTTTTTTTCTTGTTATTTAACGTTTATACAGGGTTTTGGTGTGTGGAACGGTAAAATTTTACGGCAAATAGGGTGGGTCATTTGGAACCTTTTATCCTATGGCACAGATTTCCAAAGTGTCATGATAATTGAGATGATATTTTTAAGTTTCTTTTAAATTACCCAAAATCTCGCCTTTAAATGATCATAACTTTTTTGTTTGTAATCGTAAAGGCTCGAAATAACTTTTATTGCATTCTCCAATGTGATTTTATTCTAAATAAATCATTATTTAATAGAATTGGATAAAAAAAAATGACTTATGGCCTTCCAAATCCTACAAAATGTGTAAAGTATGGAAAATGAGAAGTGATTTTGAAATTAGCTTTGTTTTAATTCTCTAGTTTATGCTCTTTCCAATGGTATGCTATTTGTCATAAAAATCATTCATTTTGTGGTAAAAATAAAAGATACTATTTTGCCGGGGTTAGGTATACTTTATACGTAACCAAAAAATACGAATATATACGATAACCATACGATGAAAATATCTGATCTGATAGTATAAATTGATGATGTCTGAATCTGAAAGGAACGGATCTGAAAGGAACGGATAATATAAATCGACCCTTACATGTATTTTCATAGGAGTATTTATATTATCCGTTCCGTTCAGTTCCTGCAAATACGGAACGGATAATATAAATACTCCAATGAAAAAAACATGTAACAATGTTTTTTTTTGTCTGACACGAAAAATGAAGGAACTGAAAGGAACGGATAATATAAATTGAGCTTTAAACTAAAAATTTTGTAGATTCAAAAATTTCAACACACCAACACAAACAAAAATGAAATAAAAAAACTTCTCAAGGTCATTTTTTTGTATTTTTTTAGTTTGATTTTGTTTTTGAGCCGTGCGCATCACAAAACAAAAATTTTAATTGTTTTTAAAATTCGAATTCGAATAATAAAATCATAAAATACAATTTAATTAATTGATTTTTAATTAAATGATTAATAAAATGATTTTTTTGTTAGCACTTTTACACAAACACATAGAAAATTTAAAAGTTACCAGATTCAAGTTACCGTAGTATGGATATGCACATTTGTACATATAATGAACAGTACCAAAATAACGCGATCCGAGCGAATCGGTTTAATTGTTATGGTGCTTAACTGCTTATTTTCTTTTCTCAGCACATTACATCTGCTGTGGAGTGTCATTCAACATGCTAATATATTTTATATTTGATATTTTTTTTATCATAAATTAATTTTGTATGAATAAATAAAATTTTAAGTAAATTTATTTTAAATTTCATAAATTTTAAAAATAAAATGTTAATTATAAAAAAAATTGAAAATATGTACATAAACAACACAAAAGTATGGCGTTTGCAATGGTTACCCCTTTGAGTACCAAGAAGCGCGATCGTGCTCCTCGACCTCAATACACTACCTAGCCGAAATCATGTTGGTACACGTGACTTGCATGTGCAGTAAAACAAACATATGCACTAAACTAACAAAAACACAAATGCACTACTCTATCTTTCCGGTTACACTCATTTCGTTTCACACATTTTGACACAAAATTGATATACTGATGGTTTTCTATTCCGATAGCTTACGATCGAACTTCAGTGCTGGGTTCGGAATCTACTGTTTCACACTTAACCTTAGGTCGACGGATAATCTGGGTATGTACCGTGCGGTATATAAACCTGCGGCGCTATTCTGATTTCCTTGGGAATAGGGAATTTGTAAAAATATTTTCAGAGCATTTTTATCTAGATTAAACTATAATGAAACTTGTGTTCCACAAAATTTTTATAGGGAAAAATAATTTCCAATATATCTTTGTTTCCAAAATTTTAACACCAAACTAGAAGAACAAGTGCCACTAGGTGCACTCAGTTCATTGTCCAATTATCCGTTAATATTATCGCTCTTAATTAATTCTAACTATTTTTAAATAAACAGTATCTTCCGTTCCTTGGGCCAAGCTTATACAGTTTGCCAAGTTAGAAGGGCTCACTTTTTTAAGGTTTTGAGTGGCAAACCTTTGGTGGTTACAACCTACTTTTGGTATATTGAATCATGTTTTTACTGCTTCCCTTGACTGTTATTAAGCCACAGTTTATGTTGATTCAACCAACTAAAAGTGTGAAACGGTGGTATTTCACTCTCGAGGCGCCGGTCTTTTAAATATCAATAGGCGTATGATCAAAACGCGAATTGATGATTAAATTATCGATTGTGATACGTTGTTTAATTTTAATTTTCACTTGGTTACCGTATTTTTAATTAGGTCACCCCGATATTCCAGGGAAAAACGTTATGGAATTATTGTATAATACATTATTTTGAAATATATTTAGTTAAAAGAAGATGAATGTGGAATTTTTAATTCTTAAGTATGTTTCCGCTGGTCGATTTAAAGTATTCTGGATTTTAGAATATATGCATGTTTGTATTATTAAATAATCTTATACATTCAAGATATTTGAAATCTAAAGCGAATTACTGAGTAAGTGCACGAAATCAGAGGTTCGGTCATGTTCTGAATGCTGATTCGAATTCCGAACGAGTAATACAGCAATAAATACGAGGTTTAAGATAGGGCAAATATGAAGAGCTATAGCTCACAAT
The DNA here is from genome assembly GCA_947310385.1 of Nephrotoma appendiculata. Lineage (NCBI taxonomy): Eukaryota > Metazoa > Arthropoda > Insecta > Diptera > Tipulidae > Nephrotoma > Nephrotoma appendiculata. The sequence goes on from OX371224.1 coordinate 199,751,910, forward strand.
AGAATTCGAAAGTCAGATTGTAGACACAAAATCGATTATTCGTATCAATAACACTAAGCTTCCGATTTCGTAATACCTATTTGTTGTTATTATTAATTGTGTCCGTATGCATAATAAATTCAATGATAAGAGAAAATACCCGCCACACCATGTTCTATATATTTCTAAGTTAATTGAATGAATTAAAACAACAAAAATAATCGAAACGAAACACGGTCAATCTAAGTTTTAGGTGTGTCAATGCCAAAATTTCTAAATTTAGTACATTTACAGTTTTTGTTTTTCTTTTTTCTAATTTTTGTAACACTAACCACCACAACCATAAAGAAAATGTAATTATTTATCAGAAAATAAAAACCTAAGCATACCGACACTCGTTTAAATAGAGCGGTTTATTTTAAATATTTGGCGCGCGCATAATTCTAATTTACGGTTTTGAAAAATCTTTTTCTTATAATTTTACATATTTGTGTAAAACTTAAAATTTGCGATCTAATATTATGATTCAAACGGGAATTAATTTAGTTTAGATCTGTTTAATTAAAAAAACTGTAATTAAATGTAGTTAGTTCACTATACAAACAAATAACTACCACCAACTAAACATATTCAACACTAATTGAATGAAGGTGTATTTAATCACCCACTCTGTTTCATACACAAACAACATCTCTATATTTACAATATTATTTACATACTAATATACTGACGAAACCTTTACTTAGGCATCAAAAATCTCGTTGTCTTATTTTTACTGACGTATTTTATTTAAAGAAATGAAAAAATACTAACAAAAACACCAAAAGCGAAAACACATAAAAATTTTATTTGATTCAATTCTTAACCCTTTCGGGAGGTATGTTTCTTTAAGCAAACTCTTTGGAAAACATGTACATATACAATTTAATTATGTATTAGATTTTCTAAGCTGAATGGCATGTTATACCAAGGCCTTCTAAAAAATATCCACAAACATGACATTCTCAAACAAAATCTCACGATCCTCCGCTTTGGTGAAATCAACCTCGAAAATTGTTAGGATCCTTAATAGATGCGAAAAAGTCTTTATATCGCACAAGTTTACAACATTTACAAGATCTCCACTGTATACCCAAGTAACATTTGTTACAGCTATAAGCAGCATTGAGCTCTATTTCAGTTCTAAAACAGAAAATATGAGCCTAGCAGTTCCACAAGGTAAATATTTATAGCTTTCAGCTTTACACAATATTTCTGCTGCTTTAACTCATTGTTTCTTTATGATGTTAGCTCTATTTGCTTATGGAGCATATAGTTTTGTTAGTAAGCTCTATAACCACAATTAGAACTTATTTAGGTTGCTTAATAGAGCTCGTTGGATTTTGGAATAAAATGTTTCTATTAGCCACATTTTATCTTATATTAAAGCTATATTACAACTGATTTCGAATTTATAGCTTCTTTAGCTATATGCTCAAATATATAACATAATTTTACAATACTATAGTGCTCATAAGTAACAAATAAAATTACAATATCCTTATATAGAGCTGACTTAAATAATTTAAACTATTTTAGAGCATACGAACTATTTTAGAGCGTTATGCCGGGTTTCCACCAAACGAACAAAACAAAAAACACAAACAAAAACTGTTTTTCTCAACAAAAACTGTAATGTTTTGTAAAAAATAAACAGTTTTTAAAACTTTTTTGTCGGAGAACAGTGTTTTTAGTAAACAAACATTTTCCCATGTCGAGTCGGTAAGATCGAAGGAAAAGAAGTTTGTTTTCGTTTTTTAGTCGGTTCTATTGAAACAGGTTTTTTGCAGTTTTGTTTTGTGTAACATTTGGTTGAACATTTTATTAACTTTATTGAAATTTTTGAAGACTGTCATCATTTAAAAGTAAGTACCGTTTTTTTATTTTTTAGTGTTAAACTATTTATTTAATTATAACTAAATATTTCATAATAAATAGTTAGTTTTTAGTTTCACTTTTATATCAATTTTTGCTATGAATAAACGAGTTTACGGGATAATATATTATACCTACCTATACATAATTTTAATTTAAGGTTAGGCAATGACTTCCAAAAAACTGTGGACTAAAATTGAGTGTAGCAATCTTATTGAAATGTATCGGCAACATACTAACTTGTGGGACCCAACAAATACTGACTATAAAAATAAAAATAAAAAACAAGATTCACTGAAGGAAATTGGCAATTTCTTCGAAATTCCCACCTATGAAGTTGATAGAAAAATCAAAAATTTAATTAGTCAGTACAAACGAGAAAGGAGAAAGTACAAAAACATGAAAAAGTCTGGTGCTGGTCACTCCTTTGTTGCCAAGTGGTTTGGATATGATGCCATGAGCTTCCTGAATGATAAGAACAAACCGAGGAAAGGGCGGGAAGGTGGTTTAAATTTGGATATGGAGGTAAGTTTTTAATTGCGAGACATATTTAAAAACAAATATTTTTTTTTTGTATTTTTTTTTTATATAACGTAAATGTATAATATGTTATAATTACTGACAAGAATCTTGCCATGGTACCTGTCCCAGTTGCGATGTGAAATATTCGCTGAATTCGTTTCGTATAAGAAGTGGTCGCGCAGCAGGTTTTCTTGCCTTTCGTTGAATTGGTAATAAAGACTGAAGTGCATTTGAATCTTGTCTCCAAGCTCCTTCTAACACAATACCTGTTTCAAAATCTTCCAAGTCAAAAGAACCTGGTGGACAGTATATATTTCTTGATTGTGAATCTCTGCGTAAGAAGTTATGTAAACATGTACATGCAAGAACTATTTTTTCTGCCTTTGATGGTTCTAAGAGTATAGGCTTACGCAGAACTCTAAATACGGAAGCTAAAATACCGAAGACATTCTCTACCACTCTTCTTGCTCTTAAAAGGCGATAATTAAATATTCGTTCTTTTGATCCACGTACTAAACGGTTTCATTATATTGAATGACAACGGGAACGCGTCGTCTGCCACTAAAACGTACGGTACAGGTTCTGTTCGCCCTGGTAGGGTTGATTCTGGAGGCAAATTAAGCTTCAAACGTAGAAGCGCCTTTGCGAATGCTGTGCTTTTGAAGACACCTCCGTCTGAAATTCGCCCTTGAGAACCAACATGAATATAAATGAATGTATAATTAGCATCTACTACAGCAAATAGCACAATGCTAAATGTTCCTTTATAATTATAAAATTCACTGCCGCTGAACTTTGGAGATTATATAATAACGTGTTTGCCGTCCATGCTCTCAAAGCACATCGGAAAATTCCACATAGTGTTATAGTCACTTGCAATTTTTTCCCATTCTTCTGGATTTGTGGGTACCTAAAACATATTGACAACTATTATTTATTTGTATCATTATTTATTCAAAATATTTATATTTTCTTCATATTTGTTAACCTATTTTCAGGACAGTGACATATCATCAGATGATAATTCTAATAACGGGCCAATTACAACTGACTATGAAAGGCCAGACCACGAAAATAGTGGAAATCAATCAGAAACGCCTTCGCCAACTCCAGAAGAGACATTTTCATTGACCCCCCGTCCGTTCTTTTGCTCTTCCCAAAGCGACAACCAAACAAACAAAACAAAAACCGGCTGCTACAAATATTCGTCAAGAGGCATTTGAAATGATGAAGTCAGTTTATGATAGCCGGAAAACAAAACAAGACTCATCGCGCGATGAATACGAGGTGTTTGGTGAACTTGTGGGTCGAAAAATACGAAATTTAAAAACGCATTATGCAAAAGCTACTGTACAGCATTTAATCAACAATATATTGTACGACGCAGATGTAGGAAAATATGATGTACCTATTGTCACATAGAGTAACCCATTACAATAATCAAGTCCCACGCCATCAGCTATTTCACTTAACTCGAATGATGAAATTGTTATTTGTGAGCAACAAATACTGAATAACGGCTTAAACACTAGCGCCGGTAAAGAAGAAGTGGTCCATCAGATTGCGGAGGAACCTTTGGTGTGGGCTGTAGCTACGTCTTTTGGCTTGAACTCCGAAAATGACTTACAAGGATAGCTTGTTTAATTTTTTTTCGATAATAAATAATTGGATATTGTACATTGAAAACCCTTGTTTAGTTTACCTACTTTTGATAAATATAATTGTCTGATCCTATTGATATCAATTAAATTACTAATACATGTTAATTAAACTTACTTTAATATAATGTTGAAGAACGTCATATATGGCTTCACATACATCCGGTATAATCCTTGATACAGAAGAAGTTGAAACTTTGAATAAATATTTTAATGATTGAAAACTGTCTCCAGTGGCCAAGTATCTCAAAGTTATTGCCAGACGATCCTTCACTGAAATTGCATCTCGGTAATTTGTATTTTTCTTGGCGATTTTTTGTCCCAGCATATTAATTAAAAATTCGAAATCGGCACTTGACATTCTAGTAAAATTTCGGAAGGATGATCTCAATTCTCCGTTTAATTCTAAGTTATCAGTACTTAAATCACATAATAATTGTTCAGTGCCGTAATTCACTCTTCGTTTTAATAAAGAACTAACCCAATATCGTTTACGTTTTCTTTGGGTTTCATTAATTAAAAAAAATCCACAATTAATAATAAATGTCTCGTCGTCATCTGACATTTTTGCAAACTTGAACATATACGGATACACAGAACAAACACTCAATAAATAGAACAAACAGATCTTATGGAACAGTTTGTTTTGAAAAAAGGAAACTGTTTGTAAGAAACAAAACAAGTTTTTGTTCTGCTTTCTGAAAACAGAACTGTTTTAAAAACTGTTCGTTTGGTGGAAACCCGGCATTATAAAGCACTCTTCATTTGTTTAGTTTGACGTTTCGCATTTTTTATAAGTGCACCGAGTTGTAAAGTGGAAGAAGTCGAATTTGTAAACAATTTAATATTATCACTAATCAACACTAAAGCAGTATTCAAAAACTGCGCTGCAACAATTTTATTGTGATATACAACTATTAATTTTATTTATTAATCGATTTTCTATGTAATTCAGCTAATAGCTCTAATACAGAAAATACACCGTTACGTGCTCTATATAAACTGCAAACGAAAACAAATTATTCACTTTCAGAGCACAAAGTTGAACAACCCAGTATGCAATGCCGACGGAATTCCATTTACATTCGCGTTCTAAAACCACACTGCTTCTATGGAAAGAACCATGTGTATCACGCGGAAATTCGTACTCCTCGCCAAAGAAAAGTGTCACAAAAGTTCCGGTGTCGGTGTGAATCCCAACTAAAAAGAGAAAAAAACCACAGAAACAAAAAGCACGTGTTTGTATATATTTTCCTATTGGAATAAATAATAATTCTTATTTGAAATAAAACAAAATTTTCCATTTATAATAAAATAAATATTAATTTTTTATTAGCACAAAAATACACAATTAAATTTTATAACACAAATTTTATAAATTAAATTTTAAGCACGTTCACCATACGTCTTGTTTGTTCACCATACGCGCATCCAATTGAACATCCCAAGCACAACCGATCTTGAAAAGAAAAAAATGCTTTGAAAATTTACAACGTAAATGTATTTCGCGACGACGCCATTGTGAGACAGATTTCTATTACCTTTTTAGTCCAAATTTGTACATCGCGATCACTAAATAACTTAATAATTATTCTTTTATACTTAAATTTAAAACTATTTACTTTAACAAATAGAAAACATTATAATGAAACACAACACTTTAAAGAAAAAAAAATTAATTATGTAGTGCAACCGTGCACGTCGACTTGTCAGAAGAAACTGAAAATAAAAGATACAATCGAAACTTATAAAACGAAAATAATATTACCGCGAAACAGAAAGAGAAAGAAATTTTTTTTTGCCGAAAATCAATATTTTTTTGTCTTTGATATTTTATAGTACGGAATTTAGTACGACATTTGAGCAGTTTTTTCCACACAGTGGAAAAATTGCATACTGGGAATAGAATAGAGAGATGCAGAATGCTCTAAAATAGGATTTAATAACAATAACAAATATTCTCCATTAAACTAAAATAAAAATTGGCGTCCATGTTTAAATATTATTGTTTATAATAATAAAATATGGTTAAATTTTTATGACTCCGCGGGCAAAATAAAGGAATTTCTATAAAATTATGTTGAAACGACATAAGAAATTTTTTGAAGAAGTAAAATTCAATTTTTCAAGGAAAATTTGAAAATTTGCATTTTCAATAAATGTTTATTTTATTATTAAATGTTTATGATTTGAGTGGCCCATTCAAAATTTATGAGGTATCGTACTAGATTTAACCATAAAAATATAATTGCATAATTATTTCACTATTAACAAACCAAAAGTACTAAATATATTGTTATATTTATTATCGCAATTTATTAAATCAAAATGCCATTAGAAAAATATTATAGATAAAAAAATGATGAATGTCTAAGTTCGGCATAATTCGATTCCTCCGAAATTGTTTATTTTATTTTTTCTATCTTAGGAATTTGTTCGCTAACTTTTAAAATTGCAAATTAACTTATTTAAGTACTATATAGAGCAAGGTACTTCATAAAAGCTGCAAAATCGATGGTTATGGGGCTTATAAAATAAACATTTTTGCTCTAAGACCGCTACTTTTCGCTCTATAAAAACTTTATAACAGTTCTAAGAGCGCTTCCAGAGTTAAAATTAGCGCATGCCGTTCTATAAAGTAGCTCTAAGAGCGCTCTTAAAACTAAATCAAAGCAAAAATGTTACTTGGGTAGAGTAATGTTCTCAATTTTAGAAAAGGGCTACAAGCAACACACTACTCTATCAATAAAGACCCGTATTATCAATAATATGCAACGCCGCTTATTTACTAGCACTATATCGCATCAAGGGATTTGCCGCCTCAAATGAGGTTTCATAATCATATTTTCATTTCGGATAATGAGTGATTAATTCATTGATCATAAACCAGCCATGAAATTGTTTCCTTGTCACCACCGGGAATCGAACCTAGGACCTCCGGTCACTGGTGCAAGCATGCTGACCACTTTGCCACCGAGGGCTTATCTCGTGCTCTAATTTTATTACATCGTGAAACGTTGCGAACTTTGGATATTTACATGTGATCGTGTTAGTTTTAATCGGTGTGATGAATTTCTTCAATTATAACTAGATTCAATTAGTTTATTGACTGTATTGAATTCATCATTCGGATTAAAAGTAACACAACCACATATAAATATTCAAAGTTCGTAACGTTTCAGGATATAATAAAATTAGAGCAAGAGATAAGCCGCCCCGATGGCAAAGTGGTCAGCATGCTTGCTGAAGCGACTGGGGGTCCTGGGTTCGATTCCCGGTGGTGACAAGGAAAAAATTTCACGGCTGGTTTATGATCAACGAATTAATCACTCATTATCCGAAATAATAATATGATTATGAAACCTCATTTGAGGCGGCCAAATTACTTGATGGGATATATAGTTCCAGAGAGAGAGAGAGAGAGAGAGAGAGAGAGAGAGAGAGAGAGTTATGCTGGAGATATACTCGACGTTACTCAGAAGCTTCGAAATGTCAAAAACGCGCTAACGAGTATACCCAAGATAAACTCAATATATGAATTCACGTTTTTGACATTTATTTAACTTTTGAATTTCATTTTATTTATTTAATTTTTTGCGAAATAATAAAAATTTAAAATATTAAAAGTTAGTAGTTAAAAGATGTCACTTTAGTACTAAACAACAACAAAAAGTTAAAGTTAAATCAACTTTTTTTGTATCACGTCTGAATCACGTCGAGTATAATTGCTTTAGTATAAATTCTCATAGTTTAACTTTTTATTTTTACTTAGTCACGTCGGTCGCGTCGAGTATATCTCCAGGGTTAGTGGGGAATTACGGCGTTTCGCAATTCGTAATTTAAATTCGATTAAAACAGTTCATGGCTAATACAATAATTATTTTCTTGGAGCTTTTCTAAAGAAACTCTAGTAATCCCTCGCTAGATAATAAGTTCGCATTAAGGCGTGATAGAGCTTCGACGGCAATTTGAATACGATTTAAAACTTCTTAAATATTTTTGGTAATAGTCGTGTCGTGGCTATTCCACATATCTCGTAAATTTGGCTCTTTCTAACGATTTTAAACCTCGGATCTAGTATTCTCAAAAACCATTTGACCATTTTTTCCAGCGAGTTTTACAATCCAATATTAAATTCAATTCAAATTTTTCAGTTTGTGTTACGTTGTTTTGTAAAACAGAATTTTTCACAGAAGACCTCTTAAAAATGTTCACAATTTTTCTCACCTTCATTATTGTTCTATTTATGTTGTGTGTGTGTTAAGTAATTCGAAATTATTGCGTACAAATGTACAATATATTCTTCGTTGGATTCGTTTCCATGTTGAAAACTGTTTTGGCCGTCTTTTTCCGATTGAGATGCTAAACAATGGGCATTTCCCGATTTTTCGTAAAATATTTTAATGACAGCAAGGTGTATAGCATAATTGTAAATATGTTGGTGATAATGCTCCAAACTTCACTATAATTCATAAAAGAATTTAATTTTTGATTGACTAATTCCAACAATTTTTCCGCTGGGCAACTATCGTGTATCCGAATTAGTCCAAGGTTATCTGATTTAAGATTTGCGTAGTATATTTGAATATTCAATAATAACACCGATTGTGAAAACTGGTCTACTCATCTATGGACAACGAAACTTTACCATCATCGGCTTTTATATCATTGACTTTGTTAATAGTTTTTTCTTTGATTTTGTCGCAAAATTTATAATCTAGATTCATTATATCGGTTGGATATTTAGGGAGTTGATGGCCCTGTAGTTTCAAGCTGCTTCATATGAAAGCACAGGTGGAAATTTTGTAAATATGGAGATGTTATCATACGCAGCTAGTTCCGACACCTTTTTTTCTAATGGTGTTCTCTTTGTCGAAAAAATTGTTTATTTTTGATTGTTCCTGTTCATGGCTCCTTCTTACGATTTAAAGATAAAGTACCTGGCACCGGCTGCATTCAAGTGTACATTTTATTCATGCCATGCATGCCATCTAAGTGTCGATGCAAACTCGTTGTTGATGATCCTCGGGCATGAGAATTTTTTTTACATATAATGCATTCAGCTGTATTTTTATTTGCAGCTGGTTTAAAATATTTCCAGCCATCATTATATGTGTTTTCGGTCATTTTGTATATTAAGGCTATAAACAAATTTTTTTGTTAATTTTGAATCAGATCAAAAAACAAGAAATTTTGAGGTTAGAACTCGAACAGACGTAATTTATTTTTTTTTTTATTTTGTTTTTTTTTTTTGAAAATCTATTCAAATCAATATTTTTATGATTTTATTTTAATATACGAAATTAATAAGCCAGTTTTCTATTTTAAATGGAAATGGAATTCTAATTTAAATGGAATATTTGACAAATAAAATGAGAATTTGTAATGGAAAGTAAATGTTGCAAATTTGAGAGGTATAATTTAACGCAAAATGTGGCGAATTTGACGGATCGTTTAATGAAAAATAAGGTAAAGTTATTGAAACTATAAAACAATTTTTTTTTTCAAAATTTCTCGAGAAATATAAATGAACTTCCTGGCAAATGAGGAATGCAAAAGTTAAAAAAATTCCCGAGATTTCTCGATCCCAATCGGTAGCTATCACAGCTCTTTTTCCAGTAAGTTATTCGTTCCGAAGAAGTATATCCCATTGGCACAGTAGATATCTGTGCATAATCCTATGTAGCAATAAATGATTCGGTTGTTAAATCGCTTAAAAGTTCAGTGTTGCAACATACACTGCTCGTCAAAAAAACCCGGACACTTGAATTTCTTCGTAAATCTTCAATTTCAAGAGCAATTACGCTATTTTAAAGGCACTGTCATATTAAATAGTACATAACCGAAAAATAGGTTTAACAGAAACCGTATTTTTTTTATTTAAAATCCAATCACAGCAACAAAGTGTAATAAATGAAAAATATTCAAAATTTCGATTGTTACGTTTCTAAATAAATGGACATCTATCAATTGTTTTAAAACATTTAAAGTAGCATTTATTGTTAGTATTATTATTACAGTTAACGTTAACAGTGCTTAGTTATTATTATTAGCAAATATTATAATTATGAAACCAGAAAATATCGCAAAAGTAATCGCTTTGAGTGAAGATGGCCATATCATGCGTTATATTGCTGCCCACCTAAATTTCCCTCGAAGTACAGTTCAAGACGCTATTAAACGATATCATGAAACTGGTCAGTATGAGCGAACGGTTGGATCAGGTCGTAAAAGAGCAACAAACGAGCGGGGTGATCGGTTTATGGTATCAATGGTACTGCGAGATCGTATCCAAACAGTTAGAATCGTCGCTGGTCGATTGGCACAGGTACGTGGTGTCAATATTTCAGTTAGCACAGCATCGCGAAGCTTAAATGAACATGGATTGCAGTCCAGGAGGGCTGCTACAGGGCCAGAGCTTCTCCCAACTCATCGAAGAAACCATTTGACTTTTGCTCGTAACCACGTCAGTTGGACTACGGACGACTGGAAGTCCGTGTTGTTCACTGATGAATCAAGGTTCAGTCTGCGATCACCGGATGGACGGGAAAGAGTATGGCGGAGATCCGGAGAGCGATATTCACAATGTGCCACATCCCCAAGAGTCCCATTTAATGGCCGCTCACTAATGGTGTGGGCAGATATTTCTATAGACGCCCGTACGGACCTTGTATTTCTACGCGGCGGCACTATAACTGCCCAAAGGTATATCGTGGAATGTCTAGAATAATTTGTGGCCCCATACGCCCCATTTATTGGACAGCAATTTAAATTAATGCATGATAACGCCAGGCGCCACGTTGCAAACGTGGTCAACAATTATTTGGATGAGGTGGGAATTGATCGAATTGTTTGGCCCGCTCTAAGCCCTGACCTTAATCCCATTGAGCACATGTGAGATATGATAGGGCATCGTTTAAGGCAAAGGGAAGTCGTTCCAGAAACCTTGGATCATCTTCAATCAGCTCTGCAGGAAGAATGGGAAATGATACCTCTGGAAAACGTTGCAAACCTATTGCACAGTATGCCAAAAAGAATGCTAGATGTGATCAGAGCTCGTGGCGGAAATACTCGATAATAGAGTACCGACCACTTAGATTGATTGTTGGTTTTTATTTAAATAAAGATAAAGATATATCAATATCCGTTTTTCGGTAATTTTGTTATTTCAAATGTTTTGATCCTGTGGTTACTTTTATTAAACGAAAACTTGATCCCGTTAGTACCTTTTGGCGCACATTATATTATTTCGTACAACCATAACGCGAATAATGCGAATAGTTACCGTTAACACAAACATTTACTGAAAAAATGTTTTTGACGGGCAGTGAAATGTTATATATATATAGTAAGCTCTTTCCTTCGTTGTTCTTACTTTAATGGGATTAGGGTTTTTAAGGTTTTTACTGGAACTTAATAGTACGAAATTTTGCAGTCGTCCATTTAGAAAGTCGTAACAAACCATTTTCGTTTAGTATTGCATTTAGTGATACGTTTGTTTTTTTAACAAACAAGTAATTTGTCCAGCGTGGTTAAGATAGCTAATCTCCATTAAAATGTCCTGCTTTTGAACTACCTTGAAAATTGCTAATTCCACCTTTGGAAGTTCTTATTTCCACAACAAGAATGCAAATGAAATAAACGCAAAACAAATATGTAAATGTCAAAAATACATTAAAAACAACTTATCTGAATTAACTATACGAGCAAAATATCTCTTCAGTTAATTCAGTAGCTCAACTTTTTAACTGAAGTGAAGACTTAATAAACACATTTTTTATTAAACACTTGTTTTTTATTTCGCAAAATTATAAAAAATGTGTGTGTTTCGCCAAGTGCCTACGGCAAATAGTGTAAAATGTATGAAGTGAAGAGGTGCGAATCGAACGCTCAATTCACTTCAGTTAATTCAGATAATTTTGTTTATTCAGGTCAATCGAAAGCCCTTTATATCAGTGTCAGAATATGTATACGGCCAAATCACAAACTGTTGTTTGAATTGTTACCGGCTGGCTACTGCCAACCTGCAGATATTCACTAAGCTCCTGCAGAGGCCTCCACGGTGATGTTTTGCCGGCTACGTTCTCAGCGAGAAGTGCGAGGGTCGTGGGGTTTGAGGCATGCAGGGCTCCTGGCCTACACCGTGATTAACAGAAAGTTGGGGAAACGCAAATAATAAATAAAAACCGTAGTTCCGCCGAAATTCGTCGGCCGGAACCTGAGGAACGAACAGCTGATAATTATAAACCGAAATCGGTGCCTTGGCGCGCGCATCCATCCGAATTCAAACGGGGCCAAGCCCTGGTTACGGAATTGGATGCGGGCACCAAGGGACCGCAAACACTAAACCGACACAGAGGGAGTCTCCGCTCCCATCATACCATACCGAAAAAAATTAATAATTCATTTTAAATTTATTTTCCTAATTTAGACCAAATAAAAAAAAATCACCACTTCCCACGCGAAACGAAAGAAGAAGGAGAAAGAACGAGAGACAGAGAGATGCAATACGGATCGAGCGTGCACCCGCTGTGCGGCGCTCGATCACAAAAATTTTGAAAATTATATATAGGTAATATAAAAAATGTAGATAAAAAAAATAAAAATAAAAAAAATTATAAAATAAAAATAAAAAAATGTACCTTAATTATTATTAGACAAAATGTTGCGGCCTTGCGCCGTTATTGTTGCGGGGCCTCTCCCCGATAAAAATTGGGTTGCGGCCTTGGTGCCGTCATGCCACAAGGGACTCCTGTCCCCCGGACCGTTGCGGCTTTGGTGCCGTTAACTACTTCGGCCTCGACTGGCCGCCAAAATAAAATGGGCGTTGCGGGGCCTCTCCCCGATACCAAATAATAACTGTTGGCTTGGTTAGGTAATCCAAAAAAATATTGGGCGTACTTCGCCTTCACAACCACGCTGCCGCTGTGCTTGACCGACACAGGTGCGAAGCTGACTGTTGTGTTTTAATGCCCGATGATCCACGTTGTTGGCCACCGGTTATAATTGCGGCTCTCCTTAATTAATTTCAGTGCCCGTTATAAAATGCGTCGCTCGTTATAAAACGGCGCCTGTTGAGGAATGCGGTGCTGGTGGTAAAAATTTGGCACCCGTTGTAAAATGCGACGTTAGTTGTAAATTGCGGTGCTCGCTTTATAAACATGTGGCACCCGTTATCGTTCGGCGAAGATGCCGTAAACTTTCCAATATTAAGCGAACAACTTGGAAAATTACACTCCTACTTTTCCGATTTCCCGACTTGTATATATGTATATACAATAAAAAAATATTTTACACTTGGTATGTCGCACATATACAATTTTATTTAAACTCTACTTTTGTTGTCTGTTCACTCAAGCTTCGCTTTCACGTATTTTGCATTAACCCCACACAATGAAAACTCAAAACTTTTGGTATAATTTTTTTTTTTTATTTTATAATAAATTCTATTTCCCACATGAACACATGTGTTATTCTTATATTCACTTTACAAAAAAAATCTCTGTTCTCTCAAGAAAAAAAACATTTTATTTTTATTTCTCCACCATGAACAAAATGGCCGAAAATTTTCCAATTAATATTTATTAAATTTTACAACAAAAGAAAAAACTCGACTTTATTCTTTCCAAAATCACCACTCGAATGACAAACCAAAAAAAATATTCGAGCGTCGCACAGCTCGTAAAACGTTTTAGAAGAAAATGCATCTCTCTTCTCTGTCTCTCCTTTATACCAAATTTTCGTTGGTACAAAAGAGAGACATACAAGAAAAAACATTTTTTTCAAAACGTTTTACTTTGCACACACTCGATGCGCACTGTTCTCTCTCTCTCTCCCATTCTCGTTCCGTTGCCAACATAACAGAAGAAAACACACAGGAATCCATCCACCAAGAAGTCACATTCACACAGCGAAAACCCGGACGCAAGAAACCGTGGAGAATAAAAACAAATTTACAAAAATGTCTTGTTAAGACAACACAGTCGTAACAAACGTGGGAACGTCCCACACCCTGAGATGTCTCATAAGCCGAGCCTAAAACAAACAACACGAAAATAAAGATAGAGAGAGAAACGATTAAACACGGATGTCTTTGACATGATAAGTACCTAGGGATTTGCCATTCAAATCTTCGACGGTATACGCCACCTGACCCACTTTACCAGAAATTACCGCGGGTTTGAATTTTCCGGCTAATTTCGCGGAGAATTTGTTCGTCGCATCGCTCAACGCAAAAGATCGTATAAAGACGGATTGTCCAACTCGGAAAGAGCGCTTAGTACTACGCAAGTTGTAATGCTGAGCTCCCTTTTCGTATGCCACACGCAGATAATGTATGATACGATCTTTTAACAGATTTACTCGATCTGGCTTAGCCCATGCCTGGACTTCACCGGGATCATGTTCATCGAGTAATCGTCGCAGTGAGTAATCCGAACCGTGCATCGACATATGTTGACCGAACACGACATAATGAGGGGAATAATGTATCGAATCGTGTATGGCATTACGTAAAGCAGCCGCAATTTCCTGCAAATTTTTGTCCCACAAATTATGGTCGTGATCGCTCAAATATGAACGAATACTGGCAATTAACGTTCTATTAACACGCTCGGAAGCGTTACTTTGGGGCGAGTACACCGGCGTACGTAAATGGGTTACACCGTATTTAGCTAACAGGTCTTTAAATAGATTCGAGGTGAACTGCTTCCCATTATCGGAGGTAACAATTTCGGGTACGGAGAATAAAAGGAATACCTCATTTTCCAGAAATCGACACAATAATGAGGCAGACGCTTCGCGTAAGGGTTTTACAACTACGAATTTCGAATAATGATCCAGAACGATAACGATACAGGTATTTCCGAGTTTTGAACGTGGATACTGACCCAAAAAATCGACATATAGTTTTTGAAACGGGCGAGTTGACGTAACCTGCGCTCCCATGGCTGGTTGTGTAGAGAAATTAACAGCTTTGTTCATTTTACATTTAGTGCAGCTAGCAACGTACTGTTTAACTTGCTTTGCCATTTGAGGCCAGTAAAATTGACGCTGAAGGCGTTCGAGAGTTTTGCTGCCGCCTAAATGTGCTGAAGTGGGAGGTACGTGAGCCTGTTCGATAAGTGTTGAAGTTAAGGAATTAGGAATAACAAGTTTCCAATTCGAAAGGTCGGTATCCGTATATTTAAAACCGAACGAAGGGGATATCAACAATTTATCATCCTGGATCTTATAGTTGTGCGAACAATCTTTTAACGTACGAATTTTCGCGATTTGATCGACGTAATCTGGATCTTGGAACGCAACCGAATTTTGATCAACGTGTAAAATAGGGACGGAAGAAGGTATTAAAGCATTCACGGAAGGGTCGATGTTTTTACTCGACAAGGCTGGATCTCCAAATTGAACACCAGGATCAGGCGTGCTCTTACTCCCGGACTCATCCTCACAAGGAGCGGATTCATCCGGAAAAGCTCGAGACAACGCATCAGGTACAACGTTAACTGAACCTTTTCGGTATCCAATCTGAAAATCCAGCGCTTGGAGTTTTAGACTCCATCTCGCCAAACGTCCGGAAAGGTCTTTTTGACTCATTAACCAGCGCAAACTGGAATGGTCGGTATAAATGACGAATGGATAACCTTCCACGTAGGGACGGAATTTTCGCACGCTGAGGACGGCAGCGTAGCATTCCAGCTCGGTCACCGAGTAGTTTCGCTGCGCCGCATTGAGCTTATGGGAATAAAACTCAATGGGCCGCTCCACCCCCTCGGCGTCCACCTGAAATAAGACACTACCGACCCCAACGGCACTGGCATCACACTAAATAAAAAAGGGTTTAGTGTAATCAGGATGCGTCAATACTGGGGCAGTTGACAAGGCGGTTTTGAGAGAGTTAAAGGAAGAATCAGCAGCTGCAGACCAACATACTTTAGTGTTTTTACCAGATCGGTGAGAGAAGAAGCTAAGGAGGCGAAATTTGGAATGAAGCGACGGTACCATCCGCACATTCCCAGAAAACGTCTAATCTGTTTCGTCGTTTTCGGAATAGGGTACTCCAGAATAGCTTTACATTTATCTGGGTTTGTACGGAGGCAGCCATCACCCACAATATAACCTAAATAGTCTACTTCTTTCAACACAAACTTACTTTTGGTCAAATTAATTGTTAAACCAGCGTCCTTCAGATATCCAGCAACCTGTTGTAGCAAATCAAAATGTTCAACCAGAGTGGAGGATGTGACCAGAAGATCATCGAGGTACACAAAGACCTTATCGTGTAGCTGGTACGGGATCACGCGGTGCATTAAGCGACAAAGCGTCTGTGGGGCGTTGCATAAGCCAAACGGCATCACCTTGAACTGATACAAGGGCCGTCCAGGAACCGTAAACGCCGTTTTATCGCGGGATGCTGGGTCGAGTGGGATCTGCCAAAAGGCATCCTTCAAATCAATCGCCGAAATGAATCGGGTGTGTCCCAAACGACCCAACAATCCGTTGATTATGGGCAGCGGATACGCATCCTTGACGGTTGCCTTGTTCAGTTCTCTAGCATCCAAGCACAGACGAACTTTCCCATTGGCCTTACGCACCAACGTGACCGGTGAACACCAGGAACTTTGTGACTCCTCGATAACCCCCAAAGACAACATCCTATCCAACTCGGCATACATGAGTTTCTGGATAGCTGGGGACACGGAATAAAAACGTTGTTTGACTGGTTTTGCGGAACCGACATCGATCATATGAGTGATGAGGGATGTGCGGCCCAAACCTAAAATATCGCTGCTCGGAAAATATTCGCGAATGAGATCCAATACGACGATCATCAGATGTTAAAATATGGAATTTGGGTGTGTTGGTAGTTTCACCTAATTCGTCCGAATTATTCAACGCGGAGATTTTTGGGGAAATTCCAAAACGATTCCAAAAATCGATACCCAAATAAAGCGGTTGTTCCAAGGAAGGGACAACGTGAAAATTCATAAATTTAGTGACTCCGTTAAATTCGACGTTAGCTCGGATATAACCAAAAACTCGTTGGACTTGGCCACTCGCGGTAGTTATAGTGGAAGGAAAGTTATGGAATTCAACCAATGGATTTGACATAAGTTTCTCCGATCCACTCCCGAGAACACTGACACTCGCCCCGCTGTCGAGAAGACCCTTAAAAGGAATCTTATTTATAAAGACCTGGGCGTAAGGCCGAGTGTCACTACCCTCGGAGAATAGAACGGAGGAAATCACATCATTTCTCATTGCGACGCGACGGTTCCAATATTTTTTGGAACGCTTTAAACGATCTAACTTTGCCAATGATGGGGCATTATAGAAAAATTTAAGAGCGACAGGAAGGGAGGAAGGATTGGATGGGGAAGAAGGATCGGGAAAGGAATCATTACTGGCAGACGAGCTTACTTCTTCGTCAGATTCGAATAGGAGCGGATTTCCGCGTCCGTATTGCTCGCTGCATCCTCCAGAATCGGTTTGAGTGGATTTGTCCGTGGTAACATCAGTCTGGGTTGCGGTTGTGGTTGTGGTTGTGGTGATTCTCGTGGCCCAGTCCTCCAAGAACCACTGTTCTGATTTTCCGACAATCTTGATTGAGCGTTTCGTTCTTCGGCACAACGTCGACAACGCGCAGATATCGTTCCTCGAAGCCCACATCGATAGCAAAATAATCCGACTGGAGCCAGTTGACAATCCATGAACGTGTGACCCATATCTGAACAATTGAAGCAGACGATATTTTTACCATAATTGGCATGTTGTTTGTAAACCAATCCCGAACTGTCTGCTGGGACTTGTCCGCCCGGACGCCTCGCCGCTGCCGACGGATACCTGCTCCCCGTTTGAATTGCGGATACTGAGTTATCGGGCAGAACATCAGTTAAGGGATAATTCTCATAAGAGTCATATGCTCCAACATCATCATACGGACTGCCTGATAACTCATTGATCACGCGTCGTGGATGGATTGCAGGATCCGCCGGAGCTTTGAGCCGCCGGAAAGACTCCTCCCAAGCAGAACAGCTTTTGATTAGTTCATTGATGCTGCTGAACTGACGATCTGTAAGGTGGTATTGTAGCGTAGGCTTCATGTTGTTCATGAGAATTTGAATGAGCTCTTCGTCGGAATATGGTGTGCGACATTGTAGTGTGAGGGTCCATACATGGTTGTAGAAATCCAGGAAGCTTTCGTTCGGTTGTTGTTTACGTGCCTCGACCATTCTGCGGATTTCGTAATTTGTGCGACGATCTTGAAAGCTCGATAATTCCGCTTCGTAGTTCTGACCAGGTCGCGTGCGGGTTGTGTTTACGAAATGTTTAGTACCACTGCAACGCGAGGTCTTTTAGAATGGTGTGGAGCTCCAATAATAAAATTTGTTCGGATAATCCCCGGGATGAGGCGATGGTGTCAACTTGGAACAGGAACATATCGATGTTGATTCCCGATGGAGATCCCGTGAAACTTAGTCCACTACCGGACAACAAACGTCGATCGACAAATTTTGGCGATACTGGCGAACTGGTGGACGTCGGAGGCGCTCGATCGTGTACGTTTTGAATCGGGAGGTCTTGGGAGAACGGGTTATTTCCGGTGATCTGAGTCTGCAGGGTGGTTTGCCGTTGATCCAACTTTACCAGCTGCTGTGATACCAATTCGAATTTGTGCAGCATGGATTCCAAGAGTGTGGTCTCTGCATTTGCCACTTGAGCAGTCTGTACATGGGCTTGTTTTGCAGCGAGCACTTGTTTCAAACTATCCACCGGGATTTGGTCCAGCAGTTCCTCTAGCGTGGACCTGCGTTCCATCTGCCGTGATTTCACGGAATCGTCATCACTACCTATGTCGTCGACCACTATGTCCTTATTTTCGTTGTTCAGGTCGTCTGGAGGAGATAGGTCTAACGCGAAATGTACGCCCTTCGCGCTTGCGATGGATTCGTTGAGCTTTTCCTGATCATCCAGATATATCTGCAGACTGTTCAATAATTCGGTACATGCCTGATGTACCTTACGCGCGGACTGCTCGTATTTCGGTGATTTGAATGCGCGACTAAGCCGGCCTGACAAATGCAACAAGCTGGAATGGTAACGTTGGGCCAATAATAAGGGATCCTTCGTAGTCGGACCCAAAAGAGTGATCTCTTCCCGAATCTCCTCCAATTTCTTGAGACACGTTGAGATCTCAATATCCGGTTTCTTCGATGCGCTTGTATGCATTTTTCCGGGAGTTGGTTTAAGCTCGGCCTGCTCACTTCGGACCGCTTCCTCGAGTTGATGAATTCCATCCGATGTGTCGAAGCGGATATCGCGAAGGAGACACTCCACCTCTATCTCATCTGGTTGCAGTAAGGTTACGTCCATTTTGGATTAGGTAGGGATAATGGAATAAGCTCGCTTGATTTAACTCGGTGGAAAATATTGACGTAGTCTTTATTAAATTTATTCAAAAATACAAAAATTTCAATTCAAAATAACTCTAACTCAAACGGAAGGTTTTAAGTTAAAGGAAATTACAACTAAAGATATTCCACACCCACTATAACTAGATAATCAAAAAAAAAACACGAAATATTTTTATAAATAACACGAAAAGGAATGGATACCTTGTAAGAGTTTGTGGGTCCAGTATTCCCACGATTAGTTTAACGACGGATAGGACGAGATACCCCCGAAAGTGGCGCTTTTCGATGAGAACCTAATTTGGGGGGGCTCGTTAAAATAATTACAACAAAAATTCAACCAATGAATATCAAATCGTGATAAACAACCAGAAAGTTACCCCGTGCGTTAGATAATACTCAATTCGAAAGTGAATTTGGTTAACTTCCACTCGATCCCACGGATGGTTACGTTGGATACGTGGTTCTACGTCCGAGTTATCCCACACTGTACGTCTTTGAGGCCTTTCTGGCGTATCCCACGGATTTGAATTCATACAAAATAATAATAATAAACAAAATTTAATAATAATAATAACGTAGCTAATGAAACTACCAACACACCCAGAAGTACGCCGATAGTAAATAATACAACACAAGACAAGATTGCGAAGAAAATAAGGCTAGAATAATAATAATAACAGAAAGGAATGGTTACCTTGTGGTGGTTTGTGGGTCCCGTATTCCCACGATTGGATTAACGACGGAAGACGAGATACCCCCCAAAGTGGCGCTTTTCGATGAGAACCTAATTTGGAGGGGCTCGTTGAAATTTGAAACGATACGAAAACCAAGAAATAATCAAAATGCGAAAAAATATAAAATGAAGTACTAATAGTACCGCGGGTTCCAATACAGCCCCAAATTTAAAAATCAAAAATATCAAAAATAATATGTTCAAAAAAAATATTTAAATCAAGTATGATAATACGGTGGTATGATGAGAGTGGAAACCCCACTCCGTGTCAGCTAAATAATAAAAAAAAATAAAAAAAATAATAATAATATAATAATAAAGTGTTCTGTTCCTCAAATTTCGGTCAAGAAATTTCGGGGAAGAGAAGAAATGAAGCTAAACTAAACTCCAGACAAATGACACCCGAGCTCCACCACAATCAGACACAACATAGTGGAAATGGGAAAGAGCTCGGAAGTCGGATGTCCAAAGAATAGGGGATGACACCCCCCATCTACGCGCAATCAAACAGCCCGTGCTGGTTGCGATCGTAGATAGGGAATGTCAACCGGGAGACTGGCTTTGGTGTGCGCGTCCATGCGAATTCAAACAGTGTGAAACACCGGTTTCGACACTGGACGCGCATGCCAAAGGGAGTGAAGCTAAAAAAAATCCTAAAAAAAATAAAAATTATTAAAAATTCGCGATTAGTTTGGGCGCCACTGTTACCGGCTGGCTACTGCCAACCTGCAGATATTCACTAAGCTCCTGCAGAGGCCTCCACGGTGATGTTTTGCCGGCTACGTTCTCAGCGAGAAGTGCGAGGGTCGTGGGGTTTGAGGCATGCAGGGCTCCTGGCCTACACCGTGATTAACAGAAAGTTGGGGAAACGCAAATAATAAATAAAAACCGTAGTTCCGCCGAAATTCGTCGGCCGGAACCTGAGGAACGAACAGCTGATAATTATAAACCGAGAACGGTGCCTTGGCGCGCGCATCCATCCGAATTCAAACGGGGCCAAGCCCTGGTTACGGAATTGGATGCGGGCACCAAGGGACCGCAAACACTAAACCGACACAGAGGGAGTCTCCGCTCCCATCATACCATACCGAAAAAAATTAATAATTCATTTTAAATTTATTTTCCTAATTTAGACCAAATAAAAAAAAATCACCACTTCCCACGCGAAACGAAAGAAGAAGGAGAAAGAACGAGAGACAGAGAGATGCAATACGGATCGAGCGTGCACCCGCTGTGCGGCGCTCGATCACAAAAATTTTGAAAATTATATATAGGTAATATAAAAAATGTAGATAAAAAAAATAAAAATAAAAAAAATTAAAAATAAAAATAAAAAAATGTACCTTAATTATTATTAGACAAAATGTTGCGGCCTTGCGCCGTTATTGTTGCGGGGCCTCTCCCCGATAAAAATTGGGTTGCGGCCTTGGTGCCGTCATGCCACAAGGGACTCCTGTCCCCCGGACCGTTGCGGCTTTGGTGCCGTTAACTACTTCGGCCTCGACTGGCCGCCAAAATAAAATGGGCGTTGCGGGGCCTCTCCCCGATACCAAATAATAACTGTTGGCTTGGTTAGGTAATCCAAAAAAATATTGGGCGTACTTCGCCTTCACAACCACGCTGCCGCTGTGCTTGACCGACACAGGTGCTAAGCTGACTGTTGTGTTTTAATGCCCGATGATCCACGTTGTTGGCCACCGGTTATAATTGCGGCTCTCCTTAATTAATTTCAGTGCCCGTTATAAAATGCGTCGCTCGTTATAAAACGGCGCCTGTTGAGGAATGCGGTGCTGGTGGTAAAAATTTGGCACCCGTTGTAAAATGCGACGTTAGTTGTAAATTGCGGTGCTCGCTTTATAAACATGTGGCACCCGTTATCGTTCGGCGAAGATGCCGTAAACTTTCCAATATTAAGCGAACAACTTGGAAAATTACACTCCTACTTTTCCGATTTCCCGACTTGTATATATGTATATACAATAAAAAAATATTTTACACTTGGTATGTCGCACATATACAATTTTATTTAAACTCTACTTTTGTTGTCTGTTCACTCAAGCTTCGCTTTCACGTATTTTGCATTAACCCCACACAATGAAAACTCAAAACTTTTGATATAATTTTTTTTTTTATTTTATAATAAATTCTATTTCCCACATGAACACATGTGTTATTCTTATATTCACTTTACAAAAAAAATCTCTGTTCTCTCAAGAAAAAAAACATTTTATTTTTATTTCTCCACCATGAACAAAATGGCCGAAAATTTTCCAATTAATATTTATTAAATTTTACAACAAAAGAAAAAACTCGACTTTATTCTTTCCAAAATCACCACTCGAATGACAAACCAAAAAAAATATTCGAGCGTCGCACAGCTCGTAAAACGTTTTAGAAGAAAATGCATCTCTCTTCTCTGTCTCTCCTTTATACCAAATTTTCGTTGGTACAAAAGAGAGACATACAAGAAAAAACATTTTTTTCAAAACGTTTTACTTTGCACACACTCGATGCGCACTGTTCTCTCTCTCTCTCTCCCATTCTCGTTCCGTTGCCAACATAACAGAAGAAAACACACAGGAATCCATCCACCAAGAAGTCACATTCACACAGCGAAAACCCGGACGCAAGAAACCGTGGAGAATAAAAACAAATTTACAAAAATGTCTTGTTAAGACAACACAGTCGTAACAGAATGTATGGCGGCCTTTAAAAAATAACGGCTAAAAAATCGAAATCGGCAATCGAAATTTATTTTGGCAATTTTTTTTTTCCTTGATTTATTTATATCTCGTAAATGTGGCGAAAAAATAAATGTTCATTCTCCTGAACGTGAACTTTATTTATTTATCTTTAATTTTGTTAATTGTTTTTCATTTTTAATGTAGTTTACATTCAGGATTTCCCATTTCCGATTATAAAAGCAACATTTTAATATCATAAAATAGGGATTGAAATTTTTGTGTCAAAGAAAAAAATACACTCTACGAATTAATTCTTCGTATGCTTTAAAAAATGAATTTTGTAATTGTCCTTTGAACTAAATAAAGTCTCTGCTTTAAAATTAAACTCTGCTTTAAATTAAAAAGGAGAAAAAATGAAACCAAAATATATGTTAATCCATTTTAGAAAGACCGGTTTTACGGGTGGGTACATTCTCGTACGTGTTGCAAATATTTAACTTGCGCGTAGCAAATAAGGCTGATTTGCGACCAGCGATATTGCAACTCTGCAACTGCATTCTCGATAAGTGTAGCAAATCGGCCATATTTTTTATTATTCAGCGCGCTGAATTAAATTTTGACATTTCATAGTTGAAATTTTTAATGTTATAATATATTTATACTTACCTGGTGTAGAGCTTTCCATGATCTAGAAACACCATGGTTAAAAAACGAAAGCCCAATTTCGGTAATGAGGAAATTAATTTATTATAAAAAAATTTAGACAAAAGACGAGAACTACATAATAAACAATAAGTATTGCATTTTGCATGCTGTGTGTTAAAAAACAATTTGGTTATTTCTCGATTTTGTGCAAAAGATTTTGAGTTGTACGGCGAGGCATTAATAAATGAATGGATCCCAGATTCTAAAACATTTAAAATTAAATGAACCTAAGTAAATAAAACGTTGTAATAAGTTTTCTCGCAGAATTTCCAAAAGGGAAATAAAATAAATATTTACCGTTAAATAAGGTGGAATGGCTTTGCTTCGAAATGTTGTCGTTACAAGCTGTGTAGAACACAATTCAACAATGAATTTAGCGGCATCCTTTATAAACCGGTATCTTTTAAAAAATATTTCATCGATACATTCGAAAGGATTTTTCCTATCCCAGAATACTTTTCTAGGAACTTGATTACTTTTCCGATGTATAATCCACTCCATCTCAATAATGATAAATAAAACAATAATAAATTTTAGATGAAATTTGTTATTTTTACAACTTTTAATAACTAACAAACTGTCACGAATGATGATATTTACATTTGCCACCTCAAAAACTTGATTGCAATTTTATTTGCTACTTTGCTTACATGGACTCTCTACCTGCTATTGCTTCTAGTTATGCTAGAAAATTTCGATCAAATGGCAAGTGGAGGCACGCAATAATATTTATATGCTATCTGTATGCTATGAATACATGCTATGTCGGCATAACTCGATAGCATACAGATAGCATGCATATTTTGACGTTTCAATATGGCGATATATCAATATTCAGTTTCAATATTGCGTCTCCTACATTTTTTCGCTTTCATACTGGTGATACATACATATTTCAATAAATAAAAAATAAATAACCACATAACTTTTAAAAAATTATATTAATAAAATTATATAAATATTTTTTAAGAATGATTTCTAAACGTCAAATTATAGCAAGTTTACCACACCAGACTCCATCTTGGCAAATTTTGATAGAAAGAGAAAGTAGATTGCAATAGCATTCAGATAGCAGGTGGAGAAGCCGTGTTACTACCCGGTTGCAAAAACGATCGAGGATCTGAAAATACATTTTCAGCGTGCAAATTTGCAATTTTGCTTGCAACATGGTATCGAGAATGTACCCGTTAATCTAAAAAATAATAAAAATTACAATTTGTATGCAATTGTTTACGAACAAATTCATCTTACGATTAATTTAATTATTGTGGTACGTTTCGTACCGATACTTCTTGGTGGAAATTCATTTTACTATATTTAAACACTTCGTTTCTTTTTTAGTTTTTTCCACAAATTTATTTATTTTTTATTTTTAACAATTCATGCCATTAACATGTTTTCGTCCACTTGGACATCATCAGATGGACTGAAGCAAAACAATTATAATTTTAACAATACATATAATACTAAATTTTGTTATTTGTATAAGTGAATGTATAAACAGATATAAAATTGGTTTTATAACATTAAAAGCGTCTAAAAATAAAATAAAATTAAAGATTACGTAACACTTATACAAATGCAAATATTATTATACTCAAAACATTTATAGTGTCCCGTATTATAATTAACCACATTCACAATTAAATTGTTTGAGAAAATTGCACAAACATTAACCAAATCTCAATGACGGCTGGAGTAACGGAGAAGAAGATAAGTTGGTTTGGTCATTTAGTAACATGAAATTCCGGTCATTTTTGTGTTTATTTATTTCCAAACTTTCTAAAGCGTTAAGTCTGCGGCCTTTAGATTCAAAATGTAAAATTTTTATATCATTTATATTAAATTTATGTTGATTCGTCCTTAGGTGTAAAGAAAAGTTAGAATTAGAATTCACACTTTCATGTTCTTTTCACCTGACGGAGAATGCGCGTCCCGTTTGGCCGATATAAATGGATTGGCAATCTTCACATCTTAGCTTATAAATTCCAGAACGTTTCAATGGATCAATTTTAGGTTTACTATTACTAAGGAAACCCCCGATTTTTAAATTGGAGTAAAATACTGGCTGATATTTTGATTTGTCCAATTTATGGGACAATTTACGACTTAATTCGCCAATAAAGGCCAATCTACAGAACTTCCTCTCATTAATTGCGTTTATTCGTGGATATACACGATCAATTACCAATTTTCTGTTTTTCTTCTTTATAATCGTATCTACCATTTGATCATCATATCCGTTGTTACGTGCTATTTGTTTTATTGTAATTAGTTCGGTTTTATAATCTTTTTGGCTCATCGGGATGGACAACATACGATGGATCATCGAATGGAAAGCAGCCAATTTCTGACTTATTGGGTGGTTAGAACTTGAATGAATTACAGCATCACTGAATGTCGGTTTCCTATATACTTTGAAATTGTGTTCATTATTACTGTTATATATTTGTAAATCTAAAAAATTTATAGATTTATTATATTCAACCTCCAGAGTGAATTTTATATTGCTTTCTAAAGAATTTATATACTTGAGAAATATGGACAATTGCCGGTCCGTTCCTGACCATAAACAAATTATGTCATCAACATAGCGATACCAGTATATGACATTGGAACATTTATTATTATTATTATTATTATTATTATTATTATTATTATTATTATTATTGCAGAATAACTTAGTTTCGAAATCGTTCATGAAAATATCAGCTAATAAAGGTGACAAAGGAGAGCCCATTGCCAATCCATCTTCTTGTTTATATATCTTGTCATCAAAAAGGAAATAATTTTGGTCCATGCATGTTATCATACTAGTTTCTAACTCTGTTTTTGTTGAGAAATCCATATTACGTGAAGACCAAATCAACTCTTTCAAAATTTCCTTACATTTTTTTATAGGAATTTTCGTAAAAAGGTTGCATACGTCGAATGATATTAATTTAGCCTTAGGTGGTATAATTACGTTCCTAATTTTCTCGATCAGATCGTAAGAATTTGTGACCGTGTACCTGGGTTTAAATAATAAATAATAATTAAATAATTTAATTATTATTTAAAACCAACGAAATTATTCTTAATAACGCGTCGGCCCTCATTTAGACCCTATAACTGCCTTTAATGTATTTTTCATAGATGCAACCAACTTTCTGTGAATTCGGGCGGTACTCGGGCCTATTCAAACCTTATTGTCTCCTCGGAAGTAATAGGGTGTTTATGAAGTTGCCTCTCTAGATAATCCCACAGATATTCAATGAGATTAAGGTCAGAACTTTATGGCGGATGGCGTAATTGCTTGGGTGTGTTAAACAGCAACCATTCTCAAACAACTAGCGTTGTGTATTTGGGGTCGTTATTTTGCTGGAACTTCCAAAATTTTGCGGCAATTCCAATTTTTCCACTGATGCTTGTAAATTGGCTTTTAAAATATTCAGATACTGTCATTTGTATACATATTTCCGTCAATAAATATCAAATTGACTGCACCAGTCCACGCCATACACCCCCAAACAAGTACGTTGCCACCACCGTGCTTAACCGTATATCGAAGATTTGCGCTTTCCATGACAGTCCCATTTTATGCCAAACTTTTGCCGGAGCCTCGTGTCCAAAAATGTTGTATTTATTTTCATCTGTAAATATTACTCCGTTCCAGAATAAAATGTCCTTCTCCATGTGTAAATTTGAAAATTCCAGACGTTTCTTCTTATTTACATCACTGATAAGTGGTTTTCTTCTGGATGTTTTAGAGAAAAATCCGTGCCGGTTTAAAGTTTTTTGAACTGAACGCGAACACACATTTGTTCCATAATCATGGTGTAGCATCGATTGAATTTTTGTGCTAGGCGTTCTGGATACTTTATATACTTTACACTACCATTCTTTCTTCCTTCTCACTAAGAACACGTGGGCGGGTAGTTCTTTTTAAATATTCAACACTCCCTGTATTTTTAAAAGTTTGCACAATATACTGAATAGTAGATTTTGGTTTTTCCGTAGTTTTTGCAATATCACATAGCGTTTGACCCTCTAAATGCATGTTTTTTACAGCTTCGCGGAAATCAGCGCTATGGTTTCTCTTCGTTAAGACATACGAGAAGTAAAACTCAATTAATTAATCAATCTAATAGCTTTGATGACAAAAGAGATACTGAACTAAATTACCATACAACCATTGGAAAAAACAAAAGTTGCATCAATTTTAAATAGTCACTACAATAACTGTACGATGAATTTCTTCGTAAAGATTCGTTTTAGATTAAGGCCCGTTGCACATTTCAGCTAAGCTAAGCTAAGCGATGTGAGCGATGTTCATCGCTCTTGGTTGTAAATAAAGAGGTTTAACTGAACGATGCACACTTGAGCTAAACTATGCGAGCTATATTTTCTGTTTTGAGCGATGCAAACTAAGATAGCTCGGGTTGTCTTTGGATTACAAAAGTCAACTATATCGCTCACGCATACATTGTTATATTGTGTACATATTTATAACATATTGAAATTTGGATGACATTTGAGTATTGTTGTTCCCGCCTATGTGATTCTAATAATATTTTGGCAAGCACAGCATTTTATTTGTATTGAAATGTATGTGTGAGCGATGTAAAGCGATGTAATTAGTTCAAATGTGCAGCGGAATGAACTGTGCGAGCTAAACTATGCTAATAGAAACTACGTTTCTCGCTTAGCTTAGTTGAAATGTGCAACGAGCCTAAAACCATTCTCTTACATGTTTCCGTCCATAGTATGTTTGTTGTAATATTTTACTGAACTGGGTATTCCCAAAATGCGCTCGCTGCAAATGATAATTTTCCAGCAACTATGTTTACAAAAGATTTCTAGCCAGTGTTGGCCAATGCTGGTCCCCCTTTTCATGTACTCGTAGTGGACGAACTAATGCTTCTTTCTACTAATTTGCAATTTTTCTGCTAACCAAATTGTTAAAATCAGCTCAAACAGAAGAGATAGTTGATGCCGTTCTTGAGAATTTTGTTGTCGAGGCCATCCTCACCAAGTGTTTAAAAATTTTTGTATTTGATAATGCTATGCACTTCTTCCTCGCTCGTGGTTCCGTTTTCACTGGTTGACATAACTATACAAACAGTATTTCTAATTATTGTATAATAGGGAATATCATAATAATTTTATAATGATTTCTATTATTATAATATGGTAAATGCAGTCATGTATTTATCATATTTTTTTTCTGAGTGCACATGTTGTTTGTGAAAATCACACTTCGCCCTTCAACCTACACAGTCGAATGGGTGTTTCCGCGCCACCACGTAGTC
Organism: Nephrotoma appendiculata; assembly: GCA_947310385.1. Classification (NCBI taxonomy): domain Eukaryota; kingdom Metazoa; phylum Arthropoda; class Insecta; order Diptera; family Tipulidae; genus Nephrotoma; species Nephrotoma appendiculata. The sequence continues at coordinate 199,780,809 of OX371224.1, forward strand.
ATTGTGAAACTGCCTTTATTTAGTTGTATTTTAGCCTAGATTTATCGATGAAGTATTTAATATCAAAAATCTTAATATGTTCCACTATTCTTTCTCAGAATGTGGTAGTGATTGGCTGTCCCAAGATTTCTGATATGCTAGCTTGCTCAGGTAACTTAATGCTTAATACTTCGGTATTCCAACGTGAGATTCGTTGCAATCGGCTTTTATATATGGCGGACAGACGGACGAAAACGTTTCGTGGCACAGTGTTAGATCTTAATATCTTTGCTGCTAGAAAAATGTCTTTTGGGCAAGAGGATGTGGTCGATTTGTTGAAAGTTACTCCATTTGATTTCTCCGGGTCTTTATGTATTCTTTTACGAGGGAGATCTGTGCTGGCTTGTAAGTTGGTTTTGTTGGCTTGTAAGATGTGTTTTCTCAAATGCTCGCGCTTCTATTGTTGGAGATATTTAGTCGAACTTTTAATATCGCGGAGGTATCATGGTTGGGTGCTGCTAATGTTACGAGTCAACCATTTATCTCAAAGCTTCTATTTATTTTCGATGGGCAGGCGGTAATGATCATCGAACTAATCATTGCGAGATTTCGGAGTTCTTCTTCTAATAGTACTTTGCACCTCAGTAGATCTGAATGTTAGATGAGGGTTGTAAGTATTGTGAATTTATATTTGAAGATGATTAATTTTGAATAGTTTGCTATTTTTGACTAGTTTGCAAGTTCTCTTGTACATTATTACCCGTTCGATAACGCGTTGCCTGTTGCTGTTTATCTGCTAGAAACGATTTGCGATATATTTTATACACTCATTCCAATGTTTGCATTAAAGGTACCAACGGTGTTTTAATGAAATAGTGCGGTATGTTATTGATGACCTCTTTCGACTCAACAAAGAATAGATCTTTCTCATCATCTGATTTATCGTCGGGTGGTGCATGTACATTAATGATCATAGGATATTAAAATGCTCACGTCATGGTCTCGGAGACATTCAACCAGTATAACTGACGTTAGGTCGTAGTGGCGCTGATATTGACAATGGCCTTATGCTTGTTATTTTAAAATATATGTGCAAAGTATCAAACAAAGAAAACCGTGCGCTGGAGTATTCCTTTAGTGATTTACTAACACCATTGTGCGGGTAGGGCAAAAGTACCATGTCAAAAATTTAGTTTTGTATGTTTTTTGAACCAACTTACACATTTGTGAATTCCTTTTTAACTTATCCCTTTCGAGTTCAAAAAAAATTTTTTTTTTGGTTCAAGTTAACTTCACCATACACAAATGTGTATGTAAATTATGACAAGTTGTAATGTCTTCCGTATTTTAACGGATCTTAGTTAAATCGGAATTTTTTTTGAAAAAAGCATAATGATTTGTTAACAAATTAACTATATAACATATAATTTATTTGTTCTTGATAACATATTATTTATCATTATTATAGTTACTGTTATTTTTCGGACGAAAACAAAAAACTTAAGTGGTTTACACAAATGTGTACACTGGTCTTCAATTACCACCTAATTCTATGTTTGATATCTTCGTTTGTCGTAATCGAAATCTATATACACAATTGTGTATGCGGGTCAGGAAAGGGTTATTTTCGTCCGAAAAAAACAGTATATCTATACACACAATTGTGTTGGTTTTACTTCAAATCAAGCGAAATTTTTTATCAACAACGCCATTACATACTATGGCTTTTTTAATCACACGTTTGTGTGGGTTGGACTAAAACTGGGCTATTTTTTTGTTTTCTTGGTTGAAAAAGGGATATCATTGAAATAAAAACTGAAGACGCCATGCAGAACTACTAATCAGATATTACTGAAAATTTAGACCGGCACAATGAAAACAACGGACGCCAATCAAACATTCAGAGCAAAGTCAAGCTATCCAGTGTTATATAACTGTCGCGAAAACACAATTGGAAGACCACCAAAAGCCACCAGTGCCTGTCTGGCTGTCAACCTAACGTTTTGAATTGTCAACAAGAGTTTTTGTCAATAAGAGATGTAAGAACTATTTCATATGTAAAGTCTCATCGAAAGAATTGAATGTATTCACACATTTTCTATAGATTGGGGAATGTTCCAAAAACTTCCAATTTAATTCTAATTCCATTAAACGGGTTGTTTAATGATATGATGAAATGTCAATTGACATTTAATTTGACATGAAGTTATAAGCAACAATTCAGTTTGCAGCGTTTTCAATTTTTAAAATAACAAAAAATTTCCTTTTGAAATTACCCGGCATGTATAAACGAGCTCCCGATAGCGGGTCCTTATAAATATGTGGAGCTAAATAAATTTTTATGTTTTCTTTTCTTTGTTTCGGATATTCAGTTGAATTAAAAATTGCAGATAAGCCGTAAAAACACTTGTCGTATTTTTTATTAGCGCCCTATAGAACTTAAATACAGCTTGCTACTTACTGGTGCAATCAGTATTTTTGGAAATTATTTTAACTGTGAATTATTTTAACCTCAGAACTGTGTTATCAGTTTTAGAGCTGAACATGCGTTTGCAGACAACAATGACCGATAGCTGTATTTTATAATTTGGAATATACCTCATAGATACCTGTTTACTTCCTTGTTGGGTTAAAACTATCTCTGGATTGGGACGATTCATAAGCTCCGAATATTGATGACAGTCAGTTAGACATGTATTAGATGATGTGTCTAACACTGCATCCCCAATGCAAAATAATTTTTCTTTTAACTTTTTCCTTTAACTTTTTCCTTATGAAGAGCATACCCAATGAATAGGGAAAAGTCAAAGTAAAGCTAATTTCATTTTACAAAATTATTTTTTGTTTACCTGTTATTTTATATTATTATATTATATATTATTTATTACTTTTTCACAGGACACAAAATACAACACTAATTGTTAAAAGACAAATATGCATTCAATATTTTTTAATTTGTGACAAACAGAAAAACAACAACAACAACCAATTTTGTAAATGCGGTTTACTTCACTGTATTTCTCATAAGGAAAAAGTTAAAAGTTTGATAACATTTTTCATAAGGAAAACACCAACCTAACAAAAAAAAAATTTTTTTTTCTCAAAATTTTTTTCATACTTTTCTGTAAGGAAAAAGTTAAAGGAATTTCATTGGGGATGCAGTGTAAGGTGCATTCAAAATCGTTCCATATTGAATTGAACTTCAACCGAAGAATTGCCGTAACTTTGCGTTGATCGGATGATGTCTTAATTTCATATATTTGTATAGCTTCGTCATCGGAACTGGATTGTCTTACCTCTTCATCGCAGCCAATTTGATTGACTTTATGTTTGGATCGATGACTTGGCCGATTTCTTATTAGATTCGTCATTTCTACGTCTACAGCACGATTCAAAATGGTGATTGCATTTACAAATATCGCATAAATGACGCAGAGCCGCACAACATCCTTTTTCAAACACATGTTTTTTACCACAAAACCGACATTTTTTCAAACACTTGTAGAGTTGTTTTTGTGATGTTTGAAATTTTATTTACGACAACTTTATTCTGAATATTCGTGACAATTCCCATATTTTTGACTCGCTTTGCAAAATATAGTCTGCAAATATCAATGGCGCATTAAAAGGTTAAATTGGGTACTCATTTTTTTATTTATCTTTAATCTGTTCTGTTCCGTCCTTACTTTTTAGACGTTTCCTAGCCAATTCGAGGACGTATTGGCATAAGTTCGATTTTCGTAGAACCATCCGCGCATTGCATAGCTCAAGTAGTACTGGCATGGAAGATGGGTCTCTATCGTGATTCGAACGAACCCGGCACCTTCCGATCTAAACGCAAAAGCTTTAACCACTTGCCGTTACTCTTTTCCATTAAACTTTTCTTGGACAACACAATTCGTTCTCTCAGCAACTCATCTATTCACTGGATAACGTGCCTCTTTTTTATTAATCAACATCGAAAACATTAATATTTATTATAAATTAACATTTCAATTTATTAAACAGTATAATTCTTGTTTTATTTTAACACAAGAACGCTCTTCGGGTGAAATTTCACCCATTAATGATTTTAAAGTTATTTTTCTTTTTTTTATTAACACCGGATGGTTAATTGCCTTTACAGTAATGCAATTAAATTTTCTATTTATGAATAAATAAAATATATCAACAAAATGTTAAGTTAACATAATGTTAATCAAATAATAGATTAACATTATGTTAACTTAACAAGACGTTAAATATTCTATTTATTCATAAATAGAAAATCATCCCAAAGTAATAATTTTTACTTTGAGAATATAGTTTACATTTTTTTACTTTTTTCTTTTTGTTAAAGAAAGTTTATTATAAGGCCTATTTGTAACCCGTGTACGTGTAGTTGTTGCTGGTTTTCTAGTTCCACTGGTAGTTGTTGTTGACTGTGTTGTACCAACTGTTGTGACTACTGTTGTTTCAGCTTTCGATTGTGCACTGATTAGACTCTATTTAAAATTATACAAAAAAAAAAAAAATATTGAATTAATTATATGTACATATGTATATGTATATTCTGCAATTTAAATTCGGTATTTTGTTCATTAAATATTTACCTTTACATCAGAAGTTTTCAAGTTTGGAGATGGGTTTTCTATTCTAAATTTTGTACTCGTTGTTGTTGCTAATGCTGTATCCGTTTTTGATAATGGTTTCTTAATTTGTTCGGCAGCCGTGGTAAGTTTTGTGGCTTTACCATCATTTGTACTGGACTTTGGAGTGGACGATGAGCCCGTCGTGTCGTCTGTAACCCGTGTACGGGTAGTTGTTGCTGGTTTTCTAGTTCCACTGGTAGTTGTTGTTGACTGTGTTGTACTAACTGTTGTGGCTGTTATCGTACTAGCAGTTGACGTTGTTCCTGTTGCACCTTTACATTTTTTATCAATTAGATTCTATTTAAAATTATACAAAAAAAAAAAAAATTGAATTAATTATATATCAATGTATTGTATTAATAATCTCAATTTATATTCTGTATTTTGTCTATTGAATATTTACCTTTACATTAGCAGTTTTCTTTTTTGTCGTACTTAATATTGTAGTTCTTTTAAAATTTTCGTGTATTTCTACACCGTGAATTTGGCATAATCCGAGATATAATAAATTTTTTCCTGCATTCACGTCTCTATTCCAAGTAATACCACATTTTTGGCAAAACTGGTACCGATGTGGAGATAGAGACGTGATCAGTTCATTGTAACAATTTGAGCATAATTTTGTTGTTCTAAATTCTCCAACTTCAAGGACATCCGAATACGTTTTTAAAGCATTTAATAGTTTCGGATGAGGCGTTCTTACGTATCCTCTCATTGGCGAATTTGCCGCTATTTTAGTCGATCCAATAATAATCAGTGTTTTTTGATTTTTCACATTCCCAATAATTTCTTTAGCCAAATTAAACGCAGCCTTTTCAACACAAATATATTTTTGAAATTTCAAACGGGCAACCTTTCTTTGTATGAAATCATTTTGGGTGGAGTTAAATATTGATAACTGAAATTTGGTGTATTCCTCAAAATTCTTGGACATTGGAGACATTGTATTTGGTGAATTTGTGGTCCATTTCTTTAATTTTAATTTGCGAGTGTTGACGCCCGTCATGTGGCGAAATCGGCTACTCTTTATTTTAATTGGTTGATCATTTTTCACGCCGCCAACAATTAGTTTTAGCCCTGGATCTAAACCAATTTTTGTATCGTATGAATTTATGTTTTCTTTTATTTTAGCTATATTTCCAAAAACATCATCTTCATGGTTTTGTTTTTTTGGCTTTTTTGACTTTATTTCTTTTTTCTTTTCATTTTTGCCCATTAAAAAAGAAATAGTTACACCATCAGTCATGATTGAATTTTCAAAATGTTTGTTTTTTGTCTCTAAAATTTTAAAATATTTCCTCCATTCTAAATGTTGATCAAAATGTTTCCATGAACCCGTGCATAAATTTATAGATCGTAATAGCTGCCACAGAGCGAAAGAATCGTAACGCACGTGATGCCGACCAAATTTTAAAATTGGAATTAAATTAAAGTTTTTAAAATTATTCTTTTCATTGTATCGTTGTAATTTGTAGAAAAATTTTATATGTTTAAAATAGGTCTTTTTATTTATCAAATTATGAAATTTTTCATCATTCCAATCTAAATGTTTTCTTAATGCTTCTAATAATTTAGGATTTGGAATTCTGTCGCTAATAGCGTTGAACGGAAAATGCATTGTGTCATATGTGTTTTTATCAAAGTGATTTAAAAAAATTTTAATTCGATGGTATCCGTGCATCCAAAAATTATTATGAAATAATGTAGAGTATCTATTTGCAGCATCAATAATTAAATTCGATTTATAACTTTTGTCATACAATTTTAAATGAAATTTGTTGCGGATATTCCGGTAGTTAGGTTCTAATTCATATTTTGAAATTTTTTTATCAAAAAGGTGATAATAATAATCGTTAAATTTGATTTCTTCAAAAATTCCATTTTCCCAATTTTTCATCAAACAAAAGTGTATATATCTAGAACATTCTACACTAAGAGAAGATACCTCCTCCACATCTTTTTGAATTTTATTAAATAGAAGTTCGTTATTACATTTTGATTTCAGGCCACATTTTATATTTGAAAATTTGGTTTCAAATTCCTCCTCCTTTTCAATCTTTCGCTTGGGCATTTTTTATTTTTTCTATGTTGACTATTTCTGTTTCTGAAAATCACGGAATATACAATGAAATTAAACAAAAAAAATATAACAATATTAAACAAACAATATATATATTTGTAAATTTTCGGTATGGCACAAAATCCCGACGTGAAAAAAAACGAGGTTCAATTTCCACGTGAACCGCAAATGTTTGGTAAAATATAAAGTCTTTCTCATTACCATTCAACATACGCAATCCCATCACAATCGGTTAAAAGAATTGATCGAGTTGCATAAATCATTTAAGAAATTATTCCTTAAATCATTTAAGAATCCCATTTCCATCTAACATACCCCCGATCCCAACATAAAAATGCATTAATAATGCCTGTATCAACAACGCATGATGAGTATAGAAACGTGAATAAAATGTGTAAGAAAAATAAATAAAATTTAGTAAAAATTAAATTTATTTTCGAATGTTCTAACATACAACATACATTACACGTATATACACCAGACCGGCACCAGATATCGGATTAAACGTTTATTTTCGATATAATTTGTATACCGCCGATTTATAAGCTTACGATAGAAAAGTCCCATACCATAAATTAATCTGTTACGATAGATATGATGGTTCATGATCTGATCGAATAAGATAGATTTATGAGGCTGCTCAATAAATTTAAAAATTCCCATGCCCTTTTATAATCAATTTCTCTTATTGGTATATGTATATGTACAAGACCCTGAGTATGTTTACGATATTTATATTATTATAATATCGTAACAACTGTCATTGTAGAAATGACGTAATAGTTAACTATGAGATTGTCCCAAGTGTCAAAACATTGTTAAAAACATAACCACAGAATTAAGATAATGAAATTTATTGTTAAAACTAGGATTGCAGTAAAATTTGTTAGATTTGCGTAGACAAAATAAATTATGAATTTTAAGAGACTGAAATGTTTTATTGTGTGATACGAAAGAGTTTGTTGTGAATTTTCAATATAAATTTCTAACGGAGAAGTAATTGTGTGGCAGAATATTTTGAATTGTAATATTTTTTAAAAATTAATAATTTTTAATTAGATTAATCTATAGGGAATCGGAATTGGAGACTAACTTTAAATATTTGTAGTCTTACTTTGAGAAATTTACAACAACAATCCCATATATGTAATTCCAATTTGGTATTATTTTAAACCAACTTTTCTGCTGGTATAGAATTATTCTATTCTACCTGTAGTTTTATTGAATACTTTTATTTTTAAATGTTGGCAATAAAAATATAAAAGTGATTTTTATTATTTTGACATCGAATTTTTTTTAATAAGCGGAAAAATTAGTTATGATTTGTAATAATATTCAATAATGTTTTAGCACATTACTATTTAATTGAATATATTTAGTTACACTTTTGCGTTGTTTACAAATTCAAAATGTAATTGTTACCAACTAATAAAAATAAATTGAAAAACTTCTTTGGTTGTTACTTTGAGCACAAATCAATTCTATATCAGAATAGAATTAGCATTTACCAAAGTAAAACAGCAATTGTTTTTCAGACATACCCGCCAGTCGTTTAGCTCATTTACCACCTGCCTTATAATCTAACAAACCATATGCACAGGAATATGTTCTTGCATTAGCCGTACTCCCGCCGCCCGATGCAGATGATAAGACTGAGGCATGTCGTTCTTTTGCCCAAGATGTTCTAAACAAGACTTTAAAATTAAATGTTGAGAATAAAATTGCAGCTTTGACCTACGCTACGCTATCCGATCCTGCCACTACTGTCAATGTCGGCAAAGCACATATTACAGATGGTATAATCCGTGTTGAGAGACGACGTGACCGCAAACTCGCCAAACTGGTAAGATCGAGCGAGAATAAAATTTTTATTTATAGATTGAAGAATATCAAGCAGTAGGCAGCTGCTAAAAAAAACTCGTATCGTAATTTAAACATCACGGATGCGGGATTCGTTCACGATATTATTAGACCTGCTAAGATTCCATAACGATCTATTATGAACGTTTTATGATTTTGTAAAGTTCAATTTCCCTAGAGGACAATTATTTTCCATAAAGTACGAATCGTAACTAAAAATATACGAATAGTACGATCTAAATGTAGTATTATAGAGCATCAAAATAATCAGTGTATCCATAAAACACAAATTTATTTAAAATAAATATATTAAAAATTGAATTTTGTTCTTTATTTTTCAAACCTACACAATCATCATGTTGCTTCTGATACCTACACAATTAAAAATGACATTTGTAGAGGCATTCTCGAGTTGGGTTGAGAATGACGTTTGTAACAATGTAGAGTTCGTGAACGAAAAAGGCACGTGTTCATTGTTACATTGGGCGATTTCAGGGCACCCAACAGTTGGGAACATGTTGAGTAAAATCGCGGCCAACGCTATGAAAATGTTTAGCATATGAAATTTACAAATCAAATTGGCGATGATTTTACTAATCATGATAGGTGAGCTGAAAGCGCCCAATGTAGTTTCATAAACGATCAAAAATCAAAATATTTATGAATATTTTATTGTAAATGCACGTAAATTGAAAATAGGTAAGTAAAATATAATTATTAATTAAATTAATTTCTAAAACCCGTACAATAATTTATGGTGAAGGCAAAATATCTACCACGTAAAAAATTTGTAATTTTCCATTGTAATTAAAAATTGAGAATGGGTGTGGTTTGGGTCATCCAAATTTTCAACGGGAGAGAAATTAGAATGAAATTAGAATGATAAATTTATCTTATCCAGTAAAATATTTGTAAAAAGAATTACAAAATAAATTGTAATAAATTGTATTACAAAAAAAAAAAATATATAAAAATGTGTATTGTATTAAATAGTTCTGTTCATGTTTTACGACCCTCCATTTCATCACAGTCACATAAGAAAACGATGTGACAATAGTCGTATAAAACGACAATAGGCGTAAGTTGTGAATATAAAAATAGAAAAAGTAAGCGATGTGACTATATAGTCACAAAATATGACGTGATGCGACTATGGTAATTGGGGCATATATCTAGACGCACAATTGTGTTGATGTACTTTAAATTAAGCGAATTTTTTTATTAACAACGCTGTTACATACTATGGTTTTTTACTCACACATTTGTGTGGGTTCAACTAAAATTAAGCCAATTTTTTTGTTTTCTTAGTTGAAAAAGGGATATACATAAATATTAAATTTTATCAAATAATTTTTTTTTTTTTTATATATTTTTAATTATTAATATTTGTGTTTAAAAATACATATTAATAATTAAAAATATGAATAAAAATATTTAATAAAACTGGAACTTTTGCTGATGATACCGCAGTATTGGCATCAAGCGATTTGCACAACCAAGCAGTAGAATACTTCTTACAGTACGCACTCGATAAAATCAGCCAATGGACCAGGGATTGGAAAATAAAGCTTAACGAGCTAAAATCAGTACATGTAACATACACGTTGTGGCACAAAAATAGCAACATCCATACATTTCTCAATGGGGTACAAATTCCCCAAGGTGAATCCGCAAAATATCTCGGAGTGCATCTCGATTTAAGATTGAATTGGAAATATCACGTTAGACAAAAAGCAGAGCAAATGAAAATGAAACAACAACGTGAGATGTACTGGCTAATAGGAAGACATTAGCGAAGCTTAGCCTGTATTGTTAACGTCTGATTTACGAAACAATAATTAAACCAATTTGAACGTATGGTATGCAGCTCTGGGGCTGTATTAAAC